>CM070532.1:34613152-35863152 GCA_036346145.1 Olyra latifolia
CTAACCGTGGTTTCTGAGCGATTAGCTACGGTTTTCTGGCCCCAAGCTGCATCGTTCCAACGTGTTGGCCAATTCATGCGCAGATTGAGAGCTTGACAGGGATAGCGTTTTTACATCTTATGAGTCATGCTCAAAGACACGCGTAGGCAACCAAACACAAATACAAGCAGCTGGTTCTGCCCGAAGAGTTTGAGTAGGGTAAATGCAGCCAGCCAACATAGGTGTTAGCATAAGAGGTAAAGTGATGATTGGTAGAGATGGTACAAGCCAACCGAAAACAAAAACAAAACCGAAAAACCACAAATATGTTTTATTTCAGTACTGTCTTTATTTTCCATTTATTCGGCTTTCTGTTTCGGTTCCGTTTCTAGAAGCCCAACAAAACCGAAACCATAAAAACCGAGACGCGATGTAACCGCTAAATGGGCCGAAAACCACTCAAGGCCCATCAGTTACCCCGCCGGCCCAAGTCCAGTATGATAGCGCCTCCACTCCACAGGTCACAGCCGCCACCCGGCCCACCCTTCGTTCTCTTGCCCGACAACTCCCCTCCCCTTCTCTCCGCCGTGTGCCGTGGGCGACGCCAGAGTGCGCGGGCGGTCGACGGCGGTCTCCCTCGCCGCGCCGTCTAGCAGCGGATCTCCACCGCATCGCCGAGCTACCCGCCGCCGGTCTCCGCCGCGTCGCCGAGCCGGCCGCCGCCGTCTGTGTCCCCAGCTGCTCCACGTACGCCTCCTCCCCGCAGTCCCTCCGCCCTTGCAGTAATTAAGATTACTCTATCGCACTGGGGATCTCTTTGGCCCTGTTTTCTTGCCTGTGTACGCGCAAAGATAAAGAATTTTGTCAGTCTCTTCAGTGTTACTGTTGTACTAGCCTCGTGTTTCGTCTTTCTGTTGCATCGCCTCGTTGTAATTGGGCAGCAAGATCAGCATGACTTGTGCTGCATAGATGTATGCGTGTTCTTCTTTTATCTATGCTGTATTTATTGATTGGATAGTTATTGTCCAACCAGCCAGCCATTCCAATGGCAGAACCTGGAAAGCTCTAACGCGTGTTTACGTGATGCTCTGTTGTGTGACCCTCATTATTCATGGCAGGCAAATGCTTCTTGTTGGAAGAATTTGTACAAGATCTTGTTCAGCCCGTGCTATATCTTCATTACTGGTGGGTCCACGACATCTGGTTGCTCATCACAGCCCACATTGCTTGGAACATAAGTTTCTTAGGACAAATCGTGCTGGTGATAATAATGTCAGATTCTTGGACCTGAAGTTGCATCCCAATAGTTGCGGCGCTTGCTTTTCCACCATTACTGAAACAGTTCTGGTCCAAGCCCGTGACCTGTCTCAGCTAGCATTGGAGATAGAGAATGCAATTGATCAACAGAGGTTTGATGATGCATGGAGAGCATATGAGAAGCATCTTCACATGGATGGACTTCCAAGAAAGTCTGTGTTGAGTAAGCTCATCACTGGTTTCGCAGAGACATGTGATCCTCATTGGCTTAACCAGTCCTACAGCGTGGTCAATCATGTGTTTGAAGAGAAGTATGAATTGTTGGAGAAGGAGCCCCTAATTTACCTTTCTCTCATTCTTGCACGATGTGCTCTTCCTAATCTTGCTATAAATGTTGTGAGGAAGTTGGTAAAAATGGAAGCATACCCAGTTGTTACAGCATGGTCTGCAATTGTAGCACATATGTGTCAAACCGCAGCTGGCGCATTTCTTGCTGCTGACATGGTAATGGAGATTGGGTACCTTTTCCAGAATAATAGAGTTGATCCACGGAAGAAGGGCAACCGTCCATTGCTATTAATGAAGCCCAGTTCATTGACCTTCAACATAGTTCTCACTGCATCCCTCCTGTTTGGTACTACAAGAAAAGCAGAGCAGCTTCTTGAATTAATGCCTAGGATAGGGGTGAAGCCTGAAGTTAGCTTGCTGACTGTTATGGCCCGTATATATGAAAATAATGGGCACAGATATGAGATTCAGAAGTTGAAGAGGCATGTCGATGAGGCATGTGGTCTTAGTGAATCAGAGTTCAGGCAGTTTTATGATTGCCTGCTCGCTTGTCATTTGAAATTTGGGGATTTGGATTCTGCAGTTGATATGGTATTGGATATGCTTAAAAAGGGTAAGAAAGCAAAACGTTCACTAGAAGCAGCTAGAACAGTTCTTGAAGCAGTTGAAAATAACAAAGTTTATCTTCCTCATGGGAAGAACAGCCCTGAAAATTCAGGTTCCTCAAACAAATCTGTATCTACTGATAGGCAAATGGTAAATTATGGTTCTTTCTTCAGAGATAAGAGTTATGCAAGGCTTGAATTAGAGGCAGGAGAATTACTCAAGCTATTATCAGATAAGCTGCAGGAACAGGTTGGGCTAGTAAAATCTGAACATGGTATCCTCCATCCAACTGAAATAATGTATGCCAAGCTTGTTAAAGCTTTCTTGAAAGCAGACAAGATCAGTGCATTGGCATCTTTTCTTGTGAAAGCAAGCAAAGAGGATTCTCCTGTCTCCACTGAAAATTCCTTTGTTGTTCAAGTGATAAATGCATGCATTTCTCTTGGGTTATTAGAGCAAGCACATGACCTTCTTGACGAGATGAGATTTTCTGGAATTAGGGTTGGTTCTTCCATTTATTCATCACTCCTAAAAGCCTATTGCAAGGAGGGTCACCATGAAGATGACATAACCGCACTTTTGAAGGATGCTCAACAAGCAGGCATTCAGCTTGATGCAAGCTGCTATGAGGATTTGATACAATCCAGGGTGCGTCACAATGACACCACAGGTGCCCTCCATCTTTTTAAAGACTTGAAGAACTTGAATGTTTTGAAATCTGGTCAGAAGGAATTTGAGATGCTAGTGCAAGGCTGTGATAACAATGAAGATGCTTTGACGACTTTGACGACTAAGCTAGTGGAGGAAGTCAAAAGTGGTCATATGGTTAATCATGCTATTCATGACTGGAATAATGTTATCCATTTCTTCTGCAAGAAGAAATTGATGCATGATGCTCACAAAGCACTGGGCAAGATGCGGGCTTTAGGCCACACACCAAACGCCCAAACTTTTCATTCTTTAATAACTGCTTATGCTGCCATTGGTGGCAAATATGTGGAGGTGACTGATTTGTGGGGTGAAATGAAAGTCCTGGCCAACTCAAGCTTAATGAAATTTGATCAGGAGCTCTTGGACTCTCTGTTGTATTGCTTTGTGAGAGGTGGTTTCTTCCTTCGAGCCATGGAAGTTATAGAAATGATGGAAAAAGGCAAGATGTTTATTGACAAATATAAGTATAAGTCCCTGTGGCTTAAATACCACAGGACATTATACAAAGGTAAGGCTCCTAAGGTACAAACAGAAGCACAACTGAAAAGGAGAGAAGCAGCATTACATTTCAAGAGATGGATTGGGTTGACATGAAAGCATGGGGTTTTTAAAGCACTACAATGTGACAGATGACTGAGCTGTATCTATTAGCTGTGTGTTATAGCAGATGTTCCGGGACCAGCTTGGCTGGATATATTGTATGGACACCTCTGGTAATGCAAATCTTCGATCCATTCTCTGTCAAAACAGCTAATTTGTAGTTCCATGAGCTTTCTAGATAAAATAAGTGACAGTTGGGCTACATTTCAACATGAATTTTCCAGGGAGTCAGGGTCGAGTGAGGGAGGCCAATTGTCACTGTTGTAGTTTCATTTTTCTTTTTATAGTTGGTGTATAATTTTCAGGACAATTAAGGTACTGGACTGTCATAGATAGATTTAGTTTACTAGTGCACCACGTATGCTAACTGCAAGAAGTTTGGAAACTTTTACATTTGCATACTCGCAAATATATGTGACACACAACAACCCTCATTTATACCTAGGGCCCAAGGCTTTGGTCATTTGATGGTGATCAGATGACACCTTACAGAAGTGAAGTACTATGTTTGGACATTCTATGAGCACTTCTTAAATTACTCACAAAACATTTCCATATATCAAGATATCCATGAAATCAAATGCTCAAGAAATAGGTTTTGTGATTTTTAGAAGGTGAAACATAGCATTGCAGTGTGAGCTTTAAATTGTTAGAAGGTGTACTTGTTGGTGAACATGGGGTTGTGACCTGTTTTTGTGAATTTCTTTCAGTATGCTGCCTATTGGTAGTGTTTTAAGGCTGCATATATTCTTGCTTTAAAATCTTGTATCATAAGAACTATATGATCAATCATGTCCCTTGACCTATTGTTTGTTTATGTTAGCGACACTCTTTAGTTCTAAGCTTTCCCTACTTTTTTCTCTGTCTCTGTTTACTCATTACAAGCAAGTCTATTTATAGGCGTATCATTATTACGCATTATATGAAAACATTGCGTGGAACATTTATATTATCACAAAAAAGCTCTCATTCTAAAAATTATTAGCATGGGGATGTCAAAAGATTGGCCTTCCACAGTTCCACATGCAATTAATGTATGTAGACTGGCATTCCACATGGCCCCCTCTTTTGTTTCTTCCATTAGAAGCACCATGCCTCCATTAGAAGCACCATGCCTTAATTTTTCTACCTCCAGCATGGGAAATTGATTCAGACAAGATTGGTGATTGCATCAGAATGCAATTGAGAACATGAAGTACCAAAATAATGGATGGAACTTTAAAAAAATGTGAACAATTTGTGGAGTTCTTTAAAAATTCAGATATTGTGATGCACAAAATCAAAAATCATATCTAGATTTTGTATGGATATCAGGTTGCTCCATCTGGTGCCGCGGTGAGTACATTCCATATCATGGTGTACCTTAGCATTAAGAAAAGGAACATTTTTAAGGCATGAAGTTTACAGTTTTACTTGCAGCTATTTCTTTATAACTCCACAAATAATTCTGAAGAGTTCTTTTTAGGAATGGACTGTACCAATTTCGAATTATTGCATATTTGGGATTACATCTTGACTCCAGTGAAATTCAGGACAGAGAACACCAATTAAGTTATGAGGATTTGAGATGTAACAATGTCCATAATCATGATCCAGTCGTTGGCAATGGTTAGCAATAACTGTCAGGTGTGTTATCTAGCTCATTCATTATGATGAACCAATGTAACCATGCCTAAGAGGGCACACTTTTTCAGAAGAGTAACATTTCCCCAACGGCCTTTCTGTGTGTTCTATGTGTGTGTGTGTGTGTGTGTGTGAGAGAGAGAGAGAGAGAGAGAGAGAGAGAAGGGGGGGGCTGTCCTTTTGAGAGAGAGAGAAGGGGGGGAGGGGCTGTCCTTTTGTAACTTGACTTTTCCTTATCACTGTGCAAATGTATCAACTATCAAGAGAAAAATCAACTTGCACATATTGATATGACAAGTATTTATAGGGGAATAATGCAAGTGTGTGCTGTCGCAGAAATTTTACAGTGCTTCAGAAACCACGAAGGGAGAGTCAACCCTTGTACGAAGTACCAACTGATTTCACAGTATACATATAGACAAGGAAGTACCATAGCCATTAACACTTTGCTACCTGCTGCCAAAAAAATTTCCCCTCCCTCCCCCAGTCCCTCTGATGCATTGTACAAATTTTTTTGGGGGAGACCACACATGCTTGCACTAGTTCCTTATCAATACATGTCCTTAATACATTTGTGCAGTGACAAGGATACGCCAAGTTACAATAGTAACTACCTTGGAATCAATTCAGCTACTAGACCATGAAGAGATGCAATGAGCACAATGCACATCATGATTTCTTACACAGCCGATTAGATCTTTGGTAATCTGACTGCTCTTGCTATCTACACATTCTGCTAGTCCAAGCTTGACGTGTTACAATGCCGCTACTCAAATTATCTTCATTACACCGCCATGCAGTTAACTTGGTACATAGAACTAGAATGATTTTCAAGAGCTCAGGGAGAGACATAACTCATAAGGTTCACTAGAACTAGAATGATTTTCAAGAGCTCAGGGAGAGACATAACTCATAAGGTTCACAGCAAGTATGTTTTAACTCAATGCCGATTGCTGACCGCTGAGAGCCTGAGATACCTGTAAAGGAGGAGAATTACTACTGTGTGGGCTCAATGTAGAATGTAGACCACCTATCAAATTCATGATCCACCGTAAAATTCAATTTCATAAAAAACTTTACCAAACTTCCACTCTGTAAACATTGCCAAAACTGATTTACTGTCTCTGATCATTGCAACGCTAAAATTAGTTCTATCAAATGTTTGCTGTTTTGTTGCCTGCTAAATGCTCACTACATAGGCATGTCTCCAATGTAATAAAGCTAATAGTTGACCTTAACTTTGTACCAGTAAAAGCCTGAAAAAGGTTGTTGCTGCAGCTTCAGGAACCAAGGCAGACATGAGACATGCATGTCAATCAAATCGTCGATATATGTGTGTATAATTATATAGAGAAATATTGATTACGAACCCGTTTTTGAGTGCTACTAATATGTATGTTGTGTTCCTGTCTGTCCCAGGAAGAGCAGAATGCATGCTTTCATGCCTGGGAGGAAAGAACAGTGGCATTTGCTTCTCTGGCCTCCTTCTCTCTTCCTCCAAGCAAAGCTATCATTCCTAAAGGCAAAGGAAAAGGGGGTTTCTCTTCGCTTCTCAGGTTCATCTCCAATTCCGATTCCAAATTCCTTTCAATCCAAAAGGTTGATGTGCCGGTTGCCCCTTGTGGGGTGCTGTGAAATGTTCTCTGGTTACGCGTACCAACAGAAGATTATTTTTCATTGTATCCTCTTTGGTGCAGTTCAAACAGCATTAACCATTTGATCTTTTGAACCACATATCATTAACCATTTGATTGAAATTCGATACATGGAGTTGTAATATCTCATGAAAGAGCAAAGCTGAATTTGATGTATGAACTCTAATTTCGTGGACCCAATAAAAAAAAACATAATCACACATTTGAACCAGGCGCAGAGGATACAAACCCATCTGTACTCTGCGTCCTATTTTTATGGATATGCTTTTTTCTATTTAGATATAATTTCACCTACAATTTTATATCTGATTAATTTTCCCTTCTTTGCTAAGTGCAGAGATGTTGGATGTGAATTATTAGTGAAGTAGTAGGCCTCCTTATGGTGACAGTGGTTATGAGCCAGGCTATGGCTTTCTTTGCCCTGGTAGGTGAAGGTGAAGGTGCTGATATCACTACTTTCTGTACCTTGAGATTCGGGCCAAATCAAATGATAGGTGCTCTGCTCTTTTCCTCTCCTCGTGCATGCGTACTTGTGAGACAATTGATGGTGTTTTTGCACGTACTTGCCACAAACATAGGATGTCAAGCTAGTTTCTAGCAGCATCACTTTATTTCTCCCTATGCATCCAAGATCTGAGATCTTTCTTTTTCCCATGCCGCTGATTTCTTCATGAAAATAATAATAATCACAAGACATTGGAATGCCATGTAATGTACTTATTGGTTGCTGTTGCAAATATATGAGCCTATATTGTGCATGGTCAGAGGACATAATTGAGTGAATTTTCTGACCTGGCTGTGGTGATCACATAGCTGCAAGCAGCTAGGGCATGGTGCTGTGGAAAGAGCAGCAGCCCCCTGCTGTTGAGTCATGACAATCTGTGGCACTCCCCAATCATTAGCACAAGACACAATCAACTCAGAACTGCATGAAAAATCAGAGTAGTGGCTATGCTAGGTGATAAAGAATTGGATGGTGGATCTTGAGTTCCTGACTGCATGTTTCTTCAATCCATGCATGAGCACCAACCTACCATCATCTGTTACACTGCCCATGAGATAGTCTGGCTTGGCCCCATGCAAATGTACTGCTACTTTCGGTTATTTGTTATTGCCCTAGATGGCTTTAGAGTTCTAGGAGACTAGATAGCTAGGGTTACATGGACTCATCTATCCTCTCATATCAAGGGTCATGTCCTCTCCTTGCTTTTCTCCAATCACTTCCATGCCCAAAGGATGCATTGTCATAACTCAACCATGTTTGCCCCCATGCTGATGGAGGCTCCACCGACCTCAAGCTTGAGCTTACCCAGTAAACAGTACCATTATTCACTTGAGTAGAAGGGAAAATTTTTTGAGCGAAAGAGGCAGGAGCACTGCCATTTCATTAAACAAGAAGGGGAATTTTTTTAAAAAATATTATCAATATATGTTTAGCATCTAATAAAATCCTTGGAATGATTATATCTTGCAGACATTTGTGGGCATCCTTCCCAGGGGTTGGGAAAATTCAGTATATAACACTCGATTCAAGCGACTCGTTTCAAATGACACCCAATTCGTTGACCTTTTATTATTTGACACTTTGGCTGCGAATTCTTTTATTTCATGACATTCTCACCTTTTTCCCTATTTTCCCCTCTTTTTTCCTTTCCACTGGACAGAAATACCCCTGCCCGACTTTCGATGTCCATGTTGAGATCATAGGCTATTTGAAATTTGAACTCACATTTTAAATTTCAGCATTTGAACTCATATTTGAAATTCAAATCTTGATATTTGAACTCATATTTTGAATTTCAGAAATTTGAAATTTGAATCTTCAAATTTGATATTCAAACTCATATTTTCAATTTTGAAAATTTGAACTCAGATTTAAAATTTGAATCTTGATATATGATATCCAAACACACATTTCAATTTTGGAAATTTGAACTCAGATTTGAAATTTGAACTCATGTTTCAATTTCAGAAAATTGAAATTCTAACTCGAATTTGAAATTTGATATTTGAACTCATATTTTGAATTAAAAAAATTTGAAATCAGGTTTGAAATTTGAATCATGATATTTGATATTCAAACTCATAATTTGACTTTCAAAATTTCGAGCTCAGATTTGAAATTTGAATCTTGATATTTGATATTTTAACTCATAGGGAAAATGGTCAGGGGCATTTTTGTCTGGTGGAAAGAAAAAGGGAGGGAAAAATAGGGAAAAGGGTGAGAATGTCATGAAATAAAAGAATTCGTAGACACAGTGCTAAATAATAAAAGGTCAACGAATTAGGTGTCATTTGCAACGAGTCTCTCGGATCGATTGTTATATACTGAATTTTCCCCAGGGTTAACCCATACTCAAGTTTGGTTCGTTCAGTCAAAATTTTCAGTTTCTTTTGCTCCAAAAGAGCTTAAAAGAAGACTGCCATATGTGCCAAGAAAATTCCCTTGGTCCTGAGGTGCAAGGATCCATCAGTCAGTGACAAGTTCGGTGCATACCTACAATTATACAGTACCATGAGTCCATCTCTACAACCAATACGCTTCTTTTCAGGCAGCAAGGGCCATCTTTAGTTACATAACACTGTTGTCGTGAAAAGGAGTATAGTTTGCAAGGCTGCAAATGTGCATGGGTAAAGTGAGCTTGGAGCTTTGTTGGAATATTGGTGCTTAAGCGCTAGAGAACTGATGATAGCCTTGGCCTTCCCATAACTAGGAATGCTATTTCCTATCTTTGATTTCTCTGCCTCCTTCAGTGAAAGTGGTTCAAGTATTTTACCAAAATTATTTTTCGGTAAACATTGTGTGAACAGATATTCCAAAACGTGCAAGAAAGAGGGAGAACCCAAACAAGGGCATGCAGCTATTGGTTCTTTGCTTCAATTTTAAGGTATTTTATTATTTGCTGTAAACCTGGATTTCAGCCTGTCACTCACTCATGGTGCATGTGTTGTCCATCTATGTTCAAAATCAGCAGCAGCAAAATCTAAGCAGTTTGATGTCAGGATTGTTTGGAGTTTGATCAAGTTTTGCATTTGCATTGCTGTACATATTCATAATGAAGTTGCTGAATGTCTGGATCTCATTTGGTCAGGATCTCATGACAGCTGACTCCACAACTGCTGCCAGTACATTCTCAGCCTCTCAATTTACACCTGATACTGTGAATGCAAAGAAATTGTTGCATGATGGACTGAGAAAGAGTGAGAAGCTCATACACAGGAAACAAGAATTTAAAACGTCTCTGCAGATTCCAGTAACACAGAGGCCTTTTGTGGCTTTCATTCACAAATACTGCCTCCTGCAAACAACAGCAAAAGGAGGGAAAGGAAGCAAGGGCAGAACACATTTTCCTGCAGGGTGAAGGCTGGAATGTGACTAGTAGCCTTTTCTGTCAGCTCACTCATCAGGCAATGCTCCTACAGCAACAGACGATGATCATGACTTACACTTGCTTCTTTTTCCATCCAGGGAAATGAGTATGGATATTGCAGGCATTCATGACCCTTTTTACAGCTTTCAAAAGCCAAGAAAAACAAGAATTGTACGAACCAACCCTTGTCGTTTTCATTTACTCTCTCAAAGAAACCAAAGAGAATTGAAGAAATTGCCCTACATTGTACAGAGAAAAAAATCTTGCGCATGCTGCTGGTGTTGTCTGGCATGCATATCTTTACTTTGGCCTAAGTCACCTGGGCTTCAGATTGAACGGGCCATATGGGCAATGCCCTTGATGTTAAGTAATTTTTTGATTCCTTTTTCTTTATGTACTCAGTGAATCTTCTCACTTCCTACTACCTGCAATCTCTAACTTTGTTGAGACTAGATGGTGACCTGCAGAAGAGAACATCCATTGGTCCATCAGGCTTCTCAATCACCACAAACGCAGATGTTGTACATGAAACTGGTGTATACCTTGTTTGAGTGAGTAAAATCGTCAGAGCTGGCTGATACATTCTGAGAACCTCTGAAGATGATCCAGTCTGAAACTGTTGAGACTTTTCTGAACTAAGATTAAAGTGTTGACTGGAAACAATAACTTGGTTCAGCTCAGTCCTTCATGTCTAGTTACATTCTCTGTTGTGTACCTCCCATGAGCAACCCCAAGATTGAATGCTGAAGCTGAAGTTCTTTATTTATCCATTTCAATAGAAATTGAGGTCAGTATATCCATACGGGTTGATGTCGGTGTAACCATATGAGTAGGGCAGCAATTCTTCCATGTCCAATTGTGAGCTTGAAGAACTCATCTTCTGAATTCTGCTGTGGTTGATTGATTCTACTTCTGCACTGAACATGCTGTAGACAGGTCTGTGGTCCGAGAAGCGAGACTCTCCTCGAACATATGATAGTTGACTGAGGCCCCTTCCGTACCATAAAATCCGGTCACACCTGTATGACACAGATTTCTAAATGTTGGTGCACTGTACAAAATATGACAAAATTCTGGCAATGTACTGTGATTACCATGCTGGGGTTCTCTTCTTCTCCTTCTGGTTCAAGTCATCTCCAGCATATTTGTCAGAATTGTTCAAGTATTTATATGTCGGCGGGAAGTATATTCTCCCTTCATTCCACCCGGGAAAGACGCGGCCACCTCTCTGCTCGCTCCTCAGCTGAAAGAACCAAAATTGGCCACTTCTCATCAGAAATTGTACTTGGACCTCTTTCTTTGCAGCATCACCGACGCAGAAAGAAAGACAAGATATAAAGCACTGATTGCCTGTCACAAGAAATCTACTATCCGGAAGAATATCACTACCATTTTCGGTCCTCAGAATCAGAAATTGACAACGTACAGATATACATTGTGTGTTCAGAAGCTTTTACTGAGCACGCACCTGATCTTTCTCCAGCAAGGCTTTCCAGTTGCGCATCTCCACAAGGGCCTTCACTGACCGGTACGAAAGCGCTATCCGATAATTGAGGTCCCCGAGCCAAATGATTCGACTACGAGAAAAGAGCAGAGACAAGGGATGATATTGCATAACATTTGTGATTGCAAGTTGCCACAAGAACGGTGTGTTCATGCCAAGGTGCTTGCTTACTCATGCTCCAAGATGGTTTCCGGTGATCTCTCATACTGTCCATAAACCATTGGGAACCTTGTTTTCCTCAGGATTTCCATCACGTCGGAGTTCCTACGGTGCTCGTCGCCGTCCTTCTGCCCCGACGTCAGGTGGCTGCAGACGAAGCAGAAGCTTGTTTGGTGCAATAGCATGCTAATCGATATCGAACCCTGGAAAACAAACCCTTTCCATTGGTTCCAAAGCTACTGAATCCAAATTATTATTGCGTTTTTTTTCCATCAAATTTAGTCATGTAGTCGAGGTAGAGCATTAGAAAAACAGGAGGAATTAAACATGGCTCACCTTGTTTCCAAGATACCCCATCAGTCCTCTCCCAACACAAGACACCTTGAGATTTCGCATGTCGCTCTTGATCTCTCTCCGAGCCCAAATCATCAGAAACAATCCAACCATTTGCTTGCTCGCAACCAGGCAGTACCTAAGCACACAAATTTAACAAAACAAAAACTAATCGAATCCCATGAAAAACAGGTAAAAACATATTTAACAAGCAAAAACTAATCAATTCCCATGAAAAACAAGTAGAAAAACATGTATTTTGGTTAATTTCAAGATCCTGATTAAGTAAGGCTGAAATGGTAGTTACCTACTGTGGCCACCGGCTGCAAGTCCATTGCTTTCTTCCGTGCATGGTGCAGTGCCGTATCCGTACGACATCGGCGAGAACACCGTGCTCGGGGAGTAGCCGTCGGCGTTGATGTCGTCGTCGGACAAGCCGCCCCACCGGCAGTTGGCCTCGTAGTCGCTCGGCCGGCTGCCGTACATGACGCGGTCGTTGATGCTGTACCGCCGCTCCAGCCTCGGCTGTGGCGCGCCGAGGACGTCGCCGTCCATCCTCAGGCTGCGGCTGAGCCCGGACTGGAACGACCGCCGGTGCAAGAAGGACGGGTTGTCCCGCCGTGACGACCCCTCGAAGTCGTCGTCCATCTCCGCCACCGGGTTCGGCCCCGGCGACGGCGTCTGCAGGCTCCCGGCGCCGCCGCTGCCCGGCAGGCTGTTCAGCGTCCGCCTCACCAGCGACACCCACTTCCTCGCCGGTCCGTTGTCCTCGGCGCCGAGGACGTTGCCGGCGTTTAGCGGGACGATCTCCTGGAACCTGCATGGCATGACGGCGGCAACGCCGATCAGGCCACCAGAGAACGGCGCCCGATGACCGGCGAAGGAAGGCGAGCCTGACACGAGCGCGGCACGTACCCGAGCACGTAGATGTCGGCCGGCGGTGAGGTGTGGAGCCAGTCCTCGAGGCTCAGCGAGCCGACCGGCGTGCGGCCACCCACATTCCACGTAGCAGCAAAGATCCTAACCTCAAGATCAAACAAGACGGCCGGCATTACAGTCGGGATCGATCCAGTTGTTGCACCGGCGATGTCACAATGGAAATACGCGGCGGCGCGAGCGCGACGCGCCTACCTACCTACCTGTAGTCCAACATGACGGTGGCCTCGGCGGCGTCGAGGTCGATCTTGCTGCGCCGCGACCGCTCATGGCTCCTCCTCGACGCCGCCGTCGTCTCTGCATCGATCATCAAGATCCCGCGGCATCGCGCAAATGCAAATCAAAACTCAGGAACCAAATAAGCACTCCCAAATTCCACCAGAATTTCAGAAACGAGCATAAAGATACCTTTCCTGCTCTTCTTCGCTGTGCAGGAGTCCCTCCTGGAGAAGCTGCCGCTCATCCATTCATCGTCATCCCCTCCTCCTGCTCCTGTTGCAATCAGATGTTCAGAGCAGACGTCGAAGAATAAGAACAAACAAGGGCAGAACGTTGGAAGCAAACCAGAGGCCTGAAAAGACGACAGCTTTGACTCCCGCCAGCTAAAGAACGAGACTAGGAAGGAGCAGCAGCAGCGGACGAGAACAAAAGAGTGATCTCCCAGAGGCAGACAGGAGAGAGAGAGAGAGAGAGAGATGCTCAGTACTGACCTCTCCTCGAAGTGGCATCATCGGCATGGAAGTCATGGGACTTGCCCCTGATGTTGAACCACTTCCTCACAAGGCTCTTGGACCATGAAAGCTGCAGCAGCAAGAAGGATTAACTGGGGCCAAATCTCTTCGCATTGCTAGGCGGCTTCAGGGAAGCCCAAGAAGGTGATCAGTGACTCTGAACACTGAGCGAGTGTGAATAGAGTGCTCATGTTGCTCACCTTGCTCTTCTTGCTGGTGTTGCTGCCATCTCTCATTGTTCCTCAGGGTGAGCACAACACTCATGCAGGCCAAGGATTAATGGTGCTCTCCTCTCCTGTGCTGCAGGATGGCCAGGACCAGGTGAGTCTATGGTATGATCCAGGAGAGGTACAGACAGACAGGGCACTGTTTGTCTTTCTGTGCACAAAGATTGTGATTAGAGAGAGAGAGAGTTGCTTGTGGGGAAGAATTTTTATTGGGACGAAGAAGACAGGATCAGGGGGGATACTGTTGGAGTTGAAACTGTCTGTGGCTGGCCTCCGAAGCAAAGGGGAGGGGAAGGAGAAGAAGAAGAAGCTGAAGCTGATGAGCGAAATGCGAGTGATGCTACTGCTGTCTGCTACTTCTAGGAGGCAAAGGCCTAAAGCGATGTAGGCGTCTCAAGAGAGAGAGAATAAAGCTGAAGAGAGAGACACTCTCTCTCTCTCTGTGCCCCCCTCTTCAAAGTTCAAATGCCGACCTGAAATCACTCATAAGTATACGTGAGCGTGTGCATGCTATGCCCTCTCTCTCTCTCTCTCTCTCACAGTGAATGCAGCAGTGAAGGATCGCCAAAACAAAAACCGAAACGTACGGCTGGCTGTTAATTTTCCGTTTGGCCGGATCCGAAGCCCTCGCGTAGTTGCGTTGCGTCTGGCCAAAATTCTGCAGAAGCTTCCATGGCTTCTTGTGTGGACTCGCTGCCTGCCGGCCGGGTCAAATTGCTCGCCCATTTTTCTGCTGCAGCTACTACGTACTGGCAGACAGGTGAAACCGACTGTCGAGGACCGCAGTTTAAGTGTCTTGGCAGCCTGGGTAGGATTTGATCTACTATACATGCATACACTTGTTCTTGTGATGATTTGTTGATTGGACCAAAGCAAAATCAAGAATCAAGAATCAAGTTTTACCGGTGCGGTACAGCAGATAACCGGTGGTTACTGGATTCTTTGGATTTGTTTTCCGCGAAATGTTTACTCGAAATTTGATTTTCCAAATTTGTGCCGTCGAAACTTCCAGTTAGATTGGGGCAGAAAAAAAAGTGTTTCAAATCTAAATGCACCAAATACCTCTGTCATATTAGCATACATTTTCTCTCGCATATCTCTTTGTCGACTCAGCCAAGATAATTTTGTTTACAGTAGTGAACTCACGGACCTACCCTATCTGTGTACCGTGTGGCCATTGCAAAGGACTCCACGAGTGGGCGATAAAGATGCCCAAGTAATTTATCTAAAGCTCGCAATCTAGGATTAGACACCCAAAGTTGGCAAGTTGTTAGTTGGTTAATCTAACCATAAAGTACACCCCTGGTAACTAATTAAGCTAGCAGCAGGACCAAGACAAAGCCAAGACCCTTCCTGTCTTGTGGGGGAGAGTTTGACCAGGGTCAAAGCAGCTGCAAATTAAATGCTCTACATTTTCTTGATTAGTATAGTGCTGGTACTCTAACTGGGGATCAAGTAGGGCATTAGGCTAATTTAAGAATGGTTCGGTGCATAAAATGTGTCAGCCTAATGGCAGGCCAAGGCTAGTCTCTCAGGGCCTAGAAGATTACATGTAAAACCTGCTCCCTCTTGCATTGCATGCTTTACATAGGAAAAGGGAACAGTGTAGGATTATTGGTCTCAACAGAAAGAGACCATGCATGGTGATGTTGATTAAGGAGCTCTTAGGCACAATGCTAGTACTCTAGAGAGTGATTAGGGCCCCAGTGGGATGCTTAATTTGGTTGTTGAGCGTGCAGCGCCTTGCTTAACTAATCGGTGAGTCTAATTGGGGTTAGGGGTATGATGGCTTGGGGGTGCTGTCGTCCCATGCATGTAAGGGCATGTTTAATGGTGGTCTTATACTTTTACTGTAGCTGAATGTATTACTATAAAAATAGGATTATAAATAGTGAAAATAGGGTTGAAAGTAAAATATAAGAGGGATATGTAGGGATTAAAAAAACATAGCCAGAGTTGCTTAGTTGAATAGTAAAATAGGGTTAAAAATGGCATGTGAATAGTAGATAAATAGTAAAATAGCATCAGCGTTACACATAGCCTAACGAGCGTGTCCCTGTGGGGGCAGCCAAAAGAGGATCTAGGATTGCACGCATGATTTTGGCAAGGGGGCCCTCGGCCTTTTGGCTTTCCAGCTTCCCAGCCCTAGGGTTTGCATTTGTGCCTCTGTAGCTACAACCAAGCGTTGGGGCTGGATGGCTGGTGGGGGTGTCTGAAGGGCGTTTTATGCTTTCGTCGAGAGGGTTAAATCTACAAATTTAGTTACTTTGATACAAATGAACAAAGAAAGGTATGCAATCGGTAGGGATGGAGCTTTAAACATAATTTGTTTGTTTGGACCTCAAATTTTGGATCTAATATGTCCGATAGAGATTTGGTGATTAATCAGGCTTAAAAATAGCTACGAATTGATGGCCTAATTATGTATTCTTCAGCATTGTCTATCTCTGATTTTAAGTCTAATTCTATCACCATAAATCATTTTGGGTCTAGCTCCGCCACCGGCAATGGTGTATAGAAACATCCATAAATAAATTCTTACATGTCTTATAGAGAGATATCACCTCTCTCTCTCTCTCTCTTTTAGAAGATTTATTAAGTAGGGGCAAACCAAAGTACATAAGAGGTCGACCAAGATATCACCTCTCTCTCACACACATGCATTTACCTTCCTCATGGTGCTGCCTGCAAGGCTCTAGCTAGCTAGGTACAGGAAAGGGATGTGTCCATGGATGGACAGCAAGTCTGCAAGAGGGAGGCCCCCCTCTCCCTCTCCCTCTCCTCTGCATTCTAATCATCACCTTCTTCTTCCTTCTCCCTGAGCCCCTGCATGGCTGCATGCATGCTTCCTTTCCCTCTCGCTGCTGTCATTCCTCCCTTCTGTCCCACATGCATGAATGTGCAGTGGGCCCCCACACCCCCTCTCTCTCTCGTGCAGGTGGGCCCCACCCTCCCGCATCAGGTGGGCATCATTGGAGCGTGGCCCCCGCAGGCCGTGGCGCCATCAAGCATGTCGTCGGAGAAGAGGGCCGGTCGCCGGCCTATCGTCTTTCTTCGCCTCGACGCTTTCCAATCGAATCATGGATGGCTTGCAGGCTGCAGCCATGCCGCTCACCGACGCAGCAGCTGGAGATGCACCAGACTACTACCAAGCTCTCTCTCTGCACCTTGGATACATGACTACAGTCTTCAGTGAGCTAAGCATTTATGCCTGACGAGTGATGACAACAGGGTTGACTTCTTGAGACTGAGGGTTTTGTAATTTTGTTCCAGTATCTGTGAGCGACATGGTTCTTTCCATGATGAAATTTACAACAAAGGATTGTTACAAATGATTAATTTTTTTTTAATCGTACCCAATACCACAATTGTAGCGCTGTAAATAATCAAGCAAGCAAATGGTGGTGCAGGTGCCGGATCATCCGAGGTAGCCTTTGAAACGTTCAGCAGCTCCAGCTCAGGTTTTATCCAACCATCGTTCGCTTTCTGCCCCGCTGCCTGACTGTAAGATTGCAGTGAATAACAGAAACAGGTCATGCGGGTTCACACAAGGCAGTAGATACGGAGTGCATACTTTGCGGAAGGGCCAGTACTGCGTCTCATACCTTGAGCTAACTTGTTTGTAGTGGAGCACCATTGCTTCGAAGCTTTTCTGTATGCTGAAAGGATCTTCTCCATCTGGCTCGTCACAAAAATTAATGATGGTCATCCACACAATCAGGACAGTAACAAATACAGTGGACGCTAACCAACTCCCTACTTCCCTACTATGAACATCCAGTTCGGAGGGGCCACCATATTGTCTGTCTAGGCTTTCTCATCCCACAACAGGATTATCTTTCAAAAAATACTGTTCTAATAAGGGAAGAAGCTGGAAACTCACAGAACTTGATAGACCCAGAACAACACAAAATCCCAAGATTTGTTCAGGATAAATGGAGCAGGTGAACTTTAACCACTTCACAGAAATATTCATCCACATCGGTCTTCCACCAATTGCAGAATAACAATAAATCAAGACTACATGTTGACAGTTGACCAAACATTTCAATGATAGATGATTCCAACCTAATGGGCAATCAAATATTAGCATCTATCATCTATGGCCTAGCCCCGTATACAAGATTTGTTCACCATAATTAAGGTAGTGTTCTTTTCAGCTTATAAGCTGAAAATTTGTAACCCCTCAATAAGGACATCCGAGAGATCAAAAAAATATAGAAAAAATGGTTTTGAGAGTTTTAAAAAGAAATTGTAAGACCTACAAAAATTGGCTACCAAACGTCAAAACGTTTGACTTGTACCAAAATAATAAATTTCCAGCTTATAAGCAAACGCAGCTTATAAGCTAAAAAGAACACTGCTTTAAGTGTCGGAGCCTATGCGGAAGGCCATAATTCAGAAAGATGTATTGTTCTGCAACAACTTTAAAATATTGATGCTCAGAACACGACTAAGTAATATTTCGAGAGCAAGTATACACAAAGTCAAGAAAATTAACATGGAGTGTCGTTTATGCAATTCCCTTACCACATCCCCACATGACGAATGCATGGAAATCAAAGCTCTCTCCAGCACATATAAGTCCACCGCTTTATCCTCAGGAATAGTCGATGTGAAGCTCAGACCAAAATCAATAAGAACCTGCAATATACAAACACAAGTGACAATTAATAGCCAGCATGTAACTCTTCAGTTAAATCCTGGACTGATAACTCAAGAAACAAAATATATGAAACTAAACAAGATGACAGAAAGGATATTCAACAGACCAGTTGATTGGTGCTGTTCTTGATTATCATATTTGAAGTGGTCAAGTCACCATGAACAAGACCTCCATCATGTAGTTTGCCAACTGCATTCCCTACCTGAGTGGCAATGTCATTGAGACGTTCCTCATTAATCCCATCTGATCCAAATCCAAGAAGTATATCCTTCACAGACAAGCCATCCACATACTCAAAGGTCAATGTATGTAGAAGTGGGTCCACAGCATAAAGAGCTGGGGTAGGAACACCAAGCCGTCTTGCTTTGGTCATGCATCGAGCTTCCTACAAATGTAAAGGGGATCAAGCTAAGCCGAATTTAAATAAACATCAGTTGCTATGTGCAGATGTAAACATTCACAAGTCAATCAATAATTTATACCCTTGAAAGCATATGAAACTCTTTGTTTCTGGATAAGCAAAATAAAATGCTACCACCTACATTCAAACTTAACTATTGTATCTTTCAATTTATTTAACATGAAGGAAATAAGAGAAAAAGCTATATGTAAAAAAGACTAATATCAAAACAAAAGCATGTTGGTTAAGGAGAGTAGGAGACTGACAGCATTTAAACGTTTTATAGTCAGCTTTGAGTCCAAAATTGGGTGCCGGTACTTCTTTGAAAAGCGCTCTTTGATTACGCACTTCCGTTCAACAAATGTCGAAACAAATACCCTCTGCAGAGAAGCAAACAAACTATTGAACAAGCAAGTAAAAGCAGATATTGCAACTGAATATCTCGAGTTTGGACTCACTCCTTCTGCTCCCTGCTTCAGCAGTACACCAAAATCATGTTGTTGCTCCTGGGATGTGTCCATAATGTCTAACGCAGACTTGAAACAGAACTGCAATGGAGAAAGTAAACAAAGGGGAAAAGGTTGTAAGGCAAACATTGAATAAAAATTTGTCAAAGTATCATGCTTTGTAATAAACAACTATGGTATCAGGAAAATAGCTGGTTAACAAGACTACCAGTCATTTCCATACAATTAAAATGAGCAGCCTTGTTGTGACAATAAAGTAGCAAACAAAAAAGAACAATTTCAGTGAGTTAAAAACAAGTTCACATGCCTTTAAACACAACAACTAGTCATGGAATGGTTTCCAGATAAACCAAAGGTTGTTATAATCAAGTTTCAGACTAATGTGTTAACATTTGGATTCCTAATAACAACTAATATGGGTCATCTTTACATAGTCCCAAATCACAGAGTTACAAATAATTTACTCAAGCTAAGTAGTCCAATAGTACCTAAACTCCCTACTTTTTCCTTGCAACTGCAACAGCAGTGCCCTTCTTCTTTATTGCTCCAACAGCGTAATCTTCTTTCTTTGTGCTGGACACACTGGTTTTAATACCTCTGTCTTCAAGGGATCTAGCAGATCCTCTGAGCATAATAACACAAGGCCACTCTTTGTAGCATCATCCCACAAATCCTTTCCAACCTCAAATCTTCCATTTCTACAAAGTTTTTCTATAAGCAGATCGTAGGTATGCGTGTCCACCAACTCACACCTCTTCATAAGTTTGAACATATCAAGAGCATGGTCAACTTCCTCAGTTCCACATAGGATGCCTATGAGGCCATGAAAGAACTTTGCGGTTGGAAGCACACCACTTTCAAGCATATCATCTACAAGTCTTTTCCCTCTAATAATTCTCCCTGTTAAATAGAGGACCCTAACCACAAGGAAGTAGCTAACCCAGTCAGGGGAGCATCCTGCCTTCCCTTCTCTCATCAAATAGAGGATTCTGTATGCTTCTTTTACCCTTCTTGCTCGGCCCAAACAAGAAAGTAAGATGTTGAAGCTAGATACAGCTGGAGTGACACCACACAACCTCATCTCTGCTAGAATATCTATAGCCTCCGGAACGAGGGCAGAAGGATTGAACTTGAGGTTTCTATGGCACAAGCAATGAAGAAAATCGTTGAAGGATGGTAAGCCTAATTTGATACCCGAGGACTTAATATCATCAAGGACTCTCCGAGCTTCCTTAGCATTCCCATGGACGCACCACCCATGGAGGAGGCTACGTTGGACGATGCTAGCCATGGGCTCTACTGTGAGCTCACTCTTATGGTGCCACACAACACCCTGTGCCTCACGAGCATGTCCCTTCATACACAGTGCCTGGACCATGGCAAGGCTGCTTGACCATGTGCCTTCCCCTCTAACACCCACACCATGCTCAGGCAGCAACCTCTGCCTCTCCAAGCCTCGAAACAACCGAACAGCCTCATCCTCCTTGCCCGCCTTGACAAGAGCCTCGACTACAATGGTAAACGTCTCTGGAGCCATCCTCCGCCCATCCTTCTCTGCATTGCAGACAGCAATTCTCATCGCATTGAGGTCGCCCATCCGAGCAATCACCCCAATCGCCCTATCGAACGCATCATCCCCCATCCCCTGTGGATTCTTGGATTGGCACCATGACAAGAACCGCAGCAGCCTCCTGCCCGAATCACTCCTCTCGCTACACGAGTCGATCACCCGCCGGACCAGAGCAGGCGAGACGGCCACGTTCAGGCGGTCCAGCCTACTGCCCACCTCGTCGAGGCTCCCGGCCCCGGAGCACACCACGTCGCGCAGCGCCTCGTCATCTTGCGGCGCGCCGGAGCACAGGGCGACACGGATTTGACGGCGGCCCGGCCTCGAGCCTGTAGCAAAGGCGCTCCAGCTCAAGGCAAACATCGATCTCGTCGCCACCGTCGCCATCATGGCCTCTACAGGGCTTCCCCCAAGAACCCAATGGTCACGGATAGGTCTGGTGCAGAGAAGAGGGGGGAACGGTAGGTCGAGGTGTGAAACGGAACTGACCTATTGTATAGCTCGTGCCGCACACCGTGCTTTTCCGGGAGGAGGCCAGCGCAGAGGGAGTGGCCGCGCGGACGCGCGGGGATGGCGGCGGCGGCGGCGAGGTTAGTTTGCGAAAGAACGGAGGAGCCTGGGAGTCTGAACTCTGAACCCTAGATAAACCTTTCGGCATCTGACTGTGCCGCTGCGACTCCGAGTAAAGTCCGAATTGCACCGAGAAAACTAGGGAATGGTAAACGGACGGACCCACGGGGCGGGGCCCCTGGGTTTTGCACCCCGTCGGGGCGGGTTCATGTCGAGGTTTTCCCCCGCGATTTGGCGGGTCGGCTCTGGTTTACTCTAGGGTTGGAATCGGAGCAAGGTTTAACTTGTGGACTCCCGCGAATCCGATCTACAAAAACCTATGGTCCAGCAGTCCACCCGCATCAGAGATAGAAAGAGGAGCAAGGAGGAGGAAGGGGAGCAAGAAAGAGAGAGAGGAGAGAGAAGCGACGGCTCCAGCTCGGCCGAGAGTCCTGACGGTGGTGGATCAACGGCGGCGGGGCCCTATGGTGGTGCAAGCAGCAGTGGCAGGCGGCGCGGCTCGGCAAGCATCAATGGCGCAAGAGGGATGCGACGACGGGACTAGGCGACGGCTTTGGTGGAGGGCAGCGGCAGCGGAAGCAGGGCATGGTGCCAGCAGCCAGCAAGGGGTGACGACAATATGGCCATGGCTTGGTGAGGGCGCTAGGGCTTGGTGCTATGGCGGCGCTCTGACCAATAGTGCTCTCATGTGGGATGGGGTCGGCTAGATCTGGCGGCCATGTGTTGGTCTATGAAGGGGAGGTGCGTCCGTACGTGGCCTCCCTCACCTTCCCTTATCTCTCTATCTCTCTCTGTCTCACAGATGACAGACCCATAGGGCACCCGTCGAGTTTCGGGTACGCGACGAGTACGGGTGCGGGTGCGGGTGCAAGTTTTAGCCCACTACTCATTTCGGGTTCGTGTCGGGTTTTCAATTTCAGGTTTCGGATCGGGTGCAGTTTAGCTCTTCCTAGCCTTGACCTGCCTCGCTGCCATCCCTAGAGAAAATAGAGTTCCTATGTGTCAAAAAAAAAACAAACAGAGTTCCCACACACAGCAGTGATAATTTCTCTCTCACAAAGTTCAATTAGATTATAGATACAATCTTATTTTAAAATTATTGATAATTACATGAGATGTATCTCACACACAGCAATGATAGTGTATCTCACACAAATTTCAATTAGATTATATATGCAATATTATTTTTCAAATTTTTGGGTAATTATATGGGTTGTATCTCACACATCAGTGCTAATGTATATCACACAAATTACAATTAGATTATATATATGTGATGCTATTTCTCAATTTTTGGTAATTATATGGGTTGTATCTCACACACAGCAGTGATAATGTATCTCACACAAATTTCAATTAGATTATATATGCAATGCTATTTTCAAACTTTTAGTAATTACATGGGTTGTATCTCACGGCAGTGATAATGTATCTCACACAAATTTCAATTAGATTATATATGCAATAGCATTTAAAATTTCTTTGGTAGTTACATGGATGTATCTCACATAGTGATGATAATATATCCGAAATAGGTGAAGGCACAAAAAAAATACTTACCAACTTTATAGGCACAAACATACATTTAACAATTACAACATATAACCATCACGATTAACAAAGGTGCAAAGGTATCAAATTTGATTGAAAATAAAGTCGGATGCACCGTTCACATGCCATAGCACCATTACTTTTACATCCTACAAAGTAGAATCACCAAAAAACCATACAAAACCGCTCCAAACAATTTATCATCACCTAGCCATCGCCAGCTCAAAAAGCTAAGAAAAACTCTCAAATTCTTATAACTCCTAAGAGGTAGGAGCCAAAATCCCCCTTATCATTGTCCTTACTGGGCCACAATGTCGGGTGGATGTTGGGCTGCACATCGCCGACTCTAATTGTGACAGTGCCAACAACTTACTTAGCTCCTTGTCATTCACCATCACCAGCTAGATTTACCGAGGAACAATTTGGTTCTTATTATTTTCCTGCATCACATTTCCCGCAAGCTCCAGCATGTGCAACCAAACAAGACATCTTGCCATGTTGATTAAATCAAGAATAGATCTAAGTGGATCAATCGAAAGAACGGGAGAGAGAGAGGAGGATAGGGATTTGTGCACCTTTGCGGTGAGGTACTCAAGGATGACAGGGAGGTACTTGTCAGCCTTGAGGTACCACACGATGCGACTAACGAGGAATTGATGCCCTGCCTTAGATGAATGTGACTAGGCATAGGCATTCGGTATTTTCGGTTTGGTATTTTTGTATTATGAAACTTTGGTATTTGAGATCCTGGTATCGAAGTTTGTTGTAAGAATTCCAATACCGAAACCAAAATACCGAATTAATTCAGTATCGGTATTCAGTATTACCAATGTTATTGAAGTGTGAGGTCCTAAGATGGAGGTGCTTGCCTTGTTGGGGAAGGAGCAATGGAGCACCGTTGACGGTTAGAGGAGGAGCAGGGGAAGCTTGGGGGGAGGGGGCGACACAACAACTCCAGCTGACTCTAGGGAGGAATGCCACTACTCAGGCTCGGGGAAGACACGCCGTTGCCGCTCAGGCTTGAGGGGGAGGAGGCACCACAACATCTCCGGTCGACTCAAGGGAGGAACAACGTTGGTCGGGCTTGAGGGAGACGTGCCCCCTGATCGCCGCTGCTCGAACATGAGGAGACACGCCGCCGCCGCTCGGGCTCAAGAGAGATGCGCTGCCGCCTGGAAGGAGGCGCTAAGGTCGAGGCTAGCCTGCTGGGGTCGTTCTAGGATTGGAGTTGGATGTATGGAATGGGCTAGGGTGGGTTGCCTGTGGCTAGGAAGTGGGAAGTATCGAACTGTATCGTACCATAGGATGGTAAAGGAGCCAAAGCGGCCGAGCGGGCCAGACATAGGCTAGACCGGATAGTGGAGACTGTTGAATCTCGGTACATTTGGCATTTCAGTTTCAACATGCTGATACCGAAAACGAACCGAAATACCAAAGTCTTTAGGAATCGCTACCGAACTAAATACCAAAAACCGAAAATACTAAACATTTTGGTATTTTCGGTTCGGTATTTTAGTTTCAAGATTTTTATGCCCACCCCTAAATGTGACATGACCTTCGACTTTCCACAGTCATTGCCTCCGGAGGTACTCATCGTCACCCTTGGGGTGTCTCCAAGCAGCTAGATGGGAGATCAAAAAACAAAGTGGCAGGAACAGCGGAGCAGTGGCCGTGATCAGAGACAGGCGACCTGTGGTGGTGAGAGGAGGAACGGGTGATGCTTTTTATAGAGTCACGACTAGGGTGGGAGGCAAGTTGCGATTTTATGGGGCAAGAAGATGTGGATTGAGAGGCTACTTGGTTTTTGTGGTCTTAGAGTTAGGGTGGAGATGGAGTGTGATTGGCTAGGATAGGAAAGAGGTGGATTGGTGACATGGCATGGGAACTAGGTTAAAGCATTGTTCGAGACAGTGGTACGGTGCGGTGGCATTTGAATACATGGTCGAGTAGGAGGCCAGCAGAATGTGCCAGACCACCTAAGAGAAAGATGCCTAAAGAAACAGTTTCTTTCATTTATTTCTTTTGAGTAAATTGCACTGCAGGTCCTTGAAGTTGCCTCGCTTTCTCACTTAGGTCCAAAACATCTAAACCAGATATTTGGGTACACGAAGTTGTGCTACCGTTTCTATTAGGTTCAAAGTGGTATGGAGAGGCTGGTTTTGATGACATACACTGCCTAGTTAGCATAATATATGGCCACGTGTCATATGACACACATTGAGTGACAACTTGGTTTAGTTAGGGTGAGAGGTGGATATCTGACTGTGTTGCTATGAGTGTGAAAGCAAAATTGCACCAAGCAAACAGGAGAGTTTCCACACAATAGTGATAATGTATCTCACACAAATTTCAATTAGATTATATATGCGATGTTATTTTCATAAGTTTTGGTGATTACATGGGATGTATCTCACACTCACACAATAGTGATAATGTATCCTACACAATTTTCAATTAGATTATACATCTGATGCTATTTTTGAAAATTTTTGTAATTACATGAGATGCATCTCACACAGCAGTGATAATGTATCCGAATAGGTGATGGCAAAACAAAACACTTCGTAACTTTATAGGCATGGACACATAACATGTAACCATCACGGTTGACAAGGGTCTAAAGATATGAAATTTGATTAACAATAAAGTTGGCTACACCATCTACAAACCATGGCATCGTAACTTTGACATCTTACAAGGTAGAATCACCCCCAAAACCATTCAAAATCACATGAAACATTACATTTTCACCTAGACATGGCCATCACAAACAGGTAAAAGGAAGTCCCTCAAATCCTTATAAATTCGAAGAGGTGGAGACGAAGTCCCCCTTGTTGTTGTCCCTCTTAGACCATAATGTCGGGTGGATGTTGGGTAGCACACCATTGGTGCTAATTGTGACAGGGCCTAGGAGCTAACTCATTTAGCTCCTTGTCATTTGCCACCGCCAGCGCGATATGCCGAGGAACAATTTGGTTCTTCTTATTTTCCTGCATCCTGTTCCCAGCTAGCTCTAGCATCTGCAGCCACACAAGACAACTTGATATGTTGATTAAATCTAGATTGGATCCTAGGGTACTCAAGGTCAGCAGAGTGGTATATGGGGGCACCGGCATTGATGTGATCCGCGTACTTGCCATCTTTCAGGTTCTATGCAACACGCCTAATAGGGAACTAAAGCCTTGCCTTAGATGAACGCGACACGACCTTTGCCTTCCCACAACCACCACATCCAAAGGTGTCAGGACCAGGACTAGACATCCGAACCCCTCTGTGTTATATCTATACTAGTCCCTAGATCAGTAGCTAGTACACACAGTCTGAACAGAATGAATCCTTGCCAAAAGCATGAAACTTTATTATATCATTAGAATTTCTTACAATAGAGTAGATACTTAGATCTCACAACAGCAGAGATATGAAAATCACAATTAAACTCCTTGCAAAAGATCCAAAGAACTCCATAGCCAATGACTAGTGGAAAACGCGAGCCTAGATGTCTAAAAAGTTCTCCTCAAAACCCACTTCATCTTTAGACGACACTTCAGCATCCGTATAGATTCCTACTCATCGAATGAGCAGCCCCACCAAAGAAATTGCATCGAATGAGTATGCAAAACTCAATAAGTAGTGATTATGCAGAATGTGTTTAAGTCAAAAGGGGTAAAGGGTTATTTTGTGAAAAACCATTTTGTAACTTTTCCTCCTAAAGTTTCAATAGCAGTTTTGAAAGAGTATTTTTGTGTAAACATTTGTTTTTTGAAACTTTTACTCCATGATAGTCGCTAACAAAACTTTACTCAATGACACTCATTGCCAAAATCACATTTTGGAAACTCAGAAAAAAGACTGACAAGACATTGTAATTAAGTGTAACCATGTAATAATTAAAAAACCGTGGATACATTTTTACAGATAATGAACAGATCATGGATGTACACAGAAAATCGCGCGAGGGAAGAGTACGTGAATGGGGTGCAAGGGTTTATGAGAGCCGTGCTGATAGATATGCAGGAGAGAGGGGTTGACTTGATATATTGTCCTTATATTGATTGTGATAACTTAAAATTGTATAGAATCTCATCTCAAATCGAGTTTCATCTCATTAAGCAGGGTTTCAAAAAAGGTTACTCCTTTTGGACGTGCCACGGTGAGACACAGAGTACAACTGAGGGTAAAGATAACGCCTTTGAAGTAGTGGATAGTGATGATGTCGGTGAAGCATTAGATGAGGAAGTTTACGAGTTCGATAGAATGATGCGTGACGTCGAAACAGACTATGACACTATGGAAGAGTTCATTAAATTCAGGAAATGGTCAGAGGAGTCCGAGATGCCAATCTTTCATGGTTGCAAGGTGAAACACACTTTATTGGTGACTGTACTTGAACTCCTACAATTGAAGGCTAGGAACCGTTGGTCTGATAAGAGTTTCACGGAGCTCTTACGACTACTGAAGGAACTTCTTCCCCAGAAAAATTTGATGCCAGAAACAACAAATGGTGCCAAAAAAGTTATTTGTCCCTTAGGATTGGACGTGCAAAAAATCCACACATGCCCCAATGACTGCATCCTATACCGTCACAAGTATAGCAACCTGCACTCATGCCCAGAGTGTAAAGCATCCCTCTATAAGAGAAATGTCAAAGGCCGTAACGACGACGAGGATCAGGATGCTAACCTTAATCGAGGAACCACAGCAAAGATTTTGTGGTATCTGCCAGTCACTCCTCGTTTGACACGATGGTTTGGAAATGAGAAAGAGTCTAGACTTCTCAGGTGGCACTTAGAGCATCGTAAGAAAGATGGAAAGCTTAGGCACCCTGCAGATGCTCCGTAGTGGAGAAACATTGACTACAAGTTCCCGGATTTTGGTGCAGACCCCAGAAATTTAAAGTTTAGATTGAGCACAGACGGCATGAATCCATTTGAAAATTGGAGCAGCAAGTATAGCACATGGCCTGTGAACCTATGCATATATAATCTTCCTCCTTGGCTTTGAATGAAGAGGAAGTACATTATAATGTGCCTACTAATCCAAGGACCAAAACAGCTCGGCAATTGTGGATAACATGGTCCCCGGGTATCTCACTTGAGACGCAATTAGCGAACCACCTCATGGAGCAGGTCACGCCTACCATCTAGAAGACGGCCCGCCCAGCATGAAGACCCGACTTGTATCACAAGGAAGGCACAGTTGTAATCCCAGACATTACGCATTTCGGAAGAAAGGATAGAGATAGACTTCCTATCTCTATCCCCGCCATAACCAACTAGGATACTTATTTGTAACCCTACCTCTCTCCACTATATAAAGGGAGGCGGGGCCCCTAGTTCGGCATGGTAGAACATCCGGATCACATCAAGTGGGAGGGATCACATCGATCCATAGCCATCCTCAACATTGATCCGCCGAGATCAACCCCAATACAATCCACGAGCACGGTGAGTAGGGTATTACCTCACCTTGAGAGCCCGAACTCAGATAAATCTGTCTCTGTGTTACCATCGGGTTTCGGTCTTACGATAGCCCCATAAAGTATATTGCCGACATAATTAAATCGGCGGTTGGCGTGCTGTAGGGATCGGCGCTAAGATCATCTTCATGAAGCTCGATGGCATCTCTCGGCGGCAGCGCCGTCGAATTCACCTTCGGCCAAGCTTCCTGTTTTGGAGGCTTGGATTTTGTCATCAACAACCTCGGCAAACTTGCCCTTGAAGAATCGGATCTGATCCGATCAGAAGACAACTTCAACCGCGAAGCGAACGCGGGAAGAAGATGTGATCTATTCCCGTTCAGAATCTGGATAGAAATTGCGTCATGATTTTTCGTTGACTCGAAAGGAATTTCGAGGTAATTTTGGATGCGTTGGAAAGATTATCTCGTTATCTTTCCAACGAGTCCAAGATCATCGAAAACCGAGTTCGGATGTGACCGTGGCGACCGTTTGAAGACAGACTACGCGGGGTAACGTGAATCCTGCGCGAAGATGGAGCTCGACGTGAATTTCGCTCCGCACCTCGGCGATCCTTGGTGCACCTCCGCAAGGGCATGGCAGACTTCGATGACAAAGCGGATGTCATCCCGGAGATCACAGCGAGGCTCCTACGCCGTCCCGACTTATGGCTCCTACACCCCCCGACTTGCGGCGACGACGACAACGACTACCGCCGCACCCACTCGTTGCTCCGGCAACAACGACAAACCCCGACCGTCGCCATGACATTGAAGCTCGGTGACGGGAGCGAGAAGAAGATGGGAGACGTCACCATGGTGACGATAGAAGAGGTTTCGGTTGAAACCGTGACCGCCGACTTCCTTAGGCGGCTTCGCAAGACGACGCCGAGGACAAGGCGCCGACTTCCTTAGGTCGGCTTCTCGCACACGACGGCTAGGACAGCCGCGCCGACTTCCTAGGCGGCTTCCACAAGACGACGCCGAGGAGGGACCGCGCCGACTTCCTTAGGTCTTCTTCTACAAGACGACGCCGAGGATCGCGCGCCGACTTCCTTAGGCCGGCTTCTCGCGCACGACGTCGAGGACAGCGGTGCCAACTTCCTTAGGCCGGTTTCTCACGCACGACATCGAGGACAGCCGCGCCGACTTCCTAGGCCGGCTTCTCGCGCACGACGTCGAGGACAGCCGCGCCGACTTCCTTAGGCCGGCTTCTCGTGCACACAACGCCGAGGACTGCCGCGCCGACTTTCCTTAGGACGGCTTCTCGCGCACGACGCCAAGGACAGCCGCGCTGACTTTCTTAGGCGGCTATCTCAAGACGACGCCGAGGACAACAGCGCCAACTTTCTTGGCGGCTTCTCAAGCACGACGTCGAGGACAGCCGCGCCGACTTTCTTAGGCCGGCTTCGGTAATAACGCCGAGGACAACCGCGCCGACTTCCCTAGGCCAGCTTCTACAAGACGACGCGGCGCTAACTTTCTAGGCGGCTTTCGCAAGATTACGCCGAGGACGACCACGCCGACTTCCTAGGCTGGTTTCTCGTGCATCGCTTACCGAGGACAACCGCGACCGACTTATCATACGGCTTTCGTGCACGACGTCGAGGATAGCCGCGCCGACTTCCTAGGCCGGCTTCTTGCGCACGACGCCGAGGACAACCGCGCCGACTTACTGCGCCGGCTTCTCGCGCATGACGCCGAGGACAGCCGTGTCGACTTCCTCATGCCGGCTTTTCACGCATGACGACGAGGACAGCCGCGCTGACGAGGTGACATGCCCGGGGGCTCGTTCACTCGGGCGTGAGGTCGACACGATCAACAGCTAAGTTATCTATTTTCATACTCAATTACATCATTATAATTTCTCTCCTGACTTGCTACTTAGTTGATATCCAACTAAGCAGTAAGCCGGGGGCTACACCTAATTAGGTGTGCAATCGCGCACCCCTTCTTCTCTTTTATTGAGATTGATTTGACTTGCTCACTAGTCGGATTCCGACTAGCCAGTAAGTCGGGGGCTACACCTAATTAGGTGCATTATCTGCACCCATCTCTTTTCGAGTTTCTTTTGTTCTTTTCAATGTTGACTTTTACCGATTCCGAGTGTCACACATTCTGAGTAGTGAAACTCTGATTCCTATGCAAAATTTGGTTTCCTGATGCATGTCCGGAGACAGAGCTTCGCGCCAACTCCTAACGCTAAGGGACTTGATGAGCTGGGCGGAGTGCTTAACAAAAGGAATTAAATATACTCGGAGAAGCGTAAATCAATATGGAAAAGATAAAAGGACGATAATTTGACATAATTGGACATCATGCATATTGCTTTACAATCCAGTTTTTTCTCTACTACTCGTGTTTTTCATTGTCTCCACAGGGTACAATGCAGGATAATGCGAGATGGTTTTTATGGCACGGCTGCACGCCTACGTCGGCACCCCGAGTGCATCATACGGCTCGGCTGCATGCCTACGTCAACTCGGCATGGCTATATGCCAACGCCATCCGTCGAGAGCGGTCAGGGGTCGGCCCGAGGCCATGAGCTCTCACGTCACAAGACCTACAGCAGCGCTCCCCACGCCATCCGCAAAAAACAATACAGTTAGTAAGCATGCCTCATGTTAGGCCACTAGCTGGTGACTGATAGTGCATCTAGGCCTCTTTATTGATTTTGGTGATTAATGACAAACAATTTATGGACTAATGAGTTTTATTGAGAATATGGACAGGTACAAACTTCTAGTTGATTTTTTGTTGAACATGCACATTGTCCATGGAGATTTTTGGTGAGAAAGTTGTCTCAAGCTTAGTCCTTAGAACTTAGTACTAATTGTTTTAATTTTGAGTCTAAGGACAAGCCGTACTATTAAGGGGGATGCGATGAAAAATGAATTTTTAGATGATTTGTGTGCTTATTGGAAGAATCTTGCACTTAGATTTCATCCCAAATACTTTTCAGGTCATTCGGGCACTTTTCACATCGGAGTATCCGATGTCACTCCGATGTGTATTCGATATGACCCCCTCTGTCTCTATTTCATTTTTTAACATCGGAGTATCCGATGTGTATCCGATGTCACTCCGATGTTACCCCCTCTGTCTGAAATCTTGCACTTAGATTTCATCCCAAATACTTTTCAGGTCATTCGGGCACTTTTCACATCGGAGCATCCGATGTCACTCCGATGTGTATTCGATATGACCCCCTCTGTCTCTATTTCATTTTTTAACATCGGAGTATCCGATGTGTATCCGGCGTCACCCGATGTTACCCTCTCGCTCGAAATCTTTTAAACATCGGACTATCCGATATGGTTCCGATGTGTATCCGATGTTGACCCTCTGCGGAACTCAAGAAAACATCGGAGTATCCGATGTGACTCGATGTATGCTCCGATGTGACCCGCTCGTCATTTGACATCGGAGTATCCGACGTGACATCGGATACTCCGATATCTTCACCACAACGCTCTGTGAGGGTGGTATTTAACCCTCCTCACCTAGCTCAAGACACAACGGTTCATTCAGACTCTCCCACGAGCATCTTGAGTTATTGAGCTTCCAAAACTCCTCTCTCCCACTCCGTTGAGATCTAATCCATCCCATCATTTAGTGAGTTGGAGAGATTGAATCTTGTTGCAAGATCTGAAGAACTTCATCTTCCTCAAGCACTCTTCTCATCTTCAAGTCGTTTTTCACCGGATTTGTTACCCTTGAGATTGGGGGCTCCTAGACGGCTAGGAGTCGCCCCGAGCCACCAAAGCTTCGTGTGGTTGGCCGAGGAAAGTTTGTGCGAGTTGGATTCTGCCTCCGCAAGGGAAGGAATCAAGGAGTAATCCCGAGAGTGCATCGTGCAACTCGGTGAGGAGAGGGTCAAGAGGGACCCGGGCTAAAGTGTGACCTAGCCTTTCTCAACGGAGAGTAGGATCCCCTCAAGGATCCGAACTTCGGGAAAAATATCCTTGTGTTCTTGTGTTCATTGTTCTACTTGCTCTTGTTTCGTTTTTCTCAGATCTACTTGTGTAGCAGGAGCGTGTGTGCGAACAAATTTGTTGCAGGGGCTCTACTTGGTGTCACGAAGCTCAGATTTGCTCAAGATTTACTTTTGCCATAATTTCATATCGGAGTGTCCGATATTGATATCAGATAGTCCGATATCTGATATCTACATCAGACAGTCTGATATTGTTTTTTCGCTGTGCTATCTTATAATTTGAGTTAATATTTATAATCGCCTATTCAATCCCCCCTTCTAGGCGACATCTCAATCTTTCAGTGACCACCAAGTGGAATCAGATGCTGAAAGCTATTAAGGGTTCGGGTTCCGAGGATACGCTCATTGAGCTGCTTGCCTTACACCATTGGTTATGGGTGCCCTCGGTTAAACCTAATCCTGTGATATGCCTCATGCTAGGTCAATTGTTGTCTCATGTCAGGTCAATTGCCGGTTACTGCACGGGTTAGAATCGGATATCACGAACGGGTTTCGAGATGACCACTCGGCAAGCCCTTGGTACGCTCTCCGTGAACCACAAGCCGGATCTGACACATTGGGCCGGGTACCGCCATATACCGGTATACCCTCCGGTCAATTGCCGATTTAATATACATGGTCAGGTACCGCAAGAAAAAGAGATTGAATGGGTCTCCCAACTTGGCACGGCCAAGACGTCACGCCAAAGACACCGAGTGCATCATACAAGACGATCGCATGCCTACGTCAACTCGGCGACGGCTTCACGCCAACGCCCGGCCACCTGGCGCAACCTTTGGCACGGCCACATCGTCTACGCCAAAGACCCGCATGCATCATCGGCTCGGTTGCATGCCTAAGTCAACTCAAGACGGCTTTACGCTAACGCCACGTACCCGGCGCAACCTTTGGCACGGCCAAGACGACTACTCCAAAGACTTCGAGTGCATCATATCGCTTCACAGATGCCTACGTCAACTCTAAGACGGCTTCACTTAACGCCGCGCTTCGGCGCGAACCTTTCAAGACGGCCAAGACGCTTACGCCAAAGACTTCGAAAGTGCATCATACGGCTGTTTGCATGCCTACGTCAACTTGGTACGGCTTCACGCCCGGCGCCAGTATACAGCGCACCGAAGCGACTTCAAAGACGCCACGCTAACGCCTCGAAGCAAACTTCGCCCGACTACAAGCCCACGTCTGCGCTTCAAGCCTACAAGGTGATCGCTGGGGCTAAAAGCTCAACAAGAAGGACGACATCATCATCGAAAGCGACTAAGTTTTCATCATCATAATCATTTCACATATAAACTCGTGTTATTTCTTGATTTAAGTGAAATCCGAGTGCGCTATAATCCGAGTGCGCTATAATTCTGAGTAGTGAAGTTCTGAACCCATAACACGGCGAACTCTACGTCAGCCAAACGTGTGTCTGGGATAAAAAGCCATGTGCTAACTCCCTACGCTCGGGGGCTAGACTAGTCGGGCAGAGTGCGTAACAAAAGGAAGAAAAACCACTCGGACTAACAAAAATCATCAAGTAAGAAAAATAAAAAATAGCTATTTCGCACATAAAGATAGTCGGATTTTATATCCGACCAAATGTTTTCATATTCAGATACTGCCTAAATCCTACATGTACGTGTTATAGGGGTTCAAGAAAGTGTTTACGCTGCAAGCACCGACCATGGCACAGTTACGTGTCAACACCCGCGCCCGGCGCAATCTACTAACATGGCTCCATGTCACGCCAACCGGTATGGTTGCACGCCACGCCAAAGACCACGAGTGCATTATATGGCTCATTTGCATGCCTCACGCCAGCGCCGAGTGCAAACTACGGCTCGGCTTCTCAAGATCAAGGCCGAGGACAACCACGCCGACTCCTACGCCGACTTCATTGCTCCGCAACAGCGAGGACGGCCACCTAACTGCGGCTTCTCGCGCCTTTGACCGAGGACAACCGCGCCGACTTACTATGCGGCTTCTCGCGATTGCGCCGAGACTACAGCAGATTTACGCCGACTTCTCACCTGCTGCCGAGGACGATTCGTCGACATTCTACTCACGCCGCGACGTCAACCATCGCGCCGACTTCCAGAACTCCAAGAAATTGGCGGGGAGTCACTCGGATATTTCAACCTGCAAAGCTCTCTTGAGCCCTTCACAGCCTCCTTGCATGCCAATGGAGCACTCGGCATATAGAAGATTCCAGTCGAAGCACTCGGCATCAACTTGGCTATAAAGCACTTGGGGGCTACTATGGATAACATGGTCCCCGGGTATCTCACGGAGACGAATTAGGCGGACCACCTCATGGAGCAGGGTCACGCCTACCATCTAGAAGACGGGCCTGCCCCGCATGAAGACCCGACTTGTATCACAAGGAAGGCACAGTTGTAATCCGGTACATTACGTATTTCAGAAGAAAGGATAGAGATAGACTTCCTATCTCTATCCCCAGTTTCCATAACCAACTAGGATACTTATTTGTAACCCTACCTCTCTCCACTATATAAAGGGAGGCAGGGGCCCCTAGTTCGGCATGGTAGAACATCTGGGATCACATCAGTAGGAGGGATCACATCGATCTATAGCCATCCTCAACATTGATCCGTCGGGATCAACCCCAATACAATCCACGAGCACAGGAGTAGGGTATTACCTCACCTCGAGGGCCCGAACCTGTATAAATCTGTCTCCTGTGTTACCATCGGGTTTCGGTCTTACGCATAGCCCCATAAAGTATATTGCCGACATAATTCATCGACAGCAATGATATAGATGTGTACCTTGCACCATTGGTAGAGGAACTACAGATCTTTGTGGAGCGAAGGGTCGAGGTATGGGATGCGGATCGACGAGAGAACTTCACGCCACGTGCAATGTTGTTTTGCACCATCAACGATTTTCCCGACTTGAAACCTTTGGGCATGAAAACAAAAGGAAGTAAAGCTTGTCCTCACCGCTTAGATGATCTGACAAGTGTGTGGCTCAGGAATTGCCGGAAGACTGTGTATATGCGCCATCGACGGTTTCTACGTGTGAATCATCCATATCGCAAGATGGCCAAGTAGTTCGATGGAACCAGGGAAAATGGATCGGCTCCACGCATACTTAGTGGAAAAGAAGTGCATGATATGTTTACAGGCCTGCATGTTAAGTTTGGAAAATGTGAAATGGGGAGAAAGAGGAAGAAAACAAAAACTAGTGAAAACGGTATATGGAAGAAAAGGTCAATTTTGTGGGATCTACCTTACTGGGAGGAACTATATGTTCGACACTGCTTGGATGTGATGCACGTGGAGGTTAACTTTTGCAATAGTTTGGTTGGTTCATTGATTCATATGAAGGACAAAACGAAGGATGGACTAAACGCACGGCTCGACTTAGTCGATATGAACTTAAGAAGCGAGTTAGCACCAATAATTAGTAGTGCAGGCAGACGTAACTCCTCCACTTGCTTTACTCTATCCAAGGCCGAGCGAAAAGAATTTTGTCAGTGCTGGCATGGTGTAAAATACCTATCCGGGTACGCTGCCAACATGAAGAGGATAGTGTCCATGAGTGACTTGAAATTGTCTGAAATGAAGTCACATGACTGTTATGTTCTAATGACTTAGATGATTCCCATTGCAATAAGGAGTATATTGCCTCCGGACGTCCGACGAACCATCACAAGGCTGAGCTTGTTCTTCAATGCAATCCATCAGAAAGTCATTGATCCTGATACTCTTTATTCGCTACATAACGAAGCAGTAAGAATTATATGTGATCTCGAGATGTATTTCCCCCATCCTTCTTTGATATTATAGTACATCTTATGGTTCACCTTGTTCGGAAAATTAAGTTATGTGGCCCGGTGTTTCTACGTTACATGTATCCGTTCGAGAGGTACATGGGGATTCTAAAGTCATACGTACGCAACCGATATCGTCTTGAGACTAGCATTGTCAAAGGGTATGCAACAGAGGAGGTGATCGAATTCTGCATTGATTACATGTCGCAAGTTGACCCCATAGGTGTGCCCGTATTTGATCATGAGGGTAGGCTGCATGGTACGGGCACACTTGGCAGAAAATAGATCACACCCAACGGAGACATGTACCGTAAAGTGCACTTCATTGTTCTGAATCACATGACGGAGGTGGCCCCTTATATAGAAGAGCACAAGGATTTCATGCGCCGCCAGTACCCAAACAAGACGGAGGCTTGGATAAAAAAGGAGCATAACCGTTGTTTCAATGATTGGTTCAAGGCACGATTCACCAGAACACAGTGTTCTGATCTACTCTTATGGCTAGCAAAGGGACCAAGATACACGGTGGTGACGTGGCAAGGATATGACATAAATGGGTATACATTCTACACGATATCTCAAGACAGGAAGAGCACAGTGCAGAACAGCGGCATTCGTATAGATGCATATGAGGAGGAGCACAACCAAGGCCTAGTAACACAACGCAAAAGCTCGTTCTATGGTTTCATTGAGGAATCTGGGAACTGGACTACGTGATTTTCAAAATAACCCTTTTTCGGTGCAAATGGGTCCAAAGTGGAGGGGTTAACAAATCTGATGAGTTTGGTTTGACTATCGTTGACCTCGCCCGAGTGGGATATAGAGATGACCCTTTTGTCCTTGCAACCCAAGTTTTACAGGTCTTCTATGTCATAGATCCTGCTGATAAGAACAAAAATATTGTTCTTAGTGGGAAAAGAAGAATCGTTGGAGTCGAGAATGTGGTGGACGAGGAGGATTACAACCAATTCGATGAAATACTTCCATTACATGATGAAACCGACCCAGAATCAAGTGAAATGGCCAATGCAACCACCTATGTGCGCAACAATCATCAAGAAGGGCTGATCGTTGAGGACTGATTGTACTGTTTTATTTGTATATTATATTTGAGTTATGTAATCCCATTTTGTAATGTAATCCTATTATAGAATGTATAATGTAATCCAATATAATCCTATTATATAGTCCTATTATAATCTTATTATATAGCCCTAATATAGTCCTATTATAATCCTATATAGTCCTGTATAGTTCTATTATATTGCCCTATTATAATCCTATTATATAATACTATTATAATCCTATTATATAGCCCTAATATAGTCCTATTATATCCTATATAGTCCTGTATAGTTCTATTATATAGCCCTAATATAGCTATCACTGGCGGTTATCTCGTGCGCCGCCAGTGATACTATCACTGTCACTGGCGGTTATGTCTTGAGCCGCTAGTGATGGTCTGCCACCACTGGCGGTTATCACATCAGCCACCAGTGATGGTCTACTACGACTGGCGGTTATCACATCAGCCGCTAGTGAGACTGTCACTACCACTGGCGGTTATTTAGTGAACCGTCGGTGATGGTCCACTACCACTGGCGGTTATATCTTGAGCCGCCAGTGATGGTCCACTACCACTGGCGGTTATATAGTGAGCCGCCGGTGATGGTCCACTACCACTGGCGGGTATGGTATGAGCCGCCAGTACCTCGACGTCGCGCCTTCGTCGCAGCCGCCCTCGTCGCCGATCCCTTGACAGGAAGTGGATGGCTTCCTCGACGTCTGCGTCCGCCGGCTCCGGCGCCACTCCCTCTACCACCCAGCCCTCAAGGTCAGCCCTTCTCACCGGCTCCGGCGCCACGCCCTCGCACTTTGTCTCCTCTTGCCGGCTCGGTTCGGCGCACTGTAAGAACTCTCTGTGGCTTCTTTTGTTTGATCTCGTGCTGTGCCAACCGAAGTGGATTTGGGGACCTTGTACTTGGTACAAGGGGCTAATCTTAACCGGTTTGGGGAAGCGATGACGATTGTGGGCTTCGGATTTACTGCTCGATGATGATTGCTTGAGATTGAGGCTTATTTAATCTGTTAATTAAAGGATTTTGTTAGACCTAGATAAGTATTGCTCTTGATAATTTGGAGGCTTAATGTGTATAATTTAGTACTTGAAGTTAATTTATTTGGTCAATATACTGCTGCACTACTTATTTTCAAGTTTGGAGAACTAGAATGACTGCTTGGGCCTGATACTAGTTGATGCAGTGTGTTAGCATGTTTCGTTCATCTCGGTTTATTGACGGTTTGTATATGAGCTGAATTGATACATTGACCTTTTAATTCTTGGTTCATAGTGCTATTGCTTAGTCATACACATAGAGTGTGATTATATCTTACGTGCAAGAGCAATTGCTAATTCTAGGATTGTAATCTGAAATTTTAGATTATACAACTTAGAAAATATAGTCCATCTAGAAGTTGACTGGCTAATTCATTTAGCAACTCTTCTAACAACTGAGAGCAATCAATTACAAATAAAATCTGAGTTTAGTTCTGATTTTATACTGTTATACCGCTGTTTTGTCATGGTTACATCTGGATAATCACTTTTCTAGTTGCCCTAATCTTTGTATTTAATAGGAATTGTGATTATATTTAATTTCCATGACATTATATTGCTGTTAACTATATATGGAATTATTTCTGCTATCATTTTGCTCATTATGCACTATTTACAACAATTCTAAAACAAGACATGAGTAAATAAGGATACTATACATGCTATCGAATATATTGAAAATTAAGAGAACAGAGAAAGAAAAGACCACTTTGGTCCTTCGTTCATCTCAATTCAATTTTGACCCTTCATAGGTCGTGGCAAAGTGCTGGTTTAGATAATGGTGGATATCTACTTATGATGTCTATAGATGTCCATACACTTATGATGTATCAGTTCTAAAACCGGCACAAATATGGTTACGAAAGGGAATAATCCTGTGAAATGTTCTCTGGTAGTATGCACAACACAAAGGGATATGTTTTCATAGAAAGTTAATTGCTTCTATTGTATGTTGGAAGGCTAAATTGCCTGGTGTTCTCTTGTATGTAGAATGGACCCTGAGGCCACCCCCAAGCAGGGGCAGCGCCCGAGGCCACCCCTCAAGCGGGGACCGCGCTCGAGGCCACCCCTCAAACGGTCATTTTAATTCCCTGAAGACTCTCTTCCTGAGGTGCGGAAGAACACCCTGAAGCATATGGGGATCACCTGGAAGAACTAGAAGGTGGATCTTGTCAAGGATTTCGTCAATGAGGAAAAGACCCCGTTTCAGAAGTATCCTTTCATTACGAATGAGGTGTGGGAGGAGTTCAAGAGGATGAAGACAACGAAGGAGTTCAAGGAGTCCTCCATCAAACACAAGGCCATTCAGGCCAAGAACACCCACCCCACAGACTCGGCACCGTTGGATATGCGGCAAAAGAACGCGAGTGGGAGCTAGCCGACTGCTCCAGTGGGCAATCTGAAGCCACCACAAGGCTCACCAACACGCATGCTGACCGCTGGATCAGGGCTAGGGTCAAAGTCACACCGACGGGGCCAGTTTTCTCCACGCCCGAGACTGCTAAGATGGTTCAAAAGCTGGTAAGTGCACAATGACCCTTACAATGTTTACTTTCGTAACACCCCAATTACAATTTCTCCACGTATTGCAGATTGAGTATGACACACAAACATCGCAAGGCTCCTTTGTCGGAAACAGGGAGCGAGACATCCTAACTGAGGCCCTAGGAAACAAGGAGCACCCATGCCGTACGTGGGGCATCGGGGTCTACGTTTCCTGGAAGGAGGGATTCCCCAATGACTATCTCTACTACAAGGAAAAGAAATGTGTACATAACTTAGAGAATGAAATTCAAAATAGGGTACGCGCAGAAACTGAGAAGATACGAGCAGAATGGGAGCCTCGGATACAACAGTTGGAGGAACTCGTAAGGAATAGACCCGAAGCCAACCCTAATACACAAGCTCTCGGTTGCACCCCTCCATTTAAAAGCAGTTGCGCTTCCGCACATTCGCCCGATAAGGCTGGCCCAACGAAATACCCGATGGACGACATCAAGGAGATTACCCATTGCTTGCTCCAAGTTTCGTATAGCGCCGATGTTTCACTCGAGGTGGCCCGTGGTGTGGTGTACCCCTGCATTTCGGGGATGAAGGTTCATGGTGCGGACTTGGCGGTGGGCTACACGAAGGTCCAGGTAGACGCTGTTATGGACAACACCGCAGCGAAGATCCCACTTGTGAATCCCCCAATGATGAAATCATAACAGTTGGGGATGTTGTCCATAGTTTTGTCCAGTGGCCCAAGAAGGATATTACTCTTTTACCAAATCTTGAAGAAATCGAGGCCGACGGCGTTGGACCGATAAATCCGATCCGTAATGATGAAGAGGAGTGAACGAAGAAAGCCATGTCTGCGGCGGCCCCTCAATCTTTAAAGACAAGCTCACACAGCAATAAGCGTGCTGCGTCCTCACCACCAGTGCGCTATTGCTCCCCAGAGAAGGGGAAACGAATCGTCCACCAATCTCCGGCGCCTAAGAGGAAGATTCACTGGGCGCAGAAAGGGAAAAAATTTCAGATAGAAGAACCACTGCATACCCTTGCCGCATTAAAAGACATGGGTACGGCCTGCCAGAACCTACATGATTATTACCTCAGGAACTCACGCCTTCCCGTGAAGGAACAATCATCCAGTATCGTGGGTAAGGTGAAGGGTAAGTATTTCCTGGACGATAACGATAGTTATCTTACCATAACCTTCGAGGACCTGTGGTATATGTTTCAATTGCAGGAGTTGGACGCCTCTCTCATCCGCTGCTTTGCAGTGTAAGTGTATACAAGTCTTGTGCAATGTCACTGTATATTTCTTATCCACTTATACACCGATCACATATATCTTACTTTTCAGCCAAATGTACCTAGTTGCCAAACGAGATCAAGTCCAGGCCGGTTTTCTTGACCCTGGCATTGTCACCCAGACAACATAAAGGCGGATAGAAAGAATACCGGGTAATACTTGAAGAGGGCCCTGACTAAAGGACAGGACAAAGCATACTTCTTGTTGCCCTTCAATAAAAATTTTCATTGGATCTTGCTGCTCATAGAACCTAGCGAAAACAAGGTTGTCTACCTCGACTCGTTGAGGATGAGCCCCACACACGAGTGGGAAGATTTAAAAGGCCTACTCAATACGGTGTTCAAGAGTTATGTCAAGGGTGGGAGCAGACACAATGTTGCGATGGGCATGGAACTTAGGCATGTAGAGAAATTTTCAGTAAGTGTCTATTCACACTTTTCCTCATAATAAAATAGAAATTTTTAGTGCCTGCCCCACTGATTATTGTGCCTTGTCATCTTTATACTTCCTTATGTAGTGCCACCAGTAGCCCGGAGGCCATGCTTGCGGCTTCTACGTTGCGCGACATATGCAAATCATTCTAGGATTACGACCAAATGAAGATCTAAACATTAGAGATAGAAACATCGATTTCAATTCTCTTGCAGACATTAGAGATAGTTTGGCTACGTTTATTAATACCCAAGTTATTGACCCAAATGGTCGTATAAACAGTGGACGCCTATAGTTAACTATAACAGACATATTGTATGAAGTGCATGCATGTCCTATAATAACTTGGTTATATTAATATATGATATGTTTCTTTTAATTTGATGTTGTTCTTATTTAAATAAAATCTAGATGTATATGGATGAAATCTGGATGTTTATTGATGTATATGTATATGGATGAAATTATTTTTTGGATGTATATGGATGTATATGTATATGGATGAATTCTGGATATGTATGGATGAATTCTGGATGTGTATGGATAAAATTCTGGATGTATATGTATTTTTTGGATGTATATGTATATGTATATGGATGAATATGGATGTTTATTCTGAATTCTGGATGTATATGGATGAATATGGATGTTTATTCTGAATTCTAGATGAATTCTGGATGAAATCTGGATGTTTATTGATGTATATGTATATGGATGAATTCTGGATGTGTATGGATGAAATTATTTTTTTGACCCTGGAAAAGATATCACTGGCGGTGATATGCACCATCACTGGCGGTTCTAGATAAAAACTATCGGTGAAGGTTTACATATCACCGCCGGTTTTGATTTAAACCGTTAGTGAAAATCTGTTATCACCGACGGTTCTCATGACAACCGCCAGTGAAATTATTAATATCACGGGCGGTTCTGTTACGAACCGCCAGTGATAATTCATATCATTGGCGGTTCCGCACCCGCCAGTGAAAATCCCCGATTATCACTATCATATAATCACTGTCGGTTCGAAAACCGCCAGTGATGTGAGTTCAGAACCGCCAGTGATGATGTATTCTGCACTAGTAAAATCCAAACAATAGAAGCACCAACATGATATTTAGTTGTGTCCGTGGACTTGTTTGTTGATGCTTAAATAGCCATAAAGAAAGCCTCGGCGCATGTTGAAGCCCCCGCCATCGACCGCGTAGGAAGCTACGGGGGAGAAGCCGCGACGGCTCCTGCCGGCCTCACGGAGCTTGATTTTCAATGGCTACACGTGTTAAGAGAGGTAGGAGCTGCAAAAACACTGTTTATTTAATTTTTTTGAAACAGAGGGGCTATTAAAAGGAAGAAATATTTTAAGTATAATATAAAGTGGTTCGTAGAGAATAGTGTTATTGAAGAAATTTAGAGCGTCCACCGAAGACGCTCTCTAAAAGCTCAGCAGTCTTTCGAAAAGCAAGTAGCAAACTTGCTTTTGGCCGATACACGCTGACACATACACAAAAGAAAACGCAGAGTGATGGCCCCATCGAGCATCACCACGCTCCCCTCAAGACCGCTTAGGCGTATACTCCCTAGACTCACACAAGCTTATATGTTTATAAGCGGCACGATGGTTCATATTACTTCACACCGGTCAAAAAGTTTTGTGCATTGTCGTATATATGCGGTAAAATATATCCGAATGTTGTATTAATTGGAATAGAAGTTGTTGGCTATGAGCATAGGATGGATGAGTTGTAACAGTAAACATATGAGATACTCTTTTTGTAAATGGGCTGGAATGCCCTCTCGTAGAGAGGATAGGTGAGAGAACAAGACGGGAAAGAAGGCCTCGGCTTGCCCCATATATTCAACCCCAGAGGGCTTGTAAGAAAAAAGAAAGATCAATCTAATTCAATTTCATCTTAGCTCGTGGTTTTTCTCCGTGCTCTTTATCCTCCGCTAGGTCACATCCATGGCAACCCAAGCTTGCTGCATGGGGTGTCTCCTTTCCTATTGTCTCGCACAGCGACGACGACACGTTATTTCTTATGTAACACAAGAAATAAACACCGAGTACTGCCTACGGACCTTGCTCCGGCAAATCTTCAAAACCTGACATTTTGATCCTTGCTTCTCGCTAGCTAGTAGCTCGAGATAAAATGACTAGAAAGTTCATGATGATACGACGCATGCACTAGATCACTGTTCTTCACCACAGCTTGAATTCAGAAATGCTGCGTGTATCTTGAGGTTGAACACCGAATGACATATTTGGGAGACGAACTTCAAAAGGACAAGAGGGTAACAACTCTTCACAAAACCTCGTCGGCTCGACAATATCAGATTTTTTTTTAAATTACGGGTAGATGCTCTGACATTCATTTCAGAAGAAGATAATACAACATTGATCCCAGATGAGAAAACATCAACACCATCACCCGAAATAAAAAAAAAAAGAGAGCCTGCAGATAACAATCAATGAGAAGCAGCATAAACTGAAGGTTCTTGCAAGGGCTTGAGGTGCAGAAGTCAACACCATCGTGTACACCGCAGCAGCAGCTACACATGGAACCAACAAGGCGATCACCAGCTCATGAAAGAACACGACAATATGATTTTCAAGATTTCCTTGACTTCAACAGCTCTTTAAGATCCAAAAAGAAGGTGAGCAATAAGAAGTTTGCAAATGAAGTGAGTTCGCAACTACTCCAAAAACGGACTGTCAGCTCTCGCAATCTCCTTCGATCAGACTCCATGTAGAGCCTTCGATATTGCCCTTACGGTATATGGACTTGTTCTGCAGCAACCCCCTATTAGGGAGGCCCCAGCCTCATGCCATTTTCTCACATAGGAAACGAAGTCTTCATTTGAAACACCCAAAGAAGCCTGCAATAAGTATCAAAGAGCTTGTGGTTATGGAGTACATATTGGCATATTGTTGTTCCTGATAATTGGACTTGTGCATAACAGTTTGCGCACTTCTTTTCATGCAAAGGAATGGAAAATGCACATTGTTTTTTTTTTCGTTGAGAATAGAGCTGCCTTTTGTTTTTCCTATCAATTTCTTTTCCTAACAAAAGCAGTTCAAGAACCAAGTGCAAGAGTGGCCTTTTTTAAACAGGGAGTTCCCAGATTTCTATTACTACTTTATTAATAAAAACCACAGTACAGGTATAAAGAATTGTACCAATCCTTTTAGCTGATACTCACCACCCACTCCTTTCTTATAGGATCATAGATCTCACCACTATTTGGATATATTAATATTGGTTTATTTGTCACCTGCACAACAGAAAACTAGAAATTCATCAGGCATAACAAACGCGGTGAAATTTAAAGATCAATGCAACCCTAATGGGATCATGGAAGTTACCTTTCGGACAGATAAGACTAATTCATGGATAAATCTTGGGGGAGTGCAATTGATACCAACCGCAGCAACCTCCTTGCATGAATCAGCCATAGAAGCACACTGCATCAGGGAATCACCATTCACTACATTAATTCCATCCTTTGAAGTGAAAGCAAACCATGCTGGAACACATAAATTACACTCTTCTAGTAACTCAACATATGCCTGCAAAAGACCATAAGATGGCACTTATAACAACTGCATCGATATTGGTAAAAAAAACTGCATCAATCAGGTCAGTAATGCTTATTAATTATTTTTTATTTTGATGAAAATTTTTATGGTACACTAAAATGAATATGAGCTGTTCATTCTTCTCGATCTAACGGCTTAAATTGATTTTGATTTTTTTATACTGCCAATGCAGTGTTTGTAGGGATAGTATATTTGTGTGAGGGATGCCCTCTAAATGAACGGCTAGATCTAAATACACTAGCGCCATATTATATCACCGATGTGTACCATAAAAGAGTTCTATTTTGATACCGTCGAACAGTTATTCGAAATGTAAATTACTCAGGCAAACATTTACTTGTCAATTCTTTTTTTATAAATAGAACCATCACAGTATTCGAATGAAATGCTAATCTTCAATGGATCAAACATATAGCTTGCTAAAATGTTTCATGCGGCAACATTCTGATCATACAAGATCAAGTTTAAGGTAATTATCCGGCGTTAATCAAGTAATATACAACGGTATGTTGACTGACAATACATCAATGCATAAAATAAGTGTTACTTTAGTATCAATCCATTCTAGTTCTGTATGTCTGTTGTTCAATCCACATTACATTATGTTCAAATACAATTCCAGTTTCCAAACACACCTGAGTCTCGATTTTGTTTGGAATAGTCTCAAAAACAATAACATCAGGACCTGCTTCAGCAAGGACTTGAAGCCTCCTGCTATGAAATTTTTTTAGGAACTCCAAATTACCCTCCTTTCCATAATCACCACTGCAAAGCATACAGTCATATGTAAAAGTCTCAATAAAATGAGAAGAGATAAGCATTCATATAAGTGGTATTCTGAATCATTATCAGGTGCACACTGATATGTATAGTTTATTATTTTCAATACAGAACCAACCTATACTCGGAGCCATCTGCAAGGTATGCTCCATAACTTCCAATTGATGCTGCAATTAGTATAGGACGCTTTCTGTAATTTGTTCTATCTCTGGATTCATCAGAACTATTATAACATTTTTCCAGGTACGTATCCCGTGCTTCGCATGCGAGTTCAACACTTCTTCTCAGGAATGATTCACTTTCCTCCTGGGAAAATCCCCTAGAAAGAAAGCCCTGAATTGTCGCCTGCAATAGCAATGTTAGAAGTTACACCACTTGTTTACATGAAATAATTAACTTTATTTGAAGGATGTTTGAGTAGCCAATGAACACCTGATATGATCCTGTCATTAAAACACTTGCCCCAGCTTCGAGATACTCCAAATGAACCTGTTCAGATGAAAAGACGATGTAATTTTCTTAAATTAACAGAGGTGTTCAGGTGCATGTCAACATGAATATGGGCATCAACAGGAAGTGTCCACTGCAACATACTGTTCATAATACTGAGCACTGCATTTAAAGTTTTAAACACAAATGATATAGCAAAGAATTTAGTGGTGATACAGCACCTTTCAGGCTTGCAACGCTTCTAGTGCCTATCTAATTTCCTAATTAAACCCTACATACTGATCTCCCTTAAACTTAGGCAAAGAAACATGCAAACCAAAACAGCATTCCAACATTTGTGCAATTGGCTTTTACAAGCACTCCCTGTCGCACTTTAAAAAAAAATATTTTTTTTGCTTTTGCACTTAATGTTCGTCACACCGAACATGCTTTGAGAATCAAATGTGATGGATAAAAGCAATAACAGCACATTGCTCTGAAGACGTACAATACTTCTATGGTTGGCTTACACCGAGCCTTGACTGAGCAAATAATTTCCCAAGCTTACACCTTGATTCAAGGGGGCCAAAGGAACATGAGGCACTAATAGTCTAATACTAAAGCTAGTGATCCCGTTTTCGTTTCACCTAGAAAACTAATTGGTCGTGGCTTGTGACACATCAACCTGCCCTAAAGCACAAGAAGGTTCAGACAGAGAAAAAAAAAAGGGAATTTCCTTACACTACATGACTACAGAAGGACCATTTCGGTTTCCCGGCAAGGCGACATAGCCCACAGAAATTGAACTGAACCTCCAATCCTGTCACCACTCACCACCATCAATTGCATTGCACATTTCCGGCAGCGGGTAAGCTTCCCATACGGCGAGATGGCCCATTGCCACACTGGCGGAAACACACGGATCGTCCTTGGGCATCCAGCGCAAGATGCGGCCAAGAAGACGGCGAATCAAGCGAGAGCGCACGTAGAGGGAGCGGACCTTGTGGATGAGGCGGGGGCAGGTGAAGACGCACTTGGCGCTCCAGAGCGGGTCCTTGAGGTCCGCGCCGTGGGCCTCCAGTTGCGTGGCCAGCCCGCCGTCCATCACCGCCGCGCCGCCGCTCGCGCGCAGGAACTCCGCCATCATGCCCGCGTATGCCCCTTCCCCCATGCCCGCCCACCCTCCTCTGATCCTCTCCAGCGGCGATGTCGGCGGGCGGCGTGGGAGGAGGAGCGAAGGGTGGCGGAGACAGCCGGGGTTTTTAAGACAGGAGGGAGCGGATCGTGGGGTCCCGGCTGTCAGGGCTCAGGTTCATTCATGGGCGGGCCACGAGGTTCATTGCATGTAGACGTGCCAGCCAAATATCTATCTAGTAGGTTGTATCACTCCGACTCCAGTTCTGGGCCTGGTTCGGAGGCCCCTCTCTAAAATGAATTTTATATTTATTTTATTTAAAATTTAAAAAATAATATATCATTTAAAAAAATTAAATAAGTAGCCTCCTCTTGCCAACGGTCAGGCGGGTAAATGTGTCGGCTAAATCCCGCTTGATGGTTGGGCGGAAAATAAAAAATTCGCTCTCGATGGAGGGACGGGATTTGGGCACGGGCAATTCCCGCCAGATAAACGGGTAAGTTTTGGCAATTATAACGCACGCGGCTGCTCTATCGCAGCCGCGCGCCGACTAAGGGGAAAGTGAGACCGGGAGAGATAGAGTCATAGAGAGAAAGAGAGGAAGGGAGAAAGAGATGAAGGAAGGAAGAGAGAGAAGAGAGAGGGGGAGGGAGGAGGGAGGGAGGAAGGGAGAGAGAAAAAAGAAGAAAAAAGGTAAATTGTTTTTATAATTTTTTAATGTACAATAATTGAAAACCTGATAGGTTAGCCATTGTGGGCTCCGGCTCTGTAGGATAGAACCGGAACTCTTTTATTTCTTGCGCACATAGTGTTAGGCAGGATCGTGTTAACACCACGCAAAATTAAACATCAAGCTGGGATCAGGGTTGCCTTAATGTTAGGATAATTATACATGGGAAAAGATGCATTAAAGTTTAGAGTGCGAAGGCGAGTAGGGCCAATTTATTCAGAACCAAAACGTAATCCTACTAGTTGACGGATCGGCGGAAGTAGAGGGGGTTGTGGCTTCATCTTTTAGTTGAACACCTGCCAGTCATGTGACTGGAGTTTTCCTTTATTCTCCGCCCGGACCATCATCCTCGGGTTCGTCCTCACCACTGAAGCATTCGTACCGGTCCTCGCTTCCGTCCTCTTCACCTAAAAACGTGAGTAGGTGCGAGGGTGAACACGCAATCAATCCGCACTCGCAAGCCAAGACCTTTCTTAAGGTTATTCAATAATACAAGACCTTCTGGTGGAGGCTGGGCTCTTTTGCTTAATGCCAGAGATGCCATACTTTTTAAAATAAAAGCCATAAGACTTAGCCTTTTAATAAATCAAAGACGTATTGGGCTATATATGCCAACTGTTCATAAAACAAGGGGGAAAGTATTGCGGTGGTGACAACGTAACCATGGCTATGGAATACGTGTCTCAGGTGGTAGACCCATGCTATGGCTTTGGTCATGGTCCCCATAATTGGCGGACTAGCACCCATGACTATGGCGAGCTATCCCTAAAGGTATGGCGAGTCCATGCCCATACTACAACTAGCGCACATCTACCATCTTCTGGCGAACCCATGCTCATACTACAACTGGTGCACATTTCTAAGGTAAGTGGCGGTAGACTCACCCTCTTTGCCAAGAGGTATGACCCTCTTGAGCTCAACAATGGCCAGGATCCATAGATCCTAATCTCATCAGATAGATCAAAGAGTTTTATCGACCAACATTCGCACTCAGGCATAACTGGCACCCGAATGCATAAGCTACCTCTTTAGCTTATCGAGTGCAAGGAATACAAGGGGATGGGCCACAACACAACTCCATAATTATGTACTCAGGATATGCACGTGCTGACTAGACTGTACAACAATGGAGCCATTCAGATGCTACAAAGCTGTAGTCTTGATCGGAGGGGTTTAACTCCTGTCATGATACATATCATGGAAATGATGGGACCGTACCATTGAGGTACCTGCCCTGCATACGATAAGTCAGGGCCAGCGACCAGCTATATCATTGCTAAGGCAATGTACAGGATCGACCCGTCATTCTAGTATCGTATCGTTGACGGCTAAGATTTAATCCATTGACTCTAGAATTAAGCATGTCTAAGCCATTTCAAGGACTCATTAGTCAAGGTATTTAACCTCTTTGCCTTAGGTTATCAAAGGACAAGATTGGAAAATTTTATCAAAGAGGGAGTTTGTGTTTACCAACACTATTTACTAAGTGGAATAACTAGACCAGCTCTATCAGCCTTTTGTTTCCAACATAACATACTTGGAAATCATGTTGCATGCAATTTCTTATTTAAAAAACATAATTTAAGTAAAACTGGGTAAATGGGGATGATCAAGAGATTTTGGCTCGCCTGTTTCCTCGTAATCTGGGTCTTGCGTCGGATCCTCGTCCAGTTAGTCGTCTGTTGCCTCGTTTTCTATAGTATCGAACAACACAAAATAAAGATTTGCAAGAGAAGTGGATAAGGCATGAGAAGCGAGGAGGTCATCTAAAGTTTCACACAGATTTTTCCTACTTGAGTATCTATCTAACTTATTTCTCTATTAGAATAGGGTATAGGGGCGAGGGGTGTAAAGGTGTTATTATAGCTATTATCGGTTAATTTATACCTGGAAAATTGCCTAAATGATCATATGGGTGCAAATTCCTACCCTTGGATGATCCCACAATTTATAGTTTTATTTAATATATATTTCCCTACAGGTGATGCCATTTCAAATATTTCTTATATGGCTTATATTATTTGTATTGTCCTAATCCGAAATTTTCAGAGATAAATATCTACTATAAACCTCTTCATATTATTTTTACCTGGTTTCTCATGTTTTGTAGTATTTTACAAAATATTTTCACAATTTTTGGAGGTCTTTTAGTATTTTTAGAAATCAAAAAACCATTTCTGGATTTTTCTAATGGTTAAAAGGTTATAAATTTCTTTGGAACAGAAACAGACCGAATCCGCCCGTGCTTCGGTTTGGCCCACGGAGAGGAACGCCCAAAGCCGCCAGCGTGGCGGGGGGCTCTGTCTGGCGCGACAAGCTCTCACATGGCGATCGACAGTGGGGCCTATGGTCCCACCCCACAATGCATTTCACGAGAGAGTCCGTGGATCGACGATGGGCCAATAGGGTCCACGAGTCAGAGACGGAGCGGAACTCCGGGGAAAAGGGTACTTTCCCCCATACGTCTCTTGTTCAGGAAGGCGTCATTTCAGAAGGACGTGGCCGCTTAATCTAACAGGTGGGTCCTAGGACCCACTTGTCAGTCATTGGCACACCCGGACACGGGAATTTTTAAATGGGCGCACTGTGGCGTTGGGTCCCACTGGTCAGTGAGGAGAGGAGGACGAGGCTGGCGCCATGACGTAGGGCTGTTGTCAGCCCGTTGTCTTCCTCGAGCCGAGCTCTGGCGAGCTCTGCAGGTTTGGTTCGGTGGCGCTACGGGGCACGGCTTGACTTGCCGGTGATCCCTATAGGTTCAAGATTCCTAGACGTAGGTCGTCTCGCCGGGGACTTGGCCGGCGACGACCAGAGACGGTGGCGCCATGGTCGGGGCGGCCGGGGAGGTACAGTGAGCTAGCACTGCAGCGAATCACACACGTTTAAGCTTGGATTTTGGGTCGGGGAGCATCTAGGAGATTTAAGGATCATTACCTAAGGGTTGACTGAGGTCGGGGTGGATCAGAGCGAGCTGTCGACGGTGAGGCCGGAAGCAACGAAAACAGGGGTGGCGTCGGCGGCTCTCCCGGTGAACTTCCGGTCGATTGCTTCTGGGAGATGGTTGGCGGTACCCTGGGGAAGCTTCTGGACGAAGGAGCTTCTCTAAGCTGCAATGAGCGGCGCGAATTTTGGAGAGGGGTGAATTCGGCCAAACGGGGAAACGGGAGGAATTGGAGTGAAACGCTCCCTTTATAGGGCTATTGCGAGGTAGGGGCAATCCTGGAACACACACGACGAGGGCCGCCTCGGTATCTCACCGCGCCTGAGTGGATTTGGTCAGGACGGTGGTGAATTGGGATGGGTTCCCCGTTGCGGTGGCTTAATGAGCACCGTTCTCCTGGTGATGATGGCGGATTAGCGACGTGGTGCGACGAGGTGACTCCTCCGAGCTGACTTAGCGGCGGGGTCGGTCTGTCTTTGCAACCATTTATTCAGAGCCGAGAACAGCATGCGGCGTCGGCGGAGGAAGTAAGGAAGGGGAAGGAGAGGAGCTTAGGGAGCTTCTCCTGGGCCTGGTAGATTGGCTTGGGCCTAGGCGAGGTGGAGGGTTGAGGGAGGCTGGCCTAGCTCGGGGTTGGGCTGAAAGGAGAATGAATTTGGGAGGGAGAGAGGAATTAAACCCAAAGAGGCATTTAGTAATTCTATTTGAATTTAAAATTTTCAAATTCCCAAATGCTAGTAAACTTGGTTACAACCTTATTTGGAGAATTCTTGCTATATTTTATTATTGTTTTTCATCCTTTTGTTTTTATGCTAAATTTAATTTTTAGCAAAATTTTCCTTTATCAGCATGATGAATTGTGGTTGCCAAAATTTTGCTCGGTAATTGGCTCATTGTCTTTTATGCTCCTTAATTTTTTTATTAATTTGGGATTTCATTTCAATTTACTGATTAATTTCTAATTAAAATTTTTTTTGTTAAAGCTTGTTTGACTTAGTTTTTATACGGATTTATACACTTTTAATCATATATATGTAATTTTAGCTTAAACTTTAGATTAGGGTGTTACAACGTCTACCCTCCTTAAAAAGAATCTCGAGGAAGAAGTTGCTCTTCCGGCTCCCACGTGACTTGACCTCCGGTACGGTGATTCCACAAAACTTTACATAGCCGAATTGTTTTGTGTCTTGTTTGCTTTTCTTTGGTGTCAACGATTTGCACCGGATGCTCTGGATTAGTGGGATTTATTTGATTTGGGGCTTCTTGTGCTTCTAGTTGAGTTGTGTGCTCTCTAAGTTGTTGTAGACATTTTTTGAGTTGGGATACATGAAATACATCATATATACCTCCTAACTCTGCTGGTAGGTCCAGTTGGTAGGCTGCTTGACCTTTTTGGTCAGTAACTTGGTATGATCCAACGTATCGCAGAGCCAATTTTCCTTTGACTTTAAATCTTTGAATTCCTCAGAGTGGAGAGACTTTAAGGTATACCTAGTCGCCGATATTAAAACTTAGCTCCCTACGCCGATGGTCGGCGTAGCTTTGCTGTTGTGACTGGGCGGCTAGCAGCATTTCTTTAATTATCTTGACTTTTTCTTCGACGCTCTATAGGGCTTCCGTACTGAATACTTTTATTTCGCCAGTTTCTGACCAAGACAAGGGGGTTCGACATCTTCATCAATACTGTGCTTCAAAGGGAGACATCTTCAAACTAGCTTGGTAACTGTTATTATATGTAAATTCCGCATAAGGTAGACAGGTACTACAGTCCTCTGAGAATTCCAGGGCACAAGCCCTTAACATGTCTTCTAGTACTTGATTTACCCTTTCAATTGCCTATCTGTTTGGGAGTGGTAAGCAGTACTGAAGGTCAGGTTAGTACCTAGGGTAGTGTGTAGCTTTTCCCAAAATTGAGAGGTGAACTGACTGCCTCTATCAGAGACTATTACCTTGGGTACTCCATGTAGACACACTATTCTGGACATGTATAGCTTTGCTAACTTACTGCCCTTCTAGGTAGTTCGGACAGGTATGAAATGGGCTACTTTTGTTAACCTGTCTACTATTACCCATATAGAATCATGCCCTGCCCTAGTGCGGGGTAATCCGGTTATAAAGTCCATGGTTATTTCTTCCCATTTCCATTCTAATATTTTTAAGGGTTGCAGCAATCCGGTAAGTTTCTGATACTTGGCTTTTACCTGCTGACAGGTGTGACATCTAGCCACAAATTCTGCCACATCCACTTTCAGACGGGGCCACCAAAATTGGGTTTGAAGGTCTTGATACATTTTTGTACTACCCGGATGAATAGTATAAGGGGTTTCATGAGCTTCTTTTAAAATTTGTTCTTTTAGGTCTGGGTCATGTGGAACGAAAATCCGATTTCCAAACCATATAGTTCCTTGACTATCTTGTGAGAATCTACCTCCTTTATCTTTTGTAATTAATTTCTCTATGCGCATAGAACTTGGGTGTCCTTTTTGTTTCTCTTTAATTTGATCTATTAGGGTTGGCTGTATCTCCAGTGTTGTAATCATTCCTTGGTTCACTAAGCTCATGTTTAATTGATCAAATTCTTTGGCCAAGGTTTCCGGCAATTCCAAATTAATCAAAGCATTAAATAATGGTTGTCGGCTTAGTGCGTCAACCACCACATTAGCTTTGCCTAGATGATAGTGGACACTCAGTTTATAATCCATAATGAGTTCCAACCATCGTTGTTGGCGCTGATTCAGCTCTGGCTGGGTAAATATGTATTTTAGACTCTTATGGTCGGTATAAATGTTGCATTGAATGCCAACTAGGTAATGTCTCCAAAGCTTGAGGGCATGGACAATAGCAGCTAGTTCCAAATCTTGGGTTGGATAATATTCGTCGTATTTCCAGAGTTGTTTAGAAGCATAGGACACTACTCTTCCATTTTGCATTAATACGCATCCAAGTCCTTGCCTTGATGCATCACAATAGATTTCAAATTCTTTGGTGATATCAGGTGTCGCTAGAACTAGGGCCGAGGTTAACTTAGTTCTGAGTTCCTGGAAACTTTTCTCACTAGCTTCGGACCACTGAAACTTTTTATCTTTTTGAAGTAATTGAGTCATAGGCTTTGCAATCTTAGAGAATCCTCTATAAATCTTCAGTAGTAGCCTGCTAATCCTAAAAAGCTTCTAACTTCAGTCACTGAAGTCGATGATTTCCAACTGGTTACTGCCACTACTTTGGCAGGATCAACCTTTATCCCTTCGGCTGATATGACATGCCCTAGGAAACTGATCCCGCATAGCCAGAAATCGCACTTGCTATATTTGGCATATAGCTAGTGTTTCGGTAGCTTCTGCAAGACCAGGTGTAAATGTTGGGCATATTCTTCAGCACTTTGGGAATAGATGAGTATATCATCTATAAACACTACCACAAACTTGTCTAAAAATTCCATAAGGATCTTGTTCATGATATTCATGACGTATGCAGGGGCATTAGTCAGTTGGTGAATTCAAACAGCCCGTACCTTGTGGTGAAGGTAGTCTTTGGGATATCCCTCTCACTAATTTTAACTTGGTGGTAGCCTGAGCGAAGATCTATTTTAGAAAAATGAGTGGCCCTTTAAATTGGTCGAATAAATCATCGATCCTAGGCAAGGGGTACTTGTTTTTTATTGTTACCTCGTTCAAAGCTCGGTAGTCCAACACCAACCTCTTGGTTCCATCTTTCTTTCTAACAAACATGGCGGGGGATCCCCAGGGGGAAGAACTAGGACGAATAAAACCTTTGGATTCCAACTCTGCTAGTTGTTTCTTCAATTCTTCAAGTTCTGAGGCATTCATTCGGTAATAGTTTTTAGAGATTGGGGCTGGTCCAAGAATCAAGTCTATAACAAATTCTACATCTCGGTCTGGGGGCATTCCTGGTAACTCCTTAGGGAACACGTCAGGGTATTCCTGAACCACTGGAACTTCTTCCATAGGTGTTTCTTTCATAGAGTTAACAGAGGATAGAGTTAACAGAGGGGTTACTAGATTTTGAAATATCCACATGGATTTTGGTTTGATTATATGGCCACTTATTAATGGTTAATGTCCGGTTAGCACAATGAATAACTTCTTCTTGTTCTGCTAACCAATCCATTCCTAGGATCGCATCTATGGTTTGGGTGGGCAGGACTAATAGGTTGGCTTTAAGTGGTAGCCAGTCTAGGGCTAAATCTACTTTTAGGCATGCTTGGGTAGCTAACAATGGTCCTTCAGGGGATGATAAAAGCATAGGTTTCTTTAATGTGAAGGTAGGTATATGATATTTATGCACTAAGTCCTTAGATATGAATGAGTGTGAAGCTTCGAAATCAAAAAGTATTTTAATAGGGATTAATTTAAGGAAAAAGGTACCCATTAGGACTTCGGCGGCTTCACGAGCTTCTTCTTTAGAGATGTTGTTCACTCGACCACGTCCTTGACCTAGTGAAGCAAGTCGGGGCAAGCGGGATCCTCGAGGCATCCCTTTTGGTTGGACTCTCGGGTTTTGAGCAGTTGGGGCATTGAAGCGAGGAGCCTTCTCAGGACATGCATTTGCAAAATGTCCTGGTTTCCCGCAGTAGAAACACGTAAAAGTGGAGGTGGTTCCAAGGTTCCTTTGGCCCACGGCTGGAACTGGAGGGTTTCGAGATGGGATCCACGTCGGGCGTGGTCTTTCATTTATGAATCGACGTCTTTGGGGGAAGTTGGATCTCCATTGATTAGTTGAGGGTGCAAAGGGCTTTCGCTGACAAATAACGGCACCTTTTTGGGCAATCCACTTTCTTTTTCAGAAATTCTCTAGTCCTCACTTCTCATTTTCAAATCATGAGGGCTTTATTAACAAGATGTTGGAAACTGGAGAAATCATGAGCACTTAACTGATATCTTATCTCAGGGTGGAGTCCGTCCTGGAATTTTTCTATCTTATCCTCATCATCCTCCACGTCCTTGGTGGCATAGCGTGCAAGATGATTGAATTTCATCGGATATTCCATCACTGTTATGCTTTCTTGTTTTAACTCCTTGAATTCAGCTTTCTTCATTTTTAGCACTCCCTTAGGGATGAATGCGTTGCGAAAGGCTTTGATGAATTCATCCCATGGAATCCCCGATGGTGGAACTCCCACATCGGGCATCTCCCAATTGAGAGCAACATCTTGGGCATCAATCGCTGGGTTATTATGGACAACACCCTGGTTTTCAGGTTGTCTTTTATCAGTTTCTTCAATTCCCTCCTCATTTTCATGTTCCTCTACCTCTTCCTCGGTCTCTTCTTCTTTCTTTGCTCTGGCAGTAAGATAATTGTCCCACCAACTAGCAGCGGCTCCTTCCAAAAGATGAGTTGCAAAAAGCACCTTATCTTCTTCACAAGTTCTTGCAAGAGCCAATTTTTTCTCGATAGTGCGAAGCCAATCTTCTGCTTCTAGGGGTTCTGTTGCTTTAGAGAAAGTAGGTGGTTTGGTTCAAAGGAAGATCCCAAGTCTAGACCCTTGGCGGCTAGGATTTCCTATCTGGTTGGCTACGAAAGCTTGCAGGAGAAGGGTCTGATGAGCCATAACTTCAGCCATAGTTGGGTGAACTAGAGGGGGAGGTGCTATTGGGTCTTGGTCGCGACCTCTACCTCTAAAAGATGAGGGGGCAAAGTTTTAGCAAGTGAAGGGACTAATGTACCTATCTATATACCCTGATATACAATTATAGCAAAAGAACCAAATAACAGGTAGAAATTGATTTTACAGTCAAATTTTTCACAAACAAGAAGTAAAGGGAAAATCGCCTACTGACCAACAGTAGGCGATTTTGTTCTAGACTAGGTACTGCACTGTTGGTCAGTAGGCGATTTTGTACTTCGATGTTGTACCACTTTTGATACCCTTTATATACGTGTAGGCGATTTTGTACTTCGATGTTGTACTACAGTCGTCCTGCTGGTAGTTGTGCCAATCGTAGCAACTGGAACTCCCTGAAACATGGGCGCCAAGACCGAAGCTGGGATCTGGAGTCCAAGCGGTCCTGGAGCAGGCGTCAGTGAAGCAAAAGACAGTGAGGGTCCAAGAAGGGTCCAAGAGACGCTGGCCTAGGAGCCGAGGAGCTGCGTGGGGTACCGGGGCTCAAGGTCACCGGGCGTACTCCCAGAGAGTCGGACACTCTGTGCCTAGGTGCTGGAGCAGGCGTGACAAAAGGTGGTGATGTAGTGGTAGCTGGTACTGGAGCTGAGTCTGGCGTTGTAGCTAAAACAGGGTGGGACGGTGGGGGTACTCCAACTGGAGACTGAACAACGGTAGTAGAAGGAGCTACGGGGTCAGCTGTATCAGTAAACCGTAGGGTGCGGTAGAAAGCAGCCAACTGCGGCGAAACTGACTGTAGCAAGTAGTAAAGCTCTGCCACACAGGTGTCAGCACTCTGTAGCATGTGCTAGAGTCTGCGGTACTCAGCTAAAGTGTCGGAAAGGTATGCATAGGTACGAGTGGAGAAAGACCGGAGAGCAACGAGACAGGGGTCATCATCCCCCACTCTCCAAGCTACAAGCGGCCTAGTACTATGTCTCGGCGTGCTGGCCAAAAGTGTAGAGCGGTCTTGTGCAACTGGGTGCGGAATCGTCTGGCTAAGGAAACAATTGCCTCAAAGACTGTTGCCTCGACAGCTAGCTTAGGTGAAAGGTAGGCTGTCTCCGCCTCCGTAGGGACGGTGACCTCTGCTAGCCAAAGGTATAGAGCTCCTACCCATGGTTCCCCCAGGCGCTAGGCGCTAAGCGGGCGGAGAGCAGCCGCCTAGCGCCTAGGCCGCCTAGGCGGCCAAACCATTTTGCATGTGTCCTAGGGTTTCAGTTGTGATGTGTGGCTATTTTAAAGATATATGTTAATATTTTATTGTGTATAAATATATTTGCATGGAAGATATGAAATTTTAGAGGATAAATCATATATGATATATATGATAGTGTACAAATGGCACCATCACAATTCACAATTCACTTATTCAGTAATTCACATGATAAATAAAATGCTTCATATATGATATATATGATAGTGTACAAATGGCACCAATGCAACATCACAATTCACTATTCAATAATTCACATGATAAATAAAACACTTAATATATGATATAACAGTTAAGCAACTGAATAACTAATTAAGCCCGCCTTGAAATAAGTCACCGCCTAACCCCGTCTAGGACCGCCTAACCCCGCCTAACCCCGTCTAGGACCGCCTTGGACCGCCTAGCCGCCTAGAGGCCGACTAACCCCATAGACGGGGCGGAATGCAGCCGCCGAGCGCCTAGGCGGCACCTAGGCGGTCCTAGGCGCCGCCTAGGGGAACACTACTCCAACCTCTATCCTCTGCCCAGTAATCAGTGGACTCGGGGGAAAACCTAACACATCACATATCCTTTGAAGCATGCGAAGAGTCTCTCCATGTGATCCGGCATGCTCTCTAGTAAACACGAAGGTGTCCCTAGAGTTAGAAAAAGTAAACGCCATCTATGTAAAACCAAATTTTTAGGTGGTGGTGAGAACATGGAATAAATAAAAATATTTTGAATATAGGGAGTCAAAAGATTAAATTAAACCAACTTAGGCTTAAAACTTTAAATATATATATGTACATTTATATGGATATATATAGTTATATATATGTGTGTATATATATATATATGTATGTATATATTTGCTTCTATAGCAATAAATTTTGCACAAGATCCTAGGTCATCGGTTGAGGCAAAAGACTCCTATAGTCACGTGGCTCTGATACCAGCTCGTGTGGGCCCTAGCTCCATAGGACAGAACCGGAACTCCTTTATTTCTTGCACACATAGTAGGCCAGGATCATGCTAACACCGTGCAAAATTAAACATCAAGCTGGGATCAGGGTTGCCTTAATGTACAGGATAATTATACATAGGGAAAAGATGCATAAAAGTTGGGATCGTTGCTTGGCTCGGCGAATCGGCCGCCGCGCCCTCTGGCGCCTTGGCTCGGACCGCCCACCACCGCGCCTCACAGGCCTTGACCAGCCTGCCACCGTTTTAGCCCCAGCTCGGCCGTCAGCCGTCGCTCCTCCTGGCGCCGCCCGCTGGACCGCCAGCCGCCGCGCCGCCCGGCCTCGGCAGCTCGGCGCCGCGCCTCCTGCGCGCCGCTCAAGCCGCCGCCGCTCTGCCTAGCCCGCCTCGCCCGGCGCGCGCGTGTGCCGCCCGGCCTCCGGCTGGCGCCGCCGCGCCGCTTCGCCTCCGCCGCCCCCCGCGTCCCGGACTCCGGACTCGCTGCGCCGATCTCTAGCTCCTCGGGCTATCTCGGCTGCGCCCACGATCCGTTCGCGCTACCCTACTCCTACTCGCCGCCGCCGCCTTTGCTTCACCGCGACGGTCTTGCCTCGTGTCGATCGCCGTCTCGCAGCGCGCGTCGTCGGCAGGTCAACTCGACCCCACAGGCCGCCACGCATTACACCGCCTTCATTGCCTTCACCGCGCCGCCTAGCCGCTATGCCGCCAGGCTCCGCTCGCCGTGTCTCCCGACGTCACCGCTCGGGCCTTCCAGCCGCCATGCCGCGTTGAGACAATGACGACGCCTGCCTCGTCTTCATCACAATGGCCCCGCGCCAGGACGTCCCGATTCGGCCAAGAGCCCTACTGCCTCGGCTTCAGACGCACCGCTATCTAGCTCTGGTCGTGCCGCTGACCTTGCAGCGTGCGCTCTCGGTTGTTGCCGCCCGGTACTGGTCTCGCCGCCGCCCGGACTTGGAGTTTTGGGCGCGTCACCCACATGCTGTCTAGAAGAGGCGTACCCCTCGTTCGATCAACATCGTCCCTTGCTTGCACATTGGCGAGACAGGTATGCTCGGGTTTATTCACTGTAACAACACTTTTGCAGTGCTATCCCCCGAAGCACTAGCTCCTAGCAATGAAGAGTTGAGGAGGGAACGGCAACGGCTGCAAGACCAGGTGGTCTAGCTAGGGAGACGAGTTCATGGACATGAGCCGGTCCCCGTTGTGTTTCGAACCGGGGGCATGACAAACTGGCACTATCCTGTTCCCCGAATTCAATATCAGCCGTCGATGATCGGGACCCAACACGCGACTCCATCAACCTCAATCGTGCTCTGGGGGCAAGGCATGCCTCCAGCGCGATGGAACCACTGGACAAGGCGACAAGTCCACGCATCACCGCCGACTTCCTCACAACCTCAAAGATTGGTGGTCACATCCACGAGGTCGGCGCTACCACCTCTTCTTCCCAAACCACCAGTGGCGGCAAGGTTGCAGCCTCCACCGCTGCTACCAACTCCAACGGCGTCTTTGAGGCTCCAAATCCTGCCAACAAGACCCTAGCTCAAGCGGGAGAGGCGCCAGAAGAGTCGCACGGCGCTACACCAAGAGCTGGAGGAGCTCGTTCTGCACCACACGCAGATTCGGGTCCAAATTGACGGAGGAATCGCCAGGCATCACGACAAGATCGCCTTCCGCATATCCCCCAACCTAGAGCAGAATGCGAGGTATAAATATCTCATTGACAGGTTGATGCCAAAACCCTAGGAGGAGTACCCCGTGGCGCCTAGGAGAAACGAAACAACTCTACGAGCTGTGCAGAAACATGCACGACTCAGGAGGCAAGTCAACGACTTTACTCCCACCTCCAAGGAGCTGCCTGTGTCATTGGTGCCCCCTGGTCTCCAACAACCCACTCCACAGCTGCAGTCGGTGGTCGAATTCCCACAGGAAGCGCTTCCAGCTCCGATGGAAGTACAAGACGACAAGGGAGAATCACATCAACCGGCTGATATAGCTACTTGTGGTACCCTGACGGTGAGCCCTCAGCCACAAGATGAAGAACGGTGGAGACCGCCCCGCGTCACGCACGAGTTCTCCTACCCGTCCGACAAGGAGATTGTCCCTAACCCAAGGGCCGTTTTCTCAAAAGGACGCACAAGCACACGGAGGCTTCGCAACAGGGCTAGATCAACAGCCAACTGCATGCCTCTTACCACAAAGAGGAGCTCGCTATCCGATGGTGACTCGGCGTTCAGCTCCGACACCCCAACACAGCGCTACACCGATTTCGCTGCTCGTCTCCCACAAAACCCTGACGAGTTGCAACAAGTTGCAAGCCGCTCCGGACCAAGCGCGCGGCTAAAAACCATGGCCCAGCAGACCATGGCAAACACGGTGGAAGATCAGATGGAGCATGAAGACAACAATCCATCTGACGGGGAGTCTTCAGCCTCACTGCAAAGATTCTCGGGGTTGCCCTGCTATGAACAGCTGGACCACTCAATCCCCTCAGAAGACAAGGATAATTATGAGGATCATGTCACTGCCCCAGCGCACATGACCGGGACAGGGAGTCATGATGATCCCCTTCCACGGAACGAAGAATCACTCAATCCCCAGCAACTGAGGACCGCACACAATCTCCTCGCGGGACCGAGCTCATCACAGTCGTGGAAGGCCATCCTCAAACAACGGCTGTACGAAAATGAAAGGAAGATGGATGATTTAACGTCAAAAATGAACCATCTCTTTGAAATGTTCTCCGGCGCAGGAGCCCCCCAAATCAATAATCCACTACCACCCGTGGCTCTTCAAGACGTACCTCGAGATGGTGGTATCAAGATCAACGAACTACCTAAAGCTGATCATAGCAAGCAACGACGACATTCTGTTGCAAGCACACGACAACAGCCTCCACCGGTCCCAGCAGCTTCTTCAACTATGCCTGCGCACATGGACACCTTGAAGGAGTACCATGACCTTGTCGCAGATCCGGTGGACCGAAAATTGAAACAAATCACCGCAGAAAAGGCTCCAAGGACATCGGACCACGAACTCGAAAAGCCGTATGAGTCGTGGCACGACCCTGTTCTCTACCCCGCGGGGTGGCATCCATCGAAGTTCCATCAGTTTGATGGGACAGGAGACACAAGAGAACACCTCGGGTACTTCGAAGCAGCATGTGGAGATACCGCCAACAGTTCTTCTCTTTTGCTGCGTCAATTCTCAGGGTCATTGACTGGCCCGGCATTCCATTGGTACAACCGCTTACCCGTGGGATCCATATCCAGCTGGGTAGCCATGAAGGAGGTGTTCAAAAACCACTTCATCGCCTTGAAGAAGGACCTATGGTTCGTCGAGCTTTCGCAAGTCCAATAACGACGCGATGAGAGCATTGAGTATGACCTGAGCGATGCACGTGGAAGATGCCATCGACCTTTGTGTTCACAGAATGCTGAACCATTAGTCCCTCGAAGTATCAAGGCGAGAGCCAAAAGACTTCAGTTCTCTCAGCTCTGCAGTGGCGGCAACCAAAATCGAGTTCACCAAGGCACCTCAAATCATGGAACTTTACAAGAATGCGGGGGCTATTGACTCTTCTAAGCTCTACAATCCCGTCCCCAAACCCAACAATGTTGGGGGCAAGCCAAAGCAGACCTCGGAGGCGAACACCACAAGATTCCTCTCTGCGACTGCCCAAGGGAACGTACCAACGTTGGGAGCAAAGAACACGCAGCCCAGAGCTAGGCCGCGACGACCAACTCTTCAAGAACTCATGAAGAAGCAGTACGTCTTCAAGCGCGAACTGGCCAAGAATATGTTCGACCAGATCATGGAGCATGGCGGTCTCAACCTATCTGAACCACGGCATCCGGAACAGGAAACCATGACTGACAATCCGCTCTATTGTCCTTATCATAGGTCTGTAGGACACGTCATCCAAGACTGCTTCAGTTTCAAGGAGTGGCTTCAAAGGGCAATTGACAATAAAAAGATCAATTTGGACCCGGGAGCTGTCAACCCCGACTACCACGCAGTGAACATGGTGACGATGCACTTCAACGACTCCGTAAAACAAGGGGAAGATGAAGGCCACGACAGGTGGTTGCCGTACGATCAAGTCCAACATCAACTGGCGATCAAGGCTTCGACGCCGGCGACAACGACTACATCAAGCCGTCAACAGGTCCGTGATGATCAAACGAAGTCTTCATGGACTACGGTGCAGCGCCGAGACGACCATCGCCTCAACTCCGGCGCACGACACCTTCAACACACACACCGCCATCGTCCAGAAGACAGCTGGACCCGAGCCGACGCCAACCACCAGCTCGGTTCGTCCCCAAGTCCGAAGGAGATGAAGCATTCCCACGTGTTCCACGTGTGCTTCCCACTTTGGCTCAATACATGCCAAAGGTGTGGAGACTGGTGGCCCAGCAAAAGACGGAGGAGGCACCGCCCAAAGAAAAATCTTCCTCGACTTCAATCGTCGCCCCCTACAATATGGTGAACATTCAAGACACGAAAAATTCCGATACGGAGGAGATGTTCACGACCCAAGAACATGAGGTGTTTCGTGCCGAAGACCCCGTTGAAAGAGTGCAGGTCGAGGAGGTCAACATGAATCTGCACGGAGGCAAGGTCGTCCCCGACCCACCAATAAAGATGAAGCCGTTAAAGATAGGAGTGCAAAAAGAAGCACCTCAACAAGAAGCAATCCCGGAGCCCGTGAACAAAGGTAAAGGGAAGATGGACGACGTCCACTACAATGTTATCGCTCATCTCAAATGGATCCCCACCTTGCTCAGCGTTTATGAAGCCCTCATGTTGGCCCCAAACCTTCGTGAACCTCTCATCAAAGCTTTGCTAGAGCCGGAAGTGTACGAAGTGTCCATGGCGGAGCATCTGCTTAACGACAACTCCTGCAACGCGAGTGGAATCTTCTTCGCCGATGAAGACAGCCTCCTAATGGATAGTGACCACAACCGTCCATTCTACATCGAAGGAAACCTCGGCAACGCTCACCTCTGAAGGATTCTAATCTATCCAGGCTCCGCTGTCAACATCCTGCCCTTGCGAAGTCTAACGCGAGCTGGCTACACGACAAGCGACTTGGAGCCAACTGAAGTGGTGATTTGTGGCTTCGACAATCACGGCAAAACAACGTTGGGAGCCATCACGGTGAAAATTTAGATGTCGACCTTCGTATTCAAGGTGAGGTTCTTCGTCATCGACGCCCCTACCTCATACTCAGCTCTGCTCGGGAGACCGTGGCTCCACAAATATCGTGTGGTACCATCAACTCTTCATCAATGCCTCAAGTTCCTTGACAACAAAGGCGTACAACAACGCATCGTCGGCAACCCATCTCCGTACCTGATTCAAGAGGCACACCAGGCTGACGCAAAATACTTCTTCCCGGTGAAAAATGCCGAACGTCAACAAGGGCGTTCTACACTGGCAGCCGACATCATGACCAAGACCAGCGCCTCACCGCCCATCAAAAAGATGAAGCACTTGCTCACTTCGGGTACCAAGACGGACTCAAGAAGTAATTCTAGGAGTCAACGTGGAGGCTTCGGATGTGGTTTCAACCGGCGACACCCGTCAACACCCAGCCAAGACGACTCGCCAATCACATTGAGGGTGAGGTCATCTTCCAACAAAGATGCTTATTCAACTTCAACCGCATTAGGGGCAACATCGCCCTCCGATAGCGGCATATCTCCATCAACCTCACTCATGCTAGGGGCAAAGCCGTTCCCTAAGCCTGACGCTGCTTCAACAACACCAACACCATCAAAGCCCATCCTCACACTCCGAGATCGAACAAGCTCGAAGGTGAAGGACAACCCCGCGCAAGGTGGAACCGTTAAAAAGATCGTGTCTGAGATCGAGGAAGCAACAAAATGCACCCAAGTTATACAACCTCCATCACTATACACCTCGGTGGCCACTCCGTTAGAAGTTTGGGTTGTCCCAGGACAATTCAAGTCCTTGCCACCAACCATCTTCTACAAAGCACTGCCTTCCTCGGAAGGCGATGTGGTGTTTGCCCTCCACGACCCATTCCACAAAGAAGAAGAGGTCGTCACTACAACTATCAAGGTCGATTCCCGGCTAGTCCATATGATGCAACGAGCTGGAATCACACTTCGAAACAACAATAGAATATCTCCTCCTCCTGCCATCTGCGAGATATGGTGGGAACAAGCCGAGAAGCTCGTGAGACTCGGAAGCAAATGCCGAACCCCACCAAAATACGGGTTAGGCTACATCAAGACAGAAGACTCAGACGATGAGGACGATGATGTCATGGACTTCGAGCAAGTCATGTACTGCACCGTCATCTCCACTCTAAGGATAATTCCGTTCGGTCTACGGAACTCCGCTGCAACTTTTCAACAATCCACGACAAACATCTTTAGGAGCCCCGCGGCTCAAGACGATAGGCCCGGCATCACCTCCATCATCACAAGGCCAATTCCATTTGGTCTTCAGAATTCTGCCACGACTTTTGAACGTGCCTTATCCCCGAGATGAAGGTCCCACAGCGACAATCAACAAGGAACTCCTCACGAAGTATTTTCCATAAATCTTCACCACCCTCCAGGAGAAGGTATTCCTCCTATTCTGCTTTTGTCAGGATGGTTTTCCCTATGAAACAGGTACTCAACTCATCACTCTTATTCGATAATGGTTTTTGATTCCCACTCGTTTTTTTTTTTGAAAACAAAACATGCTTTCAGCCCCGAATAAATTCATAATGCACAAAATATTGCATATATGAGCTTTCGTTTTTTTGGATGGTTTTTCTCTTTGAAAACTGACGGCAATCGTCCATGAAAAATGGCGTTGTCCACTCTCATGTCATACTGGTCAATAAGAAATTGCCTGTCTTAGAGCTTACCAAATGGAGCCCAAGCAAGGTCATGATCGGATGCACTTACAACAGAGCAACCCACACACCTAGCGCAAAGACGCATGACAGGTGGACGCTCTCAGAAGCAGCAAGGTGATTGCTTGGGTTACTTCATGGTGATGAATTCCCCATGCCGATCACACCCCCAGTAGCCTCAGACCGATGGAGACAGCGAGCCGCAGGGTCAACCTATAGCGAAAAGATGCACCAAGTTGCCAACCCTGTCAGGTGGGACAATCAAAAGCTCTGGGATGAAACATAGGAAAAGATACGGGAGAAGGCTGCCCAACTGGTCAAAGTCCGGTTGGTGTGAAGCTACCTGTCAACCTCGGAAGCATATCAACAAGGGCCAAGCAAAATAATCAGCCTGCGAGGTTTAGTTAGTCCACAAAGGCAGATGGCTATTCTCAAAACTGCCTTCAACTCACACAGAGCACAAAGGAAAACGCAGCAAAAAGTCAAGAAAAAGAGGGCAGAAACATATACCCCACTCATCCAATTCAGCGAACTCCGTCGAAAACAAAGGAGGAGCTAGCCGTCTGCCACCCTCAGCAAAAGGAAAGGCACAAGTTTCAACCCAAATCCCCAGAACCATCAGCCAATTTCAGCCATACCTTAGTCTCGTGGTTCGATGAGGCTACATACAGGGGGCAAGATTGCACTGTGGAGGTAATCCATCACATTGAAAGGCTAAAGCAAGATCTTTCGCTGTCTTTCAAGAAACTTTACTGAAGCATGTCGTTCCCCAGCACGAGCACTAAGGGAAGCAAAGCTGTACAACTGTGATCGTCATGGTCCTTTCGACGATTCCCAAAGGCAAAGACCTCCGATAGGCTCATTCAAGACCACATATATAGTAGATATGATTTGGAAAAGCCAACATTTTAAAAAAGAAACTTCCTCTTTCATGCGATGAGTTTTTCCGCAAAATACCTCGTTTTTTTGTTGTGCTTTGTGATCTACAATGCAGGTACAACCACCAACAAAAGTTTGAAAATACACGTGGCCAACGGTTTTCTGGCGCCTCATCGACGCTCGTTTTTAGCTAGCTCTACGTCAATACCGACGTCAACGGCATTCTGGCACTTCAAACGTTGTTTATGCTGAGAACGGGTCAGCACGACCCCAACATCAACAATGCCAACGGCTTCCTGGCGCTTCATCAACATCTACACCAACGGCTTCCTAGTGCTACATCAACGATGCCAACGGTCTTCTGGCACTTCACCGACGTACAGACTGAGAACAAATCAGCACCATGTCGACACCCAAGCTGAGAACAAATCTGGCACACCCCGACGTTTATGCTGAGAACAAGACAACATCACGCCGATGTCTACGCCAACGGCTTCCTGGCGCTTCATCAACATCTACGCCAACAGCTTCCTGGCGCTTCATCGACAATGCCAGCAATCTTTTGGCACTTCACCGATGTACAGGCTGAGAACAAACCAGCACCACGTCGACTCCCAAGCTGAGAACAAATTCGGCGCATCCTGGCATTCATGTTGAGATCAAATCAACGTCATGCTGACATCTACGCTAACGGCTTTCTGGCGCTTCATCAACAACGCCAATGGTGTGGACAACATGGGCCCGGGTACATGGAGATAGGCGGTTAGACGTACCACTTCCTTGGGCCAAATCACACGGATCTTCGAGAAGACAGGCCTGGAGAATGGTGCGGCCCGACTTGCTCCACAAGGAAGCGAATTCGTATTCTACTCGAATATGTGGAGGAAGATGTGACCATCCCGGTTATATCTTTACCTCCCTTATACGGATTAGGGAGCCTATTTGTAACCCGACCCCTTGCACTATATAAAGGGGGTCGGGGGTCCCTAGTTAGAGATACAGTACACAATATACACCCAAGATCCTTGTCTGTTCTCGTGCCATCCCGACGAGAACATACATTGTAATTGACATCCACAATATAATCCACGAGCACAGGAGTAGGGTATTACCTCTCTCATAGAGGGCCTGAACCTATATAAATCCTGCTTTCGGTGCTACCATCAAGTCGTGATCTCTCGCATAGCCCTATAAAATACATTGCCGACGCAAATCGTCGACAGTTGGCGCGCCAGGTAGGGGCTAGCGTCACGATCAACTTCATCGACTTCGATGGCCTCCATCGGCGGATTCGTCTTCACCTACACCCCGGCCAAGGCTTCATCTTCAGAGATCACAGCTTCCTCGCCGATGACTTCGGGGAACTCCGGCTATCTCAGCCGGGCAACACCGGGGGGATGCTGAATACGACTTCAGCGGAACCATACCATGTCGGGTTGCCTCTTGCGGATTCTGATCCGGAAGAGATACAATCTGACAACGACGATTTCGACTACCCCACCGCAGTACTCCTTCCGGTCGGTCGAATTACGAGCTTCGTTTCGGCTTCTTCCCTGGTAACGAACCAATCGGCGATGCTGCTCCTGATCTGGATCGCATTCGGGTCCAATCGGGAATCACGACCTCTTAGTTGTCCGACGTCCCGTTCGGGCTGAGAAACTCGGCCACTGTTTTCCCTGAGATAACACGTCGTCTTTTTCGGTCTGGGCTAAGGAGCGGAGCGCAACAAACACACACTGGGACAAGTTTCCCGAGTTCCGCTCCGGACGACTCAACCGTCGGTTTCGAGTGGATCTTTGTGATACCAATCGGATTGGTCAATTCGGCTGCAAGATTTCAGCAGATCTGTTCTGCTAAATCTCAGTCGAGTTTTCTTCGGCCAAAAGATCCATCACGAGAAGTGGTAGTTATCATCACTCCCATTGACGAACCAACAGATCGGGATCAGTTGAGCTTCTCTTACTCGGAGTCCGAGTCGGAGGAGAGCGTCAACGGGTTCCCTGACTTTCGCGAAGTCTATGTGATGGATGGACAAGCCTCCGGATCGGCTCGGCGTCCCATAGAGGAGGCAGGAGCCGAACAAAACCGCGGAGGTGGAGAAGATCTGCGCGACAAATTGCTCGGTCGGGCACGTGAAGTGCAGGAGGAACTGCTTCAAGTCCATATGGGGATCACTCGGTCTTCCGTACGCCCCAGCAAAACATCCTCGCATGTAAGATCCTCCTGGACAATGTTGGACCTTTACTTGGAGAAAACAGCCCCGGAACGCCAATCATGGATCATATCAAAGCCATGGTGACGGCAGCGGCAGTCCAAGGTACTCGGGACCAACTGGCCGACTCGGCCAGAAGCCAGACTGCCACGAGTAGCACTCGGCGCAGTCGACACACACCAACTCGCGGGCAAGACGCTCGTCGTAGTACAAGTCGCGACCTCCGTCTCAACATCGAAGCTCGGCGGAGGGAGCGAGAGGAAGACCGACGCCGTACTCCATCGCACCGGATTCTTCCCCGTCAATCTGCTCCTCCTGAGGACAGATTGATTGATGGAATCAAGGCATTCACACCCCAACTTCGTCAGGTAAACTGGCCCGAATGGTTTAATCCTAAGGGAATAGTGAAATTTGACGGGGAGCGGGACACAGAAGCTTGGTTGCAGATTTACTCTTTGGCAATCAAGGCCGCAGGCGGAGGATATGACGTGATGGCAAATTATCTGCCAGTCATGTTAACTCCTCCAGCTCAGGGTTGGCTCGCGGGCCTTCCAGAGAACTCGATCGGTTCCTGGGGAGTGCTTTGCGACCAATTCGTCGCCAATTTTCAGGGCACTTACGAGAAGCCTGGAACCTAGTAGGACCTTTATGAGATTCATCGAAAAAAAGATGAGTCGTTAAGGGATTTCATTCGGCGTTTCACAAAGAAGAAGACCCACAATCCGGGAGATCTCTGAAGCGGTCATCGTCGCGGCCTTCCAAAAGGGAGTTCGAGACCCCGACCTAATCAAGACGATGTCCTGGAAGCCACCAACCACTGTCAAAGAGATGTTCACCCTGGCGGACCGATATGCTACCGCCTCAGATGCTCTCGCCGAGCGTCAAGAGGATCACCCAAGCAAAAACGAAGGCAAGAAGGACAAGCCCGAACCGTTCTCCAAGAAGGACAAAAAGCGCAAGGGGGAGGAACTGGTAGCGGCCGCGGATCATGGTCGGCAGAAGCCGCCCCGGTCCAATGACTACAACAAGGTAATGGAGACGCCGTGTCCTTTCCATCCAACTGGGAAGCATGCGGCGAAGAATTACAACATCTTGAAGAGGTTCGCTGAGGAGCACAATAAGGACGCTCCGAAGGACGCCAAGCAAGACGACAAGCGTGACCCTCCTCAGGGTGATGCTTACCAAGAAACTAAGCGCGAGCTCAATTACATATTCGGGGGATCGGATGCATACGAGTCCAAACGTAAGCAGAAGCTTACTAGGGAAGTAAATGCAGCTGTTTCGGTGACCCCCGAATACCTTAGATAGTCTCCGATCAAGTTCGATCGCGTGGATCACCTAGACCACATCCCTTGTCCAGGAAGATATCCACTCATCTAGGATCCCGTGGTATGGGGCGTCCGTCTACGCAAAGTCTTGGTCGACGGCGGAAGCGGATTGAACATCCTTTTCGCCAGGACGTTCAACGAGATGAAGATTCCAAAGTCGGCGCTCCAGAAGACTGACGCGCCGTTTCACGGAATAATTCCGGGAACCTCCTTAGTGCCGATTGGGAGAATCACTCTTCCGATCACTTTTGGCACTCGGGACAACTACCGGACGGAAAACCTCAGCTTTGAGGTGGCCGATTTCGAGACTGCGTATCACGCAATCTTGGGAAGGCCGGGCTTGGCCAAACTCATGGCTGTCCTACATTATGCCTACCTACTTATGAAGATGCCAGGTCCGCGGGGCGTAATCACGGTCCGCGGGGCGTAATCACTGTCCGCGGAGACGTCAAGTTTTCTTATCTCCTTGATGGGGAAAACTGCGACTTCGCCCAGTCAACCGAAGCGGCTGCTGAGTTGGACAAGATCCGGCAGGCGGCCACCACTCTTTGTGACGAGGGTGACTTGCCGAACAAAAAGCCATCTAAATCAGGCATCAAACCTGACGAAGATGTCAAGTGTATTTCGCTCGACCCGTCCGATTCGGCCAAGACGGCTTTAATCGGGACAGGGCTCGATCTGAAATAGGAAGAGGCGCTCGTCACCTTCCTTCAAGCGAATCAGGGCATCTTTGCATGGAAGCCATCTGACAAGCCAGGTGTCCCGAGGGAGGTGATCGAGCACTCCTTGAATGTACATGACAAAGCCAAGCCGATCAAGCAGCGGCCGTGTCATTTCGCGCAAGATCGGAAGGAAGCCATCAAGACGGAGATCACCAAACTTTTAGCTGCCGGCTTTATAAGGGAGGTGCTCCACCCCGATTGGTTGGCAAATCCGGTGCTTGTACAAAAGAAAAACGGTACTTAGCGCATGTGTGTCGATTACACCGACTTAAATAAAGCTTGCCCCAAGGATCCGTTCGGACTTCCTCGCAGCGACCAGGTGGTTGATTCCACTACCGGTTGCGAGCTTTTGAGCTTTCTGGTTGCCTACTCAGACTATCACCAGTTTAGCTTGAATGAAGAAGATTGTATCAAGACTTCGTTCATCACTCCGTTTGGGGCTTTCTGCTATGTCACCATGCCTTTCGGATTGAAGAACGCTGGTGCAACGTATCAGCGTTGCATTCAGCGATGTTTCCACAACTAGCTTGGGCGTAACGTGGAAGCATATGTTGATGACGTTGTCGTCAAGTCTTGGGTATCCTCCGACTTGGCCACGGACCTATCAGAGACATTCGAGAGCCTGTCGGCATACAACATGAAGTTGAATCCGGAGAAGTGTGTCTTCGGGGTCCCTTCGGGAAAGCTGCTCGGTTTCGTGGTATCTCACCGCGGGATCGAAGCTAACCCGAAAAAGATCAGAGCTATTATTGAGATGGCTCCCCAACGTGCCAAAGAGATGTCCAATGTCTGAATGGGTGCATGGTGGCACTCGGCCGATTCATCTCGCGGCTTGGCGAGCGTGGGTCGCCCTTCTTCAAACTATTGAAGAAGCAACACGACAAGTTTATTTGGACACCGGAGGCACAAAAGGCTTTGGAGGATCTCAAATCGTTCCTCACTTCGCCACCTGTCTTGGCATCTCCCATACCACAGAACCACTTCTGCTATACATTGCAGCCACCACTCATGTAATGAGCGCCGCGGTGGTAGTGGAACGGGAAGAACAAGGACGCGTCTACAAGGCTCAACGCCCGGTCTTCTTCGTCAGCGAAGTATTGGGCGAGTCCAAGGTACGCTATCCGCAAGTGCAGAAGCTTTTGTATGCGGTTCTAATCGCCTCTCGGAAGCTGAAGCACTACTTTCAAGAACATCCAATTTCGGTGGTCACTTCTTTCCCTATTGGAGAAATCCTCCATAATCGGGAAACTACTGGGAGAATCGCTAAGTGGTCAGTAGAACTCGGAGCTTTCGAGCTCTCGTTCAAGCCACGCAGCGCTATCAAATCACAAACACTCGCCGACTTTGTCGCCGAGTGGATGGAGATGCAGGCTCCCCCAGTCATCGAAGAGGCCGAATACTAGAACATGTACTTCGACGGCTCTCTCCGACGACAGGGCGCGGGGACTGGCATCGTTCTTATATCACCTAGAGGCGAACCACTCAAGTATGTCCTCCAGATTCATTTTCCAGCTTCAAACAACGCAGCCAAGTACGAGGCACTCATTCACGGGCTCCGTATTGCCGTATCGCTCGGCATCCGGCGATTGGTGGTTCGCGGGGATTCTCAACTCGTGGTGAGCCAAGTACAGAAGGATTGGACTTGTGTCAACGACAACATGACCGCCTATTGTCAGGAGGTCAGAAAGTTGGAAGACAAGTTCGATGGGTTGGAGCTCATACATATCCTGCGACGAGACAACGAGGCGGTAGATGAGCTTGCGAACATGGGCTCTAGTCGGGCAGCAGTCCCGGCTGGGATCTTTGTCAAAGAGCTTCACGCCTCCTCCATCACAACACGGGAGCAACTACCCCAACCGGATGAACAACCACCCGAGTCAGAAGTGTTTGCCCTTGACTCGGATTGGATGCAGCCATACTTGGAGTATCTGCAAGAAGAAAAGCTTCCCGATGATCGGGGGGCCGCTGAACAGATTCAACGTTGGAGTCATGCATACGTGGTGCATGAAGGGATTCTGTACCGCCGAGGCGCCTCCGGCATACTTTAGAAGTGCGTATCCGAGTCCGAAAGACGTGCCCTGTTACGTGAAATTCAATCGGGTATGTGCGGCCATCACGCTGCCTCAGCGACATTGGTTGGTAAAGCCTTTCGTCAAGGCTTTTACTGGCCAACTACCGTCTCTGACGCAAAGGAGATCATCCGCAAGTGCGAGGGTTGTCAATTCTTCGCTCGGCAAATTCACGTGCCGGCTTAGGAACTTCAGACGATCCCAATCACCTGGCTGTTCGCCGTCTGGGGGCTCGACATTGTCGGACCCTTCAAAAAGGCCCCAGGTGGTTTCGAACATATCTTCATCGCCATTGACAAATTCACCAAATGGATTGAGGCCAAGCTTGTGACCAAGATTACGGCAGCCAAAGCCACCGAGTTCTTCCAGGAGATCATCGGTCGTTGGCGTACCGTCTTTGATCATTACGGATAACGGCCCTCACTTCAGAAGTGATGAGTTTCAAAGCTGGTGCGAAGATGTGGGCATAAAGATTTGCTTTGCTTCGGTGGCACACCCTCGGATCATTAGGTCGAGCGCGCGAACGGCATGCTTCTACAAGGCATCAAGGCGCGCATCTTCGATCGGCTCAGACCATATGCGGCAAAATAGATGAAGGAATTGCCTGCCGTGCTCTGGGGGCTTCGCACAAGTCCTAGCCAAGCAACGGGGCAGTCTCCCTTTTTCCTCGTGTATGGGTTTGAGGCAGTCCTTCCAACTGAGCTACAATTCGGGTCACACCGAGTTCAAAAGTTGAATGAGGACGAGTCAGAGGCCAGTCGGACTGACGAACTCGACCGACTGGAGGAGGCTCGGGACGCTGCAACAATTCGGTCGGCCAAGTACCTCCAGGGTTTGCGTCGCTACCACGATCGCAATGTACGGGATCGTGCCTTCTCGATTGGAGATTTGGTCATTCGAGTCAATCAATCGAGTGGACACAAACTCTCTCCGCGCTGGGAAGGTCCGTACATCGTTGACTCGGTGACACGCCCGGGGGCTTACCGATTGAGGCGAGAAGACGGCACTCTCATGAACAACTCGTGGAACATCGAGCAATTACGTCGGTTCTATACCTGACGGCCGTTGTACACATACTTACAATTAAATAAAGATAAGTTTTTGTTCACATTGTCTTTACGCTTGTGCAACTCAGTTTCTGTCTTGCTACTTATTTGTGTTTCAATTAAGTAGTAAGTCGTGGGCTACACCTAATTAGGTGCGCAATCGCGTACCTTTTTTGGTCTCTGATTAAGGTTAACTTGACTTGCTCTATAGTCGGATTCCGACTAGCCAGTAAGTCGAGGGCTACACCTAATTAGGTGTGCAACCGCGCACCCCTTCTCTTTCATCGAGATTAGTGACTTGCTCCCTAGTCGGATTCCGACTAGCCAGTAAGTCGGGGGCTGCACCTAATTAGGTGTAGACTGCACCTATTCTATACTTAATCGATCTCTCTATCTTCGAATTCTTGTTGAACCTAAGTGTTGATTGTTCTGAGTAATGAAACTCTTGTCTCCATGCAACACTCATGCTTCCCGACTGCGTTCTTGGAGATAGAGCTACGCGCCAACTCCTAACGCTAAGGAACTTGATGCGCGTGGCAGAGTGCTTAGTAAAAGGAACCTAATCTGCTTGGGAAAAATACAGAACTCAGTTAAAGAGATCAATTAAGTCATTTTATATAAAAAGAATCGTATATATACAAACAACACAACATTATTAAGCTTCAAGATGGCTTACAAGCCAATTACAGGAGATGTCGGCGAGCGCGGACTAGCGCCTCGACGATCACATCGGCCACCTCGGTGAGAGCCGGGACGACCTCGATTAGGACCGCGACGGTGGCGACGTCGCGGGCACGGGCTTCTTCCTCGGCAACCTCGGCGAGAGCGAGATCGTACTCCGCCCAACAAACCGCCATGAACTCTTCGTGATCCATGGGAGCAGGCGGAGGAGGAGGGACGGTAGGAAGAAGTTTGGGATAAAAAGCGGTCGCCGCATCGGTCTCTTTTTATAGCCAAGATCGGGGAGTCGAACCGATTCCAGGAGTAATGGCATCGGGAAGCAACTCCGATGAGAACCGTTCTCAAGATTTGACGTGGATGTCTCTCGGGACATACCCTAGCGGGAGCGTTTCGGGAAGACGAACAGGCTTCGGCGCACAATGCAAGTGTACCTGTTCGAATGTCCTGGCGTACTTTATTTAAAAGAAAATGGGCGACGTTTCGTTTCCGCGTTGAGCGGGAAAGAATGAAGCCCTAAAATCATTGCTTTAAGGTTCGGGCCTAGACTTAGGTTCCGGAGGGCATGCCCCATGTGGGCCGCAGTTGACTGCTGCATTGTTGAATGCATGTGTCGCTCGGATCAAACCTAGTCAGGAAAAGGGCGTGCCCCAGGTCGGACCTTATGCGATCGTCGATTCAAGGCTGGCGCATCTCGGATAATCGATTTAAGCTTTTGATGTGCCTCCTGGGAACAGTAGTCGGTGTGGCTTTAGCCAGACCGGACATCAAAGGTTACCTCTTCAGTTGGGTCTCGGTGGAATATCTCCGGATCGTTCGTTATCAAGATGGACACCACTCGGGTAACCTTAACTTGGAGATAGGCGTATTCTTCCGAGAATCGCTAGCTTGACTCCGCACTAGTCGGGTCAGGGCGCATAATTGCCTTGGGTTCCGAGTAGCACACTTTGCATAAGCCACAAGCTGTACACGGCATTGCTCGGGTACAGGTGTCACTCAGATTATACCCAGTCAAGAAAGATAGCGTGCCCCAGTCGGGCCTTATGCCGGTTGTCAGCATTTGAGGATTGGGCGCTTCCCAAATTACAACTCAGCTCTTGACGTACCTCCTGGGATCAATGGTCGGTCTGATTTCTTATTCAGATTGGACGTCAAGAGTTACCTCTTCAGTTGGGTCTCAGTGGCACATCTCCGGATCGTTCGTCATTAGACGGACACCACTCGGATGACCTTAACTAAGAGGCGGGCGTATTCTTCCGAGAATCACCAGCTTGATTCCGCACTAGTCAGGTCGGGGCGCCTGAATGCCCTACACGAGTTATGACATGTCCCCTATTGGACCGAATGTCGCGTTCTGCCAGTCAGACCCGAATGTCATGATTCGTAATAGGGAGGATAACGCAGGGTGACTTTGATCACCTGGCTACATCCACTTTTTTGGTATGCCTCTCCGTGGGGCCAATAGCCAGCATGCCGACTCGACTAGTCGGACTGGATACCAAGCATCTTTTTGAGACTTGAGATTCTTTCTTGAGTCCTTTGCAACTATATTGTTTGATCAGCAGGTGACTTGACATGCGGAACTTCATCAACCGAGCAAAGAGTGACGTCACTCGGGATACATTTGATGGGCTGCAAGCTGAACCCAGAATCAATACAACCCAACCGCGAAGCACTCGGGGGCTACTGTGGACAACATGGGCCCCGGGTACATGGAGATAGGCGGTTAGACGTACCACTTCCTTGGGCCAAATCACTCCGATCTTCGAGAAGACAAGCCTGGAGGATAGTGTGGCCCGACTTGCTCCACAAGGAAGCGAATTCGTATTCTACTCAAATACGTGGAGGAAGATGTGACCATCCCAGTTATATCTTTACCTCCCTTATACGGATTAGAGAACCTATCTGTAACCCGACCCCTTGCACTATATAAAGGGCGTCGGGGGTCCCTAGTTAGAGATACAGTACACAATATACACCCAAGATCCTTGTCTGTTCTCGTGCCATCCCGACGAGAACATACATTGTAATTGACATCCACAATATAATCCACGAGCACAGGAGTAGGGTATTACCTTCTCATAGAGGGCTTGAACCTGTATAAATCCTGCTTCCGGTGCTACCATCAAGTCGTGACCTCTCGCATAGCCCTATAAAATACATTGCCGAAGCAAATCGTCGACAAACGGTTTTCTGGCACTTCATCGATGTGCGAGCTGAGAAAATACCGGCGCAACATGAACAACGAAGCTGAGAATATCCCAGCGTCTCTCCAAGTGGTGCTGAAAAAATTCCGGCGCTCCACTGATCCAAGCTGAGAATATCCTAGCGTCTCTTTAAGTGGTGCTGAGAAAATACCGGCGCTCCATTGGTTCATGCTGAGAAAAATTCTGGCATTTCATCGACGTTCAAGCCGAGAACATCCCGACGCCCCTCCAATGGCAGTGTTGAGAACATCCCGACACTCCATCGATGTTCGTACTGAGAAAATTCCGGTGCTTCGTCCAACATTCAAACAGAAAGCCGATCAAACACGTCATCGGCATAAGGGGGCTGCACAAGTGTTGAGTTATCACCTAGACAAAATCCTTCCCCCCTGACCTCCTCTCTTTCTCACAAAAAAATGGTTCCAGGTGGAATCCCATGCGGATTCACCAAAAAAAAAGAGGGATTACACCAATCCGACTCCGAGTTCTTCCTCCGTTCTCCTCATATTCGAATTGGTGGAGGGCATTTGTTGGGATAAAAAATAAAATATATTAATTTCATTTTTAATTTAAAACAAAATTAATAATAATCTGCAAAAAAATCAGAAAAGAATAAAGAGAAAAATCTGTTGCTAAAATAACAATTCCCGTTCTTATCTCTAATTCTATCCCTACCTCGTATCTATATCTACCGTTCCTGTCTCCAATCTGGTATCTATCCTCCCACCCCTGTAAAAAAGCTACCAATCCCTCAGCCTCGCGCACGGAGTCCATACGCCGGAAACACAGAAACCACGACGGAGTTTTTGGACGAAGCCTACACGGAGGTTCCATCGGAGAAAGTTCGCATCCGGAAAAAGGCTACACGGAGTTTTTCCACGGAGGTAGCACACGAAGCCGGAGCACACACGGAGTCAAAAGACGCAGTGCACAGAGCCGGAGGCCGCAAGCAAGCGTAGACGGAGAACGTCCATTACGGGAGGACAAAAGGCTGATCAGAGGCAGCCAAAGGAAAGGAACTGATACACGCAGGAAAGAAAAAAAGAAGGTAAAAGATGCCTGGCCTTCACGTGGCCTTTGGCTCCTTTGGATCCCCTGATATTTCTTGTCCTGTCCTCCTCCCTATGCATCTCTCTCATGTTCTCTCTCATCTCTTGTTTTCGTCTCTGCTCTCTTTTTCTTTTGACTTCTACTCCTACCACGTCGGGCCACCGGCACAGGCCGCCGCGCCACCGCCCATGAGCCGCCGCGCCGCCGCCCCAGGCCGTCGCGCCGCCGCCCCAGGCCTGGCCCTTTGCTTCGCTGCGACGACGCTGCTCGTGCCCAGTCATCGCCTCTGGCTTCGGGGCCACCGGCCACGTGCCCAACTCTACCCCACAGGCCGCCACGCATTACACCGCCTTTATCGCCTTCACCGCGCCGCCTAGCCGCTATGCCGCTCGGCTCCGGCCGCCTTGCCGCCGTGTCTCCCTACGGCGCCGCTCAGGCCGTCCAGCCGCCGCGCCGCGTTGAGACGACGACGACGCCTGCCTCGTCTTCATCACGATGGTCCCGCGCCAAGATGTCCCGATCGATTCGGCCAAGAGCCCTACTGCCTCGGCTTCAGACGCACCGCTGTCTAGCTCTGGTCGTGCCGCTGACCTTGCCGTATGTGCTCTCGCTCGTTGCCGCCCGGCACTGGTCTCGCCGCCGCCCGGACTTGGCCCAGCCACGCGTGCTCCCCTACGCGCATCATCACCTGGCTCCACCACAAGCCCTGCTGTCCGGCGTATACTGTTTCATCGTCATCCGTGTCTCTACCTCCCCAGTGATGATGTCTTTAGAAGTGAAGCCGCTTTCATGATTTTTTGATTATTAAGTTGTTCAGTGGCATCCTGTACTTGCTTGCATAGTCGTATGTGCTTTGTATAAATATTACTGTATTAGCTTACGTGATATTGAGAGGATGGAGGAAGTCCCACAGCTCATATGTATGGATTACCATGGACAATGATTGAAGGGAAAAGTCGTTGAAGCTGCTATACATGGATGATCACGCCAACTTACACGGATAGGCACATTTATTGACACCTTCGAAGCCGTTCCGGTGTCTTTACAACAGTGCTCTGGTGATGCTTCAAGCTGCACAACCACGCACTAGATGCCTCTGCATCAGTACCATGCTATTCTTGTCACCATCTCCGGCATCGACCACTTACAAACGCTACATCAACAACTCAACGCGCTGAGGGCCTTTTTTGGTCACTCTGCTCATCAACAATTCACCGTTCGGAAGGTTTTCCTGGATAGTTGAACAACTACCTGTTCCATCAACGGACCAATGTTCGGCGAGCTACCTGGACAACCATTCTAAGACGCGCTATCCTAGCAAATCAACATCTATTTCAATGACCAAGACTACATCAACGTCTTCATCCAAGACTCGACGTGTGAGGGCACTTCTGATGACATCAGCAAAGTCATCCACTTCAACTCCAAGCTAAGTGTGAAGTTGTGCACCCAATCCAACACAAAATACAGCGGGGCGTTTGACGAAATAAGATCAAGCGACACGGGCGGTGTTTTGCCATCGCCACATCAAGCTACACCAACAAGCACGGTGATCCACGAGACGAAGAAGAGAAGAAGATGATAAAGCAGCTTAATCGGAGGTGTTCCGCGTGTTAACTCGCGGATGTAATTAACTGGGAGTCCTTCTGAGGCCCCAGGATCCAGAATTTCCACATCATCAAGATAGATGTCTACAGCACGCAATTTTTCTACAGGAATCTGTATTTTGTTGTAATAACGAAATATAAGCTTTCCTGTCTCTTTCTTTCTTTTGTGTATTTATGTACACTGGCACGCCTGCGAAAATATCTTCTCTTTTTAAATTTTCCGTGCGAACATTTACCGAGTGGAATAACTAGACCAGCTCTATCAGCCTTTTGTTTCCAACATAACATACATGGAAATTATATTGCATGCAATTTCTTATTTAAAACAACATAATTTAAGTAAAACTGGGTAAAGGGGTATGATCAAGAGATTTTGACTCGCCTGTTTCCTCGTAATCCGGGTCTTACGTCAGATCCTCGTCCAGTTGGTCGTCTGTTGCCTCGTTTTCCATAGTATCGAACAACACAAAATAAAGATTTGCAAGAAAAGTGGATAAGGCATGAGAGGCGAGGAGGCCATCTAAAGTTTCGCACAGATTTTTCCTACTTCAGTATCTGTCTAACTTATTTCTCTATTAGAATAGGGTATGGGGGCGAGGGGTGTAAAGGTGTTATTATAGCTATTATCGGTTAATTTATACCTGGGAAAATGCCTAAACGATCATATGGGTGCAAATTCCTACCCTTGGATGATTTCGCAATTTATAGTTTTATTTAATATATATTTCCCTACAGGCGATGCCATTTCAAATATTTCTTTTATGGCTTATATTATTTTTATTGTCCTAATCCAGATTTTTCAGAGATAAATATCTACTGTAAACCTCTTCATATTATTTTTACCAGGTTTCTTTTGTTTTGTAGTATTTTACAGAATTTTATCATAATTTTTTGAGGTCTTTTAGTATTTTTAGAAATCACAAAACCATTTTCTGGATTTTTCTAATGGTTAAAAGGATAGAAATTTCTTTGGAATAGTGTGGACGAATCCGCCATGCTTGGCTTACCACGGAGGAAACAACCCAAGTTTGCGTCGGCGAAGCGACCTATATGGCGTGGCGCGCTCCGTCTTGTGAGGCGGCGATCAGTGGGGCCTATGGTCCCGCCGGTCAGCGACCACGAGAGAGAGTCTGTGACTGACGCATGGGCCAATAGGCGGAGCGGAACTCGAGGAAAAGCATATTTTCCCTATACGTCTCTTGTTCATGAAGGTGTCAATTGAGAAGGATGCGGCCACTTAATTCGACAGGTGGGTCCTAGGCCACTTGTCTGTCACTGGCGCATCCGGACGTGGAATTTTTAAATGGGCGCACAGTGGTGTTGGGTCCCACTGGTCAGTGAGGAGAGGAGGACAACGTTGGCACCACCACGTAGGGCTGTTGTCAGCCTGTCGTCTTCCCCGAGCCGAGCTCCGATGAGCGCTTTAGCTTCGGTTCAGTGGCGCTACAGGGCACGGCTTGACTTGCCAGTGATCCCTATGGGTTTGGGGTTCCTAGACGCAGGTTGTCTCACCGGGGACTTGGCCAACGACGAGCAGAGACGGCGGAGCCATGGTCGGGGCGGACGGGGAGCTGCAGCGAGCTAGCGCTACGGTGAATCAAGCACGTTTAAGCTTTGATTTAGGGTCGGGGAGCATCTGGGAGATTTAAGGATCATTACCCAGGGGTTGGCTGAGGTCGGGGTGGATCGGAGCGGGCAGTCGATGGTGAGGCCGGAAGCAACGAAAACAGGGGTGGCGTCGGTGGCTCTCCATGGTGTACTTCTAGTCGATTGCTTCTAGGAGATGGTTGGCGGTACCTTGGGGAAGCTTCTGGCCGAAGGAGCTTCTCGGAGCTGCAGTGAGCGGCGCAAATTTTGGAAAGGGGTGAATTCGGCCGAATGGGGAAACGGGAGGAATTAGGGTGAAATGCTCCCTTTTATAGGGCTATTACAAGGCAGGGGCAATCCTAGAACACGCACGACGAGGGCCACCTCAGTATTTCACCGCACCCGAGTGGATTCGGTTGGGACGGTGGTGAATCAGGGTGGGTTCCCCGTTGCGGCGGTGTAATGAGCACCGTACTCCTGGTGAATCGGGGTGGGTTCCCCGCTGTGGCGGTGTAATGAGCACCGTACTCCTGGTGATGATGGCGGATTAGTGACGTGGCGCGACGAGGTGACTCTCTGTCTTGACTCGGTGGTGGGTCGGGTCTGTCTTTGCCCGATTTGTTCGACGGCAAGGCAAGCAGCAAATACGACAGAGGAAGCAAGGACGGGGAATGAGAGGAGCTCAGGGAGCTTCTCCTAGGCCTGGTGGGCTGGCTTGGGCCTGGGCGAGGTGGAGGGCTGAGGGAGGCCGGCCTAGCTCGGGGTTGGGCTAAGAGGAAAATGAATTTGGCAGGGAGAGTGGAATTAAACCCAAAGAGGAATTTAGTAATTCTATTTGAATTAAAAAATTTCAAATTCCCAAATGCTAGTAAACTTTGCTTACAACCTTATTTGGAGAATTCTTGCTATATTTTATTATTTTTTTCCATCCTTTGGTTTTTATGCTAAATTTAATTTTTAGCAAATTTTTCCTTTATCAAAATGATGAATTGTGGTTGCCAAAATTTTGCTTGGAAGTTGGCTCATTGTCTTTTATGTCCCTTAATGTTTTTTTTATTAATTTGGGATTTCATTTCAATTTACTGATTAATTTCTAATTTAAAGTTTTTGTTCAAGCTTTTTTGTCTTAGTTTTTATACGGATTTATACACTTTTAATCATATATATATATATATATATATATATATATATATATATATATGTAATTTTAGCTTAAAATTTAGATTAGGTTGTTATAGCCATATGGATAATATTATTTATTTTTAGGGTAATTAGTTTAGTATATTGGTGGCAATATTATTTATGGTAATTAGAAGTACAAAATAATTGGGACGTAAGGTATGGTCGGTTGTTAGGGCATTAGTGTTTACAGCATGATTTATGTTATTATTTACAGTAGATTGCTACGACATTATTTAGGGTAGGATTTTAGCGCAATATTTAGGGCATTATATCTGTCCTTTATTTGGGTATTTTGTTGGCGGTATTATATACGCCATGCTGTAGACTAGACGTTAGGATAATTTGTAGGATATTAATTATGATAATATGGTGATGGCATTATCTGTAGACATGTTTACGGTTAGTGTTGGGGAGCGGACAGGCTACGCTAGCATAAATCAAAAAATTTCTACCGCGACAACCCAAGATCACATGCAAGTAGGGGATCACGGATCGTTACCCTTGACGCGCAGAGGCAGCGGAAGCAGAGTCACACGTGTCGAGGAAGTAGTCGTACACACAAACACCTCCTCCTCGCCGGTCGTCGTCGAAGGTTCCACCGATCAGCGTGTCCACATACGGCAGCGCCTCTAAAGGTATCCACACATCCGAGGAAGGAACACCGTGCAGGGTGTGTTAGCACCTCACCACGCGGCTAGGGTTTCGGGCGAGCGGGAGGGACGCGGCGACTAGGGCTTGGTGAGAGCTCGTCTGTCACACGCACGCCATCCCAAGCCTCCCTTTTTATGGATGCGCTAGTGGGCTCTAGTCGAGGCCCACTAGGACTCCAATTCCTACGCGGATCGTATCCGCGCGCAAACCCTTCTTCTAATGGATCAAATCTACTAGATAAGTTCCAACCCGTTAAGTGTGTGACCTGCTAGGTTCATATGCAAGTTGGCCGTGAATCAAGAAAGTCCCTTTCCAATCCACAGATCAATAGTGGTACCTAGCAGTACATATTGACTCCGAATGCACAGAATGATCTCATCGGCTGAACCCTGATACACTAAACATACCGATCCTTTTGCCACACGCGGTCAAGCTCAAGACGAGATAGATGCCACCCTTGTGATAGCTTAACCATTCACTCGTCAATGTGATGGATATAAATATCATGATTAACTCTTTAATCATATCAGCGTGGCCATGCGCTTTCCTTATCCATCCACACCGAGGGGCTCAGAGATATCTCTCCCGTTATCGAGGAGGGGCAAATTCCATCTTGATCAATCACATCCCTACGCCATGCTTCGCGGCATACCCAGTAGTTTTCTTTATAACTACCCTGTTACGGTGTAGTGTTTGATAACACCAAAGCATACGATTTCATAAGCTGGGTCTCCATGATGATCTCAGGTCTAAGGACCATATAGATGTACCACTCGAGACTACATGTTGATGGCACTTTGTAGATAACAATCTCAGCAGTGTCTCGGAGTAGGTCTATCCAACCACCCATGTTTTTTAACATGTGTCCACATTATTGATTTGATATCTCCATATCTATGGTATGTAAAATAATACCATCAATCAATACATGTGCTGATCAAATAATTACCACTCCTCGTAATAATATGGACCAGTGATCGTTTAGAACAATATTACAATGACAATGTGTCTCACAACCAAATCGTATTTGATGAACAAAGTCATGACATTAATTCATGGAACCGATAAGCAATGTTATCATAAGTACATGAACAAAGACGTTACACAATCATCATATGATTGCCTCTAGGGCACATTCCCTTCAGTTAGTTCGGTGACTTGCACCCAAGTGGGATACATATGTTTAGGGTAAAAAGTAGTAGGACATTATTTAGGGTAAAATGTTACTAAAATTATATTTTACAGTATGTGCTTCAAATTGTTCATGGTGCAATAATTTATACTGGATATTTTTTGTCCAAGCAGAATGTCGAAGAAATTATATTTCGAGATATATTATGGAGAGGGAGAGGTTATGTGTGGGCCAAGTGGGATAGATCTGAGTATGTTCCGATCAGCGAATCTAGGAATATTGAGGCCGAGGGAAAGGACATTTGGCGGGTTGCATAACTGGCTAGTGAGGACGTTAGAATTGAACCTGGACGAAAATATGATCAACGTCACTGTAGTGGTAAATCGTGCTAGGGAAGGTTTTTTTGGGAGCTGCTTCCGATCTGGTCAACCGGGAACTGGAGACACTATGTGGAGATTGCGACCACACACGGTCTCCCCCTAGCGTTGTTTGCCTAGGCGGAGCTGAAGGTAGTAGTTGGGTCAAACGAGATCGGTGAGGAAGGGACAGAAGGGGCAGAGGATGTACAGGAGGCAGAGAGGGCAGAGAGTGTGGAGATCACGCCACAATATGTAGGGCCATGTTGGGATACAGCAGGTGGAGAGGGTATGTCAGGAAGATCACACGAGGCGACGGGTGTGGCTGATGAAGGGGAAGAAATTGAAACAATAGTACAACAGATGGAGGCGGAGGATGCAGAGCATGAGAAGGTGCCTGATGAGGACATGTCAGACGATGAGGCAGGGGCTGGACAAAAAGTTGTACCGGGTGAGTGGAACTCCTACAACTTTGAAGATTTACATGTTGATGAAAGTACAAGAAGGACATGGGAGTACCACAAGAATGAGGTGTTGCAAGGACCCATATACCCACCAAGGAAGCTGTTATGGATGTTGTGAAGTACTAGGCATTATCGCTTAGAAGGAAATTTCGGGTGCAGAAGTCCAGCAAGAGCATGTACAATGTGAATTGCGTACTGCCTGGGTGCCCATGGCGTGTTCAAGCCTTCAAAGGCAAGTGGGTGGATTACTAGATGTGCTCAATAGTGACAGAGCACAACTATCAGTTGGAACAAGCACAACGAAGGCACAGAAACCTGAATTCAACCTTCGTAGTGATGGTCATGTATTCGCAAATAGTGGATAACATCAACTATGAACCTCGTTCCATAATCCGAGCCATGGAGGAACAATTTTAGTGCAAGATAAAGTATCCAACATCTTTGGAGATGCGGTTTGGCACGTACGAAGCATCGTATGCGAACCTCCAAGCAATGTTGGAGACCATAAGGAGGAGAAATTTAGGGACATACTACGATATTAAGGAGTGTCCCGCGGCCGCCCTGGACATTGGCAAGTGGGTTCTGCAGTGGGCATTCTTTGCTTTGGGACCCTGCATCAATGCCTTTAGGTATTGCTGGCCTGTTCTATGCGTTGATGGTACAATCCTTACCGGCAAGTACAAGGGGCAAATATTGACGGCAATTGCTGTAGATGGCAATAACCAGATTTTGTCGGTGGTCTTTGCCTTCATGGAGGGTGAAAATAGAGACAATTGGTACTGGTTCCTAGAGAGTTGGAAGCATGGACTCGTCTCTAGGCGGCCGAATGTATGTGTCATACATGATAGGCATGCTGGCTTGCTACGTGCAATTGAAGATATTAAGCATGGTTCGCATAACCGGGGTCACGTGCAGTGGGGGTTGCAATTGTGCAGTGGGGGACATACAGAGCAGGTGGTGCATGAGGCACATGGAGGCAAATTTCTTCAGGCACTTCAAAAACATGCATCTCATGAATCTTTTCAAGAGACTATGCAAGCAGAACCAACAAAGGAAGTTCAACAAACTGTGGAAGACCCTAGACGAGCTGACCAAGAAGCAGACCACTAAGGCATCGCACACTCCACAACCGAGGGGTAGAGGCACCCTGACAGTAAGGTGTTTTTCAGACTGGATAAAAGATGACCCAAAAGAGAAGTGGGCTCTACTATACGACACAGAGGGGGCTAGATATGACATCATGACCACAAACTTGACAGAGGTGTACAACTGGGTGATGCGAGGAGTGAGGGCACTTCCCCTAGTTGCAATTGTGGAGAGGATTCTTCACGGTACATGCAAGTACTTCATGAATTGGTACCGTGCAACGTGCAATGCTATGGCTAACAACCGTTTGATCTACTCCACCATGATTATGAAGTACATGGAGGAAAAGATGAAGAAGGCACAAAAACACGTACCATCACCTATAGGAGCTGCTGAGCTGAAGTATGAGATAATCTGCATGGATAGGGGATGCCAGGTTGGGAGACGGGAGAGGACAAGGCAGGAGTGCATTCTCCATGATGACACTTATATCTGCTCGTGCCGCAAGCCCAGGCTTCTGCACAAGCCATACTCCCATGTACTTGATGTTGCTTCCATGACAAATCATTCCACCGTTCCGTACATGTCGGAATATTTCATGAAGGAGGCGGTCATGAACACATGGCATGGCGAGATATATGGGTACACAATTTTTGGCACATTTACAGAAACACCAGGTGCAGAATGCCGTCATGTCTTGGACAGGCAATTGATGGAGTGCAATCTTGTCCAGCGACAGCACCGTCGGATTTGAAAAGACATGCACTAGTCCGAGGCTAGGCGGGAAGCGAAGAGATGTAGTAGGTGCAATGAGTTAGGACACATGTACAAGAACCGCGACAAGCCGAGTAGAGCAGGGTACATGGATCTACAGGTGGGTCCTTCTGGTTCTGGGACGGACAGTCGACGTCCCAATGACCGTTGATCTTTCGTGTTATATTTCGAAACGTATCAAAAAATTATGAGGCCTTCCCATCATATAAGTAACGTTGTAACACATTTTAAGTGATGTACCGAGACGATGTCTGCATGTAGTTTTCCATGAAAGCTTGTATTTTTCTTTCGATGGAGATGTTGTATTTATGTAACCCTGTTGTGTTGTTTATTTATGGATGTATTTGTTCCTTCCAGCACGTAATTATTTATGTGTTGCACTGTTTATTTATGGATGCATTAATAATTCGTCGGTTCATGTTAATAATGGTTTAATTTTAAATGTTTGTCCTCATATTTGTAAGACATGGTACTAACAGTGTTGCATTTTAGGTTCTAGCAATTATGGCAAACGGGGATGACGAGCTGCTGGAGCCGCGGCAGCGGGAGCTTCTCGACCCCTTCCTGGACGCATGACACCGATCATACCTGAGTGTCGTGTTTAACGTCGAGCTAGGGGTGTTTCGCACGAGGACCCCGAACGAGTTACTGACCCTGGACCCCTGTTGGGTGGAGAGGTAAACACTGAATTCACATTTTGTCTTACGTGGTTATGTGGTTCAAACTAACTTGACATTTATTGCAGGTTGTGGTACTCCGTCTTGCTTCCACTTTACTGGATGATCGAGGCCACTACACAGGGGTTGGTAGGGGAGCCTGCTAGACGTGACACACAGAGGTTTTTCGGGTACGATCGGTCCCTGCTTGCTGCCCTCGTCGACCGGTGGAGGCTAGAGACGCACACCTTCCGCCTCCCATGTGGCGAGATGGCACCGACAATACAGGACATGTCGTTCCTTCTTGGGTTGCCATGTGCCGATGCACCGGTGGTAGCTGTCGACGTCTTGCCAGCTTGGCATGAGCAGCTACTTGGCCGCTTTGGCGACATCGTCCGGTGCCCAAGTTCCGGATTGTACAGGCCCTTTCCACAGTAAGAGACGCGTAGTCCGCCCAAGAAGTGGATACTGCAGTTCACGGTAAGCAATGTCGACCTTCTTACATACTTTCCAGGAATTATGCTAATGTGTCTGCATTCTTTCTTTGAACAGGCCGAGCGCATCCACCCTGAGGTGGATGACACCACCGTCTCGAGACACCTCGAGGCTTATCTGTTATGGCTCTTCAGGTGGGTGATGTTCACCAGCACGAAGGGCTACACCGTGGACAAGATGCTTGTCTAGTACGCTAGAGAGGTCGTGGACGCCCACCCGTACGAGGTGCCACCGTACAGTTCGGTGTCGGTGGTCTTGGAGGCGACGTACAGAGGGCTTTGCGACGCCTGCACTAAGAAGGAGGCGCAGCCCGTGCTTGGTGGGTGCCCCCTTCTTCTCCAGCTGTGGTCCTACAAGAGGATCGCCATTGGGCGGTCTCTCATGGATGACAGACCCTACGAGGCCGCCTTCTACCATGACAGTTCAGAGGTCACGCCGACGATGGGTTTTCTTTGATTTCATCGCCGGGTACGTTTGGCTTACTGCTATTTCTGTTTACATGCACATCGGATCGGCCAGATGATCCAATTAAATGATATGGTTTTTGCAGCCAACGTGGGCCCATGTGCAGTCGCACAGGGACTACCCTAACTAGTGCGGCAGTTCGACGACCTCCACGAGGAGGACGTCTTGTGGACCTCGTACAGCGTGGACCGTGTGGATGCTCGCGCACCATGCGGCCTATCCTCGCTATGTGACTGTGACGTTGCTTACTGGCTTACGAGGAGTTGTTGGATTTCTTATTGCCCCCATGATTGGTGAAGTTTTGGTGTTGATGACAAAGTGAAGAAAAATGGGGTGTTCTCGAATTTTTTGGAACCCCGGGTTCTTTTGTTGTAGCATCAAGTGCGGAAGACTAAGGATCTTTGTTTCGAGGATGGCCGAAGAGGTTATGGCATCCTTCGATATAGGTCTTTTGTTTTCACTTTTCCTGTACTCTCAAGGAGCGTTTGGAAAAGTGTGGTGATTGCATGGTCAATCCCTATTTGATACACCTAGGTTGAGTTTTCCAAGCCTTAGAAACCATAGGGAAGGTTTTGAGTCAAGTAGGAACCTAGGTGAGGTGTTGGTGATCTGTCGTTATGCATGGCGGACGATCCGCCGAAGTGGTCCGGCGTGTGGCGGACCACATTGGCAGAGAGGGCTATTTCAAGCAATTTGGGTCCCCTATTTTTCCTATTGCGCTGGATGGTCCGTTGCGCTAGTCCGACGCATGATGGATCGCTTTGGCAGAGCGGGTATTTTTCCAGGGTTTTGCGCATTTTGGCCGGGACGGACGATCCGCCGTTGCTCCAGACGGTCCACTGTGTGTATGCGACGGATGGTCTGGCGTTTTCACGGACCGGTCCGCCGTGTGCATTTTCTAGCTTGTCGTTTTCCTAACGGTTAGTTTTCGAGCTGGTGAGTATAAATAGGGGCTGAGGGCCTCCTCCTTTGGGCTGCTCGTCCAGGTTAGTTGCTAGGGTCCCAAGAAGAGTCAGAGACATTTCTTGAGTGATTCTTAGCCCATCTTTGATAGGATTGAGCCCAAGTTCCTCGGTGCATCAAGTGGAGGTTGATTTGTGCAATCAACACTTCTTCATCGAGCTTGTTACTCTTGGAGTTCATCTCCGAGATGATAAGGAGGTGGTGGTGGTCTTGAGCTCTCAAGAAGTTCTTGTGGGAGCAAAGACCATGTTCTTGTGAGGGGATTTGGGAGTCTTCCCCGCCTGAGTGGCACTTTGACTACCCCGAGTAGATCGCCTAAGCTCTAGCGGCGAGTCCTAGGTGGAAGCTATACTCCTTGTGGGAGTGTTTCAACGTGGACGTAGGGAGCAATCCCGAACCACGGGATAAACCCCATGAGCATCTCTTGATCCCCACTCTCACTTTATGATATTTATTTTCGCTTGCTTATTTGTTGTTTGTTGGCTTGTCTTGTTAGGTGCTAGTTGTTTGTGTGTTCTTGCTTGCTAATTATCACCTAGAGTAGAAGAAAGTTTTAATTTTGTTGCCTAAATCAAGTAGAACAAAATTAAAAATTGTATCTTTTAGCCAATTCAACTCTCCTTCTTGGCAATAGGATCTTTTCAATTGGTATCAGAGCTTAGGTTTATCTTGTATACCTTAACCGCTAGAGATATGGACGGTGAAGGGGTTAGTCTTGGTAGGGTACCTTTGTTTGATGGCTCTAACTATGCTTATTAGAAAGTTCGCATGTAGTGCTATTTAGAAGCCATGAGTTATGATGTGTGGATTGCTTGTGAGACGGGGTATTCTGCCCCGGGCAACGCTCTTACACTCACCGAGGCGAAGATGAGACATAGGCAATTTAATGCTCAAGCTAGAAATGCTTTATTCTCATGCCTTAGCCTCAGAGAGTTGGCTAGAAGCCATGCTAGAAGTGTTCGAAAGAGTTGGCAATCTTACCTCCGCTAACAAAATCTGGACCACCCTCGGAGATATCCATGAGGGGTCGGCCACGATTAGGGAGCAAAGGATGTATTGTCTCAAAGAAAAGTTTGACAACTTCAAAAATCTTCCAAATGAAGATGTTAATGCTATGTTTTCTAGGTTGAACCCTCTTATCAATGAGCTCAAGGGAGTAGGGGAAAATCTTCCTAACAAGGACATTTGCAGGAAGATGGTTCGAGTGCTTCCTTCGGAGTACCGCCACCTAGTGGTCTACCTCAACAACAGCGGTGACCTCCGAATCATGACACCAACTACTCTTTTGGGAGGATCACCGCACATGAGCTATTTCTCACCGATCAAGGAGAGGGTCCAACCAAGAAGAAGAATATTGCTTTCAAGGCTAAAGACAAGGCATCAAGTGATCTAAAAAATGATGATGATGAGAGTTCCGATGATGAAGAAGGTGATGCTCATGAGCTTGCGCTTCTCATGAAGAGAACCAAAACTCTTCTCAAGCGTATGGGCATCTAGGATGAGCACAAGAAGAACTTCTCATCAAGAAATCCACATGCCGTGCTTATGTGCTATGAGTGCCAGGAAATTGGTACATAGCCGCCTTTTCCCCCAAGAGAAAGAAGAACAAGGGCAAGGTGAAGAATAAGGACTCCGATGAGGAGAATGATGACCCCATGGAGAGGAAATGATTTCCTCGCAAGATGAGGTTCAAGAAGATGAACAAGAAGGGAAAGGAGGAAGCTTATATTGGAGAGTGGGTGACCAATGAAGAGAGCTCAAGTGATAGCTCTTCATCCGATGAAGAGGACAACCGGTAGAAGGGATTGGCCGGACTTGCTATATTGGAATCTACTCCACCACCTCCTACCTATCCATTTTGTCTCATGGTTAAGCATGAAGACATGGTATCATCCGACTCCCCCTCATATAATGAATTGGTTGAACTTGTGGAGAATTTGCAATATGCTATGATTAATGAAAGATCTAAGTTCAAGTCCTTTAAGAAACTTCATGCTGCTTAACTAGTGAATTTGAGGTTCATGCTGCTTAACTAGTGAATTTGAGGACTTGAGTGAAAAATATGACTTGCTTGAAAATGATCATGGATTGCTCCTTATCAAATTTGATGGTGTAGGAAAAGTTGATGTGGGAATCTCTTATTACTTGTATGCCTTGGATGATGCTAGTGCTAATTCATGCTATAATAAACTAGATGTTGGAATTGCATGTGATATGCTTGACATAGATGCTTCTAATGATGCTATTATTGAGAAGGCTAGAGTGGGTGTCTCATGCAATCTCATTGATGATGTTGACAGATCTTATAGTCTATCTTTTGATGCTAATTCTTCCAACACCCATACTAGTCCTTCCAAATTTTTGAAAACCATGTCGAAGACTCTAGGACTTGATGCTAGTAGTTCGTAAAAATCTTGTGGCAAAGATTGTGTTTATGCTAGTAATTCTTGTGAGCTTACTAAGGAAAATTTGATGCTTAGAGATAAAGTAGATTCTTTGAATTTGGGGTTGGCAAAATGTATGAAAGGAAGTGTCTCTCTTAATCGAGTACTCAGGGAGCAACGGTATTACTTAAGCAAGCATGGACTAGGGTAATACCCTAGTAAGGGAGAGCTCAAGGATGTTAGGGATAAGTCCTGAGTATTCATCAAGGAGGGCACTAGGTGCTATATTTGCCACTCCCATGGCCATAAACTAATAGCTTGTCCTTTGTCTAGATCATTCAATGCTTTGTCTAATAGAAGCAAAATTATTGATGCTAGCTATCTAATGAGAAAATATGGCAAGATGGTTGCAAAATTTGTTGGAAAGCCTAACTCGAGCTAAGATGATTGATGCGGTGTGGGTGTCCAAGAGTATGCTCACTAACCCCCAAGGACCCAAAAATATTTGGGTACCTAAGGCCAAAACATAAAATCTTTGATGTAGGTGAACCACAAGAGTGGTGGCCGGCATTGGGTTCTTGATAGTGGATGCACACAACATATGACCGGCAACTCGCGTATGTTCACCTCCTTGGAGGGTGAAGGTGACTCCAACAATAAAATCACCTTCGGCAACGACACCAAGAGAAAGGTAATGGGTAAAGGTAAAATTGCCATCTCCAATGACCATTCTATTGCTAATGTTCTTCTAGTTGAATCTCTCAATTTCAATTTACTTTCCGTGGCATAAATTTGTGATCTTGGTTTCTCTTGCACTTTTTCTCAAGATGAAGTTGTTGTTCTCGATAAATTCAATGATTTTGGTGTTCAAAGACTTTAGATTTCAAAATCTTTACTTGGTTGATTTTTCCTCACGCCAAACACAAATCTCGACTTATCTAATTGCCAAAACCTTTCTTGGTTGGCTTTGACATAGACGTCTTGGGCATGTTGGCATGGGGACTTTGAAGAAAATATTTAAGAATGACCTAGTGGTAGGTTTGAAGGATGTGAGGTTTGAGAAGGATAAGCTTTGTAGTGCTTGCCAAGCCGGCAAGCAAGTGGCTAACTCTTACCCTATCCAAATTATCATGTCCACCGCTATGCCGTTGGAGCTCTTACACATGGACTTGTTTGGCCCGAGAACCTATGAGAGCATTGGTGAGAATTCTTATTGCATGGTTGTTGTCAATGATTTCTCTCGTTTCACTTGGGTGTTCTTTCTTCCTAGCAAGGCCGAAGCGGGAGGAATTTTCAAAAGGTTTGCAAAAAGGGCTCAAAATGAATTTGAGGTTGTAATTAAAAAGATTAGAAGTTACAACCGTACGGAGTTTGTTAACACTTCCATTGAGCTTTATTGTGATGAGCTAGGGATAAAGCATGAGCTCTCCGCCACCTATACTCCTCAACAAAATAGGGTGGTGGAGAGGAAGAATCAGACTTTGATAGAGATGGCGAGGACTATACTTGATGAATATGGCACGCCGAATATCTTTTGGGCGGAGGTGATCAACACGGCTTGCCATACAATCAACCGCCTTTATCTTCATCGACTTCTCAAGAAGACTTCATACGAGCTTTTGGTGGGAAGGCGACTGAACATATCCTATTTTAGGGTGTTCAGTTGCAAGGTCTTCATCTACAAGAAGAGAACCCACCTAGGGAAGTTTCATTGCCGGTGTGATATGGGTGTCATGATAGGCTACTCCTCTCACTCTAAGGCATATAGAGTGTACAATAATGCTACCGGTCTAGTTGAAGAAACCTATGATGCCAAGTTTGATGAATCTAATGGCTCTCAAGGAGAGCATGACAACTTGAGTGATGTAGGTGATGAGAAGCTTATGGATGCTATGAAGAACATGGAGGTGGGGGATGTACGACCTACAGTGGCGGCAAGTGATCCCAAGCCAGATGATCTCTCTCCCTCCTTGGTACCTCAAGCTAGTGCAAGTGAAGAAGAGAAGGAAGATGAGGACATCCTAAGAGAACCGCCTCAACACCTTCGCGCCCACCATTCCATCGCCAAGGATCACCCTATTGATTAGGTCATTGGGGATTTGAGTAAAGGAATTCAAACTCGCTCTCGTCATGTTAACTTTTGTGAGCATTATTCTTTTGTGTCTCTTGTGGAACCCAAAAATATAGGAGAAGCTCTTCAAGACCCAAATTGGATCAATGAATGCATGAAGAGTTCAACAACTTCAAGAGAAACGAGATTTGGACTCTAGTGGAGCGACCAAGGGATCATAATGTGACTGAAACCAAGTGGGTCTTCCGTAACAAACAAGATGAGAACGCCACGGTAACTCGCAACAAGGCGTCTTTGGTAGCACAAGGGTTCACCCAAATTGAAGGGCTTGATCACGGTGAAACCTACGCTCCCGTAGCGCGTCTTGAAGCTATTAGGTTCCTTCTTGCATTTATTTGAAATTCCACAATATTGTGCTATTTCAAATGGATGTGAAAGGTGCATTCCTAAATGGCTATATTGAAGAGCTTGTTTTTGTTGAGCACCCGGGTTTGAAGACCCTCATTTCCCTAATCATGTCTACAAGCTTTTTAAGACGCTATACGGGCTTAAACAAGCATCAAGGGCTTGGTATGAGCGTCTTAGAAATTTCTTGTTAGAAAAGGGTTTCAAAACCAGGCGGGTAGATCCTACACTCTTTACTAAAGTCATAGAGGGTGATTTCTTTCTTTGTCAAATTTATGTGGATGACATTATATTTGGTTGCTCTAACATCACCCGGTGCAAGGAGTTTGGTGATCTTATAGTTAGGGAATTTGAGATGAGTATGATTGGGGAGCTCACATTTTTCCTTGGGTTTCAAATGAAGCAATTGAAAAAAGGTACCTTCATCTATCAAGAAAAATACATAAGGGACCTTTTCAAGCGCTTTCAAATGGAAGATTGCAAGCCCATCAAGACTCCTATGGCGACCAAGACTTATCTCAACCTTGATGAGGGAGGTAAACCGGTACATCAAAAACTTTACCGCTCTATGATTGGCTCCTTGTTATACCTTACTGCTTCTAGACCGGATATCGTGCTTAGTGTTTGCTTGTGTGCTAGGTTTCAATCTAGTCACAAGGAGTGTTATTTAACCGCTGTCAAAAGGATTTTGAGATACCTAAAATTCACCCCTAGCATAGGCTTGTGGTATCCCAAGGGTGCTACATTTGGACTAGTTGGCTATTTGAATTCCGATTATGCTGGTTGTAGGGTTGATAGGAAAAGCACTTCCGGGGGATGCCACTTGCTAGTAGATCTTTAGTGAGTTGGGCTTCTAAGAAGCAAAACTCCGTGGCGCTATCTATCGCAGAAGCGGAATACATAGCGGCGGGGAGTTGTTGTGCCCAAATCATCTATCTCACACAATCATTACTTGACTTTGGCATAGAATTTGAAAGAGTGCCTCTCTTGTGTGACAATGAAACTACCATGAAGATAGCCAACAACTCGGTCCAACATTCCCGTACCAAGCACATTGATATCCGGCACCACTTCCTTAGGGATCATGTGGCTAAGGGTGACATTGTGCTTGAGTATGTGCGAACGGAGGATCAATTAGCAGATATCTTTACCAAACCACTAGATGAGGCATGGTTTTGCAAATTAAGAAATGAACTCAACATATTAGATAGTTCCAACATAGAGTGCTTGCTTGATTGAGTCCCCTCCTTGTATTATAATTGCTTCTTGAGCTATGCCTCTCATTTGCTTTTATTTGACTCTTTCTTGTATCTTGGAGGGTTGTCACATTTAGGGGGAGCTTGATATTGTTCATATGTTTGAGAACCCCTAAGTGTGAAAGAGCAAATTTTTACTTTAGGACTAATTCACTAGCAAAATCATTTGGCCCTAAAATCTAAGTAGTGCTAAATGCTCATCTCACTCTATGTGCGTACTCTCATCCCATGAATATAAAATTTTGATGTGCATGCATAGAACAACTTTGTTTTATCATGAAACATGCACAAATCTCAAAAAGGAAAATTATTTTGATAAAGAGAAAGTAAAACTTGATAAACAAACGATTTGAGAAATCTTGACCCTTTAAGGTCTTATATGTTTAAAAGATAAAAAATGTGCCTTATTGCTTAATTGGGTCAATTTTTAACAAGTGAAAATTTTAATTTTTCATTTCGTGCAAAAGGACCCATACATTTCCTATAGTTGCAAAATTGCTTCTTTGTTTGGATGTTCATCGAATTTGATCTTCTTGGATTTTTAGAAAAATTTTGCAAAATGTGAGTAGGCACTAAGCCATAGTTTCTAAAAGTCTTGAAAAACACTTCGATTTGACCAAATCCAAGCAATTTGATTTTATTTGAATTCTATGAGCTTGGAAAAAGGAAGAAAAACTCCTCAAACTCCTCAAAATTAGTTTTTAAAGAAAACTGTCCGTTGCCCTGTTTTGACCGTTGGGACGGACGGTTCGCCACAGCAGCGGACGGTCCATCGCAACGGTCATCTAAAGTCCGAGCCTCCTGTATATCAGTTATCTTCTCCTCCTCTCCACTATACTCGACCAGTACTCCACTCTATCTCTCTCCTAGCACCGGCCCTAGCTCGGTATCTCCTCCCTATTGCCAAAAAAACCACTTAAACCCTAGAAATCGTCGATTTGGTGCTTCTCCTGCGTCTAAGGCTAGGGATTGGTGGTTTTCTCCTCGGATCTCATTGTTTTGGGCTCCGGTATGCATCAAATCAACCCTAGTTCTTCATGTTCTTCCCAAATTTTTGGATATCTCTTTGCGCCTAATTTGTGTCATTTTTGCCACCTCCAAGGGTCGTCCTAACCTCTCCGGGTGAAGGATTGACGCTTCTCGGCGACACATTGCGGCGTAATCGACTCCTAGGACTTGGGTAAGATTCATCTCCTATGCATTTGTTCATCCTTCCTATTCAAGAATAGTATTGAACTTCATGGTGTGCAATGCCATAATTCTTTACTCTTACCTATTTCTCAGCAGTTTGAGATGGGGAAATCCGGCAAGTTGCAAAGAATGGAAGAAAAGGTCACCGAGTCATTTGGAAAGAAGAAGAAGAAAGGGGCCACCGATGATGATATTCCCATCCGTCATCTCGGGGGTATTTCTATTCGAGAGCTGGGTTCAAGGGGAGTGCCTATGTTTGCACGCCATAGCACATCTGTGTTGGAATCTCACAAGCGTCGGGTATCAGTGAGTCCAATTCCACCAACTCCCATCGGTACTCGCAAAGTTCGTGCTACTAAGAGGTTTTGTGATTCCATCTACTCTTGGAGTGGGGGCATAGCAGGGTGATGATGACTCAAATGATTTAGAGGACTCTAATTATGATGCATCTGAATAAGAAGAGTCTATTGATACTAATCTGGTTGACGAGAGTATGGTATCGGGTTCAGCTGTTGGTGATACCCCTTTTCCCCGAGATATCTCTAAACTGACGGGGAAGAAAGTTAGAAAGATGAGGATTGTGCCTATTGAGCGATGGTTGCCTCAGCAAAGGCAAGGTACATCTGATCTCCGCTTCTCCACTCATATTCAGAAAGATCTATTCTTTGCGTATTCCTAAATAGAACACCCTCTTAGAGGACACTAGTACATTGATTGGCAGAGGGTATTGGGCATCACTAAGGATCATAGATTGATGCATTGCTTTGATCATACGCCTAGATTGATAAATCTTGCGAGGAATCGGCGGGATCTACACTGGGATGCCAGGATTGTAATGGAGTTTTATGCCACACTCTATATTTCTGAGAAAAAAGAATCCTTCGATTTTATGCTCAATGGTGTCTGGTATACTTTTCAGCCATTGAGTTTGCAGAGTCACTTTGTCTAGTTCATGATGGAGTCAGACTGTATGACAAGGCCTTTCCAGTCAATTAGAGATGGCTTCAAGGTGTATTTCCCTCTAACAGCCGTTGCCGACATATCTATGAGGATATACATGGTGCTCAGTTTGATGTCACAAAAGTTAGATGGTTGAATGCTAGTACGATTGTGGCAAATAATATTCTCCGCCACACTCTCTTGCCCCGTGGTGGGAATTAAGGGGATATCACCGTCATATACACTTGGGCATTTCATTACTTGATGAATAAGAGACAAATCAATGTGGCAAACTTGTTCCTTGGTGAAATGGAAGAGACTATAGGAAGGAAGGTGACTCGGGAATTGCCTCTTGCTCTTTATATCTGCTTGTTCTTGAGAGAAAGAGACATCATTCACTTTAATCAATTGGGACAAGTTCCTTCTACAAGGATTAAAGAGTACACGGTACCTTGAGGTGTTCTTCATGGAAGAATTATTCCTGAAGCTCATACTCCTAAAGATTCTCCTAAGGATAAGGAAGAAGTTGGCGGTTCTAGTGATGAACAAGAACCTCAAGGTGACGAAGAATTTGTGCCTCCTTCACCTCCTCCTCCACTAGTTGCAGCTTCAATGTCTCCCAATACTCATCCACCCCCCGCTTCTCAGGGTTGTGATGTCGGTGCTTCCTCTTCAGCTGATACTTTCATTTTTTCGGGGTGGAATGAGTTTGTATATCCAGCTTAAGATCATTTTGTAGATTTTCGGAGTTTCCTCATGATTGGAATGAAAAAGAAGATGAGAACTCAAGGAAATTTTCTGAGATATTGGATTGGAGAGATAACCACTATAACAATCATTTGTATCTTCATGAGCAGTTTGAGAAGATCAAACAAGATCAAACTCAATTTTTTCACAATCAAGTCAAATGAAACAACACTATGATGGAAAACTATGATAACCAACGGCTGCAACTCTAAGATATTTCTAGCTCAATTAAGCTTCTTGGGAACAATCTCTTTAGTATGGCACATGATCCCAACTTTGAGCCTTCTTAGCATCCTTCTCAAGTGCAAAGGGAGAGTGAACAACAAGAAGAAGGGGATAATGATGATGATGATGGTGACAATGATAGTGCTTCAACAACTCCTTCTCAAGCTCCTACTTCTACTTTACGCGGTGGCCTCACAACATACTTTCGGCGCAAGCTCAAGGATCTCAAAGGGAAGGGCAAGAAATGAAGCATCTTCTCCATTCTCTCCGACGACCTCAAGGCTAGGACCCTTTTTGGCACTTGATGCTAAAGGGGGAGTAGTTAGGGAGAGTTTAGATCTCATATTTTATTTGCTATGTGTTTGGAGTTGAATTGAACTTGGATTTTCAGCCGTCTTGCTTGGTTGTGATATGCTACTCTTATGTGAACCTTTTGTTATCTATTCATATTGCTTAGATCAATCGTAGCTTAATTATGCTCTTATTGCCTTAGCTTAATTATGCCCTTATTTCCTCATTCAATTATATTCCGCCATATATGATTCTATTGTCATATTCTTGTATATGGATTAATCCTCACATTGAGAAAATCCTTTACACATGATCCAGTACTTTATTGCCATATCTTTGATCATGATGAGCTGCATTGAAGTACAAGTGCTTCAACTCTCAAATTTATTCAAAACTCTTAGGATATTATCATCAATCACCAAAAAGGGGGAGATTGTTGGATTTCTTATTGCCCCCATGATTGGTGAAGTCTTGGTGTTGATCATAAAGTGAAGACAAATGGGGTGTTCTCAGATTTCTCGGAACCCTGAGTTCTTTTGTTGCGGCATCAAGTGCAGAAGACTAAGGATCTTTGTTTAGAGGATGACCGAAGAGTTTATGGCATCCTTAGATATAGGTCTTTTGTTTTCGCTTTTGTCGTACTCTTAAGGGGGGCTCGGGAAAGTGTGGTGATCGCATGGTTAATCCCTATTTGATGCACCTAGGTTGAGTTTTCCATGCCTTAGAAACCTTAGGAAAGGTTTCGAGTCAAGTAGGAACTTAGGTGAGATGTTGGTGATTTGTCGTTGTGCATGGCGGACGGTCCGCCAAAGTGGTCCAGCGTGTGGCGGACCACATTGGCAGAGAGGGTTGTTTATAGTGTGTATGCGACGGACGATCCGGTGTTTTGACGGACCGGTCCGCCGTGTGCATTTTCTGGCTTGTCTTTTTTCTAACAGCTAGTTTTTGAACTGAGGAGTATAAGTAGGGGCTGAGGGCCTCCTCCTTTAGGCTGCTCGTCCAGATTAGTTGCTAGGGTCCCAAGGAGAGTGAGAGGCATTTCTTGAGTGATTATTAGCCAATCTTTGATAGGATTGAGCCCAAGTTCATCGGTGCATCAAGTGGAGGTTGATTTGTGGAATCAACACATCTTCATCGAGCTTGTTACTCTTGTAGGTCATCTCCAAGACGGTAAGGAGGTGGTGGTGGTCTTGAGCTCTCAAGAAGTTCTTGTGGGAGACAAGACCACGTTCTTGTGAGGGGATTTGGGAGTCTTCCCCGTCGGAGTGGCACTTTGACTACCCCGAGTGGATCACCTAGGCTCTACCGACAAGCCCTCGGTGGAAGCTATACTCCTTGTGGAAGTGCTTCAACATGGACATAGGGAGCAATCCCGAACCACGGGATAAACCCCATGAGCACCTCTTGATCTCTACTCTCACTTTATGCTATTTACTTTCGCTTGCTTATATATTGTTTATTGGCTTGTCTTGTTAGGTACTAGTTGTTTGAGTGTTCTTGCTTACAAGCTATCCTTTAGAGTAGAAAAAAGTTTTAATTTTGTTGCCTTAATCAAGAAGAACAAAATTTAAAATTGTATCTTTTAGCCAATTCAACCCCCCTTCTTGGCTATAGGATCTTTTTAGGAGTACTCACCCCATCGGGTAATACACCGGTTCCGACGGCTTCAGCACTTCCCTCTTCCCATTGAGCACACAGTGCCACCACAGGCACATCGGTACGAGCTTCTCTTTCATCGATATGCTTATATTTTCCATCTATGTGCGACTCAAATTGATAATGTTGAACGTCGACTCGACGAGGCCACACCGTGACCTTTCTTTGGTGACCTGTGATGGCGCCTTGGGTTGGAGTGTGGGCGCACACCCTACAGGACGTGGTCGAGGAGGATCGACTGTACACCGATGCTTTGTGCCCGGCGTACTTGCGGTGGTACAACCGAGCCACCCGGACCCGCATAGGCCACACACCCACGATGGAGGTGTAGCATGAGGCGAGCATTACGAACATGTACCCAGTGCACCGTGTGCAGGCACACTACCAGGCGGTACGTATCTTACACCCAGTGGTCTATCATTGTTTTATTATTGCACTTTGTTTTTGGACGGTCTGACGCATGGGCTCTGTATAGCAAGAGCTCATGCGCTAGACCAATCTGGAGGCGCGGACTGCCCTGCATCGCCAGCAGAACGGCCTTTAGTTGACTGGTGTGGAGCTGATGTCCACCTTGCGCCGCATTTACGAGCTGATGCGGCTCACCTCGTGTTGTGCACATCCGGACCCTGTATAGCGACCCTCACGACTCAGTACCGACCGCCAGGTAACTTATCGATCATACCTTCGCACGATACCTTGTTCTAAGTACACATATATGAATCATTGCCGCACGTGCAGGCACACGGGGGTACGGCTCGTCATCATTACCTCCACTCCAACTGACATGGAGGCCTCTCGTCGATGAGCCCAGGATCTCCGCACAGGGAGCAGTTCGTGCCTCCTAGAGGGCTCACAAGGCTGGGCCATCCTCCCAGGCACCTACTCGACTCTCTACCCAGTTTAGGCCGTCCTCCCAGGCTAGGACGCCCTGGCAGCCTAAGGGGTGCCACTCGCCGGGTAGGGGACCTCCTCGCAGAGCCTATTTCCGGGAGCATGGCGCCTTGGCGTGACACAGGCGTCCCCTACTCCCCGCGTAGTCGTTGGAGGTTAGTACGAGTATTACATACGTAATGCAGTACCTATGGATTTCCTTTTACTAACTGTAACAAGTATGTACTACAGATAGCCGCCTTGGGGACTGGGACAGCCCGACCTACGCCGGCCCTTCGGACCCCTACGTCCCCGAGATTGACGTGGACTCCTTCGCAAGTCCGAACGAGCTAGGCTCGTCGCAGCTCCCAGACGCACCCTCTCAACCGACGCAACAGTCCCAGCCTGACGTCGCGGCACCTCCGGAGGGACGACCACACCGGGACATGCACCCGCCTGATCGTTACACCTTCCCTTCTGGACAGGTTCGACCGGAATGTCGGAAGCATCATGTTGAGGGATCTGTCAGAGGGGTTGCACCCCGAAGGAGCTGACACAACATGTAGACTTCGATGTTCTTTTGTACATTCGAGATACTTACATACCTGTACTTTTGGTAGTGTCTTCAAACTTGATGTTCTTTTTCTCTTTATCTTGTATGCCAATGAGTAGTCTACTGTCTCTCAAGTAGTCATCGTAGCAATGTTTCCACACGTCGTTGCATTCCTGTAGGCTAACTAGGCATTTTACGAAATTTGTGCAAGCTTGTTCGAATGTCGCAGGAACGCCATGAGCTGAAGGGTCAACCACCATGTACCATTTGACACCCCAGTTTGCTCCCGTGGTAGTTCGGGGCCACCAAATGGGCCCACGATGAGACCAAAACCCCTAAGTGACCATAGTGTCGTTACAGTCATAGCTGACTAGGCATTTTGCGAAATTCGTGCAGGCTTGTTCGAATGTCGCACGAAACGCCACGAGCTGAAGGGTCGACCACCGTGTACCATATGACATCCCAGTTTACTCCCGTGGTAGTTCGGGTCCACCACGCGGGGCCCACGATGAGACCAAAAACCCTAGGTGGCCATAGTGTTGTAACTGTCATAGCCGACTAGGCATTTTGCGAAACTCGTGCAGGCACGTTTGAATGTCGCACGGATGCCACGAGCTGAAGAGTCGACCACAATGTACCATATTACATCCCAATTTACTCCTGTGGTAGTTCAGGGCCACCACGCGGGGCTTACGACGAGACCAAAACCTCTAAGTGACTATAGTGTCGTTACTGTCATAGCCAACTAGGCAATTTGCGAAATTCGTGCAGGCTTGGTGGACTGTCGCATGGACGTTGTGAGTGTCCGAGTCGACCACCGTGTACCATTTTACTGCCCAGATTATTCCCGCGGTATTTCGGACCCACCACATGGGTCCCATGACGAGACTAAAACCCATAAGCAGCCATCATTTCATTACTTGTAAGAGCCATTGGTTACACTATCTACGCATTGGTTATAGTTTCTCTTCTTCCAACTTACATTGACTATTTATTCCCTACTGCAGAGCGTTCTTCTCCAGGCTACCGCATTGCACCTATGTCTTGACGACACTCTACGAACGGTTTGATTAGTCAAGCCTAGTGGGAGTCAAATGGTCCTAAATCCAAAGCGCGTCCACCAAGCAATGACTTGTCTATTCGGAAGAGAGCTAGCTACAACACGGAGCCAACCATGATTAGAGACCCAAACTTCTATAGGAGATGGCCATGGTGCGCACATGGAGTGGATACAGTTGTTCAAATCTTTGACCATATAGTCAAAGGCTGGACTGGCCGACATTTCTATCATTGCGCGTACTACGCAGTGAGTCACCCAAACCACCATGGTCGCGGTTACAATAGTTTTCCTTCTTACTTTTTGACCTTCCCACATGCAGACCGATGATTGTGGCTTCAACAAATGGATGGACGACTCCTTCTCAATGGCCGCCAACAGCTATATCGAACATCTCCACGTAAGACTCTCCTGCCTTGAGGAGCGAATAGACCATGCTACTCGTTCGAATAACATGTATGCCCGTATGGAATCGCTCCAATGATGCCACTAAACTTGTCGTCTCTGGTGGAACGATCCATTTCATTCCTATATGTCACACCAAACTTTGGCCTACTCAGATTTCTGTCTTGTAATGTGTAACAAGTTCGGAATGTCACTGCAGCACCACATTCAGTTTGTTTATCTCATGCATTGTCACTGCAGCTTTCAATTTGTATACTACCATTGTTCCATACTTTGGATACTTTGGATGGAGGGTGCTGACATGGTTTTTAACACACCACGAGAGAGAGACCGGCGAGGAGAGGCCTACGTGTGACAACACAGATACCCTACATAGGGAATACGGCAAAGAAACTTCTGCGGGTGGATGGATTATATACCATACGTTAGTCGGTAGTGGTACGATGAGGGGTGTGAATTTTTGCAATAGGAAATAGGATTTCGTTCGACACAACATATAGTTACCAAATTTCATGGTAACGACTATGGTTAACAAATATCTAATGTGCATGTTTCTTCCTGTATAGTACTGTTGTTCCGTACTTCGACAACTGCATATATTTTCATGACAAGCTGGGGAGCCTCCTCACAGCCATTCATGCCTAATGCATGGTGGGAGTCTCTTGGCCCTAGAGACCATGCTCGTCCTCCTACCGATGGCATGCGGTCATACAATATGGGGACTAGAGAGATGGACCCCCTTTGTTATGGGATCGTCACTTTCCATCGGTTTTCGACTGGTCGATATGCGACTATAGGAACTCTACCGTTGTGCAATGTTTGACCACATGCATGAGGGGTTCACTGGACGCAGGTTCTACCGATGATCTGATTACAACGTAAGTTTGCTCGCATTTATGTTACGCTACCACGATTATTATATACTTATCATTTCTTCTACCTCTAGTTACCAGACGTTACGTGCGGTTGGACTCAGTGGATGAATGAGCCATACCTGACAGCAACCTATACCAACATAACATATCTGCACACAAGAATCAACCGCTTGCAGGCTAGATTGGATGCCACAGGAGGCCTGCCGCAACCGACAAGTCAGCAAAGGTCCATGCGGCCTCCCAGGCCTCGTAGGCAAACCCTGCTGGCACGTGCAACGCAATACCAGCTGGTCCTGGACCAGTGCTATTAGTCGAACTGATCATGTCAAGGCCCTGCATGTCTTTGCGGATGCCACTATCCTGGAGGATCAATTTCCGAAGTTCTCCGTTGAAGAGCCATCGTGCAAGAGGCCTACCCCGTGTACTACGACATAGAGTGGGAAGTGACTGCTCGGTGTTTAGCCACTTAGTGTTCATGCCAGTGCCACAACCTTTTCACCTGTCAATGGTGACCACCCATGCATGCCATCACATCCCCTATGTCATTAGTGCTTTTCGATTAAAACATGGTACTTATCAATTTGTCAAATCCCCTAAAGACGCGACGTCCATAGTTATGTGCCTCTTGCATGTACGTTTATATCTGAAATAGTTGCTTGCTTTTCAATATGCTATGACCTACATATGTATTTAATGCCTTCGTACCTGCAGTCGGCGAAAAATCGCGTGCGTCCTAGCACATATATGACTACTATCCAAACGTTGTCTACAGAACCCTAGCCCATCCAATGTCACTTTGGGGTGACAAATTCCTGCTTCACCTGCCAATGGTACGGTCGTGCATGTGAGTTTGTCTGGAATCGAAAAAATTTGCCCGACCATTAGGCGGGTTTTGAGCGCAGGGAAATCTCGCCCGTTGAATGGGCAGGTTTTGTGGCCATATTAGGCACACGGCTCCTGCCTCGCACCTGCACGCCGACAGATTGATAGGACAAAGAGAGAAAGAGAGGAAGGGAGAAATGAATGGACAAAGATAGAGAGAGAGAGGGAGGAAGGGAGTAGGAGGAGGGTCAGGTGCCCTCCCCAGCGCCACCGCTGATTCTTTACTAACGCCTATGGGTGACGCTAGTGATTCTTCACTAAGGCACACCGCCGTCTCGGCTATTCGCTGCTCCCCCCAACAGGCCAGTCTTCCCTCTGAAACCCGGACGTGACAGGGTAGAGGGTGCCGATGGATGTCGAAGCACCACTCGCCGCCTCAGTGACAGAAGCGCTGCCCACCGCCTCGATGTGGGAGAGGCGAGCACCGAGCGAGAGGATTGCTCGCTGCCCTTCTCTTGCATCGCAGCATCGTCGTTGGAGCTACAGCCCATCCGGTCAGATCACCTCGGCGGACCGGCAATTCGTCGAACCGCTCCAGCTCTGACGATGATGCTGCTATCCCAGAGAAGGGCAGCGAGTAGTCCCCTCGCTCAGTGCTTGCCTCCCCCACACCGAGACGGTCGGCGGCACTTCTGCCACCGAGGCAGTGAGCGGCGTATCTACATTACTGGGGGCCTCTGTCCTGCCGCGGCCAACCTTTTGGATATAAGCCATCTAACTATTGGGCGGGATTTAAATCCAGCTCGACCATCCCGTCCCTTCAACGATCTTTTAAATCCAACCCGACTGTCAGGCGGCTTTTATTTCTAGCCCGACAGTTGGGGGCGGGAGAAGGCTAGTTATTTAATTTTCTTAAACAGTATATTATTTTTTAAATTTTAAATAAAAATGAATATAAAATTTCAAAAAATTCGTCACCTTCACGTCACACACGCTGACATGCATTTCCTGACGTGCGTGCAGGTGCAGCTGGAGCGCTGTACGTTGATGGAGATGGAGCCGCCAGTATAGTGCTCGGGCTGTCGGGTTGTACCGCGTTTTTACTCAACCTGTACGCCCTTGCTCGGTTGGCGTGGGTCCTGAGCTACCAAAGGACAGCAGCCGGCAGGAAGGGCGAGATCAAGTCGTGGCCTATATAGCGACTATTAAGAAAAATTTTAGGATTTGTCAAGTGACACACTGAAGCATGGTTTGACTAGGGATTGACAGACGCTATGGTAAATTATACCGTAGTTTTTTAAAGTTGCCTCGAAGGTTTAATTAGATCTTAAAGGCAAAATTTGCATACTGTCGTTCGTACAGTTATTTAAGTGGTTCACCCTAAATCCAATGAGATGTCTTTCATGTTTGAGCCTCTATATCTATTTTTTTTCTTTTACACTCTGCCCCTCTTCTTTATCCTCCATCCTCCTCATCCTCCTTCTCTCTCTCTCTCCCTTCTTCCTCACTATGCCGGCGACGCCGAGGAGTGGTGCGATTGGTGCGCTAGAGCACGACAAACCAAGGGCAGGGATGGTGCGGCGCGGTTGCACTAGACGTTGGTGCAGCGAGCAAATAACATTCCCTACTCGGCCTTCTCTAGTGAGCCTCACCGACACCAGCACATCCTCTTTGACCCCCTTCTTTCTTATTTGTCCTTCCTCCTCAACTGAGACCTGTCGTTGCACCACCGTCGCAATGCCAGAGCTCTGCCTCCCCTGCGCTATGTTGCCCCCACCGCTTCGGCCACCCTCCGACCATATCAACCCAACCGTCATCTTTCTCACCCCTTCCTCTTCCTCCCCTGTTTCTCATTTGAACTAATCTACGCACCCTGTAGCGTAGCTGTGCCATGCCATTGTGGCTGTTACCAATCCCTGCTCGTCGCTCCATCGTTCCCCACCATCGTTTGTCCTTACTATCGTTGCCATCGAACATCGGAGTCACCATGCTCCACTGGCACTCCTCGCTGGTGAGCCCAACGTCCGAGCATGCCCTCTGCTTGATGCTAGAGAATGAGAGGCCAAAGAGGGAGTGGTAGGTGGCCGGGAGGGGTGGGAGGAGAGGCGGCAAGAGGTGACCGGAGGGAGGAAGCAGGAGCCAGCCAGAGAGGAGGGAGACGAAGAAGAGGGCCATAATGGAAAAAAAAAATACAGAGGCTCAAATATAAGAGGATATAAGAGGACGTCGGATTGGATCCACTTAAAACAGCTCTAGGATAGAAATATATGCTCAGTTTTGTTTACCTAATCGAACACTGAAGACAACTTTAGAGACCTAAGATATAATTTACTCTAAACCCTATAAAGTCCCACAATCTTTAAGCATCCCCTCACAATACAGCAAAATTTCCCCTTCAGCTTAATGCAATTCCTAGAAGATAAACACACACAGAGAGACCATTCGAGGTCTAACGCTTCGGCGTTAATACAATACCGAGATACCTGAGGTACATACCAGCCACCAGAAACGACGTTCTTCGACAATCTTTTCCAGAGCTCATTTTAGATTATGTTGCTCAGCGGAGCATAGACCGTTTTGGAGATCACGTAGCTGGATTAGACAGCGGAGCATATCGTGTTTTGGGTGGAGTGGTCGTCTTTGCTAGCTGCGGCGCCATCGACACCGATGGACGAAGCCAACAACTTGTCGTCGATGCCGGCATGGTAGAGGAGCGCCCACAGGTGCGTGATGAACTCGCCGCCCCGGCCGAGCTCCTTCTGGTGAGCGCTGATGTTCCCCTGCGGCGCCAGAATGATGATCAGCTCGCACCACAGCTCGGCCAGCGCCTTCCACATCTCGCCCTGCTCGCGCTCGCGCTTCAGCCCTTCCGCGAGCTTCCTGCCCTTCCAAACTATGCCGGCCTCTTCCTTCTTACTGGCTTCGTCGAGCAGCTTCTTGCACATGTACCGCACCGAGTTGCCGGCGACGGGGAGCAGCTTCGGCTTGTAGAACACCAGGTAGGCGCAGTATTTCGACAATGTGTTGGCGACCAGGCGGCAGCCGTCTGATCCTTGAGTTGTATCGCAGTCCTGATCCAGTCTGCTGGTTGCGACGTGCCACGCCATGATGGCCTCGATATTTGTTTCAACCCTGCAGTTGCGGAGCGTCTCGTATCTTGCCATCTCGGTTCTTCTCTTCAGGCGCTCATGGCCGTTTACCAGCTCGTCTCTGCTGTCCAGGAGTGTTTGGCAGATCAACCTCTTCACCGCAGGATGGACCTGCCGGAGAGTCCTGGCTTTGTTGGCGCGAAAATCCTCGTCGTCGGTCAAACACTAAAATGCCACTCTCGACATTGGCTAAGTCGATTCCATGCCATTTTCAGACTTTTTCTTATTTTCTAGAAGTTTTGGAAATAACCGGACTTGATCTGACCGTTTTGCCCCTCTGCTCCTTGGATTCCCTCCAGGACTCGAACCGAAGCTTGCCAGTCTCGTCTTTACCTCACTAGAAATCAAAAGCCACCGCTGCCGCCATGGCTGACCGCCTCCTCCTGCTCGTCCCCTTCACCGCTGCGCGCCCATGCCACTCCTTGCCCCTCTCCTTGTTGGCCCACCCGTAGCCCCGACCACTGCGCCCCTCCCACTGCCACATTCATCACCATCTTCCGCATCCGCAAATGGCATGGAATCGACTTGGCCAATGTCGAGAGTGGCATTTTAGGGATTGCCATCTTCGTAATAGTATTTGGGTGATGCCACACTTCGAAAGTGGTGTTTCGTCAATTTTCTCGCTCGAAAGGTGTGCTACAAAAACCGCCATGAAAAAATATGTCGACCGGCGGCACTGATAAGACCTGTTAATTTGGATGCATCGTGATCAGCGATGACCAATTCACCATTGAATTACCATCAGTGATAATCTAACCATGTGCTAGCTGCTACCCTTTTTTTAACCAAGATGACAAACAAAATGATTGTACGTGAAGATGGCATCTTGGTCAGTCAACCGCACCCAAAACAAGGTCCATTTGTTTAAATGATTAATCGAAATTGCTCCCGTAAGTGTGGTTAATATGAGCCCCGGGTATTCCAAAATACACTATTGGACGTACCACCTCTTCGGGCCGAGTCGCTTGGATCTTCCAGAATGCAGATTTGGAGGCTGGCGCGGCCCGATTTACTCTACAAGGAAACAAATTTATTTTCTACTTGAATACATGGAGATAGACGTAACCAACCCGGCTATATTTTTATCTTTCTTATACGGATTAGGGAACCTATCTGTAACCTGACCCCTTGCACTATATAAAGGGGGTCGGGGGTCCCTAGTTAGAACACATCATCATCATATACACACACATCTCTCAACGTCACTGTCTGTTCTCATACAATCCCGACGAGAACATACTTTGTAATCGACATCCACAATACAATCCACGAGCACAGGAGTAGGGTGTTACCCCTCACAGAGGACCCGAACCTGTATAAATCCTGCCCCCTGTACTACCATCAAGTTGTGATCTCTCGCATAGCCCTATAAAATACATTGCCGACGCAAATCGTCGATAGTTGGCACGCCAGGTAGGGGCTAGCGTGACGATCAACTTCATCAACTTCGATGGCCTTCATCGGCGGATTCGTCTTCACCTACGCCCCGGCCAAGGCTTCGTCTTCGGGGATCTCGGCTTCCTCGCCTACGACTCCGGGAAACTCCAGCTATCTCAGCCGGACAACGTCCGGGGAAGGCTGAATGCGACTTCAGCCGAGCCACACCACGTCAGCTCGCCTCTTCCGGACTCTTGATCCGGAAGAGATCCGATCTGGCGACAATGACTCCGACTGCCTCACCGTAAGGACTTCCTTCGGTTCCAGTCGGGGTTACGAGCTTATGGTTCTACTAGCGTCCCCCGCTGGTAATGAACCAACTGTCAATGCTGTTCCTAATCTGGATCGCGTCCAAATCCAATTAGGAATTGCGACTTTTCAATTGTCTGGCATCCCGTTCGGGTTAAGAAATTCGGCCACTGTTTTCCATGAGATAACACACCGTATTTTTCGATCTGAGCTAAGGAGCATCGCACAATGCACACACACTGGGATGAGTTTTCTGAGTTCTGACTCAGGAACAACTTTAACCAGATCAACTTCCCGAGTAGACACACCACTCAGATTGCTCAATTCGGCTGCAAGATTTCAGTAGATCAGTTCTGCCAAATCTCAGTCGGACTTTCTTTTGCCTAACAATCCGGCACGAGAAGTGGGAGTTATAATCACTCCCATCGACGAGCCAACAAATCGGGATCGGTTGAGCCTCTCCTACTCGGAATCCGAGTCGGAGGAGAGCGTCAACGGGTTCCCCGACTTTCGCGGCGTCTATGTGCTGGATGGACAAACCTCCGGATCGGCTCGGCGTCCCGTAGAAGAGGCAGGAGCCGAGCATAACCGCGGAGGCGGAGAAGATTTGCGTGACAAATTACGCGGTCGCGCACGAGAAGTCCAGGAGAAACTGCTTCAAGTCCGCATGGGAGATCACTCGGTCTTCCATTTGCCACAGCAGAACATCCTCGCATGTAAGAACCTCCTGGATAATGTTGGTTCTTTACTTGGAGAAAACAGCCCCGCGACGCCGATCATGGAGCAGATCAAAGCTATGGTGACGGCAGCGGCTGTCCAAGGCACTCGGGATCAACAGGCCAACTCAGCCAGAAGCCAGACTGCCACGAGTAGCACTCGGCGCAGTCGGCACACGCCAACTCGAGGGCAAGACGCCCGCCGAAGTATAAGTCGCGACCTTCGCCTTGACATCGAAGCCCAGCGGAGGGAGCGAGATGAAGACCGGCGCCGTACTCCACCACGTCGGATTCTTCCCCGTCAGTCTCCTCCCCTTGGGGATGGACTGATTAACGGGATCAAGGCATTCACACCCGACCGTCAGTAAAAGCGGCGAAGGTTCAACCCTAATGGAATAGTGAAATTTGACGGGGAGCGGGATCCAGAGGCTTGGTTGCAGATTTACTCTCTTGCAATCAAGGCCGCGGGCGGAGGGTACGACGTGATGGAAAACTATCTGCCCGTCATGCTAACCCCTCCGGCTCAGGGTTGGCTCGCAGGCCTTTCGGAGAACTCAATCTGTTCCTGGGGAGAGCTGTGCGACCAATTCGTCGCCAATTTCCAGGGTACTTACGAGAAGCCTAGAACCCCGTGGGAACTTTATCAGATTCATCAGAAAAAAGATGAGTCGTTAAGGGATTTTATTCGGCATTTCACCAAGAAGAAGAACACAATCCGGGAGATTTCAGAGGCGGTCGTCGTCGCGACCTTCCAGAAGGGAGTTCGCGACCCCGATCTAATCAAGAAAATGTCTCGGAAGCCCCTGACTTCCGACAAGGAGATGTTCGCCCTGGCGGATCGATATGCTACCGCCTCGGACGCTCTCGCCGAGCGTCAAGAGGATCACCCAAGTAAGAACGAAGGCAAGAAGGACAAGCCCGAATCGTCCTCCAAGAAGGACAAGAAGCGCAAAGGTGAAGAGCTGGTAGCGGTTGCGGATCACGGTCGGCAAAAGCCGCCCCGGTCCAACGACTACCACAAAGTTATGGAGGCACCGTGTCCTTTCCATCCGAATGGAAAGCATGCGGCCAAAAACTGCAATGTCTTGAAGAAGTTTGCTGAGGAGCACAACAAGGACGCTCCGTAGGACGCTAAACAAGACGACAAGCGTGACCCTCCTCCAGGTGACGCTTACCAAGAAACCGAGCGCGAGCTCAACTATATATTCGGGGGATCGGATGCATATGAATCCAAACGTAAGCAAAAGCTTACCACTCGGGAAGTCAATGCAGCTGTTCCGGTGACCCTCGAGTACCTTCGGTGGTCCGAGGTTCCGATTAAATTCGATTGCTCGGATCACCCTAATCACATCCCTTGTTCAGGAAGATATCCACCCATCGTGGATCCTGTGATATGGGGCGTCCGACTGCGCAAGGTCTTAGTCGACGGTGGAAGCGGATTGAATATCCTTTTCGCCAAGACTTTTGACGAAATGCAGATCCTGAGGTCAGCGCTCCAGAGGACGGATGCGCCGTTTCACGGCATAATTCCGGGAACATCATCAGTGCCGATCGGGAAAATCACTCTTCCGGTCACTTTTAGCACTCGGGATAACTACCGGACAGAAAACCTCAGCTTTGAGATGGCCGATTTCGAGACTGCGTATCACGCAATCTTGGAAAGGCCGGGCTTAGCCAAATTCATGGCCGTCCCTCACTACGCCTATCTGGCCATGAAGATGCCGGGTCCACGGAACGTGATCATGGTCCGTGGAGATGTCAAGTTTTCCCATCTTCTCGACAAGGAAAACTGTGACTTCGCCCAGTCAACCGAAGCGGCCGCCGAGTTGGACAAGATCCGGCAAGCAGCCACCACTCTTCACGACGAGGGCGATCTACCAAACAAGAAGCCATCTAAATCAGGTATCAAGCCTGACGAAGGTGTCAAGCGTATTTCGCTCGACCCGTCCGATTCGGCCAAAACGGCTCTGATCGGGACAGGGCTCGATCCGAAATAGGAAGAGACGCTCGTCACCTCCTCCAAGCGAATCGAGGCATCTTCTCTTGGAAGCCGTTCGACATGCCAGGTGTCCCGAGGGAGGTGATCGAGCACTCTTTGAATGTGCACGACAAAGCCAAAATTTGGTCAAGCAATGGTGCGTCGGTCAAATACAAGATCGGAAGGAAGCCATCAAGACGGAGATCACCAAACTTTTAGCCGCCGGCTTTATAAGGGAGGTACTCCACCCCGATTGGTTGGCAAATCCAGTACTTATACAGAAGAAGAACGGTACTTAGCACATGTGTGTCGATTACACCGACTTAAATAAAGCATATCCCAAGGATCCGTTCGGACTACCTTGCATCGACCAGGTGGTTGATTGCATTGCCGGTTGCGAGTTTTTGAGCTTTCTGGATGCCTACTCAGGCTATCATCGGATTAGTTTAAAGGAAGAAGATTATATCAAGACTTCGTTCATCACTCCATTCGGGGCTTTCTGCTACGTCACTATGCCCTTCGAGCTGAAGAACGCCGGAGCAACGTACCAGCGTTGCATTCAACGATGCTTCCACAACCAGTTTGGGAGCAACGTGGAGGCATACGTTGATGACGTTGTCGTCAAGTCTCGGGTAACCTCCGACTTGGTCGCTGACCTATCGGAGACATTCGAGAGCTTGTCGGCATACAACATGAGGTTGAACCCGGAGAAGTGTGTCTTCGGGGTCCCTTCGGGAAAGCTTCTCGGTTTCGTGGTATCTCACCGCGAAATTGAAGCTAACCCAGAAAAGATCAAAGCCATCATGGAGATGGCTCCCCAACGTGCCAAAGGGACGTCCAGCGTCTAAATGGGTGCATGGTTGCACTCGGCCGATTCATCTTGCGACTCGGCGAACGTGGGTCACCATTCTTCAAGCTACTGAAGAAGCAACACGACAAGTTCGTCTGGACACCTGAGGCACAGAAGGCTTTTGAGGATCTCAAGTCGTTCCTCACCTCACCACCTGTCTTGGCATCTCCTATGCCACAAGAACCGCTTCTGCTATACATTGCGGTCACCACTCATGTAGTGAGTGCCGCGGTGGTAGTGGAACGAGAAGAACAAGGACGCGTTTACAAAGCTCAACGCCCGGTCTACTTCGTCAGCGAAGTATTGGGCAAGTCCAAGGTATGCTATCCGCAGGTGCAGAAGCTTCTGTATGCGGTCCTGATCGCCTCTCGAAAACTGAAGCACTACTTTCAAGAACATCCAATTTCAGTGGTCACTTCTTTTCCTATTGGAGAAATTCTCTATAATCAGGAAGCCACTGGGAGAATCACTAAGTGGTCGGTGGAACTTGGGGCTTTCGAGCTCTCGTTCAAGCCGCGCAGCGCCATAAAGTCACAAACACTCGCCGACTTTGTTGCCGAGTGGACGGAGATCTTGAGCTCCCCAGTGCCGAAGAAGGAAATCTTTGGAACATGTACTTCGACGGCTCTCTTCGACGGCAGGGCGCGGGGGCTGGTATCGTTCTTATATCATCTGGAGGCGAATGACTCAAGTATGTCCTCCAGATTCATTTTCTAGCTTCAAACAACGCAGCCGAGTACGAGGCGCTCATCCATGGTCTCCGTATTGCCATATCGCTCGGCATCAGGCGATTGGTGGTTCGCGGAGATTCCCAGCTCGTGGTGAGCCAAGTACAGAAGGATTGAACTTGTGTCAACGACAACATGACCGCCTATTGTCAGGAGGTCAGAAAGTTGGAGGACAAGTTCGATGGGTTGGAGCTCATACATATTCTACGACGAGACAACAAGGTGGCAGATGAGCTCGCGAACATGGGCTCCAGTCGGGCGCCAGTCCCGACTGGGATCTTCGTCCAAGAGCTTCACACCCCCTCCATCACACCGCAGGAGCAACTACCCCAACCGGATGAAGAACAACCCGAGTCAGAAGTGCTTGCCCTCGACTCGAATTAGACGCAGCCATACGTGGAGTACCTGCAAGAAGAAAAGCTTCCCGACGATCGGGGGCCGCCGAGCAAATTCAACGTTGGAATCGTGCATATGTGGTGCATGAAGGGATTCTGTACCGCTGAAACGCCTCTGGCATACTTCAAAAGTGCATACCCGAGTCCGAAGGACGCGCCCTGTTGCGCAAAATCCACTCGGGCATGTGCGGCCATCACGCTGCATCAGCTACGTTGGTCGGAAAAGCCTTCCGGTAAAGATTTTACTGGCCAACCGCGGTCTCCGACTCAAAGGAGATCGTCCGCAAATGCGAGGGTTGTTAGTTCTTCGCTCGGCAGATCCACGTGCCGACTCAGGAACTTCAGACGATCCCCATCACCTGGCCGTTTGCAGTCTGGGGGCTCGACATTGTCGGACCCTTCAAGAAGGCCCCAGGTGGTTTTGAACACATCTTCGTCGCCATTGACAAGTTCACTAAATGGATTGAAGCCAAGCCTGTGACCAAGATTACGGCGGCCAAAGCCACCGAGTTCTTTCAGGAGATCATCGGTCGGTTCGGCGTACCATCTCGGATCATTACGGATAACGGCTCTCAGTTCAGAAGTGACGAGTTTCAAAGCTGGTGTGAAGATGTGGGCATAAAGATTTGCTTTGCTTCAGTGGCACACCCACGAAGCAACGGGCAGGTCGAGCACACGAACGACATCCTTCTACAAGGCGTCAAGGCGCACATCTTCGATTGGCTCAACCCATACGCGGCAAAATAGATGAAGGAATTGCCTGCCGTACTCACTGGGGCTCGTCTGAGCCCCACCGAGCTACACGGGCGATCTCCTTCTTCCTCGTATCTGGTCTGGCGGTCCTTCCAACGAAGCTACAATTCGGGTCGCCACAAGTTCAAATGTTCAATGAGGACGAGTCAGAGGCCAGTCGGATCGACGAACTCGACCGGTTGGAGGAAGCTCAAGACGCTGCAACAATTCGGTCGGCCAAGTACCTCCAGGGCCTGCGTCGTTACCACGATCGTAATGTACGGGATCGAGCCTTCTCAGTTGGAGATCTGGTCCTTCGAGACAATCAATCGAGTGGCCACAAACTCTCTCCGCGTTGGGAAGACCCTTACATTATTGACTCGGTGACACGCCCGGGGCTTACCGATTGAAGCGAGAAGACGGCACTCTCATGGACAACTCGTGGAACATCGAACAATTACGTTGGTTCTATACCTGACAACCGTTGTACACATATTTACAATTAAATAAAGATAAGTTTTTGTTCACATTGTCTTTACATTTATGCAATTCAGTTTCTGACTTGCTACTTATTTGTGTTTCAATTAAGTTGTAAGTCGAGGGCTACACCTAATTAGGTGCGCAATCGCGCACCTAATCTCTTTTATCTAGAATCTCACCTGACTTGCTCCCTAGTCGTATTCCGACTAGCTAGTAAGTCGGGGGCTATACCTAATTAGGTGCGCAATCGCGCACCCCTTCTCTCTTGCTGAGATTAAATTGACTTGCTCCCTAGTCGGATCCCTACTAGCCAGTAAGTCGGGGGCTACACCTAATTAGGTACAGTCTACACCTAGTCGATACCTGATCAATTTTTCTCTTTTCAAGTCCATGTTGAGACTAAGTGTTAATTGTTCCGAGTAACGAAACTTTTGTTTCCTAGGAACACTCATACTTCCTGACTGCGTTCTTGGAGACAGAGCTCCGCGCCAACTCCTAACGCTAAGGAATTTGATGCGCTGGGCAGAGTGCTTAGTAAAAGGAACCTAACTTACTCAGGCAAAAAGCATGACTCGAATTAAGAAAAACCGATTAGCATATATTATATCGAAAAGAAAATCATTTACATTGATAATTTACATGGAGTTCCTACATTTACAGGGGATCTAATTCTAAATTATCTACGAGCGACGCGGCCGCCGGCTTCACCTCTTCAGGCAGGGCCACCGCCTTCTCCTCGGAGCAGGCGAAACCGTCCTTGACAGCGTCAAGCTCAACCCGAGGGTAGAGCGACTTGACGATTCCCAACGCTTGGCTGGTACTCATCAAGCCGACTTTCCTGAGCCGGGACTTGAGCTGCTCGGGGGCCTCGGTTCACTTTTGGATCAGCTCGGCCCGAGTGCTTGGCTCGGCGTCGCCAACATAGAGCTATCGCCGAGTGGGCTCCACGGCCACCAGGAGCTCCTTATATCACGCTTGCGTGGTTTTGGTGCTCTCCTGAAGAACGTCATACTGCGCTCGCGTTTTCTTCTTATGCTCTGTCAAGAACAGAGCACACACACAGTTACACAATTGTGTGGACATCGGAGATTCAAAGTCGATCAGGTTTGGGGACTTACCCTCCAATTCGGCGACGGCCTTCGCCTCTGACTTCTCCAGGGCCAGTCTCTGGTCTTGGGACTTGGCCAGCTCTGCTCGTAGACTGGCAATCGTGGCGTCGCGCGCTGCACATGGTCGAACTTCTCGTCCTACAGCTCCTTGATCCGATTCTGTAGCTCCCGGCGCTGCTTGTCCGCCTCAATCCGGACCTCAACTATTTCTCCCTCCACGGACTTAATCTGCTCTATCTGAGGGAGAAAATAGTTGAGGAACTTGGTCTTCCTCTCGGAGAAGCCACCAAGTTCCTGCAAAGAGGGAGAACAATCACAATTCTACCTCGAAGATGAAGAAAGCTCACTCAGATGGTCAGAAGACTTACTCTGATCATTTTTCCGCATTCAGCGGCATGCTCATAGAAGGCCTTCCTGACCTTCTCCTCGGCCTCATCGTCGACAAGCACCCAGTCCCCAGCCTCGTCTCTCCAGCCGAAAGCTTGGGTTCGGCCTCTTCTGGGAGAGACTGGGGCCGGCGCGGAATTTCCTCCACCGTTGGCTCGGCTTCCCCGCTCCCCCCGTTGGTTGGCTTCGGGCTCGAGGTTGCGGCGGTGGCGTCTCTGGGGGCTCTGGCCTCCGAAGCAGCTTCCGCTGGTTCGATCGGCGGGGAGACTGCGTCGGCCGATGAAGGAGGAGTTGCCCGACTCGGCTCAGCAGGCTTCGGCGCTGGCTTGGTCGGGCGATCTGACGGAATTTCTTCCGACGGTTTCCTGAAAAAGGGGGACACATCAGTCAACAAAAACGTGAAGACTACCAAGTGGAGGCAGGGATGTGCTTACCGGTTGGAGGTCTTGATTTTAATGCTGGCACCCCTTTGAACGGAAGTTCCGCTAGAGGAAGCGTCGGGCGGGCCACTCGGCCTGGCTTGAGGGGCTAGAGGAGCCTGCCTTCTCTTCGGCGACGCCCGGTGACTAGCCCTCGGAGGATGAGCCGCCTGGCCAGGCCCCTGGGTCGGCGCTGGCTGGCTCGTTCCCTCCTTGGGAGCCTCGTTGACCTTTGGGCCGAGCTCCGGGTTCTTGACCCGGATGGCGGGCGTCCCCTTCCTGAGGAGGCCGGTCCTTGCCTTTCTTCGCCCGGAGCCTCTTGAGTTCCCCGGGCGTTCTCGCCCTTGTCGTGGGAGCCTCGGTGTCGGCGAGGATATGAAGGCCCGGCGGTCTCTTGAGCAGCAGCGGCTCACCCGAGTTAGTTTCAAAGCAAAAACTACTCGGTACATGAGACAAAGTTGAAGAATACTCAACCCTTACCTCTGGTGGCAGATTGTTGAGAGAAAAGCTTCTGGGACTCCCCTGATTGGAGAATAGAGTTTCCGGAGCGAAGAACTCGGAAAGACGGTCGATGGCGTCCGAATTAGAGATTGGGGTATCCGTTTCCCGAGTCGGGTCGGATGGCCCGGTGTACTCGAACCTGAGCCGGATCCTCTCCTTGAGAGGCTGGACGCGACGCTTTGTGAAGGAGACGGCGATGGCCACGCCGGTCAGCCCCTCTTCTTTAAGGTCCTGGATCAGGCCAAGCAACTCGGAGACCTGATCCATTTTAGAGGAGGAGGGCGCGGAGGTCCAAGCGGAGGAAGCCCGGGGCTTCCTCCCGTCAAAGCAAGAAAGACTGGGGGGAGGGTTCGAGCGGTAGAACCACTCCTGGTTCCACCCCTTCAGGGAAGTCCGGAGTGGCAAGGAGAAGTATTCTTTCTTGAGGCCACTTCGGAGTTGAAATCCGGCCCCGCCAACGGCCTTAGGGGCATTGTCAGTGGGGTAGGCTTTCAAGAAGAAGAGGTAGCGGAAAAGGGCGAAGTGGGGAGCAATCCCCAAAAAGGCTTCGCAGAGGTGAACAAAGATAGAAAGTTGAAGAATGGAGTTGGGGTTCAAATGGAAGAGCTCGATTCCATAGTGATTGAGCAGACCACGAAGAAAAGAAAAAGCAGGGAGTCCGAACCCGCGGGAGAAGAAAGACTCGAAAACAACGATCTCCTCTTGATGAGGAGTGGGGAAGGACTCACCCGCGGCGGCGCGCCAATTGATGAGTTCTGGCGCCGGGAGAACGCCGGCGTCCACCAAGGCCTGTAGCTGCTCCTCGGTGGTGTTGGAGGTTGCCCAGTTCTCGGCCATTGGAATGTGGTGGGGGAGGAGGTGCGGTGAAGGTGGATCTGGAGATCGGCGGTGTCGGCATCGCCATTCCCGCCTACACAGCGACGTCCAAGGCTCTAGTGGCGACATCCAAGGTGCCGGTGGCGAAGGGATCCGTGTCATTCACGTACCCCTTATTGACGTGTACGAACTACGCGGCATGGAAAACGAAGATGAGGGTCTACATGATCACACAAGGTGTATGGGATGCCGTGGAGAGCGATGCCGTCGACGAGAGTCATGATAGCCTTGTCGGCCATCTATCAAGGCCTCTCCGAGGAGATGCTCCTCACCATCGTTGAGCTGGACACCGCGAAGGAGGCATGGGAGGCGATCGAGTCCATGCATATGGGCGCTGACCGCGTGCAAAGGGCGAAAGTCCAGACGTTGAAGAGGGAGCTCGAGAAGATGACCATGAAGGATAACGAGAACGTCGACGAGTTCGTGACACGACTAACAACTGTTGTGAGCCAAATGAGGATCCTTGGCGAGAAGAAAGAGGTGATAGAAGTGGTGGAGAAAATCCTTCGTTTTGTCTCACAGAAGTTCTTGCTGATTGCTAGCACCATTGAGCAATTCGGCAACCTGAAGAAGATGACGGCACAAGAAGTCTTTGGCCGCCTAAGTCATTTGATGAGCGGCTAAAGTGCTATGGCACTAACGGTGACGAGGAGCACCTTCTGCTCACCCAAGCACAATGGAGGGCTAAGGAGAAGAAGGACGGGCTCAAGCGTGGCAAGTTTGACAAGGCTAAGGTGAGGTGCTTCGGTTGTGGCGAGTACGGGCACTTCTCTTGGGAATGCCTTGAACAGAAGGAGGAGGAGAAGAAGGAGCAAGCCCTGCAGATCGAGGCAGATGCTGAGGATGAGCCGACCCTGCTTTAGTGCAACAAGATTAGAGGAGAATGTTAGTGTTTAATCTTGTTGCATGCATGCATGTTCTTTTAGAAAATAGGCCTGCATTAATGTGTTGCATGAAGCTAGATGATAGGGGAGTCAGTAGACCAGATGATAGGGGAGTCAGCACTTCTCTTGGGAATGCCTTGAACAGAAGGAGGAGGAGAAGAAGGAGCAAGCCCTGCAGATCGAGGCAGATGCTGAGGATGAGCCGACCCTGCTTTAGTGCAACAAGATTAGAGGAGAATGTTAGTGTTTAATCTTGTTGCATGCATGCATGTTCTTTTAGAAAATAGGCCTGCATTAATGTGTTGCATGAAGCTAGATGATAGGGGAGTCAGTAGACCAGATGATAGGGGAGTCAGCACTTCTCTTGGGAATGCCTTGAACAGAAGGAGGAGGAGAAGAAGGAGCAAGCCCTGCAGATCGAGGCAGATGCTGAGGATGAGCCGACCCTGCTTTAGTGCAACAAGATTAGAGGAGAATGTTAGTGTTTAATCTTGTTGCATGCATGCATGTTCTTTTAGAAAATAGGCCTGCATTAATGTGTTGCATGAAGCTAGATGATAGGAGAGTCAGTAGACCAGACGTTTTAGTGTTGAATTAGTGCTGGAGCGGTTAATTACGTGTGTGCATGGCTTAGGAATAGGTCCAGTCGTCGTGATGCTTGCATGTAGGAGGACGTTAGGAGTCAAGCGCTGAGCTGGACGTGGGCTAGTTGCGCACGTAGTGGAACGAGCCTGTTAGCTCGTGCGTCCTCGTGTGTGAGTTATAAGTACCGGTTCATTCATGTATACGTTTTAATTAAGGTGAAAATGAGCAAAAACGACGCAAGTCAAGTTGTGTCTCTGGTGTTCCCTGTGTTTCACCTTCATTGAGCTTAGTAGTACAAGAGAATAGAGGTTCTCTCTGGGTACTCCCGTGTAGCTCTTGTAGTGTGTTAAGTATTAGAGACTGCTTAATCCCAACATTTGGTATCAGAGCGAGGAGATAGGCAACGGCAGCAACGACACGGCGACGTCCAAGGCTCCAGGGGCGACATCCAAGGTGCCGGTGGCGATTGTCGTTCACGTACCCGTTATTGGCTCTGTTTCTTTTGACGGTTTCTGGCGGTTGGCGGTTTTACTGTAGCAAATTTATAAGTTTTTAAAAAAAATTTAAATAATTAAAAAAATAATATAAAAAAGTTTTTAACTGTAGCAAATCGCCGGCCGCCGACCGCCGGCGGTTTGCAAAAAGAAACGGAGCCATTGACGAGTACGAACTACGCGGCATGGAAGACGAAGATGAGGGTCTACATGATCGCACAAGGTGTATGGGATGCCGTGTATGCCATTAATGCACGTACAATGACCAGCTTAGCGAATTCTGCTGGGATTTAGCTCAGACGTGAAAAAAATGTGTGATTCAGCGAGGGCCAGCAGTAGCCTTGTACTCCTTGGATTGAAGTGGTCGTCAGTGTGTGTGGCACCTATATATATAGTTATATATACTAACACACACACAAATATTAAACGTTCTTTCACTGCTATAAATCGTAATTAGCTCTATTGACTAAGCAAGGAAGAAAGTCATGGGGTGCAGCTTTTCTGGCGTGGCTGCAGTTCATACCTGTAGCCTTGTTATTTTTTGCTTAAATTAAAATTAAAATGTATAACTAGAAATTTTTTATTTTTTAAGGCCAAACATTATAGAACTTTGTAGCCATTTTCGTAAGACATTTAGAGCACTCCTAATGTAGTGCCATGTAGGATAGATTGCCGAGGTGGAAGGTAATTAACAAGAAGAATGAGTAAGGTCATTTCTTATATAAGAAACAACATCTATCCTATAAACAAGGAAAATAAACGAGAAGAAATCACCACCAGGAACGTTAAGTCGTTTCTATAAGGCTCATAAATAGAAAGAAAAGATAAAAAATAAATTTATTATTAGATACGGCGCATTGTGAAGGTTATATATATAGCCGTCTCTATATAATGTGGAATGCTTAGAAACAACTCGTTGAAATCATGCATTAGAAATGCTCTTAGTGATTTTTCTTAAAGCTCGTAAAAATATTTTTTATATATTTTTTGGACTCGTAACTTTCTATCGAGGGGCTATAACTTTTTTAATTATAATCTATCTTTGGATTAAGACGAAAATAACGAGGCCATCCCCTTGGGCTGTGCTGATTCTACTACTAAAGCACTAGCATACAAGTTTCTGCCAACTAATGCGTATTATTAAAGGACTTGCTAGGTCTTCTTCACCAAACCGTAGGAAGAAAGAGTGTTTGTGTATATATATATAGGAAGGCAGTTTGGAGCTCCATGGAGCCTAGGCTCCATGATTCGAAAACCTATGATGTGCATTGAGATTCGTGATGTTTGATTTATATATCTTTACATATCCACTAGAAAAAGTATTTCAGATATGAAACTCCAAAAAAATTAAATTCGAACTCAGTTTAAACTAGTTTGAAGTATAGTTTGAACTAGTTTGAAGTATAGTTAAATGTAGTTCAAACTGAAATTCAACTCAACTTTTTTCGGAGTTTGATGTCTCAAATATTTTCTTTAGTGGGTATATGAAAGTATAATAATATATATATTATATACAAATGGCTACCTCGGTTCGGAGGGGAACAGACGGGAAGGTTGATCCAGCTCGCGCAACAGACGAGCAGAGCAGATCAGAACAAGGTTTGAGTTATCGGCGATTTGCCGCGATTTATCGTGGCAAATCGACGTATCGAGGCGGGTCGATAACGGCAAATTGTGAATTAAATTTAAAATTTTGATTCAAAATTTAAAATCAGTTTGGCTCGATTTATCGAAGAAATTGGTCAATTTATCAAAGAAATCGACCGATTTATCGAAGTTTGGCTCGAGATTTTGAAATTCCAATACCGATTTTTTGTTTTCAAACGATTTATCGAAGAAATTGGTCGATTTGTCGAAGAAATCGACCGATTTATCGAAAAAACAAGCGATTTCGATTTATCGAAGAAACCGGTTGATTTATCGAAGGAATCGACCGATTTATCGAAGTTTGGCTCGAGATTTCGAAATTTCAATACCCATTTTTTGTTTTCAAACAATTTATCGAAGAAATCGGATCAAAGAAATCGACCGATTTATCGAAAAAAACAAGCGATTTTTGATTTTTTTTACCTCCGGGTGATTTAAAATTCAAAACTCAAATTTTAACAGATTTTCTACGATTTGCCGGCAAATCAAAAATCGGACCCGGCCAATTTTTGTCTAAAATCGAATTTTCAAATTCTCATGAGAAGCCATATGCAAGAAGGGAATGCGGAGGCAGAAAAGCAGAATTTCTTTTCAAGCTGTTCAAGAGAGAGAGGGCAGGACACGCGGGGGAATCTCGCAACCAGCCGGAACACCGGACGTCACATTGACGGGAAAGAAAGGTAAGGTAAAGACGGCAGGAGGGGACCTCGGTCCGGCTGGGTATCTCTTCCGGTCATCGCTCTCCCCGGTATCCTTTCCCATACCAAAAGCTCAGAGATATCTCTCCCGTTATCAAGGAGGGGCAAATTCCATCTTGATCTCTTATATCTCACGTTATGTTTCATGGCATACCTGTAAGCTACCTTTATAACTACTCTGTTACGGTGAAGCGTTTGATAGCCCCAAAGTATACAATTACGCATGCTGAGAATCGATAAGAATCTCATGTGAAAGGATCGTAGAGGTATACTACTCGAGACTACACCCTGATGGCACTTCTAAGATAACAATCTCAACAGTGTCTCGGAGCGGGTCTATACAACCCATGTTCTCTAACATATGCCTACATTATTGATTTGATATCTCCATATCTATGATATGTGAAACATTACGATTAATCAATACATGTGTTCGTCACATAACTATTATCCCACATAATGATATGTGATCAGTGATTATTTAGAATAATATCATATAACCAATGTGTTTCACAATTAAGTCATACTCAACGAACAAATGAGTGACATTTATTCATGGAACTGATAAGTACATGAACTTAGACGTATGATACAATCATCTCACATGATCGCCTCTAGGGCATATCACCAACAATCTCCCACTTGCACTAGAGTGCATCATGCAAGTATCTAATACCCATGGCTCTTGTGTGTGCCTCATGCTTCGGCTGCGGAAGAGGTTTTGTTAGCGGATCGGCGACATTCAGATCCGTGTGCACTTTGCAAATCTTCACATCTCCTCTATCGATGATCTCTCGAATGAGGTGATAACGTCTGAGTATGTGTTTGGATTTTTGTGAGACCTAGGCTCCTTCGCTTATGCAATGGCACCACTATTGTCATAATAGAGGTCCACTGGACAGGATGCACTAGCGACAACTCCCAACTCAGAAACAAATTTTACGATCCAAATGACCTCCTTTGCGGCTTGAAGTCGCAATATACTCGACCTCCGTCGTGGAATCGACCTCGCCTCTTGCTTGAAACTTTTCCAGCTCACTGCTCCACCATTGAGACAGAATACAAAAACGGATTGCGATCGTGAATCATCTCTATCGGTTTGGAAGCTAGCATCAGCGTAACCCTTTACGACGAGCTCTTCTTCACCTCCAAAGACCAAGAACATATCTCTAGTCTTTTGCAAGTACTTGAGAATGGTCTTTACAGCCATCCAATGACTCTCACCTGGATTTGATTGGTATCTGCTCGTAACACTTAGAGCATAAGAAACATTTGGGCGTGTGCACAACATGGCATATATGATGGATCCAATAGCAGAGGCACATGGAATCCTACTCATTCTATCCAGCTCATCAGGTGTCGAAGCACACTGAGTCTTGCTAAGACTAATACTATGTGACATTGGTAGGAAACCTTTCTTGAAATTCTGCATTTCGAACCGTTTCAAAACTTTGTCAATGCACGTACTTTGGCTTAATCCGATTAGCCCCCTCGATCTATCTCTATAGATCTTTATGCCCAAAATATAAGCTACATCTCCCAAGTCTTTCATCGAGAAACATTTTCTCAGATAAGATTGAACAACTTCTAACATTAGAATATCATTTCCAATTAATAGAATGTCATCCACATATAAGACCAGAAATACAATTGCGCTCCCACTTGCCTTCTTATAAATACAAGGCTCCTCTTCGTTCTTGATGAAACCAAACTCTTTGACCACTTTATTAAAACAAAGATTCCAACTCCGAGATGCCCGCTTCAGTCCATAAATGGACTTCCGAAGCTTGCACACCTTGCCAACATTCTTAAGATCGTTAAAACCTTCAGGTTATGTCATGTACACATCATCACTTAGGAATCCATTTAGGAAAGCCGTTCTGACATCCATTTGATGTATCTCATAGTCGTGAAATATGGCAATCGCTAGCATGATCCGGATAGTCTTCGGCATGGCTACAGGCGAATAAGTTTCATCATAGTCGATACCATGAATTTGCTTATACCCTTTTACCACCAATCGTGCCTTATAGATGTGAACGTTTCCACCGGCATCTATCTTTTTCTTAAAGACCTATTTGCACTCAATGGTTTTCACACCATCAGGCAGATCAACCAAGTCCCAAACTTGATTATCATGCATCGACTTATTTCAGATCTTATGGCATCCAGCCATTTCTCAGAGTCTGGTCCCACCATCGCTTCCACATAGTCCTTGGGCTCATCATTTTCCAACAATAAAATGTCGTGCTGCTCCGTAGCGAGGAACATATACCTCTCGGGAGCGCGGCTTGCTCTTGTAGACCTTCGTGGGACTGGTGCCTCTTCCATAGGTTCTGCAACGCTTTGCATCTCCTCATGTAGATCAATAGGAGCTGAAACATTTTCAGATGTTTCCCGAATTTCTTCGAGTTGCACTTTGCTCCCACTGGCTCTTTTGAAAATCTCCTTTTCCAAAAAGATACTATTTCGGGCAACAAACACTTTGCCCTCCTCCCGGTTATAAAAGTAATACCCTACAGATCTTGGGTACCCCATAAAGAAGCACTTGTTCGATTTGGCGTGGAGCTTATTTGACATTGAATGTTTAACATAAGCCTCACTGCCCCAAATCTTTAGGTAAGACAAATCGGGACGTTTCCCTTTTCACATCTCATATGGTGTCTAATTTACGTATTTCGATTCAACCCTATTTAAGGTGAACGCAGCATTATCTAGAGCAAGTCCCTAAAGAGATAACGGAAGATCAGTTTGACTCATAATAGATCGAACCATGTCCAACAAAGTCCGATTCCTCTATTCAGACACGCCATTCAACTGAGGCGTCCCTGGCGGAGTCAATTGTGAAACAATTCCACAACTCTTAAGATGATCATTAAAGTCATGGCTCAAATATTCACCTCCACGATCAGATTGCAGAAATTTGATTGTCTTGCCCAAATGATTTTGTACTTCATTCTAAAACTCCTTGAACTTTCAAAAGATTCAGACTTATGCTTCATTAAATAGATATAGCCATATCTACTAAAGTCATCAGTAAAAGTGATGAAGTACTGGAATCCACCTTTGGCCACAAACGCTCATTGGTCCACATACATCCGTATTTACTAGGGCCAACAATTCACTAGCCCTCTCACTTAAACTAGTAAATGGCGTCTTAGTCATCTTGCCAAGTAAACAAGATTCGTATGTGTCAAATGATTCGAAATCAAATGAATCAAGAAGACCATCTCTATGGAGCTTCTGCACGCGTTTCTCATTTATGTGGCCTAAGCGACAATGCCATAAATAAGTGCAATTAAAATCATTTGTTTTGAGCCTTTTTCATTAACATTATAGACAAATTTATCTTCAAGATCTAGCACATATAGCCCATTCAATAATGGACAATGACTATAGAGCATACCATTGAAAATAAATTAAACAACGTTTGTTCTTTATTACAAGTTCAAAACTATCTTCTTCGAAACATGAAGAAGAGATAATGTTTCTACTCAAAGCTGGAATGTAATAACAATTATTTAATTCCAAAACTAATCCTGAGGTAACGATAAGGGATAAACGCCAATGGCCACTGCAGCAACCTTTGCGCCATTGCCGACGCGAACTTCCACCTCACCACTTGCACAATTTCTAGTCCTTCTTAGTCCCTGCAACGATTTGCATGTGTGAATCATCCATCTGGTATCAAATACCCATAACTCGTTAGGACAAGTAGCAAGATTAATTTCTATAACATTAATACCTGAAGTAGAAACCAAAGTTCCATTCTTTTTATCCTCCAGATATTTCTTGCAGTTTCTACGCCAATGACCAGGCTTATGGCAGTAGTGACATTCATCGGAAGGAGCAGGACCACCCTTGGTCTTACCATCATGCTTAGGTTTCGGGCTCGAGATCACATCCTTACCCTTTCCTTTTGCCTCACTCTTCCTTTTCTTACCACCATCCTTTTGGACCAACATCACATGATTATTGCTTTTCTTGATGCTTTCCTCTGCTATCTTAAGCATCCCATGCAGTTCAGACATGTTTTTCTCCATGCCATTCATATGAAAGTTCATAATGAAAGGCTCGAAGCTTGCAGAAGCGACTAGAGAATCACATCAGTAGCCAATTCTTGGCTTAAGGGGGAATCCAGTTTCTCCAAGTTCTCAATGTAACCAATCATCTTGATCACATGAGGACTCACTGACTACCTTCAGCTAGCTTGCATGCAAACAGAGCTTTCGAGATCGAGTATCTCTCAGCCCTAGCTTGGTTCTCAAACATGCTACGAAGGCCTGTGATCATAGCATAGGCATTCGTGTTTTCATATTGCTTCTGAAGCTCAGAGTTCATTGTAGCAATCATGAGACAGCCAACATCAACCTCATCATTGACATGCTTCCCATAAGCACGTCGTTCAGCAGGAGTAGCATCATCAGCTAGTTCCTCAAGATATGGCTCCTCAATGACATACTCCTTTCTCTCTTGCTTGAGAACAATTCTCAAGTTACGATACCAATCAATGAAATTCGTTCCAAAGAGCTTCTCTCTCTCCAGAATCGACCGTAAGTTAAAACCAGAGTTATTGACAGTATTAGGTGCCATCTATAACAGTAAAGCAAAGTCTTAACACAATGTTCATGTTAACCTTCCATTAAACAGTTTTAATAAAAGATGCTCCCATTAAAATCACTTTCCCTCTGGCGCATTTTAGTAGGACAAGATCCATAGTCATTCAAAGATCTAGTGCGTGGAGGCGACTCCTAGGACTAAGTGACATAAGTAGGCAACCCCTTGCCAATCACATCGTATGTGACTCTTGTTCGTTGGGTGGCATCCAATGCCCCGGCTCCCAACACCGATGCCCAGAGGCCCAAAACCATTTTAATAGTCTCGATAAGTAAACCAATACTATGTGTGTGAAGTTTGACTTCATCCCAATGGTCAAGGAAATTAATGGCACACTGCTGTATGCTGAAACTGCCAATTAACGTACAAGACCTTATGGGTGCAACTATTGGAAGGGCATCAAACACTTAATTTTTCGAGGGAAACTATTTATCATATGAAAATCATATCCACCAAATACGAAATATGAAGGAATAGCATGACAGGAATCATCACAAATAATCATATTGACTTGTGAAATAGTATGGCCCGTGGCGTTCTGATCTCCATTGTCGCGCTTCCTGTCCACCGAGTCACCATGCTAGAAGCCTCCATGATAATATACCAAGCTACTACACATAATAGCTAGTGACAAATTATATGAGGATGTGAAGCATCACAAATCAGCACGCAGGCTGTTATACAATAACATGGCAGCCCAAGCTGCAATTAACCATAGCGCGCAAGCTATGAAAATTACATTAATGCATCACATATACACAAGGGAGCCATACCATTCACATCATTCCCTGCAAAACAAGTTAAGCGCAGAATCATATTCTATCATGCGATATGAACAAGTTTTATTTAACGGCCGCTACTGTGACTATCACGGCGGTCCTGAGCCATGGAAAAGCTATGGAAATTCAATCGGATTGATCAAACCATACCGATCCCGAGCCATCAGAATGCCTCAATTTCCATAAGATCCTTGAGAAGGCGGCGACCACACCGATCTCGATCTGTTGGCATGATCTATTCGGCACGGGCTACTACCCCGATGATGTTACTAGCCGATAGGGGTAATGCACGGCACGAAACAAAACGAGCACGAACTAATCTTTTGATCGTGGAGAACCATCAACTCATACATCAAACGCGCGAGGCCCCTCGAGAAGGTTGCGCGCACGCGGTCTCGATCTGTTGGCTAATATCATGGATGGCACATGACGGAAGTCCAGATGGTGTTTCCAGCCGGTATGGACCAGTCGCGACACGATCTAGATAATGCACGCCCTAATCATTTTGGCTTTGTAGCACTACCAACTCATACCTCATGAACCCTATACCGATTGATCGCATCAACCCGTGACCAACTCAACAGGATATCAACATATGCGCAGCATCCAGATCCAAAACAACGCAGATCGGCTCTGATACCACTGAAGGAGACGCGGTGCTACGCTAGCTGGAAAACAAAATTTTTCTACCACGAACACCCAGGAAACATGCGAGTCTGAGATCATGGAGCGTTACCCTTGGAGCACGTTAGCAGCAGAAGTAGAGTGGGTGAAGCCTCCCCACATGCTCTGAAACACTGTACGTAGTCGAACGCGACGTGGTACAACTTCTCCTTGTTGCGGATCGCCGTCACAACAACGGCATTGTAGTCGTACAGTTGATGTAGCCGATCGAATCGATCGGCGACGCGAAGAGCGGCAGCGCCTCTCGATCCACACGTCCGGGGTAGGAACACCGCGCGCTGGTGTGCTAGCACCCACGCACGTGGCTAGGGTTTTAGGGGCTGTGGGACGCGGCGGCGGCTAGGGCTCGTGGTGGGGGGACTCTAACGCCGCACGCCCACGCCTCCTTTATATAGAGTGCACTAACGGGCCTTCTATGATAGAAGCCCACTAGGACTCGCGCTAATGGGTCTTCTATAATAAAAATCCATTAAGACGCCAGAGGATCCAAATCCGCATAAACCAACTAATGGATCCAATCCATCAGACATGATCCAACCCGTTAAGTGTGTGACCCATTAGGCTCATGTACAAGTCAGCCGCGGTCCTCGAGAACCCTTCCCCAGACCACAAGTCAATAGTGGTACCTAGCAGCATATATTGACCCCCGAATGTACACAATGATCGAATCAGCTGAACCTTGATACACTCATATAGGATCCTTTTGCCACACGATATCAGTCAAGCTTAAGGCGAGAAGCGTGCCACCCTTGTGATAGCTCGACAAATTCACTCGTCAATGTAATGGATATAATTCGTGATTAACTCCTTAATCACTTTGGCATGGCAATGCACTTTTTCTTATCCATCCACACCGAGGGTCCTAGAGATATCTCTCCCGTTATCAAAAAGGGGCAAATTTCATCTTGATCTCTTACATCTCACGTCATGTTTCATGGCATACCCGTAAGCCACCTTTATAACTCTCCTGTTACGGTGAAGCGTTTGATAGCCCCAAAGTATACAATTACGCATGGTGAGAATCGATAAGAATCTCATGTCAAAGGATCGTATAGGTATACCACTTGAGACTACGCCCTGATGGCACTTCTACGATAACAATCTCAGCAGTGTCTCGGAGCGGGTCTATCCAACCCCATGTTCTCTAACATGTGCCCACATTATTGATTTGATATCTCTATATCTATGGTATGTGAAACATTACCATCAATCAATACATGTGCTGGTCAGATCACTATTGTCCCACATAATGATATGTGACCAGGGATCGTTTAGAATAATATCATATAACCAATGTGTTTCACAATTAAGTCATACTCAATGAACAAAGGAGAGACATTTATTCATGGAACTGATAAGTACATGAACTTAGACGTATGATACAATCATCTCACATGATCGCCTCTAGAACATATCACCAACATGGCCAGCTCCCCAAGAAGAGACCAGGGCAGTCCCTCTGTGTAACATCCTCATTTTCAAACATAAAAATCATATGCATTGCATCTCATGAGAATTTTTGAAAATATTAAATTATTTAAAAATGAGTATGTTCCTAATTAAAAGGAAAAAGGCTTTGCAAAAATCAAAACTTTCCAAAACCTAATTGCATGATAATTAAAGTTTTACAAAAAGGTTTATTAAAACAAGTAAATGGTAAATAATAATTTTACTAATTTTTCAAATACTATTTTACAATTTAATCATCGATTAATTGTTTACTTATAATTTAAAATTGAGATAAATCAAAATTATGGAATTTATAATTATTCTGTCTCTCTTGCAAGTGGACCCCACCTATTTTCTTTTTCCTCTTTTCTTTTCTCCCTTTCCTATTTTCATTTCTCTCTCTTCCTTCCTTCTTTCCTCCTTCCCTGACTTCTTCTCGGTTTCCTCCTTCCAAACGAACAGAGAAATTCATCTCCAACTCCTATCTTGATCTTTCCCCTAGAAATCCGCCCCAAAGACCGGCAAAATTGGTTCCCTTGATCGTGGGGGATCAGTCCATACCCGAATCGATCTCTCTCTCCCGCAAATTCCTCCCCAAATATCTATATAAACCCTAGCCGCCACCCCTCCCCTCACCTTTGCCTCTCCACGGAATTCGTCGCCAGGTGAGCACCATTGGCCGAACCATCCGAGGACGTCCTTCCTCTCTCTCCCGTGGACTCATGCCGCCTTTCGGCCGCAGGAATCGTCGACCGAGCTCACCGAATTTCGACGCCGAAGGTGCTGCTGTCTCACCGCTGCCATCCCCGCTCTTCGCCGAATTTGTCGCCGCCGCCGGTAATTCCCCCTCCTTTTCCCCTCTGGAGCACCTCCTAAGTCCCCCAAACCCTAGCCCCCAGCCAATTTGGCCGGAGCACCGCCGGCCGCTGGCCGCCACCGCGCGCCTTCTCCTCCTCCACGACCGGCCACGCCGTCACGCCGCCCCATCTACTTTAGACCCCCTACGGCCTCCCCACGCCGCCGCCGTCCTTCCCGCCCGCCGCGGTCCTCCTCCTCGCCGCCATTGGTGGCGCACCACGCTGCCTTGCCATGGCCGCCTCTGCAAGACGCCTTGACCGCTTCGTCGCCGGTCTCCCCGCCGGCCGACCTCACCCCGGGTTGCGCTCGAGCCCTCCATCTTTCCTCCTACGCCGGCGGCAGCCAAGGCCGAATCCATCGCCGTCGCCGCCCGCAGCTCGAGCCGCCGACGGCGTGCTTTCTGTTCTGGTCACCGATAGGTGGGCCCCACTGTCGACTGTTGAGCGCGCTGCCCACGGTTTGTCTCGCTGGTCGCGCCTTGCCGGACGCTTCCGCAGATTTCCGCCTCATTGGCCGCCTTTCTTCCGCGTGGGCGTCACGCCAAGTCGGGTATTGCTCCCCACTATGCTCGCTGGCCGCCACTCGCGCGACACGCCTCCGATTCGCTCATTGGGCGCTGCTCCTCGCTTTCACCCACGCTTTCGGACGTCGTGCCAAGCCGCCGCCGTCTTGAGAGCAGCCGCGTTCTCCAAGCAGCGTGGGCTGCCTCAGGCCGAGGCCGCCTTGGGCTGTTCCCCTCAGCCCAAGTCGAAGACAATTAGCCGTTTTCTAATTCTTATAGCATTATAACTTGTTAATTTAATAACTTTCGTTATACAACTCCAAAAATTGTGAAACAGATTTTAAAATGTTTGTAAAATTAGTGTCTATTGTTTTATAGAGTTTCATATGCGTTGGCATGCATTCTATTTTCTGACTATTTTCTTTTACATTGTATTTATTGTTTATTTATTTTCATTGCGTTAGATCCAAGTACCGAGTTCGTTTCCGACGCAGCTGAGGATCCTCCCCACTACGTCGATCAAGGCAAGTGCTGAAACCTCTGAACCCATGTTTTTCAAACATGTTTTATAGAATTTGAACACTAGCATGTATGTTTAACATAAAATGCTAAATAACTAAATTGCCTAGCTAAATTTCTATTGATAATTAATTCTTATAAAATATCCTTGCTGTCCTAGGTTATTAATTCTGATTAATTATCACCACACCCTTGTTTAGGTTCTGCATCTGCTTCGTAATGCTCATAGTGGATCACATAATTAATTGCTTGTTGCCATTGATTAATAATTCACCATGGGATTTTAAAAGGACAATTGGTGTTGTCTTGATTTGGTAAATGGGCTAGTTGATAGTGGGTGCTATCGGGAAAAATATTTTGTAAAACCTGATTGGGGTGGATGGTTGCTAGGATGGTGCTGCATACACGTGATTCGGGTCCAGTGCGGGACCCACCCTGATCTCTAAGGACTGATTCTTTGAGGTAGACGAGCTAAGTACAACAGTGCGACCATGGAGTGCTTGTATGGGCAAGCCCTGTTTGAGTACCCTTCGGACTTCTAGTTTTGGCATTCCAGTTGGTGGAGTAGGCAATTGGTGTTGTTCTGCAGGCTCAAGAGGGGGCTTCAGCAACTAGAGTAACTAGCGCTGCGGTGGCATCCTTAGAGAGAGTGCCAGGCTAGGGGAATGTTGGTTAAAGACCTTATGGTGTTCTTTTCCTTTGGGTGATTCCTAGGAAAGACCACTCTCGTGGGTGAAGCATGCAACCTCTGCAGAGTGTAAAACTATCATGATAGCCGTGTCCACGGTCAAGGACAGACGATGGGGAGCTGCCTCATTGGTACTTTTTATCTTTTGTTTTCTAAATGGTGTTTTAAAGGAAAACCACGATCGGTGTCGTGTGTTTTGATTTTTCTCCTCATAGTAGGTGCTATGAGTGATGAGGGTAATTGCACAGTGGGTGCCGTGAGTAGTCAGGTTCGAGCAAAACCGGTCAAGGCCGGAATTTCAAAGAAAGTATTTAAAAGATTTGTTTTCCTCAACCCATTTCAAATCACTTTTATAAAACCTTAGGAAAAACTTGCAAAACTAGCTTTATGCAAAAGAACCTTTACCCCCTCCTTGTTAAGCCCCAGTTGTATTTAGTCAGCCTTGCTTGTTGAGTATAAAGTATACTCACCCTCGCCTTTTATGCAGGGCTACTCATTCCAACGAGCAGGATGCAACACCGAGGAGGAAGTATACCAGGACGGGGACTTCGCTGAAGGAGTTCAAGACGAAGACTACTCCGATGTCTAGGAGCGCATCCGTCAGACATGCCTGTGGAGTTGCGTTGGGTTTTCCATTTGAGTTGAACTATGTTATTTGAACTTCTGCTGCTAGGCCATGAAGCCTAAACTTTGTAATAATTATGCGACTCTGATGTAATAAAGTACTTCTCGTTGAATGGTGATGATCCAAACTGTAAATCTGTGTGTACTAGTTACTTGATCCAGGGACTAGTACAGGTAAGCCACAGCAGGGATTCGACTCCGTTTTTCGGGTCCCGACACTCTGTTGGACGAGGACCCAACCAAGGTCGTTCATTTGAGGACATCGCTAGACCCCAAATAAGAACTCGAGCTCATCACTTTCCTCCCGGCAAACGTAGATGCCTTCAATTGGAAGTCGTCCGATATGCCTGATGTTCCAAGGGAGGTGATTGAGCACAGGCTAGCGGTTCAGCCTAGTAAGAAACCCGTGCGACAAGCACTCAGGCGTTTGCCTTAGTGGAAGGCCGATATTATCTGGGAGCAGCTCGACCAGCTCCTGAAGGCTGGTTTCATCCGTGAATTCAAGCACTCCGACTGGTTAGACAACCCGGTCGTAGTCAAAAAGAAAGGTGGCAAGTGGCGCTTGTGCGTCGACCACCGGGACCTCAACGCCACATGTCCTAAGGAAAATTTTCCCTTACCGCACATAGACCAGTTGCTCGACACGATGGCGGAGTCCCAGCTCATGCGCTTTCTAGACACATACTACGAGTACCACCAGATTAGCCTATCGCTAGAGGATGAAGAGAAGATTGCCTTCGTCCCCCCTTTCGGCACCTTTTGCTATACGACCAAGTTTTCGGTCTAAAAAACGCGGGGGCTTCCCTCCTGCGTTTAATGCAAAAAAATATTCCCCGAGCAAATAGGGCGCAACTTGGAAGTTTATGTGGATGATATTGTAGTCAGGAGCAAGGTCCTGCACACCCATGTTTCTGACCTAGAGAAAACTTTTGCAAATCTCAAATGCCATCAAGTGAAGCTCAATCCAGAAAAGTGTGTGTCCGGTGTGCGGACCGGGAAGCTGCTCGGCTACGAGATCGGCGAATCAGGCATTGGTGCCAATCCTAAAAAGATCGAAGCCATTCAGAAGATGCGAACCCCTTCTAGCATGAAGGAAGTCCAGTCCCTCACCGGGCGAATAGCGGTCCTTAGCCGTTTCATTTCTCAGCTCGGCGAGCGCGACCTGCATTTCTTTAAGGCCCTACGCAAGTACGATCGTTTCGTCTGCACAGAGGAAGTTGAAGCCTCTTTCGCAGAGCTAAAGCGTTACTTGTCCAGTCCGCCCGTCCTGACCACGCCCAAGGAAGAGGAAGAACTGCTCCTCTACCTGGCGGTCGTCCCACAGGCGGTTAGCACGGTCTTGATGGCCGAGCGAGAAGGCACCCGGCGCCCCGTCTAGTACATGAGCGAGGTGCTCTACGGACCAAAGGAGCGATACCTTGAGGTTCAGAAGCTTCTTTTTTCCTTGATCATGGCCTCTAGCAATTTACGCCACTATTTCCAATCTCATCCGGTTACGGTCCCAACCAGTTTTCCACTAAGGGAGATCCTCAGAAATCCAGATGCCAGCGGGCGTGTCGCCAAGTGGGCGTCGAGCTAGGGAAATTTGAATCCAGTTCGCCGCCCGCACGGCGATCAAGTCCTAGGTGCTCGCAGACTTCGTGGCCTAGTGGACCAGTCCTACTCCGCCCAAGCGAGGGCCCGAGCAGCCCGGGCTAGGTCGGTGAACCATGTTCTTTGCTGGCTCATGTTCTTTCGAGCGCTCGGGATGCGGTTTTGTTCTCGTCTCCCCCCAAGGAGAACAACTCCAGCACGTAGTTCAGCTCCACTTCGCCACGACCAATAACGCGGAGGAATATGAAGGTCTCTTGGCCAGGCTCCGAGCATGCGCTGCGCTTGGAGTCAAGCGACTGACAGTAAAAGAGGATTCACAGTTGGCCGTGAACCTAGTTAATAAAAAGTTTCAGTATTCTGATGACTCAATGGCACGTTACTTGGTCGAATGAAAGAAACTGGAGAAGCACTTCATGCACTTCGAAGTCTGCTATGTTCCTAGAAGGGATAACTCCTTAGCCGGTCAGCTTACCAAGCTCTGCTCCTCACAATAACCTGTCTCGGCGGGGGTGCTGGTAGAGCACTTACTAAAGCCCTTCATTCCCTTCGGAGAGGAGGCAGAAGAGACGCACGGCAACATCTCCCTCCTCGAGCAAGACGCAACATGGATTTCGCCATTCATCTAATATCTTGCGCACGGGACATTGCCTGAGGAGGAAGCTGAGAGATCCCGGCTTATCAGGAGAGCCCCACTGTCCAGGTTAGTGGGCGATGCCCTATACCGTAGAGGTGCGCTTGGAATCCTGTCCAAGTGCATCTCCCAGGAGGAGGAGAAATTCCTGCTAAAGGAAGTACACGATGGTGTCTGTGGGGCGCACTCGTTCCATGGGACCCTCGTAGGAAAGGCCTTCAGAATGGGCTACTACTGGCCTGCGGCCATAGCTAACGCTTGGGATTTGGTCACCAAGTGCCCAGCGTGCCAATTTCACGCTCTAATGGCTCATCAGCCAGCGTATGCTCTACAGACGATCCCCTTTCCTGGCCCCTCGCAACATAGGGAGTGGACATCCTAGGTCCATTCCTAGACGGATTCGGGGTTGCAAGTACTGGCTCATCGCTGTCGACACTTTCACTAAGTGGATCGAGGCCGAGCCGATGTCAACTATTTCGGCACACGCCTCCAAGAGATTTTTCCGCAATAACGTGGTCACCTGGTTCGGGGTTGCGAGCTAGCTAATAACGGACAACGGAACTCAGTTCACCAATGACGTGTTCCAGGAAAATTGCGAGGAGTGGCACTAAAATAGTCTTTACTTCTGTAGCTTATCCGCAGAGCAACGACACTGCCGAGTGTGCCAACGGGCAAATCATCCAAGGCATCAAGAAGCAGGTCTACAACCGGCTCTCCGAGCTACGCCAAGGCTAGGAGGACGAGCTCCCTTCCGACCTATGATCGGTGCGAACCACCTCCAGTCGAGCGACGGGGGAACTCCCTTCCAGCTCATGTACCGCGCGGAGGCTGTGTTGCCCGCCGAGATAGCTCTGGGCTCCGCACGAATGGACTTCACGGAGCACGTCGACCAAGAGCAAGAGCGCTTGCTGGACCTAGACTTGTCCGAGTCAAGGCGCGAGCAAGCCCTTATCCGATCGGCTGCCTACCTTCAGGCTCTATGCAGGCACGCGGCTTGATCGGTCCGACCCAGGACATTGCAAGTTGGGGACCTTGTTATATGATGAGTTCAGAACTTGGCCCACGCCAACAAGCTTACCCCTCGTTGGGAAGGTCCATTCACGGTCGCGGCAGCATCACGCCCGGGGGCTGTTCGTCTCGCCTTGTTGGATGGGCGCGTCCTCAGCAGCTCGTAGAACATTGCTCAGCTGCGCAGGTTCTATGCGTTGTTTTGGCTTTGCCTTTCATATCTGTTCTCCTTTGCCCAGTTTTCCTAAACCCATGGCTTGCGTATCCTCCCTGTTTCTATTATTTAATTAAGGGATCTATCGAATGTCTTCTGCTCATGTTTCCCGAGCACGTTAAATAAAGAAACAGGGTGTTTCGAGCATTCGCTTCAATTCTCTTATCAATTTACCCGTGCGCGAATTTTTGTTGCCAAGCCGAGCGTCGGAATGGTAAAAAAATCATCAACGTGCCCTGCCCTGAGTTCCGCTACTCGAATAAGCCGGTCCTTATCACACCGGTAGGCTCTTGGCAGTGTCTTGCACTAGTCCGGCCTAAGACCCACGTACGACCAGCGTTAACGGCGGCAAAAACTCGCACGTCTTCTTTCCTGCAGCCAGGTCCTTATTCATACAGCCAGGCTCAAGGACCAAGCCACAGGCAGAGGCTGGATAGCGACGACTACAGTGTTTTCTAAAATGTGCTTCGTCATGCCTCTTTTCCTTAGGCTCGTCCTTTGTTCACTTGTGCTCATCGTCTGTTCGTTTTATAGGAAAATGAACAAGTAAAGATAAGCATGGCACAAGCAAGGTACGTCGAAAAGTACTTTCATCAAAAAAGCATTTGTATTTACAAGTGTAGGTACAAAAGGCCCCCCTCATTACAAGAATGGCCAACGGCCGTAAGGGATTCCTAAGCTTGCTTGCGTCGAGCAGCCTTCAGCTCCTCTTTGGAGTCTTCAAGCTCATTCCGGAGGCGGAGTAGCTCGATCCAGGCCTCACGCCTGGCCCAAGCATCTCTCCGGAGTACCGCGGCCTTGGCCTCGGCAGCCCTGGCTTCCTCCTCCGCCTTCTCATGGAGGGCCTTGGCGTTCTGCTGCTCCTGATCGAGCTTCTCCCAAGCAGCATCGGCCACTGTTCGGGCTTCTGCCACGGATCTCTCTGCGACAGTGACCTATGCCTCGAGCTCCTGCGCACGCTGTCGTTCACGCTCGAGTCCCTCCCGAGTAGCCTCGACTTCTTCTCGGGCCTCCTCCATGGCCTTTGACGCAGCCGCGCTTCCACCTTCTTCGTGCATGCCACCACCCGCTCGAGCTCCTCCCGAGCGGTGGCAGCTTCTGCACTGGCTTCCTCTGCGGCATCCACCGAGAGGGCCTGCTGTCGGGACACCCTCCTGGCGGAGGTGAGGTCCCACCTGTGCTTTACCAGTGCTAGTCCCTGGATCAGTAGCTAGCACACACAGATACAAAATTTGCATCACAACCATGACGATTAATTTATATAAATTTACATCATAGTGCGCCTAGCGGCGTGGTTACAAAAGTCTGGCTCGAAAGCCTTACAAAAGATGAAGTCTTTATATTACAGCGGAAACTTCAAAAGAAGAAAACCAAGACAAGTCCCCACAGGCAGAGCTGGCGGAGCGCAATCCTAGGCGTCAAAGTGGTCTTCGTCTTGGATCCCGGCGGTGAAACCTTCGTCGAGATACATCTCCTCCTCGGGGTTCCACTGCTGTTCGCTACCTGCTCGTTGGAATGAGCAACCCCGCATAAAACACGAGGGTGAGTATACTTTATACTCAACAAGCAAGGCTGACTAACATGCATCTAAGGTTCAATAAGGGAGAGGTAAGGGTTCTTTTTGCATAAATCCAGTTTTGTAAAATTTTACCTAAGGTTTTTATAAAATGATTTTAAAACATGTTGAGGAAAAACAAATGTTCGAATCATTTTCTTTGAAGTTCCGGCACCCACCGGTTTTTGCCCAACCTGGCTACTCACGGCATCCACCGTGCAGACACCCTCATCGCTCACAGCACCCACTGTGAGGAGACAAGACAAAACACACGACCGCAATCGTGGTTTTCCTTTGAAACACCATTTTGAAAACAAATAGAGAAGAAGTACCATGAGGCAGCTCCCCGTCGTCCGTCCTTGACCGTGGATACGGCTATCATGATAGTTTTACGCTCTGCAGAGGTCGCACGCTTTACCCATGCGAGGTGGTTTTTCCCGAGGTGCCCCCAAAGGAAAAGATCACCACAAGGCCTTTTTCCAACCTCCTCCTAGCTAAGGCATTCCCGCTAAGGTTTCCACACCGATGCCCCTCTTGCACCAATAGAACGGCACCTACTGCCTACTCCACCGACTGGAATGCCAAAGCTAAGGGTCAAGGATACTAAGCCAGGCCCGCCCATACAGCACACACTGCAGTCGCCTTTGTTGTACTTAGCTCGTCTACCTCAAGGAATCGGTCCTTACGGACCGGGGTGGTTCCCACACTGGGCCCAAGTCTCGTGCTCGCGGCACCCACCTTGTATCCATCCACCCAGATCAGGTTTTGCAAAATATTTTTACCCGATAGCACCCACTATCTTAACTACACCCATGACAGCACCCACTGTCCTTTTAAATCAAGCATTTAGACAAGCATTTAATAATTGCAGCTATTAAAATGAATGACAATTTAGTACTAAGCATTTCTAAGCAGTATGCAAAACCTAATCCAAGGGTGATGTCAAGTATTAGCAATTTTAATAATCCTAGGGCAGCAAGGAACATTTTAGCAGAACAAATTATTGATTGGGTATTATCTAATTTGCTAGGTGATTAGCATTTTAATGTCTAAGATAACATGCATTTTGTAAATATCTAAAAATTTAGTTTCAAAATCATAGGACACAAGGTTTCAGCACTTGCCTCGCTCAACAAATTCCTGGTGATCCTCCGGGGGATTGGTCGCGAAACTATCGTCGTTAACACCTAATAACAAAATAACCAAAATAAACAAATAATGCCAAAAATTAAATATGGAATGGTATGCATGTGAATGGATATGCATAAATATGATAAAGCTGCTTTGATCTGAAAATTGTATAAATTTTATTTGATTTCTTTTTATAAACTTGGAAATCCTATATTTCATATGGAATTTAATCAATATACATATGTATTAAAAATATTTCTTTTTCATTTAGAGACTAAGCTAATCTCCTTAAAACAAATGTTTATTTTTCTATATTTAACAAATTTTCAGAAATTGTCAATGTATTTTTATTTATCAAAATTAATTAAGGTTAATTAATTTAGGTCTTCACAATCATAAAACTAAATCATGTATTAACAGGCATTAAATTATTTAAACTATATTTTTAAATTATAGTTTACATTTTTATGAATTTCTGGAAATTCATTTCTCTGATTTTGGATTTACATTTTATTCTATAAAATTCCTACAAGTTTAAGCACTAAGATATTTATTAAAAATTACATTTAATATAAATATGTGAATAAATAGTACATAAAAATAACATAGGCTTTTATTAACCTAATAAAATTTATTTCATAATTTTCCAAATTTTCTACTATTTTCTATGCAAGTTACAACATAGGGCAAAATCTGAAAATTAAAGGAATTAGGAAAATGGACGAGTGGGCCTTCTTGAGTAACGCTGGCCAGCCCAACAGTGAACCTCGGCGTATCTTGTAGGAGAGCCGGCAATGGGCGGGGACACTGACATGGGACCCACCCGTCGGCGAGAGAAACAGGGAGGCGGATGGGGTCATGGAGAACTCCATGCGGCGGCGGCGGCATGACAGAGGAAAGGGAGAGAGAACCACGGAGGAGACCTTGGAGGAACCTCCCACGAAATCGAGTAGGCTGTGGCATGGCTGCCTTAGCGGCGGCGGCGGAGGAAGGTGCGACAATGAAGCGGCGGCGGCGGACGGCAATCTGGGGTTGGTGAGCACCTACGGCGCTAGGGGATGCTAATGGTGGCGGCGGCTTGTCCCAGGGATGCCCGAGATGGCCCGTTGACATGCGGCGGCGGCGGCATGAGGACCACGGTGGCGGGGAGCTCACCGGCGACGATCTAGGGGCGGCGCGGTGGTCGGCGAGCATTAGTGAGGCTAGGGGATGTCCGTGGTGGGGATATCGAGGGGCGGGGACGACCGAGGCGGCATGGCGACAAGGCCGAGGCCCGGCGGAGGAAGAAGCGCGTCGCCGGCCGGTGGGGAGGGGTGGGCGGCGCTGGCGGCGGGTGAAAGGGTGTCCTAGGGGGCTAAGGAGGGAGAGGGGGACGAGAGGAGAGTGGCTTACCTCTCGGTGGAGGTGAATCGACGCAGATCCGACGCGGCTCTGACGACGAGGGAGCTCAGCTCGGCGACGAAATCCGGGGGCCTCCGGCGATGGCGGCGGCGGCGAGCGGGCGAAATGGAACCTGTGTGTAACAGCCCAGCTGTTAAATTTCGTATAGCTATGCATATCATTAGCATGTTCATTTGTTTTTATGATGGTTTACAAAAATTTTGCATTCAACCACCATACTCTATGATGGGGACATAAGGCTTTTAACTTTAAACCCTTTGGCCAAGCCACTAGAGTAGTGACACCTAGCCGACGGGCATGTTCCTTAAATGCCCGAGCTAGATGTAGCTTGCCCGAGCAAGGTAGAGTTCACCCGAGCTCTATCAAGCAAGGTAGTGACTATGCCGGACTTAGCTGCTATCCATTCGAGCTAAATATCACTTGTCCGAGCTAGAAAATGTCCGGAGGAAGCTGCCCGAGCTATAGATGGTCGGACCGAGCAACAGAAGACCCGACCGGGCAAGGAGAAGCTCGTACCTATTCAAACAACCCAGCCACCACATCTGTTATTTATTTCTTTTTGTCTTCCGGCAAGATCATTTAATCTTCCATCCATTGGTCGACTTGGGCGGTGCTAGACGAAGTCGATTTAATCTTCCATCCATTGGTCGACTTGGCGGTCTTCTTGAGCAGCCTGACCCTCGACTTTTCTTACCGAAATCTTACCCGCAGACTCTCTATTACAGGTGGGACCTGGACCCACTTGTCAATGGAAGAGTATACCTCTATTTAAACCCCTCTCCACCCACTTCAACCAGCCCTCACTCTCATTCTTCCCACGTCCAAGTTCTGGACAGCAGCAAGAACAGCAAGCTGTTCTTCATCTCTACCTCCACCATTTTCAAATCTCCCCCCAAACCACCAAGAATCCATATAGAGTGTTATATATCGTTGGAAAGCTAAAATCGTTGGCTATCTATTCCACTCCATGGTAAGCACATGCACAAAGGTTTGCTATGGATTTCTCTTCATTTTCTCTTTGCTGTTCGATTTTGGGACAGCAAAGACTGATTTCGTTTTCTGCCCATCTATGCCGTCTTTCTTCAAATCCAGGCCATAGAATGAGCAGGAGTAACATCTATAATTCGTAGGCTTCAAGTACATCCAACTCCCTTGCACGTTCACAAGGATTTGGGTGAGTTCTTGCTGTCTTTCTGCATCTATTTCGCTGTTTTGAACAGCAGTGAGGTTCTTTGCAGTTTCCTCATCTTGCATGTCATTTTTCCTCACATGCAAGCCTGGAGATGGCCAAGAAGAGTTCATGCACGAGCTAAGGGACGTCTAGGAGCAGATCCAGGCTGCTGGAGTTGAAGGGACCTCAAGGAACAAGCTGAAGAGTAGCTGAACTGCGTTCTGGACAGATTACTGTCCACCACTTCGATCTCCTCATCTTTGGGCTCTCTATTGTTAAGCGAGGCCTTCCTTGCTAGGTGAGAACCCAATACTCCCTCTCACTTCTATTTTTCACCATTTAGCATTCATGGCTAAGCTGTTCTTTGGTGGAAACCGAAGCCTTAGAACCCTTAGATCTGAAAACAGCCTGTTTCAGCCTTTCTTTGAGCAGTAGCCTAGTAAGTAAGCTCTATAGAATCAACCGTAGCTCGGATGAAAAAGTGTTCTACATGAAAATTGTGCGCCAGGAAATTTTCTACAACTTTCATGTTAAGCCCGAGCTTAGCCGAGCTTATTAGGACCCCCAAAAGTGGTTTTTACTGAGTAATATACATGCTAAGTGACTTTCCCGAGCTAGAGCTAGTTGAGCCCGACCTTGGCCATGTCCTAGCCGACCAAGCTATGCCATATCTGACCTTGTAAACCCACTCTTGACTAAGGTAATGTCCTTCCCGAGCTAGGAGGCTCATTCCCGAGCTACCTAGGTCAATCCCGAGCTTAGTACCTACAGCCCCGAGCTAGTTTTGCACCCAAACTTCAAATAGCTCGATCTCACTCATCCGAACACGGATTTGGGTGATTCTTTTTGCAAAATCTGCATTAGGTCATGAACTTTCTGAATATCTAAAAATATTTTATTTTCCTTTTTTTTGGTATTTTACTTGGATTTTATTTGATGTTCTTGCTACCGAACATTAGGAACCGACGTTCGGAGGAGCCCGGACTTGATCCAAGCTCTCCCGACTCGACCAGCAACAAGGCACTTATACTCCCCTCATTTAACTCACCATATTGATCCTCTATTTACATGCATTGATTTAATTATATCCTATCATTTGTTGCATGCTAATTTCGAGTATGTTACTTGTTGGGTAGAGGGTAGTTATGTCCTACCCAATGATTAGTACCTTACTAGGCTTGACACCCTTATTCCTTTGTAGCCTAAGCATGTACTATTATTTATGTTGTGTCACGAATGCTTAGCAATGCTTAGAGTCAATGAGGTAAAGCGATCAGTGGAGTAGTCCATTGGTCGTGTGATTCAATTATTGATGTACTCAATGTTCGGTTTGGATTGATGAGTATTTGGATTATGTGTGAGAGCTAAGTTGGACTCGAACGGGTGATAGAGGATGATGGGAGGACGGATCCCGGACATGTAGCCCCGTTTGGGTAATTAAGGACCGAACATCGGGTACCTTCCTCTCAAGTACTATACGTACGACCACACGTGTTTTATGGGGACACTTGGCTAACTTCCTGTGCATGCTTGAGCCCTTGGGTACCGGCGGGGCAATGTTTTTGTGGGTGGGGTGGCAGGGCGGACCATCCGTGGGGCGTCCTTGTGCTTGGGTGTGATGGGCCTTGGACAAATCCACTGCAACGGTTAACTCCCTCCTGCACTCGTGGTGTGGGGATTGGATAAAGTTAACTCGGGTGACCCAATGGGTGGCATGTACATCTAGGAGGCTTCGGCATGGCTTGTCGTGTCGTGTGGGTAAAGTCGTACACCTCTCGCAGAGTGTTGAACTGTTCGAACAAATGGCGTCCGGGTTAAGGACTAATCTTGAGTTGGTTGTCGCCATTTGTTAGCACTTGGTTACCGATTCTCGTTATATGGTTTGGTTATGTGTTCATTTCCGAGCCTTTGGGTTGCTCGCGGTGTCACCGGGTCGGATAGAGACCGGGGACGGATAGAGTCCCGTATGTTTTGATATGGCGGATAGAGGCTATGGACGGATGGAGTCCAATGGATTGATGATGGTAATGATATATATTGATGAGATGATGATATTATTGCTAGTCACATTGATTTAAAATGTTTTATTCAAATGCCATTTACAATCTACTTATGTTTACGCCTTGCAAATGCACTTTATGTTGAAAATATCATGCTAACCTTCCATTGGATACATTATTCATGAATGAGGATATACATTACCTCCTAGTGCCGAGTACCATCTCGTACTCATACAAGTTGCTATTATTTGGTGAATATGACCCCACGCTTGAGTATTACCATCAAGCGGGTTATGGCGACGCTAGCGGACAAGCGGAGTTCTAAACTTCGGTCGGTTGCCCTTGGGTTATGAGGCATACCTTGTTGGCTCTTTTGGTTTTAGTATGATTAAGACTTCCGCTGTTTTGTTGTTGAACATCTTATGTTTCGCCGCCATAAAACTCAATTATGTTAAACTTATTGTATAGACAAAGCATCCATACCCCGCTGTAATATAAGTTTATGTCCCTTACCGCTTGTGTTGTGTTATCGATCCACATGAGGGTATGTGTGTGATGGTAGCTGATCTTGGGAGCCATCACGGGCACATATCCGCACACCGCTTACATTCGCTTCAACGAAGGTCTGTGTGTGTACCATTGCATGCTTGGGTTGGGAGCTAACATGCTCGGCTTGTTCTCGGCAGCTAGTATGTTATTTACCAACCACATGGACAGCGAATGGGCAATGACTTCTTTGAGCCGAGTGTGAAAAAGGGGGCGCCACACTGTGGGGTGTGGGGAGGGACGTGTCGGAGGGAGAAGGGGCGGGGAGGAGCTACCTAGGAGGAATGAGGGAGACAGTGGGGGATGATAGGGAGAAGAAACCGAGAGGGGATCAGAGAGAGTGAGGGTAGCGTGGGAGTGAGGCTAGGGGGGTGAGGTGGCAACGGGAGAGAGAGGGAGGTGGAGGAGAGAGAGTGTCTAGTGGGGCCCACTTGTAAGAGAGAGAGAAAAGGGGGAGAGGGAAAATAGGTAGGTAAATTAGGAAAATCTATTTGTGATTAAACTTATTCAATTTGAAACTTTAGAATCTTATTTGAATCCTGCTCAAATTGTTGTTTGCAAAATAAAATTTTAAAATTATAAATTTTCAAATTATAATAGGTTTTTAGTAAGCGTTTTGCAATTGAACTTTATGAAAGCAAAAACTTTTAATTATGGCTTTTATTTAAAATGATGAACTCAAAATTATTTCCTTTATGGAAAATAAAATATATTTATATTTATTATCTTTGCACCCAATATGTTTTAAAAGTCAGGGTTAAACCCTTAATAAAACCTCACTTTAAACCTCTCCTTTTATTGAGAAAAATAATTTATTTGATCTATAAGCTCAAAGTTATTGTAACATACTTATTTTCAAAAGTTTTAATTTTTAGTGAAATTTATTAGAATGCAATTACATGATGCACGATGATTTTTAGTTTTTGAAAATAGGGATGTTACACCTGCGAACTCTGCCGCTCCTTCGGATCTCCTTCAGAGCAGCGTCGAGTTTCTCTGTCAGAACACGGATGCTCTCAGACTGTTGGATAACTCGCGCGCGCTCGGTGGACTCGACCGCACCCAAGGAAGACCGTAGCTTGAACATTTTCTGCTCGAAGGCAGTGATCCGCTCCTCCCGCCGAGCCTCGTCTTCGAGCCACTCCTCATGGCCCATCCCGATGGCGGTCACCTCCCCTGTTACCTCCTGATACAGCTGCAAAAACTACATAATAAGAAGGAAAAGTTGACATATCTTATAAGAAGAAAGAAAGAGAAGCACTCACGCAGTCAAGATGGTCGGAGATGCGATCGGCCAACAATTGCATGAATTGCTGGCATTGCGGGGCACCAGTGGCCGTCCCGGAGGGGCCTCCCTCCTCTCGTCGCGGGAGTCATACATCGAGTTGCTCGCCCGCTGCAGCGTCACCTTCGACGCCCTCCCACTACCCCGGGTAGGCATTGCGCCCGGGGGTCAGGGTGCGATACCGCTCTTGATAGAGGCAGCATCCCCAACGTCTCCCACCCCCAAGCAGGGAGTGCGCCCAGGGGCTAAGGGGTGGCGTTGTCATTAACAGTGGCAACGTCAGCCACGTCCACCACAATCTCTTTTTCCCTCCGAGCAAGAGTTGCGCTCGGGGGTTGGAGGGCAGCATCACCCTTAGCCACAGCGTCGTCCGCGCGATCTCTCCTCCACCCCGAGCAAGAGTTGCTCTCGGGGGCTGGGCAGTGGCTCCGTGCTTGGCGCCGGCGTCATCCGCCTTCTCAACCGCCTCCTCCTGCTCCTAGCAAGAGCTGCGCCTAGGAGTTGAAGGGCCACGCCGTCCTAGGTGGCGGCGTCGCCCGCCACCATCCCCTTTGCGCCTCGAGCGGCTACAGCACTCCGGGGCTATTGGGGAGGTCATCCCCCGTGGCGACGACGCCTTCTGCCGTCTTCTCCTCACCCCAGACAATGCCTACGACCAGGGGCTGGTCCTCACCAGGGTCCTGGTCAATGACCACTTCAGTCGCCTGGCTCGCTACAAAACCAAAGTATTGCGAAATTATTCCCGGGCTATCTAAAGCAGCAAGGGGAGAGCGGAGAGGGAAAATGAACAAAAGCAAGCTCGGATCAAGAGATCTTATCGGCATCCTCCATCAGCCCAGTCGGAGGATGCAACACGGTAGGCGCGGACGTTGTCCTGGCCTCCTCGCCCGTCGCCTCAAGGCGGTCGAAGCTGCCTTCTTCGCCTCCACCATGGTCCCATGCTCGGAGGTCGTTCCCAAGCTAGAGGCTCCGGTGGCGAGCTTCCACTTCTTGACCCCGGCTGTCTTGCCACGGGCCGAAGGGAGCGCGGCGGCAATCCTTTTCAAGATCGCTTACAGCTCCCCCTGCATAAGCGCCACCTCCTCCTTCTCTTGCTCCTCCTCCTCTCCTCCTTGCTCGTCCCCTTCGTCCTCCGCCTCGGCATCTGGCGCGGGGGCCGTTGGATTCCGCAGCCACTCCTGATGCGATGTTGAGGGGTCCCCTTTTTACCATACCAGGAACATCCTCTGTGACTCAGCTCTAGTCACTGGACCAGTAAGCTAGAGCACACGTTTACGTAGCTAGATCATTCATACATCACATTCATTACCAAATTATTACATTATCGGAGTACAAGACCAAATTCACACATTGGCGAGAAATACATTAAGTCCAAAAAAGGCAACAGAGTGTGATAATCCAGCGGAAGATTTAAAACCAAAAGCCCCCGGCAGCTATGCAAACAGCAAGCAATTAGAGAGAACCTCTAAACGTTAGCCTGACCGCCATCTTCAGGAACTTCGTCTTCGTGGCAATCATGAGAGAGTGCTCAATTCAACCGCACTCGCAAGCCAACTCCTAGCCCAATGCATGTGTTTATAAAGGTCTTAAAGAAAAGGATGAGGGTTGCTTTATTTGTGGAAGGCCAATTTTAAAGATTAAGTGTATATATATGTCAAATCATATGACATAGCTATTTCCAAGAACATTTTCAGAGATAAGAAGTAATTGTTCCAAAGAGGGGTTTGTATCCGGGCTAATTCATGGCCCAACCCATAAATTCATAGATAAGGAGCATACACGAAGATTGATTCAGCTCCTACCCTCCTTGTACAAGACTCTGGCAAAGCCTACCCTCCTTGTACAAGACTCCGGCAAAGCCTACCCACTTGTACAAGATCCAGAGACGGATACGAACTCTACCCTCATGCTCCTAGTCTATTACCGGTTCACATTTCGCATGCCCCAAAGATGAATCCACTCCTACCCTCCTTGTACATAACCCGACAAGGCCTACCCACATGTACAAGATCCAGAGAAGGATACTAATCCTACCCACATGCTCATGGTCTACTGCCAGTTTCAAATCAACATGTCCCGAAGACGAATCTGCTCCTACCCTCCTTGTACATAACCCAGCAAGGCCTACCCATATGTAGAAGATCCAGAGATAGATACGAATCCTACCCACATGCTTATGGTCTATTGCCAGTTTCCAACCCTACCCTCCTTGTACAAAACCCGGCAAAGCCTAACCACATGTATAAGATCCGATGATGGAAATGGCAAGGTCACAATCGTCATATTTCAACATTGCTAGCAGGCCTCAATAACATCCACATAACCATAAGTTGAATCATATCGTGTCTAGTGGACGATAACCCACCATTCGGGCGTCTATACCCGAAAGAAATCCTACTAAGACCTAAGCCAGGTCTAAGCAAGTTTTACCTAGACTATTTGTCTAAACAGATATAATTATCCTAGGGTTATCCAGAGGATCATGATAATCAAAACCATCATGTGGGGTATTCACAAGTAAATCAAATGACAGGCATTTTATAACATGATTAAAGCAATAGGTATTTACCTAGAGTTTAGCATTTGATATACTGGTAGTCATATACTTAACACACACACTTTTGATAATTTGAAACAAAATATATTTATAAAAATGGGATCAATATGCATTAGGGTAGTTGACTCGCCAGCGTCAAGAGCTGCGGGATCAACGATGTCAGGATCGAAGTTGAGGACTTCAATTGGGTTGTCTAACCCTTGATCAGCAATGTCGGTATCTACTCAGTTGCACATAAACACCAAGTAAATAAACGAAAAATGTAGCATGATCATGCTTTTGATTCCAAAAACCAACACACAGTTATTACTTAGCCTAGGTATAACAGTGGGGTGTTACAGACGTCTTGGCCTAGTGATGGAGGTGCCGGAGAGTTTGCTCATTCTCCCTCCGGGCCACCTCCTCCTACTCCTCCTGGCACGCCCGCTCCTTGGCATCAGCCGCGATCTGCTGCAATCAAGCATAATGTTCGGGGTCCCGGGTAAGGAAGTCTTTGAGCCAACAGTGGACATCCTGTACCTTGTCCACGTACTCCACGTGTTGCGTGGGCAGGTTATGACGTGGCGGCACCCGGGCATGGGCCGCTGGAGGTGCCATGCGCGGACTGCCTAGGCCGCGATGTCGCTGGCTCGTCCACCACCGGCAAGGCAGCCTTCCTCTTCGTGGCGACCTTCTTCGCCTTGGGCTTGACATCGCCATGACCGAATTGCTCGGCCACGAGCACGACCTCCAAGGCCGCCTTGTCTTGGAAAACAAAAAAGATGCGTGCTAGGGACCGAAGTGCTCCTCGGTCTAGAAACGAAGCTCGGCAAGAGCGCTTACCACGTCGGTGCGATCGAGGACATTTTGTGGGCCTCTCCGGCCCAAGTCCAGGTTCTCCTCCTTGTTCGAGGCAAACAGCTCAGCCACGCGGTCGTCCACCCACTGCCCATCGGGAGCTGCAAAGAAGAAAGGTCAAGTTCAGCTAAATAAAATCGAAAACCGTCTGAAGGCGTTACTCGGGCGAGGATACTTATGGGTGTTTGCCTTGTCTGTAAAGTCGTCCCACGTCGCGATCTCGTAGGACGGGTCCTCCCGCTGTCGCAACGGGTTCACCCGGTTCTTGATGAAGTCCCGGGCAATCGCTTGCCCCGTCATCCCGCTTTCGCTCAGCACCTGGATAGTGTTGAGTATCTTCTCCTCATCTGGCTCCACGTGCGGCCGCGGGAGGTCCGTCTTCTCCGTCTGCTCGTGGCGGAAGGAGAAGCAGCAGTCCTTCCCCTTCTTGGCATAGAACCATCGCTCCGCCCAGCCGGAGATAGAGTCCTTGAGCATGAACGCCGGGTAGGTGTAGGGATGCGAGTTCCGCAGCCGGAAGTACACGCACCCTACCACCGACGCGCTTTCGTTGCGGTGGAGCATGTAGAAGTGAAGAAAGAGACTTATCGTGGGGTATACGCCCACGAAGCCCTCGCAGAGATGGGAGAAAATGGCGAGGATGAGGAAGGAGTTGGGATTAAGATTGGTGATTTCAATCTCGTAATGTACGAGAACGGCGGCAACGAGCTTGGACTCCGGGGTGCGGAGCCCGTTGACGGTGAAGAGTTCGTAGCTAACAAACTCGTCCGCCGACAGCGCGGGGATAGCCTTGCTGCCTGGGAGGCGCCATGACTTGAGGTCAACGTGCCCCTGCGCCTCCAGTTCCCTAAGCCGGGCCGCCGTGGTTTTGGTGGGAGCGAACTTGGCCATGGCACCGAAAGGAAGGATCGAAGGAGGGCGCTAACGAGGCAGAAGGAAGCGAAGGGCTTGGAAGCAGGAGCGCAGGGGGCAGAGAAATCGGAAGAAGTGGAATGACGGAGAAGTGGGGGATTTTATCACCCTGCAGTGAAACCGTCCCCGGCGCCTGTGTGCAACGCGTGTTTTCAACTATCGCGTCACTTTAACGCGCGGTCGTGGGCAAGTTTAACGAGGGGAAGTAACCATTGTGGATCCGACGCTTGCGATCCCACACGAAGTGTTGCTCGGGTGGCCCTTGATAGGCCAGCCCGAAGTGTTGCTTGGGTGGCCCTTGACCGCCCAGCCCGAAGTGTTGCTCGAGTGGCCCTTGTTTGGCTAGCCTGAAGTGTTGCTCGGGTGGCCCTAGTGTGACCGACTCGAGACGGCGCTCGAGAAGGCCACGGGATTCTGACTTGACTTCAACCCCCCCAAGATGCTCTCTTCTATAAAGCCTCAAGAGGAAGCTACTCCCTTCTTAAGCCTCGGGGGCTAGCTGTCGGGGTTTCGGATTATGCCCCTAGTATTAAACACCCTCAAGCGACACTAAGCACGTGCTTAGCAGGGGCTGACCATCCGTGGTTGCTCGGTCGCGAGCAAGAGCAACAGCCCGGGCTCAATAGCCTTGCCCTGAGCAGCCTCGCTGCTCGGACGTCTCCCCAAGCGGTCCCCTGCTCGGACGAACATGTGGCAGTCACATGCGCATGCTTTCCTGCGTAGCGGACCAGTCCCAAGGCGCAGAAGTCAAAAGCGACCATCGCATCTGTTCCGTCTGCACTGTTCCGGCATCACAGCCTAGAGGGTAGAATGGTCTACCGTCAGCCCCGACGCGCTACAGTGATGCTATGTCCCACGGTCCGATGCGTGTGCCCAGTGGTTAATCAAGAGCAGTTGTCTCCTGGCATAGGTATAAATAGCGGCTCACAGCCACCGATTCAAGCATGATGAGGAAAAATACAATCGTCAAATCCCGATTCACCAGACCAGAAGTAGAGGCAAAAACGCACGCACACACATCGAAAGATCAAGCGAACATCCATACTTATAAACACAGCTTGTACTCAGTTTAGGAGCGCTCGATCCACCTGTGGCTCGGTCGCTCACCCCTTGTACACCCTCTTTCACTATCAAGCAAGGCTGGACGTAGGGCTGTTATCTCGGCAGTGGAAGGCCTGAACCAGGGTAAAAAAAACCACCACGTCACCACCCTTTCTTGCTCAGCCAGCCCAAAGTGTTGCTCAGGTGGCCTTCATTCCTCCCGAAGCCGTATCCTGGGAGGCCTAGCGCATCCCCGAGGTCCTTGCCCGGCATGGAAAGGGGTCCATTGATCCCCAATTCAACAAGTAAGCTCGGCACCTGGGAGCCCCATACTCCCAACCGCTGACAACTCTCCCCAAATTCCATGGACACCACTTGGTCTTCTTATCCCTGGCCAACTCCATGTTGTCCTCCATACGCTTGGTCTCCTCCATAGCACCACCGCCGTGAGCTTGGGCTTCTCTATGCCACCTCCTCCTTACCCCCAGCCATTGTCCTAGAGCTCAACTATCGTTGCGAGACTTAACATAACACCTTACGACATAAGTTGACGACAACCGTGCATGAAGGAGAAAGTTGTGCTACGTTAGCCGAAAAACAAAATTTTTCTACCGCGAACACCCAGGAAACATGCGAGTTAGAGATCATGGAGCGTTACCCTTAGAGCACGTTAGCAGCAGAAGTAGAGTGGGTGAAACCTCCCCGCGTGCTCCGAAGCACTGTACGTAGTTGAACGCGACGTGGTACAACTTCTCCTCATCGTGGATCGCCGTCACAACAATGTCGTTGTAGTCGTACAGTTGATGTAATCGATCGAATCGATCAGCACCGATGCAAGAGCGATGACGCCTCTACGGTATCCACACGTCCGGGGTGGGAACACCACGCGCTGGTGTGCTAGCACCCATGCACGCGGCTAGGGTTTTAGGGGCAGTGGGACGCGGTGGCGGCTAGGGCTCGTGGTGAAGAGACTCTAACGCCGCACGCCCCACGCCTCCTTTATATAGCGCGCATTAACATGCCTTCTATGATAGAAGCCCACTAGGACTCGCGCTAATGGATCTTCTACAATAGAAATCCATTAAGACGCCAGAGGATCCAAATCTACATAAACCCACTAATGGATCCAATCCATCAGACATGATCCAACCCGTTAAGTGTGTGACCTATTAGGCTCATGTACAAGTCAGCCACGGTCCCGGAGAACCCTTTCCCCAGACCACAAGTCAATAGCGGTACCTAGCAGCACATATTGACCCCCGAATGTACACAATGATCGAATCAGCTGAACCTTGATAAACTCACATAGGATCCTTTTGCCACACGATATCAGTTAAGCTCAAGGCGAGAAGCGTGCCACCTTTGTGATAGCTCGACAAATTCAATCGTCAATGTATTGGATATAATTCATGATTAACTCTTTAATCACTTTGGTATGGCCATGCACTTTTTTCTTATCCATCCACGCCGAGGGGCCCAGATATATCTCTCCCGTTATCAAGGGGGGGCAAATTCCATCTTGATCTCTTACATCTCACGTCATGTTTCATGGCATACCCATAAGCTACCTTTATAACTCCCCTGTTACGATGAAGCGTTTGATAGCCCCAAAGTATACAATTACGCATGCTGAGAATCAATAAGAATCTCAGGTCAAAGGATCGTATAGGTATACCACTTGAGACTACACCCTGATGGCACTTCTAAGATAACAATCTCAGCAGTGTCTCGGAGCGGGTCTATCCAACCCATGTTCTCTAACATGTGCCGACATTATTGATTTGATATCTCCATATCTATGGTATGTGAAACATTACTATCAATCAATACATATGCTAGTCAGATCACTATTGTCCCACATAATGATATGTGACCAGAGATCATTTAGAATAATATCATATAACCAATGTGTTTCACAATTAAGTCATACTCAATGAACAAAGGAGTGACATTTATTCATGGAATTGATAAGTACATGAACATAGACGTATGATACAATTATCTCATATGATCGTCTCTAGGGCATATCACCAACAGTGCACCACTTGTGTCCACGTTCCTAAGGAAACCCCTCTCTTTCAAGAGGATTCACGGCATGCCAAACCCTAGTAAGGTTCTTCGCTTTGCATCGAATTAAACCACATCCTCCACCACTTGTGCAGGCCCCCATCAACTCCTTTAAGTTTCATTCTGGCGAACGAACTCCCCAGCCTGGATAATAACGTGTTAGGCACAATACTGCACGGGGTAAGTCACACAACACCTAGTATCCATCGTTTACGGCTAGGACTACTAGGATCTCTATTCTGATTTGCTTCTCCTAACTTTCATCTCTCAGCATCAATGTCAACCTAGTAGGGTGCTTTCACCGTTGGTGTCCTAGAGCTCCCATGCTCCGGATCAGCCATCCCCATCCTCCCTCATGTCAACTTTGATCCTCACGAATCAAGCCATTCCTAAGTTTTAAGAGTTCCGACTCGCTGTCACCATCGCTCGCTACAATCCACTCGAAATCCGGTCACCATAGCTGTAACATCCTCATTTTATTTTTACTCAAAATCATGCATTGCATTGCATCAAATTTTTTAAGAAAATGATTTTTAAAAAAATGAGTATGTTACTTAAAAATTTAATTCCACTTTGATTTTGAAATATAACACTTAATTGCCTATTTTTTGTTGTAAAACATTATTTAAATTTTGTTTCATATTCCAAAAGGGAAAACCAAAGTTTATTTCTTTAGAATATAAATTTGGTATTTTGGCCCTATTCTTATTCCATTTTCCCTCTGTTGACGGTTTGTGTTGGCAATATATTTTATAGGGCTATGCGAAAGATTACAACTACGATGGTAGCACAGGGAGCCGAATTTATACAGGTTCGGGCCCTCGGGGCGAGGTAATAACCTACTCCTGTGCTCGTGGATTGTATTATGGTGGATGAAGATGATGATCATGGATGTGTCTAGATGAGGATTGGATGTCGAACTAGGGGCCCCTGACCCCCTTTATATAGTGCAAGGGTCCGGGTTACAAATAGAATCCTTAATCCGTATATGAAAGATACAGATATAACCGAGTTGATTACGCCTATATCTATGTATTCGAGTAGAAAACGAGTTCGTTTCCTTGTAGAACACGTCGGGCCGCGCCAGCCTCCAAGCCCGTCTTCTGGAAGATCCAATTAACTCGTCCCAAAGAGGTGGTGCGTCAAAAGTATTTCTCCGGATACCCGGGGCCCATGTTATCCACAGTAGCCCCCGAGTGCTTCACGACAGGGTTGTCTTGATTTGAGATTCAGCTTGCAGCCCTTCAGATGTAACCTGAGTGACATCACTCTTCGTCTGGTTGATGAAGTTCCGCTTGCCAAGTAACCTGCTAATCAAACAACACAGTTGCAAAGGACTCGAGAAAATCTCAAGTCTTAAAAGTTGTCTGCTACCCAGCCCGACTGGTCGGTATGCTGGCTATTGGCCCACGGAGAGGCATACCAAAAAGGTGGATGTTGCCGAGTGATCAGTGTCACCCAGCATTACCCTCCTTGTTACAAATTATAACATTCAAGTCTGACTGGCAGAGCTCGACATTCGGTCCAGCAGGGGACATGTCACAACTTGCGTAGGGTATTCAGGCGCCCTAACCCGACTAGTGCGAAGTCAAGCTAGTGATTCCTAGAGGAATATGCCCGCCTCCAAGTTGAGGCCCTCCAAGTAGTGTTTGTCTTGATGACAAACGATCCGGAGATGTGCCACTGAGACCCAACTGAAGAGGTAACTCTTGATGCCCAATCTGATTAGAAAGTCAGACCAGCCATTGACCCTAGGGGGTACGCCAAGAGCTGAACTAAAATTCGCCCAAGTGGTGTTTGTCTTGATGACAAACGATCCGGAGATGTGCCACCGGGACAACTAAAAAGAACCTTCGATGTTCGATCCGACTGAAAGCCGAACCAACTACTGTCCCCAGAGGGCACATCAAAAGCTGAGTTGTAATTTGGGGAGCGCCCAATCCTCAGACTGAAGACTGGCCTAAAGCCCAACATGGGGCGCGCTGTCTTCTCGACTAGGTCGACCCGTGCGGCACCTGTACCCTACTAATGTCGTGTACAGCTTGCGGCCCACGCAGAGCATGCTCTCAGGAACCTAAGTCCGGGCCCAAACCCTGAAACGATGATTCTAGGGCTTCATTCTTTCCCGCTTTGCGCGGAAATGGAACGTCGCCCGTTTTCCTTCAAATGAAGCACGCCGGGGGATTTGAACCGGTACGCTCGCACTGTGCGCCCAAATCGCTCGTCTCCCCGAAATACTTCCGCTAGGGTTTTTGCGCTCCCGCCGCCTCCGAGCAACCCTAACGCCGCCACTGCCGCCAAACTCCAGATCCATCTTCGCCGCTCCTCCTCCCCCACCACATTCCGATGGCAGGGGATTGGGTAACCTCCAACACCACCGAAGAACGGCTGCAGGGCCTGGTCGACGCCGGTGTTCTCCTGACGCCGGAGCTCATCGACTGGCGCGCCGCCGCGGGTGAGTCCTCCCCCACTCCTTACCAAGAGGAGATCGTTGTTTTTGAGTCCTTATTCTCCCGCGGGTTTGGACTCCCCGCTTCCTCCTTTCTCCGTGGTCTGCTTAACCACTACGGAATTGAGCTCTTTCATCTGAACCCCAACTCCATTCTTCAACTTTCTATCTTTGTTCATCTCTGTGAAGCTTTTCTGGGGATTGCTCCCCCACTTCGCCCTTTTTCGCCACCTCTTCTTCTTGAAAGCCTACCCTACCGACAACGCCCCCAAGGCCGTTGGTGGGGCCGGATTTCAACTCCGGAGCGGCCTCAAGAAGGAGTATTTCTCCTTGCCACTCCGGACCTCCTTGAAGCGGTGGAACCAGGAGTGGTTCTACTGCTCCAATCCCCCCTAGTCTTCCCTGTTTTAATGGGAGAAAATCCTGAGCCTCCCCCTCTTGGAATTCTTCCCCTCCTTCCTCCGAAATGGATCAGGTCACCGAGTTACTCGGCCTGATCCAACGCCTCAAAGAGGAGGGGCTGACCGGAGTAGCGGTAGCTGTCTCCTTCACAAAGTGCCGCGTCCACCCTCTCAAGGAGAGGATCCGACTCGGGTTCGAGTACACCGGGCCATCCGACTCGACTCGAGAGACAAATGTCCCGATCTCCAACTCGGACGCCATCGACCGGCTTTCCGAGTTCTTCGCTCCGGGAACTATCTTCTCCAACCAAGGGAGTCCCAGGAGCTTTACCCTCAACAATCCACCACTAGAGGTAGGGGTTGAGTATTCTTTCAGCTTGTTTTATGTACCAAGCAGCTCTGATTTGACGCTAACTTGGGGAAGCCGTGCCCCTATGCAGGACCGCCGGGCTTTCATGTCCCTCGCCACAACTCCCGAGGTTCCCTCCGACAAGGGCGAGAAACATCCGGGAGAGACACCTGAAGACGCCCCGGCGGCGAAGAAAGGCAAAGGCCCAGCTTCCTCCAGGAAGGGGAGCGTCCCACCATCCGGCGGGTGCAACCAGCGAAGCTCGGGGCCAAAGGTTGGCGAAGCTCCCAAGGAAGGAGCGAGCTAGCCGGCGCCGGCCCATGGGCGTAGTCGGGGGACTCATCCCCCGGGGCGGATAGAGATGCTTCGCCGAGGAGGGGCGAAAATCCGGCCCCTCAGGCCAGGCCGAGTGGCCCGCCCGGCGCTTCCTCAAGCGGAACTTCCGCTCAAAGGGGCGCTGGCATCAAGATTAAGACCTCCAGCCGGCAAGTTCAGCCCTGCCTTTGCCTGGTAGTCTTCTTCATGCTTCCTTTGACTGAACCATTTCTCTATTTCAGGAAACCGTCGGCAGAAGTTCCATCGGATCGCCCGACTAGGCCAGCATCGAAACTTGTTGAGCCGAGTCGGGCGGCACCTCCTCCGTCAGCCGACGAGGTGACCCCGCCGGCAGAGCCGACGGAAGCCGTGTCGGGAGCTAAGGTCGGGGGAGGCGCTACTGCCACAGCCTCGAGCCCGAAGCCGTCCGTTGAAGGCAGCGAGGAGGCCGAGCCGATGGTGGAAGAGATCCCTCGCCAACCCCCACCTCCCCCCGAGGAGGCCGAGCCCAAGCTCTCGGCGGGCTGGAGGGACGTGGCCGGGGACTGGGCCCTTGTTGATGATGAGGCCGAGGAGAAGATTAGGAAGACCTTCTTCGAGTACACCGCTGAATGCAGCAAAATGGCCAGGTTAAGCCTTCTGATCTATAGAGTAGATTTTCTTGGGTTTGAGGTAGGAATGTAAAGATTCTCCTTCCTTGCAGGAACTTCGTGGTTATTCTGAAAGGAAAACGAAGTTTCTTAATTACTTCCTCCCCCGAATAGAATGGATTAAATCCGTGGAGGGGGAAGTTATTGGGGTCCGAACCGAGGCAGCCAACGAACGTCGAGAGCTGCAGGCCCGGATCAAGGAGCTACAGGATGAAAAGTTCGACCTTGCAGGCTCCCTTCGGTGTAAGTATCCTAACCTGAGTCAAGATTTCTTGGCTTGCATGTGACCGAATGACATCAGGCCCCGCACCGTGTGCAGCGCGCGATGCCACGATTGCCAGCCTTCGAGCGGAGCTGGCCAAATCCCAGGACCAGAGGCAGGCCCTAGAGAAGTCGGAGGCGAAAGCCGTCGCCGAGTTTGAGGGTAAGCCCCCAAGCCCGACCGACTCCGATCCTCCGGTGTTTACACAGTTATATAAGTGTGCGTTCTCTGTTCTTGACAGAGCATAAGAGGAAGACGCTTGCGCAGTACAACGTTCTGCAGAGGAGCGCCGAAACCACGCAAGCGCGATATGAGGATCTCTTGGGAGCTGTGGAGCCTACTCGACGACGGCTTTATATTGGCGACGCCGAGCCGAGCACCCGGGCCGAGCTGATCCAAAGTGGACCGAAGCCCCCGAGCAACTCAGCACCCGGCTTAGGGAAGTCGGCTGGATGAGCACCAGCCAGGCGTTGGGCATCATCAAGTCGCTCTACCCTAAGGTTGAGCTTGACGCTGTCAAGGATGGCTTCGCCTGCACCGAAGGGGAGGCGATGGCCCTGCTTGAGGAGGTGAAGCCGGCGGCCGCATCGCTCGTAGATAAATTAGACCTAGATTCCCTGTAAATGTAGGAACTTGATGTAAATTATCAATGTAAATGATTTTCTTGCTAATCGACTTTTCTTTAGTCGAGCCATGCTGTTTGCCCGGGTGGATCACGTTCCTTTTACTAAGCACTCTGCCCAGCGCATCAAAATCCTTAGCGTTAGGAGTCGGCGTGGAGCTCTGCCTCTTCTAACGCAATCGGGAAGTGTGAGTGTTACCAGGGAGCAAGAGTTTCGTTACTTGGAACGATCACTTAGGCTTGTCATGGTCTTGAAAAGATGAAGATTGATTAGGTGGGTGCAAACTGCACCTAATTAGGTGTAGTCCCCGACTTACTGGCTAGCCGGAGTTCGACTAGGGAGCAAGTCAATCTCAATAAAAGAGGGTGCGCGATTGCGCACCTAATTAGGTGTAGCCCCCGACTTACTGGCTAGTCGGGATCCGACTAGGGAGCAAGTCAAGTTAATTTCAATAAAAGATTATGTGCGCGATCGCACACCTAATTAGGTGTAGCCCCCGACTTACTACTTAATTGAAATACAAATAAGTAGCAAGTCAGAAACTGAATTGCGCAGGCGTAAAAGATAAGGTGAGCGAAAACTTATCTTTATTTAATTGTAAACGTGTTACAATGGTCGTCAGGTATAGAACCGACGTAATTGCTTGATGTTCCACGAGTTGTCCAGGAGAGTGCCGTTTTCAGGTTTCAGTCTGCGAGCCCCCGAGCGTACCGCTGAGTCACGTGAGGACGTCCTGATCTGCTTGGAGAAGAACGACGAGCGTCTCCTCCTATTTTGGGTCGAGCTTTGTTCCGATCTGAGCTGTCTTGGCTGAATCGGACGGGTCGAGCGAAATGCGCTTGACATCTTCGTCAGGCTTGATGCTTGACTTAGATGGCTTCTTGTTCGGTAGATTGCCCTCGTCGCGAAGAGTGATGGCCGCCTGCCGGATCTTGTCCAACTCGGCAGCCGCTTCAACTGACTGGGCGAAGTCGCAGTTTTCCTTATCAAGGAGATGGGAAAACTTGACGTCTCCACAGATCGTGATTACGCCCCGCGGACCTGGCATCTTCATAACCAGATAGGCGTAGTGTGGGACGGCCATGAGTTTGGCCAGGCCCGGCCTTCCCAAGATTGCGTGATACGCAGTCTCGAAATATCGGCCACCTCAAAGGTGAGGTTCTCCGTCCGGTAGTTATCGCGAGTGCCAAAAGTGACCGGGAGGGTGATTTTCCCGATCGGCACTGATGATGTTCCCGGAATTATGCCTTGAAATGGCGCGTCTGTCTTTTGGAGCGCCGTCCTTGGGATCTGCATCTCGCCCAGAGACTTGGCGAAAAGCATATTTAATCCACTCCCGCCGTCGACCAGGACCTTGCGCTGTCGGACGCCCCGTACCATAGGATCCAGGATGAGTGGATATCTTCCTAGACAAGGGACGTGGTCCGGATGATCTGAGCGATCAAATTTAATCGGAACCTCGGACCATCGAAGGTACTCGGGGGTCACCGGAAAGGCTGCATTGACTTCCCGAGCAGTAAGCTTTTGCTTATGCCTGGACTCATATGCATCCAATCCCCCGAATATGTAATTGAGCTCACGCTCGGTTTCTTGGTAAGCGTCGCCCTGAGGAGGGTCACGCTTGTCGTCTTGTTTGGCGTTTGGAGCATCCTTGTCGTGCTCCTCAGCGAACTTCTTCAATATGTTGCAGTTTTTAGCCGCATGCTTTCCATTTGGATGGAAAGGACACGGCGCCTCCAAAACCTTGTTGTAGTCATTGGACCGGGGCGGCTTCTGTCATCCGTGATCCGCGACCGCTACCAGCTCTTCACCCTTGCGCTTCTTGTCCTTCTTGGAGGACGACTCGGGCCTGTCCTTCTTGCCTTCGTGTTTGCTTGAGTGATCCTCTTGACGCTCAGCGAGAGCATCCGAGGCGGTAGCGTATCGATCCGCCAAGGCAAACATCTCCTTGACGGTAGTCGGGGGTTTCCGAGACATTTTCTTGATTAGATCGGGGTTGCGAACTCCCTTCTGGAAGGCTGCGACGACAACCGCCTCCGAAATTTCCCGGATTGTGTTCTTCTTCTTGGTAAAACATCAAATAAAATCCCTCAACGACTCATCTTTTTTCTGATGAATCTGATAAAGGTCCCACTGGGTTCCAGGCTTCTCGTAAGTACCCTAGAAATTGGCAACAAACTGGTCGCAGAGCTCTTCCCAGGAACCGATCGAGTTCTCTGGAAGCCCCGCGAGCCAGTTCTGAGCCGGAGGGGTTAACATGACGGGCAAATAGTTTGCCATCACGTCGTATCCTCCTCCCGCGGCCTTGATTGCCAGAGAGTAGATCTGCAACCAGGCCTCGAGGTCCCGCTCCCCATCAAATTTCACAATCCCCTTGGGGTTGAACCCTTCGGGCCAGTTTACCTGACGGAGTCGGAGTGTGAATGCCTTGATCCCGTCAATCAATCCGTCCCCGGTGGGAGGAGACTGGCGGGGTAGAACCCGACGTGGTGGAGTACGGCGTCGGTCTTCATCTCGCTCCCTCCGCCGGGCTTCAATGTCGAGGCGAAGGTCGTGACTTGTGCTTCGGCGCGCGTCTTGCCCGCGGCTTCGTGTGTGCCGACTGCGCCGAGTACTACTCGTGGCAGTCTGGCTCCTAGCCGAGTTGGCCTGCTGATCCCGAGTGCCTTGGACAGCCGCTGCCGTCACCATGGCTTTGATTTGTTCCATGATCGGCGTAGCGGGGCTGTTCTCTCCAGGCAAAGGACCAACATTATCCAGGAGGGTCTTTCATGCGAGGATGTTCTGCTGTGGCGTACGAAAGACCGAGTGATCTCTCATGCGGACTTGAAGCAGCTCCTCCTGGACTTTCCGTGCACGACCACGTAATTGGTCGCACAGGTCTCCTCCACCTCCGTGGTTTTGTTCGGCTCCTGCCTCAACCATGGGACGCCGAGCCGATTCGGAGGCTTGTTCATCTAGTACGTAGACGCCACAAAAATCGGGAAACCCATTGACGCTCTCCTCCGACTCGGATTCCGAGAAGGAGAGGCTCAACCGATCCCGATTTGTTGGCTCGTCGATAGGAGTGATTATAACTCCCACTTTTCGTGCTGGATCTTTTGTCAGAAGAGAGTCCGACTGACATTCGGCAGATCTGATCTGCTGAAACTTCGCAGCCGAATTGACCAATCCGAGTGGTATGTCCACTCGGGAAGTTGGTCTGGTTAGAGTCGTCCCTGAGCCCGGACTCAGAAAACTCGTCCCAGTGTGGGCATGCAGTGTTCCGCTCCTTGGCCCAGATTGGAAAAGCTGGCGTGTTATCCGATGGAAAACAGAGGCCGAATTTCCTAATCCGAACGGGGCGAAGCACGATTGAGGAATTGTGATTCCCGACTGAATCTGAGCACGATCCAGACCGAGAATAAGATCGCCACTTGATTCTTCATCAGCAGAAGGAGCTGGTAAAGCAAGAGGCGGTAGATCCCGACCGAAACCGAAGGGGAGTCCTGCGGTAGGCCAGTCGGAATCGTCATCATCAGATTGGATCTCTTCTGGATCGGAATCCAGGGGAGAGATCCTGAGGCGGTGAGGCTTGGCCGGAATCGCGTACCACCTCCCCCGGTAATGCGTGGACCAAACGAAGTTCGGCTCACACAACCGTAGTTCCCCGAAGTCACCGGCGATGAAGCCGAGATCTCCAAAGATGAAGCCTTGGCCGGGGCGTAGGTGAAGATGAATCCACCAATTGAAGCCATCGGAGTCGATGTAGTTGATCGTGACGCTAGCCCCTACCTGGCGCGCCAACTGTCGACGGTTTGTGTCGGCAATATATTTTATAGGGCTATGCGAAAGATCACAACTACAATGGTAGCACTTGGAGCCAAATTTATACAGGTTCGGGCCCTCGGGGCGAGGTAATACCCTACTCCTATGCTCGTGGATTGTATTATGGTGGATGAAGATGATGATCATGGATGTGTATAGATGAGGATCGGATGTCGAACTAGGGGCCCCTGACCCCCTTTATATAGTGCAAGGGGCCGGGTTACAAATAGAATCCCTAATCCGTATATGGAAGATACAGATATAACCGAGTTGGTTCCGCCTATATCTATGTATTTGAGTAGAAAACGAGTTCGTTTCCTTGTAGAGCACGTTGGGCCGCGCCAGCCTCCAAGCCCGTCTTCTGGAAGATCTAATTAACTCAGCCCAAAGAGGTGGTGAGTCCAAAAGTATTTCTCCGGATACCCGGGGCCCATGTTATCCACACCCTCTCTATTACTTTTCCTAATTCCCTTGGGCCCACCTGTTAGCCCCTCTCTATCCCTCCCTTTTCCCTCTACCACTCTGTCTTCTCTCCCTCTCTCTGTAACTTCTCTATATCGACACAGATGGTACCCAAAACTCCTAACCCTCCACCTAACCCAATTGACTATCAAGCTTCTAATGGCATCAGTTACCACCCATTATTGGTGATAATTCGCTACTAATACCACCCCCTCATCTCCCTGATCCTCTCCAAAAACCCCCAACCGAGCCACACCTTCTCCATTTGCCTCTTCCTCCAATTCGGCTCGGGTAAGTCACCTTCGTTCAATTCCTTCCAGGACGATATTCCTCTCCACTCCACTGACCTAAAGACCAGCAGACCTAAACCTGTGGGCGTGAATGTCATAGGAACAAAATGGGTTTTCAAAAAACAAGCAGAGTGAGGATGGGGTAGTAGTGAGGAATAAGGCTAGGTTAGTAGCACAAGGTTTCACTCAAGTCGATGGGATTGACTTTGATGAGACCTATGCTCCGGTTGCTCGACATGATTCCATTCACATCTTCCTTGCTTTTATGGCTTCACACCGTTTCAAGGTTTTTCAGATGGATGTTCGAAGTGCTTTCCTGAACGGTTTTATTGAGGAAGAGGTTTTTGTTCGGCAACCCCCTGGCTTTGTTTCTGCTGAGTTTCCTAATCATGTGTACAAGCTCTCCAAGGCATTATATGGGCTCAAGCAGGCCCCTAGTCCCTAGAGCTTGGTACGAACGGCTCAAGAGCTATTTGATTGAAAATGGTTTTTCAATGGGCAGCGTTGATAAGACCCTATTTATCAAGCGCAAGTCATCGGACTTTCTTCAGGTTCAGATTTATGTGGATGACATTATCTTTGAAGGGTCTTCTGATTCTTTGGTCTCTGAATTTGCTTTCGTCATGAGTTCTGAGTTTGAAATGAGCATGATGGATGAACTGAACTTTTTCTTAGGCTTTCAAATCAAGCAGACCCTTTAGGGGATCTTTCTTCACCAGTCAAAGTATACTAGAGACCTGCTCAAGAGATTTGCCATGGCTGATAGCAAGCCTGTTTCCACCCACATGGCAACTTCTTACGTGGCTTGAGCTCGACCTAGATCTTCGAGCAGTAGATCCGGAGCTCTTACAGACGTTACCTCGTCTCGGCGGACATACACGCGTCATTGTGTCTGTGGTGCTCGATTCGAGCTTCTCCTAGGCTTTCTCATCTTCAGGCGATCAAGCTTAATCCTTCGCTACTTAGTGGCCACCCCCGAAATAGGAATCTGGTATTCTTTTGCTTCTTGTCTATCTCTTAGAGCCTATTTAGATGCTGACTTTGCAGGCTGTAGGATAGATAGGAAGAGCACTTCAGGCACATGCCAGTTTCTAGGTACTTCTCTTGTTTCTTGGTCATCTAGGAAGGCATCAACAGAGCCGATCTACTGGCCGAGGCCGAGCACGAGGCTGCTTGTTGCTTGTTGCAGTCAAGTGCTTTGGTTAAGGCAAATGCTCTGAGATTATGGGTTAGAGGTTGGTAGTGTCCCACTCTTGTGTGATAATACCTCAGCCATCAACATTGCCAAAAACCCAGTCCAGCATTCTAGAACGAAGCACATTGATATCCGGTACCACTTTCTTAGAGACCATGTAGAAAAGGGGGATATAGGGCTAGGATTTGTAGATGGTGATCACCAGCTTGCCGATATTCTCACCAAGCCCTTAGATGGTCTTAGGTTTGCCACTCTCCGGGGAGAGCTTGGCTTGGTTAGTGCTGTAGGCATCAAGTGAGGGGGAGCTTGATCTTGTATGGTATGTATATTATTGTTTGCCTGCTTTGTTTGGGGTTTGTTCTTAGAACAAGCTAGATTCACAGCACATTCTTTTGGCACCTCTTACCTTTTAGGTTGCTATCATGCGTGATTAGCAATGTCCTCTGCTCTACCTAGTGAGTCTCACATAGACTTGTGGGTTGACCAGGTATGTGGAGGATACCTGGGTAGACAGGATTTGTGTTTGCTCTCTCTAGTAGTCGAGTTTAGGCTTGCTTCCCTATCTTCTGTAGCTAGGAGTGTGCCTTGCACTAGAGTGTCTGCTGTTTCTCTTCACTGTTCTATCGCAAACCAGTTTCTGCTTCTTTCCTTCCTCTAAATGCTTTGCCATGGGTTCTTATTTTGAGGGGAAGGTTTGTAGTTCTGCATTTGCATGTAGTCTTGCTTTCTTTTTATAAGAGCTTTGCCTATTAGGCTTATTGGTTTTCATTTCAGTTGAGTTTCGATGTTCCAAAATTGAGTTTGTTGGAAACCTGTTTGATTTGACACAAGATTGAGAAAAGGCAAAAAGGAGCATCAACATCTTTCTTAAAAGTATTACAAAAAACCTGACATTTGCATTTTTCAAAAGTTTGGATTTTCATTGTCAAATGTCTGTACATCTTCTTGGTCTCTTTCAAGATTTTGAAACTTGTGTTGCCTTCTTCTGATCTTGGCCATTCTTTAGTGGCGTCCTTTTATTTGCCCCTTGTGTGTAAAATAAAGCAAACAAACATGGGTTTCAATCCCTGAAGTTTGCAGTTTGTAGACTCAGCGGGTGACCTAGGGGGCCGGTTCCAAGTTACCCTTGGGCTGTGCTCTACTAGCAATCATTTGCTATGTGAATAAGTTCCAAAAAGGCCTATAAAAAAACAACAAATCATCAAAAAAAAGGAGAAGGCCACAAATAAAGAGTAGGCCAAAAATAAAGAGTATTGCAAACACATAATCGAAAAAATTTTGGACACATTCTTGAGTTGGCCATTTCGTTTAGGCAACCTTGTCTTTCTTGGTCTTGATGTTTCTCAAGCTTATGCACCTATTTTGATCTTGAAAATCTTTTCAGTTGACTTATGCAAATGCCTTGTTACAAGATTTGAAAATTTGGTTAGCTCTTTGCAAGCCTTAGTATCTCTTTCACGTCTTGTAAGCTTGTGACCCTCAGACTTGGTTTGAGCATCGGCGTCTGATTTTGGTAACCATTTGGCTAATTTTCAAAGCTCTTGCCTAGGTTTTCAATTATTTTCGCATGTGCATGTTTGTGGTATCCTTGATACTTTGGTTTTCTTCCTGATCATTTTGACAAAAAGGGGGAGAATTTGGGTCAAAACAAAAAATGATGCATTAAGACAGGGGGAGGCAAATTTGAAAACTTGTGGGGCATTTGATCAAGGGTTTCTTTCTTGGTTATACGCATGAATTCTTCCAAAACCCTTGCATCTGTTTATCAAAACTTCGCACATTTGGCCACTTGGTTTGGTTTTGTCAACATGCTCATCAAGGGGGAGATTGTGGAGTCAAGATGATGAGCATGTGAGGAGTTGGTCAAAACTTTCGGTTTCCGACAAAATTCTTCCAAACTTGACCACTTGGACATGGCATGTTGTTCCTTGATTCTTACGAAGTTTTGTGATCTCCTTAGCATGAAAAGACCCCTATATGATTTAGGTGTAGCCGGCGAAGTCGCCAAAGTGCCACAGGACGCACTTGCCCCAGGCAGTTGTTTCATGTCGGGCTATTCACTATTTCGGTTTTCATTTTTACATACTAACCCCGATCGAGGATCGGTTTGTTGTGTTGGGTTCATGGTGATGCCGCGGACGTTCTGGATGTGTTTTGGTTGTTTGTTGTTGGTGTTGTGGATGCAGGTGAGAACAGGTGCGAGTGGAGTGGATGAGTCTGTTCGCCAGTGGGCCGCTGCGGTTCGGTTGGAGGTCGGGCGCGGAGTTTCATGGTGGGAACAGTTATCACTTGAGCACGAGTTCTTCTTGGACATCGATGCGTCGCGGATGCTTGGACGCCAAGGATCGTTGGAGGCGGTTCGCGACGCCTAAGATTCGTGCGTGTGAGTTAAAACCCGTGTATGTGTTGGGTTTCGGGTTAGCCCATGTATGGTCCATGTTGGGCCATGAGTGAGTAAGCTAAGACCCATGTAAATGGCTGGTTGGAGAGGGTTAATCTCAGCCATTCATGGGTGGTTCAAGGGGGATCTCAATATATCGCGATATATCGAGATACCCTAGAACCGGTGGGCCTATAAAAGAAGGGGTGGAGGGGTGTCTCCACTCAAGTCTTTTAGAAGCCAAGATTTTTCTGAAGTTTAGCCACTTGTGAGTGTTTTCCACCCTAGGGTGGCTGTGTAAAACTTTCCCAAAGCAAACAAAACTAGTTTATCCATGTTCATGTCTTGTTCTTGCTAGTTCTTTTGTTTCAACCTTCTTTCCTTGATGTTTTTTGTTGCAACTTGTTTGTATGCCTCCCTTCCTTCTACATGCTTCTGATCCATGATGTCTTGAGGGTGCTTATATGGTATTTACACCTCTCTTGCACCCTAGGATAGACTAGAGATCAAGTTTTCAATCAAGTTGCAAATCTCTGCAGATTTTGTTCTTCGCGTAGCACCCAGTGTTTGATTTTTAGAAAAATCTAGAAAAATCATTTTTGTGTGCTTCTTGTTGGAGAAGGTGCGTGACTCATATGTGCATCTGAAGAAAACTTTGGGAGTCATTCCATTGCACCGTTTGGATGCTATGAGGTGAATACCAAGGTCCAAACTTTCTGCTCGATGTTCTAGACAGTCTGTAGTTTTTGATTTTTCATATTTTTTTTTACAGAAAGTTTTGAGGAGATTTTTGGTGAAGTGCTTCAAGATTCATGTAGGCTTATGCACAAAAAATTCCAAAAATATTAGAGCACCAGAAGTCCATCAACCTTCTGCTCCAAGTGGAGGTAAATTCTGGAAATCTATTTTTACTTTTCTGAAAGTATCTTTGATGGTTTGTCTTTCTCTCTTTTCCTTTTGCTTTTGTTTTCCAGAGCTGATCTGGTCCATCTAGGTCTGAACTGGTCCTTTGCTTCTTGTTTCTTCCAGATCTGAACAGATCCTTCCTAGTCTGATCTGGTCCAAGTTGCAGGCTTCCAGATCTGAACAGGTCCTTCCTGGTCTGAACTGATCTATGTTGCATATTTCTCTCGGTGTTGTTGGAGGGGTCTTTTAATAGTCCAGATGCCCTTGGGTATTTAAAGGACATCCTTGTATCTCCAACAGCTAGCTTAAGTCTTTTCTCTTCTGTCCACTGTTTTATCTGATGTTTGGGTTGGAGTTCTGAATGGAGTACAAAATATTAAAAATTTGAAAAAAGGCTCCATTCACTCCCTCCTCTCTGTCGCCTTGGTGAGTTCACATAATTGCTTTCTAAAATAGGAGTGTCGTCCTATTGATTCATCATAAAAGACATTTTGTCCTTTCAAACCGTTTTACATTATGTACACATTAACGACGCTAAAATGTAAGAAAATGACTCTTCTACTCTAACCTTATATAAGTCCGTTTTAATTTCAACCGTCACAAATGCATCAATCATATAAGATGGTTATGATTTAAAAAGGTCTTTTTCTTATATAAATCGGTTCTTAATTTCAACTATCCCAAATACATCAATCACATAAGACGGTTATGATTTGGAAACGTCTTATTCTTTATATAAGTCGGTTCTTAATTTTAACCGTCCTAAATGTATCAATCATATAAGACGGTTATGATTTGAAAACGTTCTTTTCCTCATTTCTACCACAATAAGAGACACTTCTAGTTTAAGAAGGCTGAAACCGTCTCAAATTGTCGTCTTATATTACTCATTCTGTACTAGTGAGGATATTCCCAAACATATGGGATTGACTATGATGAGACATTTGCGTCGGTGGCAAAAATGAACTATATAACAACTCTTTTATCATGTGCAGTTAACCTTGACTATGATATTTATCAATTGGATGTGAAGAACGCGTTTTTTCATGGTGATCTCTAAGAGGAGGTGTACATGCAGGTACTGCTAGGCTCTGAGACTAGCCAAACCATTAGAAAGGTGCTTCAACTATCGATCCTTGTATGGATTAAAACAGTCTACTAGAGCTTGGTTTGATAGGTTTAGGCATGCTATGCTAAAACGAGTTTATAATCAGAGCAATACTGACCACACCTTATTCTACAAGCACACTATGAACAAGGTAGCAATCCTAATTGTGTATGTGCATGACATTGTGATTGCATGATATGATGTTGAGAAAATTGCTCACTTGAAACGTCACGTCATCTTGCACAAGAATTTGAAGTTAAAGACTTGGGACACTCGAAATATGTCCTCAAGATAGAGATATCAAAAGGACCCGAAGGTATTTTTCTCTCTCAACGAAGATATGTCCTAGATCTACTTCATAAAGCAAACATGCTTGGTTGTCATCCGGCTACTGCTCCAATTGAGCAAAATCATTGTTTGATGGGCAAATCAGTAAAGCCAGTGAATCGGGAATGCTATCAAAGGATGGTTGGTAAACTTATATATTTATCTCATACTCACCCAGATATTGCTTTCGTTGTGAGTGTTGTAAGCTGGTTTATGCATGATCCAAGGTCATCCCATATGGATGTCATGACTCGAACCATGCACTACCTAAAGGGGTGTCCAAGGAAAGGTTTATTATACACTTGTCAGAAAAATCTTTAAGTTGAGTGTTTTACAGATGCAGATTGGACCGGTTCACTAGATGATCGGAAGTCCACCTCTGGATGTTGTACCGTTGTAGGAGGGAGCTTGGTCTCGTGGCGTAGCAAGAAACAGACTGTGGTTGCTAGATCCATAGTTGAAGCTGAGTTCAGATCTATGGCACGTGGTATATGTTAGGTATTTTAGCTGCAGATTCTCTTAAAGGAGTTGAGATTGTTTAAGAACGTCTCTTTGATGTTGTATTGTGATAACGAAGCAGCTCTCGATATGGCAAACAACCCTATGCAACATGACCGAACAAAGCATATGGAAATTGATCGTCATTTCATCACAGAGAAGTTGGAACGAGGAATTATATATGAGTGACGTGTGAGTTCGTCAAGTCAAGTTGCTCATATCTTTACCAAAGGACTAACGGGAAAAAAACATTTCCTGTTTTGTGTAGCACGATGGGCCTCTCAAATATTTTTGCACCATCTTGAGGGGAGTGTTGGTGTGGGTGACATGTAATTATATAACCTAGCAGGGGTTAAAATGTAAGATGTAAGTAAGATAAAGAAGGGAATGGAGAAGGGGCAGTAGTCTCCCAGGAAAAAATGCCCAAAGTTCTCTCTTACCTTCTCTCTCAAATCCCTAGTGCAAAAACGTCCATTTGCTGGGAAAAAAAAACTTTCTAGCAATGATGAAAATGGATGAATGGTGCTTGCAACGGCTTGGTGGATGTGCCTATGTCATGACTGGCTGGTCCGATTGGATTTTCCGTTTATCCGGGCTTGGCCGCTCGGATTCTGTTTCGCTAGCTTCTGCTCATCATGAGTGCTTAGTGAAGAAAAATGTCCCCAAATAACCCTGGTTGTTGGTCTCTCTGTCCGTGACTCTCTCTAGCTCTGGTAACTAGCTTGAGCTTTCTTGGGGAACCCATGGGAAGCACGCAAAGTGGCTTTCACAGCCTAATCATTGTTCTTAACACCGATCCGGAATTCTTTACGCTGCGTTAAAACTGTAGTTGATCTGCTTTTTAGCGCTTCTCTACCTGTGGAAATTGACGGGTTAACTTTCCTTCCCTCATGGCTTCCTGCCAAAGCAACGGGAAGTTTTCCGACGACAGTTTTGCTGGCCTACAAAGTTGCAATCCTATCAGGGCCAACCTAGCCATGTGAAAATGGACTGTGGTGAACCACTATCCAGCGTGTATCCACCGTCGGATCGAGATCTGACGCCGATCGACCGCTCTGGATGCGCGGTGCAGAAGGGCAGATAGATGATGGACCTTGCATCATTTCATAGCAATCTGGAGAGGCATGGCGCCATGGTGTTGGTGGTGGTCCATTGGAAATTGATGATCCTTGTGTGGTTTTGGGGGTGACAGAAATAGTAGCCCTGTATGATTTCTGTCTGCATGTTGCAACTCTCATCAGTGCAGATCATTGATTCTTTCTGCTTTATACTGTCATTCAGTTACCACAAGCTTTCCTGATATCTGAATGTTAAGTGACTTTCAAGAACATTGATGGTTTTCTTTCTAATTTAAGAAATTGCAAAATTCATTGGCCATTGGATGCTGATGCTTAGTAGTACAGTTCTTGATTTCCATTGTCTAAAAATCAACTGCATGCTGGCAGACAGAGCAGTTCTTGGTATTTCAGCCACGGGTCCCTTGACTCTTGTCCTCTCGTGCTGCCTAGATAGACCTCGGGGTTGTTGTGAAAACAATGCTAGCACAATGCAGCTCAAAATTCATCCAGATGTACGAATTAACGCTATGAACAAGAACAACACACTGTTGTTAATTCCCATGTCAAGTTGTTACTGTTCTTACAGAAAAAAGTTTCAGATAATCTATTTCTTGCTGTTGAAACTTCCATATGATAATTAAGTGAAAAAGGCATCTTTCTACGTACAGTTCATACATAATCCGTAATTAGAAGAGCTGGAGACTCCATCCGAGTTGTATTTGGCATCTGAAAGTCCTCGAGTTTCAGGCCTGCAAAAAGATGAATCAGCAGAGACAGAGACTGGCAGCATTAATCTGGCCTGGTGTGGCGCCCATAATGCAGCACTCGTTTGAAGTTTGATGCGCTCCGCATGCTCACCCATCCATCCGCGCTGTCAGATTTTAGCTAGACCGGCGCCTAATCAGCCTCGCCACGCCGAGAAATTGCAGCCACTAGCTGGGAAGAGACCAAAACGTCAGAATCTTTTGCTGATGGCGGCTCAGCGACTGACGGGAGCTTATCATCTGACCAACCAACCAACCACCCTTATGTTCATGATCAGCTGCTTTAATCACAAACAAAAAGGCAACATGTTATTATGTTAATATAATAAGAAACATACCGGTTGGTAGAACAGAGAGGCTAATTAGACAAGCACTGATGAACACACGGCTCAGAGACCGATCCATTTCGTCTGAAAAAAACTGATGTAAGATGAGACAAGACGCAGGCTACGTACAGCTCAGAACGGTTTATGTTCAGTTGAACCTTTACCTTTTTATTCTTGGACTGGTGCGGTGCAATTAAGCCAGTGCAGAGGAGAGGCTATGATGGCGTCACAAGATGGCCGTGGGTGCACTCACCGGTGAGTGGGCCCCACATGGCCGCCGCCGGCACCGGTCGACGGCGGTGACGGCCTTTAAAATTCCACCGCGCGCGGGAGACGATGTATTGTTTGCTACAGCTTTAACTGGATTGTGGGCATGTTTGGATCTCCTGCTTTTGCTCAGCATGGTTCGGTGGTCGGTAGGAGCTAAAAAGTTTGATTTGCTCAACAAATTATCTTGTATCGGCAAGGAAAATCTTATTAGATCGGGGGAGTTAATTTGGATCTTTTGCATGGGTAAGGTGTGTGAGCGCACGGGAGGAATTGGGTAGAAAGGGCAAAATTTAAATTTTCAATTAATTGTTTTTGTCAAAATTTACCCTTTTGTCTTGCTTAATAATTTTCAAATTTCGTTTATTTTTCCATTTTTAAAACAAAATTACAAAAGTCATTTTAAAATTTTGGTCAAAATTGCTAAAACTTGAAAGTTACAATTTAATATTTGGCTGAAATTTGCAGATCTCCAGCAAAACTTAAATTTTCACTAAAAATTTCCAAAATTCTCCAAAAATTATAAATATTAAAAATTGCAAATATCAAATAAAAAATTGTCTGTTTTCTAAATCTTAGGAAGGGAAGAGGAATCTAGGAGAGAAACCAAGCAACATATGTTCTCTTGCTTTGTCTTACCTTATCCGGCAGAGCAAGACCAGGCAAGGTGGGCAAAGGATCAAATCATACCTTACAACCTGAAAAGTTGTGAGTATTCGTTAGGATGCTTCGAGATTAAAAAAAAAAGGTTAAAGATGAGTTTTAAGAGTTTTGGAAAGAAATACTAATTTTTTTTAAAAAAATGGCTACAATAAGCTAAAAAAAATTTCCTTTAATATAAAAATGACAAATATGCTATTATAGATTATAATCCAGCTTTAATGGTACCAAACAAGGCACCATCGCTCTCCATGGGCTGAAGAAAAAAGAGGTCGGAAATGGCGGCACGCAGCCTTAGCAGTAGCTAACCTCTAATAAGTGCGACAAGTCAATCATGCTTAGGATGGTGATCAGGGTTTAATTTTATATTTTTGTTTTTACTACTAGAGATTAGAGTGGAATGTGTTTTTCTAGCTGTTGGCGATAACATTCTAAAGTCAGAATGACATGCTTTGGAAATTTAGTTATCAGAGCTGTTGTTTTTTTTGCCACATCGATTGGTTTCAGCCAAACTAATTCATCTATGAATTCGTGACCAAAAAAAAAAAAAAGTGCACCAAACCACCCACATGAATGTGACACTGCCAGAAAAAAGTTTGTTAAACAAAAAGGATGTGATGCCATTCATCTGATTAATAAATGGACATCAAATTCTGGTTCTAAAACGTGATATTAAATTATTGACCATCAGCCATAAGATGATAGTAGCATGATTAGAGATTGCTACTACTACTCTACTATATATTACAGTTGACCGCGTGGTTTGTGTGAATTCAAACAACATGTTTTCAAACCTGAAAAACTACATATTCCATGGTAAGAAAAGAGAACCGATGTTTTACGCAAAATTGCAAAATACCTACGAGATTAAAATATTACTCCCCGGATAATTAAGGTCATGTTGGAAACGAATTTTTCATTAAAATATTTCGTAAAACAACTTAATTCTTGCATTGCAAAAAAAATTATAAAAAGAATAAAAGGTCAAATGTGATGCGAGATTACAACTAGTACTAAATTATTTATCAGCAATTTAGCCAGGGCGTTCCCAAAAGACAAATATTTCTCGATTCTAATCAAGTGTTTCGGCTTTTTAAAGATGCTTCTAAAAACTCTCAAAATTCAGGTCTCATCAATTTAGCATTTCAAGATAGGGTGCATACATGATTGGATCATTTATACTTGTGCAGTCGACTATAGTATGAGAACCAAAGTACATTGTGTGTGAAGAGATATTGTATGCAAGGAAAATGGCTATAGACATCATTGTATAAGTTGAATTTTTTGTTATCTATAGATGACATGAGCAAATATTATAGACAATGATTGTTTATATCATTGTGTATATCCTTACAATAGGCCATAAATACCACAGGAAAGTCCCACCATATACGGAAGCAAGCAGCGCAGCACAAGCCACAAGGTAATACTCCTATTTGCTATCGGCGTCCCCGAAGGGCAAGTAGGTCACATGGGGGATCATAATTCTGTCTTCTTGGTGTCTGGATTAACCGGACGATTAGACCAATGATCCGAGCAGAGCAAATCCTTTGGTAATCAGGCAGATCAACTCCGAAACCTGCTTCGCTGGACAACCCAAGGAAGCACATTGGTGAGAGACTTGGAACATCTAGCGAAAGACAACAAAATTAAGAAAATTAACCTTGACTGATAGAGATGATGTTTTCTAATTGGATGACAGAGGGACACAAAAGAAAGATTAGCCTAATGCGGTAGGACAGGGAGGATGGAGGCTTAGTGTAAGCGCAAAGTTAGGGCGGAATTCATGGTTATAATATTTGTGAGGATTGAGTTAAAAGGAAGCTGCGCGAGCGTTCTTGGAGCCTAAATTTTTTTTACAGATTTTATATACTGTTTCTATAAAAATTCATGGGGAGCTAATAATTACGATATCTTTCATGCCTTTGGTTAAACATCTTTCCAGTAAAAGCATGCCTTCCTATTGTGAAACTATGCTTAATCCGTATAATTTTTTCTTGTTAAATTCATGTGAAATCAATAATCAGATCATCCTTTTCTACCTTTGTGGTTATTTTTTAAAAATAAAAATACAAAATACTATACATACAAAATTTTCCAAAACAAATAGCGCGTCGGACTTTTAGTAAATTTTTTATGTGTTAGATAATTCTTTTTTTAAAAAATATTCCCCTTTTCCTAAAGCCTGTAACCAGTGCATTGCATGGCATATTGAGGATTACCCCCAAATTAATCCAATCTCAATTATGACGCAGGAAGTTCCCCAAAAAACCAGCTGACCTCTTTAGTAGGCAACAAATCAAATCACTGAAATTACTACCCTATAAAAGCTCCTCTCCCTTTCAAAAATTTCAAAGATCTGTTTAGTTTATTCTTGCATTGTTTTTCTTTGTTCGTTGGGACCTACCTGGCTACCTCCCACAGTGGCGAGGCAGCCTTTCTTCTTGGCACCTACGGGCTACGGCACAGCCTGACAGCAGCAAGAATCCAGAGAGCGAGGGAAGAGTGAGAACAGAATGGGGTGAGGGCGTGAGGCGGAGGGAGAAAGGAGGCAGCTTGGTGGATCTTGGCATCTCGCCACTGCTAGCTGCTGCTGCTTCTGAGACTAGCCGAGCCGAGTCCACTTGGTATGCTTCTTTCCCCCCTCTACTGCAAGAATTTTTTTTCTCCATCCAGTGATCACTACCCAGTTATTGCTTTCTTGATCTATGTTATAGTACTCGAATGCTTTGACGATCCATCTTTTGATGCTCTGCGATTTGTTCTTGATGGGAATTGGATTAGCGGGATGATTTGGGGTTGACGGGTGGTTGGTGGGACGAAGAACAGTTGGTGCCCAGGCATCGTTGGTGTGGATCATGTGGCTTATTTTTCTCCCTCCTTTCTTGTTGAATTGTTTGGATTGCTTGGGTCTGTACAGTTTGCTGGCAAAGGTGGCTGCTTTGTTTTTTCTTCTGCTGTATTATCAGGTGTTTGAATTGTACGATTTGATATCGGGGGATTTGGATTTTGTTTTCTGTCTCCTTTTCCTGTTTGGATTCTTGATGAGATTGCTGTCCGATTCTACTAATTATCCTTCCATCTGAGAAAATTTTAGTTTTTCTGGTGCATCAAACGAAGTGACGGTGTCTATGTAATGGTGTGCTTCTTGTATATGAACAATCCTTCTGCGTATCTAATTACATAGTACAATATTTTTTTCCCTTGTTTCAGTCTTGCGCAGCGTGAAATTTTCATATGTCGCCGTGTCCTTCCAATTAATCGAAGACTGCATCTGTAAGTACTAACTCATAGCATGGAGTTGTTCTGTTGTGCATTGTTGTATGGAACTTGTTTAGTTGATCTCATTTGTGCTAACTTTTCTTTCTAATTGCCCAGATAAAAACAACGTCAAACTGGACAGGAATTTCCTCGGGCCTTTCATTCTCATAACCCCTTGTGGTTCGGGAAGCATGGGATTTCGCTGCTACCTAATTCGGAACGTCATGTGAGCTGAGGCATTTCTTAATTTTGGGAATAAGATATTGAAGTTTTGCACAGTTCTGAGTCCTTAGGAAGTGAGGCATTATTTACTGCTTGGAGTGGTCCATCTTGCTTACCAAAAATGGCGGCCTTGGTTGGTCATGACTCAAGGCAGTATTCATGGTGGTGGGTTAGCCATATCAGCCCCAAGAACTCCAAATGGCTACAAGAAAATCTGAATGGTGAGCTTTTTTTTCTTTCCTGTTTAGCTTATGAAATTGTCATCAGCTCTGCGTTGAGCTGATAAAATTAGTGAAAAGATGAAATTGCTCATGGTGTGCATGTATGCCATTCACACATATGCAGTTATTCCCCTCTTGAGAAGTTCTCTGTATGCAGTTTTTTCTGAAAGTTTGCATAGCTGGTATTTGAAAACGTACATAGTTTTTTTCTTATCCATTTGAGTATGTAGAAGAAATTTCCTGGTAGTTAATATTTGGTAGGGTTTGTAAACAAGGTAAATAAAGTACTGTTTTCGTAGTAGTGTTTTAGTTTTTGTCGAAATTTTGATTCATGAACTTGACATGATCTTCTGTGATCATGTGATTTTTTTGCCTTCTTTTGTTCCTCAATCAGTTGAAAGTAAGTTAAGGCTAGATCATGAACTATTAATTGTTAGAGATATATTAGGAGTCCTTTATTATATTAGGATAGATTAGTTCCTTTGCCCTTATCTAGGCTTTTCCTGTCTTATCTAGACTTCTTATGTACCCTATATATACAGGCCCTTCGCCTACAAATTGAAATACATCTCATATTCATAACATGGTATCAGAGAGCCGATGTGCCTGAAACCCTAGCCGCTGCCACCGTCTTCCACTGCCGTTGCGGATCCTATACTGTGTCTATGGAGTGGGCCTCGTTGTACTGTGCTTTGCTTGCTGCTGCATGCTGGTGTTGGTGTGCTCATGCTAGTCAAAAGCCAGCTGTTGGAGTTGACGTTGGCATGCTTTAGGTTTCTTTAGGCGTTGATTCCACTGTCCACCAAAGTCCACTGTTTTTCTTTATCTTTATGCCATACCAGTACACAAATTTCAGTCCATCATCCAGCTTTGTATCCTTTCTTTTGCTTGGCTGCAGTTTCGTCTTTTTCTTTGAGCCGTTGCATTTTCTTTGTGTTGCCGGCTACAATCTACGTCTACGGATTGGAGGAGTCCACTTTCTGGATTTTGACACATGTTTGTGGCTACATGTTATGACGACCATGACGACATTTGCTAGACCCAGACTTCGGATCTTTTTAAGTGTATTTCTGTTCAAATGCAATGCTATTCTATACGCCTTGCATTTGAGGGGGTACCTTTCTTTTTAGTCTACTCTCTTTCAAATGCAATGCTATTGTATACGCCTTGCATTTAAGGGGTGTTAGAGATATATTAGGATATATTAGAAGTCATTTACTCCCTCCGTTTCACAATAGTTGTAGTTCTAGCTAAATGCACACAAAATAAGGAGACATGAAAAATGACTTGTCTACCCCCATTTAATGAAGGGTAGTTGAACAGATTAGTTAAATAAATGGCTGCATTGATGAAGGGTACAAAGGTCATATTGGTTCTAAAGTTGCATTGGAATGTGAGAACTACAACCATTTTGATAAAAATTTTGAATGCTAGAACTACAATCATTGTGAAACGGAGGTAGTATCATATTAGGATAGATTAGATCCTTTGCCCTTATCTGGGCTTTTCCTGCCTTATCTAGGCTTCTCATGTACCCTATATATACAGGCCCTTGGCCTACAGATCAATATGCATCTCATATTCATAACATTAATCATGCATGCCAATGAGTTTTTATGCCAGGGGGTTTTCTCTCAATGTAAGAACTGAAAGAATTAGAGTCCTCTGGGCGTTTAAATGTTCTTCTCATTTTAAACAGTTGAGCTGTAGAAAATTTCTTTCTGAAAAAAGGAAGCACAGAAAAATTAAACTAAGATGATGGAATGATCTTTCCCTGTATTCTTCTTAGGGATACCAATTTCCATTTGACTGTCTTTTATGGGGTTGAAATACTTCAAGGCTTTCATAGTAAAATCTCTGTGTGTGTGTGTGCTATCTATACACACACAACCCCCCTTTTTTGATGATGAAAAAAAAGTTTGAAACAAAAGAATTACATCCCTGGTTTATATCATGTGGTCCATAAACTAAACAGATCTTCTTTTGTGCAACAGACATGGACACAAAGGTTAAAGCAATGATCAAACTTATCAATGAAGATGCTGATTCTTTTGCACGGAGAGCAGAGATGTACTACAAGAAACGCCCAGAGTTAATGAAACTGGTGGAGGAGTTCTACCGAGCATACCGTGCGTTGGCAGAAAGGTATGATCAGGCCACCGGTGCACTTCGACAAGCTCACAGAACCATTTCTGAAGCATTTCCAAATCAGATGCCATCAATATCGGATGAGTCACCCTCCTCTTCGGCCCAAGAAGTGGAACCACATACTCCAGAGATGTCTACTTTCACCTGCGCACCATTTGATTCAGATGATCTGCAGAAGGATGGAGTAGGTGTGTCACCACAAAATTTCACCTCCAAGAGGAATGGTACACACCCTGAAGAAACTAGTTCATTGCCAAACCGAAAAGGTTTAAAGCAGTTCAATGATTTGCCATTGAGCAGTGAAAATGCTCCCCGTGCTGTTTTTGATGGAAAAGTACGAAAAGGCCTAATCTTTGAAAGCCCAGATGTTAAAGGGAAAGAGGATATCAGCAATGACATACTAAGTTTGCAACAAGAGATATCAAGATTATTAGCTGAGAGCCAGAATATGAAACAACATATGTTGTCAGAATCTGAGAGGGCGACCAAAGCTGAAAGTGAGATCCAAAGCCTAAAGAATACAGTCTTGCAATTGAGTTCTGAGAAAGATACTTCTTTTTTGCAATATAATCAGTCCACTGAGCGGTTGTCTGCTTTGGAGTCCGAGCTCTCTAAGGCACAGGCTGACCTCAAGAATCTAACTAATGAAATGGCTACAGAAGTCCAAAAGCTAAATAGCACTGAAGCACGGAACAGTGAAATACTGTCTGAACTTGAGACTTTGGATCAAAAGGTGAAGATGCAGCAGCAAGAACTTGAACAAAAGCACAAGGAATTGGAAAGTTTCCACTTAAGCTTCAAGGAGGAACATGAAAAGCGCTTGCAGGCTGAAAGTGCTCTACTTTCTGAAGGGAAGGAGCGTGCTCAATCTCAGGAAGAGGAACAGAGGTTGACTGTAGAAATCAAGATGTTAAATGAAAAGTTGAATGAGCTCAAGCAGACCAAGGTGGATCTTGAAGATGCTGTTTGTGAGCTGAAGAAGGAAGTCAATAGCCTTACTGAACAAAACCATTCTTCTGAGCTGCTTATACAAGAACTCCGTAATGAAATAAATTCTCTGACGGATTCAAAGAATGAACTTCAAAGTGAAATTCAAAGCCTTAAGAGCACCATTTCGCAGCTAAACACTGAGAAGGATGCAGCTTTATTGCAACACCAGATGTCTGTCGAAAGAGTATCTGTGTTGGAATCTCTACTATTGAAGCTAGAGTCAGTGAGAGACGAGGTTGTACAGAAGATACAGATGCTGATGCAGGATCTTGAACAGAAGAGAGAGGAAGTGGACAGTGTCCATGCCCAGCTGCAAGATGAATGCCGTAAGCATGCACAAACTGAAGCAGCTCTTCTAACAACAGAGAGTATGTATTCCAAGTCGCAGGAAGAAGTGGAAAAGGTTACAAAAGATCTTGACAGATTAACAAAGAAACTGAGTGAGTTGGAAAATGACAAGTTAGATCTGGGAAGCACATCAAGAGAACTAAAGAACACCATTTTAGATTTGAGCTCCGAGAAAGATGAGGCACTTCTTCAAAAACAGCGTTATTTGGAGAAAGTATCTCATTTGGAGCTACAACTCTCAGAGACACAGTTGGAACTGGAGAAGTGTATACAGAGAATGCAGCTACGGGAACTAGAAATTGCACAGAGGAGTGAAAGTGTGGACAGCCTGAAGGTGAGTCTGAAAGATGAAGCTGAAAAGAGGGTGCAAGCTGAAAAATCTGTCCTGTCAGTGCAGAATATGTATTCTGAGTCTCAGGAAGAAGTAAGTAGGCTGCATCTAGAGATTGAGAAGCTGAATGGCAAGTTGAATGAGTTGGAGAGCTCGTCATCTGAACTTAAGAACACCATCTTACTTCTGCATGCCGAGAAAGATGCTACCCTTGTCCAGAACCAAGAGTCCTCGGTGAGAGTATCTGTTCTGGAATCTGAACTCTCAAAGTTGCAGGCTGAACTGGAGAAGGTTGAAGGGAAAGTAGAGATACTGGAGCAAGAACTCAAACATAAGATAGAAGAAGTGGATAGTCTCCAAATTAGCCTACGAGGTGACGCCCAGAAGCGCATTGAAGGTGAAGCAGCTCTTGTCTCAATGACAAATCTTCACTCTGACTCTCAGGAAGAAGTGAACAGGTTGACACTGGAGATTAACAAGCTGACACGGAAGTTAAGTGAGGTGGAGAACAGTAAGATGGATCTTGAGAACATTGTGTCCAAGCATATGGAGGACATATATATCCTTCGAGAACAGAATCTTTCTACTGAGCTTATGATAAAAGACCTTCATTGTGAGTTGGACACATTGAAGGAATTGAATTTGAAACTTGAGACTGAAGTGGGGTTACATATAGGCGAAAAGGAATTACTTCAGAGAGACTTTGCTTGTCAAAGAGAAGAGAAGGAAAACCTAGAGGGTATACAGCATGCTCTGGCTGATGAGATGAGTACTCTAAAAAGCAACACAGAAACAAAACAGAAGTTAATTGAGGAATTGCAGATTATGAACTTGAAACTGAAGGAGGTATGTGCAAAGAATGAGGTTGAAAAAGCACTTCTTTCAGAAAAGGTTCAAGAGGTGGAGAAGCTATCTGAGGAATATTCACTCTTGGAGAACTCACTTTCAGACGCAAATGCTGAAATGGATGCACTGAGGGAGAAAATAAACGTGTTAGAAGCTTCAGAAAGCTCTCTGAAAGATGCAGTTTCCTCTCATGTTTCTGAAAAAGCTGTGCTTGCATCAGAGCTAGAAACCCTTGGTAAAGGTTTTGCCAACATTTCAGAGAAGAATTCTATCTTGGATATCTCATTATCTAATATGAAAACTGAGATTGAAGAATTGAGAACAAAGCTTAAAGATTCAGAAGAAACCTGCCAGGCTCACCTTTCAAATAACTCAGCTCTTTCTGCTGAAAAGAACAATGTGTTTTCTCAGGTAATTAATGAAGCAAACCTACAAAATCGTATTGTAGTAGAAATTGGTATTGCTATATCAATTATATCAATGAAAGTCAAATTGTTCTTATGTAATATATTTTTCTTTAACTCAAAACATTGTTTGTACCTAATATATTGAGTAACTTTTGGTCTTTCAGCTCGAGAGCATTACAGTGCTTATGAAAGCCCTGGAAGGTAAGCATGCTGATTTGGAAGAGAAGCACTCTTCTTTATCAATAGAGAAGAATCTTGCATATGATCAAGTAAGGGGACTGCAGGATCAGTTGAGAATAAAAAATGAGGAGTATGAAGCTGTTTTGGAATCACATCAGATGGAAGTAAAAAACTTTGAGGAGCAGATTTCTTCTATGCAAGAGAAAACACATTATATGAATAAAATGCTTGAACATGAAGAGCAAAAGAACATGAATGCTTTTATTAGTGTAGTTATCTTAAAGAACAGTTTGCTTGATGCGATAAACAATAACATTGCTCTTTTCAGTAAATGCCAAAAGTATGCAGAGGCAAACCATACCACAGAAATGTTACTTTTACAACTTAAGGATGAAGCCCGAGATCATGAAGAGGAGAGGAGAACATTGCTTATGCATACTGAAAAACTTAGAGAAGGGATTTCACAACACATGAAGGTTCTTAATATCCACAATGATTTAGGTCCTGCTAATATAGCTCAGGATGAAATTCTCTTGCGTACTGTTTCAGATGAAACCTTCAATATTCTGAAACTAAAAGAGGAAAGTGAAGATGCTAATAAGCTCATGTACACTGAGCTCTTGGTTATTGCAACAGTTCTGTTGCAAGTAGGAATGGAGCTCAGAGATCTGCACTTGCAGAAGTGTGCCCTTGAGAAAGAAGTGGAAAGTGGGGTAGAAGAATTGGTTTCTTTGCAAAATGAAAATCAACAGATTTTGGAATGCAGTGGACAGCTGAGACAATGGTTGAAGAAAGGCAGCGAAAGGGAAGAGCTACTGAAAACTGAACTATTGGTCTTAAAAGATAAGCTATCTTGCTTGAGTGGGTCCTACCAGACTTCACGAGATGAAATTTCCAACCTGGCTCAGAAAAATGAGTCTTTGTCTAAGGAACATCAGTCTTTGATTGAGAAGTGCAATGCCTTGGAGGATGAGAATGGTACAAATCTTGCAGAATGCATGAGGCTTGAGCACTTGTCTTTGTTCTTGAGGGGCCATAATAATGAGGTAGCGTCTGCATTGGCATCTCTTACCAATGAGATGGCCTTGCTGACTTTAAATAATGGTGAACTTGATTGTGAACTCCAAGTGTTGAGAAGAAGAGCCATGACACTTGAATCGGAAAACAATCACCTAAAGGAGTATTTTGTCCACTTGGTAGAGATTTTTCAAACTCGGTTAGTCTTTTCAGTGTTTGATTTGAACACGAGTAGAACCATATGCCAAGAACTGGTTATTGAACTTGAGAGTCTAATGGCACAGCTGATACAGAAGGATGATGAGCTACTGGAAGCAGAAGAGAAGGTTCAATTATTAGAAGAAAAGAACCGTGAATTATGTGGAGTTGTTGGTGCTCTTCAGGTTGCCATTGAAGGGGCCAAAGTGGTGAAAGGAGAGCTTGAGAAGAAAATCACAACACTGACTGAGGAGGGTACTACCAAGGATGATGACATCTTGCTTCTTTGGCGAGCGAATGAGATGCTTCAGGCGGAGGTTAACATTCTAAAAGGCAAGGAAGATCGTTTGACTTCTGCACATGTGTTCATGTCAAAAGAGGTTGAGCAACATGAAAGGGATTGTGTTGTGCTGATGAGTGATGCAATAACATCTTCAGTGAATGCTGCAGTCTATGAAGAAAAAGCACTGAAACTTATGATGGAGGGCAAAGCTATGGAGATTAGTGCAATAGACCAAAAGGTGTTGCTAATGAAGGAAATATCCTCACGAGATGCTCATACTGTGGATCTGCACAAAAAGGTTACTAGCATGCAGGAAGAAAATGCAGAACTGAAGGCCGAGTTGAGCACACATCTAGCTCTCGTAGCATCTTTATCTGATCATGTGAATGTGCTGGAACAAGACACTCTTTCTCTGTCAAAGACGCATAGCACAAGAGGCAAAGTGGTAAGCTTCTTCAAACATTCTTGATGATTAGTCAATTCTATTCCATTTTTTCATGTGATTGCAACACTGCCACTCTTACATTGGAAACAAAATTTAACTACCGTTTAGCTTTATTACTAGTGTAATGATCAATGGCAATGTTAATTTTTTGCTGCTGCTCATCTTCCTTTCATCTTATATTAGTAGCTGGATATTTCTACTGTAGTTTTATGCACAAACATGGATTTGACATTTTACCATGTACTTCCGTCCACGGTACATATGTATGACATGACGAACTAATGGTCTTATCCCCTCCCCTCTTCCCTTTTTCAACGTATCTTATTTCTTCATAGGAAGCTGTGTGGTTACCTTATCTGCAAGGGGGCAACCACGCGCCAGATTCTCACCACTACGCAGAAGGAACTCGAGAGTTACGGCAGTTAATTGCAAGAACAGAAGCACTCCGAGTGGTTATATTAAACGCCAAAGACCATCAAGATCATGAATCAACTGAATCTGCTGCTAAGTTGGCAGCAGCAAATATAGAAATTCAAGAGCTTAAAGCAAGAAACGGCTCACGCATGGAGGCAAGGGAAATATATTCTGATGAGAAGCCTAAGGATGCTGAGGGTTCCAAAGGGAAGCAGGTCCAAATGATGAAGGATATTGAGCTTGATCAAATATCTACCTGTCCACCATACGGCACTGGAGCGGCCCTCTACCCGCGTGGCAACGGTGCAAATGCTGAGCTAGATGATGAGATGCTTCAACTATGGGAGGCTGCTGAGAGGAACTGCAAGAACCAAACAGCCAAGTCCTCGTCATCTGAGCACGACATACAAGCAGTTGAGGAGGAGGAGAGTGAGTTTCCTTCCTCTGAGCTAGCAAGGGGGAGAAACCTTGGAATCAATAAGCTCGAGACGTCAAAGGCGTCAGTAGAGCCTCACGAAGTATGGAGCAAGAATGTACTCGAGAGACTCACTTCTGATGCTCAGAGGCTGCTGAGCATCCAAACGAGCATCGAGGAGTTGAAGCGGAAAATGGGTGATCCATCAAAGGGCAAGTCCCCCATGAATTCTGAGTACAACAGTGTCAGCACTCAGCTGCTTGAGACCGAGGGGTACGTCTTGGAACAGATCAACTTCAACAGCAAATTGACAAAGAATGCTGAGAATTACCCTGCACCGTCAGATAGTATGAATGCTGAACGGGAAGGGTACTCCAGTAGGAGGAAGATCTCCGAGCAGGTGCAGAAAGGGTCGGAAAACGTGGCGAGGCTGGAGCTGGAACTTCAGAAGATTCAGTACGTCTTGCTGAAGCTTGAGGAGGAGCATGAGTACAGAAGGCTTAAAGTCTCCGATAAACGCACTCGGGTGCTTCTGAGGGATTATCTGTACGGTAGGAAGGACCGTGGTGGCGGGAAGAAGCAAAAGAAGAGGGCACCCTTCTGTGGTTGTGTGCAATCAAGAACCGAGGCTTAACCATTTTGTTGTGGCGGCAGCAAGAAATTATGAAGGAAATGAGCTGCCAGCCCCAAGAGGCTGGCAAGGTATCACTGCTTTGAGCAAGTGATGTTCTTAGATCCCCATTGTAATTGAGTTAGCATATTAGCATCCGGAATAAGCTTATGTACCTAAAAATTTTGGCTTTCCAGGTTAAATGAGGCCATCTTAGCTAGTTCAATATGATAAATCCCCTGTAGCAACATGATATATCAAGGTACTTTCGTTCCTCCATACGCTGCATTTGGATGGCCTCTGCAATGCATTGTTGTTTCAGGGCGTCTTGTTTCTTTCCTCCTCCATTCGAGGGGCGCTATCATTATAGTATTTTATGTTCGCAAGAGGCAATAACCTAACATAACAGTGTTCTTTTGTCATTTCTAGGGCATGAAAAAGTCCGGCTGTCAATCACCTGTTTCTCACGTGCCCCTTCATGAGGCAGGTTTGGCGACGGGTAGCAGCCTTGATAAGTTGATAGAGCTAAGATCATCTCTAACCATTTTTCCTTCATTTCTTTTCCTTCCCTATTTTCTTTTTCTTCATTTTCCTGAACAGAATAGAAAAGAGAATCTTTTCTGAAACGGTACGGTGAAGGAATTCTATTAGAAAGTGTTGAAGGAATTCTATTAGAAAACATTGAAAAGAAATTCTATTAGAAAGTGTTGAAGAGAATGAGATTCCTTTCGTGACAAGTACGTGCCCCGTGATGGGGCCCGTTGGAGATGGCCCGGGGGACAACAGCAACGGAGCACTTTATGGAATGTCTCAAATTTTCGAAGGACATCAACAGCGACAGGCGGAAATAGACCGGTTGATGGTCTGCTAATTGGAAGGAGCGGAACGTAAGAATCTAGATAGTCTTTTGGTTGTCGTGGCTGTGCATAAACTTTTTGCTGTTTTCTTCCTTTGAAATATAACCAACAGGTTTTCAAAAAAAAAAAAATCTGGCTTCAGAAAAAAGTTTCAAGCTCGTTGGTATGTTGCTATGGTCGTGTCTAGCAGCAATGGTAAACATCTATCGGTGTCCTAGCTTGATGTCAGGAATAGGAGGTTTCGGGCAAGAATACTATTTGCAAATGAACACTGTAATTTGACAAATTATCCATCTTTCCACACAAGCAATCGTAATTCGTATCCCCCATCTCAAAACTATGTTTCAGAACCCATACATGGTTTCAGAATTCAGGACAGCTTCTGATACTTATGTAAGCAAAATTGATGAGTTATTCGCTCTGCCATTAGGAATCTGTGCTGCCGATCTTCTGATGACAATACAGTACATTGGTGAAGATGTTCTATATAGATAGATATATATCTCCTAGCGGCCTGTGCCATGCCAGCTAAGTTGGAACTAGGAACACAGCTATGCAGGCCAACCTTCCATTAGAGTTTCAGACCATGTTGTCAGGAGTTGCTGCACTTCCAACATCCATTCCTATCTTACAGTTGTGTTGCGCGTAGTGGCACGCCTCGCCCACTGTCAAGAAGATCCACTCATCGCCGATGAGCTGGAGCACCTTTGATTTGTCCAGTTTCTTCATGACTTCGCTCCCCGGGTTCGCCAGCGCAATCTGCAGACATATGGTATGCAATGGCAATCAGATGAACAGTTCCTGGAAAGAGAGATCTTCAGCAAAAGGGTGTTGCTGCCATTGTCCCTCTTTACCTGAATACTCCTGCTCTCTAGGCTCTTCTTGAGCTCCTCAAGCATCTTCGTGCCGCTCGTGTCGATGCTGGCAACAGCTGCAGGAAAGGCAGATTGGTAGATCAATCTTCAGGTTCACTGTTCAGTTTCAGATTCAGTGTAAGAACTTACCACCCATGTCCAGGACCACACACTGCAAGATCCCCTCACTCTCAGCCTTGATCCGGTCCTCCTCATCGTCGATCCACCGTGAGACCCTGAACATAAGAGTAGAAGTTTGTATTATACATCAAACTACTCTTCAGACCAAACATTGTTTTCGGATTTTGTACAGTGTATTGCAATGCTTGTTGGCTGCTTTTACTCACCTCTGTCGCAGGTAGCTCGCATTGGCGAAGTAGATGGGCGAGTCAATGTGCAGTACAAGCACTCCCGGCACGGTCCGCGCCTCGGTGTACTGGTCCTTCCTTCTGTAGATCATGGAGCCCGGCATGTTCCCCAGGACCGTCGTCCTCGGCCGTGCGACGAAGAGCAGGATACGGAGAATCGATATCGCAACCTGAAATCAAACAAAATTAGCACAGTGCACGTGTACGGCAGCATATTGGGATGATCAAAGTGAGCTTCGGAAGAGAATGCATATACCGCAATGGACAGCCCGATTTCGATGTCGCCCAAGACGACGCCGAGGTAGGCGCCGATGCACACGCAGAAGTCGACCTTGTCGACCTTCCAGAGGTGACCCACGGCCTTGTAGTCGATGACGCTTACCATGGCTGACATGATGATGGCCGAGAGGACTACCAGCGGGGTGTAGTGGAAGAGCGGCGTCAGGAACAGCAGTGTGATCATCACCACCAGCGCCATCACTGCGTTCGACATGGCCGTCTTGCAGCCGGAGTTGTAGTTCACCGCGGACCGCGAAAACGGGCCTGCCATGCATCCATGGAGCAATGACAGTCAGAGTTCATGCAGATTTTTGAGACTTGTTGGCTCAGCTTCATCCGATAAACAGTTGTGGTTTAGTTTCTCGAGGAAAAAAGATTGTACCGGCGGTGACGTAGCAGGATGTCCACGATCCGACGATGTTCATCAGCCCGAAGGCGATCATCTCCTTGTTGCCGTCGACGTGGTAGTTTTTGACCATGGAGAAGCTCCTCCCTACTGCAATTCCTTCCTGTGTTCCACGTAACAGAGTATTGTAACTACTCACATAGCTAGTGCTTCACTGAGAATTTAACTTAATTATATATTTTTGCAGTAGCTACTGTCAGTTTTGATGAGATGAAGTAGCACTATTGTCAGGCTTACGGCGAGGCCAATGATGCCGGTTATGATCCCGGTCTTGAGGGCGGTCATCGTGTGCGACGACGACAGGAGAAGGCTCTTCGCCGACGGTGGATTTATGCCCTTCTTGAGGTAACCAATCTGGACAAGAAAAAAGTTGGCACAAATCAATCATTCAGTCCGGTGTTGCTAGCTACTAGATATATGTTAATATGTGTATGTTGATGAGTTTATGAGGTTTCTACTCATGCTCACCACTTGAATGCCATGGTTTTCACCATGGATGAGGTACACAAGAAGGCTCCCAAGGATGATTGATGCCAACGGCGCTACCGCCGATACCCAGAAGAACTTGGGCCGCCTTTTGCTCTGTCAAACAAAGATCATACATTAATGGACATTAGTTTTTGTTTTCACCTGCATTTTTAGATTTCTGTTTGTACCCATAATAACTTGGGCCTTGGTGTTTCTATACCAAGAAATCAGGCATTATTGGGTGAACCCAACTTGTTTCTCACAAAAATATTGAGCTCGTTTTTGAAACTTTACCGGAGAGTAGCGATGAGAGCGAAAACCAGAACTTACTAGATTTTTTCGACCAAATGTTTGATCGTAATAGGCAGAGGGCGCGGTATAGGAAAGGAGTGGATCAAAAGTATCTGCGCTTCAAAATTTGAAATTTCATTTTTTTTGTGGGCAACACCAAAGTTTTGCTCAGTAAAAATTAACTTTTTTCCGTACGCCATTTATTTTACCAGACTCCACCAGTAAGAGCGAAAATGTTTTTCCATGGTTTTCTCCTTGCTGGTTGTATCCTAATTGGTGTTCCCAATTCTCAATGGAGTGGCACGCAAAGCATTTGGGCTCAAACCAAAAAAAAATGGATTTGGCATGCTAGCTAGGTTATCTCTGTCCACGTGAATCGATTCCTTTGTCCTACGCTCAACCTACCAAATTCATCCATGATCGATTCCTTTGTCCTAGTGCGACGGACGGCTCCAAACATTTCATGGCAGCAGTACCCTACCATGCCATGAGGCATGAGGACACCCTTTCATGAGCTAGATCATCTACTTAGACTGCACACGCAATTACTTTCTCTGCTACTGACTGTTTGCATTAAGCTGACACATAATGCAAACATAAATGAGTACTTGTACAGTGCATCTAAAGTACGAAAGAGATCACTCGATTGTTGGATCCAAATTTCAATACCTGCATGCACAAGATTCAGATGTATTCGTTCGTTTTACCCTCTCGAGGATATAACAGAGAACGTAGCTACCGTTAGATCAAGTAAATAGTTTGGATGCATGATTGCATGGTAAAGGAAATCCAAGATTGACGATGATCTGAATCAACTTAGCTGAAGACGAGGCTGATCAAGGTACTTACCAAGAAGCGAGTGACGGACAGGAGGAGGAGGAAGCAGCAGCCGAGGACGACGCTCTCCCATCGCCACTGCACCCAGCCGGCACGCAAAGCAACACAAAGAAACCATCAGAAATTCAGAGACATCGAAAGAGACGACGCACTTTGCTGCAAGAGTCTGCATCAGCTCGACGCTGACGGTTCATTCAGTGCATGGACGGCAGCGAGTACAGCTGCAAGCATGGCAGAGACCGAATCGGACAGAACGCAACTTAACCTCACTCGCTGTAGCCATAGAAGAGGTAACTGGCTTGGAAATTGAAACTGGGCACTTGGCATCGCATGCATGCATGGCCGGCCATTCTGTGCGCGCGCTCTAGCTAGCTCTGTGCCGTGCATGCGTGCCGCCGGACACGTGTGGCACTGCACTGAACTTGGCACTCGAGTCTACGAGATCGATTTTTCCCAACAAACTGTTCATTTTTTTTCGAACATTTAACAGACTGTTTATGGCTGGTGAGAAATATGTCCATATATAGACTATAGGTCCTGTTGCGTAGTGTACAATGTGACGTGAATTAGTCTACGTAAGATAATTGGATCGTGTATATAAGACTATACTGGATTGTAGCATGGAAATAAAGATATGCTAATTGCATGTGTGAAATAGTTGTATATACCATTATAGTCCATAGTGATGTCTATAAGTGAAACGGCAGAGCGCGCGTTATATATATAGGTAGTTGTTATCTAAATCGTTATACATGTTTTAACAATACTATTGTTCTGCTAATCGCTGGTGAAATAGTGTTCTAAGCTTGTCAACAAATGGCACATCTTAAATTTTGCAAGAAAAAATGACAAAGTTAGACAAAATATAGCAAAGTTGGCTTTCATCCAAAATGGAATACTGAAACCTGTGGCCTGGGGGTGCATGCTGGAGAGTGGGAGTTGGAGAGACTGACCTGGTGAACCTGCGAGGAGACGGAACGAACGACGGCGACGACGTCGGTTGCGGTGGTGAAGTGGTGGAGGCCGAGCAGCCCCTTGAGCTGCTGCAGGCACACCACCGTCGCCGCGCCGCCCATGAACCCGACGATCGCCGCGTGCGACAGGAAGTCCACCACGAAGCCCAGCCTCAGCACGCCCAGCGCAGCCTGGAACACGCCGGCGAAGAAGGTGGCCGTGAAGGCCAGCCGCAGGTACAGCTCTGGGTTCTCCGCCGGCGGCGCCTCCCTCCCCAGCATCGCCGCGAACAGCAGAGACGCCACCGCCATCGTCCCCACTGCCAGCTCCCGCGAGCTCCCCATCACCGCGTACACCAGCGCCGGCACGAAGCTAGAGTCTGCACACGCACACACACACTCGTCAATAGATGTAACGCGTCGTCACACGTGCGCATGCATGGCTGCATACGTAGAGATGTCCTTACATAGGCCGAGGATGGGAGGGAGGTCGGCGAGCTTGGCGTAGCTAATGCCCTGGGGGACGGCGAGGCTTGCGACGGTGACGCCGGCGACGAGGTCGGACCGGAGCGCGCCGAGGGAGTAGGACGGCAGCCACTCCAGACACGGGAACAGGTACCGGAGCGCCGCCAGCGCGCGCCGGCCGCCGCCGCGGCCCTCCCGCGCCACCGTGCGGAACGGGTCGTCGGGGAAGAACATCTCCATCATGTTGGCGCCGAGCGTCCGGAGGAACGGCCGCTCCGGGGGCACCGGCACGCGCGGCCCCGGCCGGCCGGCCGCCGGAACGTCGACGACCTGCCCCACCATGACCGCTGCAAAGCGTATGTGTACGTGCAAAAAAAGTCCCTAGCTAGTCTCGTGTGTTCGAGATGAAATATTGCAAGAGCATTTGACGTGTATATATGATCGATCGATGTGCGCACGTGTGCACATCAATCAGAGTCGGACACTCGGACTCGTAACGAGTGTCGATCGGACTCGGGGTAATTGGCACACGTACGGTCGTGGATGTTCACTGCATGCATGGGCTTATCCGATCGGTTGTAAACTAGTAATATAATGAGGTGATTAATTGGTTGGTGATCATATGACGAGCTGATTGCGCGCACTCCCAATGCAGGGTCTTTACACGCTATTTCTAATCATGCCACGTCATATAGAAACAACAATGGTATAACCCTCTCAATTTACTATATTTAGTAATTAATTTATTTTATATATTTTCTTTCTATTTGTGAGACTTATTGAAACGGCTTAATGTTTTTAGTGGGGAATTCTTCTTATTTCTTGTTTTTTACTCTTCATCTCAACAATTCGTCTTATATGGCAAGTATAAAGACGGCTTACATCAGCCCTAGGCGTTCTGTTCCTAAGATGACAGTGGATGTTTTTTTTCCTAATTAGTTGTGTGATTCTGTAATAGTTTGGATGGGAAAGGTAATGTAAGCTATGATCCGTTCAGGATAAGGTCTGTTAAACAACTACGCTACCGGGTATAGTTCGAGATTGTTGATTCACACGCAAGACAATCAGAGTACAAACACAGATGTGGGAGGAGAATGATTCTTTATTACTATTCTCATGTGTGTACAATAGGAGACCTCTCCTCCTTTTATAGTGTAGCTCTAGGGTTTCGACATGGGCCAATACAGGGTCTTCGTGAGCCGGTTTCTTAACACTCCCCCTTTGGCCTTTGCCGTGAGATGCATATGCCTCATTAAAACTCCATAAAAACCTAATGAAAAAAATTTAGAGAAAGAGTACATAGCATGCGCCTTGTGCTGCACGAATTGCCTCGTTAAAAATCTTATGTGAGAAACTTCTGTGAAAACTCACTAAGGAAAAAAGAGTCCAATTCACCCAATTTTCAAATCATCTTCATGACATTCCCTTGGGTACTCAGACTACATGTGTAAGATTTATTTTGGAGTATGTGAACATTCTCCCCCTGAAATCTGTACTTCTCAAAGTCTTTTCATCCCAATTCTCTTTACGCACCTTTCAAAACTAGATGCTAGGAGAGACTTAGTGAATAAATTAGCTAAATTCTCGCATGACTTATTGTGCAATATCTTGATCTCGTTCATCTTATGCATTTCATGAGCATAGAAGAACTTGGGGTTAATATGCTTCGTAAGGTTGCTTTGCACATAACCTATCTGCATTTGAGCAACACAAGCTGCATTATGTTCATAGATTATCGTGGGGTTTGCTCAATATTCAGTCCACATGACTTCTGGATGTGGTGAGCCATTCTTCGAAGCCATGCACATTCCCGAGAGGCTTCATACAGGGCAATTATTTCCGAGTGGTTTATATAAGTTGACATAAGGGTCTGGTTGGACGACCTCCATGAAATGGCCGTCCCACCACAAAGAAAAACATACCCGGTTTGTGATTTGCCAGTATGCGGATCAGACAGGTACCCTGTATCTGTATAGCCAACTAGATTCAATTCTTGATTCCTTCCGTAAAACAAGCCAAGGTCCCTGCTTCCTTAAAGGTATCTGAAGATGTCCTTGATCCCCTTCCAATGTCTTTTGGTTGGCTCTGCACTGTACCGAGCCAGCAAATTCACGGCGAACACAATGTCCGGCCTAGTGCTGTTCGCGAGGTACATGAGCGTACCAATTGCACTTAAGTATGGGTTTTCAGATCCTAGGACTTCCTCTTCCTCTTCTCTAGGCCTGTATGGGTCTTGGTCTGCTTGCAGTGACCTTCCGACCATTGGGGTTTTCGCGGGATATGCCTTTTCAAACCCAAATCTCTCTAACACCTTCTCTGTGTAGGATGATTGGTGTACCAAGATTCCACCTTGGACATGCTCGAGCTGCAAGCCTAAGCAAAATTTGGGTTTTCCCAAGTCTTTCATTTCAAACTCAGACTTCAAGTATGAGTAGGCTTCTTCTATCTCTTTCTTTGTCCCGATGATGTTCAAGTCATCTACGTAGACAGAGATTATAGAGAATCCGTTCGGGGATCTATGTATGAATACACAGGGACAATCTTCATTGTTTGTGTAGCCTTTCTTGCAGAGAAATTCACTCAAGTGATTATACCACATTCTTCCTGACTGCTTGAGTCCATACAGTGATTTCTCAAGTTTCACACTGTATAGATTTCTAATGCTCTATCTTGGTTCAGGACAGGGATACCTTCTAGAATTTTCATGTATATGTCCGAATCCAAATTTCCATAAAGATATGCAGTTACAACATCCATCAATTTCATTTCCAACTTCAGGTTGACTGCCATTGAGATCAAGTACCTAAAGGTTATTCCGCCCATGACCGGGGAGTAGGTTTCTTCATAACCAACTCCATGACGTTGAGTGAAACCTTGAGCAACCAGCCTTGTTTTGTACATTACAATTTCATTCTTTTTATTTCTCTTCCGAACAAAGACCTATTTATGACCTACGGGGTGAATATGGAGAGGTATGCGGCATACAGGCCCAAACACCTCTCTCTTGTTCAGAGAGATCAATTCAGCAGATATTGCCTTCTTCCATTCTTCCCAGTCCGGCTTTTTCTTGCACTCTGCCAGAGATGCAGGCTCAGGATCGTGGTCAATGATGGTGGCAATTTTCTTTGCAAAATATGCATTCGCATTGGGTGTTGCTCTATTCATGGACTCTCCCGTTAATACATAATTTATGGCCATTTCATCATGGGGTGCTTCTTCTTGCACTTTTACTTGTTTTTCTCCGCTATTTCCCATCACGGGGGCAAGTTCCTTTAGCTTTTCTTCGCCTATGTGTGCGCACACATTTTCGTCGGCGACTTCCTTCAGTGGAAGATTCAGATCTGGTATTGCCCTTCCCCCGGGCTTCTTCCCAGTGCTAGGTCTCAACTGGCTCCCCTTCTTTCTTTGGAGCATTTTTATGATAGGCTGTGGCAAGTCCTCTTGCCCTTCTTTCCCCAGACGTCTCCGAGTACTTCGGGTTTGAGGAGCCAGAGTTCCCATTCTTTTGTTTTTGTTTGGAGGCCTCTGAACGGGATTCAGGGTACCTTCTATTTTCTTTGGTATTTCAACCCTCTCTGGTGTATTTCGAGCAGGTACATGCGACTTGACCACACTCTTCATATCACAAAAATGATCAGGCAGTTCATTTGCTAGATTCTGCAAATCAATTATCTTCTGGACTTCTTGATTTGCTTCATTAGTGCGGGGTCATGTGCGGGGATACCAGTCGAATGCCATATGATTTCCCGATATTTTTCATCCAAAGGTTGATTTCCTCCCCTAATAACGGGAAGTTACCCTCATCAAAAATGCAGTCAGCGAACCGGGCCTTATGCAAGTCCCCCGACATAGATTCCAAATATCGGATGATAGATTGACTTTCAAATTCAACATATATCCCATGTTTACAGAGTGGGCCATGGCAGTCCGCTGTGGAGCCGGTATCGGTATATATACCATGTATCCAAACTTTCTAAGATGGAAAATTTTTGGTATGACCCACTGCACTAGTTGCATTAGTGAATAGATGTTGTAGGCTGATGGTCGAAAATTGATGAGTGCTGTTGCGTGCAGGACTGCGTGTTCCTAGCAAGTGTTGGGCAAGTTATAACTCTGCAAAAGAGGCCGGGCAATGAACTTAATTCTCCTGATCAAAGCCTCTGCTACTCCATTTTGTGTGTGGACATGGGGTACAGAGTGCTCAACTGCGATGCCTAGTGCTGTACAATAATCATCAAATGCCTTTGAAGTAAATTCTCCGGCATTGTCCATTCTAATGGACTTTCACGCGATGATCGGGAAGGTGTTCTTAATTCTAATGATCTGCGAGATCAGTTTGGCAAAGGCATGATTTCTGGTAGACAATAAGCAGACGTGTGACCACTTTGAGGACGCATCAATGAGCACCATAAAGTACCGAAATGGTCCTGATAACGGCTGAATTGGACAGCAAATATGCCCTTGGATGCATTCTAGGAATGCAGGGATTTCATCTCTCACTTTCATAATGGATGGCCAAGTTATCAATTTTCCGGTGGCACATGCGGGGCACACAAAATCTTCTTGATTTGGGAAATTTTTAACATTCAAGTTATGGCCTTGCGAATTGTTTACTATATTCCTCATCATTCTAAGACCAGGGTGGCCTAGGCGGCAATGCCAAAGGGAAAATAATTCAGAGCTTCTAAATGCAGTCTTTGTCGCCGGGAAATCCCGCCGATGGTGAGGTTCAGTGCCCCTCCCGGTGCTGGAGAGGACGCCGAGAGAAGTAGTGGTGAGAGAGCCGAGCGCTCAGTGAATAAACTAGTGTGAATGTGTATGATCAGAATGCTTGTCCATTTCATTGATGAGTTTACCAATTTATATAACTCTAGGATCAGGGTTTACATGCATGGAAAATACCCAAATTACCCCGACCCCCGGGAAATACCTAGATTGCCCTGATCTCTGGATTGTTGATTGTAAGATCAACGACTAGGCTAGTTTTCTTACAATCCAGGTTGCTCTAATTCCTAATGTGCCCTCGGGGGACACATACTGACAAAGCTGTTGATTTAATTTGATCTTGTCAGAGATTGTTGCGGGGTCTTCGTCTTCTAGTCCGGGACTCGTCAAAGATTACCCCCGGTCCCTCCATAGGGTCTTCGTGACATCTTCGGCGAGACTTCACTCCTCTGCCATGAGGATCCTCGTCGCTTGGGATTTACCCACGAACGTTCGACCCTTCGTGTCATCCTCCTGACCCTTCGCGAACGTCCGTCTTGCTCCCATCCCAAGGGGTCCTGAGGTCTATCTTAGGCACGCTTCACCACTTACCCCCTTTGAGTAAGGATCTTCATGAAGGATCTTTACAGCATCTTCGTGGACATCCACCTTTTCCGGAGATGGGGTGGCTGCCACTACAACAGTCTTCAAAGAGGCATACACTATGGGTGCATTTATTCTTGTGTAGTACAACCCAGTTTTATATGAGGAAAAATTTCTCTGCTACCATCTTTTCACATCCTGCATGCTTCATGGTGCATAGGTATTCTTTGCCATTGTCATCAGAAGTTTCTACGTGAAACCCATAGGCACGAATGTCTTTGAAGCTTAAGAGAGTTCTCGTGGATTCCAGGTACAAGAGTGCTTCTTCAATATTCAGGATAGTACCCATAGGCAGTATAATTGTGGCTCTTCCGGAGCCTATTATACATGAATCGCTACCTGCGATTGTGGTAATACTCCCAGTGTTCTTCGTGATCGACTGGAAGTACTTGGTCTCTCTCAAGATGGTATTTGTCATGCCACTATCGACAATTCAAATTTTCTCCATTGGGCGCTACACAAGTTCTAGAAAGATACAATACAATTCCAATCAAAATAGTGGCATAATTATTGCTTGCAAAAATAGAATACTGGAAAAATAGACTGCATGTTCAACCATGAGAAAAATAACAGTTTGCTCTTCTAGAGCTTACAATTCATTATTCAAATATTCACAAATGACTACCACCATCCAAAATAAAAGTACTAAAAAGTGCTATTCATGCACTAAATTGATTCAGTGAAGAGGGCGTCCACTTCTGCCTCTATGTCATCAACAAAGGTCTTCTCCCCTTCAGCCAGGATCTGGGCTGCCTGCCCAATGTCAAGTAGGGTTGTGGTATCCGGGACCTCCAAATCCAAGGCATCATCATCGTCTGCCATGGCGAAGTGTGCCTCTGCTTGCATTTTGCCCTTCTCCTTCTTCTTAGCTTGGTATGCGGCGACGACATTTTTGGGTTTCCGGCAAATCTTCGACCAGTATCCCCAAGTGCCACAACGGAAGCACGTCTGGTTCTGTTCTCCATATGGCTTTACTGGTGGCTTCTCTTTGTCATTCAACTTCTTCTGGGCATTAGGCCTTTCCTGGGCTGTTTTTCCCCCTTTTCCTCCCTTTTTGCCCCTCTTCCTTTGAGTGGGCTTCTTTATTTTGTAGCTATTGGCATTGACTTTTGTGCCACAGCCTTTTCCTGGTTGCGAGACAAAAGTTTTTGCGAAGAACCTCATCTTGCGATTCTGCAACTTGCATCACATCGATCAGTTCGCTATACTCATTATATGCGTCCTGTCAATAGCTGCGGGCAACCTGGATAGCACTAGGGTGGAAGGTAGAGAGGGTTTTTTCAATCTTTTCTTCATCTGTGATCTTCTTGCCACAGAGAGTGAGATTGGTACAAATTCTATGCAAAGCAGAATTGTACTCAGCCACAGTCTTGTAGTCTGCAAACCTTAGGCGATTCCAATCCTGCTCTGCCTGGGGCAGGATAGTGTACTTGAGCTTTTCAAATCGCTTCTGGAGTACGTTCCATAGCTCAAGTGCACTCCCCTCAGCCATATATTCATTCTTCAGAGTGGCTGAGAGGTGGTGCCTAAGAAAGTGCAAAGCTTGATCATTTTGCTTGGGTGTAGGTTGCTCGTCCTTCGAGGACCCTATGCCGATAGCACATCGGAGCTTCTTGCTCCCGAGCACGATCTTTACATCAGATGTCCACGTGAGATAATTCTGGCCATGCGGGGCCAGTTCCTGAAACTCACGGTTCACGATGCTTGTCATCTGCATGTTCATTAAATTCATTCATTAGATTACTGCGTGTAATCCGAATGGTGGTCGTCAAAGTTTCAAATTTCTCATAGTTTTCCAGTAAACTAAAGGCAATAAATATATGCAATCATGACAAGATTCATAAAATAAGCATGAAAGCAGTAAATTAGGACTTCAATTTCAAAAAAAAGGGACCAAAATTCGAAATCTCAAGGTCCTTTTATGCTAGGAAATGTATTTTCTGCAACTTCAGCAATTTCAGGGGGATTTTTGTAATTTTTAGCATTACTGAAAAATTCTCTATGCTATTTTAAGGTTTTTCGAGGACCTGTGCGCAAAATTAGGTCGGCCCATGACTTCCTTCTCATTTTTTGGGCATGCTGGCCTGCATGGCCCAGCCCACCGCGCCCCCTTTTTCAGTTTATTTTTCATTTTCCATTGGGCTAGCCCATCGCGCCGCCCCCACCCTTTCTATAGCAGGCCAGCCTTTGGGCCCCCAACGGGGTTTGGCCCATGCGGGTCTGCTAGGGAGGGGCTGCTAGGTTTTTCCTCGGTCTTGGCCGTGCCGTTGCGTAGATGGCGCGTGGCGTGATGGGAGGCAGGCGGTGGCGCCCATGAGCTGGGGTGATGCAGCGCGCATGGCCTTTAGGCGCACCGAGGCGCAAAGCAAGCGCAAGACGGTTCGGCCGTGGTGGCAACGCTGCCAAAGACGCTGGCGAGGGTGGTGGCGCGAGTGGCGGCGCTTCAACGTGGGCGGCGGCGGGTGGTGGCTGCTGCGCGAGTGGCCGGGTGCGGGTGGCGGCGCTCAAGCGCGGCGGCCATCGGTGCTGGCGCGCTGCGGCGCTTCCGGCGTGTGGCGGCGGGGCAAGGCGGCGGCGTGCCGGCGGTGGTGCATCATACGTGGAGGGCGGCGTTCGGCCCAAGGCGGCATGGTTCCATACGCGTGTGAAAGGGCATTGCTTGGCCTGAGGTGGTGTGCGGTGCCGTGTGTGCGTGCCGGGCAGCACGGTGCCCAAGGCAGGGGCGAAGCGCTGCTAATGCTCGTGGGGCGGCGCGGGGCTGGAAGCCGGCGAGCGCGCTCATCTTGCGTCGTCTTGTGCTGGACAAAGGCGAGCACGTCTTTGCGGGCATGTGGCAACCGCACCGGTGTGCACGCGCCGCACTTCACTGTGTGCTTGTGGAGGCCGGGCCAAGGCGAGCGGCGGCGCTGCGAGGGCGGAAACCGAGGCCGGCGGCAGATGGGTGGCGCTGCATGCGCGGGCAACTTCGAGTTGCATGCGTGACCCTTTTTTCTATTACGAATCTATTAAGATAGATCTACTGTATACAGATTCAATTGTCTATAGATTCAATTCCTTTTACCTTCGTTCTTCATGAATCGAAATAGGGATTCGACGACTGTCACGTAGGACAGATTGACTGGTCCTGTCTAGATCTGTCAGCGTGATGGCGATTCGATGCCGATAGGACGTCGATGTTGTCATTCGATCCCTCTGGCGTCTTGCGATTCCTCGAGCGTCGTGCTAATAATGTGTTAAACAACTACGCTCCTACAGGTGTAGTCCGAGGTTGTTGATTCACATACAAGACAATTAGAGTATGAACGCAGATGTGGGAGGAGAATGATTTTTTATTGCTATTCTCATGTGTGTACAATGGGGGACCTCTCCTCCTTTTATAGTGTAACTCTAGGGTTTCGGCATGGGCCAATACCGGACCTACGTGGGCCGGTTTCTTAACAAGGTCCAGGTAAGAAAACGGATAACCTAGGTAGAGTGAAATATTTGTAGCTGGGTCACTTTTTTGGATAAATAAAAAAATAGTTTGCGCCTCTAGTCCTGAGAGGGAGTCTCGTTCTTCGTTCTTTCCACACGTACGGAGTTAATTCTCTGCCTAAGATATGTCTGAAAATTGGCAATAAACAAAATCCCCTTACTATGGTAATTAGAGATAATTAACCATCGAGTTTGTACGTAGTCCGTTAATTAGATGTAATCAAAACGGTTAATTAGAAGAAAAAGGTCTAATAAAAATCAAACATAAATACTTGCGGACGGGCACTTGGTTGATGATTAAATCATGTTGTCTGATTCGTAGCCAAGTCTGGTGTTAGTTACAAGTGTTTGGATATATAACACACACATCGGGGTGCTGTACCCCTGTACACCATTGCCTTCTCATTCCCCACAAAGAACTCCAAAGTAGAGGTATAATCGGGTCGGGTACGGGCAGGTAGTTGGTCATCCCGTACCCTATTCTTTTATTTTTTTCTCTGGGTACAGGTGCGGGTAGCAAAAATCGGGTAGGGTACGGGTAACGGGTAGCGTTTTCTACGAACGGGTAGAAAACGGGTTTCGGGTAGTGTGCGGGCGAGTATAATATGGACAACGGGTATTTCATCGGGTAGTGTGTGAATTAACTAAGATCAAAATATGTGATAAAAACAATCCAACTAATACACATGGACTATTTTTATTTTTATTTTTATTTTTAGTCTCTCTACGCCTCTATAGTTATGTGACTAGATTAGAAATTTAGTTCCCTAGAAATTATTTAGTTTTGTAAGGATGATGCTGTGCTTGCTGTACAGCACTGAAAAATAAAATGTTTAATATGCAACATAGATAACATGGCCGTTGTGGTCCAATGGTTAGCATCCTTTGCATGATGCGCATGGTCAGGGGTTCGAATCCCAGCAAGGGCATGGTGCAAGCTAGCTGGTGATTTTTTGATTACTGCAGTGTAGTGCAGGTGGGCCTGCATCACGTGCATGGGCTACGATTCGGCGTGGGCTCCTGCAGGCCGGCCTGCATTGCTGGGCTTGGAGGCCATGGGCCTTATGGCCTGGTTACTCTATCCGGTACCCGAATGGTAGAATTTGTTGGGTACCCGACCCGTACCTGCCGGGTATCGGAGATCCCGTACCCGACCCGAACCCGAAGTGAATTTAACCGGGTACTACTCGTACCCGAACCTGTACCCGGCGGGTAGTGCAAAACAGTGCCCATTAGGGTAATTTAGCATTTGGGTACGGGTACGAGTCGGGTATTACCCGATCCATTTACACCCCTACTCCAAAGAGAGAGAGACGAGCTTGGCCTCACTAATCCCTGGCTTCTTCCATGGCGAGCTCAGACTCCCTCCTATCTTCTTCCCCGGCGATGTCGGGCTCCACGATGGCTGCTTCCTTGACGAGCTTGGCCTCCTCATGGCTTCTTCCCCCGAGCGTCCCCTGCAGCCCAGTAGCTCACAGATTTGGCGAGACAACGCCCTCGAAGCCAACGTGCACCTTCCGGCGGCCGGCCGCGAGCCTCACCGACGTGTGCTCCTTATCCCGACATGCTCGAGCTCCTCCCAGCGACTTCCTCCTGGCGGCCATGCACCGCTCCCCGTAGCCTTTACTCGGCTCGCGACGGGGCCGCCTCCTCCTGCACGCTGGTGGCCGCAAATTCTCCCATGACAACGACGTGAGTAGGGCTGGAACTTGAGCTCGTGGCTCGCAAGTAGCTCGGGCTCGGCTCGAGAAATGGCTTGGTTCAGGATCGAATCGTTTGAAAACGAGCCGAGCTCAAACCCACTTTGCAGCTCGGCATTGAAAACGAGCCCGAGCCAAGCCATGCTTAGCTCGCTCGTTTTAGCTCGTGAGGGCTCGTTTGCCCTGCTCACAGCAGCAGCCAGCAGGCGCATAGGCAGGAAGGCCCAATTACTTGGGCCGGCTCTAGCCCAAGTGTACCGATCGGGCAATCGGCCTTTAGCCCTCTGCATACTACCACCGGAGCGATCCACAGCGATCCGGCACAAGGCGCGGCCGCCACTCATAATCGCCAGCGGCGCGCATAGAAACCTAACCCTAACAAGCCGAAAAGCTGCTCACGGCGCCGTCGCCGCCGAAGTTGCTCACGGCGCCTCCACAGCCGCCGTCGAAGCAGCTCGAGAGCAAGTGGCGGTGGGGCATCTCAACAGAGGGGCGGCGTGAGAGGTGGCGGCAACGGCTACCTCGACAGTGGCATGGTGAGCTCCTCCCATGGATCGGTGGACGACGTCGGCTCCGAGGTAGGTTTTCCGATGCTGGACGCTCGGTTGGATGGATTTTGAGGGAGGGATTTGGGGGTTTTAATAGGGGTTGGCCAGGGGAGTTCGACCGATTTGGGTCGGTTCCGAGTTCCGACTGGGGAATGGGGATAGGGGTGCTTGGGCTGCTAGAGATTGAGGAGGAAAAACAGTTGAACTCGAGAAGGATTCGGTTTAGGGATGATTTAGGATGGTTCTGTGATACACAGTTCGGCTAGGGATAAATTCGAATCGGGGTTCAAGAAGAACTCAAGTTCCTGGGATTTTGGATGACGAGATCGGCAGGGAAACGAGACCATCGGCTTGGATTAGAGATGGAGTTCGTCGAATGAAATCACGAGCTCACGAGCCTCACGAGTCGGGCCGAGCTTTTAGCGAGCCCAAGCTGAGCTAGGATCTGAGCTAGTTATTCTAAACGAGCCGAGCCAGCTCATTTAGAAAACGAGCCCGAGCCGAGCCAGCCCTGGCTCGTTCAGGCTCCGCTCGGTTCCAGCACTAGATGTGAGCATTGCCGATCACCCTGCTCCTCCCTACTCCCATTCAGTCCTACGCGGTGTTGTGGCGAGAACCTGTGGCAAGCTTTTGTGTGGCCAAGGGTTGTCTAGGTGACTAGGGTCTGATTGGTTGGTGTCTATCTTTGGATCTATTTGGTTGCTAGTTTAAGTGTGCCACAATTAAGTTTAGGTGTGGCATAACCCACTAGATAGGTGTTTGGTTCATTGCTGAACTTGGGCACGCCACAACTAGTTAGGCACCTTAACAGACATTCACTATGGGAAAAATTACAAACATTGTGGCGATCGAATCCACCGCCACACTCCTACACCACAGTCTCCTCTCTCCTTACAAACAGGACAACCGCCAAGGTTGCTGGCGATGACAAACGACGAACCAGAAATAAGAAAATTGAACCACATGGCACTAGGGATCCCGACGATGCACACAGTAACGACGACGCTATTGGGAAGAACTCGCTGGCGGTCAACATTGTGGGGGAAGAGACCGAGCTTGCTGAGGAAGAAGGGCATGTGGGAAGCAGATCTCATTGGAGAAGAAGGTGGCGCCGCTAGGCCCTTCACCGGATCTTGGGAGGAATCTCATGGAGGGTCGGAGCATACGGGAGTAGCCGCCAACCTCTAGGAGAGGAGGCATCCATCCATGAGTAGCACACCCACGCCACCAACGCACATCCCACACCGCCGCCTCCAAATCTAGGCGCCGAGCGTCGCCACCATGAGAGGTTGTGGTGAGGAGAGGTGGCAGGGGGAAGGACGACACTAGGCCTAAGGAAAACGAGCTCGTCCTCGAGCTCGTCGGGCTCGAATTTGGGGGACAAGAAGACAAGGGCGTCTTAGGTTTGGGGAAGAAGAAGACACGGGAAATAAGAGCATTGGGGAAGAAAGACAATGTAGGCAACTTAGCTCGTCGGGCCCAGATTTGGGAGGCAAAGAAGACAAGGGTGTCTGGTGTTTGGGGAAGAAGACATGGGAAAGAAGAAGAGCATTAGGGAAGAAGACGACCTGGACAGCTTAGGCAATTTTCCCCTTGGCAAACCAAACATCTATCCCAACTTTTTGTCTGATCTAATGTTAATTATGGCTAGAAACCAAACAACTCCTAACCATAGTTGAGTTAGGCCCTGTTCTTTGGAGCTGAAAAGCTGGTTGGGATTAAAAGCTTAAAAATTGAGGGCCCTTAAAAAATGGCTTGGAAAGAATAAAATATATATTAAAAAATAGTTTTAATATCTTTGAGAAGAATCACTAAAAACTCCCACAAAAATGAATACAAAGTGTTACAACGTATGACTTGTACAAAAATGACAAATTTCTAAACTGTAACTTTTAATCTTGTTTAAGCTAAAAAGAAGAGGGCCTTAGTCAAGCCACACATGTGTCAAATGCCTAAGGTTAGCTTAGGCAAACTTAGTCATAAACCAAGCAGGTCCTTTGTCATAACTAGGCTTAGACAAGTGTGGCAAGTCATAATTTGTGTGGCGAAGAAATTCATCACCACACTTGTGGCACAGTTTGACAAAGATTTGAACCAATGACATGTGAACCATATGCATAAGAAAGTGTGGCAAGCCACAGTTATGGCATTGACCAAACACCTATAAAAAAAACTATGGAACGTTTAAAGTGCGGTGTGGAAAAGTATAGCTGCAAACCAAGTAGGCCCTAACATTATGTGGCATGCCTAACTTCGGTGGCCAACTAAACAGACGCCTAAACAGCTGTGACAAGTCTAACCCTAGGCATGAAAAGTTAGGCCACCAACCAAACAGGCTTGGTGTCTTGTCAGCTTGGCTTTGGCTCAAGAAAACAACAAAACTTTGCAACGTCTGCACGATTCTTGGCTCGTTGCACCCACAGCCAACCTCCATGAATCAACTAGTCTAACAGCGTGCATGTATGTTATAGCTAGTAAGAAGCCCTTGCTATTAGGTGTAGTCCAGGCGCCCCTTAATAGATATAAAGTAGGAGACACAGAGAGGTGGAGGAAGGCATCGATGCTTTTTTATTCCAATCACTTCTGTACAACAGGGGATCCTCCTTCTTTTATAGCCCTGGGCCTTCTTGGCCCAATAATCGTTTCTTAACACTTCCCCTTGGGTCTTTGCCACGAGATGCTTCTGCCTCAAAAACTCCATAAAAACCTAGAGGGAAAAAATATTTAGAGAAAGAACACATAGTATATGCCTGCTGTGTTGCATGAATTGCCTCATTAAAAACCTCATATAAGAAACTTCCATTAAAACTCACCAAGGAAAAAAGAGTACAGTTCACCCAAATTCGAAACTAGTCTTCAAGATTAATATTAGGTACTCACACTCCATGTTCAAAATTTATCTAGGAGTATGTGAAGATTCTCCCTCTAAAATCTGCACTTCTCTAAGTCTTATCATCCCGATTGCTTTAATGCACCTTTCGAACGTAGATGCAGAGAGTGACTTAGTGAATAAATCTGCAAAATCCTCACATGACTTAGTGTGCATGATCTTAATTTCGTTCGTCTTATGTAATTCATGAGCATAAAAGAACTTAGGGTTAGTATGCTTTATGAGGTTGCTTTTCACATAGCCCATCTGTATTTGAGCAACACAAGCTGCATTGTCTTCATAAATGATAGTAGGGATTTGCTCAATGTTCAAGCCACATGACTTCTAGATGTGGTGAACCATTCTTCGAAACCATGCATATTCATGGAAGGCTTCATACAATGCGATAATTTCTGAGTGGTTCGTCGACTTTGTGACAAGAGTCTGCTTAGTCGACTTCCATGATATTGTTGTTCCACTACAAAGGAAACACATACCCAGTTTAAGACTTGCCTGTATGTAGGTCAGACAAGTATCCTGCATCGTCATAGCCAACCAGATTCAAGTCTTGATTCTTTTCCTAAAACATGCCAAGATCCTTGCTTCCTTGGAGGTAATGGAAGATGTCCTTGACCCCTTTCCAATGCCTTTTGGTGGGTTCTGCACTATATCTAGCTATCAAGTTAACGGCGAATGCAATATCCAGCCTAGTGCTATTCGCAAGATACATGAATGATCCAATTGTACTTAGATATAGGAACTCAGGCTCTAGGACTTCCTTTCCCCTCTTCTTTAGGCCTGTACGGATCTTGGTCTGCTTGCAATGATCTTCCGACCATCGGGGTTTTAGCAGGGTATGCCTTTTTAAATCCAATTTTTTTTCGAGCACCTTCTGAGAGTAGGATGATTGGTGCACTAAAATCCCCCTTGAACATGTTCAAGCTGTAGGTCTAAACAATACTTGGTTTTGCCCATGTCTTTCATTTCAAATTCAGACTTCAAGTATGAACTTGCTTCATCAACTTCTTCACCTGTTCCAATGATGTTCAAATCATCTACGGAGACAGAAATTATGCAGAACCCATCCTAGGACCGCTGGATGAAGACGCAGGGATAGTCTTTACTGTTTATGTAGCCTTTCTTGCATAGAAATTCACTCAAGCGATTATACCACATTCTTCCTGACTGCTTGAGTCCATACAACGATTTTTTCAATTTCACTCTATATAGGTTTCTATTTGCTCTGTCTTGGTTCAGGATAGGAATACCTTCTGGTACTTTCATGTAGATATCCAAATCCAAGTTCCATACAAATATGCTGCAACAACATCCATCAATTTCATTTTCTAGCTTAAATTAACTACCCTTGAGATTAGATACCTAAAGGTAATTCCGCCCATGACCGGGGAGTAGGTTTTTTCATAATCAACTCCTGGACGTTGAGTGAAACCTTGTGCAACTAGCCGTGCTTTGTATCGTACGACTTCATTATTCTTGTTCCTTTTCCGAACAAAGACCCATTTGTGACCTATGAGGTGAATATGGGAGACGTGCGGCACACGGGTGTAAACATCTCTCTTTTGTTCAGAGAGATTAATTCATCTAAAATTGCCTTTCTCCATTCTTCCCAGTCCAACCTTTTCTTGCATTCTGCCAATGATGCTGTATCAATGATCATGGCAATTTTCTTTGCAAAATACATATATGTCGACGGTTGGGAGTGCGGGCCCCTAGGTGCCGAGCTTACTTGTTGAACTGGGATCAACGGGCCCCTTTCCGCAGCTGCAGGGACGTTTAAGACAACGAATTCGATCAAGCAACCGGAGGAGACAAAGATATTTACCCTGGCTCGAGCCCCTCGAGCGAGGTAATAGCCCTACGTCCAGCAATGTGAATATATGAGTATATGAAGGATGTTACAAGGATGCCCGAGCAAGCTTGAGCGGCGAACACTCAAGTCTGTCCGAAGCAAGAGAATTATGGTGTGTTTTCTGTGTGCCTTCTTCTTTTTTCTCTCTTCCCCCCTTTTTCCCCTCTCATGTGTGCGCAAGGCTTATCTATTTATACAAGTACGAGGACTACCAACTTTTTAGGGAATACCGCTTATAATCTAGCGGTCCATACGGTGCTTTCTCTGGTCCGAGCGCTACTCTCTTGACTAGAGCCATACGGGAACTGTCGCGCGCCCATGCCCTGGAACGACGTAAGAAGGTGTGGCGCGTGACAAGAAAACAGTAAAACGTGAGGGGGCAGGTGAATGCTGACTTTTTCAACCCCGCGACGGGACGTAGCAGCACAATGGATGCCGGCACGACGGGTGCAAGGGAAACAGAAAATGAGGCCTATCCGGAGCACTCGCGTGTCTCCTTATAGTGCTTGGGCAAAGAAGTAACCGAGCATTGCACTGCGCACCGTCGGCGCTGCTCGGGAGCTCCCGAGCAGCAATTTGTTCGTCCCGAGCAACGCTTCCAAGGTATATGTGTACTCTCCCGAGGAACTCTTTCAGGTATGTCAGTTATCTCTCCCGAGCAACTCTTTCGGGGTACTAATATCACGGAGGTCAGGCTGATTCTAGGTAATTACGGGAATACCACTAATCCCTGTTAGCCAGTCCCCGAGGCTCAAGTGGAAAGCTACTCGAGCCGAGTCGTCCTCTTGAGGCTCAAGAATGATCCTTAGAGGGGATTGCCTGGCATTGAAGGACTAATGCCGTAAAGGAGGCAAGGATCGAAACCCTTCTGTGCCTCTGGTGAGAGGTATTCTCATTGTCGCCTAGGAGATCGGCCCGCGCCCACCGACCAGACGTTTGGGAAATCGAGGCCAATGAATTCTCGCGTGCGCGAAGGAAGAACAACCGGCTTCCACCGGTTGGGTTTCTTGATCGCCATGGACTTGATCCATCGTGGGAGCGGAAACCAACAGTAGCGCTAGGTCTATAAAAGGGGACAGGGCAAAGCTTAGGCATCGTACACCCAAGCTTGGTTGGCCGATCATGTCTTCTTCCAATTCCTCCCACGAATCCCACAACGACGATGAAGCGACCATCGATGCAATCCTCCGGCGGGATCACCGGAGGCAGTTGCGGTGCCGGGAGCGGGCGGTGAATGATGCCGTCCTGGCGCGATCCTCATCGTCCTTGCCGAGAAGGATGCCTCGGGCGGCGGGGGAAAAGAAGAAGAGGCCGATGGGCTCGCGGCCCCTGCAGCGGAGGAGGCCCTAGACGGGGTCGAGGCTGTAGAGGATGAGGCAGCAGCTAGCGCTAAGGCAGAGGCTACCGCTTTTGAGGCCACAGCTGGCGCCGAGGCAGAGGCAGAGCCAGGCGGCGGGGTTGAGGAACCTAAACCAGCACCTGGTCCCGTATCGTCAGTCAGCAGCAATAGCAGCAGCTTAGGATAGGCTGGGTTAGCCTATTTGATGGGAAAGGGTATCATCCCTTCCCTAGTGATGCAAGATACCCGAACCCATCCTTGCATCGCTAGCCTCGTAGAACATAGAAGTGTTTCTCTTATTTGTGAATTGCACTTCGTTCGCTCTGCCTTTGTAATCAGCCCACGAATCAAGAAATGAATCAATCTTTTCTTAATTCTATTTTTGCATTCTTGTTTAGTCCATACCGCTCTTGCTCGGTGTGTAGCTCTAGGAGTTGTCAGAAGCTTCGAGCTTCTAGGACTTAGGTCGATTAGATGCGAGCTCGCTCCCGAGCAACACTTCGTGCAAGAACCTTATTTTCCTCGGCCAACACCTCCGAGATGTGTTTGATCTTCTCGAGCAACTCTTCGAGGTATTCTACCCGTCCCAAGCAATACTTTGAGGTATTCGTCCGTCCCGAGGAATACTTTGGGGTATTTGTCCGTCCCAAGCAATACTTTGGGATATGTCATCCCGAGCATTGGTCACTCGGGGTATAGCTTCGTTTGGGTTTGGAAAAGGCCGGTTTGTTGGGATTTGACAAATGCCTTCTTGAGAGCTTTGGTAACTTCGCCGGCTGGAACGTGATGGATAACCACCTGGGCACTTTGATAACCGCGCCCGCCCGCGTTGATTCTTCGTGCATTGAGAAACTAACCGACGGGGGCCCTCTTAGCAGGGGCCGCTGCGTGCCAGGTACGGTTAATCTTTTTATAAGTTTACACCGCGGGGGAAAGCAATCCCCTCGCCTTCTAACTCCTCAGCCAAATTGCCCTAATCTCCTTTCGTCCTCCACCGCCGTTGCCCCAACTTTCCCTGGCTGAAAGGAGCATCTAAGGCCTAGAGGGGGGTGAATAGGCTAACTCAAATTCTAATATTTTTGTTCTTTTTTTAAAAGCAAAATTAAATTACCCAAACCTAGCTACTCAATCCTATCTAGGAATGGATGAACTACAACTAAGCAAACTTACAAGAAACTTAAATAAAACGAAAAATAAACTTGCAAGAGGTAAAAGCGAGAAGAGGCACACGATTTTTTCCCGTGGTTCGTAGCTTCACTCCTACTCCACGTTGAGGCTTACCCTTGACACACAAGGGTCTCTGCCTCGATCCACTAGTGGTAGCCTTTAGCCACCCCGACAAGGTCGACTCCAACCTTTCACAAACTTGTTGGACGGCTTCCATAGACATCGACAAGCCTCCAAGAACCACCACCATGCACACACCGTCTAGGTGCTCCACAAACACCAAGGGTAACAAGTTCAAGGAAGAAAGAAAACCAAAACGATCAAGAACACCCTTGAGCACACTTACCTTACTTACCTCGAAGGAATCCTTCCCAAATCACTCACAACTCTAGGTTCATGGGGTGGAAAAGGGGTGAGTTTGGGGCTAAAGACGAAGAACACGAAATGGAAAACTCAACCCTCCTCTCTAGCACCTCTTCTCTATTTATAGTAGGAAGGTCCCGACTCTCCTGGCGTGCAAATAGGAATGGTAGTCTTAATTTAGCCGGAAGAACCAAACTGTGAGACAAAATGGATCTGGCAAACTCTGGAATGGCTAACCTAGTCGGATAGCTCGGCTAGGCTTAGCCGGAAGGTCCGGCTAGCTAGCCAGACTATTCGGCTAGCACTGTCAGGTGCCAGCCCTCAGGCCCCCTGAAAACAGAAGGTACACACCCTTAGCTGGCCGGACTATCCGGCTAGCATTGTCTGCCATTAGCCCTCAGAATCTCTGGAAACAGAAGGTACACACCCTTAGCCGGATGGTCCGGCTAGGTTAGGCACACTGCAATTTCTGGAATTTTAACTGGGGCCAACAGAAGAGACACACCTTTAGCCAGAAGGTCCAGCTAGGCTAGCCGGACTATCTGGTTAACACACTGGAGTTTTTGGAATTTTACTCAGGCCCAACAGAAGAGACACACCTTTAGCCGGAAGGTCCGGCTAGACTAGGCAGACCATCCGGCTAACACTCTCAGTCTTCTGTCTCTCTCTCAACACATGGAAAAAATTGATCCAGAAGTTACACTATGGTAGCCGGAATATCCTACTAAATTAGTCGGAATATCCTACTACCATAGGATGATTTTCAGCCTTCAAAAAGATAGTTCCAAAACTATTTTCTGACTTTCCCGGCTTCAACCCTAGGCTTTCTAAGGCTCCAAAACAACTCTCTAGACTCTCTCAAAGATAAACAAATAAGTTGTGCTCAAGAGAGAAAAGATCGAGAAAGTTTTCAACTTTGAACCCCTCTTAATAGTCAGTAAAAAATTAGAAAACAGCACACCTATCTACATGTGGATAAAACGTCTCCTATCCACCTCTAAACAAGTCCTTAGTCTTCCATCTTGATGCTTCGACATCCTTTAGAGCTTAAAGGGTCCATGAAAGCCAAGATTTTCCAATTAAGCATTCTCCGGGAAAATTATTATCAGAGAGATCCAAAAATCAGTTGTCATCAACATGAAAATCACATAGTGCCATGGGGCTTACAATCTCCCCTATTTTGGTGATTGATGACAACACCTGTCTAAAGATCAAAAACATCCAACAACAAACTCTTCCAAGGGGTTAGCACAAAAATAACATATGATATACAATAAAAAATAAACTCCCCCTAGACACATGCATGCTCAAAGTGTATATGACAAACAACACACAACCAAAAGATAAGCAATTCAGTTAAAAACACAACCACAGAGTAAAGCACAAAGCATAATCTAGTTCCAAACTAGTTCCAAAGCATAAAGTAACCAAGTCATAAGAACCACAAAGTACCAGCCACATAGTACCAACATGTCAAGCACAACCACAAAGTATCAAGACACAGTATCAAGTAGCAATAATAGTAGAATCCTAAGCCTCACATATCTCTCTCCCCCTTTGGCATCAAGCACTAAAAGATAAACTTAATCTTCATGCACCGACAAGAGAAATGAATGAGATCACTTCTTTGAAGCACGACGACGAAAGTATGTGACCAAATTCTGCCGGAGAGACTTCTTAGGCTTGGATGAAGATGAAGCAGGTGGATCATCAGAAGATGCATCAATAGGATCAACTGAAGATGGATCTGAAGTTCTAACATCTGAAGAAACCTGAATCAGAAATGCATCAGGAGGCATTGTGGCATACACATCTGACTGTGAGGGATAGACACCAGGGTCCAAAGAGACATTAAATAGCTGATCACCCAGATACTGCACAGACCTATACAAATCATCAATTCTCTCATTGCTATACCTCTGCTGTGCCTCAATCCGCCCAATCCTTCCCTCCATGGAATTCTGCCATGACACTTGTTGATCATGCCACCCAACATACATGGAATGTCTGGCATTCTGCTCATTGTGCCAGTCCATGTACATATCGTGCCTAGCATTCTCTTCATTGTGCCAATCAATATACATTTGATGTAGAGCATCTTGTTGGGCAAAGAAGTTTGCAAATTGATCAAAATAAGCAGGTGGAGGAGCTACCTGAGGCTGGAAAGGAATATCCTGTGGCTCCCCCTGAATCTCTGCTTCTTCTTCCTCAGCTTGTTGTCCTGCCTGCTGTCCTTGTTGCGCTCTTGTTCTCTTATCATCATCTTTAATTGCTACGAGAAACTCTAGCACCTTTTCAATCAACATATTTTCTGAAGTCATCTTCAGTTTCAGCAGGTAATGACATATAAGATGACCAAAAGGAAGCTTTCTCTTCACATCCCTCTTGATAGCTTCCTCCATCTCAGCAAAAATGAAATCCACTAGATTTATCCGAGCTTGACTGAAGACATAATACGAGAACCAAGCAACAATAGGAAGGAACCTATCATTATATCCCCCTCTAGGCACAAGCTGTCTTCTCACAATCTTATTGAAAAGAGAATACACCAGAGACAGATACTTAGTCAAATGCATATTAAACTTGGCATCATCCACGCCTATATACTTTTACTGAATATCAGCAAAATTAGGCATGATACCTTTTCTTGCCCACCTCTTGGGAAAGACCAAAGGATGAATACAAATTCCAGAGTGAGAGATCCCAAAAACATCACCAAATTGCCTCTGATTCACAATGACTTGTTGTCCTCTGTAACTGAATACAATTCTTGTTCTATCCCTAGACATTCACAATGTAGCATAAAATTCTTGCACAATTCTTGAATAGTAAGACAATGGAGTGATAAGAAATTTTGCCAGACCTAGAGTACTTTCACAGGACTGCCTGATCAAATGGGTATCCACAGCTTTATAAACTCTATTCCATGACACAAAGGAATGCTGATAGATACAATCTTTCCTAAAAAGATACATCTTGTACAAGTCTCTATGAATTTGACACCAGAAGTTATCATTTCGCATGTCCTTCTTCTTTGGAAACCAATTCTTCAAAGCCATGCCCCAATACATCTTGAGTTGTTTCTGAGTCAATTGAGATACATCCTGGGATTGATATCCCCTACTTCCAAAGAGTCGAGTAGAATCAGCTCTGGCTCAGAATCCTCATCCATGGCACTTCGTACTCATCAGTTGATTCATTAGCTGGCATAAAAGTTTCTTCCTCATCATCATCACTAGAGCTAGCTTCTGGAGTGAGAAGCCTCCTAGAAGCATTCTTTCTAGCAGGTTGCTTTCTGACTCTTTGAGAAGCTCCAGATTGCCCTCCAATTGAAATACCAGCAGACTGCCTCGAAGTTTTAGCTTGTTTCATGAGAGGTGAGCTCCCTTGCATAATGCCCTTACCCTTCTCAACATTCTTAGTCCTCGGCATGATAATAGCTCACAAAATAACAGCCTCAAAAAGAATCACATACTTACAATCTCACTGACACAACAGTCATAGAAAGCCACTAGCCACAGCACAATTTTGACACTGATACTCAGAGCAATTATCTTCTCAATATCACAGAGCAATACCTTTCACAAACCACACAAAGACAGTACTTGCAATAAAAGCACACAAATATCCATCACAAATACCAACACTAATTAGCTAGACAATCTATGGAGTTCAAGGGACCTAGGGTTTGAGTTCTATGCAACAAGATGAAGGAATCGAAGAAGAAAGGTTGCATAGGCACTTACCCAAGCCCTAGGGAAGAAGCCTCGTCAAATCTTGACCGAAGTTGAGAAGCCTTCACCCTTGCCCTAGAGAAAAGGGTAGGCTTGCTAGAGATCAAATCCTGGCCAAAACTCCTTCTCCATTCACAAGGCTTTTGGAGGAATTGAAGGAGGAGGATGAGGGCTTTGATTTGGTGGAGTGAATTTGGAGGAGCCTTCCTAGGGAAAGGGATCCTTAAGGAGATTGAGAACCCTAGAGAACACCCTTAGAGAAGAACAAGTCAAGAAGAGGAGAAATAACACGAGGGGATAAGATAGAGGTAGAAGAAAGGAAGCACTCGGGCAAAACAGAAAGTGCCCAACACTATCCGGACTATCCGGCTAATTTAGCCGGACCATCCAAACACAAGTTAGGTAACCACGTGTTGTCTGTTAGCTACCTCTAAAGTCTAGTTTGGCTCAAAACTAAGTCTAAAAGTTTGAAAAAATTGGAAATTGAGCCAACCAGATGAATTTAACATAATTTGTACAAAATATACATATTTCACTCTTTTTGTACCATTTTCTTGAAGATTTTCGACATCAGAGAAAATTGAAAACTAAAATTGCAAAGGAACTCCAAAATTGGCAAATGAGCACAAAGATGAGTTTTGACAATTATACAAGAGACAATTCACCAAAAATTTCTTTCACAACTTGTCTCAAAGGTATAATTAAGTTTTGCATCAACCGGAACAATTTTCACATGACACTTTGATGAAATTCAAATAGATTTACCAAAGAACAAGCTTTAGCAAGTTTGATGTAACAAATACCAAATAAAGTGCATATGAAATCAAAAGAATCACTTTGGCCCAACATATGCAAGTTTGAACAAATATGAGGTAAAAGGTAGCAACCAAGACATATTTTGAGTTTTTTCTTTTAAAAATTTGTGTCTTTGAGACACTTATTCACATAACTTCATGATTTTCAACAAAATTCATAAGAGGGGCAATAAAACAAGAATCTCAAGCCTTTGTCGACCTCATCTAGCATTACACTAAAAATGAGAGTCTTGGTCATCCAAAACTCCCCCTGAGCTCATGCCTAGTGCAATGACAAGCAATCTCATCAAGTAAGATTGGTGAGATACAAAGATGAATTTTTAAAACATTTTTTTTAACCATTTTCTCCTCTTTTTTAGACTCATTTATATCAAGAAGTACCACAAATACAACATATGAGCTCACACAGGATATGAAAAGCTTAAGATCATCAAATAAGTCACTTGCAACAAATACAAGGTACAAGTACATTTCGACCATTTAAAACAAGCTCTTGGAGATGAAATTGTTAGGATTTGCTTATTACATGCAAAAATTGGTCTAGTTGAAGCATCACAAGAATTACACACTTCTTCAACAATCATAGAAGCCTTTTCAGATTCAACCATCCACAAGTATAATAGACTAAGCTCAATTGACATGAAGCTCATCACTTAAAACCAAAAGATCAACACTTGAAAAACAAAAAATTTACAATGAAATCAACGTGAAATTTACAAAATCAAAACCAAATACAGATAACCACAATCATGGCAAGCAATTGAGATTGGACTTGTCTAGTATGTTGAGTTCATTTCTTAATTTGTAAAAGCGTGCCTCATCCAAGGGTTTAGTAAAGAAATCCGCAAGCTGATCTTAGACCTCATATACTCAAGCATAATGTCACCCTTCGCCACACAATCCCTAAGGAAATGGTGTCGGATGTCAATATGCTTAGTGCGTGAATGCTGAACAGGATTGTTGGCTATCTTTACCGCGCTCTCATTATCACACAACAAAGGCACATTTTCGAGAGTTATCCTAAAGTCAAGTAAGGACTATGTCAAGTATATTATTTGAGCACAACAACTCCCGGCTGCTATATATTCTGCCTCAGCAGTAGATAAAGCCACGGTTTTGTTTCTTAGAAGCCCATGATACAAGTGAGATGTTTCTTGGATACCAAAGACCTATACTAGTCGTATGTTTCAAATATCTTAAAATCCTTTTAACATCACTCAAATAAATTTCTTTGGGAGCAGATTGAAATCTAGCATGCATGCACACACTAAACATAATATTTGGCCTAGAAACAGTGAGATACAACAGAGCACCTATCTTGGAACGGTAAAGAGTTGGGTTAACTGACTTACCTTCCTCGTTGAGATCCAAATGCCCATGAGTAGCCATGGGGGTTTTGATGGGCTTACAATCTGACATATCAAAGCGCTTGAGAAGATCCTTGATATATTTCTCTTGTCATATGAAAGTCCCTTACTTCAAATGTTTGATTTGCAAACCCAAGAAGAAAGACAATTCTCCCATCATTGACATCTCAAACTCGTTAGCCATCATGTTTCCAAACTCTTCACAGTGTGCACCATTTGTACACCCAAAGATAATGTCATCAACATAAACTTGGCAAATGAAGAAATCACCATCAATCATCTTGATAAACAATGTTGAGTCAACTTTTCCAATGGAGAAGTCCTTCTCGAGTAAGAAATCCCTCAATCTCTCTTACCAAGCTTTAGAAGCTTGCTTGAGCCCATAAAGTGCCTTGGTAAGCTTGTACACATGATCGGGATGCTTCTCATCTTCAAAACCTGGAGGTTGCTCAACATATACCAACTCATTAATGTAGCCATTCAGAAAAACACTCTTGACATCCATTTGTTTCAAAACAATGTCTTTGCAAGTCGAGAAGGCAAGCAACAGTCGTACTGCCTCAATTCGAGCTACAGGTGCATAAGTCTCACCACATCAATTCCATCAATCTGTGTAAACCCTTGAGCTACCAAGCGAGCTTTGTTTCGAACCACTAAACCACTTTCATCTTGCTTGTTCTTGAACACCCACTTGGTTCCAATGACATTTTGATTTGAACGTCTCTCAACTAGAGTCCACACATTATTCCGAGTAAAATTGCTTAGCTCTTCATGCATAGCGTTTATCCAATCCACATCTACCAATGCTTCTTCCACTTTCTTTGGCTCAATGAAGGACACAAAAGCTTAGGACTCACAGAAATTAGCCATCCTTGATCTTGTTTGAACTCTTTTTCTTATATCACCAATCACTTGCTCAGCTGGATGATCTTTTGCAATGTTATGCCGTGTCTTGATCAAAGGGGGTGGCTCCTTGAGAATATCCTGATCATCCTCCAAAACTTCCTCTAAACTAGCCTCAGGCACCATTGATAATGATGGTTGACCTGGAGCTGGATCATGAATTGGATCTTGAGCAGATACTTCCTCAACTGGTTTAACATCCCCAATTGTCATGTTCTCCATAGCTTTAGTGAGTTGGATGTCCTCCCAGTCTTCATGATCCTTATCCCCATCTTGCACTCCGTCAGATTCATCAAACTTGACATCACAAGACTCTTCAATCATTGCAGTAGCCTCATTGTATACTCTGCATGCCTTGGACCTTGAAGAATATCGAAGCATAATACAAACATTACATCTTCTTTGAAACTTCCCCAGATGAGTCCTCTTCTTGTAGATATACACTTTGCAGCAAAAAACTCTGAAGTAGGAAACATTGGGACGTCTTCCAACAAGCAGCTCATACAAAGTCTTCTTCAACAATCTATGAGGATACAACCTATTGATCTTGTGACACACAGTGCTTATAGCCTCAGCCCAGAAAACATCAGGAATACCATATTTATTGAGCATTGTTCTAGCCATTTCAATCAAGGTCCTGTTCTTTCTTTTCACAACCCCATTCTGCTCAGGGGTATAACTGGCAGAAAACTCATGTTTTATTCCTAGCTCATCACAGAAATCTTCAATATTAGTGTTTACAAGCTCCGTTCCATTGTCACTTCTCACCTTCTTGATGGAGGACTCAAATTCATTTTGAGCTCTTTTTGCAAATCTTTTGAAAATATCACCAACCTCAAGTTTATTTGGCAAAAAGAAAACCCAAGTGAATCTCAAGAAATCATCAATAACAACAAGACAGAAGAGATTTCCACCAATACTCACATAACTAGTAGGACCAAAAACATCCATATGAAGAAGGTCCAAAGGTCTCGAAGTAGACATAAAACTCTTGACAGGATGTGTGTTTGCAACTTGCTTGCCTGCTTGACAAGCACTGCATAATTTATCTTTCTCAAACTTTACATCCTTCAAGCCCACAACAAGATCATTCTTAAAAATCTTTTTAAAAGTGCTCATCCCATATGACCTAGTCTTCTATGCCAAAGCCAACCCAAAGCAGTTTTTGCAACTAAGCAAGAAGACAAACACGAAGCACTAGAACTCAAGTCCACAAGATACAAATTTTGCAAACGAACCTTTGAAAACAAGTTTTTTTCCATTATCCAAAATAGAGACTCCATCATATGAGAATTGACAATGATAGCCAAAGTCACAAATTTGAGCCACGGAGAATAAGTTGAAATTAAGCGACTCTACCAACAGAACATTATCAATTGATAAGTCATCAGATATTGCAATATTACCTTTAGCAATGACCTTGCTTCTTTTATTGTCTCCAAATATGATCGTGTTATCGGAGACATCATCTTTTTCCAATGAGGTGAATACCCTGGAGTTGTCCGTCATATGATGAGTGCAACCACTATCAATAATCCAGTGACGGCCACCACTTCGGTAATTCACCTATATTAATGTGATTATTCATGGAAATTAGGTACCCAAGCCATCTTGGGTCCTCTGGGGTTAGGCTTAAGTATGGTTAGTCTGAAAGAATCTGAAACAAGAGAATTAGGCACCCAGATAGAATCAATATGCTTATTAAGATTAGGAGGACCAATAAACTTGGCAAACACACTAACATAAGCATTCTTTCAAACCATGTAATGAGAATCAATCATGTTAGTTTTCTTAACATACACTTGCCTAACTCTTGACAATTTATGAGAATGTGAGCTATGGCCATGATTTGTAGTACGATGATTAGAGTCAAAGTTAACTAAGTTCCTATGCTCATGATTATGATTGAGATTGTGATCATGGTTATGAGAATGAAAAATGTTTTTCTTGACAACATGCTTGTCTCTTGGGATGTAACCCAAACCTCTTCTATCTGAAACATGTTTTTTCTCTCTAAGCATCTTATCAAGAGCAACACTCCCTTGAACGCATTTTTCTAAGCCTTTCTCAAACTTAGCCACAGTACATTTTAACTCCTGATTCTCTAACAACAATTCTCTAGCACACAAGACATTTTTGCAAGTTTAATCATCATAATGATTTGAAGAGCTAGATTCATTACACGATTCCACAAGATGATCATCACAAGATATCGACACATCATATTTAGAAGCACAAACATCATCTCTAGGTGCTCCACAAACACCAAGAGTAACAAGTTCAAGGAAGAAAGAAAACCAAAACGATCAAGAACACCCTTGAGCACACTTACCTTACTTACCTTGGAGGAATCCTTCCCAAATCACTCACAACTCTAGGTTCATAGGGTGGAAAAGGGGTGAGTTTGGGGCTAAAGATGAAGAATACGAAATGGAAACCTCAACCTTCCTCTCTAGCACCTGTTCTCTATTTATAGTGGGAAGGTCCCGACTCCCCTGGCATGCAAATGGGAATGGTAGTCTTAATTTAGCTAGAAGAACCAAACTGTGAGACAAAAATGGAACTGGCAAACTCTAGAATGGGAGTCCTAGCCTAGTCGGATAGCCTGGCTAGGCTTAGCTGGAAGGTCTGGCTAGCTAGCCGGACTATCCGGCTAGCACTGTCAGGTGGCAGCCCTCAGGCCTCCTGGAAACAAAAGGTACACACCCTTAGCCGGATGGTCCGGCTAGGTTAGCCGGACTATCCGGCAACCATTGTCTGCCATCAGCCCTCAGACTCCCTGAAAACAGAATGTACACAACCTTAGCCGGATGGTCCGGCTAGGTTAGCCGGACTATCCGGCTAACACACTGGAATTTCTGGAATTTTACTCGGAGCCAACAGAAGAGACACACCTTTAGCTGGAAGGTCCAGCTAGGCTAGCCGGACTATCCGGCTAACACACTGAAGTTTCTGAAATTTTACTCAGGCCCAACAGAAGAGACACACCTTTAGCCGGAAGGTCCGGCTAGGCTAGCCGGACCATCCGGCTAATACTCTCAGTCTTCTGCCTCTCTCAACACTTGGAAAAAATTGATCCAGAAGTTACACTATGGTAGCCGGAATATCCTACTAAATTAGTCGGAATATCCTACTACCATAGGATGATTTTCAGCCTTCAAAAAGATAGTCCCAAAACTATTTTTGACTTTCCCGGCTTCAACCCTAGGCTTTCTAAGGCTCCAAAACAACTCTCTAGACTCTCTTAAAAGATAAACAGATAAGTTGTGCTCAAGAGAGAAAAGATCGAGAAAGTTTTTAACTTTGAACCCCTCTTAATAGTCGGTAAAAAAATTAGAAAACACCACACCTATCTACAGGTGGATAAAACGTCTCCCATCCACCTCTAAACAAGTCCTTAGTCTTCCATCCTTAGTCTTCCATCTTGATGCTCCGACATCCTTTAGAGCTTAAAGGTTCCATGAAAGCCAAGATTTCCCAATTAAGCATTCTCCGGGAAAATTATCATCGGAGAGATACAAAAATTGGTTGTCATCAACACCAAAATCACATAGTGCCATGGGGCTTACACTGGGCGAACTCCATGGTGAAGCTTGGCCCAAGAAAGACCACTGAGGCGCGACTTCGGGAGTTAGAGAATCTCAAGCATCTTGACGCCAACTCGTGGCGCACCGCTGGCGGCGACCCCGTCCCACGCCAACGGATGAGGAGTTTGTCTCCTTCAAGATATTTTCCATTAACTGCCTTAAAGCGCCGATGAACGAATTCGTGGCAGCAGTGCATGCGCACTGGGAACTCGAACTCACCAATCTCAATCCCAACTCCATCCTCATTCTCGCCGTTTTCTCCTACCTGTGCGAGGGGTACCTCGGGGTACTCCCCACGGTCTCCTTGTTTCTCCACTTCTATGGCCTACTAGTAGGGCCACCACCTTGGGAAGCGTCTACTTCCAGCTCCGCTCCCACCATCCTTTCCCCTACCTAGAGCCTGATCTCAAGGATTCCGTTTTCGAGTGGGCGAAGAGGTGGTTTTACGGGAGGAGGAGCGAAGATTGCAGCTTCGTTTTTCGAGGCAAGGCCCCGCCAAAGAGGGACTTGCCCCTACCAAAGGTCTAGCTCGAGGAGGAGCCGCTGCTCAACATGATCAGCGCCCTCACATAGATGGGTTTGACCAGGCACGCGATTGCCCTGGATTACATGAGCAATCACATCAGCCCGCTGCGTCGGCATGAACACCCCTTCTTTGAGATCCAGGGGTGGCACGACATCACCTGGGAGGCAAACACAGGTAAGCCGAAACCTCATGGGCAACCCGAGCACCGCTCGCCCCTTCCTTTCTTCTATGTTGCTTTGTGATCTATTGCTCGGCAGCCCCAGGAGCGGGATGGGCTGAGGTGCGAGCTGCAAAGATGTTCGCTGTGCCAAAGGACGTGGGGAGCAGATGTTCGAGGATCATGCAGGGGAACATCCTTGAGCGTCCGCAATCGGTGAGTCATTGACTTGGTGCCCGAGCAACACATTTCTTGTAAAGTGATGCTCATTCCCGCTTCCTGTTCTTCGAACAGGAGAAGGACATGCTTGCCGCCGCGATGGTGGTTGAGCCTTTGCCCGGGCCCATTGATAAGGGGAAGGGGAAGGCTCCGGCGAAGTCGGTCAAGCGGGTGTCGAAGAAGAGGTGGGCGACCACCCCGCCGATGGACAAGCCTAGCAACCGCGTGCTGCGCCTGACTAAGTGCGTGTCCCGCCACGACATAATCCGCCCAAGCCTCATTTAGAATACGCCGACCAGGTACGAGAGTTCTCTTCCGGGCATGCGTGCATCCCGACCACATCGCCCAGTTGCAACAGGTCGCCGCGGATCTCCGGAGGGCGGAGCGGCATGCCAAGCGTAAGGGGGACGCCATAGCAACTACCTAGGAATCCCTCGACTAGGCCAGTATGGCGTTCGAGTCATGGCTTCGAGGTCCGCGGAAGGAGGCCGGAGTAGAGAAGGAGACGAAGGAGGCGATAAGGGGATTCCTTCGGTAGGCTAAGTCGGAACACCTGTGGCTCGAGGCATTGAGACATGGCCCGGGCAAGGCGGGCCTGAGCAAAGAACCAGAAGCTGCTTCCCTGCCACCGAAGCGCAAGAGGACGAAGGTCTTGGTTCACATGCCAAAGGCCCATAAGGATGTCACCGCCGATCGAGACGACACGGACGTGGCCATGGCGGAGGCGGAGCGGAAGCGCGTCGAGGAAGAAAGTAAGTGTTTCCTCCTTTTATCTCTTCCCAGGCCGCGAGCAGCCGCGGCCCTGATTCCTCTCCCTTTCTTGGAGCGTAGTTAGCAGCCTGTGGGGAAGGAGCACCCCTATGCCTGTCTCGGATGCAATAATTAGGCATCTGGTTGATTAAGCATTTCAAACCATAGCGTCACGGATCATCGAAAGCCTAGTGGCAGACATCGTGAAGGAGCTGAGCCTGGGAGAGGCTTAGGCCCAGGACCGTGAATAGACAGACCCTTGGGAAGGCCCAAGCTCAGACTTCGGCCCCACGATAGTGAGATGGGGGGCGGAGCAAGAGAAGAGGCTCGCTGCGGCCGAGGCCGAAGAGATTGCTCCAGATAGGAGCGAGGAGCCAACCTCGAGCGAACTGCTTGCTCAGGGCGACGAAGAGGATGACGTAGTCCACCAGTCACCCAACAGCGAGGCAGGTCAAGAGGGGGAAGTGGTGACCTACGTCTTCACCTCGAGCGAAGGGACTGCTCGGGACTGCAGGGAAGAGGGCCCAACCGGAGCCCGCGATCGTACCGAGAGAGTGGCAGAGCTGGTCCTCATCCTCAGGTGCCAGCAGATTGCTCCCCCTTGGGGGAATGTGCCTTGGAGGACACCGAGGCGGGGCACACAATGACGCAAGGTAAGCTCCTCCGTATTGCTACTTTTTTTTCAGCTCTTGACTGATCGTCTGAGCCTTTGTCGATAGCTCCGGGGGTCATCGAGGAAACTGCGGTGGCCATCCCCATGAGCGTGGATGCCCCGGACGGCTCGGGCGAAGACGTGGCGGCCCAACCCCCAAGCATGGAGGATGCTCGGGGCAGGGCGGCCGAGGAAGCGGTGGCCCCGTCCTTGAGCATGGAGGATGCTCGGGATGAGGCGGCCGAGGAAGCGGTAGCCCCGTCCTCAAGCATGGAGGATGCTCGGGGCAAGGTGGCCAAGGAAGTGACGGCCCAGCCCCCGAGCACGAAGGATGCTCGGAACGAGGTGGCCAAGAAAGTGGCGGCCCAGTCCCTGAGCACGGAGGATGCTCGGGACGAGGCGGCTGAGGAAGTGGTGGCCTCGCCCTCGACCATGGAGGATGCTTACGACGAGGTGGCTGAGGAAGTGGCGGCCCAGCCCCCGAGCATAGAGGATCGGTTCATGGTGTGGCCTAGAGTGGGTGCATTTGTTGAGCGCTACTGCCATGAGGTATTTTTCTCTTCCTTGGCTCTGATGCTTGAGCTGCAGTACCATGCCATCACCGATCGTTCCTTCGTGCAGCTGGTTGCCGCCTAAGATGACCAGGGTGCGACAATGGAGGCCGGCTTTTGGGCCGAGGTTGTAGCCACGCGTTTCGAGCTGGAGGAGGTCCAGACAGAGCTTGCTGGGGCTCGAGAGGAGCTCGAGCAAGAGATGCAGCGCGCCCGGGCCCTTGAGGAGAAGGCCCAGGCCGAAAAAGAGCTTGCCCGAGTTCGGGAGGGCCTTGAGCGCGAGCGACAGCACGCTCGAGAGCTCAAGATGCGGAGAAGTCTACGATGGAAGCCCAGATAGAGGCCGATACTGCTTGGGAGAAACTCGAGCAGAAGCGGAGAAGAGCCGAAGTTGCTGGCACTGAGGCTGTGTCGCTCTAGAGAGATGCTCAGGCCAGGCATGAGGCCCAGATCGAGGTGCTCCGCCTTCGGAACAAACTCAAGGACGCCAGGGAGGAGATGAGGGCTGCTCGGGGCGAGCAGGCTTAGGGGTTCCTTAGGGTTGTTGGCCACTTTTGATCCTGCACTTGTAAATATAAATACGTTTTTAAATAAAACGTTTTCGTCTTACCTTGCCTGTGCCATGCTTGTCTTCTATTTGTTCATTTTCCTGCAAAAAAATGAACAGTCGACGAGCACTAGGAAAAGAGGTAGTGACAAGGTGTATCCAACCCCCGTCTGTGGCTAGGTCCTTGAGCCTAGCTTTGCGAACGAGGAGCTAGCCACAGGGAAGGAAATGAGGCAAAACGAAACGCTATCCATCCCTCTCCTATGGCTTGATCCCTGAACCAAAGTTTGCGATCAAGGAGCTAGCCACAGGAAAGACAATAAAAAGAGGCAAGACGAAACGCTATCCAGCCCCCTCCTGTGGCTTGGTCCTTGAACCTGAGTTTGCGATCAAGGACCTGGCCACAGGAAAGAAAAAAAAGGCAAGACGAAAAAACTATCCAACCCCCTCATGTGGCTTGGTCCTGGAACCTGAGTTTGCGAGCAAGGAACTAGCCACAGGAAAGAAAAAAGAGGCAAGACGAAAAAACTATCCAGTCCGCTCCTGTGGCTTGGTCCTTGAACTTGAGTTTGCGAGCAAGGACCTGGCCACTAGAAAAAAAAAAAGAGGCAAGACAAAAAAATTATCCAGCCTCCTCCTATGGCTTGGTTCTTGAACCTAAGTTTGTGAGTAAGGAGCTAGCCACAGGAAAGACAAAAGAGGCAAGACGAAAAAACTATCTAGCCCCCTCCTATGGCTTGGTCCTTGAACCTAAGTTTGTGATCAGGAGCTAGCCACAGGAAAGAGAAAAGAGGCAAGACGAAAAAACTATCCAGCCCCTCCTGTGACTTGGTCCCTGAATCTGAGTTTGCGAGCAAAGACCTAGCCATAGGAAAGAAAAAAGAGGCAAGACGAAAAAACTATCCAGCCCCCTCCTATGGCTTGGTCCTTGAACCTAAGTTTATAATCAAGGAGCTAGCCACAATAAAGAGAAAAGAGGCAAGACGAAAAAACTATCCAGCCCCTTCCTGTGGCTTGGTCCTTGAACCTGAGTTTGCGATCAAGGACCTGGCCACAGGAAAGAGAAAAGAGGAAAGACAAAAAAAACTATCCAGCCCCTCTTATGGCTTGGTCCTTGAACCTGAGTTTACGATCAAGGACCTGGCCACAAGAAAACAAACGTGCAAGTTTTTGTCTGCCACTAGCACCGGTCGTACGTAGGTCTTAAATCGGATTAGTGCAAAATACTGCCAAGAACCTGCCGGCGTGATGAGAATCGGCTTATCCGAGCAGCAGAATTCATGACAGGGCACGTTCATGATCTTTCGACCGTTCTGACGCTCGCCATGTTAACAAAATTTCATGTGCGGGCAAGGTGCTAACAAGATTGAAGCGAGAAGATCGGACCGCCCTATTTCTTTATTTAACGTGCTCGAGAATTGTGAGCAGAAGACATTTGACAGATCCCTTAGTTAAATAATGGAAACAGGGGAGGTACAAGAGCCGCAGGTTTTTGGAAAAAACCGAGCAAGAAAGAAAAGAGAACAGATCGGACCAAAATTACGCGTAGAACCTGCGAAGCTAGCGATGTTTCACGAGCTGCTGAGGACGCGACCATCCGTAAATGCGAGAGAACGGCCCCCGGATGTGATGCCGAGATGACCATGAATGGACCCTCCCATTGGGATGTTAGCTTGTTGGTGCACAACAGGTCTTGGACACGACACAAGACGAGGTCACCAACCTGTAAAGTCCTTAGTCGGACCGATCGGACCACATGCCTGCGTAGAGTCTGCAAATAAAAGGCCGACCGGACGAGAGCTTGTTCACGCCATTCTTCGGATAGGTCAAGGTCCAGGAGTCGGCTCTGGTTATCATCCCTAGCCTCCGCGAAGTTTATGCGTGGTAATCCCAGGGCTATCTCAGTGGGAAGTACAGCCTCGGTGCCATACACGAGCCGGAAAGGAGTCTCTCCCGTTGCTCGATATGTGGTGGTACGAACAGACTATAGGACGGAAGGAAGCTCGTCCACCCAGTTCTGCCGCAACTTGGTGAGTTGATCGTAACTCGCTTCTTGATCCTCTGGAGAATCTGTCTGTTGGCACGCTCAACAACTCCGTTACTCTACGGATGAGCTACAGAGGTGAAGCAAATCTTGGTGCCAACGTATTCACAATATTTTTGGAACAACTCACTAGTGAACTGAGTTCCGTTATCCGTGATCGACTCATTAGCGAACAACTCACCAAGGCTGGGGACACTGAATTGAGTGATCACGTTATTACGAAAACAGGCTTGGCTTCAATCCACTTGGTAAAGGTCTCTATGGCGATGAAAAGATGAGCATAGCCTTTGGATCCTCTAGGGAATGGGCCAAGAATATCCAAACCCCCAGGTACATAATGGCCAGGCATGGGAGATGGTCTGAAGGGCGTACGCTGGTTGGTGAACCTGCCGAGCATGGAACTGACATGCTCGACACATGGTAACTATCTCACGTTGCCCAGAGCCATGGGCCAATAATAGCCTATCTTGAAGGCCTTGCCCACGAGGGTCCTGTAGGATGAGTGAGCCCCACATATACCTTCGGGTAGGTCCTTGAGAAGAAATTTCCCTTCTTCCTAGGAGATGCACTTGGAGAGGATTCCAAGCACACCTCTATGGTATAGGGCACCCTCCACTAAACGGTAAAGTGGAGCTCTCCTGATAAGCCGAGATATCTCAGCTTCCTCATTGGGCAATGTCCCATGCGCAAGGAACTAGATGAATAGCGTCATCCAAGTTGCGCTTTGCTCAAGGAGGGAGATGTTGCTGTGCATCTCACTTGCCTCATCTCCGGAGAGAATAGAGGGCTTTACCAAGTGCTCGATGAGCACCCCTGCCGGAGCGGGTTCTTGTGAGTTACCAAGCTTGGCAAGTTGGTTGGCCAGGGTATTTGCTCTCCTAGGCACGTAGAGAACCTCGAAGTTATTCTCCAACTTCCTCACTTCAGCTAGGTAACACGCCATTGAGTCATTGAAACACTTAAACTCCTTGTTAACCAGATTTACGACCAACTGTGAATCCCCTTTCATGGTTAGTCGCTAGACTCCAAGCACAGATCATGCTCGGAGTCCAGCCAAGAGATTCTCATACTTTGCCACATTGTTGGTTGCGGCAAAGTGTAGTTGTGTGATATACTGGAGTTGCTTTCCTTAGGGGGAGATGAGAACAACACCAGCCCCCGAGCGTTCAAACAAGCATGAGCCGTCGAAGAACATGATCCATCGGTCGACTTCGGCTTGCACGGGGTCTTGCTCGGGTGAAGCAGGATTTGTCCATTCAGCCACGAAGTCTGCGAGTATTTGAGATTTGATCGCTGTGCGGGCAGCGAACTCGAGGCCGAACTCCCCTAGTTTGATTTCCTACTTGGCGATGCGTCCGGTGGCATCCGGGTTTCTGACAATCTCTCTCTGTGGAAAGCTAGTCGGGACTGTGATCGAATGGGCCAGGAAATAGTGGCGGAGCTTCCTAGAAGCCATGAGCAAGACGTAGAGGAGTTTTTGGGCCACAGGGTAACGCTCCTTTGGTCCGTGAAGCACCTCGCTCACATAGTAGATGGGATGCTGGATCCTTTTGAAAGAAATGTGCTCTAGAGACAATCATACGATGATTGTGTAACATCTTTGTTCATATACTTATGATAATATTGTTTATCGGTTCCATGAATTAATGTCACGACTTTGTTCATCAAATACGATTTGGTTGTGAGATACATTGTCATTGTGATATTGTTCTAAACAATCCCTGGTCCATATCATTACGAGGAGCGGTAATGATTTGATCAGCACATGTATTGATTGATGGTATTATTTCACATACCATAGATATGGAGATATCAAATAAATAATATAGACACATGTTAAAAAACATAGGTGATTGGACAGACCTACTCTGAGACGCTACTGAGATTGTTATCTACAAAGTGACATCAGTATGTAGTCTCGAGTGGTACACCTATATGGTCCTTAGACCTGAGATCATCATGGAGACCCAGCTTGTGGAGTCATATGCTTTGGTGTTATCAAACACTACACCGTAACATGATAGTTATAAAGATAACTACTGGGTATGCCGTGAAGCATGGCATAGGGATGTGATTGATCACGATGGAATTTACCCCTCCTCGATAACGGAAGAGATATCTCTATGCCCCTCAGTGTGGATGGATAAGGAAAGCGTGTGGCCGTGCTGATATGATTAAAGAGTTAATCATGATATTTATATCCATCATATTGACGAGTGAATAGTCGAGCTATCACAAGGGTGGCATGTATCTCGCCTTTGAGCTTGACTAGTATCGTGTGGCAAAAGGATCGGTATGTTGAGTGTATCAGGGTTCAGCCGATGAGATCATTCTGTGCATTCGGGGGTCAATATGTACTGCTAGGTACCACTATTGATCTGTGTATTGGAAAGGGACTTTTCGGATTCACGGTCGACTTGCACATGAACCTAACGGGTCACACACTTAACAGGTTAGAACTTATCTAGTGGATTTGATCCATTAAAAGAAGGGTTTGCACGCGGATATGAACCGTGTAGGAATTAGAGTCCTAGTGGGCCCCGACTAGAACCCACTAGCACATCCATAAAAGGGGAGGCTTGGGATGGCGCGCGTGTGACAGACGAGCTCTCACCAAGCCCTAGCCACCGCGCCCCTCCCGCTCACCCGATACCCTAGCCGCATGGTGAGGTGCTCGCACACCCCGCACGGCGTTCCTTCCCCAGACGTGTGGATAACTTTAGAGGCGCTGCTGCACGTGGACGCGCTGATCAGTGGAACCGACGATGACCACAACGACCTCGCGGTGTTCTGCTACGACCACGTGCTGTTCGGCGTTGCTTGGGGCGTTTGACGACCGGCGAAGAGGTGTTCGGTGTGTACGACTACTTCCTCGATGCGCGCTGACTCTGCTTCCGCTGTCTCTACGCGTCAAGGGTAACAATCTGTGATCCCCTACTTGCATGTGATCTTAGGAGTTCGCGGTAGAAAAATTTTGATTTATGCTAGCGTAGCCTACCCGTTCCCCAACACCTTTCATGAGTACTGCACTGACTGCTTGGGGCGAGGCTGCCAAGTAGAGCAGCAGAGGCTCTTGCTCTTTTGGCGTGACCATGACCGGCAGGCTGGACAAGTACCGTTCGAGCTCTTTGAAAGCATTGTCGGCTTCCTCTGTCCAGACGAATCCATCGTGCTTGCGTAGGGCCTTGAAGAAAGGTAACCCGCGCTCGACCAATCGGGAGATAAAACGGCTGAGTGCCGCCATCCGCCCAGTGAGGGATTGGACCTCTTTCACGCTCGAAGGGGCCTGCATCCTCTCGATGGCCTTGATTTTTTTGGGATTTGCCTTGATGCCCAATGATCCGATCACGTAGCCAAGCACCACGCCCGAGCGAACACCGAAGACACATTTTTCAGGATTTAACCTTACTCGATGCTTTCTTAGATTACAAAATGTTTCCTCGAGGTCACTGATGTGAGCCTCGGCAAGCTTGCTTTTGACGATTATGTTGTCTACATACACTTCTAGATTTCGCACAATCTGGTTGGGGGAAGTCCTCTGCATCAACCGCTGGAACGTAGCTCCCGCATTCTTCAGATCGAATACATGATCGTGTAGCAGAAGGTGCCGAAAGGGGTGATGAAGGCAGTCTTTTCTTCATCTTCCCATGATAAGCTAATCTAGTGTTACCTGGAGTACGCATCCAAAAGGCTCATCAACTTGGACTCCACCGTCGTGTTGACCAGTTGGTCTATGCGTGGAAGTGGGAAATTGTCCTTTGGACACGAGCCATTGATGTTGGTTGTTGGTGATATGCCCTAGAGGCGATCATGTGAGATGATTGTATCATACATCTATGTTAATGTATTTATCAGTTCCATGAATAAATGTCACTCCTTTGTTCATTGAGTATGACTTAATTGTAAAACACATTGGTTATATGATATTATTCTAAACGATCCCTGATCACATATCATTATGTGGGACAATAGTGATCTGACCAGCACATATATTGATTGATGGTAATGCTTCACATACCATAGATATGGAGATATCAAATCAATAATGTGGGCACATGTTAGAGAACATGGGATTGGATAGACCCGCTCCGAGACACTGCTGAGATTGTTATCTTAGAAGTGCCATCAAGGTGTAGTCTCGAGTGGTATACCTATACGATCCTTTGACCTGAGATTCTTATTAATTCTCAGCATGCGTAATTATATACTTTGGGGCTATCAAATGCTTTACCGTAACAGGGGAGTTATAAAGGTAGCTTACGAGTATGCCATGAAACATGACGTGAGATGTAAGAGATCAAAATAGAATTTGCCCCTTCTTGATAACGGGAGAGATATCTCTGGGCCCCTCGGTATGGATGGATAAGAAAAAAGTGCATGGCCATGCCAAAGTGATTAAAGAGTTAATCATGAATTATATCCATTACATTGATGAGTAAATTTGTCGAGCTATCACAAGGGTGGCACGCTTCTCGCCTTGAGCTTGACTGATATCGTGTAGCAAAAGGATCCTATGTGAGTGTATCAAGGTTCAGCTGATTCGATCATTGTGTACATTCGGGGGTCCATTTGTGCTGCTAGGTACCGCTATTGACTTGTGGTCTAGGGAAAGGGTTCTCCGGGACCGCGGCCGACTTGTACATGAGCTTAATGGGTCACACACTTAACTGGTTGGATCATGTCTGATGGATTGGATCCATTAGTGGGTTTATGCTGATTTGGATCCTCTGGCGTCTTAATAGATTTCTATTGTAGAAGATCCATTAGCGCGAGTCCTAGTGGGCTTCTATCATAGAAGGCCCATTAGTGCGCTCTATATAAAGGAGGCGTGGGGCGTGAGGCGTTAGAGTCTCCCCACCATGAGCCCTAGCCGCCGCCACGTCCCACTGCCCCTAAAACCATAGCCGTGCCCGTGGGTGCTAGCACACCAGCGCGTGGTGTTCCCACCCCGAATGTGTGGATACCGTAGAGGCGTCGTCGCTCTTGCGTCGGCGTTGATCGATTTGATCGGCTACATCAACTGTACGACTACGTCGACGTTGCTGTGACGACGATCCGCGATGAGGAGAAGTTGTACCACGTCACGTTCGACTACGTACAGTGCTTCGGAGCACGCGGGGAGGCTTCACCCACTCTATTTCTGCTGCTAACGTGCTCCAAGGGTAACGTCCCATGATCTCTGACTCACATGTTGCCTGGGTGTTCGCGGTAGAAAAATTTTGTTTTCGGCTAGCGTAACACCGCATTCTCCTTCAGTGGTATCAGAGCTGATCTTGCGTTGTCTTGGATCTGGATGCTGCGCTTATGTTGATATGCTATTGAGTTGGTCACGGGTTGATGCGATCAATCGGTATAGGGTTCATCAGGTACGAGTTGGTAGTGCTACAAGGCCAAAAAGATTAGTTCGTGCTTTATCTAGATCGTGCCACGACTGGTCCATACCGGCTAGAAACACCATCTGGACTTCCGTCATGTGCCATCTATGATATTAGTCAACAGATCGAGGCTGCGTGCGCGCAACCTTCTCGAGAGGCCTCGCGCATTTGATGTATGAGTTGATGGTTCTACATGATCAAAAGATTAGTTCGTGCTCATTTTGTTTCGTGCCGTGCATTACCCCTACCGACTGGTAACACCATCAGGGTAGTAGCCCGTGCCGAATAGATCGTGCCAACAGATCGAGATTGATGTGGCCGCCGCCTTCTCAAGGATCTTATGGAAATTGAGGCATTCTGATGGCTCGAGATCGGTATGATTTGATCAATCCGATTGAGTGGCAACAACCGGAGTTATTTGCCATGTTTTGGAATGAGTGGAGTGCATCGAGCATCTTCGCTGGCTTGACGTGGCATGAATTTAAGGTCCAGCTAGCAGAACAACAGGGATTCATTTTGATGTCAACTGAAGAATACAACAGGTGATGTATTGAAAGTTTGAAACTTCTTTTCTATCTATCACTTTGCACACTATACTAACCATCATCGCTTCACCAAACATAGACAAGCTACAATGGGATGGAATTAGTATGGCTACGAGGCTTTCCACTAAGTCATGCAAAATGCAAATGGTCATATTGCTCAAAAGGTATAAATATTTCGATGGAAATATGATGTGTTCATGTATAATATATATGTTTGATGGAAACATTGTCTAAGGTTTAAATATTTGTATTGCAATATATGTATGTATGAATCATACCAGTTTTTCTACATATATTTGTATGTCTAATGTCTAAATATTTGTATTGCAATATATGTATGTATAATATGTCATATATTCATGTGTTCCAAACATCAATTTTTAGCATAGGTCATGCCAAATTTTTTTCTATATTTACACAAATTACCATGACATATATCCTAGGCATTTATGATTTTTTCTAATTTTTTGAAGATTCTTTCGTGCACCTTTTCAATTTTTTCAATTTTCAGTTTTTTCTACTGGTTTCTCGTCAAAAACCGCCGGCTAACCGGTGAAACCGTCCAAGAAACCGGTAAAAACCGTCTGCAAACCGCCCGGCCGGCCCAGATGATTCAAATTCAAATTTTTCTAGTTTTTGCCGGTTAGCCGGCCCGGTGCGAAGGCGGTTTCGGGACCCGTTTCGGGTTTTTGATTCCTAGTCCCGATATGGACCACCTTGGTCAGATCCACGGAGGAGAGCGAGATCTCCTTAGTCTGTTCTTGTGGCTGGAGCGCCACTTTGGGCCGAGCGGATTTGTGCACTTCTTGCTCGGGCCCTCGCTCGGGCAACTGACCGACCAAAGCTAGTGCCATCTCGTCACATTCGAGAGCAGTCTTGTGGCTGCCCCTGACAGTAATCACTCCCTTTGGGCCCGAGAGTTTAAGGCAGTGGTACGCATGGTGCGTTGCTACAATGAACTTGGCGAGGGCCGGCCGGCCAAGGATGGCGTTGTAGGCCGACTCAAAGTCAACCACCTCGAAGGTGATTAACTCAGTCCGAATGTAGCTCGGACTACCAAACGTCACGGACAGAACTATCTACCCGAGCGGGGTCATGGATGCGCCCACGACAATGCCATGAAAGGGCAGGGCAATGTCCTTGATCCTGGAACGAGGGATCTGCATCTCGTCCAAGACCTAGGTGGAAATGAGGTCGAGGGAACTTCTCCCGTTTACGAGTACCCCAGCGACCCTCGTATTACTAATGGTCGGGCAAAGTACCAGGGGAAGCCTCTGCGGCTTGGTCATTCCAGGAGGGCAATCCTCCCTAGAGAAAGTGATGGTCGAGTCTGACCAAAGGAGTTGCTCAGGAGCCGGTTTTCTGCGGTCGATGTGGTGGACCTCTCGCGCGGCAACTTTGAGCTGCCGCCGGGATGAGTGCATAGCCGAGCTCCCAAAGAAGACCACGATGTGATGGCCGGGCTCCGGGTACTCTTCTTCGTCCCGATCTTCGTGGATAGAATGTCGGCTGATGCTGCCTTTGCTAGCATCCGGAAGGACGGGCATAGGGCCTTGACCATCATAGAAGTCCTCCAGGGGGGCTATCCAGGTCCGACAGTTGCGTAGGTCGTGCCCGTGCACCTAGTGAAGCGGGCAGAACCTATCGCTCTGTGGGGCATAAGATGCACGCCTTTGTCCATCGCCTTGGTGCTGGTTCCCCCCTTTGTTCTGGGGAGAGCGAGGCCTTTTGGTTTTCTGCGCCTTCGACCGGGCTGCTTGCTCCGAGATGGCCGCCATGAGCTTACTCGCTTTGGCCCTCTTCTTCTTCTTGATCTTTTTGTCGGAGACAGAGGGATTCTTTTTGGTCAAGGACTCAGTGCCAGGCCGTGGCGGTGCTTCATCGGTCCCGAGTAGCCGTTTCAGCTCGACAGCCTCCTCAGCGTTGATGTAGCGCTCCACAACCTGGAGCAGCTCACTGGCTGAGGCGTCCGAGTAGATCTCGAGATCCTGAGTGAAATGGATGTTCTTTACGCCTTCGGTGCCTCAACAACCGTCTCGTTAGGGATGCTCGGAATGGTGTTGCGGACCCGAATGAATCTCTGGACGTAGTCCCTCAAGCTTTCATCCTCCATCTAGACTACTCGCTTGAGGTCCTGCGGCCTCCTCAGGTGCGAACAGCATCCTCGGAAGTTAGCTCGTAGGGTGTCACAGAGCTGGTCTTGAGGATGGATCCTTCCCGCTAGTTGAAGAGACATGTTCGAGCTGGCCCTTCCAAACAGCCGGAAGGTAGTTTACCATCACGCCCTCGTCGCCGCCAGCGGCCATGATGGTCGTGGTATAGACGGAAAGAAACTTATCCGGGTTCTGAGTCCCGTTGAATCGCTCAATGTGACCCGGCTTAAATTTAGGGGGCCACGTTGCTTCTCGCAGTGCTCGGGAGAAGGCAGGGCAACCACGAGTTGCCCGCAAGTGCTCGCCTTGAGTGTGGTGGTCGGCAGCACCTCGGAGCGAGTTGAGCCATGAGAAAACCCCACCGTGTTGACGCTCCGGGGTGGCAACAGATGCATTGCTCCGGGTGCGTTCGGCGTGGTGTCGACGACCGTCGCGGTCGTCTCTCGCTTGGGAGTCCATACTCCTCCTATCTTGGGCGGTATCATGACGTGCGTCGTCATTGCGATGACGTTCGGTCTGACGGCTATCGTCCTAGCGACAGCCTTTGTCGCTGTCGTGACCATGAGTCCCATCACCACGTTGCTCCAGGTCGGGCTCGCTCCAGTCGCGATGGGAGTGATCACTCCTAGTGGTGCGACTTCCTCGGGAATTGCTCCAGGAAGAGGCCACGTGGTGGAGGTCACCTGTCAGCTGCTCTAGGTTTTCGGCCATGGTGACGCCTAGCTCAGCGGCATGGTTGAAATCCGGTCGGAGGTCTCAAACCACGCGCGCCAGTGCTTGAAGGCGTTGGTGGCTCCTACCAACCGGATCAGAGGAGCGAGAGCGCGACAAAGATCTCGGAGGCGGTGAGCGGGGCTTTGGCCAGGCGCTAGTGCCTGGCAGGTCAAGGTGTGTCACCAAGGCTCGTCGATCAAGCTGGCCAGCCACCCGCACGCAGCCTCAAGGCGACGGTGTGACTCGTCTCCCCGGTTCCTAGAACCGGGGGTGTTGGGGGTGCCAGCCATGTTCACCTCGCGCGGCATGGCCGAACATGAAGGAGTCATGACGGTATAGCTGCGTGAGTAGGGATGAAAACAGAGCGGTTTCGGTCGAATAGTGGCATTTCCATATCCACTCATATTTTTTTCACCCGGATATGAATAGTATGAAAATGGATCGGATATTAAATCGGTATTGGATAATAATAAAACGGATAGAAATCGGAGTCGGATTGGAAACGGAAAAAATATTTAGTCGGATGGTATATAAACACCCAAACACAAGATTCAACATAGTAGATTAAGGGTACATAGGGTGTGTTTGGTTTGAAGCCAATTTTTATTCCAAATGCCAATAAAGACGGAAAAATCAAATAAATCATAAAATTTTCAAAATTTTTCCAAGAAGTAGAATATGATTTAAAATGAATTTTGAAATTTATTTTGTGTAATTTGGATCTGCATGAAATAGATATAAAAATCAAAAAAATAAAATCATTTGAAATATGTATGCACAAACTCCTCACTGCTAGCTAGGAGCCTTGGGCCCACTCTGGTTGCTCCTGTAGACATGCATGGCGCGGCGCAGTCGACTGTTGGCAGAGAATGGCACTGCGTAGTGGAGCGGACTCCAGGTTGGGCCTAGGCCAAATTGGGTTGGGGTGCTGGCCACTATCCGTTTAATATCCGTTTTATTTTTTCACCGGATATCCGTATCCCCTTCGTATCCGTCGGATATTGTCTCTCCCATATCCACTCCGCTATGCAGGTTTTCTATTTGGATAATTATCCGTATCCGTTTCCGTATCCATCGGATAACAGCATTTGTTACCATTTCCCTAAAAATGGATGTCGGATACGGATACGATACGAATATTATCCGTACCACTTTCACCCCTAAGCGTAAGGCGGTCTCGGGATCGGACTCGCACGGGTCGTCAGTGATATCGATGCCCTCGTACGGGCCGATGCCCTCACTGTGACCGTCGATCATCCCCTGTTCCAGAATCTCTCAGAACAGGAGGGGATCGGGAATGTACTCCTCACCCCCGTCATCACCTGAAAGGCAGTAGACATCCATAGGGGAACCAGATTCCTCCATGGTATGTCCTTCCGGATCGTGGATTCGGGCGATCTCGGAGTCAGTCCAATACTTGTCGAGGTCATCCAAGTCGTCGAAGCGAACGTCTTGGTTGTCTTGAGAATTCGTCATCTCAAGGACCTTTATTGCAGAGACTCCAGACGATCCCCACGAACGGCACCAACTGTCAGCGGTTGGGAGTGTGGGCCCCTAGGTACTGAGCTTACTTGTTGAACTGGGGATAGGCCCCTTTCCGCAGCTATGAACACGTTCGAGACGGCGAATTCAGTCAAACAACCGGAGGAGACAAAGATATTTACCCTAGTTCGGGCCCCTCGAAGCGAGGTAACAGCCATACGTCTAGCAATGTGGATATATAAGTATATAAAGGATGTTACAAGGATGCTTGAGCAAGCATAAGCGACAAACACTCAAGTCTCCAAAGCAAGAGAACTATGGTGTGTTTTTTGTGTGCCTTCTTTTTTCTCTCTTTTTTCCCCTTTTTTCCCCTTCTTGCGTGTACGCAAGGCTTATCTATTTATACATGTACGAAGACTACCAACTTTTTGGGCAATACCGCTTATAATCCAGCGGTCCATACGGTGCTTTCTCTGATCGGAGCGCTGCTCCCTTGACTAGAGCCGTAAGAGAACTGTCGCATGCCCATGCCCCGGAATGACGTAAGGAGGCGTGGCGCGTGACAACAAAACAGTAAAACATGATGTGGCAGGTGAATGCTGACTTTTCCAACCTCGTGACGGGACGTAGCAGCACGATGGACGCAAGCACGACGGGCGCAAGGGAAACGAAAAAGAAGCCTATCCGAAGGAGCCACGTGTCTCCCTATAGTGCTTGGGCAGAGAAGTGCCCGAACATTGCACCGCGCGCGGTCGACGCTGCTTGGGAGCTCCCGAGCAGCAACTTGTTCGTCCCGAGCAATGCTTCCGGGGTATATGGGTTCTCTCCCGAGGAACTCTTTTGGGGTATGTGAATTATCTCTCCCGAGCAACTCTTTCGAGGTACTAGGATCACCGAAGGTCAGGCTGATTCTAGGGAATTACAGGAATCCACTAATCCCGTCAGTATCAATATTGGCGGTTGCTATATTCAGGGATTCTCTTGTTAATACATAATTTATGCCCATTTCTTTATGGGGTGCTTCATGCACTTCTACTTGCTCTCTGCTGCTATTTCTCATCACGGGAACAAATTCCTTTAGTTTTTCATTGCCTATGTGTGCGCATACAATTTTGTTGGCAACTTCCTTTAAGAAAGATTTAGATCTGGAATTTCTTTCTTCTTAGATTCCTTTCGAGCACCAGGTTTCAACTGGCTCCCCTACTTGTTCTAGAGCATTTTTGTGATCGGCTATGGTAAATCCTCTTACTCTCTTTCAGCCTATTATACATGAATTGCTGCCTGTGATTGTGATAATACTGCAAGTATTCTTCATGATCGACTGGAAGTATTTAGTTTCTCTTAAGATGGTATTTGTTGTGCCACTATAAACAATGCATATATCCTCCACTGGGTGCTACACAAATTTTAGAGAAATACAATGCAATTACAATCAGGTGGTGGCAAACATTGCTTGAAAAAATATAATGCTTGAGATAAATAGCATGACCAATCATGAGAACTTAATGTTTGCTCTTTTAGAGCTTACAATCCATTATTCAGAGTTTAAAAATGTCACAACTATAATAATATGCAGATAGTGCGTTTCATGCACTAAACAGAGTCTACAAAATAGGCATTCACTTCTGCCTCTATGTCATTTGCAGAAGTTTTTTCTTCTTTGGCCATTATCTTTGTTGCTTCTGCGAGATCAAGGGAAGGAGTGGGAGGGGATGTTGCTGCTTGAGTATCCTCATCCATGGCATCAACATTGCTTACCAGGGCAAAGTGTGCCTCTGCTGGTGCCTTGCCCTTGTTCTTTCTCTTGGCCTGGTAGGCATCGATGACGTGTTTTGGTCCACGGCAAATCTTCGACCATTGTCCCCATATACCACATCTGTAGCACGCCTGGTCCTGCTGTTTATACGGTTTTGCAGGTGCCTTCTCCCTGTTATTCTACCTCTCTTGGGTGGCTGACTTTCATTTCTCGGCCGATTTTCTGTTTCCACCCTTCTTGCCCTTCTTCTTATGATCAGGCTTTCTCACCTTGTAACTATTGGCGTTGACTTCTGTGCCAACATATCTGCTAGGTGGCTGTGAGACGAAGTTCTTATGAAGAATCTCTCCTTGTGACTCCACAACTTGCATCACATCAATTAGTTCGCTATACACCGTGTATACGTCTTGACGATAGTTGCGGGCACTTTGGATAGCACTTGGGTAAAAAGTGAAAAGCGTTTTCTCAATCTTCTCATCATTTATGATCTGCTTGCCACAAAGAGAGATATTGGTATAAATTCTGTGTAAAGCAGAATTGTACTCGGCCACGAATTTGTAGTCCGCAAACCTCATACGTACCCAATTTTGCTAAGCTTGGAGTAAGATGGTGTACTTAAGCTTTTCGAACCGCTTCTGGAGTGCAGTCCAAAGAGTCATTACACTTCTCTCCGTCATATACTCATTCTTTAAGGTGGGTGAGAGGTGGTGCCTGAGGAAGTATAATGCCTGATCGTTCTGCTCATCAGTAGGCTTATCATCCTTCGAGGAGCCTAGCTTGATGGCAACTTAGAGCTTCTTATTCCTGAGTACGATCTGAACGTCAGATGCCCAAGTGAGGTAGTTCTGGCCATTCAGGGCCAGTTCTCAAATTCACGGCTGACGATGCCTACCATCTGCACGTTTACAATGTTCTTTCATTAGATTACCGTTTGTAGTCCATTATAGAGTGACTGCTAAATAAATTCTTTTATAAAGTTCTCATGATTGTTGATTAATTCATAGTAATAAGAATAAAAGATTGCAAAATTCACAAGTCATGCGTAAAACATAAATAGCATTAAAAATAAGCTTCAAATGTAAAAACGGGATTAAAATTCAGAATCCCGAGATCTTTTTATTCTAGGACAGGTCCTGGTCCAATTCTAAACTCATGGGTATCCAGACCCGGACCTAAAGTTGGGGTTGCTCAGTTCTGGATCCCATCGAACTCAGTCCGGTGGAGGTCCTCTAGGCGAGTGCATGGTACTAGATCTCACCGGACTTAGTCTGGTGGTGACCAGACCCAGTGCGGTGGAGATCCTCCAAATGTGCGTTCAGTACTTGTCGGTGTACTCCACACCGGGGTGTCCTCTCCACCACTATCATGTGGGGACGCAGGCATGGAAGTTAGAAGGAGGGGTTCATTGCCCGAAACTTGTCGGCCCGGTGTACGGAAAGGCGCGCGGGCCCCATCATCAGGCGGCAAGTAGACGCGTGGGTCGCCACGAGCATGCTGGCGATCAGCCTCATACTGGGCGACAGAGTGCGTGGCCGCCGCCAAGCAAAGCGGCGATCGGGCACGTGGTCGTCCGATGAGCAGGCGGGCGATCAGGCCCCGCGCCGGAGCGGACGACCAGGACATGAGGCCGGCTGACGAGGCTGGAGCATCCGAGCCCCACCCGTCAGTCGGTCTCAGGGGCGCGTACCGAGGAAAAAGAAAGGCTTCCTCTCTAAGCTTTCCTCCTGAATCGCATCGGATCAGGGCCATTAAATGCGAATGACCGGGTGTGCCGGCAAGAAGAGACCCCAGCGCTACTACGAGGCAAGGCAAAGGGGGTAGCGTCAGCGCCTCATTGTCACGCCAAGTTGTCCTTCGGACAGGACAAGGCACTGGCAAACGGCGGTACGGACCAAGAAACCAAGAAAGGATAGTGGTTACAGTAGCCCGTGTCATTAATGTAACCACCCCCACACCATTCGCCCAAGCGAGCCCCGAGGTATATAAGGGGAGCTCGCATGCATGGGAGGGGGTTCGGCAAAAAAACACAACTTTCCCTTTGGCAACAAGAGCTCAAGCAGGACGTAGGGCTGTTACCCGTCTCGAGGGCCTGAACCTGGGTAAACCTTACTTGTTTTGTAGTGTTCTTGGAGAGTTCTTCCAAATCAAGGGAAAAGAGAGGTGCACCAGCTACGCAAACCCTCTTTACCGAACACCAGACTACCCTCTAGGACAAATCTGCCGGCTGAAATACGCCGACAGTACTGGACTCCACCAGACTCCAGTGGGCACCGAACTCAGTGCAGTGGAGGCTGCCGTGGGCGGTGTGCAGGGCTACGGCGTGAGGTGCTGTAGGCGGCTTCAGGCCGAGCGCGGGGTCCTGCGCAGACGTGGCTGCCGGCGGCGCAGGGTGCGGCAGCAACTTCAGGCCAGGCTTGCGAGCGTGGCGGCCGGCGGCGCGAGGCGCGGCATCGGCTTCGTGCCAGGCGTGGCGGTGGCTTCGTGCCTTGTTGGTGTTGGCAAGGGCGTTGTAGAGCTTCGAGCTCAGGGCGGCGGCGGCGTTGCATTTCCGAGAGGCACGCGGAAACGACCAGGAAAGTGACGTCTCATGCGCCTGACGTTGGAGGCAGGGCGCAAGACCGGGATGCGTCGACACTAGCAGTCGTGTAGCAGAGTTTCTAGCTCCTCCCCGGTGATTCAATTGGCAGAGGTGAGGGCTACAAGCTCCCGTGTGTGTGCGTATGTAATTTCAAATAGATTGGAAAAAAAGTTCAACCACAAATACAGTTCAAAGAATGTAATTCTATACTAAAAATTTGCATTTGACTCATCGACGTTATGTTGGTGACTTCAAATTGGCGGTAGTCAGTGCAATATCCTGATCGGCTTCATTCCGGCGACTACAAGTCGGCGATGAATATATTTTTGATTGATACTTAGATGTGAATATTATACAAGGAAGGTAGAGGGGATGCAGATTCAATTCTTTTACCTTTGATCTGTCTCCTGGAAAGAAAAAGCTTCGTGCTGATACCATATTAAGAAGCCCTTCGTACTAGGTGTAGTACAGGGGCTCCTTAATAGATCTAAAATGGGAGACATAGATTGATAGAGGAAAGTATCAATGCTTTCTTATTCCAATCATTTCTGTACAACAGGGAATCATTCTCCTTTTATAGCCTACTCTAAGGTTTTGACAAATGAGCCATATGAGACTTCTCGGCCCAACGAGCGTTTCTTAACAGTACCATCCACGCGATTCTCGGCTGGCTACGTCCACAGCTCACTTCCCCGTATCAACAAGTCTAAGGCCATGTTCTTTTGGGCTTATCTAATTTGACTTATCTGTCTTATCTCGAACTTCGAGAATTTCCCGAGGTGGCCTCGAGAGTCGGATGGCCGTCCATCCGACTCTCGAGGCCACCTCGGGAAATTCTCGAAGTTCGAGATAAGATAGATAAGTCAGAGCTCATAAGTCCAAAAAACACCCCCTAAGATCGTTTGCATTTATGCTGTATTTTTTTAATTGTAAATTTCATAATTTCATATCTATTTTATACGAACTCTTTTGGCATAAAATAAAATTCGTGCTTCGTCTAAAATTAAGATATATCTAACTTCCTGCAAATTTTGGAAATTCCATTGAGGAGATACTTTGAAGAAGATAATTAATTGAAGCATATATATAAAAGTCTAAAACCATCGAGTGTTGGGTAGTTACGTATATTAACCCCAAGAGCTAAGAGCTTAGATAAACATTTTATCTAGAGTTCATAGTTAGGGGTTATTTAGTTACCTTGCACATGGTTTAAAACTACTGCACAAAACTCGGTTGAATCAAATTTTCCTGCTTCTTGAATCGTTCAGCCACAGCAGAAATAAACATGGCTAAAACTTGTTCACATTTATATAAACACGTGGTTTACCCGAAAAAAGAGAAAAGAATTGCATGTCAAGCCATTAAGCACGTAAAATTTCTTCAACATTGACAACGTCTACGCTTCACACGGCAGATTGTCACTGATACATTGTGAAGTCGAGCTGCCATGAACTCAGCAATGGCCTCTGTGCACCTGAAGCAACACAAAACAGAAGAGGAAGAGATCTTGTCAGTTCACGAACGAATGCACGGGCGTTTCTGCTCGACGAACCCGGTGTCGGTGATCGCCGCCGCGCACCTCGAATCCGACGAGGGAGCGGCAGTAGGCGACGGTGGCCGCGGTGAGCACGGAGCTCGTCGACCCGCACTCGCTGTCCTTGAGCGACGCGCTGGACCGGTCCAGCCTCACGGACCACGGGTACTGGAGGTGCGGGAGCCCGGCGGCTGGCACGCCGATGTGCGACGACGAGCGCTGCATCTTCACGCTCCTCGGCACGCCCGCGCCGCGGCGGCGGCTCGGCTGCCGCTCGAGCGGCGAGTCGGTCCGCTGCCTCGGCGCGCTCTGGGACCGGGCCTTGGCGCGGGAGGACTCAGTGTTGGCCATGTAGTTGGGGAAGAACTCGGACGCCGCCGGCTCGGCGGCGGCGGCGGAGCCCGGCACGTACGGGCTGCTCCGCGCCGTCGCCGGCTCGAACGGCGCGAAGTCCTCGAAGTGGCCGCTGTACGCGCGCGGGCTCATCAGCTCCGTGAACGCAGCCGACGGCGCCGGCGAGCACTGGCCGTAGTACTCCGCGAGGCGCCGCTCCCTTGACTCGCTCGCCGCCACCGAGCAGCTGCTCCGCCCCCGCCGCGGCGGCTCTCCGATGTCCATCTCCACGATCTTGACGTGCTCCTCGCCGGACCTGTCCATCTCCTGCACGAACACCGAAACCGGCAAGCCGCCGTGTCCGTCACATGCAAGCCACAACACCGACACCTCTCAGCCCCGTTCCTGGTCGGAGCGTGCGCGGAGGAGGCTTACGTAGGAGCGGCGGTGCCTGGGGTGCTGCGGCGACCGGCGGTGGGCGGGGTGGGGCGGGTGGTCGTCCTCCAGCATGCGCACGCGCTGCGCGCGGAGGCGGGACTGCGCCATGAGCAGCGCCTGCATGCGGCGGAGCGTGGCGGTGGCCTGCGTCCTCACCAGGTGGCCTCTGATCAGCGCCTGCAGCTTCACTAGCCCTCTCAACGCGCACAGAGCCTTCCTCGCCTGCACCCACAGCATCATCACATAGCGTTATTCCACATCACGCACACAAAAAAAGATATTTGATTCCGCATTTGCTTAGGGTACGTGCACTGTTGAATCAGGATCATTTAATTACAATCTTTTAAGTAACTTTGGTACTTCAATTTGAGTTCTTATCTTGGTACTGAAGATTAGAAAGATGTACTTGGACATAGCATGTTCATGGCCTAACAAAGCATTCATTCCCTCAATTGGCATGAGAAAGTACTATGCACATCAAGGCTGTCTACAATTGCAAATGGACCAAAAGAATGAATTGAAAGATAAGGTCTTGATTGAATTAAAATAGTAGCAAATTATCACTGAATTTGCTTTTTTTTTCTTATTGTCGTGTTGCACAAATGCATATGCAATGCAACTACATAATTCTTCAGGTAATGACATGAAGCTGGGGTAAGACGTACCAGATAGCCTCTGAAGGTGGCCTGGATCCGGACGGCGGCGGCCTCCTCGACGATGCTCACCGACAGCTCGCTCTCGGACGCCGTGAGGCGAATCACCGCGGCCGCCGCCTGGGCGGCCGCCACCGCAGCGTCCGCGGCGGCCGCGGTCGCCACGGCCACCGCCATGGCGTGCTTGCTCTGCTCAAGATCGCGCTCCGATACCGACAGGCAGCCACCGCCCAGAAACCCCGCGCCGCCGGACACGCTCGGCTCGGGGGTTGCCGGGCTCGACGACGCGGCGGCGGCCTTCCCCGGCGCCGCCGACCGCCGGAAGCTCCACCGCTTCTTCTCCCTCGCGCTGGCCGCCACCGGGGTCGCGTCGCTGCCTTCCCCCTGCCTCTCCCTGTCCCTCACCTTCCCGTCCTTCTTCCCCGCCAAGAAGCTCCTCAGCCACCTCCCCGCCTTCCCCATTGCTCCCTACCTCCCTCCTCCGACACAACGCAGAGCGAGTCACTACCCCGTCGTCTCCGGCGACGGCAGAGACGCAACCAGTCAACTATATAACGCCCGCTCAAAGATCAGCAGCGAAGCCCGTAGACAGCAACCACATTCACCAGCCAACCACCCCGGCCGCGTGGCCGCGCAGTTGCAGCTCGTGGTCAGTACAAGCGTATCAGTCAACCGCGGCAGGAGGGGGCGAGCTAGCTGCTGATCAATGGCGACGGACGGAGGCGCCGCGCATGTGAGCTCGGGACGGCGTGAACGTGGAGTGGATCCCTACACGGCTGGCTGTCAGAATCTTTCGCCTTTAAACAACGAGAGGGGAAGCCAAATTATGACAAGTGCGTGTACTGTGCCGCTGGGGAGAGCTCGCCTCAGCTCAGATCAGCTCAGCTCGAGCTGGGTCCATGTCAATCATGGACCATGGTCGCAAGGAAGAAGAAGATGGTGAAGGATTCGTTGGGTCGGTTAGCCTTGTGATGCGTGCTAGTCAGAGTCATGACTCTGCAGCTGCTGCAGTTCTCAAAATCTCAAACTTTTCTTGGATCATGGTCCAAACTAACTCTTACTGCTCCAGACTCCAGTATACATGGTGATAATGCTGACTGCTGTTCTTTCTTGACTAGAGAATTTATTGTACTTCTATGTGCCTTTGCCATGTGACTTAGCAGCATACTCATGTTCCTTCCCACTAGACACATCTTGTAGTCTTTGCTGCATACATAACTTACAGATATCCCAATAGTCACAGAGTTGTTTATCATGCATCTGAGAGGTGGATCATTGGGGATATCTGTAAGCTTTGTATGGATGTGTGGTTTGGAGCAATGAGGTTGGCAATCACATGCTTGGTCTGGTCCCCCTAATGGCTGGGTCTATTCCCCCTGTGACCCTTGTGCTGGTTCCTTGGAGACCAGGCACCAGTTCACCTACTAGCTACTCCAAACCTCACTTGCTCCCAGTACAACTTGTTCTGAAGATGCATATTTCTTGGTATACACCATGTTTCTCATCTCAGAAATCAATCTCAAAGCTTCAGAATGTAACTGCAGATCCTGATTGATCCAGTTGGTGATTGCATTGCTATATTCCATCTGTTTCCTCTGCAATGCATGCCTAGCTGGATGCCTGGAGCATTGTACCTGCACTGCGATATATGGAGGTACGGATGCTCTTGGCTCGTCTGCCTTCAAAAGCCGCACGGCCTCCCTACCAATGCAGACGTCAGTGGCAGAGTTATATTAGCTGAACAGTAGGCGTGGAGAAGTAAGTATGATCCTCTCTTTGACACATTTTTTTTGCTCATCTTTTTAAAAGATTTGTTTTTTTGACGTCGTTTATCGAAAATCTCGAAGTTACAAGTGGAACATTCTTAAAACTGACTTTGATTATTAGTTTCTACTTTTCGGAGTCATAATTTAAAGCGGTCAAATTTCAATTTCAGTTGATAATGAGATAATTTCAGTATTGGAGAACACACTCTAAAAATGAGCCACCACAATAGTATAAACATAATTCATATATGATCAGTGACTACTCCATACCATCAAGCATATTTCATATCTTCCTAAAGAGCACTTCTATGGTGTATCAGAGGGTTAGAGTACTCTACATACTATTGGATCAAACATACAGTTGTAGATATACTTATTGTCTTCCTCCTAAGGGGTTAGAGTTCTCTACACCATTGAAAGAAGCAAAATGAAAGACTCGCAGTAGTTTAGATGCGTCTGAAAATAATCCCTTCTTGAATTGCATTAACCCTCTGGGCCTCAAATTTTTGCTAAAGAAAATATTTTTTATTTCTATAATAATTGAACTGCTTTTACGTGAAAGCAATTTCTTTGAAATCCCTACTCTACGTTTCAAATATTTGGCATTATTGGTGTTGCCCACATATTTAGGTAATAAGTGTTTGACTATATTCTTGGCAAAAATACCCCCAAATAAGTGTAGATAAGTAGTGGAATACCACAAATAAAGAAGAGTTATATAGTTCAAAAACGCTTCGGCTCTGGCGTCCGACGCGTTGACGCCAGTTCATGACTCACTGAGCCCATGGCGCAAACACGAGCCCATGTCAGATCCACGCAGTAGCAATAAGCAGCCAATAGCTAATTGTGCTCAGGACAATAAACGTTGCATCTACGCTAAGCCCACCATTGCTATATGCCAAGTTCATCGGTATATTTAGGGGTGTGCATACGGTATATTCGGTAAATACGGTTTTTTCTCTATCACTGTAATTGAAATGAGATACCAAATATACCAAACTAAACCTCGGTTCGGTATCGGTATATACCATAATATTTCGGTATGGTATCGGTAAATACCATATTTACCAAATTGAAGTGACCATACAATATGAAATATATATTTACCAATATTATGGCACATGGTAATATCATTATCAAGAAACATTACTAAATATCTAGAAACATTCTAATTTTTCTTATATTGGATTGAATAGAGGCTTAAAGAGATTATATTTCTTACATGAGTACATAGTTTACATAACTACTCTTCAAGTAAATTTATTTAATAAGTTGAGTCCGGAAACTAATTCGGTTTATTTGGTATACCACGGTTTACATGCGGTATATACCAAATATACCGAATACCAAATGGCTCAATTTTTCCATACCATACCGTATACCAAATACCGGTCAAACCAGTTTGACCGGTTCGGTTCGGTTTTTTGGCACGGTTTTTTCGGTTCGAGAAAACCGTGCACAGCCCTAGGTATATTTCCCATGGTTCCGCGGTTATTTTTTTAAGGTTCCGTAGCTATTTTTCCAAGGTTCACAAAGGTTCGACCATGTTTCATATGTGTAAGTTTTATCAATATATTTCACAAGGTTCTGCGGTTATTTTTTCAATGTTCTGCTGTTATTTTTAAAGGTTCCACGGTCATTTTTAGAGTTCATCATTCTTTTAGCAAGGTCATATGTATATATTTGTAAAGGTTCCGTAGTTATTTTTCCAAGGTTCCATAATTATTTATGCAAGGTTCATTGGTACATCTTCAAAGGTTCATCAGCACTTATTCCAAGGTTCATCAGTTCATTAGTTAAGGTTCATCGGTATATCTACCAAGGTTCATCAGTTCATTAGTTAAGGTTCATTACAACATATTCTAAGATTCATGAGCACTTATACTTTTTTAATCTGTGTACCTATTAAGGTTCATCAGTAAAACATTGCGCGGCCCGTTGCCAGGTTTTATTAGTACATTATTCAAGGTTCATCATTGCATTTGTCAAGTTTCATACGTGGTTTCTCCAAGTTTCAAAGAAAAATACTAAAAAGTGAAAATTCAAAAAACGAAAACTATTTAGAATGGGTTGCTAACGATTTTAGATGAATTACGGAATCTTTGGTTTCATGGTCGTCCTCGTCACCCGGTTTCATGGTGAGAACTAACAAGAAAACAAGACCCAAAGCAACTGTTTGATTTCCAAAATTACGAACGACGATATTTATTTTTAAAAACTGAAGCTATGCTTTTACAATATTCTAGCGGAAACAATGTGAATTAACAAGAAACTTCATTATAGTTTTAAGTGAAGCTTGTTTTATATCATAGAACTACGGATCAAATACCAAGATGTAAATAGACAAGTAGAAGAAACTAGAACAGAAATAACCCTTACGGAGTCTGCGCCTGCTAGCTAGTTACTGGCGCGCATGCATCGGACGGTGTAGTCGGCGCGTAGGGCTGATCAACGACCGGCAAGACGTCTCGATTCGGCGCCCGGAACGGACGTCCGAACACTGGCGCTCGCCTATATAGTTATTTGTCGATTTGCTTTGTGGGTTGTTTCCTTTGCTTTTGATTCCTCTGCTTGGTTTTTCTTGGTTAGCCACAGTTTTTATGGTTAAATGGTAAACAGATGAGTATCGTTTTTTATGCTCAAACAGTTTGGTCTTTGGTGAACCAACTGGGATGATCACTCCTAAAAAAGATGGGATCGGCAAGATGCGAAAACATATTTATAGAATAAAATTTTGGTCGAGAACACCGTGCGTTGTAAACAGCCAGGGAAGGGCACGAAGCACCCAGGAAAGGAGCAAAGCCGCGGCTGGCCGATGAGCTGCCTCATGCCCTCACGTGCGCGCCGAACAGGGACAGACAAAGGAGGGCAGGAGGCCATGGAGGACTGTGCTTGCCGCTACGCCATTGGCGTCACCGTCACCATCCTGCACCAGCACCGCACTGCAGACTGCAGTGCAGTGACCTTGGATCATGGCGGCGACCGGAGAGCATGCGCAGACAGTGCCAGGACAAGCGGCCACTGTGCTCGACGTTCGCTGACTGTCAGATCGGTCTCGCCATGGCCGTGGCCGTGCGTGCAGGGGATTATTGGCAGACGAAGGAGAAGGAGGAGATGGAACTCGGTCGCTTTTCATCAGCGGCCGTGTTCTTGCTGCAAGAATCAACATCGATCCAAGAGAGAGATAGAGAGCATGTTCTGCATGTCCCTGACTTTTCATCCAGCAGCTACGCTGTGCTAGGTGTGAAGCAATCTCTAGGAAGCGTTGAACCTCTCCTAGAGGCCGCATCTTTGTTGATATATATGCAGGGAACAGCTCCCTACGTGGCTTCACAGATGCAGCCATCTCTCCTAGATAAGCTCGGCTAACTAATCCTCTATTTGTTACAACAACCAAACGATACAACCTATCTTAGCTAACAAACTATCGTTTAGCTAGCCGAACTATCAACAGAGAGATCACTACGTACGTACAAGAGAGGATAACAGAATCTAACACCTCCCCTCAATCAAAACTTTCTCAAGTTTAGAATGTACCGGAATTCTGAAAGTTTCGAAGCCGCCAGTGCTTTGGTGAAACCATCCGCCAACTGATCATGTGTAGATATGATTTGAATGTCTAGCAACTTCTATGCAACTCTCTCTCGAACAAAGTGATAAGCTACCTCGATATGTTTTGTTCTTGCATGAAATACCGGATTAGCCAATAAGTACGTTGCCCCAAATTGTCACACCAAAGTTTAGCTACCGGTGGACTGATTAAATTCAATTCCTTCAGCAAGGTTTGTATCCAGATAATTTCTACCGTAGCATTAGCCATTGCCTTGTATTCTACTTCTGTACTAGATCTAAATACCGTGGCTTGTTTTCTCGCACTCCATGATATTAGATTGGATCCAAGAAATACATAGAAACCGCTGGTGGATCGGCGATCATCAACTGAACAGGCCCAATCAGCATCCGAGAAAGCGCTGACTACCATAGACGTCGACTTTTGTATTTTTAGACCATAATCTATCGTCCCCTTTACATACCTTAGTATTCTTTTTACTGCTGTCTAGTGCTCGGTCGTTGGTGCATGAAGGAACTGGCATACTTTGTTGACTGGAAAAGACAGATCAGGTCTTGTTAGTGTTAAGTATTGAAGTGCACCTACAATACTCCGAAACATGGTTGAGTCTTGTGCTCCCAGCTTGACCCCTATTTCAATTGACAGCTTTCCGGACACACATAATGGTGTGGTTAGTGGCTTACAGTGTTGCATACCCACTCTTGCAAGAATATCCGAAGCATACTTCTGTTGAGACATGAGAATACCATCCGTCAATCTTTTCACCTCAATGCCAAGGAAATAGTTCAACTCTCCAAGGTCTTTTAGAGCGAATTCTACTCTCGGATCCTGAAGTAATGCTTCAACAGCCTTTGATGAAGAACTAGTAACTATAATATCATCTACATACACCAATATGAATATAGTTACATCATTCTTATTATAATAGAAGAGCGACGTGTTAGCCTTAGAAGGAGAGAAACCAAGTTGTTGTAATTTCAAGCTCAGTCTAGAATACCAAGCCCTGGGGGCTTGTTTTAGTCCATGCAAAGCTTTATCTAATTTGCAAACATATGGAGAGGGAGATGATCTTTCATACCCAGGAGGTTGCTTCATATATACTTCTTCCTCCAGAACACTATGAAGAAACGCGTTCTGCACATCCAATTGTCGAAGACACCACCCTTTTGACATTGCAACTGACAAAACAGTTCTAATAGTAGTAGCTTTTACCACAAGACTAAAGGTATCCTCGTAATCAATACCATATCTTTGCTTAAATCCTTTTGCAACTAACCGAGCTTTATACATGTCTATTTCTCCATTTGCTTTCCTTTTAATCTTGTAAACCCATTTACAATCAATGATATTTTTATCTTTCTCCATTGGAACCAGGTGCCATGTTTTGTTCCTCATAAGAGCATTGTACTCTTCATCCATGGCACACCTCCAATTCTTATCATTCAGTGCTTCATCAAGATTATTAGGCTCACCACTTTGGGCTAGACATCCATACCTGACGCTCCCATCTGTGTAGACTTTGGGTTGTCGAATTCTGCGCTGAAGCCTGGTGACTAGGCGACTTGACGCAGGCTAATGAGCCATAGCAGGAGAACTAGCCACTCTGTGGTCCACATCTGAGGCTGAGCCTCTGCTGGTGACTTCCGGAGACAACGCAGACGCCATCGGACCGTCGGACTACGTGTCCTCCTGTGGTTCACCACCGTCGGCCGATGTAGCCTCATACCCTGCGCCAGACTGTGTTGACACGGAATCTTGCAACTGCGGCGCCTGATTGACCTCATGTCTCGTGCCTGCACCCTAAGCTCCGGTAGACACTTCCTGCATGAAATATGGCCTGTTTTGCACAGATTTTCACCATTGTCTGGTAAATCACATGGAGTATTAGTCAAATGATCAAGTGTATGCGCCCCTTGATTGATACTCGATGGATTTAGTAGATGTTCGGGAAGCAAGAGAATTTGAGACCTAAGGAGCGCCCCGGCATTAGGATGAAGCTTGGAAAAAGGAAAGACATGTTCATCAAAGATGACCTCTCTTGAGACATAAACACGGCCAGTGCTAATATCAAGGCACTTAAACCCCTTGTGGAGATTACTGTACCCAAGGAATGCACACTGTTTTGAGCGGAATTGCAGCTTTTTCTCGTTATAGGGGCACAAGTTAGGCCAGCATGCGCACCCAAACACACGAAGAGATGAATAGTCTGGAGTTTGGCCATATAAATGTTCAAGAGGAGTAGAGAAATTAAGTAAACGACTGGGTGTGCGGTTTATAATATAGACAGCTGCAAGAAAAGCTTCATTCCAAAATTTGAGTGGCATAGAGGCATGGGCTAGAATTGAGAGGCCGACTTCGACAATGTGTCGATGTTTACGCTTTGCTGAGCCATTTTGTTGATATGTATGTGGACATGAAACATGATGGGAAATCCCAATTTTAGTGAAGAAGTGATTCAACTTTTCATATTCACCCCCCCCCCAGTCTGTTTGCATGGCAATAATTTTGTGGCTAAACGATCTTTCAACAAGATTCTGAAAGTCTTGAAATATTTGAAACACTTCAGATTTATGTTTGATCAAATAGAGCCAGGTAAACTTACTGAAATCATCAATAAAACTGACATAATATTTCTTTCTGCCAACAGAATTAGGTGCAGGCCCCCACACATCAGAGAATGCTAATTCAAGAGGAGCAGAAGAAGTACTATGTGATCTAGAATATGGAAGCTGATGACTCTTGGCCTGTTGACAAGCATCACAGACCAACTTATGACTGGATGCATCAAAAGAACATGGCAATTTATTTCTACTGACAACTTGATGAACTATAGGAGTGGAAGGATGACCAAGACGATTGTGCCATGTCTCGAACGAAGGTTTGGTGGCGCTGCATGCATGCTTCCCGAAGCCATGCAAGGATGATGGGAAGGGATAGAGGCCACCTCTACTCGCACCTCTAAGGATTGTTCTCTTCATTTCCTGATCCTTGACAAAAAAAAAGAAGTTTGGATGAAACTCAAGATAAGCATTGTTGTCAATAGTAAAACGCTGAACGGAAACAAGATTTTTCTTGGCTCTAGGAACATGAAGAACATCTTTCAGAACTAGATCATGACTAGGGGTGTGCAAAACACTATGACCAATATGACTAATATCCATACCTGATCCACTTGCAGTGTGGATTTGTTCATTGCCATTGTATTTTTCCCTCACAGCCAGTTTGTTTAGTTCGCTTGTGATATGGTCGGTGGCGCCGGTGTCGGTGTACCATGTCGTGTCCACAGCATAGGCAGCAGCAGCATGCCTTTCTTCTGGCACATAATTTTCGTTGAAGCGGTGCCAACAATTTTCAGCTGTGTGCCCTTCCTTGAGGCACACCTAACACCGGGGCCGCTGGCGAGATGAGTTGCTGATGCCGCTGTTGTTGCCGGTGTTGGACCGCAGGGTGTTGTTGTTGTAGCCCCCACGGTTCCTTCGCCGCCGCGTCCACATCCTGGTGCACTCCCGCAGTATACCCGCGACCGCCACGACCACCGCGACTCACAGCGTTGATAGAAGACTGTGAGCCTCCATTGTAGAGACTCAATCGCTGCTCGAAACTGAGCAGCTGGCACTACTAAAAAAACGAGCATCACAAGCGGTATATCACAAGCGGTTCGATGCGCACCGCTTCTAATAGTTGCAGCACAAGCGGTTCAATAGCCCAAACCAGGAAGCCCCCTCTAGAAGCGGTTCGTAATACGAACCCCTTCTAAAGCCCCCTCTAGAAGCGGTTCGTAATACGAACCCCTTCTAAAGCCCAAGCAACAGAAGGGGTTCGTGTCACGAACCCTTTCTAAAGCCTAGCACCTCTAGCAGCGGTTCGTAATACGAAAACGAACCGCTGCTAGAGGTCCATTTTTGAATTGTTAAAAGGAAAGCTTGCTTTATCTCATCAGAGAGCACGCGTGGGTAGGTTGGCTAGCTGGGTAAGACGTGGGTCACGAGGAGGGGTGAGGTCCTGAGTTCAAATCCCACATACCCCAATATTCTTTACCCTTATTCTTTACCTTTTTAGACACCACTAGAAGCGGTTCGTAGAACCGCTTCTAGTGCTCCCTCGAGCATTAGTCTCGGTTGCTTAGAACCGGTTATATAACCACTTGTGAAAGCGGTTACGAACCGATTGTGTAGCACAGTTCCCTGGTAGTGTGGGAGAGAAGCTCGGCGAAGGAAGTCCCTTCTGTGCGCGCAAGAACAGCAGACACAACGGAATTGTATTCCATGTCCAATCCATTCAAGATGTACTGGACCAGTTCTTCTTCTTCAATGGGTTTTCCCGCGCAGGCCATCTCATCTGCCAATGCTTTCATCTTGACAACATATTCAGTAACAGATTGGTTACCTTTTTGTGTTGTTGCGAGCGCTATGCGCGTGTTCACCGCACGTGCGCGGGACTGGGAGGAATGCATCTTCTCTAGGGCTTGCCAGGCTTGCGACGCCGTCTTGCACGTCGCCACTTGCGTCAGCACATCACGAGAGAGTGATGCCAGTAGGTAGCTAAGCACTTGTTGATCAAGCGCCAGCCACCGTGTATACTCTGAATTGATCTTGTTGACCACCTTGCCTTCAGCATCCTTCTCCTGGACGAGCTTTGGTGGCATGACTTCGGTTCCATCTAGGAACCCTTCTAGCTGTGCTCCACGCACAGCAGGGAGCACTAGAACTTGCCAAAGGGCGTAGTTAGATTTTGAGAGCTTCTCTGAGATTGGCTGGGCAAAGGATGCCGGCGGTGACGGGATGGATGACGAGGAATTCGCCATAGCTAGGGTGGAAGAAATATGCTTGTGGAGGTAAGGCTCTAATACCATGTGAAGCAATCTCTAGGAAGCGTTGAACCTCTCGTAGAGGCCGCATCTTTGTTGATATATATGCAGGGAACAGCCCCCTACGTGGCTTTACAGATGCAGCGATCTCTTCTAGATAAGCTCGGCTAACTAATCCTCTATTTGTGACAACAACCAAACGATACCACCTATCTTAGCTAACAAACTATCCTTTAGCCGAACTATCAACACAGAGATCACTACGTACGTACAAGAGAGGATAACAGAATCTAACACTAGGCTGCGGCCGTCTGTGCATGTCCGGTCCTACCATTACCAGACCCTTTCGATAAAGGGTGGGTTTTTTTTCAGTTTTTCTTATCTACTTATTTGCCTTATCTCGTCACTTCGAGAATTTTTCGAGATAGCCTCGAGAGCCGGTTGGCCTCCAATTTTGAGGTTTAGAGATCTTATAGACACGCCTACGGGATAAAAAAACGACTTAAAAGTAATAAAAAAAGTGAGATAAGTCAAATAAACCCCAAAATTGGAGGCCAACCGGTTCTCGAGGCTATCTCGAAAAATTCTCGAAGTGATGAGATAAGGCAAATAAGTAGATAAGAAAAACTGAAAAGAACTCACCCAAAGTTTTAAATGAGACCCTAAAACATAATATTATAAGAGGTTCAAATGTCAAACGAGACCTAAAATAGCGAGAAAGTAAAAAAATATTTTAAATAATGTGTAATCAGTACCATCTATACTAACAGTTTATATTAAGGGCTTAGTACGTGAGAGATGGATAAAAATATGTTACTTTGTGTTGATATGATAGGGTTCGTGGATGTAAAAATTTGAAGACACTGTAATAAGGCGCACAGCTCGTATAGGCCTTGAGGCCATGCATGGCGAGTCCCATCGAGATCGGAGATCTGACTTCGGAGGCCGTGCAGTGCAGTGCAGTGCAGGAGCAGGGCGCTGGATAGGTGGAGACTGGAGAGCACGAGGAGTGGAAGCTTTTTAGCTTTTTGAGGAAAAAAGAGTCCTTCCGTCCTCTTGTCTTGGTCCTAATAAAAATCACAACAGGAACAACTTAATCACTTAATTAATAAAACTAAACACGAATGTTCATTTGACCAATGAAACCATGGTTTTGTTGACATGGTCCGTGCCGCATTTTCAGTTGGCGTGGCAGTGTCCTTGTGACAATTCTAAGTGGTGGTTTTCGGTGATGCGGCAAACCATGTGTGCAACTTATGTGTAGTGAGTCAACATTGCCACGTGAATGGCTACATAAGTGAAAATCGTCAAAAACCACTATTTGACGTGCCAATAGACCATTTGAGTCTGGTTAGAGCATGTGTATTTTGTTTGTTTAAATTATTTGATCATCTTTTTTAAACGTTATGTCTTTTTAAATCTCGAAATCACAAGATTAATATTCTCAAATCAAGTTTTTATTATTAGTTTCAAGTTTTCAATGCCTCTAGTTAAAACGGCCAAAATAAAGTCTCTACATATACGGAGTAATTATATAATTTCAGTGTCACAGAACACCCTCTAAAATAGATGAGGCGCTTTTGTCGGAGTCGCAGATGATACAGACACGGACGTAGGAGAGGCCGAAGTTGTGCTGCATCCGTCCGTCCCATGCGATTGTCCCGTTGTTGCCAGCACACGCGCACCGTACTGGTACTACTGCTAGGTGCTACCCGTCTAGTGTGATCTGATCGGACGAATCCGGATGGCCGGATTGATGGCTAACTTTGTACGTCTATTTAGATTCAACCCATATTAGTACTACTCTCCGTCGAATGATTTGGACGCGTCGATCTTGGAAACCATTCCTTATGTTTTTGTACTGGTTTAATTAAAATGAATTATAATACTTTTTCAAAAATGAAAATACCCTGCCCCGTGTGATTGGGACAAGGATTCTTTGGTGCTAAAATTATCTATATTTTGACCATATAAACAGTGGCTTCGTAAAACTATAAACTGATAATTCAAACTGGATTTGAGAATATCTTTCTACAGAGTAGAACCCTTCCGTAACCCATACTAGCCTCCTGAAGCTTTTGTATAGAACACATATTTTTTTTCCCCCTTCTATTGATAGCAGTCTTCATGTCCACTTATAACTTTAAGATTTTTGGAAAAGAACATAAAAAAGGTCAAAGCCTTAAAAAGGTAAGCAAATAATTTAAGCTGATAATCAACGGTCTATTAAAGGATAAAAGGCAGACTGCACTCCAAAGTTTAAGGTGGGTGAGGTGGGTGTCTTTGGTTGGATCCAGGCTGAATGGCTGATGGATAAAGAGCAAAGCATGTAACTATTCACTACAGTAACTCAACGTAGTATAAAATAGGGTTATAACATTGTGCACCATTGAGTTGGAGTCTACTACTGTAACTACTCGATTATTGCTCGGCGTGCCAATGATGAAAACTTATCTTTTTTGTTTAAGTCATATACACATTTGAAAAATCCTCAAAACAATCATATAGTTATCAAGTATGTAACACTTTGAATTTACGCATCTATTGTATTTTTAAGATTAATCTTTTTATGTTTAAAAAGTTTTTTAAGTGTAAATTCAATATAAAAGCTTTAGTAATAATACCAAAAAAGTATAAGCTGAATAGTGGGATAGCTCTAGCACCTTGTGGGGAGGCGCCATTGTGGGGTGACGCCGCTGCGAACTTTGGAGATAAAGAGAGGTAGAGCCTGCCATCACCCGCTACTGTCGATGCATCTGCCGTGGAGGAGCGCTAGGAGGTGGGGGAGGCAAAGAGTGGCAGCATCGGCTGAGTGGAATGATTGATGAGAGAGTGAGAGGTGTGAGAGGAGTGGGAGACCTAAGGCATATCGGATGGTGAGATTAGGGATTAGGGATATTGGATGGTGCATATAATTCTATGTCGGGTTGGATCGGGGCAGGGATTGACCCGGACCTGACCCAGCTGGAATCGGGGACCCAACCCAAACTTCACCAGGCTGTCAGGTCGGGTCAGGACCCACACGGGTCAAGTAGAAATCTAGATCTCTAGGGAGGGGCTCCTCAGAATGTACTCTCTTCACATCATGGAGCAACAAGACGAACCCTCGTCGCGCAGCTATGCTCTTGATTGGGCTCACCCAGCCAATGGAAGTCAGATGGGCACTTGACTATTTACTACAATTGAACTTCGATGGAAGCCAAAATTGATAGTTGAAGTTGGATTTGGGAGTTTTTATCTCATAAATTTAAAATTTTCGGAAAACAGTTTTTGTTGACCATTGGGAACCGGATTCCCCGTCGAGCTTTTTTCTCGATTGAGGGATCAGAAAGCCCCTTCCTACCGAAGTGTGGTGTTCTGAGATGTCGAAAACGTCTTGGCGAGGATGAACCAAAGACGGACAAGACACAGAGGTTTATACTGGTTCAGGCCTCTTGACAGGGATAATTACCCTATTCTAGTGAGTATATATTATGGAATGCAAGGTTACAATGAGCTGGAGAGCTAGCTCGATGTAAATGAAAAGAGTCTAAGTGCAGTGCGATGTCACGTAATTCATTTTAAATGATCATAAAACAGGTATTTATAGGGTCTATCCCCAACCATTGACTTTGAACTTCTGGGAAACGGTTGTGCGCACCGCGGGCGAGAGATTTGACGGCGTGACGCACACGCAGTTGCCCCACGATCCGCACGGATCGTGGGCAACAGCTCCCACAACGTGGGAAACGTGGCCACGTGGCACGTTATGATTGGCCACTCAATTACGCCGGTGTCCGGGCAAGCGAGATCTCTCCGGGCACTGGGATGTTGCCCAAACCAAGCCAAAGTACAACGCTGGCATCGTGGCTGGCCGAACAACCCCATCCAGGCAGGATAAAGTCTCGAGAAACATGTCCAAGCTATTCATCAATTTTACAGAGCTACTGGGGCTCGCCTCGGCCCATGGGCCGTTAACCAATCCCGATAGTTTTGAAAAGCTAAGATGTTTATAAAGGCACTTTTTATTGAATTATTTGACTTTACAAAATCATTTTTTAATGCTATCAAAGTTCAATTCGAACGGATAATTTCATCTGAGGAGAGCACCAACTCCTACCCTATCCTCAACTCGAAAGGCTGAAACCAAACTCATCAGGCCACAGAGTTACGACGTGCTATTAAATTGGGCCAAAGGAAAGTACCCGCCTGTCTTTACCTGGCCCAATTGCCACAGACACAAGCAGCTCGTACTCTCGGAATTTTTTTGGCAATATATTTATTTTAATTTAAAATGACACTTCTATACTGAGGCTTTAAAATATGACAGAAATAGGCACTCGTCGCACTGTCGCAGTGCGATAAACGGCCGCGCAGCCACGTTGGCAGGGGTGTCGCACAGCCGTAGTGCGACAATACATATCGCACTGCCGTAGTGCGACAATACATATCGCACTGCAGCAGTGCGATAACTGCCTCATTAGGACTCTGCGGCCGTGATTACCCGAAGTCTGTTATGCGCCGTTGCTAGCCTGGCACTTATCGCTCTGCGGTAGTGCGACAACCCTGCAACTTTTTTCCTGGCAGCTCTTCCGTGAGCACCACAGACGAAGATTGTTTTCTTTTAGGTTCTGCACCATAGATAGAAAAAAATTGCGGGTTGTCGCACTGCCGTAGTGCGATAATTGCCCGGCTGGCAACGGCACGTAATGGACTTCAGGTAATCATGGCTGCTGGGTCCTAATGCGAGAGTTATCGCACTGCTGCCGTGCGATATGCCGTGCGATATGTGTTGTCGCACTACCTTGCCAGCGTGGCTGCGGGGCGTGCGACGAGCGCCTATTTCTGTCATACTTTAAAGTCACAGTATAGAAGTGTAATTTGAAATAAAAATAAATATATTCGCAAAAAAAAATCCGTACTTTCGTAGCTTCGTGTGGGCCTAGTCCTTGCCGCCGACTCGAAGCAGTCAGTAATGGAGGACGCGGCGACCCAAGGAGCGGCGGCGGCGGAAGAGGGGAAGCCCTCCTCGGCGCCGGCCCTGAGGAGCCTCGGGGACTACGCCGTCGGCTCCATACCCACCATCTTCTACGTCCCCGGCTTCATTTCCCAGCCCGAGCAGTCCCAGCTCCTCCACCTTGTACCGATCTCGCTCCCGTCCCTCTTTCTTCCCCGCTTTCCTTCTCTTGCCTGCTGGCGTGTTCGCGTGGTTCGGATGACGCGATGCTTGCGCTGTGGGTGCAGATTTACCAGGCACCGGCGCCCAAGTGGAAATCTTTGAAGAACCGGAGGCTGCAGAACTGGGGTGCGTGCGCGTTGCTATCTTTTCGCCCCTAATTCCTCTCTTGGAGATATCTGTTTTCCTTTCCTCTTCTTGGCACCGGCAAGGCTTGATATGATTACCCTGTGCTGTGCTGTGCAGGAGGAGTGGTACATGAGAAGGGGCTCCTGCCTCAGGCCTGTGAGTACTAATCAAAGCTTGCATATTTTTAGCTGTATTTTGTGATCCCAACTGAAGATCACGCGTGCTATGTTATAGTTTGAGTGGCCCCTTTGTGTCTCCCAGGAGGCATTTGGTGGTATTTGTAGTGGCTCAATGTTATTTGATTCAGATAAGCTTTAGTTCAAGTTGTCAGAGTTTATCTATGTAAAGGGTCTGCATGACAGGAAGCAATTATTTCAACACTTGGTAAGCATAGTAACTGAAACTCGTTTTCCCCTTTGAAATCTGCACAAATGGGGAACGTTCATTTAATTCGCTCCTAGAAGGCAGTTCTCAACTATTAGAGATTTAGAGTTGCTGGTTGAACATCAGTTAGCTTTCTTGGCTCAGAGCCTGAGAGAAGTAAATATTATTATTTTTATACAATAAATAGTGTGTGCAAGATCATGGTCACCTATTGGTTGTGTACATTTGACGATGTAGAGGCTGAATGTTAATTCATTATCTGAAAAAAAAGATCATGGTCGGCCTGTTTGGCCAAGCTTAAGCATACCAAATAAATTAAGCTCTTGGGCTTCAAATTACAAGCCCCTTGTGCTGCTTCAACTTATTTCATATTTGAGGCTTCTAGTATAGGCATGATTTTCCTTAGAAGGTCCCACCTGTGTGGCGTGGCTTCAGCTGTAAGAAAAGAATAAGCTAAAGCTGTACTTGAAGCTAGTCAAAAATGGCCTACAAATTTTGTAGGTAGAAAGTTTGTTGCAATATTAGATGGCTGTGACAATTTCTTATCATCTGATAGCAAAAAAATAACAAAAAATATTTGAATCATCATCTGTTAAAATTTTGGAGTAATCTGGAATAGAACTTTTAATGTTGATGCTCCTTTTTTTTCTTTCTATCCAGTTCTTGTAGTTACATGCTTCTCAATTTTCATTCTTCAAATTTTTTCCATTATCCAATCCTGGTTGAAAAAAATGATGATAATTTTCTGGTTGATTACTAGTATGCTCGCGTTTCAAATTCTTCGTGTAACATTTTGTTATTCAAGTGTCAATTTCGTAGCATTTGAATTGAAGTGTTCATACATCTCATACTGCAGTGCCTTCATGGCTAACGAAGATAACCGACAGAATCTGCCAGTGGACTGGTTTATTTCCTTCACCAATCAATCATGTTTTAATTAATGAGTACCATACTGATCAAGGGATCATGGTTTGTAATGACCAGCTCCTTGCTGTTTGTTTTCCCTGGTTACACATTAAACATTGCCCTGTGCTAAAGTACAATAATATTTTGCCTTGCAGGCACACCAAGATGGACCTGCCTACTTCCCTGTTGTTGCTATCATATCTCTTGCTTCCCCTGTTGTGATTGATTTCAGCCCCCATCAAAGGCTTAAAGCGCAGGAGGATACAGATCCCCAAAACACACAACCAGTTGAGTTGCATGAAACCATGATGGAGAGAAATGGTTCCAATGACCGTGGAAGCGTGAACGAAGCTGACCCTGCATCTTCGTCACTTCTACTGATGCCGTGCAGCATGTTGATATTCAAAGACCAGGCTTATACAGGTTAGGCCTCTGCTCTTCTTTACATGATGGCCGAGCATCTTTCTTCAAATGAAGTGTTTGATATTTAATGCAATTTGCAGACTACCTACATGGCATACAAGATAACAAACTGCATAGGCTAGATAAGGTGAGATAATTTAAACTCCTGCATTTACTTGGTGGGACATTTGAACAGGTTCGGAAAATGAAGTAATTAACACATTGTATTCGAATAGGTAACAAACATGCCGCAATGTCCAGAATTCAAGCATTTACATTCTGAATGTAGCCAAGGAAAAGCAGATGAGACTGCAGGCCTCGAGCGAAGTGGCACCTTCCTCAGGACTGCTACCAGAGTCTCGTTAACATGTCGGCTGGTGTTGAAAGTTCACAAGAAGCTATTCAAAATCTAGAATCTTTAGACCCTGAGAATAATTGCCATTTCGCTCATGCACATGTAACTTGAATGGAATGGTAATAACAAGTGGTTAGTGCGGTATTTTTGGAGCCGCTAACTGCGAACAAGGTGTCCACAGACCAGAGTAACCTGTCTGTCATCTGGTAACTGATCATTCAGCATGCCCAGGAGAAAAGGGAGAGCAGATGCTTGTTGATTTCCCCGGCATCCAGTGGAGATCTGTGCTCCGGCGATTAAGTCGTGAATGCCGTATGAGATGTAGTTAGGAATGTCATCATTTGTGTTACTGGGAAGTGGGCAGTGAAACAATCAAACAAAGGGAAAATTCGTTTCTAGCATTGAAAGACCACGACTTTAGGAATATATCACCGAAAGAATTCCGTTCTGTAATCCTTTTTTAACCATTCCATTCCATCCCACTTCTGTTAGGCATTTGCTATTTTCCTTTTTCTTAGGGAAAAACATAATGTAAAACTACTGAATTGCCCCTAGCGTCTTCTTCCTTCTCTATTTTTTCTCTCCTGCTCCTATCACCGAGCATACCCCTGGACTTATTGGCTCCCTTGTTTCTTGAGCAACAGGTTGCCTCCGCTTTGAGCTCCGTATCTTAGCGCGCTGCCCTCTGCCTTGCGTTGTGTTGCCGCCGCTGCCACGACACCCTCTGTCTCCTATGAGTTTGCCTTTGCCCCGACCAACCTCCTCTCCTCCCTTCTCTCTCTTCTTCGACCGCTGATGCGCCGGAGCCGAATGGCGCAATGCAGCAAGAGTGCGTGGCCACGATGTTGACGGGCAAGGCCGCGTGACGGTGGTTGTTGGGTCAGCCAGCGGCGCCAAGCTGAGCAATGGCCGCGGCGTGCAAGCCAGTGGCGGCATCAACAGGCGGGGAGGAAGAGGCACGCAGTGGGTTCTGCTTCTTTGCCTCTGGGAAGAAGAAGGGATAGAGAGAGAAGTAGAGAGATGAGGGAGTAGGGAGAACCGAGCCACGGCTGGGGGCCACCGGTGAGCCGCAAGGCGGAGCGCTGGTGAGCGGTCGGCAGGGCTTGGCTGCCTACCCCCTTCTCTGTATCGTATTGTTGTCATGAGGTGAAAGGGAGGGGTAAAATGGTCACAACCGATGGTAAGTTTGATGGAATGACAAAAATTGGAATGGTGTCATCTTTTGGTGGTATTTTATGGAATATATTCTTTCTGTGGTATATTCCAAAAGTCACGGTTTTTCAATGGTCCCAACAAATTTTCCCTCAAAGAACATGGTTCACAATGGTCTAGAAATATTGTAATGAACAATGATCTTGACTGCCACCCCGGCTGGTCCCGGGTCTTCGAGCTCCTCCCTCCGTCGCCCTGCATGATCCCAAACTGTAACTACACAGACATCATGTTCCTTCGTGAAGGCTTAGCTCCGGCTTAATTCTCTGAAAGATTTGCGTTGCATGCATGCAGGCAGCTTCGATCCGGGCTGTTTCAACCTAGATATCTCCAACTATTTTCCCTTCATTTCGTTTTCTCTCCTTCATTTTTTATCATCTACAACAACATCCATGTGAAGGAAATAAAATGATATTGAGAAAAAAGAGAGAATCCCTTTATGAAAGGAATAGAAAAGAGAATTACTTCTGAAAGGAAAGGTGAAGGGAATATATTGGAGTATTGAAGGAGCAATATATATATATATATATATATATATATATATATATATATATATATATATATATATATATATATATATATATATATAAGCTTTGTTTGGGCTCCATGGAGCTAGACTCATGATTTAAATATTTATGATGTGCATTGAGATTCGTGATGTTTAACGTGTATATCTTTCACATATCTACTAAAAAAGTATTTCAGATATGAAACTCCAAAAAAAATAAATTTGAACTCAGTTTAAACTAGTTTGAAGTATAGTTTGAACTAGTTTGATGTATAGTTAAATGTAGTTTAAACTAAAGTTTAACTCAACTTTTTTCGGAGTTTGATGTCTCAAATATTTTCTTTAGTGGGTATATGAAAGTATAATAACCAAACAACACGAATCTCAAGACACATCTAGTGGTAACGAATCATGGAGGCTAGGCTCCATGGAGCCTTATATATTATTCTATATATATATATATATATATATATATATAGAGAGAGAGAGAGAGAGAGAGATAGAATGGCTAGTGTGCTATGGATAGCACGGATCTCTCCGTGCTATTCATGACGTTTGGAAATTCTAAGACTGAAATAGATGATCTGAACCATTCATCTTGTTCATCTCGATGAAATCTCGCTACACACCAAATTTCAAATTTTTTTACTATTTGTTTCGTATTTTTGAAAACTGAACTTATTGGATGGTCCACGGCTAATTAGATCAGAGATTTTCAAAAATACGAAACAAATAGTAAAAAATTCAAAAAAATTTGAAATTTTGTGTGTAGTGAGATTTCATCGAGATGAACAGGATGGACGGTTCGGATAGTCTATTTCAGTCTCAGAATTTCCAAACGTCGTGGATAGCACGGATCTCTCCGTGCTATCCATAGCACACTAGCTATTCTCTCTCTCTCTCTCTCTATATATATATATATATATATAAAAGACAGAGTATTTTTACGTTCTTGAAGGGATATCAAGAGATACCAAGAGGTGCTAGATAAGGGTCAGTTTTGTCATTTTCAAAATTATCTTTTCATCTACTCTCACTCACTGTTCTCTCTCCTTGCGGTCGCCGGCCACCTCACCACGCCGCCGCTAGCCATCGTAGCACCACCGCCGTCGATGCTCTGGCCAGTGCGTGTGGGCGGGAGGCAACGCACGCGGGGGGATGTGGCATGGGATGGCATGAGACGATGGCGACGAGCGCAGGGCGGCCCGCGGGTGACAGCGACACACCCGGGCGAGGCTGCGGTGTGGGGTGGCACACACAGGCATCGTGGGGCGGGATGGCGGTGAGTAAGGCAGCGGGCGTGGGCGGCAGGCGACCCGGCCGGCAGCGGCACATCCTGTACCGGTGAGAAGAGTGAGAGAGGAGAGAGGAAAGGAGGAGGAAGAAAATAAAGAAATCTCTTATTTGCCTCTAAGAGTGGTGGTAGTGTGAAGTACAAAAAAAATAGAAAGCAGTTAGCAAGAGATACCACTTTATCATAGCTATTACATCTGATGCAATCAATGGCTCTAATAAGAGGTACGAAGGGGTAGCAAGGACAGTAAAGTTGCTCATATCTGACGTGATCCGCCTCGCCCCTGACTGCACGCGCGCACGTACTAATGTACCATGCATGCAATTATCTGTATGTACGTAGCCTGCTACGCCGTCGACTGCGGCGGGGAAGGCAGATGCGAGAAGGGACTACAGACGCGAGTGCAACCCAAGATTCAGGAATCTGCTCAGCGATGCCCTTGTGAGATCCAAATTACCAACTATAAGTAGCTACCAGGCAGCTATATTGCAGTACACCACTGTGCACGACTGCACGTGGTTGATTCTTGCATCGCTGAATCTAATTGCTGTCTGCTTAGGTTCGTCTGCGCCAAGCTGGGGATCACAAACCCTTCCGCTTCGCCGCCGGCCGGCATAGAAGGAAACTAGCTAGCTGCTCCATCGATCCCATCCCACCCTACTGCAATGGAGTCCAAGGAATTGAACAACAGGCAGGCACGCGCAATTGAGATGGAATAAATTTACATTTTCTACATGTATGAAGCTCAGGGCTGGGGTGAAAAATGGAATAAAGGGTGAACGATTCATGGAACAGTAGCTTCTTGCTAATTAGATTTTACGTGAGACCATATAGATATCTTTATGTAGTGATTTGTACATGTGACTTGATTTGATTTGGCTGAGAAGTTTATGTTTAAGATTTATTTTGAGCCAAGCAGAATGATCAATGTTTCAGCACGCCCAGTTTTCAAAGAAAAAGTTCCATAAAAAGTTCATGGATCATGCAACCCAACTCACCGCTCCAGTCACAAATGTCTCTTGTTTGAGATGTATGAAGTCGATGTTTTGTACTAACTTTAGCTAGCCACAGAACTCAATCTTCCTTTAGCTACGAACTCACTCACAGAATTCGAGAGTATCCTTCTAAATATTCAGATTAGGTTACATAAAAAACTTATGTGGACATTTGTTTAGAAAAGTACCTCCATAACATTACAATTTAGTGGGTTTTTATAAAAATATTGAAATAATAATTAGTGATCAAAGTATCTTCTAGGTATCCATGTTAATATTCAAAACGTTAATTATTTGCGAGTGGGGGAGTAAGTAAGAGCTAATTTTTTAAGAGAGACGATAAATAGCTATCTTGTCCATCTGGATATGAAAAAGGCAAAACAAAAATAAGAGCTAACTCTCAAAGACAAAAACAATGGAGCGTCATGAATAAGAGAGTATATAAAGATCCAAGGTGATTAATCAAAAGGTGCAGCAGCTACCGACATATAAAGATCCAAGGTGATTAATCAAAAGGTTTTTGACATGATGTTCAAAGTTAATAAGACTGATGTTTAATATTCAAAATCTTATGTCTTAACTATGGGAAAAAAATTCCGGTACAAAAATTTCATCAGAGCGTGGAGATACAACCGATAATTAACCGGCCTTTTTTTTTTGCAGACGAAGTTTTGATCAATTTGAAGCTCTAAATTTATATACACTGAAATTGCCAAAAAGTTTACAAATTCAAATACATCAGAATTTCTTATCCGCTTTCATTTGCACGTTATAAGGGCCGTTTCTGTTAGAGCATCTGTAGCAGGCACTCTATAACACTGTAGCTCTGACTTTTTTTAGGATAGAGTAACTGATGCAGGAAAAGAATCTTTTAGAGTATAGCGTAAAATGTGAAGGAATTTTAGAGAGATGAATAGAGGGGACGCTAATAGTGTTTTGGAGGAGAAATTAAATTTAGAGTAGCTGGTGTGGATGCTCTTATAGCACTATAAATCAGTGTCGGTAGTCTCAGCTAGAACAGAGGTTTAGCATGACGAAATTCTGCGATGCATTTTTTTACTGGAACAACCGCGCTGACAGCTGAAACTTCATCAAACCCCTCCCCCCACCCCTACCAGGCTGCCTTCAGGATGGAGCTGCATTCATGTAAACCTCTCTCTATTTTTTATATTGAAAATATCTGTTTGGGTCTCTATGTCACAATGTGTACACAGCCTTTTACAAACATAAATCACCTCAGCTGAGAGACGATGTATTACACAATACCAAAGGAAAATAAGTTTGAATTGAAATTTGACTAGTACAAAGTCTATTAATTATTGAATCTCCATCCATGGTTATAGAAGTAAGCCATGGCTATGATGATCTCCATACCTTGGCACACCTTGAGTATCTCCTCACTTTCATGCTCCTTTTGTAGTGCCTAATAACACAATTAATAAGTTCTCCTGAAAATGACCCGTGGAAGAATAATACCTTGCATTTTTCAAATACAATATTATTTTGACAAAACCAGATGGCCCAATAAAGAGTTATAGAGCCAACCGATCTTTTTTCTCTTTTGCTTTAACTCTATTTCGAAAAGCCAAAGGGAAAATTTTTTATATGCCACTACAAAGTTCAATCCTCCCTTATGTGGCATCGCTTGATTAGTGACCACTTCACTATTTGTCGTCGCAATTGCTCGATCATCATCCTATGTGCCGTTAGTGAAAACTTATCATTTTTCTTTAAGTTGTATAAACATACAAAAAAACCTTCAAAAAAAGCACAGTGTTATTAACTATGCAATACTTTCAATCTATTTTATGCAATACTTTCAATCTATTTTTTTTGATATTGTTATGAAAGTTTTCATATTCAATTTACCCTTAGAAATGTTTCACTAGTATAGAAAAATATTTATGATACGGTTATTTTTAGTTATTTAAGACAGTTTTGAAATGATTTACCTGACCAGAGCCGCAAAAGACCATTGATATTAGACGGTAATAAACCATCTTATATGAGTGAATATCTACTACAGTTCCTATATACAACCATCTTATATGTCCTATCATAGAAGACGCTTCATGACTGACCATCACAAATAGGATTGGTTGAACCAGCGGTTACACCTTGAACTGACTTATTAGTGTGATGCTTTATTATTCAATTATATTGTAGGAGGCTTTCATCTCAGAGCCGCCTATAAGATTTTTATTACGTTCAAAGAATAAAAATACCACATAAGCATTACCTCACAAATAGTATCAACTAAAACATGATCAAGCCATAGATCAAAAGGATATTGCTCATATATTATCACAATCATTCCAAATTCAATACAACTAGTAGAATTCTAAAAAAAAAGGATAAAGGATAGACAACAAAAAATTATAAGGGGGTAAATCCTCTAAAAATAAAACAAAATGAGGTACATTCAATGTTTGCATTACGGCCCATACAGCCATGGCACGAACGCTTTGAGAACATGTGGACGTACTTCAATATGGCGGAATGTAGCACTTTATTCCATAGATTGATTCTTGAGATGAACATAAAACATGTTAAAAGGGAGAGATATCTGAAAATATCGTGTTATAGTGAGAACATGAATATATGAATGTAAGAGTGTGCCAAGTAATTGTGTTTCTTCGATTGCACTGACCTTAGCTTTGGAACACTTGTTATCTAGAGAAGGATGTCACACTTCACAAATCAGTAAAGGAAGGGCAAATTGAAATTAAATATGATGGACATTGTTGCACTCGAGTAACATTACCAAGAATGGTATATCCTTTGGAGATGAAGAATCAAGGATGCATGGTTGGTGATAAAGCAGACATGTGCCTTTAATATATCACAAGATTGAGCTTGTATCCTGAAATTAATAAAACTAGAAGAAAAGTAATAAATAAAAATAATACAAAAATTTGAGCTTGTTCCCTGAACTTTTTGTCAGTGTCAGGCAACACCTCATGCAATCTTAGTATATATTTGGCTTGAATAATTCAAAGTATTTTGAAATAGCTAATGTTCATCTTTTCCTAAATTTGGATGGAGCATGATCATATCGGCTGAATCTTTATATACTCACATACCGATCCCTTTGCCGCACTATACCAGTTAAAGTCAAGACGAGATGTGTGCCATCCTTGTGATAACTCGATCATTCACTCGATATTGTGATAGATTCTAAACTATGATTAACTCTTTAATCATATTAGCATGGTCATGCATTTTTCAATCCAATCACATCAAGGGGCCCAGAGATATCTCTCCCATTATCAAAGAGGGGCAAATTCCATTTTGATCGCTCACATCCCACGCCATGTTTCATAACATACCTAAAAACTATCTTTATAACTACCCAGTTATGATAGGGTTGATAGCCTCAAAGTATACAACTATGCATGCTAGTATCCAATAATGATCAGAGGTTAAGGATCATATAGGTATATCACTCCAGACTACAAGCTGATCACACATGTAAGATAACAATCCAAGCAGTGTCTCGGAGTAGGTCTATTCAACACTATGGTCTTTAACATGTGTCCACATTATTGATTTGATATATATATATTTATGCTATGTGAAATATTACCATCAATCAATACATGTGTCAGTCAAATCCATTACTGTCCCCACATAATGATACGAGACTTAGGATCATTTAGAATAACATCGTATAAACAATATGTCTCACAACCAAGCCGTACTTGATGAACAATGCGAACGATGTTTATTCATGGAACTGATAACATATTATCCAAGAGTATATAAACATAGACGTGATACAATCAACTCACATGATCGTCTCTAGAGTATATCACTAACAATCTCCTACTTGCACTAGAGTCAATCATGCATGTATTGAATACCCATGGCTCTTGTGTATGCCTCATGCTTCGATTGCGAAAGAGGTTTCGTTAGCGGATCAACGATGTTCATATTCATGTACACTTTGCAAATCTTCACATCACCAATGTCAATGATCTCTCGAATGAGGTGATAGCGCCTGAGTATACGTTTGGATTTCTGATGAGACCTAAACTCCTTAGCTTGTGCAATGGCGCCACTATTATCATAATATAGGTCCACTAGACATGATGCATTAGCAACCACTCTCAACGCAGAAGCAAATTTTCTAATCCAAACCACCTTCTTTGTAGTTTCAAAAGCCACAATATACTTGGCCTCCGTCATAGAATCGGTTACTGTCTCTTACTTAGAACTTTTTCAGCTCACTGCCCCGCTATTGAGGCGGAATACAAAACCGAACTATGATCGAGAATCATCTCTGTCGGTTTAGAAGCTAGCATCGGCGTAACCTTTTATGACAAGCTCTTCCTCACCTCCAAAGACCAAGAACATGTCTGCAGTTCTTCGTAAGTATTTGAGTATATTCTTTACAGCTGCCCAGTGACTTTCACCGGGGCTTGATTGGTACCTGCTCATAACACTTAGAGCTAGCATAGGAGACATTTGAGAGTGTACATAACATGACATACATGATGGATCCAATAGCAGAGGCATATGGAATAACAATCATCTTCTTTTACTCATCAGGTGTGGAAGCATACTGAACCTTGCTAAGGTTAATGCCATGTGACATTGGTAAGAAACCCTTCTTGAAATCATGCATATTGAACCTTTTCAATGTAGGTGCTTTGGCTTAATCCTATTAGCCTTCTAGATCTATCTCTATAGATATTTATGTCCGATATGTAAGCTGCTTCTCCTAGATCTTTTATCGAGAAAATTTTTCTAAAATAAGATTGAACAAACAATGGATCAGAACAATTCGACATCTGGACACCGCTATACAACTTCAAGAATACCTTTTCCTCTAGCGCCTCTTATGTCAGATCAACCTGGACCCAACAGCGCAATACGACATTACCTGGAACGCCACCTTCTCGGGAATCTACACCTCCATGTCGGCCTACAACTTTTAGTTCCTTGGCAGCATCCCCAATGGCATGAACTCTACCATCTCTACGGAAAACAAATACAAAAATCTTCGCTTGGACCTTGAGCCACGGGCGCATCCACACAGCTGATGTCCTTGCACATAAAGGGTGGCCGCACCAACCCGCATGCCCCCTATGCAGTGGTTGCCCTGAGACAATTGACCACTTGTGCGCACATTGCCTTTACTCCGCTGCCATCTAGTTTGACATTCTCCCTCAATATACTTCCTGATGTACTGCCCCTACGCAATTTTGCGTCTAGTGGATGCAAGCGGCAGCCAACCAACCGAGGACTTCTAGGAGGGATATATTTCAATGGAACCGTGATCTACACAGCCTGGAACATCTGGAAGGAGATGAACATGCGCTTGTTTCAACAGTGCAACCTCACACCAACACAGCTCATCGCCAGAATCCGGGAGGATATCCTAACCTGGAGGCACGTCGCCAACCCTATAATTAACGATTAGAGACATTTCTAGTCAGGCCATCTGACACCCCCCCCCCTCCCTTCCTCCCTCTCTTATTTCTCTTGTACAGTTGCACAGTGCTTATCTCCTTTTAAAATAGCGGCAGTGCTCCTGCCTTTTCATTAAAAAAAAGTACCAAATTAAGCGCTTGCCTCTAGTGTTACGTGTCTGTTGAGCAATTGAGAAAGGAGGTTCGGATGACTTGTCACTGTCAGTTTCTTCCCAAGCTGTACTAGCAGACGTATGTAGCCGTATGCATGATAACTTGTTAGAGCAACTCCACCAGCTACTCTATCCTCTCACTCTATAACACTATTCACTACTCCCTCTATCCAACACTCTAAATTTCCTTCACATTTTACACTACACTATAAAAGATTCCTTCCCTGCACCAGCTACTCTATCCCGAGCTACAGTATTATAGAGTACCTGCTCTAGACGCTCTTACTTTGTACCGAAGAGTGCTGCTTGGGATGGGTACTAACGATGAGAAATCACCACCGGGGAAAGCAACAACCAAGGCACCCGTTGGACCATTTCTCTCGCGCCCCTCCAAAAGGAAAGAGGTCCATTCGACGCATAGAATGACGGAGCCCACCATGGTTGCCGGTGATGAAACTTAGGGCCCCGCCCCGGCCGCCGGGAAGAAGAAACAAACCGCGCGTCGCCGTCGCCCTGCCTCGCTGGCGGCTCCGGCCGAGACCGCCTCCGCCTGCATGCATGCATGCGCTTCTTGTTCAGTGCCTCTTCAAATTTATCTTATTACCGCCTGCAGCAATGGCCTACAAATACATACACGTACACTCACTCCATCTAGCGACGAGCTAGCTAGCCAGCCTGCGCGCGTGAAGGCAGATCGGCAGCAGGCAGGAAGATGGCCGTGGCGAGAAGAAGAAGCTCGTCGGTGGTGGTGGCTGCGCTGCTGGCCTGCACCGTCAGAACGGCCGTTGCCTGTCAGTTCTTCTATCGATCTCTCCTCCCTTAAATCTTAATCGGGCAAGAACATATGTACTGTGGATGTCGTGATCTGTGCGTTGCATGGAGCAAGCTAGCTAGCTCGATCAGTTATACGAAGTTGATGATGATCTTTGTGCCGTGATGGTCAGATTCGATCTGCGACAACGTCACCTGCAGCATGGGCAGCTGCGCCGAGGCGCCGGGGTTGATCCCCGGCACGGTAGGGTACGAGTGCGACTGCCAATCCGGCTGGTCTCGGGTCCTGCCGCTCCTCCCTTTCACCCCCTGCATGATCCCCAGCTGTAAGCAAGCGTACCGAGCTAGTACACGACATGATCTTCTTTTTCTTTCTAGACATGATGTATAGGTAGCTTCGTTTCTTCTCTGATTAAGATCGATGGAGAGATCTCTCTCTTTTTTTTCTTTGCGAGAATTTCTAGCCAAATTAACATCTTTTCTTTGCCGCCCTCGATCGTAGGCATCGATCCTGCCTGCTTCAACATCACCGTGATCAGGCTGCCACGGGGCATACCAGTGACAGACAGTAAGCTCTCAGAACGATCACGCCTCACTCTCTTCCGAACCTGACCAGTTTTATACGATGAGGTGCATGCATGCATGCATCAGTGATTCAGTGTACTATGTCTACGTACGATGATTATCTGATCGTCTGTGTCGTCTCGCGCGTTTCGTGATCTCGCCGGCGGATGCAGTCTGCGTCGCCGTGGATTGCGGCTCAGGCGCGTGCAGGAACGACGGCGGCATGAAGTTTCACTGCGAGTGCGACCCGGGCTACCAGAACGTCATGAACGTCACCTTCCTCCCTTGCATCAGGAACTGTAAGGAGCCTTGCATGCAAGACTGAATCACTGAACTAAATCGAATATCTTGATCGTCCGTACGTCCGTGCAGGCGACTTCGACGGCCGGGGCTGCATCAGGCCGGTGCTCGCCCCAGTACCTCCGCCGCCGCCTCCCCCGTCGCCGGCGCCACCGGGTAATCACGACTCATCTGGGCCAACCGCGCCTCCCTCCAGCCCAAAAGGCAATGCAACTGCACTAGATCAACTTAACCCTTCGTTAATTGAGATCTTCATTTAGAGGAAACCTAACCAAATCAGCTATATAGATCAGTACATTCATATACTATACCCAAAAAAAAAATATCAATGCATCTGATCGAGCGCTCGCGCTCTAACTGCTGCTGTTTGTCTCTGCATGCAGGATCCGTCTCGCTGCTGCTGCTGCTACTGCTGGTCTCGCTCGCCACGGCGGCTCAGATCATGTGATTGATATCGCATGGCGAGGCAGCCACACGTACGGGAAGACTGCATGCATGGATCTAGGCCTTACAGGTAGAAGTGAACACAGCTGCTACGTGTATAGTGTGTGTGTCTGCTAGCTTGACTATGTTCATGGAGTAGCTGGGATCGATGGGATGAACTATACGTGCCTGCAGTACAGATAGATAGATATATATATCTGCATGCCCACTCGATCGATGCGTGCAGTTCTATGCACAGGGAATTAAGCAGATGGAATATTTAACTGTGAATAATGCGAGCGCGCGGTTTGTTACTAATCCCCGGATAATAATGAGTGATATGCGCCACATTTTTTTTTATCATGGAAGTAGAGCTTGAAATTATATATCTTGATTTCCGGCGAGATGTTACGAACCATTAACTCTATCTCTCCATGATCAAGAGATTTGGTGCATGCCAGTAACACATGAGTACTACTAGTACATAACATAGTCATGCAATTTACGATGCTATATAACAATTTTTCCTAGCATTTAAATGTTAGATTGGTCGGACGAAATATAGCAATTAATAATGAGTTAACTCTTTTACATGAAAGGAGGACAAATTAACGCAACGATTAACCCTTGTAATTACACGAGACAAAGACAAGATTGTCTCCGTGATAAGTAATGCATATATAAGGAGAATAATTTCTTACGATGATGTGAACGGATGGAGCTAGGGATTGTACATGCGTGCTAGGACTGGCTTGTACCGACTTTAGAGTCCGTTTGGCACGTAAACTACTACAGAACACCCCTTACTGGCTCTTTACTGCCAGTTCGCTCAGAAACAGCAGTACGTGATAATTTATCACTACTGGTTTCTAAGTCCCACGGTCAAGAAAAAACCAGCGGATGTAAGAACAGACAGTAACAAGGCTTATCACTGTCGGTTCTAGCACCTAGCTGCCAGTGATATATCACTGCCGATTCTAGCACATAACCGGCAGTGGTAAGGCTCATATCACTGTCGGTTCTAGCACCCAGCCGGTAGTGATACATCATCACTACCGGTTGTAGCCCCCAATCGGCACTGATAAGCCGAATGGTCAAGGTAGAACCATCAAGACAAAGGCTTTCTTGATACTTTACTATATATCCCTGTTGGGGAAAGTACGTGGCACATGGAGATACGGCCCATTAACTTGCTTCCGGCCCCGTGGAAAGTACGCGAGAGCTTGGTAAGCTCGCGCCGAAGCTAACAAACCGCGCCCGAAGCTTCCCGCTCTGGCTCGGGTCGCCGCCTCCCCGGCTTCCAAGCCCGGGCTCTAGACCCATATGATCAAGGCGCGCGCGCAAGACAAAGCGCTTACGGGCCCGCAGTCACCGCGAGTTAAATCGCCAGTAATCAAACACGCCGACACAAAGCCATCGGCGAAGTTGGTGGCAAGTCGCGTCAGCGGTCACTTACCATCCGCCTTATAAAGAAAGACACGATTGCCGAAGCCGCGGTCGAGCAGCGAACTGGCAGATGAGGAATACGCCTGAATGTCCGGCGGGCCTCGTACATCCGTCGCGCCTCAGTACGGCAAAGCAGGAGGAGACGACTAGTAACCGAAGGATAACTCGGCGCATTACAACGGACCAAGGTCAGGCTACAGCGACCAAAGGCCGCCTTAACACACTCGACTCAGGGATTTTAGATAGACAGAAGAGCACTCGGCCACCGTAGAGCAAGAGCACTTGCACTAACTTAGGAGTTCTAGTTCCAGACGGTAGTTCTTCGCACCCAAGTACTGTAGGAACACACGTAGTGCCTTGAGCACTTATTGTACTCGAGCCCGGGCTTCCCAAAGCTCGGTCTCACCCTCTTGTACTCGTTTAAGCTCGGTATTAAACGAAGACTGGACGTAGGGCTGTTATCCGACAGTAGTGGAGGCCCGAACCAGGATAAAAACCCCCGTGTTGCACTAGCACAACACCACGTCCTTCCCTCGGCGGCGCCCGGCCAGCGGCCGGGCCTCGGTCCAGGGGGCAGGGCCGCCCTCGGGTCTTGCACCCTTTCCTTTGCTCATCGGCCTGTGGAGGCTCGCCTCCCAGCCGCCGACAATCCCTTTGGCACACATTCGAAAGATCAAGTTCGATTAGCCAAGAGACTTTGGAGTCCAAAGATCAAGTGTACGTTGTCCCGCCAAGGCGAATGTACTCGAGGATTTTGAAGTCCCTCTGGTCATTGTTAACCTTAATTTGAGCAAGCGGGCACGCTAGAGCAACTTGGACGACAACAAATGTTTGTATAAATAAGCCTTACTATGACAGAAGATTTTAACAACCTCCTGGCAGACGTATATACATACATGGCGAATAGGCTTTTGCAGTTGGTTTTTAGGAAGTTAATCGGCGCAGTTTTATACTTCCTTTGAAAATTTTGATATGTCTACTTGTAAGTTGTAACGCTATAAGGGCTTGTTTGGATGCCAGTTGATAAAAATTATAGGTAAATTGAAGCACCTGGGGATTTTTTTTTCACTTGAAATCCAGGAAAAATCTCCATCTCAATCCCGGCCAACAAATCCCCCCCCCTCTCTCTGAAACGGTGACCAAGCCCTAGCCCCACCAGGGGAGCAGTATAGCCCTCCTCCATGGCTACTCGGAGCCCACCATCGCATCGTTCTCCTCCGTCTTGGCCTCCAATGTCGTGCCTCAGAGCCTCTTGCCACGTTGTCCTCCTTCGCCTCACCAGTGTCCTCCCCTATGCCTTCGAGTCTCCGCCGGTGCTGACTTCCCTCCTGCATCACAAAGCTCGCCACCGTGCCTCATCCACCGCCTTGGAATCGCCACCACATGTTGGGGGCTAGTGGGGTGATGCAGCGGCCAAGCGGGCCGACAAAGACGCCGAAAGGGCGGGGCAAGGCAATCAAGGAAGACCGAGAGCGAGCTGCGCTGTTAGGGACTGGCGACGATGGCAGGTGGAGCATGCGAGGGTTGACAGTGAGACTTAGGAGAAGAGAGTCATACGAGTGGTCGACCAGGTGAGACAGGAAACTATTTCATGGGAGGAGAGGAGTTTTTTTTACCCTAGGATTTGGTTGGGTTGTGATGAGATTTTCCTTCCTACGCCTCACCCAAATGCAACCTCAGAAATTCCCTTGGGATTTTTCCCTAGCGATTGGGAGGGGATCCTGGCCAATCCTGGTCTTGCCAAACAAGTCCTAAACACCATTGCAAGAGAGGCGAGACATCAAGGCTAGGCACAATATTTATTATGTTTTCCACATATTTGGATATACGTGCACTTTGTGTTTCCTTTCTCAAGTAACCCTAGCCTAGCCTCTAGGGGTTTCAAGATACCCGAAGCACCATCTAGGGAGACCTATCCATGATCACGCCTGACTTACTTATAAGTTACTAGCCGAGTTGTCGTGCCTTATATGAATAATTATCTCATTACTTTTTGATACGTCATATTTGGCATGTTAGCTCATGCTCTCAGCTTCGCTTTCATACTCAACTGTGGTGTGTTTCTGTACCCTCGGCTCTATCACCTGAGCTTTGCATCCATACTCGACCACGTTGTGCTTTGGCACCCTCTGATTTGGTATATCTTGAGTTGATAGAAAGATTTTCTAAAATACATCATGCTAAAATAAGAGCTAGATAATATGGTGACTTTGTATATATTAGGCTAATAGGAAATTTTCTAAAATACAGACCATTAAAATAAGAAAACGAGTCAAATAAACAGAAATGATACATTAATTTGTAACATTGGATTGACCATTGATGGTTAGAATTGATCGTGACAGCTTCACCACCCATCACGTCCGGTCTGAGCGATAACGCCGTATGTTTCCTCCGTTTTTCTCTTTTGGATCGACTGGTCGCTCAGCAGCGGCTAGCCCATGCAAAATTCTCCAACTCTCACTGTGCTGTAGTTTGCTTCATATTTTCTTCCATGACTTCCAATGGAACCAAAAGTTTGACATTATGTGATACTATGGGGGGTTTTCTGGTAGTTATGTAATGAATATATGTGACTAGATTTAGTTGAATGGAGTTTTGTTTTGAGCCGTGCATGAATTACATTTTTCTCAGACTATCCGGATTGTCCTAATTAAATGCGGACCATTAATGCGAACTAAAATTGGGCAGAGAGTGTGTTTTCAAGTCTGGTGAATGTGGAATCCGGGCCATTAATACAGACAAATTTGGCAGAAAGGTGTGTTCTTTAGTCTGTTGAATACGGACTGTTCGAACTAAATCCAAAACACTAAGGCTCCTATTTGAAAGTAAGGTTTTTTTAATACCATGGTTTACAATATATAGTCTTGTCAATTGTTTTAGTATAAATACTATGGTTTTACCTAACTTTATTGAAACCATGGTATTTCTTGAAACTACAAACTGTTTGGCTACAAAGTTTTTTGAATGACATACCATGGTTTTGCCAAGTCTTTTGTCAGCGCATAGTAAAAACTTTAGCTCAGACTAGAGTTTACAATACTCCAAAAAAACCATAGTATTGGCAAAACCATAGTTTTTAATACAGAGTTTTTTTAGAAGTAACCAAACAACTTATGGTATAAAATGCCATGGTATTCTCTTAAACCATGCATGGTATTGCCTAGAAACCATAAAAATACCATGCTTCCAAACATGGCCTAATTTGGTAGAAAGTTGTGTTTTCAAGAACGTTGAATTCGAATTGTCCTGATTGAATGCGGATTGTCTTGATTAATGTGTTTGCAGCATGTAATGTTTTGAACCTTCGTTGTATTTCATTGCTCAGATGATTTTTTTCGCCTACATATATAGCTTCACAAGAGAATTTTAAGAAGAAGCTTTTTCGTTTTGGGCAAAGTTATTTGAGCTAAAATTTAAAGAATAAAAATGATGAATGTCCTTGCTATGTAGTTGTTATGTGCTTTTGAGTCATGCGCGCTACAGAAGGTGATTATTTTGATTTACATCGGATGGTTGATTACATGATAAGATGAGGTAGTGTTACTAACTTAGATCAAGGTGAAAGATACTTGTTCTCGAAAATAGCTTGCTTATTTATTAGTGCGTAGATGATTGGGGTGGATTGATATCGACGACAAGATTGATGACATGGATAGCAGATCCATAGTTCAAGGGGATTAAGGGTCGAGCAAAATGTCTAAAAAAGGGGTCATGCGAGTTGATCAAAATCGGTCCAAGCACTCAGTGGACAAGGACCAATGGTGGTGATGCCTTCGGGATACGCAAGCCCAAGCGGTAGACGAGGAGTACATGTTGCAGGCTTGGCAGCCAAGAAAGCCAAGGACAACCATTTTGGAAAACCACGACGACGACGCTACGAGGAGGAAGGCCTAAGTGGTTTAGGTCTTGGGATCAACTTGGCGATCAAGTTGGTCCTAAATAGATAATCCGGTCATCAGTTAATCACTGATTTGAGAAGCTTGCAGCGTGAGATAGAAAACCCTGGTGTCTTTACAGGTTTCGAGCTAACCCATGTGTAAATGAGAGGGAAACCACTTGGATGGCTAGTTTCCTCTATTATAGGTGTCAAGATAGCTAGAGGTTTTTGAGAGAAATATCCTTAGCTAAAACTTAAGAACACTAGGCTTGCTTGGAGATGGATTTGTTTTGACCTAGCCATAAATGCGATGTGCAATCTGAACGGCAACAACGACAGTTTCGTGTGGCCAACAAGAACAGGGGAATAATACTTTGCTAATTGGCAATAGTACTCGGGCTCGACGTTGTAGGTAAGGACGAAGGTTACATGATGGTAGCATAGAAGGGGCATAGAGCTCACTAGCGGTGATAGGGGTGGTGCTGGAGCATCGGCGGCAGGCGTGAAGATGGGAAGCGAGAGAGTATGTGTGTGAGCTCTAGGAGGGCTTTTACAGCTAGGGGAGGTAAGTGGGAGCTCAGGGCTTGCAGAGCAAGCTTTAGCAATACTTGACCAGGCCCAAACATGGCCATGAGGGTGGTTGGGAGGCAGGGAAAGGTGGTTGGCGAGGATAGGGCTTTAGAGCATGTTTAGAGTGGCTAAACTAAATGTTAAGCCGCACTTCAAGAGGTTTTTGAATTTTCTTGGTCCACTTCATTTTTATTATTTTAAGAGCTTCTAGAGGTAGCTTAATGATTTAAAAAAAAACTGGATTAAAGAAGCCAAAGCGTTCAACTTTTTAATTCAGCTAGGCTTAATGTTAGGACTCGCAAAACGAAGTCGAGTCCCTTCTATGCTTTACCTGTACTAATCCTTGGATCAAGTAGGTAGTACACACATATTCCAGATCTTTTGATTATTGTCATTACAGTTCGAACAAATATTACATCAAAGTACGCTACATAGTGCTAAATCAAAGTACAAAATTCAGGCACGCAGGCCTTACACGGCGGAAGTCTCAAAATCTTTCATAACTCTGAATGGAAGAAGCAAAACGCAACGCAAAATGATCCTACAGGCAAGGCTGGAGGGAAATGATCCTAGGCATCAGGGTACTCGCCGTCTTGGACTCCTTCTGTGAAGTCTTCGTCTTCGTGCCCTCCTCCATCCGGGTAGTAGCACTGAGAATCAAGATATGCTTATTGGAATGAGCAGCCCCGCATGAAACATGATGGTGAGTATGATTCATGCTTGGCAAGTCAAATTGACCAATGCAATGCAGGCTATACGAGGGGAAGGGGTAGGGGTTTATTTGCAGAAAGCCAATTTTGCAAAAGTTTGTCTAAGGGTTTAGAAAAGCAATTTAGGAAAAAGAGTAGAGTCAAACCAAATCAGTTGAGTAAACATTTTTCAACTCCGATCCCTGCTGGTCTCAGCCCAAACATGGCTAACTCACGGTACAGACCATGGTTTTCATGAAAACACATCCTGACGGCTAAACCACCGCAGGCCCACAACTAGACACAGCGAACTGTCAGTTTCCTTTTAAAAACATTTAAAAACGGAGGGGAGAAAACTACCATGGTGGCAGCGCCACAGTCATCCGCCCTTGACTGTGGGCACAGCTATCTAGATAGTTTAAACTCTGCAGAGTGGGTATACTTTACCCTCATGAGGTATCACACTAATTGTGCGATCCACAAAGCCGTTTGGGCTAAAAGCCCTAATAGCACTCGCTCCGTGAGTTATTCCTGGGCACCCTATAGGGGGTCGTCCCAACGGCTCTGGTCCTTACATTGTACAGAAAGGCCAAAGAAACACAATCCAAGGCGCCGACGAACGTGGATACATCCTCCACGTCCGTACAACCCAGATGTCTACAAAGGATATCACCACCAGCAAATAGCTACTAGAGATCAAAACTTAATAGGCTAGATCCGTCCCATAACGGAACCTAAGTTTGTACTGTTGTACTTAGTCTTGTCAACCACAAGGTATCGGTCCTCAGGGACTGGATGGTTCCCACACTGGACCCAAGTTTCGTGCTTTCTGCACCCACCAAGCAAACCATCTATCCCAATCAAGTTTTGCAAACATATTTTAGAAACCCACGATAGCATCCCCGCTACTGAGCACTAACAAGATTGCCCAAGAGGTAGCCCCGCTACCATCAACAAATGAATAGTTTGCAAAACAGGAATTTGAATATGATTGAGCTGAAACAATATTTAAGTATTAACAACATAGCTAAGCAGGATTAAATGACTAATCAAGGTTGTTGACAATAATTAAAAAAGTAAATAACCTAAGGCTAACAAGGGTTTGGATTATAATGCATTAATTAAAATGGAATAGGCATATGACTAAGCACCCTACCTAAATAGCAGTTTAGGTTAACATAGCAATGCGATTTAACAATTCTAATAAAGCATTTTAAAAATTAGGCAACAATATGATCAATTGATAAATTGGTGATAGTGTCAACAATGACTTGCCGTAATTGAAGTCTTGCGGATGCCCGCCATGGTCTTTGACTTTAGGTCCGAACTCGTCGGATTCTATCGACCGCAAACGATGCGCAATCAATTAACCCCGAATACGACAATCACCGAAAAAATGCACAAACATATAAATGAGCATGCATGGATATGCAAAAATGTGATTTGCATTTTATTTTATTATTTTCATAAATTTATATCTATTAAAAAGACATAAGCTACTAATATAATAATTCATTATATGATACTATAATTAGTTGAATGCAATTAAATAAAACATTTTATTTTAAACAAATATTTTTGAAAATAAAAAATTACACAATAATGAAATGAACATTACTGGAAATGATTTAGAAAATTTTAAAAATAATTTTTACCCTAAAAGAATAAGCATATATGATTAGTGGCAATTAGTTAAATCATTTTTATTAAAATTTCTGTAAATAAATTAATTAGATAATAAACATTATTTTTATGTTTTTAATCATTTTAGAAATATTGACTTATTTTAAAGGTGTATACAAACAATTAAAGAGATGAAAAAATGCACTTTCGTTTAGTCCAAAAATGCAGAAAATAAAATACAATTTCAGAAAATTATAAAAAAATTACGGGAGCTAGAATACATCCCGATCTACCCATTTTGCCTTATTGCAAAGCAATCAGAGATTCGAGGAATAAATGGCGGCCTTAGCCAGGGAAACAACTTAATGCACTGAAGTAAACCACCTCTCTCTGTCTCTGGTTCTTGGTTCTGCTATCTGCCGTTGCTCCTTTGCTGCCCCCTCCATTCTGAATCTAAATCCTACACACATTTTGCATGCAATCACAGGAAAGGGGGAGGGGAAGGAAGGAAGGAAGACAACAAGGAGGAGGGGAGGAAGAAGAGCAGCAGCAACAGGGGGAAGGTAGGGAGGGGCGGCCAGCAGCAGCAACCAGCAAACCGAGAGGCAAGAAGGCAGCAGCTTGGGCAGCAGCAGGGAGCAGGGAGGCAGGGGGAAGAAACAGAAAAGGGGAGGAGGAAGAAGAGGGGGAGAAGAAGAAGAAACTTACCCAAATTACCTTGGAGAGGAGGGAGGCTGCAGGGCCGAAGAAGGAGCAGCAGTGAGGCGGGGGAGGCTGGCTGGTTTGGGGTGGTAGGGAAGGAGGTGGAGACATGCAGGTTGCAAGGGGGCTGGGGGCTGCTGGATTGGAGAGGTAGTAGGAAGGGGGACTGGGTGGCCTGTTGCTGGAGAGAGAGGAGGAGGCTGCTGCTGGATGAGGCTGCAAGGAGCTGCAAGGAAGGGGAGGGTGTGCGGGGAGCAAGGGGGCTGGTGGCCGTGAGAGGGAGGAAGGAACTCGGAGGAGGTGAGGTGCTGGAGCAGAAAAGGGAGGGGTAAAGCATGGTGTTGGGTGAGGGGAAAAGAGTTGCTGGGTTGGTGAGGAATAAAGGAGTGATTGGCTGGTTTGGATGAGGAAGAATAGGGTGAAAAGATAAAGTTAGGGTTGTATTGGTAAAGATAAGGGACAAAAGGTAAATTCTCATATGGGGAAAAATAGGCTGCCAAAAGAGAGAGAAAGTCAGTGATGTGGGACCCACGCATCATGGAGTGCTGGAAAAAAGGAGAGAAAGGAGAAGAGAGAGGGAGGGATTCGACGACAAATTCCCATGAACAGAAAATAAGATGGGACTTATGAAAAGAGATAGATTGACAGGTGGAACCCTTTGTAGGTGAGGGGCAAGAGATGACAAACAGGCCCGAGAAAGAATAGATAGGAGAAATGAAGAGGATGAGAGAGAATCCTAGGGCTTTGAATAAAACAATAATTTTAATTTTAATTTTGGCAATCTCCGAATCATGAATTTAATAGAACTCACAGTCTAGGTTTCATAAACTAATTTTTATTTTGCGAATCAAACTCAAACAAATTAATTAGTTTCATTTTTCTCTTGAAAAATCTTTTGCTAATGTTATTTTTAGAAATATTAAAATATTAGAAGGTAACATACTTATTTTCAAAAGCTTGGTTTAAAATGCACTTTGAAAATTATGAGAATGCAATGATGCAAATTATTTTAGGGTTTTGAAAATGAGGATGTTACACTTAAGTTTTAAGTCTAAGTCAAGCCACTCCGAACATGCTCTTAGGTGTTAACTCTTTCTGCACGACATGGCAGGGAGGTGGTGGTCGTGTGTCATAAGGGCAGTAAACCTACCCCCTACAACCTATTGGTTCCAAGCAAAGCAAAGAGGTCCCGGACCAATTATCGAGGCAAAGTAGAGCATAAGCCTTGTGAGACCCTCACGTCTACTCCGCTAAAGTTGCTGAAGCGAAGCAAAGAGGTCCTGGATCAATCATTGAGGCAAAGTAGAGCACGAGCTCCACAGGACCCTTGTGGAGATGTCTCAATGGGGGAGGCGGTACTAAGCTTCGCCCGACCCTCCCCCAGATGTCCCTGCGAGGGAAGGACCAACTTAGAGGGTGTAAGTGCATCTAGACCACTAAGATTATTTTGGTGATTTATGATGATCAATTAAAGATCTAATGTATGCCTGAGAGAAAATTGCAGGCTATAGGATATGTTGATCATTTTCTTTGGAAGTTCCTATTTCACCTCTACGAACCAAGGTTGATAATACCATGTAATTTTAATTTTGAGTCGTAAGGTATTTTTGCCGTTCTATTAAGAGGGATTCGACGAGAAATTGACTCTAGGTGTCTAAACTGCTCATTAGATAAGTTTCACTCAAATCCATAGACACCAGGTTCCACCCACAAATTTCCAGATGTTTTTCTGATCAAGCACACCGGACTATCCGGTGTATCAGTCCGGTCTATCCGGTGTGCTTCGGACTGTCCGCTCCATTTAGCCACGCATGCTTTCTGGAATAAATTTTGATTTAACCGGATTATCCGGTAGTTCAGTCCGGATTGTCCGGTCCTCATCGGAATGTCCGATCCTATTGGCCACTAGAAGTCTGCTCGAAAATTAATTAACCGGACTGTCCGATAGTTCAGTCCGGACTATTCGGTACAAACCGGAATGTCCGATCCTTGTGGCCACTCAAGCTTCCTGTATGAGAAATAATTAACCGAACTATCCGGTGTTTCTTACCGGATTGTCTGGACTTACTCAACCAATGAATTTCAGATTCTAAGTCATCCGGACTGTTCGGCCTTTCCTACCGGACTATCCGGTACCTTCGTTCTAAAATTGAAGCTAGGGTTGTGAGGACCTATATATACTCATTCACTACCTCCCTAGCTCTATTTGCCCCGTTGGAACACCTGCATACACTCTCTCACACTTGTTCTTACTTCCAAGCACCTCCCCTCTCTAGATCTGAGTGATTCTTGAGCTTAGAGGGTTGAGGAGCTAGGATCTGGTGCTAAATCTGAGTTGGTCTCATCTTGTGAGCACTAGGGCCACCTTCAAGTTCAATTTCTCACCGGATTTATTACTCTTGGAGGTTGAGGACTCCTAGACGGCTAGGGGTCACCGGGGAGCTCCCAAATCTTCGTGTGGTGAGCCCTCGGAGTTTGTGATGGTTGGATTCCACCTCCTCACGGAAAGGAATCAAGGAGTAAACCCGGTGAGTGCTTTGTGCAAAGCTGGTGAGGAAAGGGTTGAAAAGGACCCTGGCTTGAGTGTGACTAAGCTGCTTCAACGGAGATGTAGGATCATCTCAAGGATCTGAACTTCGGGATAAAATTCTTCTTGTCTTCGGTTTATTCTCTCTAACCCTAAACTCCTAAATCTTAAGATATCTTTGAAAAGTATTTATCTTGAGAATTTGATAACTGCCTCTAAGCTTACTATGCTAGTTAATCTACTTCGTGAGGTGATATTTCAGCTTGTGGAGAGTTGCTTGTGCTGTCACTCCAGGTTTTTCAGCAGGCACCAGACTATCCGGTACAGAACACCGGACTGTCCGGTGTGGTTCGGACTATCCGGTATAAAACACCGGATAATCCGGTATTGCTTCCGCAAATTTAACTCTGTTTTAATTTTTACTGTCTATTCACCCCCTCTAGGCGACATATTGATCATTTCAATTGGTATCAGAGCCTAATCTCCTGATTTGGCTTAACCACTTGGAGAATTAATATGTCGACAGAGAATCAAAGCGGCATTACGGGTGAACTCGAAGAGAACCCTCGTAATGCCGGAGGGGCACAAATTCCTTTTAATTATCCTAATCCCACCTCTTCATCTCATGTCACCATTCCGATAGGACGTGCTCCTCAATTCGATGGCACATATTAGCCTCAATGGCGACATAAGATAAAGATGTATTTGATATCTCTTCATCCCTCCATTTGAAAAATTGTAGAAACAGGTTACAATCCAAGTGATCCGGAAAACCTCTGACCCGCCGATGAGCAAAACTTCTACCGCAACTATCAAGCCGTCAATGCTTTGCTTAGGGTACTTAGCCCTAATGAATTCAACCGTGTTGACGGGCTTGAGGATGCCAAGAAGATTTGGGACACCCACAAGATTGTACATGAGGGAACATCAAGCGTAAAGAAGACAAAAATTGAGCTCATCTACGGGAAGTTGGGAAGATTCATCTTGGAGGATGGGGAAAGCTACAAAGATATGTTTGACCGACTCATGGTCTTAGTAAATGAAGCCAAGGGACTTGGATGCAAGGACCTTACCGATCATGCCGTTGTCAAAATCCTTCTTCGAGCCATCACGCCGACCAATCACCATTTGGTCCAATTGATCCGAGAAAGGACAACTATCACTCACTCACTCCACATGATGTTCTTGGTAGATTATTGAGTGATGAGATGATGGTCAAAGAGGCAAAGAACATTGAAGAGCTTGTCCGGTCTAGCAAGAAAAAGAATATCGCCTTGAAGGCTGGCAAGGAAATCAAGGAGCAAGAGGAGAGCTCAAGTGATGATGGGGAAGAAGGACCCATGAGCTTAGAAGAGATGTCGCTCTTTATGAGAAGATTCAATAAATTCCTCAAAAGGAGCGGCTACAAGGGAGACAAGAGTAAGAAAGGGTCAAAATCAAGAGGGAGACACTCTAGAAGATCTTGCTATGAGTGCGGTGAAACCGGTCACTTCATTGCCGAGTGCCCGCACAAGAAGAACAAAGACAAGGAAGAGAAGAAGAAGGACAAGGAGAAGGAGAAGAGCAAGGGTCATAAGAAGTACTCTAAGGGACACGCTCATATCGGAGAAGAATGGGATTCAAACTCCGACTCCGACTTCAACTCCGACTCCGACTCCGGAGAAGAAGGCATTGCATATCTTGGACTTGCTTCTACCACAACTACCACTCCACCACCACATAAGTCACTTTTTGATGACTTAAGTGATGAAGATGATGAGGAAGTTCCACATTGCCTCATGGCCAAGGGCCGTAAGATATCCTCCAAACCCACTATTATTGATCCTTGTAATAAAGATAGTGATAGTGAATTTGATATGAGTCATGGTAGTATGCTAAGAATGCTTCGAAGATTTGATATGGGTAAAATAAAAGAGCTTATGGAATAGATTGAGCAACAAGAAGAACTACTTGAGAAGGGAGAAGATTTGCTTATCTTACAAGAGGAGAGAAACCTCCAACTCGAGGAGGATCTAGCAAAGGAAAAGCTAAGAGTGGAGGAATTGGCAAATGAGCTTGTCAAAGCCAAATCCAAGGTAGTCTCGCTAGAGATCAACAATGCTTCACTCAAAGAGGACCTCATTGGAGCAAAGAAAGCCCATGAGACTCTTCTAGTGAATTTTGATGATCTTTTGAAGAGCTCCTCCACCTCTCCTATTGCAACTTATCACTCAACCCCTTCCACGAGCAATGGTTGTGCAAAGTGCTATAATATTGATATAAATGTTTGTGTCACTAACTTTGCTACAATGAAGGACCTAGCAAGTGAAAATAAAAAACTTAAGGGCTTTCTTCAAGACGGACTATAAAACTCCTACAAGGCAAGCAAAGGCCTTGAAGAGTTCTTGGGAGAAAGAAAAGGAAACTACAAGAAAGCCGGGCTTGGGTATAAACCTCCAAAGGGTAATAAGGGCCACATCGTGGTAGCCCCGGCATCAAGGCCAATTCACTTTGTTAGGGAAAAAGGGGCTACTAGCCATATGATACACTCAACTTTTAATGTATCCTATATCCTTAAAAAGAATAATGTTGGTAGGATGATAGCTTATCATGTTGGACATAAAAGTAGAAATATGCCTTTGGTAAGATCCATTTGGGTCCCAACGGCCCTTGTTACTAACTTGAAAGGACTCAACCAAACTTGGGTATCTAAAACAAAAGCATGATCTTGTAGAAGTATCTTTCCGGTGGACCAAGTTGGGTGCTTGATAACGGTTGCACCCACTATATGACCGGAGAGAAGACGATGTTCTCTCAACTTGATGCCTATGATCATCCTCATGAGAGCATCATGTTTGGAGACAACGGTAAAGGTGAGATTCTTGGTTTAGGTAAGATTGCTATTTTCGACAACCTTTACCTTTCAAACATATTTCTTGTTGATTCTTTGAAATACAATCTTTTATCCGTACCACAATTTTGTGGTACGAGTTATGATTGTATTTTTTTCTTTTGATGGTATGAAAGTCGTTAGGAGGAGTGATGGTTTAATAGCCTTTAGGAGACGTCTTAAGGGTAGGCTTTATCTTGTGGATTTCTCCATAGATAAACCCAACTCTGGGATATGTCTAACGGCTAAATCTAGCATGGGTTGGCTTTAGCATCGCCGACTAGCTCATGTTGGTATGAGAAACCTTCACAAACTCACTAAAGACAATCACATCATCGGACTAACAAATGTGAAGTTTGAAAAAGACAGGGTATGTAGTGCCTGCCAAGCTGGGAAACAAAAAGGGACACCTCACCCTGCCAAGAACGTGATGACCACTACAAGACCTCTAGAACTTGTACACATGGATCTCTTCGGACCCATGGCTTATATAAGCATAAGAGACAGAAACTCAAGGGGAGCTAAAGAAGTTTATGAGAATGGCTCAAAATGAGTTTGATGTCAAGATCAGGAAGATAAGAAGCGACAATGTAACAGAATTCAAGAATACTGGTGTGGAAGAATATCTTGATGAGGAAGGAATCAAGCACGAATTCTCGGCACCCTACTCTCCTCAACAGAACGGGGTTGTCGAGAGAAAGAATAGAACCCTCATTGAGATGGCAAGAACAATACTTAACGAGTACAAAGTCTGAGAAATCTTCTGGGCAGAAGCCATCAACACCGCTTGCTATGCCACAAACCGGTTATATCTTCACAAGTTACTAAAGAAGACCTCCTACGAGCTACTAACCGGTAACAAACTAAACATTTCTTACTTTAGGGTCTTTGGAAGTAAGTGCTTTATTTTAAATAAGAAATCTAAATCTTCTAAGTTTGCACCTAAAGTAGATGAGGGATTTTTACTTGGTTATGGATCAAATGTTTATGCATACCGAGTTTTCAACAACACCACCGGTGCCGTTGAGATCTCGCGTGATGTGACATTTGATGAGACTAATGGCTCCCAAAAGGAGCAAGTTGATCCACATGTGATAGATAGCGAAGAACCTCCTTGTGAGGTAATAAGAAGGATGGCCATTGGAGATGTTCGGCCACAGGAAGAGACGGTGGACAAGGATGAGCCATCATCAACTCAACCGGAGCCGCCTACAACCATACAAGAGCAAGATCAAGAAAAGGAAGATCAAGATGATAGCAATAATCAACCACCACCAATGTTACATCCAAGAGTTCACCAAAGCGTGTAAAAAGATCACCCCATCGACAACATCTTGGGTGACATTAACAAGGAAGTATCCACTAGATCTCGACTTCTAAATTTCTGTGAATTTTACTCTTTTATCTCCCCTCTTGAACCAACCAAGGTAGAGCAAGCTCTTGAAGACCCCGATTGGATAGTGGCCATGCGAGAGGAGTTCAATAACTTCACAAGAAATAAGGTATGGGAGTTGGTAAAAAGACCCAAGCAAAATTTGATAGGAACCAAGTGGGATTTTCGCAACAAACAAGATGAGCACGGAGTGGTGATCAAGAACAAAGCACGGTTGGTTGCCTAAGGCTTCACCCAAATCGAAGGTTTGGATTGCGGTGAGACTTATGCTCCAGTAGCTAGGGTAGATGCCATTAGAATATTAATTGCCTTTGCTACTCACCACGGTTTTAAGCTTAAGCAAATGGATGTAAAGAGCGCATTTCTCAATGGACCGCTTTTCGAGCTAGTCTATGTTGAGCAACCTCCGGGTTTCGAAGACTCCAAGTATCCTAACCACGTCTACAAGCTCCACAAGACACTATATGGACTAAAGCAAGCACCCCGTGCATGGTATGACTGCCTTAAGGAGTTCTTGGTAAGAAAGGGCTTCGATATGGGTAAATCCGATCCCACTCTATTCAACTAATGGTAGATGGAGATATCTTTGTATGTATGTAGATGATATTATTTTTGGATCTACTAATGAGCTGTTTTGCGAGGAGTTTAGTCAATTAATGACTAAACGTTTTGAGATGTCCATGATGGGCGAATTGAAGTTCTTCCTCGGTTTACAAGTGAGACAATTAAAGGAAGGAACGTTCATTAGCCAAGCCAAGTACGTGAAGGACATGCTCAAGAAATTCGACATGGATCAAGCAAAGCCCATAAAGACACCAATGCAAGCAAATGAACATTTGGACCTAGATGTAAACGGTAAGGATGTCGACCAAAAGGTATACCGCTCCATAATTGGCTCCTTGCTTCATCTATGTGCATTTAGGCCTGACATAATGATTAATGTGTGTATGTGTGCAAGATTCCAAGCCGCACCTAAAAAGGGCCATCTAGTGGCGGTCAAAAGAATCTTGAGATATTTAGTTCACACTCTAAATTTTGGTCTTTGGTATCCTAGAGGGTCAAACTTTGACCTAATCGGCTATTCAGATGCGGATTATGCCGGTTGTAAGGTGGATAGGAAGAGTATCTCCGGTACTTGTCAATTTCTAGGTAGGTCTCTAGTTTCGTGGGCCTCAAAGAAAAAACACTCTGTAGCCCTATCCACCGCCGAGGCCGAGTATATTGCGGCGGGACATTGTTGCGCCCAATTACTTTGGATGAGAAAAACCTTGAGAGACTGTGGGGTTAATCTAAACCATGTCCCACTTTTGTGCGACAATGAGAGCGCCATTAAAATTGCCAATAACCCCATCCAACACTCAAGAACTAAACATATCGATATACGCCACCACTTCCTTAGAGACCATTCTACCAAGGGTGATATCGATATATCCCATGTGAGAACTGAGAAACAATTAGCCGGTATATTTACCAAACCTCTAGACGAAAAGCATTTTTGTGAAATTAGAAGTGAGCTAAATATCCTTGATTCAAGGAATATGGCTTGAGTCATTGCACCCCTTTGTTTGATGTAATGCAAAATTGCTTTGAATCTAGCTAAGCCTATCCATATATATATCTTATAGTTCTAAGGACCTTGTTTGATTTGGATTTAATGAGCTTGCACTTATTTGTGACTATAGTTTGATTATTGATGTGCGCTAGTCACAACTTAAGGCAACACTCTCTTTCTTTCTCTCTTCTAGCTCTAACTTGCTCCCTAGTTCAAAATTAAAATTCTCAACCAATTTGTTACTTACTGGACCGGATAATCCGGTGTTTCATACCGAATAATCCGAACTTAACCGGATAATCCTATCCAATCAGCCACCCGGTCGTTCTGTGGTTTTTGTGAATTAATCGGATAATCCGGCACTCTAGTCTGGATAGTCCGGTGTCATATCAGACAATCCGGTGCATGAGTCCAGATAGTCCGGTATGTCCATGACCTCTTATAGCAAGCGGGTTCACTCTTTCCTCTTTTCCTTCCTCTCTCACCCGCACCCGAGTTCATTCTCTTCCCACGGGTGCCCTCACCTTCTTGACCTCGTCACTGGAGATCTGACCTAGGAAAAGCTCCAAGAAGGCCTTGGATCAAGGGGGAGTGGTTCTCCACCTCTTCACCAAAATCTTGAGCTATTTGTTTTTGTCGAATCTTTGCAAGTTTCTTAAACTAGGGCATCCTACATCCTTTGCCCTAATTTAGTTCAAAAACTTGCAATTCTGGAGAAATGCTTTGAGAAATCCCCTAGGAGTACTTGCGTACTCAAGTAAAACTGTGATAGCCAATAGATCCGTAGGAAAATCTTGATCTAGAGATTTTTGAAGCAAATCTGTGCACATCGGACAATCCGGAATTCACACCGAATTATCCGATGAGGACCGGATAGTCCGGTCCTGAACATCGGACTATCCGGTATGGATAGCTTAACTTCAATTCTTCTAAGTCATGATTGTCCATCCATGGGCTATCCATCTAATTCCTTGACTTCATTTCATTGTCTCCAGTGAAATGGACTTCACTTCTGGCAGTGGCAGCCAGCAGCGTGAGAGAAGAATAAAACAGAGGACAGATCCGTCTGTACAGGATAAAAGGGCAGATGAGATAGAGGAGGAACCTGAGGAAGAGACTACCCCTGATGCTCTTGACCCTAAAGGAAAAAGAAAGGCTGTGGTCAAAAGAGTTGCTTCTAAGGTTCACAAGCGCCAAGGTGTATACACAAGTGGGCAAGGCTTTAAGCAAAGACAGGAGCAGATCATTGGACCTCTGAGGATGAAATTACCAGTGGCAGGGAGAGATTATGCTAGAAGGCATAGGAATTACAAGAAAAGAGCAACTGAAGTAAGGGATCAACGGATGCTAGACCCAAGAAAGTACAACAAGAGTACCTTTGATCCTAGGTTTTGGAATGAGTTCCAGGAGGATTTCTATTCTACTGTCATCTTCGACAGGGAGCATCCCATTCTACCAATGCAGTGGATAGATTGAACATATATGGAGGATGCAAAGGATAGTGTTTTTGATGAAGTCATAGCTGCCTATGAAAGAACAAAGGTCAAGGATATAATGGGGCTCCAATATGACTGGTGTGAGGAGGTGATAGCCCAGTTCTATGCCACCTTGTATGTAGACAATGATGTGGCTCAAACTATGCACTGGATGACAAATGGGCAGACCTACTCAGTGAAGAAAACCAGATTTGCTGAGATCCTAGGCTTCACTGCAGCTGATAGACAAGGGACTTTCAGAAGATCCACAATGAACAGAGTATGAATCCAAAAGCCCTGCTGTTCCTTTATGATGAAGAGTCAAAGTTCAAGCTGGGGTCAATTGAAGGAATGCTTCCTTTCTACAACTATCTCTGTCACCTGTTCAGGAAGACTCTGACTCCCAAGATGGGAGATACCAGTAGTGTGCTCTCTCTGACAAGAAATCTGCTGCACAGAATGAGAGAGAACATAAGAACTTTTGATGTTTTTGATTTCATCTGGCAGGAGATACGCCTGGTTGCTATCACTCCTCTGAGGGGGTGTGCTTATGTCCCTTACATTATGAAGATGATTGAAACAGTCTCTGGACTGACCTTTCACAAGGAGGTGAATCACCAACGCCTGAAAATCAGAATGATCACCAACAAGTCCCGGCGAGCTCCAGCTAAACCAACAGTGGCGTCAGCTCCTTCTCCTTCAGTTGCTACAGCCTCTGGTTCTTCCTCATTGGGCGACATGCTTCGTGCTCTCTTTTGTATGGGGAAGAAACAAGCCCGGCGTATCAAGAAGAACACTCGGTGCCTGAAGATGATTCAGCGCCAACTTGACCTCCCTTGCTCTCCCGACGGCTCTGAGGTGGAGGACACTGACTACGCCGCCGAGGACGCCCTCTTCGCTCCTCTAGATGCTCAGGAGGAGGGTTCTTCCAGGATTATGAAGGATCGGGCTCCGGCGACGATGGAGATGACGACTACGATGAGTAGACCTCAGCTGAGCTTCTCTCTTTTGGTGCTTGATGCCAAAGGGGGAGAAGGGTATAAAAGCTTCTAGCAGTTCCTAGCCTCATTCCTAGCCTCTTTTAGCCTTTCTAGTTTTATCTATGAGTGTGGACTATGTGCTACTGCTTTACTTTTGGACTATGTGCCTTAATTGAATGCTATGTATGCTTTTCACTATATTCATGCTATGCAAGGACTTAGGGGGAGCTCCTTTTATGCATATTGTCATTTTTGTTGAAATTTTAATTGTGTCGTCATCAATCACCAAAAAGGGAGAGATTGTAAGTGCATTTAGGCCACTAAGATTATTTTGGTGATTTATGACGATCAATTAAAGATCTAATGTATGCCTGAGAGAAAATTGCAGACTACAGGATATGTTGATCATTTTCTTTGGAAGTTCCTATTTCACCTCTACGAACCAAGGTTGATAATACCATGTAATTTTAATTTTGAGTCGTAAGGTATTTTTGCCGTTCTATTAAGAGGGATTCGACGAGAAATTGACTCTAGGTGTCTAAAGTGCTCATTAGATAAGTTTCACTCAAATCCATAGACACCAGGTTCCTCCCACAAATTTCCAGATCATGCACACCGGACTAACCGGTGTATCAGTCCGGACTATCCGGTGTGCTTCGGACTGTCCGCTCCATTTAGCCACGCATGCTTTCTGGAATAAATTTCGATTTAACCGGATTATCCGGTAGTTTATTGCGGATTGTCCAGTCCTCATCGGAATGTCCGATCCGTTTGGCCACTAGAAGTCTGCTCGAAAATTAATTAACCAGACTGTCTGATAGTTCAGTCCGGACTATTCGGTACAAACCGGAATGTCCGATCCTTGTGGCCACTCAAGCTTCCTGTATGAGAAATAATTAACCGGACTATCCGGTGTTTCTTACCGGATTGTCCGGACTTACTCAACCAATGAACTTCAGATTCTAAGTCATCCGGACTGTCCGGCCTTTCCTACCAGATTATCCGGTACCTTCGTTCTAAAATTGATGCTAGGGTTGTGAGGACCTATATATATCCATTCACTACCTCCCTAGCTCTATTTGCCCCATTGGAACACCTGCATACACTCTCTCACAGTTGTTCTTGCTTCCAAGCACCTCCCCTCTCTAGATCTGACTGATATTTGAGCTTAGAGGGTTGAGGAGCTAGGATCTGGTGCTAGATCTGAGTTGGTCTCATCTTGTAAGCATTAGGGCCACCTTCAAGTTTAATTTCTCCCCGGATTTGTTACTCTTGGAGGTTGAGGGCTCCTAGACGGCTAGGGGTCCCCGGGGAGCTCCCAAATCTTCATGTGGTGAGCCCCCGGAGTTTGTGAAGGTTGGATTCCACCTCCTCACAGAAAGGAATCAAGGAGTAACCCGGTGAGTGCTTTGTGCAACACCGGTGAGGAAAGGGTTGAAAAGGACCTCGGCTTGAGTGTGACTAAGCTGTCTCAACGGAGACGTAGGATCCTCTCAAGGATCTGAACTTCGGGATAAAATTCTTCTTGTCTTCGGTTTGTTCTCTCTAACCCTAAACTCATAAATCTTAAGATATCTTTGGAAAGTTTTTATCTTGAGAATTTGATAACTGCCTCTAAGCTTACTGTGCTAGTTAATCTACTTCGTGAGGTGATATTTCAGCTTGTGGAGAGTTGCTTGTGCTGTCACTCCAGGTTTTTCAGCAGGCACCAGACTATCCGGTACAGAACACCGGACTGTCCGATGTGGTTCGGACTATCCGGTATAAAACAACGTATAATTCGGTATTGCTCCCGCAAATTTAACTCTGTTTTAATTTTTACTGCCTATTCACCCCTCTAGGCGACACATTGATCCTTTAAGAGAGCAAGGCAACCTAGGGGACAAATGGTACAAGGGGGTCGACCCCCATGTTAAGATAAGCATCATTGGATCTTTCCAGGAGGAGACAAGACGTAACCACCTTGGAGATGGATTTCCCGTTGATGCCCTCACCTTAGTATGATGGTGGGAGGGTAGTCTAGTCTAAAGGTCTCTAGAATAGGAGTCCAAGGACATATCTATCCCCGCTTTAGTTGTTCAGTGAGGGCAGCTTAGTCATTTAGCACAAAGAACCAATGTAACCCTGTTTTTGTAGATCTGTATGGGCATTTTAGTCTCTTCAATGTAAAATTTCCCTTATAAATAGGTAGGCATATGTACATGTAAGGGGGCTCAAGACCTCAAAGAAAAGCAAAGCAATATACTCCCTAACTTTTGAGCCAAAAGCCAAGTGTCGAGTTTCCATTTTAAGTTGCTCCTTTGCCAGGAGAGCATGCTACTTCGCTAGGTGTGCAGCTCTGAGAAGGGGTGCCCCCAAAATTGTCTGTTTGGAGCGTTCGGCCAATAGTAGCACCGTCCGTGGGGAATTGACACTAGAAGCCTCAATGATCAAGGCCCCAATTTCACAAGTCATCAGATCAGCAACGTCTATGCTTGCCACATTCTTCATGGGCCGCACCATGGTGGAATATGGGGAAGTTTTGGGGCAACACGACGCAGTGAGAGCAAACGACGACGACGCAAGGGAAAAGAAGGGAAAAAAATGAGCAAGTACTGAGTCACAGTGACAGGGCCCAAGCTTTATAACCCAAAGCGAGGAATGCCCTACCATTGGATGTAGCACACGAATCCCCCTCAGCACGATCTTACTGTTCAACATGCAGACGGGCAGTAACGATGAGACGTTTCGAAGACATTAAATGTAGAGACTTGGCAATTGTAGTTTATCAAGTGACTGTTACATTGCCCTCATGGTGACATGTGTACCCTACTACCAGTGAAGTAGTCAAAGCGATAGAGATGATTCAGCAGATGCCATCTCGAGGCGAAAAAACGTGAAGCAGATGCCATCTCGAACTAATAAGGTAGCACAAAGACTTAGCTATTTTTTCACCTTTTTCAACTCACTTGTTCATCATGCCGAAGGGGATGGGCATATGGATTATAGGCATGGCTAAGAGCATAATGAAGCAGGCCTTCAGCCATGCGGGGCTTCTATTGTTGGGGCAATACACCCACCCCCTATGACCTGATGGTTCCAAGCGAAGAAAAGAGGTCCTGGACCAATTATCGAGATGAAGCAGAGTGTGAGCCTCGCGAGACCCTTGCGCCTGCTTCGCTGAAGTTACCGAAGTGAAGCAAAGAGGTCTCGGACCAATTATCAAGGCAGAGCAGAGCGTGAATGTCACAGGACTCTAGCGCCTACTCCGCTAAAGTTTTGAAGCAAAATAAAGAGGTCATGGATCAATCACTGAGGTGAAGTAGAGTGCGAGCTCCACGGGACTCTCATGGAGATGCCCCAATGCAGGGCGGTACTGAGCTTCGCCCGACCCCTACCGAGGACACCCCTGCGAGGGAAGGACCAACTTAGCGACCAAAAAAACCTAGGGAAAACAATACAAGAGGGTCCACGCCCATGTCAGGGTGAGCATCATTGGATCCTTCTAGGAGGAGACAAGTGTTAGTGATATGCCCTAGAGGCAATCATGTAAGGGTATTGTATCACGTCTATATTTATGTACTTTTGGATAATATGTTATCAGTTTTATGAATAGACGTCGTTCATATTGTTCATTAAGTACGACTTGGTTGTAAGACACATTGTTTATATGATCTTATTCTAAATGATTTCTGGTCTCATATCATTATGTGGGACAATAATAAACTGATCAGCACATGTATTGATTGATGGTAATATTTCATATACCATAGATATAGAGATATCAAATCAATAATGTCGACACATGTTAGAGAACATGGTGTTAGATAGACCTACTCCGAGACACGGCTGAGATTGTTATCTTACATGTGCCATCAGCCTGTAGTTTCAAGTAGTATATCTATATGATCCTTAGACCTGAGATCGTCATTGAATCCTAACATGTGTAGTTGTATACTTTGAGATTATCAATCGCTATGCCATAACTGCGTAGTTATAAAAATAGCTTTCGGCTATACTATGAAACATAACATGGGATGTAAGCGATCAAGATGGAATTTGTCCTCCTTGATAACAGGAGAGATATCTCTAGACCTCTCGATGTGATTGGATTGAAAAGTATATGACCATGCCAATGTAATTAAAGAGTTAATCACGGTTTAGAATCGATCAGAAGATCGAGTAAATGGTCAAGCTATCACAAGGGTGGCACGCATCTCGCCTTGAACTTTACTGGTATCGTGCAGCAAAGGGATTGGTATGTGAGTATATCAAGGTTCAGCCGATATAATCATTTTGTGCATTCGGAGATCAATATGTCCTACTAAGAACCGTTATTGACTTGTGATTTGGAAGAGTTTCCAGGGCTACGGCCGCTTGCGCATGAACCTAACGGGTCACACACTTAACGGGTTAGAACGTATCTAATGGATTGGATTCATTAGTGGGTTTTGTGGATACTGATCCATGTAGGATTAGAGTCCTATTGGGATACTGATCCCTGTAGAATTAGAGTCCTAATGGGTTTGTAGCGGAGAAGCCCATTAATGCGCTCCATATAAGAAGAGGGGGTGGGGGGTGGCGTGGATGTACGAGTTTGCCACCATGTAACTAGCTATCACGTCCCCTACCGACTCCTACAAACCATAGCTACGTGTGTGCGGTGCTAGCACATCGACGCACGGCGATCCGTCCATGGACATGTGGATACCATAGAGGTACTGCTGCGGTTGTTGTGGCGCTGATCAGCATCAAGGAGGAGAAGGTCGACGAGATCGACTACTTTCTCTATGGCAGAACGTATGACGTTACTGCGGTGGTGATCGGCGAGGAGGGGACGTTCGGCTCAACGTGAACAACTACTTCCTATACCTCGACGAGCACAACGTCAGACTCAGCTAATCTGACTCTTTTTCTGTTGTGACTGCACGTTAAGGGTAATGATCTGTGATCCTCTATTTGCATGATGTTCTAGATATTCATGGTAGAAATTTTTGAAATTGTGCTAGCGTAGCCTACCCATTCCCCTTCAACAAGCCGTAGCTGACTAGGAGCTAGAATTCCCCTTAATGCCTTCACTTTAGTATAATGATGGGAGGGCATTCTAATGTAAAGGTCTCTAGTATAGGAGTCCAACGGCAAATCTATCTCTACTTTAGTTGTTTGACAGGTGCTGCTTTAGTCATTTAGCACGAAGGACTAATATAACCCCTACTTTTGTAGATCTGTGATTATGCATTTATTTTTTTGGAGGACCTCATATGAAAAATTATCTTATCTGACCATCCGTCGATTCTACCAAATTGATGCTACCCATGTTCACTACTTCATTGTATTCCGTGCAATCTATTTTTCAAAACTAAATTTGGTTTTTCACCAAGGATTTGGATATTAGCCGAGGTTAAGGCTATGTTAATTTTGTCTATAATATACTTTTTCAGCTTATGGAAATGACCACAATAGTAGTGATGTTTTCCACACAATCCCATTATTCATTGCTCTGTTATTGTCACCCTTCTTCTTAGTGTATTACCATTTTCAAGAGTCATCAGCATACGAAGATGACCACAATGTTCAATTTTTGCATCTAAGGCTCTAGATTGAGATCACTTGGTGTATTACCGTTGGCTTTGGATGCAGTTAAATTCATTGTTGTCATCTGTAGCAGAGCACGAGCACTCCGCTACTAATGTAAGAGAGATATCTCTCCCTCCTCGTCTTCCCAAGACTTGTCAATGTGGAAACAAGGGACTCTGTCAGTCCAACAAAAGAGTATCCATCACAGGCTCCTCTAGTCAGCCACACCTCCATCACCAAGTGAGGTGAGCATCCAGCAAGCAACTGCGTGTGTCCAGAAATGTCCCAAGATAAGGAGGCCCCGACCCCAGAGACCACACGGCCGTCAAGCAGCCACCGGCGCGTCCTGCGTCCAGCCGAGCGTCGATGAGCACTGCCGCACCTGCCGCGTGCTGGCTGCTGCTGCTGCTCCACCTCCACGCCGGTATGGCGTCTGCTGCTTCAGGCGTGTTTGAACATGGCAGCCATGGCATCGGCCTCATCCCGGTCGACGAGGCCAAGAAGTGCTCCAGGGCGCCGCCGCCGGTCGCGGAGCTGCCGCCGCCGCCCAAGCCGCTGCTGGTCGCCGCGCCGCACGAGGCCGGGGACTACCCGGTCGTGGTGTTCCTCCACGGCTACCTCGCCGAGAACTCCTTCTACTCCCAGCTGTTCCAGCACGTCGCGTCCCATGGCTTCATCGTTGTCGGCCCGCAGGTACTGAACTACTGAACTTAATTAGTGCTCAGAAAATTTAGGAGGAAATTAGTTCTTGATGAATAAGTATAGTGTTATGCTAGCAGATAGATGTATATGTGTAAAGAATTTTAGTGGCATAACAATGGAGTTCGTGCGAACAATTCTGTTGCTGAACTGCACTGTAATTCTGTAAACGCAGCTCTACACACTATCCGGGCCCGACACCACCGCAGAGATCAACTCGGCGGCCGCCGTCATCGATTGGCTCGCCGGCGGCCTCTCCTCCGTGCTGCCGCTCAACGTCCGGCCGGACCTAACCAAGGTTAGTCAACCACGTACACTATTAATCACATGGAGATCATTGATCAGACTGAATTACTTGACACTGGTTTGATCGTGCGGGCCATTGATCCCTCAGGTGTCCATCTCCGGCCACAGCCGCGGCGGCAAGGTGGCCTTCGCGCTGGCGCTCGGCCTCGCCAAGGCCCCCCTGCCGCCCCTCGCCGCCCTCATCGCCGTCGACCCGGTGGACGGGATGGGCGTGGGCAAGCAGACGCCCCCGCCCATCCTCACCGGCAGGAGGGACTCGCTGCGCGCGTCGGCGCCGGTGATGGTCATCGGCACGGGGCTCGGCGAGCTGCCCTGCAACGCGCTGTTCCCGCCGTGCGCCCCTCACGGGGTGAGCCACGCGGCGTTCTACGAGGAGGCCGCGGCGCCGGCGTGCCACCTGGTGGCGCGGGACTACGGGCACACCGACATGATGGACGACGTGACGCGGGGCGCGAGGGGCCTGCTGACGCGCGCGGTGTGCAAGAGCGGCGGCGCCAGGGCGCCCATGAGGCGGTTCGTGGGCGGCGCGATGGTGGCGTTCCTCAAGAAGTGGGTGGAGGCGCGGCCGGAGTTCTTGGACGGCATCAGGGAGCGCCCGGAGGTGGCGCCCGTCGTGCTGTCCGTCGTCGACTTCCTCGACGAGTAGCTTGCTAGGATATATATATAGTTAACTCGATGATACACCAGCTGATATCTATGCTTACCCTGCAATGAACTTGCAATGTCAGATCATTGCAACTACAGCTGATAGCTATATTTAGCCTGCAATTATCAATCAGAACTCACGACTTCGGAACAACAGTGCTATATATATATATATACTTCAAATTAGTTCAAACTATACTCAATTTAAACTAGTTTGAAGTATAGTTTGAACTAGTTTGAAGTATAGTTAAATATAGTTCAAACTGAATTTCAACTCAACTTTTTTCGGAGTTTGATGTCTCAAATATTTTCTTTAGTGAGTATATGAAAGTATAATAACCAAACAACACGAATCTCAAGACACAAGACACATCTAGTGGTAACAAATCATAGAGCCTAGGCTCCTTATGTATTATTCCTATATATATATATATATATATATATATATATATATATATATATATATATATATAATAGAGGATGGCTAGTGTACTTTCTCAGAATCACGGATTCCTCCAAATATTCAGAGCGGGTTTCTGAAATTTGAGATATTTAACGACTGATCCGAACGTTGATCTTGTTCATCTCATTAAAATATAGCTACCGACCAAGTTTCGTATTTTTTTGAATTTGTTTACTATTTTTTTTCGTATTTTTAAAAATCAGCCTTCTAATTAGTCATGGAGCGTCAAAAAAACTAATTTTAGAAAATGCGAAACAAATAGTAAAAAAATTCAAAAAAATACGAAACTTGGTCGGTAGCTATATTTCAATGAGATGAACAAGATCAACGGTTCGGATCGGTCATTAAATATCTCGAATTTCGTAAACCCGTCGAGAGTACGGAGGAATCCGTACACTAGCCATCCTCTAGTTGAGTGCGTTGTGACGGAATCTCAAAGGGTTGAGGAGGAGATCCTAAATTATTTCCACTCATTCAAGCAAACAACATTGTTAAGTGGTAGAGGTACAATATAACAATTTTAAAATATTATCTCTACTATTAAACATCGAGTCATTGAGATACAATGCTTACTTGTAGGTAAGAACTTTCCTGTACACAATGTTCTTTGTGAATGTTCCACGGGTATTCCTTGACCTCTGACGCTTCAATTTGTCATTGTCAGAGCCGGCGAGTATTGTAATATTGCTTCTGGATGTAGCTCTAGATAACGCGATGTAGAGTTGACCATGAGAGAACACCGAGTCTGGTAGGTAGACACCCACTTTTGGGATGGTCTGCCCTTGGGCCTTGTTGATCGTCATCGCGAAGCTGAGCCTAATCGGGAACTGTTTCCTCTTAAAATGGAATGGGAACATCCCATCGTCGGAGGGGCAGAGTGGTATCCAAGGAAGGAACACCCTCTTCCCTGCATGTTGGCCAAGCACGATCTCAGCTTTGTCTTCCTGCTCTACGCCGAGCACTGGTCTGTTCCCTTTGTTGGACTGATAATCTTTCATACAAGAGTTTATCACGTTCTCGCCTCAACTCCCTTTGATCGTGTGTACTTCTTGAATTCGCAGGGTTTTGTTGGCCGAGTGTGCCTTGTGATTGGCTAGCTATAACGTTTTCATAGCTAGTTGGTTCAAGAGGCCTCCTTCTTTCTAGATAACATATACATGCATACACACACAAGGATTCCTATTTGTTATAACAACATATAATGCAATTAAGAAAATTTAACAAGCTCTCCCGTCAAATGCTTTACCATTCGAACATTCAGCTTGTGTAGTTGTAACACGTGATGTCAGTGTGCTGTGCATGCCAAAAGTAGAATAGATCTGAGGTGGCACATTTTCATCGTCCGAGTCACTTTGATTGGTAGCTAGGGTTCAAATTCTCGCGAATACACAATGATCTAGGGGTACATGAAATAATATCATGGCGAGACCTCTTTGATGCATTATGGACAACATCCACTGCAATGATATTTAGAATATATAATATCCACTAATAAAAGGGTCATACTTAAATATATGTACGCATTACATAAAATTGACTACCTTCTTTTCCTTTTCTAGAATTTTTTATTGGAGGTAGCAACATCATCCAAGGCCAAAGAGAGGCTGAAAGCGAGGTGTATCCTTTTCTGAAATTTTCATCATGTTTTCTTCAACTAATTAGATTTTTATTTGAGCTAGTGACAAAAAAAAAACCAAACCTAGAGGTATCAATTTGTTCTACGATCTCTAAATTTGGTGAATCTCTATGCATAATGTAATACACCTGGTGGATAAAATTGCACATTGTTCATTAAAAATTCAATCCTATTTAACCAAAGTATATAGGTAAAAAATATAAGGAGCATAAAAACCTAGGAAAAGACTTGTGCATTCCAATGAAAGAGGAAACACCACTCCATATTGTCAGTTTTAAGGAACTCCAAAGAGAACTTAGGCTAAATACTTAATTGATAATATTTATATTCAAATGAGCATTTGCTTCCTGATGGGTACCAAAATTTATAACATTGGAAAATAATGGATGGAATGGCTGCAAAAAAAAAATCAACAGATTATGTAGATATACCTAGATAAGATATCACACTGGCACAAGACTCGGTAGATTAATTAAGCTAGACAATAGTAGATCAAAGTGAATGGACAACCCGCAATCAAAGTAAATCAGTTGAGTATTTACATACAACTAAAAAAATCAAAGAAGACAACATAGACAGTGCTAATTTGTGGATATCTCTATCATAAAAGGGCAAGTGTGGAGCTTACAAAATACCTACTCATAAATTAACCATTCATGAACTTTTGAGCATGAATGACAAATGACATAATAAGCAGAAAAGGTTAACAAAGAAATCGCTTCCTAAAAAAAGAAAAATCACTACAATATTAAAAATCCTAGGTTCGAAGGCAATGTCAGAATTGGCAAACTACAGACGCCTCCTTGCCTTTTATCGCTGTGGATACTGACATCCAACACAACATACAGTATTTATCTGCCCTTTCACAGGAGCACTTTCAACATTTTTTAGAACTAGCCCTTTTCCAAGAACGAAATATAACAGCAAAAATATTTTAAACTTGAGACTCAGAAATATTAATATATTCAATCAAGCCCTGTGTCAAAAAAAATCAAGTAAGAATGAAGTAAAGTAATAGTGCATATTGGTTACTCAAAAAGACGAATGCTGTTTCATTCCACAAATAGGTTGTTGCAAGATTGCAATGCTGTGAGCCTGATTCAACTTATGACCCAATCGAAACTACCAAATCAACCAGCAGAACATTGATAGTCCCAGAAAGACGCTAGGGATAAAGTATCACACTGTCACGTGGGGTCCATATAGCTACCAAAGCAATATGCATTCTACAATAAAATAATTCAAAAACTGGCCCAATGCACCAAGGTTATTCCACCAATTTACACTTATAGCTTCCAAATAATATGCATAACAATTTTCTGAACAAACCTGTATTAATTCCACAGAGCTGTTATACACAAGGATTACCTTTCTCATTGATGTTCAGGATTTAGACCGGGAGATTTCGATCCACAACATGCATGCATTTTTTTAAAAAAAACCCTCTATTGATTATCTGTGTTGCATGGCGCTAGAGTTAAGAAAACCTTAATTCATTAATCTGCTTCTCAGCTAGCATAGAATTTATTGTTTCCCTTAGTTCCAAGCTTTCAACCAATACAACCTTACAAAGAAATTACCAAAAGCCACCAATACAAACAAAAGCAATTTGTGTTGTTTCACCTAATTTCTCCAACAAACAAACCAACCCCTGTCCTTTATGAGTAACTGAGATAATCAGTACAGCTCTCATCTCAATAAGGAACACAAACATTTGCACCGAATCTTCTGGTAGATAGTTGAAATCATCAAGTGCATGCAAACACAGTAAAAAAAATCATGAGCTCCATCACTTCATAAGCATTCTATACTACTATCACCCAAACATATAAACACGACTACTGAACTAATTTGCACCAGCACAATTTCTCTGTTCAGCAGTCCCTCTTCCCCCATCAAAGTCCCAACTTTGCATCGAAACCATCGTTTTGCCAATTCTTCAATTTCCACCGCACAACCATTACCGAGAAAGGCTCATAATTTCTCGCCAATTTGATCGTTCCGAGGTGTCTAACTACCCATGGACATCACATCAGTCCATCCTAAACAGCCAGGTCCAAACTAATTTATCATGCAAAAAACAAAATATGACATCTTGCATTGTCACATACTAACAAAGAGGGAAAGAAGTGATGTGCCTGCTGAGGCGGCGTGGCGCTCTCAAATAGAAGCGTGTCGGGGCGGTCGACGGCGGCGGCAGACTTGCTCCACACGCAGCTGATGCCGCAGCGGCAGGTGTACACCCCGTCGAGCCCGTCAGGGATCCAAGTCCACTCCTTGACGAGGAACCCCACATGCCACGTCTTCAGCTCCTCGCACCTCGTGCCGCCCCACCCTGCGTGCCTAGTGATGGAAGCCGCGGTGGTCACGTTGGAGCCAGGCAGCGCGGCAAGCTTGGCGCGGATGCAGGGGCATGGTTCATGAAGGGGGCCTGAAGTAGCCGAGGAGGAGGGCCAGCGTAGAGAAGCAAGGGCTAGAAGGGGAGGCCGGTGGAGTGGGAGGTGCAGCTGAGCAGAGGACGGAGGTAGGAGATGAGAGGCGGAGCATCGATTTGGTGGCAGCTAGTCTTGGGGCAGTGTGGGCGAGGAGACGACGGCGTGGCGCGGGTGGGATGGCGGCGAGGCGTAGGACGTAGGGGAGGGGAGCGCGGGTTAGCAGCGAGACCTAGGGTGCAGTGGAGGGGAGCAGTGGCCGTGCTGCCAGGGTGCCGTAGAGGAGGCTAGGGTTGGGGGTTGGACGAAGGAATCGGGAAGGGGTGAGCGGGGCTGAGGCTTTGGGTGACTACGGGAGCGTGGGATGATCTCAGTCCGTCCGATGGCCACTAGATCACTTAGAGGGCTGAGATCGCAAGTTGGTGAAACTACCATCACAAGCCTCTTTTTAATTGTGTGTGTATGTGTGTGTGTATATATATATAGAGAGAGAGAGAGGGAGGTCTATTTTACGTCTTGAACTATCGCGCTTCGTCTACATCCCCTAACTATAAAACTAGGTATTTTAGACCATAAAACTTGAAAACAGGCGCAAATACCCCCCTAAGACAATTTTGGAGGTGATTTTGTCACTGTAGCATATGACATGGCTGCGAACATGGCAATGACCCACATGTCACTTACTTATCCTTCCTCTCCCCCCTCTTTCTCTACTCCTCTCTCTCCCCTAGTGGCTAGCTGCTCCGTGCTCCAGGAGGAAGCTAGCGTGGACATGGCTAGCATTGACGCAAAGAAAGAGCCTAGGTCTCCACTCCCACAACCAATAGTGCAGCCACCTCTCACATCACCGGCGGCGCCACCGCCTCTACCACACCAACGGATCTGGCAATGTTCTGCAACCCCCACACCAGTAGATCTCGAGTTAGGGGTAAGGATGCCAGTGCTATGGGAGCGCCACCGCCGCTGCTGCGTCCTCCGTCAAAGGAGGACACAGTGGTGCCACGGAGAGCAGATCGAGGAGCAAAGGGAAGGGTGAGCGGCGAGATCGGTGAGGTTGTGCGTGGGCCTTGGCCGTTGCCCAGCGTGTTGCCATGCCTTCAGTCGTTGCCCAATGCGCTGCCGCCTTCCTATCCTCTGTCCTTCCCCGTTGTACCTCATCAGTGCGCGCTGCTGTGCCTTGGCCCCGTCAGTTTCGGCCACCGTCTCCTCGTGCCCTGACCCACTTAGCCTCAGTCACTACCACCATGCCTCGATCTCTCCCGCTGTGCCCCGGCCTCATCGGCACCCCCAAGGCGATGAGCTCAAGGCTGGTTGGCGGCCCGTGAAACAGAGAGAGAAGCAGAGTGAGGAGAGAGATTGGAGAAGGCGAATAGGTGGAAGAAAAGGAAAGGGAGAATGACACATAGGGTCCGTAACCATATATTTTTGTCTGTTTGTATTTTTGCTGATTGGATTGCCATGTCACATGCTACAGTGGCGAAACCACCTCTAAAACAGTCTCAGGGGGTTATTTATGCCAATTTTCAAGTTTTGTGACTTAGAATACCTGTTTTCATAGTTAGGGTATGTAGGTAAAATATGATAGTTCATGATTTTAAAATAGACTTTCCTATCTCACCTCAAGACGTAAAGTAAGTTTGGAACAATTTTTCATTATTAAAAAACCTCCGCTTAGAGGATTAACGATTTCATTGAAGAATTAGTATATATAGTAGCCGTGATTTAATTTGGAAATGTAGAGGCTTTTCGCCACCGCAACTCTCCCGCGGACTCGCTTTGTTCAAAGCGGATTCAAGATTTAAGGAAAGCTAAACAACAAAACATTTTTGACTTTTCAATACAGATACAAGACATAAAAAAATAAAAATCATGCCAATTTAGGGTTATTTGCTTATATGTTTTATCAAAAAAGTTAAACTTTTGTTTTTTTAGCCTTTTTAATCTTAAACTCACATCTCAATTTTCAAAAAAAAAAATGGAACAAAATGGATCATACTTTCCAAGTCTTTTCAGAAAGTTCTTGGAGTTCAACTTATCAACAAATAAGACATTCAACAAATCAGATTAACTCTAGAGAACAGACCGTGTCCTAGGGCATTAGTCAACGTTGACGATCCTCGGTCATCACTTATCAATAACAAGAGAAATCATTTTTAGTTTAAAATGGAACAAAGTGTCGGAGCCCAGTTTTACTAAACCGAACCCCTCTGTGTTAATAGTACGCATCCCAAAGATCAGTGCACGTACCCACAGTAAACATAAACACAATACCATTGCCACACTGCATTAATTAGAAAGTACATCATAGTGCTGCGGAGCAATATATTATATTAGTTCATAGTAACAGGTCCTAACTAATGCAAATAACAAGATAAACCCAAAAGTGGCGACCCATCACGGCCATAGGCACATGCTTATCCAGGAAGCCGCTAGTAATCCAGATCCACCTCCGAGAAAACAGCAACGTAGTCCTGCGCATCCTCGAACTCCTGACCTGCTCGCGGTAGGAACAGTCCCGCGGGAAATGCGGGGTTAGCATGCGGATGGTAGCAAGTCTTTCCTGGGAAGGGCCGGGCTAAGGCTCATCCTAGGAAAGCTGAGGGTTCTTTTGCATAAAAGCATTTAACTTAGAAGTATAAAAACATTTAACAAAACAGTAATAAATAAAATAGCAATTCTCATAATAAACAAGGAATAACTAGGTTCTCATTTTCAAGCTCAAGTTTCCAATGTCTCGTAATTCCCAAGTCATCATCACATATTCTCAAATCTCGTAAACCAATCTTATTCTCATCTAGCAACGGCACACATGCCGAAAAACCTTACCCAGGTCACATTAATTAAGGTGAAGCTACGTTGTGAAAGACCACTGAGTCGCCCTTTAACCGGGAGCTCGGCCATTCGAATGGGTTTACACTCTGCAAAGGACACTTTACCCGCAAGGTACAGTACCCTCCCGTCGAAGAGTACCATAACAAGACCCTTCAGAAAACTAACCTCGAATTTGCCATGGTTGTACCTGATATCGACATAGGTACCCAGAGAAATGATAGGTCCACAAGTCTCCGGCAGTACACCGGCGATGGTTCCCTCCGACCCCATCTACGGTGCAAGAACGGTGAACAATACCGACGTTACTTTCCCTCTAGATCAGGCTCGTCCCATACCGGGCTTGCGGTTGCACGGAAAATTCTCAGTTAAGCGTGTCACAATCATCGGTCCTTAGTCTCAGAGCGGCCATCCCACACCAACCCAAGTCTCGTGCACGAAGGCACCTACCATACATTCCATCCGCTCCTGATCCCAATTATTAGTTGGTCAAATTTTTAATTAAAGAGTAATCAAGCCCACCATACACAAGTTCACCAGCATCATTCTCTGATACATAATTCTCAAGAGGAATTTAACAACAAATAACAGTGGGAATTACTCCCCCGATGTCTAACTAAGCATTGCTAAGCCAATTAATATTTACAACAGTAGGACATTAGTTAAATAAATTATCCTAACGGCAATGCAGGACAGTAGGTGCATGTCCCGACAGTGGAAACCTGCATTGGGAATATCTAAGCAATGTAAGCACGGAATAAACTAGGAATTCCATTATCTGAAAAATCCAGAAAATGGAAAAAAAAATGGGCTACTAGGTTCTGTGGGTCGGCCCAAGAATGGGCTGCCAAGCCCAACCGGACTCCCTCATCCTGAAAAGATAAAATGGAGAGGAAAAAATAATGAGGGAGAGAGAGAAACAGGGGAGAGAGGAAGGAGGAGAGAGGGAAGAGGGAGGGGAGGAGGAGGACGGCGGTGAGGGCGGAGCTCCGGCGATTGCCGGCGATGGCGGCGCACGGCAGCAGCGCGGCGGTCGGTAGAGAAGAAGAGGGGGAAGGGGGTTCGAGTGGAGAAGGGAAATAGAGGAGGGGAGAGAGGAAGAAATGAGGGGCGGCGGTGGGGAGAGGGAGAAGAGGAGGAGGAAGAAGGGCGGCGGCGGGGTTGGCGGTGGCGGCATGCTGGCAGGTGGCCTTCGGGCGAGGTCGGCGGAGGCGGCTACGGGAGCAGGCGTGGCGGCGCGATCGCAACCGCGCGGCGCAATGCAAGAGGAGAGGGCGGCGTGGTGGGTGACGCGGTGGCGGCTGGCTCGGCGGTAGAGAGCGGCACTAGAGGCGGCGCTGCGGCATCAGCTGCTGGCTCGCCGGTCCGGCAGATTGGCGGCGAAGCTGAAGCTCGGCAATGACCGGCTGGCGGCAGAGCGGCGACGCGAACACGGGGAGCCGCGCGCATACAAGGCAAGGACGCGGTGTGGCGTGGTACGGCGATCGCTGCGTTGACGGGCAGGCAATATGCAAGCGGTGGCGGCGTGATCCTCCGGTGAGAGGCTGCACTGGGAGGTGCACGGAGGCGGACCACGGCCACGAGGCGGCGCTTCGGTGGCGGGATTCGAGCGGCGCAGCTGGGCGGTAAAGGACGGCGGCGGTGAGGTGCGTCCAGCGAAGGGGCAGTGCACGGCTACATCGCTGGATAGCGCGACGAGCTGCGGGGCAGCACCTGTGACTCCGGCGGGGCTCCAGCGGCGGGCAAAGCGGCCCGACCCACGATGGCACAGAAGAGGAGCAGGGCGGCGGAAGGTCTCGTCGGCACGGAGCTCTCGGCTTTTGGGATTTGGGGGTTTAGGTTGTGCTGTGTTGTCGAGTTGGGGCTTGGTTTTGCTTTTGCAGGTTCATACGGGGAAGGGACCTCCTGTACTTCTGCGTGCATGCAGGCCACGTCGGACTGGGCAGTGAAGGAGGTGGCAGGGTGGGCAGGGTAGGTGGCGGGGAGAGAGGAGAGCAGGTGGCTGGAAAGGGACAGGTGGAGGGGAGAGGAGAAAAAAAGAGAAAAGAGAAGAAAATGGAGAATGATGCGTGGGACCCACTCGTTATTGAGAAAAGAAAGAGCGAAGAAAGAAAAGGAAAAAAATTAGTTTAGAGCTGTGAATCAATTTTGAATGAAATATAATAAATTCATTTTGAAATTGATGAGATAAGTATAGATTTAAACTTTATTCAAAAATTAATTTTAATAATCTTTTTTAAGGATGTCACACAAAGTTCCGGTGACGCTCCTCGCTCATCACTTATCAAAACAAGAGAAATCATTTTTTTTAAAAAAAAAGAACAAAGTGCTAGTACATAATGAGATGTACACAACCTTAAATATGTGGGTGGATGAAAATAAACAACTTCACTCACTCCGTCGCTCACTCACTCTCACTAGGTTACAAGCAGAAATCACACCGTCCAACATTACAATTACGATGGTACAGATGAACAGTAATATGGCGTCAGGTAAAAAAAAGATAGACATGATCTAACCGCTACCATGATCACTGCGTAAAAAATAGTTTTTAATTAGCCAAATAAACGACTTGAGTTACTTTTCTTGAACTGCCTGAGCACATGTACTTTGCTATAAGAAATTCTAAATTCCACCATTGAGACTGACCGAGCGGGTTATATGTCTTCGACTTTGCTATGCATGTATGTGCGGCGCGACGTCACGAGCAACCGCGTGATGTCTTCTCAATGCACCCTTACTGTGACTGACTGGCTCTGGTGGTATCTGTAACATCCTGATTTTTTGGTAAGTCTCAAATATTTTGTTTTAACCTAATTAATAGTGAAAATCCACTCTATGATTTTTCCTATAATCAAAAGCCCTTAAAAATCATTTTTACAATTAACATAGAATACTAAAAAAAATAATAAGATAAAATACACATGAACAGTGCTTTATAAAATTTTTCTAGGTTCTAGATGCACTAGAGTATTTTTGAGAATTTTTCCAGATTTTTCTAAGTGATTTGGTAATTTTAATAAATAGAAATCATTAAACAACAAAACTGTAAATAGATAAATATGTTTTTTTTATCTTTTCGGGATTAAGGGCGACGTGGCGCAATCCGGACCGCTGTCGTATGCATGTTCGTGCTGCGGGTTGTTGGATGCCACTTATCCACGCAAAGCGGTATGCGCAAGTCGCGTGCGTCCGATGGAGCGATGTGGCTGCTCATAGGCCGTCGGATCCTGCGGTCATCGTCTCCGACACCGCGCCGGAGTGGGATGAAGAGGCTGCGCCGCCACGGGCGGGGCCTAGGTGTTCGCCGGCTATGGGTCATGCGCCCAGAGAGGTTGTGGGGTTAAGAGCTGTCCGTAGAACTTGGTCGTAGAACTTGGTCGCATGCGATTTGGGGCACGGGAACGCCGAGTCGGGGAACTCCGGCGAGGTCACCGCCGTGCCACTAATGGCGCCGCCGTGCAGCAAGGTCGTCGGAGTGGCATCTCGACGTGGGGCTTCGGGAGTCGTTAGATCCGAGATGACCGGATCAGATCAGATCGGTTCCGGTCCGGTTTGGGTCAGGATGGATCGATTCGGGTCGGATTGATCCGGGACCAGGTCTGATCGCTAACGTGTGGGGCCCACATGTCAGGCTCGCCCGAGAGCACGTGCGCGAGAGCGTGGGCTGCGTTCACCATGGGCCATGAGGCTAGCATGCGGGGCCCACTACTCAGAACGGTGCGCCGTGGAATATTAAATCCAAAATTAATTCCGTAATTGTTTAATTAGTTTATAAATTGGTTTAAAATTGTAAAATTTATATCTTTTGATCCAGAATTCCAAAAGTACCATTCAAGTCTCTAAAAATTCAGAAAAATGAGATCTATCTATTTATGAATTTTATTTGATTTTTTAAAATATTTTATTATACTATTTTATTTATTTGGTGTTTCTTTATTATTGCTTGGCGTAGAGAAGTGTACTTCGGAAGGTGTGCCACTAGAAGACTTTGTTACAGGTCCAGAGTGGGAGTAGCAGCAAGGCAAATCACACACAGTCCTTGACCATGTTGATCCTATTTGCGAATAAAATGAATTTGATTTAAACTTTGCATTGCTATGATTAATTTATTTTATTGGGAATCTAGTTATTCCATCTTGAGCTATATCAATCATTTGAAGTATTGTATTACCAATTATCCTTTGTAACCTAGATGTGTCATCATTTTAGTTGGATAGTAATGATACTATGTGGGATGGTAGTCGTATCTAGTTTGGTTAGTCAAGCATGTTACCTGAGGTTGGTTTAATTAATATTGATTAAAGAGAGGTATTGAACTGAGAGTAAAGGCATATGTTGCTTTTACGTGAGGGATACATGTGCTGCTCCATATTGTTTAAGCATGTGTTGCTTTTATTTGAACGTTTGCATGTGTTGCAATTTGTTAATCAACCTGGATGGGTGTTTTGACTAAGGCAAGTGGTATTGTGTTTCGGTGGAGCCTGTGTGGCTAGGATAAGAGGCAAACCTAGAAGGAAGTCTTGCATTAGTTACTCTAAGGACTTAATCTTGTAAGAACATGCCAGGCAAAATACAGTACAAACCATGAGCTTAACTTCGGTTGAGTTTAGCAGTCAAGTTACTAATTATAAGTTTGTGGTTCCTCAAGGCAAGTTAGGTGAATCATCTGTGTGAAATTCTTTGGGAGAGATGTGCTACTTATGAGGGCCATCATCCATTCGATGTTGTTGTACTAACTGTGTGTAGCCCAGTGGTCCAGATGTTTGGCTCTAGGTGGTACAGTAGTCATTGGGAGGACCACTTGCTTAAATTTAGTCTCGTGACTGTTCGGTTACGAGTGTCTCCTTCCTGGCCAAAGGTTGAGATGTGAGTATCTTATAGGTAAAGATGTGTAACCCTGCAGAGTGTTAAAAACTATTCGAATAGCCGTGTTCTCGGTCATAAACAAATACTTGGTTGTATTGAGCAAAATAGTGTTTTTAATGCAAATGATGAGTTATCACTGTGGTTACTACTGGGTGCAGATTATCGAGCTTTGTGCTATGATTAGGATGTGTGCCATTGGTTATGGATTAAATGTTGTTTATAAAATGTTTACTTACTTGCTTTTGAATTTATTATATTATTAAGTCTTTGTTAAATGTTGTTTATACAAAATAACTAATTAGCCTATCATTTGTACTAAGCTTGCATATAAACGATAGAACTACATTAATCCACTGTGTGGGATTTGCTAAGTATTCGTCTATACTCATTCTTGCAAACTTTGTTTGTGGGCTGTCTATTCATTCCGGCAGGATAAGAAGTTGAAGAATCATCATTGTTGTTTGAAGACGATCTACTTGGAGGTGAGTAGCTGGACGTGCTTCCCAGTCAGAAGCCTGTGGCTCATGATGGAACATCTATCTTATTTATTTTGCTTATTAGCTGCAATAATATACTCTGATGAATTTGTTATTTAGCCCTGAGTGGCATTTGAATTTTATTTGTAATAACTGGCGGTTATATCCAGTGCTTTATATCGATGTATTGTGATGATATCTATTGACGAAGTCACTTGTGCTCACTAGAATTTGATACTAGACTAGTGATGCATAAGGGATACCAGATCTTAGATTTGGGGTCCCGACAGTACCCACCGTGAGAATTTTGAGGGGCTAAATACTTATATCAGATAGGATATATTTGCTTCAATTAATGGTATATGGTGGAAAAGTTTAGTGGATAAGATGAATTTTATTACGATGATGGCATGGTGAGCAGTTTTACTGAAATGATGTATGACTTATCGGACACCAATAACCACTACTAGAGACCATTCAAAGGCACGTACACCAAAAGATAACAAAGATTGAGTAAGCAACGCAGGAAAAGAAAAAAAAAAGACGAAGAGCGACTCAGCAGCGACAAGGGATTTCATCGGCCAAAGCTCTCCGGCCCCCTCGTCTCCTAACTCCAGCAACCTCGCCGAAGTTGGGAATGTGATGGAGCCCCTCTTCACGTCTTGAAGCTTCAATTTTTTAGTTAGATATGCTTTTTTAGAGTTAGAGTTTGCTGTCCATTTCGTCCTTAGTGGCAACGTAGATGGCGGAGAAATTTCGTATAATAATAAGCTTCCTTCTAAGATTCCTCGGCGTGATGTTTGCCTTCAGCGACCTTCTCGACGGCGTCTTTGGTACGGTTTGTACCATTGTTCCCGATCTGTTGGCGAGCTATTGGGATTTGTTTTCTTATGTGGTGGGAGTTTTATGTATCGGGTTGGTGTGTAGAGTTTCTCTTCACGATGACCTCGGTTGCTTTTGTTGATCAGCAAATGTGGTCGATAGAGGCAGATCAGAGAAGAATTGTAGAGGAGTTGGATTGTCGCGCATTATCTTTAGTAAGAAAAAAACATGTCTTTCAAAACGCGCATAAAATTTCTAGTATGACATTACCAGTGCACACACATGCTACAAATGCTTGAAGCAAAAGGAACGCAAGTAGATCTTAATACTGATTATAGTAGATGTTGCTTCTCTAGGTGGTGTTGTGTTGTAATAGTTTTTTCTATGGTTATAATTCTTTGGTCATTAATTTAATGAAAATTCTATTATTTAAAAACCACCACCAGAAGTAGAGATTTTTTATTATTAAGTGACGGATGAACTTCCAGATTTTTCTTTATAGGACTCAATCACTTCACCTTGCAGTGTTCCCCTGTGCGGAATGATATTTTCTTGGATCTCTTGGGAGTATAGGTGGCCAAATAGGCCCTGCAAAACGGGCCGGCACTAGGCACAGCACGGCCCGTAGTGCCCAGGCACGGCACGGCACGGCACGATTGCTATAGTGCCGTCTTGGCACGCACGGCACGATGCCCCATGCCGCGGTTCGCCGCCACTCGCCCACTGGGCCGGCACGAGCACGGCCCGTTTAACAGGCAGCACGATGCGGCCCGCATCCCACGCAGGCCGCAGGCCGCAGCCCACTCGGCCACACTATGACGCGGTCAGGCCCCTCCCGGCCTCCCCCTCCCGGCCCTCCCCTCAGAAACCCTCGCCCTCGCTCTCGTCTCTCTCGGTCTCTCCCCTCCTGGCTCTTGCTCCACGCCTCGCCGCCACTCTCACTCTCGTCTCTCTCCCCTCGCTCCAGCCTCGCCGCCCGGCTCCGCCGCCACCGCCGCTTCGCCTCGTCTCTCTCCCCTCCTGCTCCACGCTGCCACGGCGCGACGACGCCAGGCCCAGGGTGCCTCGCCGCCGCTCTCGCTCTTGTCTCTCTCGGTCTCTCCCCTCCTGCTCCACGCCGCCACGACGCGACGACGCCAGGGTGCCTCACTGCCACTGGCGCACCGCCTCGCAGCCACGGCACGCCGCTGGAGCTCAGATCCATCCCCTTTCCAGTTCCCTTATGGCGATTCGTCGTCTCCTAGTCCTAGATCCATTCATCCTCGACCTCTACGGTCGATCTGGTGCTCCGGATTCGCGAAATCGTGAGGTAAGCCGTAAACCCTTCTCGATTTGATCTCTTCATCAGTTCATCCTTAAGTATTGGAGGGACATACCACTTCTTTATTCCTTTGCATTCATTCGGGATCCTAGAGCTAAATTGAGGGGTTTCAATAGAGTGCTCTCTATTTTGTCTAATCTTACACAATCTAATTATTCTGCATACTTAACTTATGTGAGAGCACAGCTTTCTGAAATCTTTAACAAATATGACATCAAGTTTGGTGCAGTGCCATTGCAGAGGCCTTCAGATCCACCCAAAACTGGTAAGAAAAGGACTAATTGGGATATGATATACGGTGATGATGATCCTGTTGCTTCAATTGGTTCTCCCTCCACTGCTTCTCTTAATCTTTCTAGAAGAACATCTGCAAGTGCTTTTGTCGCAAGCAAGCACCGTGCAAAGATCTTGGGGTTGGTTCTGAATTGTCATCATACTTGGACAGTGACGCTGTCCAGAAGTATGATGATGAATTCAATCTTTTGACCTGGTGGCATGAGCATAAACTTACATACCCTGTTCTTTCTATCTTAGCTAAAGATGTTTTGACTGTGCCTGTTTCTACTATATCATCAGAAAGTGCATTTAGTCTAACTGGCAGGATCATTGAGGAGCGACGACGTTGTTTGACATCTGATATGGTGGAGATGCTGGCCTGCATCAAGGATTGGGAGCAAGGGGAAGCAAGGGCTCAGCACACCTTGGAGGACAAAGAACTTGAAGATTCTTTCTCTAATCTTTTTCTTGATGAACCTACTGAGGCTGCCTAATGGCTGATAGGCTGATGCCCTGATTGTAATCTTTTGTAATAGACTCAGATGCTGTATGGATCTGTAATGTAACTTGAACATTTGGAGCTGGTCAGACTCTTTTCCTATCTAGGGTTTTCACGAGGTGTGAGTTTTACCTAGATAGGTTTTTAATGAGGCACCATTGCACAACAAACTCAACTATTTGTCTATTTTGAAGCTTGAACTATATGTTTTTGGTCCTGCTTTTGGTGGTGCGAGTCGGTTTTAGTGAGCTATTTTGAAATTTTAGACATTATATTTGAAATCTAGAACTTCAGACTTGTATTTTGAGATGTTTAAAATTTTCGTTTCGAAGTGGGCACAGCACTATGGGCAACGTCGTCTTGCTGTTTCAAGACGCAACGCGCTAAGCCCTTGTAGTGCCGTGCCTGGGCCGTGTGTCCGGCACTAGTGTCGTGCCGGCACGGCATGGTTAGTTAGCCGTGCCTGATAGTGCCGTGCCTAACCGTGCCGTGCCCTGGCGTGCCTGGGCCGGGCCATGCCATGCGGCCCGTTTGGCCACCTATACTTGGGAGTTCACTTGGGAGAGCGACCCGAGGATTTTCCTTTTGTTCGTTTTTGCCACGTTATATGATTTCTCTAGCTTCTTTGTTTTACATGTCTACCGATTTGTCTTTATTTATCTCTTTCTCTTCCCTTTTCTTGTATTTACAAATCGGGAGATGGCGATGAAAATTGGAACACGAAAATGGCTTCCGTCACGGACTTGTTGCTATGAAATATCTTTAAAATACGAGAAAATTGATGGTCGTCTCTTAAATAGTATTTTCTTCAATCACAAATAACTATCATTTTCGACATTGGCACAGTCTCTAAAATACATCTTGACCATTAATAGCTATCAGAATCCATTAATAAAACACATTAAAACTATTACATTATAAAAATATTCTTCGAGACAAATCTATACTATATGATTTTCATGTATTCAAACTAAATAGTTTTAAAAAATATTCATATCCAAAGTTTCAAAACTTTGGCTTGCATATATTTTAAACCACAAATATTTGTGACAGAAGGAAGTAGCACTCAAAAGTTTGCCACTTTAAAGAATAGCTTTCACAATTTGCCACTTCAAACAATTAGCACTCTAATATTTGTCACTTTAGCCTTTTCTCATTTCTATTACTTTATACATCTAAGCGGCCAAATTACTCTGGGCAGGCCAAAGCAGAGGATACAGAGGACTAGGAGGCCACGGTTAGCCGGAGATGGGGGAGAAGAACCCTCCTACTAAATTGCTCCTTCCTACCCATTGCTGCATTCAAACGGACCGGATCTCACTTCTCCTTTCTCAACTCTAGCAAACTTAAGGTAGTGTGATCACTACGATGCATAAAAAGAATAGAAAATGGAAAAAGTAGCTAAAGTGCAAATCCTAGAAAGACAATTATTTAAAGTGGCAAATCTTATTATCCATTACTTAGAGTGGCAAATCCTTTAAAATGAAAAATTACCAATTTTCTCTTAGTGTGTTTATTTAGCTTCGGTTAACGGCAAGAACGGCAGGACCCCAATTCACATGACTCTATATACATATATTTATATAGAGTATAGATAAAAAATTATTATTAGTCTTGCACTAATTTCTCTTATCTTCTCGAGTGCTCGTCTCTCTCTCAACCAACGACCACCCAACGGTGGCTAAAGTCTGTCGAAATCTCCTTTAATCCCACCTTTCCCAGAGAGCATTTTGATACGTTAAACTGAATGTGAATCATTTATTATTCGTGATCCCATGGTTCTTATCACTTATGATTTAAACATACTATACCTAAATGACATGGGTAGTATAATTTTATTCATCGAATGGTTGGATTTAAATATAATAACACAATATACTACTCCCTGTAATGAACAGTAACTAGCTCTTCTCCAAAACATCACCATAACAATTTATTTTCCCAGGCCCGAATTAGCATTTGTTGGAGTCGATAACAAAACATGCCACCACCCCAGACTCCGTATTAAACTTTGAAAATTCAGCTTTGCTTTACCTTTCTTTGTTTTTTTTTTACCATTATGCATCTACTGATCTGCACGAACGGTGAGCCCCAGTGTCCTCAAATCTACTTCGTGTCTGCATGGAAGTTGCATAGACAAGTGGATGGCCTCTTCACCCATGACTGTATCCTCTCACATGCATTCATTCGCTAGGATTCATCTAGTCACCTTCTCATCGACTTTGGAGTGGCATCAACCGGATTTCTAACTTTTATTGATATTTTCAATAGTGGCCACTTTGTAGTACCATAAATCGAATTAAAAAATATTCTTATATATTTTATTGGTATAGGCCCTTTTTTATCTCGCCCCGGATCTCCGGAATGTCAGGAACGGTCCTGGTTAACCAAAAGTCTATGTTCTAGACAGCTAGACCTTGACAGCTTTCAACTCTCACGACGGACTCCAAGAAACCGTCTAAAATAGCTTTAGCGTTAAGCCCTTCCAACCAAATTAAAGAAAAATCCCTAGCAATTAACAAATGAGGGTCTATTTGGCAACAGAATATTTATATAGCTTCAAGATAAAACCATGTTTTCTAAAAATACCATGATTTTCAAAACCATGAATTATTTGGATAACCAAAATATACTTCATTGGAGCATTTGAACTTCACTCCTAGAAGTTCTCATGGTTTGGTTTTCATTAGCTCGTGTGTTTAGTCAAATTTACTATTCTAAAAACCATATATTTAAATAGAGGATAGTTCTAATGAATACCAGAGTCTAATGGAGTTTAGTGAAACTATGATTTTCATACATCCACAATTACAAACTTCATGTATTAAAAAACGTAGTTACTTAAAACCATGTATCCTAACCGATCCTGTATATGCACCGTACCGTGCTTGTAAAAAGACGAATAACGTGAATCCATGTGTATCATTTACAATCATCACAATGTATAATTCTGGTGTTAATTTAAAAACCAGTAGAAACTTTCAGATCACCAAATTCCTGAACTCCACTGGTCACAACAGAAGAGAACGAACACTCCAAGTCAGTATTCCCCCTGTGGCTCTCCTGCCATCGGCAAGCTCGACCACCAATCACACAGCCACACAGCACACAGACACAGGACAGAGCCAAGAGGGGAGGAAGAATCTGGATTCTGGAACCAACTGGTAGCCATCCTCCTTGATTTGCAGCATACATATGCCCACAGAGAGGAGGAGAGCCCCTGAAAGCCGGCGATAGCAAAGCTCCCAGATTTCCTAGCTCCCATCGCATCGCGTCCGCGCAAGATGGCTCCAGAGGTATGCGCAAAATCGAATTTTTTTTTTTTTACCACTTCTCTTGGAATCTCGGTGAATTCGTGTTCTAGTTGATTGATTAGTGCTGATTTTCTCGTGCTCTTGGTTGATTCTTGAATTAGGTATGGATGGTGGGGGAGAGTGGAGAGGACCTCAAGAACCCCAAGGAGTTCCTGCCCCTCTCCATGCTCGAAGGTGCTAATAATGATTGTCAGTTGCACTGGAACTTCCCCGCGTGCTGAATTCCTTGGATTGTCGGTGTATTGCCCCTGTTGCAATAGTTCAGAATTGATCTCTGCTTTAAATGCCCCTTTTGATATGAAGATATATAGATAAGGCTAGCTTTTCCCTGTTAATTGTTATGTTTTTATGCAACTGATTGAAGGGAGAAGCATCATACATTTGATCAAACCATTCTATTTTATTTCCTTGAGGCTTACATCTGAATTGATTAGGTGTCCTCACATCAACCAAAATTTGATTGCTCTATGTGGTTAAAATATAATGCTAATGAGATGTTCTCGAGCAAGCTGTACATTTCTAGGTGCAATCAGATCATGTATGTGAAATTGTGAATGAATGCTACAGCACTTTCTGATTACCTGAATAAAGTGGCGACCTCAGCTGTTTAATGAAATGGATTAGTCCTTGTGCTGGACCTGCTTTGTTACGCAACTTATGGATCCCTTTTTTTTTTTTTGCAGACATTGGTGTGTTATATTGGAAGTTGGATCCTAAGAAGTCTGAAAGCGAAGAAGAGCTAGCGAAAATCCGCAAAGAAAGAGGATACAGCTACAATGTTTGCTCCCACCAAACTTCATTTCCTTTCCCTATGCATACTATATCCTGATCTGATATAGTGAAATGTGTTCCTCGCTGAAGGATCTTATTGAGATTTGTCCTGAGAAGTTGGAAAATTATGAGGAGAAGCTGAAGAATTTCTTCCGCGAGCATATGCACGCTGATGAAGAGATTCGCTACTGCTTGGAAGGTAGCGGGTATTTTGACGTCCGAGACAAGGAGGACAGGTGGATTCGGATTTGGATGAAAGAAGGAGATATGATCGTCCTGCCACCTGGAATTTATCATCGTTTCACCCTTGACAGCACCAACTATGTGAAGGTACCAAAGGGATCTTACGTGCATGTAAACTGCTAAGATGATCTTTTTGTGTTAGTTAAAACATACAATTCTGTAAAATCAATCTAATAAACTGAGGCAATGATAATATGATCGAAGGCTAAGGGCAGGGCATTTATAGAACTACCAAAAAAATTCATGTCAGTGATGTCTTGGGAACCATTTTGGTGCCGCACACAAATACAACTATGCCAATCTAGTTATCTAGATAAAATATTGAACAGAAGGCGCATGGAGAAAATATTAATTACACAGCTACTAAAATAAATATGTCATGGAGCCATTTTGGTTACACGGACAAATACCACTATGCCAATCTAACTATCTGGATGGTATATTGAACAACATAAAGCGTGTGGAGAAAATATTAATTACAAAACTACCAAAAATTTTCATGTCATGGAACCATTTTGGCTACACACACATACAACTATGCCAATCTAGCTATCTAGATAGTATATTGAACAGAAAGCGTGTGGAGAAAATATTAATCTCAGGTAAAGTTTGGCAAATTACTAAACTACATGGTAAGAAAAAAATTACTGGTCATAGCGCATGAAACTTGGTTCAGTTGTTTGAGATAGATGACTGTATTTATAAAAACATTTTAGCAGTTGCATGGATAGTGTATGGAAATCACCAGTTTTAAACCAAATATTAACTGAATCCTGATTGATGCTTTTATGCGTGCAGCTCATGAGGCTTTTTATTGGGGAGCCAGTTTGGACTGCATACAACCGGCCTCAGGAGGATCATCCTGTGAGGCAACAGTATGTCAAGAGTCTGACGGGGAACACTGGTCTTGCTCTTGCAGCGCACTGAGTTTGCGATCAGGAGAACCACCATTTGGCTCTATACATGAGTGCCTGGACCTGAATACACCATATGTGGTGATGAAACCATGCTGTATTGTTAGTTTATTACAAATACGAAACCTCATATGAAACTGATGTATACACGTAGATGTATCACATGTGGAAACTATACAATCTAGATATGTTTCTATGTACTTCATCTCTCCATGCTATATCTTGATGATACCTTTACAGTTGAGTGCTTATAAGTTGCAACATTGCAGTGTATATCATGATTGGTCTTTGGATGGTACTAAAATTGCCTGTAGAGAGTCGGCTTGCTGGCTATCGAAAATCTGGCTCTGCAATTCTGCATGCCCTTCAGAAAAGGAGGTTATGGCTGATCCATGTTCATTTTTATTCAATTGTTGTGCTGAGCACAATGCCATTTCCTATTTTGTATTGTTCTCTCAAAAGAGGAATTGGTTGTAAATTATACTGGATTTTTTTTTCTTGAGCTTTCACCAAATGCCAAATTATTTTGGGCCGATTCCCAACTCTGTTGTGAAGTTTTGTTTGAGACTGGTTTATGATTGGATCCATATTGGTTTGCCATTAGAAATTCTCTGGGAACATGTAACACCCCGGCACCTTCCCAGGCCTGGAATGCTACTAACATCGCATACCATTCAAAATTTTGGCAGCAATCTACCTAAAAACTGGACATTCACACACAATCATAAGAGCATGCAGTCATATGTCATCTCCAAAACAAAGACAACATCTCCAGCAACCCAAACTGGCCACCCATCTACATCTTAACATCACCATCACTTACCAGGACGAAGTCAATACACAATACTTACATATTTTACATGCAAACTAAGAAGCTAAACTTACATTACCACTGCATCGAACTCTACTCGTTAAACATCCCAAAGGACCCTGACCACTAAGCCAGCTTAAATATTAAATCGAACAAGGTTTTAAGTGTTGTGAGCAAAAATGTGGTTAGTGCTACTACACCCTTTTCGATGCATGTCGTCATCATGGTCCACCTAAGGAAAAAATAGAAAAGCAAGCATGAGTCTAAGACCCAGCAAGTACATAATAAAACGTTAGATGGATAGGACATAATGGATGGTAATGGTATGGAACATTCAGCCAAATTAGCGTAACAAGGAAGTTTTTCATGCTCATGCCATGCTCTTGCCTTTCTATATGCCCATCTCATCACATAGCATTTATCGGTAAAGCTAAATGAACACCGGTCGATGCCCATCCTCTCATACACTAGCCCGTGGAGGTGCCTACATAAGTAGGTCTTCCACACTCTAACCCGTGGAGGCGCTTACCGAAGCAGGTTTTCGTGTCCACCGAGGTAGACCTTCTCATTTACATCATGCTCATGCTCATTATGAAGATGCAATGCAAATGCATGGATTTTCAGAGCTTTCACATGGTGCCATTGAGGTTAGGTGTTTAACCATTAACATGGTACTGAAAAGTGGCAAACCTCATAGCATAACCATTTATAGTGTTTTTATCATAGTTCCTCGACATATTAATATTAACTCAGCTAAAACACTCAATTAAAGAGCAAACAAAGTAAACATCAACCATCTGTGTTACCATTTTACTAAACACTTGCCTCTGTTACCAGACGAGGAAAAGGGGAATATAATTCTTAACCATTTACTTCTTAGTATTTCTAGACCATATAGGATTAAGCCCACACTTGTCATACCATTTAGCATTAGAATTAGCCATTGAACAAATCAAATTAGCTTTTGCAAAAAAATTAGGATTCCCGTTATGATCTAAACTGGACAGCAGCACTCCCGGAGCTGTATCTCCCAAACCATCATCCAAATTACGCGTTCTTGGATTCTAAGTAAGCTAGAAACATAAGCCACAATTCTTGTAACATGACTGAGCTCAGATTATCGACATAAACATCTCAAATTTGCGACACAACCTGCTATACATGACATGCTACCATCTAGTCTTAATATTAAGATCTAGGGTTTGCAATTCCCCCTAAATCCCATCCTAAACCTCAAGTATAGAAATAAATCACAGGATAAATCATCACCATAAACATTTACCCCAAATTTTTTTGGAATCCTAGCTTCTTCCTCTACCTCCTGTACTTCTTCTACCTTCTTCCTCTTCTTCTCTTTTTTCCCTCCTTCCCTCCCCTTTGCTGGCCGGCTAGGGCAAGGCAGTAAGGCAAAGAGCAGTGAGAGAGGGAGGGATGTGGAGGAGGCTGGTTAGGGGTAGCTCGGTGGCTGGATAGTAGGGCGACCAGGGGCAACAACGACAGTGACGCGTGGAACGCAGGGCAGGAGCGACAGTAGAGAGCAAGAGAAATGAGCTGGCAAATAGCAGGAAAGAGATGAGGATGGAAGTCCCCATCCACTGCTCTTTAAGAAGTTAAGGTGGTGCTAGGCCGGGCTAGGCTGCCAACCCAGAGTAGAGTATCACATTCTATCCCCCCCCCCTTCCCTCCCCCTAACAGAATTCGACCCCAAATTCAGGATTCCTCAACTCAACCAAACATAAACATATATACTGATCAAGCGACATCATATATCCATAGTAATAGTTCTGGATACTGTTCTCGCATACGTGACTCGAGCTCCCAAGTCGCTTCATGTTTGGTCTGGTGTGTCCAAAGCACTCTGACAAACTTCAATGTCTTATGCCTCAGGACACGCTCCGATTCTGCTAATGTCCGTATAGGCTTACTCTCAATCGAGAGATCTTGTTCTATAGTCATTGGTTCTACTAAAATCATGTGCTCAACGTCTCTTAAGAACATTTGCAACATCGAAACATGAAACACATTGTGTATCCCTTGCATAGATTCTGGAAGGTCCAATCGGTAAGCTAGTTTTCCAACTCATGCCAGAATTGGAAACGGTCCAATGTACCATGGACTAAGCTTCCCTTTAGCACCGAACCGTATTACACCTTTAATTGGAGATACTCTTAAGATCTGGTCACCCACTTCAAACTCCAGTTCTCGTCTCCTTATATCTGCATAGCGTTTCTGTCTACTTTGAGCAGTCAGCAGATCCTGTCTAATCTCTGCCACTCGATTCACAGTTCGTTGGACCCAATCGGGGCCTAGAACTGCCTTTCTCCTACTGCATCCCAACACAAAGGAGATCTACACTTCCGTCCATATGGAACCTCAAAAGGTGATGCTCGGATGCTGGCTTGATAGACAGTGGTGGCGACCGGCGGCAACGGCGATGGTGACGCATGGGACGTAGGGCAGGAGCGACAGCAGAGAGCAAGAGAAATGAGCTGGCAAATAGCAGGAAAGAGATGAGGATGGAAGTCCCCATCCTCTGCTCTCTAAGAAGTTGAGGCGGTGCTAGGTTGGGCTAGGCCGCCGGCCTAGAGTAGAGTATCACAGAACAACTGCTGTTGTCATGGTAAAAACATATTTAATCAGGAACTTTTTTTTTAACGTGTTTATAAATAATTCCACATTTTGGTTGTGACGCAAATTTTTACGGTCCACTTGGCAATAGAATTGTCATGACCAGAATGGCGCGTCATAAAACGCAGATTCCTTGAAGTGGTCATCTTCAACGGCTGCATAGTTTATTAGTTTGGTCTCTACCTGAACAAGGATTGAATTTTCCATGCAAGTCTGCAGTCTGCTCTATACTCCTGCAAGCAAAAACCTGTTCAGATTTAAGGGTTGCCTCTCTGTCTTATCTTATTTATTTATAACCTGAATTTTGAGAGGTTTTTTAGATGGTTTGGAAAGTTTGGAACATTTCGTTTAACTTATTTTTAAAGTTTTGAGACGTAACTTCGAAACAAAAAAGAATGGATTACAAAAAAACAAAATATTTGATTTTTAATTTAGAGAAAACTAGATAAGATTTCTACTATTAAAAGAGGCTTGTGGTGGTCACTGATAATACGTCACTTCATAGAAATTACCCACCATACCATTCTACACTCCATGTTTTAGTGACTCTTTATTTTGCACTTTACTTGAATAGTATGTTCGATTTGTTATTTTAGTCTTGAGCTTTTGTAAGTCATCTTCTCTAGATACGATCTAATATTACAATAAACGATTTATAATTTTATAATTTTTTGATATTCTATTATAAAATACGGGTATCCAGCTAGTGAAGGACGGTAAAAGAACTCTACTAAAGGAGCCCACGGATTTTTGTGTGGCGCCACGGGGAGATAAAACAAAGTGAACAATCCTCGGTACATGGTAAAAGAACTCTACTAAAGGAGCCCACGGATTTTTGTGTGGCGGCACGGGGACAGGGTTCACAAAAACCCGCGGGAAACCGGCAAAAACCGGCGGTTTCCCGCCAAACCGGTGTGGTCCGGTTTCGGAAACCGTCGGTTTTTGCCCGGTCCAACTCACAAATTCAAATTTGAATTTATAAATATGAAAAAATTCAGAAAAAATTGTAAAAAAACTAGGACTTTTATAGAACAACTTGTATAAAGCAAAATTTGAAATTTACATCGTTTTGATACTCAAAATTCAAATCAAAGATGTGGTGAAACTTTTCTTGTATTGAAAAAATTTAATTTTGCATAATGGGTTAAGTGGGCCAGATCCAGGGGCTTTGCAGGCTAAAATTCGGTATAATATATGTGTATGTATAATATGTATTGCAATATATTTGTATTGCAATATATTTGTATTGCAATATATGTGTATGTGTAATATGTGGTATGTAATTTAATTTGTATTGCAATATATTTGTATTGCAATATATGTGTATGTATAATATGTGGTATGTACGATATGTATATCATAGGCATATATGATTTTTCTATATTTTTAAAAAAAATTTCATGCATCTTTTCAATTTTTTCAATTTCCAGTTTTTTCATCGGTTTCGCTAAAACCATCGAAACCGGTAAAACCGCCCAAGAAACCGCCTTACGGCCCAGTTGATTCAAATTCAAATTCGTCCGATTTTTGGCGGTTTTTGTCGGTTTCCACCGGTTTTTACCGGTTAACCGGCCCGCTAGGAGAGCGGTTTCGGGACCGAAACCGGGTTTTTGATTCCTGCACGGGGAAAAAAAAATTTTAACCTTTTTTTAATCATTATTTTAATATTAACCCTCGCGAAAAAATATTTTTATTTCTAACCCTTTTGGCCGCGCCACTAGACACCTGCGGCTAAGCTACGCCGCCGCGCCAATGCATATGGCACGGCAAGGGTTGCCACGCTGGCGCCATGCGTGGTCGCCGGTGACGAGGCGACACGGGCCCCACATTGTCGCGCCACGGCGCGCGCAAGCAAAGATCGACCGTGGGCAGTCGCTTGCTCGATCGGCGTCGGGCCTATTCTCGCCGCGCCCACTGGCCTGGCTGGCAAGACCAAACGAAAAACACCCGCGGGGCCTTTCCAGACAGCTTCCCGAGCCCTAGCTTGCCGCCGGCAGCCGCTAACCGGCCAATTGGAGCCTAGGGAAGGATTCCTCACCCTCCTAGGAAGGTAATGCCCCGCTTCACTTGCGTTATTTCGCATTCGATTGAGCGCATTTTGTAGTTCTTTGGATAGTAGTTTTTGAAATGAAAATGTCGATATATGTTTGATTATAAGTTTTTTAGTTCGATTTGAGTATGGTGAGATTCGTAATGGACATTCTGTCCAAACTATTAACGTGTAAAATTTGTTGCATGTATCGATTTGGACTCCAAATATAGGTGTAGATATATACATGTATTGAGTTAGTTTTTTTTTGTTGCTAATCCATATTAGGTGTGAAAATAAGATGTTGATCCATATAATATGTAGTCCATAGTTTGGTGAAAATAAGTTAGGTGCTAATGTAAAGTTAGGTTTTTTTATTGTTGCTAGATAACGGATTTTTTGTAGGTAGTGCTTATAATAGCTAATGGTTTTTTTAATAGGTAGTGCATATAAATGTTGGAAATTCATATAGGTTGTTAGTATGCAACGAATAGATTAGGGCAAATCGAAAGAAAAATTTATATATATTGTTGTACTAGCGGTACAATACGTGTTCAAGTAATAGGGTCGTCGTAAAATTTGTTTTAAAATAATTGTATAGAACAACTTACACTGCTAATTAACTCTGTTATTTAATTTGTGCGGGATGGCGGACCCTCGGTACCCGCTCCTTGAGTCGTTTTACGAGAGGGAGCACTGCGGCGCAGCTGTGATCGCCGATGACCCATGTGTTGGGCTATTTATTATTGTTGATGCATTGCACTCTGTTTTGGGATCATACTGATCGAGTAGTGTTCATGTTTTTATTTGTAGCTTTTGACCTCCCTTCGTCCCCGTACGCACGCGCTCATCATGACGTGGGACGATAGGTACGCGCCTTACTTGGCGCGAGCCGGCTTCCTCGACCTGGCGCGCACCGTCACCGTTGGCCTGCCGGACCTAGATGGGCCTCTCCTCACCGCCCTTCTGGATCGTTGGAGGCCCGAGACGCACAGCTTCCACCTCCCCTGCGGGGAGATGACGGTGACCTTGGAGGACACGGCGATGATCCTCGGGTTACCGCTGGAGGGCGCTGCAGTGACCGGGATCTTGAACACGGCCACCTGGCGCGATCTGGTGCAGGGCGTCTTTGGTGCGGAGCCCCCAGAGGACGACCACTAGCGGAGCAAGTAAGAGATAACCCGTGCTTCCTGTATTTTTGTACTTGAGAAGTGAAGGATTTTCCCCATACACAATTGTTTCTTTGCAGGAAGACGTCCGGAGTGAGCTCGGCGTGGTGCGCGATCTTCCTTTTCGCCTCCTCAAAGGAGGAGGCAAGTGGTCGAGCGCCACGCACGCGTTCGGCTCGCACATGGTCGGCGGCTTCCTCCTAGCAGACGCGTCCGGCAACACCGTCTCTGGAGCGCACTCCTTTCCTTGCCGAGCCACGGGAGAACGTGGGCCACGACAAATGGGGTCGGCCACACTTGCTTGGTCAGACCGGCAGGTTGTCAGCGAGGCTGCAGAGGCACGGCCCATCCATGAGCCCTGGAGGATGTCTCTACCTCCTCTGTGTTTGGGCCTAGGAGCAATTTTGCAATTGGGAGGCCGATCGTTCTCCCGTCCTCGTATGTATTGTCAGATACTTTTCCTTATCGATATCTTTGTCAGTTTCTAACTTATTTCGCATTGCAGGCGTGGATCTTCGAGGGTTGCAGACCGACTTTGCTGTACCTATGGTCGAACATCAGGTCGGTCCGAGGCAACCCCGATAGAAGGTATCTGACATATACCAACGAGCTTGACTGCGTGACGCAGTCGCAGGTCAGTCCATAAAATAATTGTTCGGTTCAATAATTTTAACCCTTGCAGACATGTTAAGGGTTTCCTTTCTCTTGATTCATAGGTGGTGTGGACACCGTACACTCATCCCGAGTTGGAGGGCATAGGACTTAGCCCCCTATGCACTCGGGACGACCTTCTCTGGTTTACGGTGCTGCCGCTGATCTTCTTCCACGTGGTCGAGTGGCACCTTCCGCGTAGGGTGATGCGACAGTTTGATCGAAAGCAGGCCACCCCACCCCCTCTCGTCTCCACAGATCAACGCCTTCACAAGTGAGAATTCTTTTTGCCGTACTCTCAATGCATTCAATGCATTTTTCCTTGCACTAAACGATGACACATATTTATAGGTACGACAGGAGAAAGCGCTACCGAGAGTTGGACTGGCGTGTGACACATCACGTCTCCCTTCAGCGCTGGGAGACCAGGGAGAGGGCCCGCCGGTGGAGCTCAGACCGACCAGCCTTCAGGACTACGGCCGGCTCCACCGGTCTACTAGACTGTTCCTTAGGCCGGCTGTGACGAACGTGGCCATCGGTGACACCAACAGCGACGACGACATCACCGATGAGTACGATCGCCTCACAAGGAGGGGTGCAGCCGAGAGAGCCCGCTTCAAAGACTACATGGTACGATACATATAAACGGCTTCACACGCGCCTAGTATGTGATTCCTACGTGTTCGATGCACTATATTAAAAATCACTTCATCAATACAGGTACGTAGCTTGCACGCCTCTAACGAGGCAGGGTCGCCTCGCCAGGTTCGGTGGACGAGAGAGTGGTGCCCCACGCCACCTTGCCGAGGTACGCACCATGTGCCATTCTCGAAAGATATATTACCTTGCACGCTACTACTCTTTTTCATCGCCTGCGTGGCCCCTTTGCAGACCGTGACTAGGGTTTGCCGCCGCTTGGCCCACAAGATGAGCTGCATGAACATTGAGGATATGGGTCTTACGCGAGCCGGTATCCCTCCGCAGCAGTCGACGAGCCAGCGTACCCCCGTTTGGAAGGGGGGCACGAGGGCTCAGACGCCCTCGGGGTCGGCCACTTCTGGGGGACTACTCGCCGAGACTCCTACCGAGAGGGCGCGTGGGAAGAGAGCCCTGTCTACAGTGGATGACGATGAGGACAGCGGCTGGGACCCGGACTCAGACTCCTCCGCCGACAACCCCAGCTTCCGTAGCACCGTACGGATGAGCCAGATGCCCCTCCGTTGAGTCAGACACAGGCCACTCCAGGAGCGGTAAGCAGTCTATGCCCCCCCCCCATGAGTACTTCGTAGTTATGATCACTAACTATGAATTATTGCTGCAATATAGGGCCCTCAATGATCCACTCCCCACCGAAACCCAGTTCACACGAGGCAAGGCCGAGGCGCCCTCAGGACTGCACCGACGTTGGAAGCCACAACGTCGTGGAAACAAACCCAGGGAGGGTTCGCCGGCCAAGGGCGCCTTACACGCCGGGGGGTCCCTGAGTAGTGGAGGCGTATTTTGTGATGTACTGGACTTAGTGGTGTCCGTTATATAACAGTGTATGGTTTGCAAACTATTTTCTTATGTATTTGACTTGGTTGTGGCTTTTGGGTTACTCTTGTGCAAACATGTGCCTGCTCAATGATGTGTTCATTCTCAGTGATACTTATCTTCCAGATGTAACAATGGAAAACCCTGTTTGGAGGGAGATACTTGCATCTTGGCGATAGTCACATTACATAGTCAGATTATGTAGCCCGAAAAAATGCATGGCGATGCCAGTGTCTTTCTTGCATATAAGTGTATACTCACGTTGAACATTTTACAATGGTACTTAACTAACTGGATTTAATGTGCTCATCAACTTAGTTGGAAGAAGAATGAACAAACTACTATTTACATGCCTTTTAATCCAAATTCAGCTTTCTTGATGATTCGGTAAAATTGAGTTGGATTTCCCTTATATATTGCATCAAACAAACTGAACAAATGCAATAGCACAGACATGTGAAGGTATAATGATGGAACTACAATATTCGATTCATTTCACATGAACAACAGGAAACTGGAATAATAATATATTTGTAACATTTCAGTCAGTCATAATACAAAACTAAGCTCTGGTCGGTACCTCTTAAGTCATAACAATACTAAGTACAAAGCAAAAGAAAAAAAAGATGGTGTATAAGAATATTTTAATGAAATGATGGCATAATTCTTAAAAATCTGTTTTCTAGCATACCAATGATGCTCCTACTTAACTATTAATTTTACAACTTACATGTTTAGATGGAAATGCTTTAGCTCCATTGTTCACATTTACATTAACCTCTTCAAGCTTCATAGACAGGAACTACAGCTATAACAAATATTATAGAGCTAATAAACTGAAATATACATGGTAATGCAAGTCCGGCCTTCTTACTTTTTATTCGACTCGAACAGATTTACATGGATAAAGAAACTAAACAATGAACATAGGCCATCGATTGTTTGATAAATCACAAAAAGTAAACAAAACAGTACTTTTTAATAAGATAATGAGGTAAACCACAAGGTTGACTAAGCTCATGTTATTTCTTGTCGATAACGTCTAAAAAAGAATCACCGTACACATTGATAACCATTTTTAATACAAGTTGTCATTTGAAAGGAATCGGATTTATGGAAATTGCAGAACATTTGACAATGCAGAAAATGCTTCGCTTCGCTAATCATCTCTGTAATGGCCCCTTGATTTGACCCAGACAATTTGCCTCGGGCTCTACCTCAAGAGACTAAGTCTTTGGGCACCACAATCGGCGCATCTGGCATCGACGCGTGCTGAACCGGGCGCGGCCGCTTAACTCAGCCGCGCCACGCGCAGCCGTGGCTGGCCGGGCTCGCGCCGAGGCCTTGCTTTCCGCCGCTTAGTCGATCGAACAAAGCATCGACGCCACCGCACGGCGTGGCGTCAAGGGTGGTTCGCAATGCCATTTAGCAATGTACGCCCAAGATCGACGCCAACAGCAGCAACCATTGCCGCGCCATATGATGGCGCGCAATGGTCATTAGCCATCGCCACATTAGTGGCGCGCGCGCAAAGGGTTAGAAATAAAAATATTTTTTTGCGAGGGTTAATATTAAAATAATGATTAAAAAAAGGTTAAAATTTTTTTTTTTCTGCACGGGGAGACCGGATCGGGACAGCATGCTTCTTGCAGCTGAAGCTGAAGATAATAATAATTTCCAAAGATGCGGCATGGACTTCAACGCTTGAGTCTTGCTGCCGGCAAGCTGGGGCCCTCTGCATCTCCTATCTCATGTTTTGCTTCCTTGAGTTTCATGATTTTGCATGCTAGTCCTAGTTTTTAAGTGTTTTACACAGGGCTATGTTTTGCCTTTTGTTCTAGTTCCTTTTTTTTTTTAATGAAGCACGAGCACTTGATTAGTAAAAAAATGTTAATAAGATTCTTCACATTTATCTATACCAATAAATGTCTGCTATGCAGGACTTTATCGGTTATGAAAGGACGGTGTTTTTTCACGCTGCAGACAACCTAGAGATGTAGCTCAGCAAGAGATCGCTGCTTTGGTTGTTTTTCTCTTTCCTTCTTGTATAGAAACTTGGGCTAGTGTCACTTGTCATTAGCTCTAACTTTGTATTCTCCCCTAATTAAATGCAACAGTAGAGCTCCTGCATATTGTTAAAAAAAAAATCTATACCAATAATAAGTGAGTACCTGCTATGGACTTCCTGGCAAAAGATCCGGTTGGGCACTTGGGCCATGTACTTCTATTTTGTAGCATCCACCGGCTGCTGCCTGCTAGTTGGCATAGGAATTGGTAGTGATAATATTACATGTGGGCCTGCTTTATAAAATCTCGGTCTTTTGATCGAGGTATAGAATGGTGAATGAATCATTCGACTTTAGTTTTTAACCTTGTTTACTTGTTTAGTTTTAGGAACATAATAGGTTGGTCTATAGCCGTTCTATTTTTCGTTAATACAAAGTAGATACATACAAGGAATTGGATGTTGCTGCTGAATTTAATGTGATTATTCCATTATAAAACATTCTAAGATGATTAGGTGATCTGTCGAACCAAATATCTCGTTCTAGTGTTTGGCTAGCTTTACTTTTTTTTTTCTTTAACAAAATTACATTGCAGGCCGGGGTCTATGCAAAAAGGTTCACATGAGAAGAAAACCAAAGCATAAGCTACATAAATAACAGAAAAAAAAAAGTAAAATTATGATGTGCAGAACAAAATATTGGGTTTATTTACAGTTATTTCTGAAAGATTTTTTTAAAAGTAAAACAGCATAAGCAGTAACACAAAACTAGCCTCAGGCCATGCTTGTAATCAACCGAAACTATAAAATTAATACGCTATTCAGCTGAGATTTAACGCTGGGTGCAAAACCCAAAAAAAAAACAGGTCTTGATCTATAGCACTAGAGAGGTTCTAAAAGATTAAAGACATTCGTTGTAGAGATGATATAAAATTGGAAAAATTGTGTCCTTGCCACGGCCGTGCTGCGAGGTTTGTTCTTTTCAACTTATCTGATTTATTGATCTGCTTATTTGCTGATAAACTAACTTCAAGAGCTTTTCGAAGCCGCTCGGAGAGTCCGGCAAACTTCGTTTGACTTGCTTTTTAAAACTTTATGACACATCTTCTAGACCAAAAATACCAGAACCAAAAATACCAAAACATTTGCGTTTTCGAAACCAAGGATAACCAACTAAGTAGATAAATATAAGTAAATAAATTGAAAAGAACATCCCTTTGAAATGCCACTGCATAGTTCGTATTTGCTCAGATACCATTCTAAAGTGCTAATAGTTGCAAATATGACATTACGAGAATTCTCATAATATCTTTGACCAAATTGCCTCCCTTCTTCTTCTTCCTCCTCCTCCATCTAGGGCTGGCAATCTTGCTCACAGCTCAATTTTGGCTTAGCTCGAGCTCGGCTCGTAGGCCAACGAGCCCAAGCCTAAGCTTTTTTCTAGGTCGGTTAAAAAACGAGGCGAGCCTAAGGCTGACCCGCTCGTGGCTTGTTGAGTCGTGTGTGACCAAGTGTGCCAGTCCAGCCCATCATCACTAGTACTCAGCCCACCCGCCCATCTACGACTGCGACATGTCCCTAGCAGAACCCAACAAAGACCCTCGAAGGCTTAACCTCAAGGCTTTGCACGACCGAGCCCCTGAAAACCTCTCATTCCCCAACTCTAGAGAATCAGTTAGCTTGTGGATCAGGCTCACGAGCCAGAGCGAGCTTTGGGTGAGCCCAAGCTAAGCTTTTGCTCTAACTCGTGTGGTGACCAAGCCGAGCCCGGTCTAAGCCAGACAGTGATCGAGTCAAGCTTATGTAAGCATCTTGGCTCCTATTTCTGGTAAGTTATGTTTTGGTATTGATGATAAGGTACAGGGCATCAAGATTCGCGAAGGGTGTTCACGACTTACTCGGAACCCTAACATGATGGTGATGGCATCAAGAAGAGGTAAGTCCGTAGAGACGAAGGTGTGATCCGAGAGTGAAGAAGGGTCACTAGTAGTAACTCTAGGATTTGTTTTTTTTTTTTTTTGGCCGTACTATCAAGAGGGGTCCAAAGTGTAGGTGATTATCATCGGATTTTGAGCTCTCATGATGCATATTAGCATTCTTACCTTTTTCTAAGCCTTAGAATAAGATTTTGGGGAGTGTGCATGACGTCGAGCGAATTTGCGCCCTTGCAATCTAAATTTGAAGCCCTCCGTTGTCCACCAGACTCGGACTGAGTCCGGTGGAGGGCTATCAAAGGAAGGAAGGGCTGTGCACCTCTCTGTAGCCCATCGGACTGAGTCCGGTGGCAACCGGACTGAGTCCGGTGGAGTATAGAGAAATGCACGAAGGGAACCGGGGTAGCGGACGGTGTCCGCTGGCCACCGGACCCTATGGCTTAATGGCCACCGGACTGAGTCCGATGCGTTCTAAAGAGGTGTGTGCATGAGGGACGGGGGCAGTGGACGGAGTTCGCTCGCCACCAGAGCCCAAGTCTTATATAGCCACTGGACTCAGTCCGATGGCATCCAGAAGCGAGCGCATAAGAGGGCCAAGGCAGCAGACGGTGTCCGCTCGCCACCGAACCCTAGTGGTATACTGCCACCGAATTGAGTCCGGTGGACCTGTAACGGCTAGTATCTGTGGGATTTCGAATTCCAATTGCTAGTTTTGGGCTCCTAGGCTATTTAAGAGGATGGGTGAGTTTCACTTGTAAGGTTTTGAGGATTCATTGAGCTAGTTAAGCCCATTCAATAGCTTTGGAAGAAGAGAGCACCCACTTTGCAAAAAGTTCATCCCACCCACTTTGCAAAAAGTTCATCCATCTTTGTGGTTTCTCTAGCCCAATTTAGTGTGCATCTTGAGAAGCTCTTGATCTTGTGTGATCAAGACACTTGTGGCTTGTTACTCTTGGAGCAAGAGCTCCTAGACGGTCTTTTGGAGGAGAAGTGATCAAGAGATCTTTCGACGAGCTTGTGGAGGACCTCGGTGTTTGTACAAGGTTCTTTGGAGTCCACCTTGCTGGAGTCACGAAGGATTCCCCAAATCGACAACCCAACTCATGGTAGAGTGTGGTAAGAGCTATACTCTTGGCAATAGCGTTCTAACGAGGAGTAGAGGGAGACCTCGAACCTCGGAAAAAAATCCTTGAGTCTCCTTTTATTTCTCACATTTACTATTCTGTACTTACTTATATTGTTGTGTTGTGAGCCTAATTCAACCTTAATTGAAACAAAATTTAATATTGCCTATTCACCCCCCCTCTGGCCATCGATCCTATTTCAGCTTAGTCAAACCCTAGCTCGCTTAAGCTCTGCTCGTTGCTACCCCTAGCTCCATCCCTCATCTCTCCCTATGTCCTCTATCCTCTCCCCCTCCTCCATCCCTCTAGTCGGCCTGATCCTTCCCCTCCTCTCTGGCCAGCCCCTCCTCTCCCTTTCTCTTTGGTCGGCCCTCTCCCCCTTCCCCCTCCCGCCATGGTGGCACACTTTCTCTCCATGGAAGGCAGTGATGGAAGTGCTAGAGCTCGAGATGCAGTGACGATGCTCGAAGATGCGGCAATAATCCTCATCCGGTGGACGCAACGTGCATCGACGGTGCCCGGCAGGGAGGCGGAGCCCAAGGGCGTGACGCCCGATAGGCTCAAAAAGCGTGTGCTCTAGAGCATCCCCATCAAAGTGTATGCGTGTACGGCGTGGCCGTAGCCGCCCGGACGTCTGTGTCGTCTGCCTCGGTGAGTTCGTGGACGGCGAGAAGGTGTGTGCTGCCGCGCTGTAGCCACGAGCTCCAGTTGCAGTGCGTCAACACCTATTTCATCTCGCACAACTCCTACCCCACGTGTCGGGCCTCCATGCTCAACGGCACCAAGGCTACCTTCCCTTGTCCTGGAGGCAGCCGACGATAGGGCAACAAGGCCACCACTGTCATGGTGGCCATCGCATGAGGTGGCCATTGGCTGTTGGGCTCGTGGGGCCATAGGTAAGCTTGTCCGAATCCGATGTAAAAAGCTCGCCGCCACCTCTGTCCAGAGGGGAGAAGGGGAGGAGGGGGAAGAGAGAGAAAAAAGGAGAATGGCAGTTTTCATGTAAATTTGAAGAGGGGAGAGGGACAAGAAAGTCTAGTGGTAATTTTGAGGCATTTTTCACTTTATAATGCCATCTGAGTAAATATCAATTTTACAATGGCATTATGAGATATCATCAACTCTACAGTGGCATGGATGCAATTTTTCTTATAAAATTTTAAAAAAAAACTAGTCTGATGCAACAAAGTGCAGGACAGCTGAGTGGTGCCTAGCATTCTAGGTAGGCATAATATGAACCAACCCAAACCATACAGTGTATATGCAGCCTCTATATCAACCTCATCTAAAATTACAATGCTTCAGCGTAAAACCGACAGAAAAAGAAATAATATGGACAAAGAACGCCAAATATATGCCAGTCTTGTGTGGGGTCCCGTCTTGTGTGGCCTTTAACCATTTGGTAAGCGGAAAATGAAGGTTCAAGGATACGGATCGAATTCAAGCTTTCCTTGGGGGACCTACGAGCATAAATCTCTGCACCAATCGAATCGAGCCTATAAAAATGCTCGCTTGGTTTCAGCCCCTAGGATTCTACTTCTACCGAGGAAGAGAGAGCCGGTCTGCCAGAGCCCATAGCCCATAATAACGCACATCGAGGGGTTCAGAGCTTCAGATATGGAGACCGAGTTCCAGGTAGCAACGCAATTTTTTCCCCTTATATTTTCTTTTTCTTCTTTCCGTCTGAAAAGAAGATGATGTTGTATCAAGAAAGTTGGGATTTTCCTTCGTTTCCTCGTTTTCTCTTGAGCTGTTTCAGCTGCAAGAATTGGACGGGGGATGAACAAAGCAGCAGCAGCTGGTAAATTTTGATAGTTTTTGCTGCGAAAAGTTTTTGGATAGATTTGAGTTCTTGGAGAGAGAAATTATGAAGGGTTAGGAAAAGAGGGGGATTTCTTTCGATGAGGATTCAATAGAGAGGATGACTATAAAGAGATAATTCTTAGAAATGATTGTGATGCGAAAGACAATAGGGATTTTAAATTACTGTTCGAATTTCATTGAAATTTGCTTGGTTAGTATTGGAAACACGCTCTCAAGTTGGGATCTTGGAAGATACGGCACAGAAATATCTGCACTTGGTGATGAATCTGTTGACTAAAAGATGAACCAGATGTTCCATACTTCCATCCGAAGCAGCGAACCCTGGACTGAAATGAACCAGAAGTAGAGCAAATCGCATCTAATTAGAGTGGAATGTATTGAGTAATTCTGGTTAAATGCTAAGCAACTGTAGTTCTAGCGGCATGAATCATCAAATGTTTGAATTGGTCTTTGTTTATCGGAGATATCTGTACTATCTCCATCAGCTACAAATTGGGTCTCTTTTTATAGCTGCCTTAGCTGCTTTTGTTTTCTTCCATCATATCCTCAGATATTGGATGTCTGAAGGAGCCTCCAAAGAATGTTATCAATCGATTTCTTTAGTGCAGTCTTTAGATAAATAAATATAAACCAAACAGAAGCTGTCTAATATGCTATCGGCTATCCCCTTTGTATTACACGTTAGATTCTTTGGCCAGGCTGACAGGAAACGTTAGTGTGTCCTTTTTTGTGCAGAATGACATCATTTAGGACTATTTCTTTCTAGGGATAGAAATTCATTCGCGCTGCTAGCTTACTGTCCTGTGAACTGGTGATGCTCCCTGTGATAGAAAGAATTGTCTGCAATACCATAACTCCACAATCCAAGCATACTTGATAGGTGTTCTGTTTGCTTTCTGAAATTTATATTGTATTTGTTTTGAGTTGTAAGAGCATTAGTGAAACAGTACCTTGATTCTCAATTTATATTTACTGTAAACTTGAAAGCCATGTTATTGTCCCTGCACACCCACAGCCACCAATTCTAACTCGGAGAAATTCAATTGGATTCTTACTTTTTTGTTTCCTCATTTTGAAGATCATAAGTTCTAAAAATATTAGTCAGTTTTGTTAGAAGATCAAGGACAAATGGTGAATTTGAAAAATAAAGAACAACAATGACAATTGGTGCATCTGTATAAATTGTGTGCTATGCCATTTTACTTCCAAGTTCCAACAATCTACTGCCATGGATTTTAGTACATAGTTGGGTAGTTGGCAATGTCATTAGTGGTTGATCATGCAATATAACATTAGATGTAGAGTCTTCCATCTTCAAAGTTGGAATAAAGAGTCTGTCCTGCCTTCCTTAAATCCACCATATATGGGTATATACATGCTGCACTTATACACAAAACATAAGTTCAGAGATCTGTTACCTCACTCCATATTGTCTCTATGAAATTTTTGCTGATATTTGAATTTACTTGCATTAAATCTATGAATGACCTTAAATGAAATCATACATTCTTACTCCCTGTATGAATCATATGTATCTGCACTTGTTATTGATGATTGTGGTTTTAGAGGGGTTATGAGATAATTATACAAGTATTGGTTTACTCTTTGTTGACTTAAGATACTAAGTAGCATCCTTATTTACTTGCACATTTTATTGTAAGTATGTCCCCTATAGTGTGTAGTGTTTATTTCTAGTTATATAATCCTTTTATTTTTTTTAATAGGATGGTAAGATTGAGGTTATTGAAGCTTGGTACATGGATGATAGCCAAGAGGACCAGAGGCTTCCTCATCACCGTGAACCCAAAGAATTCATTCCACTTGAGAAGCTCTCAGGTTTGCACATTTGTAGCTCAGCACATTAACTGCTGATTGCCCTTGAATTCTTGTAGGAGTACCAGATGCTTAATCTGCCTGTTCATAAAGGTTGAAACATTTGAATCCTTTATATGTAGAACTTGGAATAATCAGCTGGCGCCTAAATCCTGATAACTGGGAGAATGATGAGAACCTCAAGAAAATCCGTGAAGCCAGAGGTTACTCTTACATGGTTTGTCCTTAGACTTGCAGTGGTGATTTATTGTCTTATGTTCCAGCCTAGCACTGTTTAGTGACAGTAAAGTCAAATACAGAAAGTTTATCGGAGATTCATTGCTTTGCCCTTGGCAGGACATTTGTGATGTGTGTCCGGAGAAGCTGCCAAATTATGAGACTAAGATAAAGAATTTCTTTGAAGAACACCTTCATACTGATGAAGAAATACGCTATTGTCTCGAGGGAAGTGGTATGTATCTTATGCTCTTTTATGTCACTATCACATGTTTTGAGAAACAAGATATATGTATTATAAATCTATAATTATGTGTTTTGTTTTTATGTTATCAAGGATACTTTGATGTGAGGGACCAAAATGATCAGTGGATCCGTGTAGCAGTGAAGAAAGGAGGCATGATCGTCCTGCCTGCAGGGATGTATCACCGTTTCACATTGGACAGTGACAACTACATCAAGGTACCTTTTTATCACTCAGTTGTTATTCTGTTTTTATTTTACTTAACAGCCTTCATGTGCTAAATGAACTTAACTTACCCTGTCTTATCTCATTGGCTCATCTCATTGCATATGTCATTAGTTGTCACTAACCGGGCAATCTTGCAGTTCTTTGGAATGGCCATATTACATTACATCTCTAACTACAACCAGTCAGCTAAACCACTTATAATCCTAGGTAGCAAATCATCCACCAACTGAGATAGTGATATGAAATTTGTGAAAATTTCCTTTTCATGTTAATCAGATAGAAGTACATGTGTATGAATTGTTTGTTTGAGAAAGTTCTATTTTTCGCTCTTATCATTTGGTGTATCAGATAGTTAGCTTTTGATCTCTATGATTTCTTACCGGAGCCATGCCTTGTGCTTGCAGGCAATGCGACTGTTTGTTGGTGAGCCTGTTTGGACACCGTACAACCGTCCCCACGATCATCTTCCAGCAAGGTGAGCCCAAAGTTCCAACATCCTCCTTCCTGCCTATGAACCATTTTTTCCCTCTTCCTGTCCCCCTCACTGAGCGGTCTCCATTCTTTCAGAAAGGAGTATCTGGACAAACTTCTCAAGACAGAAGGTGAAAACCAAGTTGTTGAAGCTCGCTGAGGGCATTTGCGCCAACTTGACGTGCTTTTGCACTATGTTCAATATACAACCTGAATAAGAAGTGCTATGGCAATGTAACCTTACCATAGTGTTAAGTGCTGTGGCAATGTAATATTATCAGTGTTCTTGGTCAGCTTGAAGTGAACCTGCCAACGTTTTTTCTCCAGTCCTGTATGTCAGTTGGCACATAGCCCTATATATATATACTGTTTATATTTTAATAAATGAAAATTATGAATGACGGTGAGTGATGCTGAGAATAAACTCCATCTGCAAAAAAAACTTGTGCACAGAAAAAGATCTTTTCTTTTATAGCGTGTTTAGTTCGTAGGCTTCGGCTTGGCTAGACCCACAAAAGTAGGGGGCAAGTGTTTGGTTGCATGGTTGTTAGCTGGAGCCAGGCCGTCCAGATGTCGACCGCTTTAGAGCATCTCTAGCGGTGTCTCTAAAATAGAATTGTCTCTATATTTAGAGTTTCTTGTTCTCTAGGAGGCTCTATTTCAATCTCTAAATTTAGAGTTTTCTCTTCTAGTCTCTAAATTTAGAGTTTTTCTCTTCTAGTCTCTAAATTTAGAGACTCTATAGTTTCTCTAGGCAGAGGTTTTATTGGAAAGGATAAAAATATAGAGAGCTAATAGTGATTTAGAGGGGATTTCAGGGTATGCCGGAATGCACTCCGCCTGGCTGTCGGGATAAAAAAAAAAGGGGTGGGGGGTGGCGTTTCCCGTGAGCTAGGCCCAAGCGGGCGCAACCGTGAGGTCGACCAGGCGATGACACAGCGGCACTTGACGAGCTCAGCGAGGACCGAGGCGAGCACAGGGAGCTGCCACTGGAGCTCGGGGGCAGCGAGCGATGAGGTGCCGCTCTGGAGCTCGCCGATGCGCTTTGGCAGTGGGGACGGTGTGGCCGTGCTTGGGAGTGGTGCAACATGCTCGGTGGCGGCACGATGTTCTTGGGGGCGGCGCGACGCAGGCATGGGCGAGCTCGTGACGGTGCCGCGTGCTCGGGAACAGGCCGAACCGTAGCCATGGAGCGTCCGGAACGCCGTCGTTGCGGCCGGGCGTGGCCAAAGCGCTGCTGGAGCGCAACCATGGAGCGACCGGAGCGGCTTGTCCATGCACGGCGTGCCCATCGATTTGTGCCAGATCTGGCTACCGGAGTGCTCAGGGAGGTTAGGGGAGGACGGGCTGGCCGCGACGAGCTCAAGGCCACGGGAGAGCATGGCAAAGCCACGCCGGAGCGTCGTTCCAAGGTGCCCTTCATGTGTTTGATCAAATGCATTGGCATTGGGTGCGTGGCCACGGTGTTTCAGAGCGCGCCCTCCACGTGTTTGATGAAATGGCAAGATGTTCATGCAGCCCAAACACATACAACCAAACACAATCTCCCTCTGGCTATGTCGGTGGGATGCATGTAATCAAACACACACACACAGCTGTTGCACGAGCATAACTTGGCTTCTATGAGCCTATGCATTGTATGAGCTAGACTAAACTGAGACGGCAACCAAACACGCCATTAGAGTTTGAACCGCTTCAATCTGGGAGTTGGTTTCTAGGATGTAGTTATAACCACATTGGCAGTTTTGATATATCTATTCCGTATAATTATTTTTGTAAATTTACACCCCACTAATTAGGCCGCCTGATGATCACAACAAGTAGTAAACATTTATCCACTATGGTAATCCAATATTGTGGAATTGCTCCACCCATGGCAACCAATGCCATCAGTGGAGATGTCTGTTGCGGCCCTGACCACGGCAAGCGACATGTATCATGATCGTCAGATGAGGCTAAATCTACTAATGTAACTCGAATAGGGCAGCCTGTAAAAAAATAATTTTTTTAAAATGGAAGTTATTTGTCTCTCCTCTTGGTCCATCTTCTGTTCTGGCTCGGCTCATTCTTTTCTTCTCTCCGACTGTTCTTCTCTTCTTTTTGTTCATGAAAGTCCTTCACTTGGCATTCTCTTCTTCGCCTCTTTCGGATCTGTTCTTTCTCCGAGCTGGCTCGTTGTGGCTCGGCTCTTCTAGCTTGTTGTTTTTGTTTCCTATCTCGGCTTCTCTCTTTGTTTGCTCGGCTCGCAATTCCTAGCTCTAGCTCCTGCCTCATTGTGAAGGACTCATTGCTCTTCTATCTTGTCATTTTCGTTTCCTATCTTAGCTCTCTCTCTTTCTCTCTCTCTATCACCACGAAACCACGCGCCCCACAAGTTTCTGGCTCGGCTCTCTCTCTTTATCACGTTGCGCCCCACAAGTTCACTCGCACATCGAAATTACAATCGAGGGTGAGGGTGAGGCACCTGGTTTGATCCTTGAACCTAGGAGCGGTAGCTTGCACACTGTAGGTTTTAGAGGTGGTAAAAAAGCTTGGGTTAACAATGACACAAAGAAGCCACCCAGAATCCAGATGACAATGCAAACACAAAATCTTAGGACTTGTTCTCGTCAGCTTGTCTTATTTGTCTTATTTGACTTTTCTTCTAATTTCGAGAGCTTCCCAAGGTAGTCTGGAGAGTCGGATTCGCTTCGTTCGACTTGTGTTTTAAAAATTTTAGAAAAGTCTTTGAGATAGAAAAAAAGGATTCAAAAAACAAATCGTTTTTATTTTAAACGAAAATAAGGGTCTTATTTGACTTATCTCAATTTTTTATTACTTTTTAAGCCTTTTTTTTATCTCGTAGGCTTGTCTATAAGCTCTCTAAACCCCAAAATTGGAGGCCAATCGGCTCTCGAGGCTATCTCGAAAATTCTCGAAGTGACGAGATAAGCCAAATAAGTAGATAAGAAAAGCTGAAAAGTACCCACCTTAAGCCCTAACCCCAAATAAGACAAATAAGGCTTTATAAGCTGACAAAAACAGAGCTTAATGTAAGTGATCTATTTTGAGATGCACATGTCATTTCCATATGTACCTGCAGAGTAACAGGGTCAAAGTAAGATGTACACGATTAGCCGTGGCACCTATGGGTGTGTTTGGTTACCCGCACCAGCCTGGTCAGGCCCGCGTGAGTCAGCTTGACGCACGTTTGGTTGGTTGCATCGTGGACCTGCAGGTGCTAAATCACTCTGCTGGCTAGGCTGTGGAGAAACGTAGGAGTCGGGCGTTTCCCCGGAGCCTAGCTAGCTTCGGCTGGTGCTCTGCACGAGATGGAGCCGCGACACTCCGGCAAGGCCGTGACGACGCTCAGGCAGCTGGATTCGACGACGGTGTGGCTCGGGGAGGTCGGATCATGCGACGGCGAGCTCGGGAGGAGCCCGGATCTGGCGGCGGCGAGCTCGGGGGAGTCCGGATCTAGCGGTGGTGAGCTTGGGGGAGGACGGTCCGGTAGCGGTGAGCTCGGGGAGCATGGGGTAGAATTCGCCGGAGCCAAGGTTAAGAAAACCGCGGGAAACCGGTAAAAACCAGTGGTTTCTCGCTAAACCGCTGGGCCGTGATTTGAGAAACCGTCGGTTTTTACCCGGGCGGATTCAAAAATTTGATTTTGAATTTGACTTTTTAAAAAATTGAAAAAAATCTTATAAAAAATTAGAAGGTTTGTAGAACAATTTGTATGAAGAAAAATTTTAAATTGAGACTAGTAATTATGTTTAGGGGAGTGATTATGAGTGATGTGTATTATTGCGTGCACTGTGCTCTCGTGACCCCTATGCATATTGATATTTTTTTCTAGTTCGAATATATGTTTTATTTGGAAACTATCATGCATATCACATTATTGACTTCATACTATTTATTTCACATTGATATGTTCAAATTTATTTCATATTGATATTTTTCTTAAAAACTACCTTGTTCAAATTATTAACTTTATATTCATATGTTCAACATGTCATATATTTATCAAAGGTTCTTCCAAATTTTTCCATAATTAAACAAACAACAAACACATATATCTCACCCACCTATAATTTTCCCAATTTTTTAAAAAAATTTTCAGACCTCTTTTCATTTTTTTTTTCTCCATTTTTCACCTTTTTCCTGTCTTTTGTAGTGGTTTTTGTCAGAAACCGCAGGTTAACCGCTAAAACCGGCGGTTTCTCGGTAAAAACCGCCGCAAAAACCGGTGGCTCGCCCGCTGCCCGTCTGCCCGTTTGAATTTGAATTTGAGCGGTTTCCGAAAAACCGGCCCGCCAGGTTAGCGGTGTCGGGTCCGGTTTCGAGTTTTAAAACCCTGGCTGGAGCTCAGGCCACTTGGGAACCCAATGTCTGCTCGGGGTGGCCTGGCTCAGCTTGTGCAGGGCAATCAAACGGCACCCCCTGCACGAGCTCGTCCGGGCTACACTGAGCCTGGCTATGGCGAGCATGCTTGGCCGGACGGAGAAGACAACCAAGGGTGTGTTTGGTTGCCGTATGAGTTCAGCCAGGCTGTATGAATTGAGTCAGGCTGAGTGGATGCAAAGGAATGTTGTTTGGTTGGTTGTATGTGGTTGGACAGACTGTGTAGAGATGTTATTTGGTTGGCTGCACTAGAAGGGAAATTGGATGGTCAAATTCAATACACGGAGATACTAATAAAAAGATATTGACAAAAATGAAAAGAAAAATATATGGAAAACAAATACTGAAAAATCAATAAATTTGAAAACAAAAATAAAAATTTCAAAAACTTGAAATTTTTTTAATACCTTGTACTTGAATCTACGGTTCTATTTTTTTTGTTTCATTGAATTTGGATGTCATTTGAATTTTTAAAAAAAATTAAAAGGTTGAAAAAGTAACGTGTTTAGATAGTTAGTCATGCACTGTGAGGAACATTTGCAGCGTCTTTGGGCATCGTCATGAAGCAGAGCTCAGGAAACCACTGTGTTCGTCGTTCGGTGGGCACAGCTAGCGACAATGCATGCATCGCTAAGGCCTGGCTCAGATGCCCAGCTAGGCAACCAAATACATACAAAACTGCATCGCGTGGGCTTGGCTGGCTCTGGCTAGGCAACCAAACGCATCCCAAATGCGCCCTATGAGAAGCAAACACAGACACTGGAGAACCAAACCGATAAGATGTACTCCGTAGTTTGCAAGAAGCTGGAGGTCCAATCCGCAGGAGCCACGCGGCAAGATGTTTCTTTTCCCCGAAGCCGTGTCATTGACCCCTACTGTTACCAACAGAGTGACATGGTGATTTGACCATGTGCAGACATGCAGGATCACAGTACAAAACTCACGTCAGAACAAAAAATACTCCATCTCTCCCGTCATTTACCATTTGTTTTGTTTCTTTCCACCATTCTCTACGCCATATTTTTCTTTTTATTTTTTACCATACTCGAAGGTAATGATATAGAGAAACAAGATAGTCTCTTTTCAAAGAAAATGAAAAAAAAATCTCTTTAAAAAAAGAATAGTGAATAGAATCTATTAGAGTTTAAAGAGAATGATTCCCTCGTGATGGAAACGGCTTTGCTCTATCCGTGGCTATGGAGATAAGGCAAATCATAGGTAAAAAAAAGAAGAAATAAAATTGTAACTAACGGGTTCGCTCGCATCGCCTGTCACTGTAGCGTGTTAAGTTTCTCTCATTCCAATCTGGGATTTTTTAGGTGCGAAGAGAATAGGGAAGGGACGCGATTTTAGATGGTATTAGGCATACAAATAAATCTCCCAAGGAAAAGGTGGCGATTTGGGCCGGTTTCTGATGCGCTGTAGGCCGCAGATTGGGCCTCTTGGCCGAGACCCAGTCGGACAGGTCTCGGACTCGGAGAGCATATTCCTGGCTGGCTTCCTCACCGCCACCGGCACCGCCCCCCGGTTCCGTCCAGAACCTTCCGAGGCCACGCTACCCGACGCGTGGTCTAGAACATTCCACACCACTCGCGATGTGTCTCGACACGGAGGAGTATTTAGCGCTCCGGCCACCACCGTCCTCGAGCCTCCTTCCCAGCGATTTTACCGACGCTTTTCACCGCCTAAAAATCTTGCCTTTTTTGCTGCCTACTCCACCGAAGAAATATCCCACCAAGATTCCACAAATCTACCCGTGATCCTTGCGATTGCGTCCGGCTAGAGCTGCCTTGATTCCATTTCTTGGTCCGATTTGAACCCTTGGTCGCGCAAATCGGGTTCCGGCTTCCAATTCGAATTCTTCGTCCGGCAAGTCGGGTTCTTGGGGACATGGACCCGGTGGCGGCGAGCATTGTGAAGGAGGAGCTCCTGGAGCCGCCGCCGCCGCAGCCGCAGGAGGGTGGCGGCGCGGCTGAGGCGGCAGAGGCCGCGCCGCGGCCGATGGAGCGGCTGCACGAGGTGGGCCCGCCTCCGTTCCTGACCAAGACGTACGACCTGGTGGAGGACTCCTCCACAGACGGCGTCGTGTCGTGGAGCCGCGCCGGCAACAGCTTCGTCGTCTGGGACCCGCACGTCTTCGCCGACACGCTGCTCCCGCGCCTCTTCAAGCACAACAACTTCTCCAGCTTCGTCCGCCAGCTCAACACCTATGTGAGTGAGCGCCACCATCCTTCCTTTCTTGCGGTGCTGGTGAATGGTGATAATGGTTGCTTGGCATTGCTAATGTTAAGTCTTGATTTCACTCGTGTTACTAATTGATTATTGTATGATAGTCGAGTAGATGCATCTTATGGGAATTCCTCATTGTTGCTAATCTTTCATCTTTCTGGAGTTCTTGAGCAAATGTTGCAATGTTAGGGCAACAAAGATTTGTTCTGTTTTGGTGGGTTAGTCACTGCAGGTACACTCCTATAGAGTCCTAGTAACACCAAGAGCATTTTCAAAAAAGATTGAGGGGCTCTATTGGATCATATTGCTGAATGGAGTCTTCTTGTGCTTGCATATCCTTGTAGTTATGAACAGAGAGATGAAAAGAGACAGTAGGTCAATAGCTAAAGACTGAAGTGAACTAGGTATTTGTAGGGAAGCGTTATAGTGATCTCTTGGCTGAGGCTGGAAGCCTAGTTTTTAAAGAAAATCAGAGGGCTTGACTTGCGCGACTACTTAGTAGTAACTATCGCTACTAACTATTGTAGGTCTTCTGCAAGTTTTTAGTTTGTAGGAGAACATAGGAGCACTACTAACGATTTTGATCGTAGTACAGCATTGGTATAGGTTATATGATAATCTGGACTATTCAACCAAGTACAAAATCAATTAATCATAGTGTATGTGTAACTGGTGCTTTAGTGCAAGTATTAGAGTTTACTCTACATCCCTAGTTGTCTGGAAACCTTTTGAGTTTGCACTGATGCATGTGTAAAGCAATACTTCATGTGTTTATTGATCTTGAAGCAATTCTTCCTCCAATGAGCTTCATCTTACAGTGAAACAAATAGATAGTGGGAGATGAACTCTCCCGAACGATTGCACCATCCTGACATAGTTTCTTGAAATTCTTATTGTAGCTAGATGGAACAAGATACTGGATGAAGTACAAGAACCAGATTGTTTTTCTACAAGACTACTTGATCACCTTCAAATGATATAGTATACTGTTACTCATTCTTTATTACCTGTGAATTATGCTTCTTGTCAGCAAAACATCCCTTTGAAAAGCTATAACCCAAACTTAACAAAATTACGGGATAGTTTTCCTTAAGCTATCATTTTTTCTTCTAACTATGACCTAACAGTGCTCATTGCTTGTCTATGCAGGGCTTCAGAAAGGTTGATCCTGACAGGTGGGAGTTTGCAAATGAAGGTTTCCTTAGGGGTCAAAGGCATCTCCTGAAGATGATAAAAAGAAGGAAGCCGCCACCGTCCAATGCGCCTCCGTCGCAGCACCAAGCTCTCATGTCTTGCCTTGAGGTTGGTGAGTTTGGATTCGAGGAAGAGGTTGACAGGCTGAAGCGCGACAAGAACATCCTGATCACAGAAGTAGTAAAGCTAAGGCAGGAGCAGCAAGCTACTAAAGATCATGTGCAAGCCATGGAAGATAGGCTACGAGCAGCTGAGCAGAAGCAGGTCCAGATGATGGGGTTCTTGGCAAGAGCGATGCGTAATCCAGAGTTCTTCCAGCAGTTGATTCAAAAGCAAGATAAGAGGAAAGAGCTCGAGGATGCCATCTCAAAGAAAAGAAGGCGGCCTATAGACAATGTTCCATTTTACAGCCCTGGGGAAACTAGTCAGGGTGAGCAACATGCACCACAGTTCTTTTTTGATTCAGGTGTCCTCAACGGGATCAGTGAACCTGGAATCCCCGAGCTGGAGAATTTAGCAATGAACATTCAGGAGCTTGGGAAGGGTAATGCAGATGAAGATAAGAGGGATCAAGCTAGCAGCCAGGAAGAGCTCAATGATGATTTCTGGTCAGAGCTGTTGGTTGAAGATTTTGACAAAGCTGGGCAGTCAGAGTTGGAGGGAACTGAAGATGTCGATGAACTGGCTCAACGATTGGGGTATCTGAGTTCTACTAGTCCAAAGTAGAGTTGCGTTCATAATGGTTCAACCAACAAATGCTGCTGCTTCAGTACTATTCCAGATCATCTTGAACATACTGGTACATTTCGTATTCAATGACAAATATGGGGACAGTGCTAATGTAGTGACATTTTGTTCTATTCGTCTTTCTGATATCTGCAGGAGTGAGGATAGAGTAGTGATTGGTTCTTTGCAAACAAAGGCTGACAACCGATAATGCAGATTTTCTTTCTAATTATTCTGATTTATGCTTTTGCAGTTGCCTGTTTTGTTGTGTTTCCCCATTTTCCCCTTACTACTTTCTGCAGCGCTCCTTGTTGTTCCTTAACCAGATTCAAATGACAGGAGGAAATATGATTACATAAAAGTGTTCATGCTGGAGCCCTGACCATGCTAGGCTTAAAACTCAATGCTGTAAGTACTTAGCTGGTGCACCTTGCTCATGCCATGGCATTCAGAGTTTGAAGTATGACAATGTTTGATTTCTTTGATGCAGGTGCCACTTGCTGGAGTTCTGTGGTGTGTAGTGGTTGCCTCTCAACTCTGATGCTGATTAGCGAAATGATCCTAAACTCATGTTCTGGAAGAACATGTTGATGTAGATATTCAGTGGTCATCTGCCGGTATTCAGTAGCTCTACAACCTGATGCTAATGCTTTCGGTGGGTCAAGTTCTAGTAGGCTGTGCCAGTGCCACGGTATGGCCCTTGGTTATTGGCATCTGGCTGTAGGCTACTAGGCTGTGTCGATCTCTTAGTATGGTGACTATGGTCCCTTTGTAATCAAAATTAGGTCTTCAGTAAGTCATGTATCCTGGAACTCTTCTGCAGTGAAATGCCTTTTGCTTTGTTTTATTCCAGCTCCATGATTCTTGCCCACTGAGTTGCATGATGTGAGCAATTTGATCTCATTTACTTTGTGAACCACTTTATTTTCCAACAAGTTAGCGCAGTCGGCATCTGGCGAATTTCATCCCAGAGCAAGATCATTGGTCATTTCTGCTTGCTGAAAGATGTTGATTGGGCTATGTGCTGAAGTTTTCTGCTCTTGTCACAGGCTGCTCTCTTGGCATTTGGAAGCAGTCACCATCTGTGGAACTGAACGCACAAAGTTAGTGGATGGGGCTGTTCAGTGATGTTGAACTATATGAATTCATCATGCTAATTGAGGAGCAAAACAGAAACACATGTAGTCTTGCATACCAATGAATAGAGAGTATATGACTCATGCAGATATGCTTAGGCTTAGCAGGATTGCTATGCCTTTTCATGTAGCCGACAACGATGTAAATGCAACATTTGAAGAAATCTCTGATACGTAGAGCGCGCGAAATGAAGCAAGCTGCACGACAAATAAAAATAAAAAACAGCTCATCTATTTTTCACCTGTCTATTGCTAAAACAGTGAAAAGATGGATGGGCGTGAGATACAGAAGATGTTAGTTGTTGCTGGATGGATAAACATGTGCACACTTACCACACCACTTTGCAATGTGAGTTGCTTTCTACACACAAACACAAACAAAAGCTGAGCCAAAATGGGCAGTGTTTAGTACAACTGCATTAGATCCAACAAACCAGCACAGGGAGAGCCCACAGAGCCAAAGGGAATTAAGGGAAAGGGACCCAAAAATTCTCTCCAGTGGGGCAGGCCAGCCATAGGGCCAGGAAAGCATGGATGGAATAAGAAAAGGAGATACACTAAAAAAAGAAAGGAAAAGATTAAAGCAGCAAGCAAGGAACCTATACCCAAAACCATCAAAAACATATACTGGAAAGAGATTCAGAAAGATGGAGAGAAAAAGAAACCTTAATTAAGTGTGTGATCAAAGACCCAAACCTGCAGGAAAGAAAGGGCAGCAAGAGTAGAGACAAGAATGGATGCCCTGATCTGACTTTAAATCCCAAACACAGGCTTTCTAACTCCCTACACAAAATATACTACCTGCAAGTAAACAGAAAGTAGTCTTTAAACATCAATCACAAGGTGTGTGTAAACTCAGGGAGAAAAAAAAATTCTGATGAAACAGCATCGGGGGAAAAGATCAAAATTAAAAGGAGGATCAAATGAGTGGGTGTACTGGTGCTTTTGCTTTCTCTTTGTAGGCTGAGCCTGATCCCTTGTGTATGCATGCTCCCCTCCTTTCTTTTTTTCCCCCTCCCTTTTCCTTTATAGTCATTGCTATAATTTCCCTTGGTCTTCTCTGACTACAGTGCAGCTCCAACCAAAGCTCTTGCTGAGATCAGGGAAAAATACCTGAAATCATCTAGAACTACTTCAAAGCTGGCTCGGATTAGCAGGGGAGTTGCTAATTTGGCTGGTGTATTTATGCCCATGACTTGAATTCTGCACCAACCAGTTTCAGTCAGAGGGGAATGCAGAAGACGACGACATGTATACACAAATCATACTGATCTTTTTTTTGAACCAAAAATCATACTGATATTACAACCCTTGTGTAGTCTGTAGATAAATTTCATATTTGACAGATGAGTGAAAACAAGAAAAGTAGTGCCTTGAACACATTGCTTATCGGTAAAAAAACTTTTGAGTGCTCCTAATTAAGGAAAAGAAAATGGGATAGGCACTAACCAGCTATGACAAAGATTTCCCCTTCAGATCCATCTCGTGCTACAGCCTTGCAGTCTCAAACAAAATGACATGTAGCAACTAGCAAGCATGTGCAAAAACACATTTTGTTCCCTTCAGCAACCTCATCTTTCTGGCTAGATGGTAGGTATACAGATCTTAATACGGCGTAGCGATGAGATCATCATTTTCCACCAAATATTTTTTTTTTTGAGCTGCATGCTGTTGTCACTGCCTTGCACCACCATCCGATCAGCATTTCAGCGCTGCCCAAAAAACAGCCGATAAAATCCGAGTGTTTTTACATATTATGGCTGATATTGTTTTGAATTCAATTTTTTTGTTTGAAATTATCGTCCAATTATCATTACCACCGATAAATTCCATTTTTCAGTTGTGTCGGTGCTACCGTAACCGCCCCATGGATTATTATCTTGTGGGGCCTCAAATTCTACTCACCTGAGAAGCTGTTGACGCGAAAAGTTGACTCTTCACGCACACACTATGCGGAAGCGTCAAGTCGGGGCTTGCGTCGCAACCAGGAACCAAACGTGCCAGTCAATTTGACCTGTGGATTGACAAGGGGAAATCATCAACGACTTGGCCCTAATCGGCTTTTTCTAGTAGCCAGATTAGGTTTACACACATCGGTCTCAAGACAATCGATGGTGGAAATTCTACCGGCTTAATTTCCGATAGAGCAATCATAATAAACTAAATCAATGAATCTATCTTTTTGGTATTTTTATATTGGAAAACCAGTTTCAAATCCTTAAATAGATCTATCAGTTTTAATCACGAAATTGGCCTAAATAGATGGGTCAAGCCCAGACAGTATTCAGATCTATAACGCGATGTAGACTAATAAATCGATCTAAGTAGTAGGAACTAGCAAAACAACGTCAATCGAAAAATATGTTAATCATACTATCCCCTAAAACGAACATATGGGAGATCGATAGGATCGAGACAGTCTCATATATTAGATTCGAGAAAAGCATGCAAACTTAATCAACAACCGACATTGCTAGATAAATATGACGCAAACCGGTGAATACTTTATTCATGTCAATTCCCAAACAAATACATATAAGATCGATTAAATCGAGACAGTCATATGCATCGAAGAAAGAGAATACACGAGAACAAAGTGTTTCATCGGTTAATACCATGAGGATACATGCATGATGCAGATCGAATAACTCGAGACAGTGCAAACATGCGTCCATGCTAAGGATCGATAAACCGAGATGACCTAACATGCTTTGTATACATGAGGTTGTAACAATGCAGCCATGCATACGAGAACAGGTAAGAGAATCGATTACATCGAGATAGCCCTACCTGCGGGTTGAAATCCTCTCGACGAGGTCGATCGGGTTCAAAGGTGTAGTGTTTGTGTATTGTGTAATCTCTATCCCTGTCTATCAGGTCGCTATTTATACTAACGCCTAAACCGCAAGATCGATTCCGACTCGACGTTATCCAATCTGTCTATAGAACGACCCGATAAACTTCCTTAACACTCGGATGCAATCCCGATTTGCTTTGATATCTTTCCAAAATATCCGAAATACGAGATCTGTCTGCGATTTCGATTCGCGTCGAACTTGATCTGTGCGATTTCACCCTTGGTCAACGAGGCCCTAGCGTTGATGAGGCCTAGCGTCTTAATAATGACGGCCCATATTTATCCGATCCACCTGCCAAATTTGGGTGTCAACATATGCCCCTAAGTTTGGCGATGTGAGACTCGCATCGGCAAACTTCTTTCGAATCGGCTCTTCCAAAGATGATGCTTCACCTCCCGAAACCTTGGAAATTAGCAACATAAATGACGATCCATTTCTCAAGTGCATGTCTCGCTAACCGTGCACCTGCTAACCGAAGGGTCGTGCATTAATTCACACTATTCCCTGTATGCAGCTGAACTCGAGCCCCCTAAGATACTCGGCCTATAAAAGAATCCGATGGCGTTCTATTCTCCATCCCTTTCCTTCGTCATCTTCTCCTTCGAGAACTTTTTCTCCAATGGCCTCCAACAACCACGAAGCTTCTTCCAGCCATGGCCCCTACGTACCTCCTCCTGAGGTTTTAGCAGTAGCGGCGGCAATGGAAGCAGAGGAAAACTCCGACGCGAGCAAGCTGCGATTGATAGTGCAGCAGCGGCGTCCCTCGAACGCGCGTGGGCGGCCGAAGTGTCGCAGGCGAAGAAGGAGCAAGCCGCCACCGACAAGGCCATTGCGTCGGCGATCCACGAGATGGACGCTCTGGCCTATCTCGAAGAGGGAGCCGACGAAGCGCTGGCAGAAGCTCTGGAGGATGGTCTGCCAGACCACGATCTGGCGGAGATGGAGTTCGAAGCGCAACACGCCGACGATCCTATCTTGCTGCTACGCATATTACTCCGTGCTCCTCCGAGGCCATCGCCTAGCACCATATCTCACAATACGAAATACCGTGCGGCCACCTTGGCCACGCGTTGTGTTGGAACCACCCTTCAGGTGGCAGCACCCCGCCGCTATGCGTGTTACTCCGCGCTCCTACTAGACCGAGTCCAACACCAAATCATCCACAAGCATTTAATTATTAAGGAAAAATATGTCAGCTGATGAGTTTTGGCTCATTGGGGCGGGCATTAATCTGCCCGACTAAATTGTATTTAGGACTTAAGCATGTCTAAGCATGTTTTACCCAAGACTACAAAGTCTAAATTCAAGTTGTTTAGTGGGCTAGCAAGGATCATGATTAACAAGGCAATCATGTTAACAAAGAAACACTAAACAACAGGGCATGATATGTCATGATTAACAATGTAGGCATTTCAAATCATAGAGCATGCACAATGATAACTAAAACAACATAGTTTAGAAAACTGGAAAATTGAAGCATGAACTAGGATGTTAACTCGCCTTGGTTGCTCGGGGGTAGTTCTTCACTTGCGTCTTGAAAGTCAACTCCTTGATCGTTTACTTCTATGCATGGAGATAAAATCTAATAAATACCAAATGGTGTGGCATGAGGTGCTAGGGCTAAGCGTATAGAATACCTCTAGTAGAGCTACCCAAAATATGTTTTAGGATTTATTGGTGAAAGTACATGAGGTTGGTTTAGAGAGGCTATAGTTGAGGGTTTTGTTACACAGGATAAATTTTATCTTTTTATATTTCCTTCATCAACTCTCTTTAGATTTCTGGTGTGTAGTTTTGAGGATAAGTGTTCTTCGAGGTAGATATCCCACATGTGGGGTTAGGCTAATTTCCTAGGGGCAAGATGGTAATTTTCTAAGTTACCAGGGTATTCGTGATACTTTTTGGGGGTCCAGAATGTTTTTTGCTATTTTTCTAGGGTAATACCCTGTTTTTACGTGCCAACAGGATTTGTTGAATTTCAGGGAGCTACTAAATGATTTTCTAAAAAGGAAAAAGCCTTAAGAAAAGCTTTTATTATTTATCTTGATGCGAAAATTTAATTTACTGGTCACCTAAATATTTTTATTAAAGCTAGCATGTCATCTAGTGTTTACCATAAATTTTCTAGGATTTTTGGAGTTGTCTAGATATTTTTAATAATTCGATTTTATTTACTGTTATTATCTAAATTGTTAAAAGGTTGGAAAATCTCTTTTGCACAGTGTTGGGCTGGCCTAGTATGCAGCCCACATGAGAGCCAGGCCGAAGGTTTATAGAAGGCGTAACCTGTGGTTTGCGCTACCACTTACTGACATGTGGGACCGGGGGCCCACATGTCAGCCACACTGTGGCTGTACCCGATGGAGGTTGTCTTCCTCCTCGGTTCGGTCACGAGCAGCGGCCATGGACGGCCAGGTATGGAGGATGACGCCGGCAGGGGAAGTCCTGGCGGCGTAGTCCGACTGCCAAAACGGGATCCTCTGGTCCAGCGCTCCTAAAAGCATAGACAGCGAAGCCTACGACAGCCTACAGCGGCGGCGACCACCGGCTAAAGGAGCTACGGTTAGTCCTGGCTCCGGCGGCCTAGCAGGGGAACCTGAGGTATCTAGGGGCTAACCAGAGTCTACCTGAGGAGAAATGGAGCCTGGGGACGCGCTGGAAAAAGCTGGCGATGAGAGGGGCGACTGCGGTTGAAGAAGGCCACTGGGGTAGCAAACACCGGCAGGACCTGCGGCCAAATAGGGTTCGTGCTGAACTTAGTAGGGCCTATAGAGGCTATAGGAGCAAGGAATCGAAGGATGGCTCACCAGGGACGAAAAGATCCGAAAAGGGGAAGAATCTGGCCGATGGCGGTCCAGGCAACCTCCCGGGCTCTGTCAGGCCTCCGAGCTCGATTGGTCCAAGGACGTCGTAGGGGAGATGTTGAGGAAACTTGTGCCAAGTATCAAGCCTTGGTTTGGGCCATCAGCGATGAATCGAAACACTGGAGCGGGGTCAGTTTAGGAAACAGGAGCGGTAATGCAGGAAAACGGAGAACTCGAGGCTCAGGCGGCACTGGCGACCACGAGCACGGTCCAGGAGATGGAGGGGTGCAGTGGTGGGCTACAGGGTGGTCGAGGCGGAGTGAGCGCGAGCAATGCGGCGTCATTTTCTCCTTCACGGGCGAGCGAGGCAGTGGACGGCTCGGCTTGGTTTCCCTGGCGCGATGAGGTGGCAATGCCCGCTTGGCAGGGTACGGTGGCATCGCCACGACATGCCCACACGTCACGGAATTGCTGTGGATGGCTGACACGCATGCACAGAAGGAGAGAGAGAGAGCAGGGAGGATGGTTGCGTACGGGTGGCTCCGCCGAGGAGGAGAGAGAGAGACTGGGTGAGAGAGAGAGAGAGAGAGAATGGGCCGGTTTGGGCCTAAAAAAGGGGCTTGGCTGAAGCCTAATTTGGGTTTTGCTTCTTGGGCTTCAACCATTTTCAAAAGATTTTGTGATTTGGATTTGAAATTTGTGGGAGTTGAATTTGAAGGTTTGAAAATTTTGAAATTTTCCCTGTTTTGACTGTTACAAATCTCTCCCGGCCAACATTTTTTTTAAAAAAAATCACTTTTAAATGCATTTTGGCCAAACTTGAATATATTTGGTTGATTTTTGTTGAAACTCAAAATTTTGAATTTTTTTAGCAAATTTAAATTTGTATAAAAAAAAATCCCAGACCGGTCCCCTCCGGTAAAATGGAGAACCGACTATCAAATCCCTGCACGCAGGTAACTCCACAGAACATGCTGCAAATCAAGCAGGACGAGCCCAAGGTCGATTAATTAAAGTGAGGTTTGTTTTTATTTGTTTTTGTTTTTACCACATGGTGATATATCGTTCGGGAAAAAAAAAGCGAGGGAAATTAAAGGGAGAAAAGAGGGCAGGCATGGCGTAGCTTTGTGGCCCAGAGCGCGATCATTGCGCGGTTCGCCTACGCCTTCTTATTCTGGCTGCGGCAACTGCAGCCTGCAGAAGGCATGGCCACACCCTCCGCATACCGTCCTCTCTGACGCCTTTTCCTGCGACCTGATTGCCTCAGCTCAGCTCGAGACCACACAGCAACGGAGAGAGAGACACCAAGAAACGGACAGGAAGAGGAGGGTAGCTGCTAGCTGGTGAACATGTTGCTCTCTGACCTCTCGTCTGATCAGGAGGCAACCGGATCCAACTCCCATGGAGGAGACGTCGGGAGCCATGTCCTGATCAGCCATGGCTTTGCACCGGCAGCGACGCTGCTGCCGCCTCCGGTGCTGCAGCAGCAGCTGGAGGAGCAGCCCAGGGCCAAGAAGAAGAGGAGCCAGCCCGGCAATCCAGGTATACGAACCCAAGAAATCTTGCCTCTCTTGCCACCTTCTGACTTCCATCAAGAGCTTAATTCTCTTTGATTTGGTCTGCGTTGGGTTGGTGGTGGTGCAAGACCCTGAGGCGGAGGTGATCGCGCTGTCGCCGCGGACGCTGGTGGCGACGAACCGGTTCGTGTGCGAGATCTGCAACAAGGGCTTCCAGAGGGACCAGAACCTGCAGCTGCACCGGCGCGGCCACAACCTCCCCTGGAAGCTCCGTCAGCGCAGCACCCTGCCGCCCCCGTCCGCCAAGGGCGACCCGGCGCCGGCGGTGCGCAAGCGCGTGTACGTCTGCCCCGAGCCCACCTGCGTCCACCACGACCCGGCAAGGTAAGCACCGCAAAAGACGGTAGCTTTCGTTCCTGGCTAGCTCGATCATCCGAGGAGAGCTTGCGTCACGGAATTCATGGCGGCGCCCGGATGCATGCAGGGCGCTGGGCGACCTGACGGGGATAAAGAAGCACTTCTCCCGGAAGCACGGCGAGAAGCGGTGGCGGTGCGAGCGGTGCGGGAAGCGCTACGCCGTGCACTCCGACTGGAAGGCGCACGTCAAGAACTGCGGCACGCGCGAGTACCGCTGCGACTGCGGCATCCTCTTCTCCAGGTACGTGCATGCGTCTTCTTCACCATCAGTGCTGTATGCTTTCTTGGGCGTTTAATCTCTTCATGCCCTTGGAGCCCTGGATCACTGGCATCTAGTGCATATATTATTTTTTAGATAATGTCAAAAGTACGAAAGTCACGCACAAGGCATATCATTTCCTTATTACAATTCAAATAACATGAAGCTCAGTCCACACCAATTCTAGTGCATATATAGATGAAATGATATGTACAATTTTAGATGCATCCTTGTTGTGTTAAGATCCTGAGGTTTGATATCAAGTTGAATAATTAACTTACTATCTAGTATCTGTTCTGGGCATGCATGGTTTCTTAATTTCAGCTGGTAGGGGTTCAGGATGAGGATCTTGATCAACACTGCATGCGATGATATACATTTATAATTTTTAAGGCTTTGATCTGCTTGCATACCATGTTAATCAGTGTGTTGACACCTGATTGATGCATGCACACACGATTAAATACATGTTCATACTAACCATACAATTAATATAAACTAAATTGTAAAAAGGATTTGCTGATGTTCTTCCTCTATGCATGTGTACACGCTACAGTACTGACCTCCCCCTCTGATGCCAAAGAATTGACATGCATGGATTTCAAAATTTTCTTTTCTACGAAAAACCATAAATTTACCACGGTCAAATACTACAACAAGATTTGGAAACCTGCATCCTGCAAGTACTTATGGTTGAGCATGCATGCATGTGGCCATGAGATTCGATTCAAGATGTTGAAGCTATACATGCATATATATATCTAACCAGGAGGCATGCATGCATTGATGAGACACTTCATTTGCAGATAATCTGTCTCTGCAGTAGGGTTGTTTTCATGTTTCCATTTCCTGGCACGCCCTCCCTGCATTAGCAAGTGAAATTAAAAGATGCAGTTCATGCAGTATATATAAATGGTGTCCAGCTGAGGAGAGGGGGTTTTCCTGCTACTCCCCATCCCTGAGGGACCCTAGCTGTTGAACCTGCACATTGGAGTGTGGTTAATTTGCATATGAAGTTGTGAACAGCCCTAAAAGTATTGTGCAAATGAGTTAATTACACCACAGGAACATATCAAGGGATCAAATTAACAGCCACTGCTGCATCTAATTACCCTGCTAAATTACATCTCCAGCTATCAAGGGATTGATCAAACAATCACTACTGAATTCAATGATAACTTACACACACATATGAAACACAGCACACATACACGCATGTTGCTTAATTTCTAGTGTCATGCATAAAGCAGTACTAGCTAGAAACAAAAGAGACTTAACCAATCATATGGCAATAACTTTTCTTCAGCAAAAGCTAGATGCAGCTTTACATGCATGCATGCGTTCTGTACTCATGTGCACATCCATGCGTTAATGCATATAAGTTACTAACCCACACGCTAATCATCGGTTGTTCCATCTAATCCTGTGTTTACACGAAACTAATCCATGCAGGAAGGATAGCCTGCTCACCCACAGGGCCTTCTGTGATGCCCTAGCTGAAGAGAGTGCAAGGTTTCTTGCAGCTGCAAACGAAAGCAGCATCACCACCACCACCTGCAACAACAGCAGCAGCAATGGCAGCCTTCTGATCTGTAGCAGCAGCTCACCACTCTTCCTGCCTTTCTCCAGCCCTCCTCCTGCCCCGAACCCTAACCCTAACCCCCTCCTGTTTCTGTCCCAAGAAGCTCACCTGCTTCCTCCGTTCCAAGCCTCGCCGTACCTTGATCACCTCCCTGTCGCCGCAGACACCATCACCGGCAGCGACTCGATCGCCGGCGACGTCGCCGACACGGTCAGCTTCGGGCTCGCTTCGGAAGGTTCGGTGACTCTGCACGCCGGCGGCCACCGCCTCACCAGGGACTTCCTCGGCGTCGACGACGCAGGCGAGGTCGAGGAGCTGTCGCTGCCGTTTTGCGCCGCCAGCACCTGCCAGGCCTGCGACATCCCCACCGCCACCGTCGTCTCCCGAGCCGCCTGCTGCGCCACCGACCTGACCAGGCAGTACCACGGCCGGCTGCCGCCGGTGAACGAGACGTGGAGCCACAACTTCTAGGGCCTCCATGAAGAAGCAGCCAACCAAACGAAAAACCAAATCAAACTGGCACGTCGCCTTGTTGACGCATGTCTGTCCTTAATCACTCCTGGGCTTAATTTTCTTGTCTTTCCTTCACTTAGGTCGCGATTCCGAGAAGCCTCGTTCATGCATATGCATGCATGCATGGATCGACCGAATTTATGTTGGTTTGTGTGCGTTTTTGCCGGACATGTCCTTGTTGAGATCGATGTTGATCACCCAGGCATATCATCGATCATCTTTGTGGGTTCATTTCTATCTGTACGTGTCAGATGCCACACTGAAGCTGCGTGGCCACTGGTACTCTAGCACCAGTGCACTGTTCTAACGTCGAAGCATACGAGCTTTTCATGGCCTGTGCACGCATACATGCCAGCAATCGATGGACACTGATCTGCGTGCATGATGATCTCATGCTCATGCATCTGGGACTCCGAGCTCGGGGACCATGCATGCATGGCGATCGTTCGATCGATGGATCGATACATATGATGAGCAGTGTATATATGCACCGATCGAGCACGTAGTTTGAGAAAGAAAGAGGAGGAAGAAGGAAATCTGCAAGCCCTTCTTTATCGCCGTGCGTTGACACGCATCATGTTCATGTGTCCCACACCCTCTCCTCCCTTTCTAAGTACTCTAATTAGCGGTAGTACAACACAATGTCAAGTCTCAATCAATCATCTTCTAAATGGTTGCTGATCAGCAATGATCATCATCAGATCAACTCGATATACCATCGTGCCAATTGCATACGGTAATTAATTAATTAAAGATGAGAATTGCACAGTGCAGCCACCATTGTGAGCGGATCGTCCCAAATGCTTTTGTAAAAGATGGGGCGGCCGGTAGGCATGCAAAGAGATCAAAAGCCTAATGGTAGAATATTCTTGATGAGAGATGTGGGTAAAGGATATAAAGTTTGCGTGGAATAAACCTAGGGATTATATCCCATGGCATGCAAAGCAAGGAAAAGCCTGCATATACTTAACCCCAGGCTTTTGAAGAAAAGCCATTGGGCATGCAAGTGAGTGAACTGAGATGCAGGGATGGAATTAACAGTACACCCCCCAAATATACCAATTGCCTCCCCAGCCCAGCTCTCCTCCAGAAAGATCACTGCTCTCCTCTGGATTAGCTTTTCTCTCCTGGCCTAGCTCCTTTGCTTTTCCTTCTTTATCCCCCCTCTTTGCCTTTTGCAATCCAGGCATTAGCAAAAAGCATGCCCCTCTTTTGCTCCCTGACAATTGCTTTGTGTGCTGCTGATGCTGATGAGCTGCGTGATCAGCAGGAAACAAACTAAGCATGTCAAGAACAAACTGTGGTCTTTCACAATGTAATCTTGCAGTAGAATGTACCTCTTGCAGGGGGAAAAAAGAACTGTTAATAAACGACATGAAGTACCGGAGGAGAGTCCAAGAATCAGTTGCTCCTGATGAGATTGGGGTAATCGGATGACAAATGGTGAGGTGATCCATGAGCAGCAGCATCTTTTCTTGAAAATGCATCAGCAGATGCAGAGTTTCAGAGTGCTGTACCATGTTCAGGGCTGGGGAACGTACTGTACCTTGATGCAGCTTGCAGACTGCACTGCCGTTGCAGATTTACAGTCGGATCAGAACAGCATCAGCGTCAGCATAAGCATTCACAATCATCAAATAATAATGGACTAGCTGCAGCACTGATCCTGCATGAATGAACGCATGCCTTGCTTTCAATTGCATCAAGGATTGGTCCAAGAATTCCAGCAGCAGAATTTGGGGGGGTGGTCCAAGAAGCCAAAGGCTCCACATGTGGGAGGGGCACATCTGTTCTTGGTGGGCATCCCCCTGCATCATCGTGCGGCGGCCGCACGATCCCCGATGTTCCGAGTGCGTGATGGGCAGCAGGCCAAGCGCAGGGCCGGCGTCGCCGTCGATGCCTCGAGATCCATTCAAGATCGGTCAGCTCCCCCCAAGGTTCCTCCTGAAAGGGACACCAAGGGCACGGGTGCAGCCCTACTTGGCCATTGCCAATTGTCGCTCCCTGTTGCTTGCGACATCTGTAAAGTTCAGCAGAATGCAGAAGGCTAATCTGTGCAGGATGCTGTGGAAGATTTGAACTGGAAACATTGAGATAGCAAGAAGTGTTATGCATACATGGATTGTATTTACGGAGCCTCAAAGTTCTTCAGTCTGCACCAAGAGGGAGTACTGCATGGTAAAAGGTAGAAACCTGAGGAGCCAAAAAGTAGCACACGGACAGTAAAAGGCAGCAGAATTTTTTTGGGGTAGCACTAGTGAGGCTGAGCTTGAGATTCCTATTTTGACGTGCTACTATGCTGTTATCAGTCGGTAACAACTTCCAATTTCCAAACCAGTTGTGGCTACAGGAAGTGGTATGCAGAGTTGCAGATACTGTTGTAATCTTGATCACTCATCTAGGGACCAGGGAGTATAACAGTAGTACCATTTTCAATGAATGATGGCTAGCAGTAATCTCACTCATCAAATGGCATCGAATCGAAAGACAGTGTGCACTAGAAAAGGGTTCAACTTGAATTTGAGACATTTCATTGATAATGCATTACAATTGATATATCCCATAAAGAAGAATGCCAATGCCATCTCTTATTTGAGGTATAATATTTTTCTGTGCATGGACAAACTTGTTTCTTTCAAAGTTTTCCCCTTCAATTGAATTAACTGATGGAATTAGAAATATACAACATAACATGATGAGAAAATATTGATTTTGCATCTGAAGTGAACTGGCTACTTAATTTGGAGGTGGAGTGTTTGCATGCCTCCAAGAATAAGGCTCAAAGATTCCAGCAACTCCGGACCCAGCCACCTCGCTAGCAGGAATAGCAGCTGAGATTTCTTCCAGGTCTTCCTTGGTCAGCTTTACCTTTACAGCACCAATGTTATCATCAAGGTTCTTCACTTTTGTTGTTCCTAGATTCAAAGTTACATAAGAACAACAGTAGCATCTGGCTCATATAGGAAAAACAGTAGCATTTGGCTCATATAGAAACAACACCAGCATTTAAAATGAGGAGGAGATTAACTAGACCGTTAGTTTTTAAAAAAGATTTGGCTCATATAGGAACAACACCAGCATCTAAAATAAGAAGGCGTCGAGATTAACTAGACTGTTAGCTTAAAAAAAGATAAACTAGACTATCCACTATACCAGCCATGTATGCAAAGTATATCACAGTTACAAATATAACACCCTAGCCCAAATTCGCTTAGAGTCCAGCCCACCTAATTGGCTAGCCTACACATGCATAACACCACTCTTGGAGTTTCGGCCTTGCCCTTTTGGGTTAACCCTAAGTGCTATATTTGGATCCATCTGACATTATATGCTACTACAACTCTCTCTAAACTAGCACGATGGTACTATTCTACTATAACCAATCCACATGAGCCACGCAGGCCTTAACATGCCAACATACCGGAGTATTACACTCACCCCTCTTAATGGGCTGACGCCATCGTTAGCATACCGCATACACGGTAAATGTCCAGAATCCCTCCTTAGTATGCGATGTGCGTCCAGTGTCGGCTCATATACCATGCCGTGTGATCACTCCAGACCCACACAGGCTATATGCCATATGCTTGTGCCACTAAGCCTACATGCGCCCGCACAACGAGGGTTGATGCTCTGATACCATCTGTAAAACCCTGACTTAAATTCGCTTAGAGTCCAACCCACCTAAGGAGCTGGCCCACGCATGCATAGCACCACTCTTAGGCTTTTGGCCTCGCTTTGGGTGCTATGTTTGGATCCATCTAGTATTATATGCTACTACTGTACTACAACTCTCTCTAGACTAGCTAGCAAGATGGTACTATTCCACTACTACCAATCCACATGGGCCATGTGGGCCTCAACATCTCAACGGGCCGAGGTATTACAACAGCCATAAAAAATTATGGGTTATTTTGCCATGTTAAATTAATAGTCAAACTATATTTCCATAAGGGAATCACGTCGGTGGAAAAACAAATTCTTAAAAGAAAAGGTGTTCCAGGGAATCTGATCCTCAAGTCACAGCACTTACAGAAGTGGCGAACAGCTGCTAAGTTTGTAATAGTGAAAATGATTGTGGTTCTGATAGCCTCCATTTTATAGAGGATACTTTTTGAGTAAAATGGCAGGGATACGTTATTTTGATATATTGTGATATGTGAAAGAACACAAGAACAAGCACATATAAATACAAGTAAAGAGATAAGCAAGCTGGAGGTCAAAGACTCTAGATGATAAAGCCTAACTGCCTAACTAAGCAGGAGTTGCTCAAATTGACTCCCACGATCTAAATACAAAGCAAATATAACAGATATGTAATTTGATAGCCAACAGACAAACCTGACTGGCTAAATGTACGAGACATTGCTCGAGTTTTTAGTGCCTGATAGAAGGTCTTCACTAGATTTATACTAGTTCTGATCAACAGATGCATTTTTAAACTGACCAAAATAAAGATCATGCTTCTGTATTTTTTTTGAGCTAACGGGTAGGAGCTCTACCATTTCATTAAAGTAGGAGAGAGAAAATATACACGAGAGAAGAGGAGGGAGAGGGAAGATGACCCAGCCGCCACCGGGGCCAAGCCGACAACACGCCCGAGGGCGACACCAACCCACCGGCCTGAGGCCACCAACGACGACGACACGGCAGATAACAGACACCCAGCTAGAGACCCACTAACCGCAAAGGCAACGCCTTCAACAAGGGAACGACGCAACACGCCGCCGTCGCAAAGGAGTTTTCACCGGCGGAGCTACAAGACGAGGTGGCCGCCATGACGATGCCTTCAAGAAAGAGAACGGCGTCGGAACGTCGCCATCATTAACCCAGACGGAAAGCCTAGGCAGGGCTTTTGCCTACCACACCCGTCATTGAAGCCATGCAGCGAGGCCCCAGCTAGGAGACAACTACGAAGCCTAGCCGAGCCCTATGCCACCACCGCCCTGAACGACGAGAGCGCCGACAGGCGAGCGACTGGGACGGCCGCGCAAGCGAGGCCTCAAGAGGGCTGGAGAGGCACCGGAACCACCCTCCTCCATGCCGACCTAGCACGCCCAAGGAGGCCCAGCGGGCATAGACGACCACCAAGACCACCAAGGAGACGCCAGCAACCACCACGAAGCCCGCACCCCCAAGCCCACGAACCGGACGAGCCACCAACGCTAGGAGAAGCCACTCCATGAGCAGGCTGGAACACCCATCAGCCGCCGAGGAGAGCGCAATCCAGACCACCGCCTCTCGGAGAGGAGGGGGAGAGGCGAGGGGGGCGGCAAATTATGCTAGACAAAATTTAGTAAACAGACCACTATATGCTAGACAAGATTTAGCATGCTTTTGTATTTTCAATATTTAGTAAACAGACCAAATTATGCTAGACAAGAATATTTAATTTTTTTTCCGATGTATAAAATCTTCTCATATGCATCTCCACTATATGTTTGCAGTTTTTTCACAGTGCGGTTCTAGTTTAAATTAGAAATGAAGAGCATCACCTTTCCAGAAAAAAACTTGTGAGTCCATATGTTTTCTTTGTTGTTCAACAGCTCAAGATTTCTGAAAAGTCTACAACTTGGTTCATTTGTAAAAAATATTTGACATGCTTGAAAGGTTCAGATAGACTGAAGCAACTTTTCATGTGGTCTAGGTAAGAGACATTGTTCTTCTAGGAAGGTTTAAGGTCATGTTAAGCCAATGAGGAGTATTTAAGACAAGAAAACGGAAGATGATTCAGATAGCATTCTAAGCATATTAAAGACATTACCAGGGATTGGGACCACATCATCCCCTTGATGAAGAACCCAGGCAAGAGCAAGTTGAGCAGGTGTGCAGCCATACTTGGTGGACAGCATTTCAAGACGTCAATACAGAACTTTATTCTTCTCCAAGTTTTCTCCGGTATATCTAGGATCGTTAGACTGCAAAGGGGAAGAAGAGATACTAAGCAATAGAAAATAACGCCCATGCCTTTTTATGTGAAATATAATTATACTAGTGTAAATTTTCTGACCAATAAACTCTCTGATGGTATGCTTTCTACAACTGCCTTGCCAGCAAAGAAACCACGACCAAGTGGACTGTACGGAACAATTCCAATGCCAAGCTCCCTGAATGCATGAATGTTTTGCATGACAAAGAGATGATGTGAAGGATTAAGGTGCACTGAACCAAGTGTAAAATGATGCGCTAGCTTAAATAGGAACTGCAAGACAAAGCAGGGCAATAATCATCCAGAAATATATTACTTGAAGGAATTTGTATGATTTCCACTTCAAAGTTATTGGTTTGACAATTGACATACAAAAATAAATCATGAAAGAGCTAGCATCACACCATATGCAAAATGGAGTCTGATGATGGGAGTTAATAAGCAAGATATAATTATCCTTTACTCAACCAAGTAAGATATAACACTGAACCTCTATGTTTTCCACAAGTAAACTTCAAAAATTATGAACTTACTCATATAAGCAATATTCAATGAGGAACCAGCTAAACATAGCTGCATAAATGCTTAATCATAACTGTCGGCGACTGGGAGGCGAACCTCCGCAGCGCCAATGAACAAGGAAAGGGGGTGCGAGGCCCGAAGGCGGCCCTGTCCCCGGACCGAGGCCCGGCCTTGTGGCCGAACGCTGCCGAAGGAAAAGACCTTGGTCCCGACGCGGCTGGCGTGTCAAGACCGGATGGATGGGAGCGATGACACGAGTATTTTATCTGGTTCGAGGCCTCGCTGCGGGATAATGACCCTCGTCCGATCTTCGTTTAATCCGAGCTTAAGCGAGTATAAGGGGTGAAGTCCGGGTTTTGAGAAGCCGGGCCGAGTCTGATAAGTGCTCAAGGCTTTGCGTGTGTGTGCTCTCTGATTACGGATGCGGAGAACTACCGCCATGGGAACTAGAGCTCCTGAGAGTGCAAGTGCTCTGTTCTCGGTAGCTATTCTAGAAGTGAGTTGTGTGTCGGCGTGAAGCCCCGTTGTTGTGGCTTTGCGCCCTTTTATAAGCGCCCCCGCCACTTGTAGCTTCTTGTTGGTCCGTTGAATTAGTCGTTGCCTTTTTCCCATGCGGTAGCGCATCGAATCCTTTGGGCAATCGAGTGCAATCCTTTAATCACCGTCTTGGGATCGCTACCGGTCGGACGTGTCTTTGCCCATCATGCGGCGGTTGACGGACCGCCGCCTACCCGTCGAAAAGCTGCGGCGAGTGCTCTGAGTGCAGTCGCGCATTTAATTCTTGATGACTCTGGGGACGGCGTATCTGTCATGGCGTGATGATTTGCTTTGGGTCTGTCCTTCGTACCTCAGAAGCTCGGAGGAAGCAAGAGGCCCGAGCTTCCGAGGCGGGGAAGCCCGGGCTCGAGTTTACCAAGCTCGGGCGCGAGCTTGCTGGTCCCGAGCTTACCTCCTGTGGGGCCGCGGGTAAGTAAGTGGGCCAAAACTCCATGAGCCACATACTTTCCCCAACAGCTAGTCCTCGAGCCTCGAGGGGGACGGTGACGTGCCGCTCAGAGGTTTATCTGGTAACCGCCCTTGGGCTTAAAAGCAGTTTTTCGCTGGGCCCCCTGACCTCGGCGGGAATCCCAAATCGGCGCGGTTTGTGCGCTTCCTTCTCCTCGAGTTCCACGTCTTCCGCGGGCGGTGATGGTTCGCCTCCCTCGCCGGTTTATATCGGTGGTTTCCTTTTCGCCATTTCTTCTCACGCCTTCTTGTGCTATTCGTGTTTCTTGTGCTCTGCATTCCTCGAGTCTTCTTCCTTTATCTGCCTCTCCGCCATCTTCCTTCCGATCCTTCTCCTCCCGATGGCGCCTTTCACGCTGAACCTCCTCACCGAGGGCGATCTGAAGAAATTTGGAAGCCGCCGGCTTCGTCGGTCGGCGGGTGGAGGCGGCCGGGCGGAGGCGGTTCTGCGCCAAAGTAAGGAGTTCGTTTGCTTTGAGCTTTGCGATTCATGGGCTCCGGGTCTGGAGTCGATTCGTCGAATCCGTTACGGCCAGTCTTGGGATCGGTGGTGAACCTCAATCCCAACTCGATCTGTTCTTGGCGATCTTCGCGCACCTCTGCGAAGCATTCGTCGAGGTGGAGCCGACGGTCGACCTCTTCCTCCACTTCTCTGGTGACCACGACCGGCGGACACAATGCGGCGGGTGTGCCTACTTCAAGCTACGCCCGCGACATGAAGTCCTCGTGCCGGTGTTCAAGGCCAAGGAGAGCGTCGGGGTGGGCGTCCGCGGTGGTATTCGCCGAAAGCCCGACAACCGCCGATTCTGATTTGCCAACATGAACCGGGAAGGTGCCGATGCCCGACCTACGCTAGAGCGGTGGAGGTAGCCCTGGCGACCAAGATTCGAGACTTGGCGGTAGGGGCTCAACAACCGATATCGTAGCCGACTTCACCGAGCACGGGTGAGCCCGCCGAGAAGCGGGTTTGCCCTTTCTTCGAGATCGCGGGTGGGGCGACCTCTCCATGAAGGCACCTCCGTGAGTATTTGTTCTTACTCTTGTAGTCGTTTGTCAGAGCTTCTTCCCGAGTCGTGCTCGTGATGTTCTTTATTCTTTCTTCTTGTGACCTTGCCCCAAGGCGATGTGGTTCGAGTTGTGGGGCTCCTCTTCCCGCGAGCCATAATGAGCCATCGAGCTCGGCGTTATAACGTCTGGACAAGGTACATGCCTCTACGGGCTTAAGCGCCCTTAGGCGGCTTTTCTCGTGTTGGACGCCTGCGACCTATTTTCCGCGAGGAAGCGGGAGTGGGGCGGACCCGCGCATCTGCGCCGGTGGTGCCTCGGGCTGTCATCCCGATGGCGGCGATGTATAAGCAGCCTGGATGCGGAAAAAAGGCGGCCGTGGGCAGCGACCGCCGTGAAAAACCGGCGGTCGCTTCGGGCAAGGCCGCTTCCGCCCGGCGGCATCGCCTCGGCCAGCGATTCCGTCCCGACCAGCCGGGCGGAGGTTCTCGGGCTCGGGATTCGGCCGCGCGCCGGCATCAGCCCGGCAAGAGGCGTCGGTTGGTGTTGAGCAACGATGACTTCGGACGATGAGATGGCCGAGGAGGCCGTCGCGGCTACCACGTAAGTTACTCGTGCTTCTTTGGTTTTCTCGTTCCTTTCTTTCATTGATTATGGCCCTTGGGGCGATCGCGTTCTAATTCTCCTTGTTTCTTGATTCGTTGTCCCTCAGCGGGGAGCCTATCCGCGCGACTAGAGCGATGGCAGGAGCATGAGCACTGCCAGGACAAACCGGGCGCCGGGGTTCGAGGCCGCCGTCCTCTTTGGTGGCGCTGGGGCGTCGCCCCGAGCGCGCTTCGTAAAGGTGGAGACCGATCTCGCCCCGGCGTCTGGCGTAATCGCGTCGGCGAACCTCGGCCGGTGGCGCCCGATCGACATCCGCGGCATTCGGGAGCTTTTGCGGGAGCAACATGCTCGTTCCCGCCGACGCGGCGACACTCTTCTTCTCATTTGGGGTGGCGGTCCGGGTCATCCGGCTGCGAGCATCATCCGGTGCGGTTATGGGCGTGGCTCTGTTGGCCGTCTCGGGGTGGATCTCGGCGACGCCATCGTGGGTCGAGCACCACCTTGGGATCGCCACATGGAGTCATCAAGAGGCCATCCGGCTCCAACCAGTCCCTTGCCAAACGCTCAAGGAATGGCTGGCGAACCGTCTGGGGAGAGGACCTCCGGTGGATGCCTGGATGCTTGATGACTTCCTCGAGCCGTATCCTCATGCGGTTGATCTTCTGCGGGCCTATGGGGAGGTCGCCGAGCCGACGGGAGGCTGGTAGTGCTAGTGGGAGGCGGTAGAGCTGCGGAAGACTTGGCGAACCAGGGGGAGGCGGCGAGCTGCGGGAAGCTTGGCCGAGCTGCGGGAGGTGGCCGAGCTGTGGGAGGCTTGGCGGAGCTTCTTTGGGGAGGCGGCCGAGCTTGCGGGAGAGGTGGCCGAGCTTGCTGGGGGGCGGCCGAGCTTGCGGGAGAGGTGGGAGGGGCCCGGCAACTCAGGCGGCGGCCCTGGTCGCCGGTCATGGCGCTCTCCTCGCCAGGCGTTCGCATCTTTCGGTACGATGTCATTGTCGTGGCGGTCGTAAGCGAGTAAGTGTCTCGGGCTTGGTTTTGTTGTCTTGTGTTTTCCCTGCTTTGGTCCTCCACTTCCTCGGTCTGTCTTAGGGTGCAGATCTCCCGCGAACTTGTCGATATGGCTCGCTTCGTTTGAGGCTAAACGATGCGAACAAGAGGCCTGTGGTGGAAGGCAGCGGTGGCGGCAGAAATAACGCCGCCTGTGCCGAGCTTGAGGAAGCTTCGTTCGAGCTCGGTCCAGCGATAGCTCTGGAAGCTCGAGCCGCGTGGTGGCGGCCCTAGCCGTGGCGTGAGAGGGCGCCAAGGATGTTTCTTGCCGATCATTGGAGGCCCTTAAGGCCGAACTTCGACCGCCCTTGAGTTCGAGCGCCTCCGGTCGATGGGCGTCGCCGTGTCGCCGAGATTGCTCAGCGGTGGAGGGCGCGACCTCCTTGCCCATGAGCTTTCCCAGACGAAATTTGCCGCATCATGACGGAGGTCTGAAGACCCAACAGGATGCGTCGGCGGGGCTGGAGGTTGCCAATGAAACCTTACGGGTCAAAATCTGAGACCTCCGGGTGAAAGAAGGAGCTCCTCGACCTTCATGGCCAAAGCGACGAGTTCTTTGGCGAGCTTGAAGCTCGGTGCGGCCCTAAGCCGTAGGCCCCCTTTTTTTTTTTTTTTTTTGTTGGGTGATAATCGGCTGCCTTTGTAAATACCTTTTATCAATGCAGTTGATTTGTTTTGACTTCTTTCCTTTGTCACCTCTTTGGTCCGCCTTCTCCCGGGATGCGAGCAGCGTTTTTGTATGTCGCCGTGTCCCAAAGACATTCGCATTGATCTTGAAGCGGTTCCACGTCGAAGCGCTTCCAGCGCCATTACTCTGGGATTGCCTCGGCTTCGAATCTCGCTATAAAGAGACCAATCGTCGGTCACTTCTTATCGAGACTTCTTTCTTCCGTACCTTTCCTCTTGCTTCCATAGCTTCGACCGGAGTTGGCGGAGGCTTAGGCGACCCGACCTTGCAATGGTCGAGGTTGGGAGGAGGAGGCCTTCGTGACATCGCCAGGTCGGGGCTGGTTGAAATCGTTCAGCGTCTTCGCGGGGCCTTTGATCGGTGGTGGGCTGGTCACGCCCGTGCCCATGACGCCCATTGCCATGGCCGTGGCTTTGGTCGAGCTGCCGGCGCTTGCCGAGGTGGCGATGTCATCGTCGGGTTTCGGGACCCTTTGGTGGGGCTAAGTGTAACCGTCTTGTGGGTCATCCTAGAACCCTTTCTTAATAAAATTGTTGGTGGTTGTCATTGCTTCTATTTTGTTTTGTTGTTTTCTGCATGCATGCAAGCGCTAGTAGTCGTATAGGTAAGAAAGGGTTGAAAACGTAGTATAGTCCTACCGATCCTAGCCCCCGAGCCATGTCCGAGCTTCTGAGGAGAAGCTCGGACGTGGCTTAGAGGAGATCGGGAGTCTTTTGATTGGGAATTTGATCTTAAAAAATTATATAAGAAATCGACCCTTAAAAAATCGACCCCAGCCCCCGAGCCATGTCCGAGCTTCTGAGGAGAAGCCCGGGCGTGGCTTAGAGGAGATCGGGAGTCTTTTGATTGGGAATTTGATATTAAAAAATTATATAAGAAATCGACCCTTAAAAATCGATTGACCCGAGCCATGTCAGGAGCTTCTAGGAGAAGCTCGGGCGTGGCTTAGAAAGATCAATTTTTGAAAAATCGGCCCTAACCCGAGCCATGTCAGGAGCTTCTAAGGAGAAGCTCGGGCGTGGCTAGAAAGATCAATTTTTGAAAAATGGGCCCTAGCCCCGAGCCATGTCAGGAGCTTCTAAGGAGAAGCTCGGGCGTGGCTAGAAAGATCAATTGTTTGAAAAATTGACCCTAGCCCCGAGCCATGTCCGGCTTCTAAGGAGAAGCTCGAGGCGTGGCTTAAAGACCCACACTTTTTGAGCAAGCTTGTGGTCTGGCTCTGTCCCTTTGCGAGGCAGTTAGCCGGACTCTAGAGGTATCCCGACTGTCGCGGGTGTTATCGGGCTTAAGGTATAGGGCGGAAGCGTGTGCCCTTGCGGGATGTTGCAGTGTGATGGATATCGGCTTACCCGTGTGCAAGGGAATCCCGGGGGTTGGCTTCTGCGTAGCCGCTACCCTGCCGATGTGTACTGGAACGGCCCGGGCTTTCTCCCAAGCCCGATAATAGGTTTTGGGTCGCTGGGGTTATCTTGAGGCTCTCTTAGGGAATAGTGGGGTGAACAAAAGGAAACAAGATAGGGGATGGAGACTTACGACCTTTTCTCGAGCGTAGAACCCGAAGTTGAGCGATGTTAAAGGGCTGTTGAGGACTCTCCCATCTAGCATAGCGATCTTACGGCTCCGGGCGTCTTGGTGATCTGACCGTGTATGGACCTTCCCATCTTGGGGTGAGCTTGTTGGCGTGAGCGAGTTCGAACTTCGTCTTAGAACCAGTCGCCCACCTGCAGGTCGGTGCATACCTTTTTTGGCTGCGTCGCCCGCAGGATTCTTGGTATCTTGCCACTCATGATAGTTCTTGCTTTCATGGCGGGACTCGAGATAGGTCGAGGTCCGCAACCGCTCCTCGTCGTTGTCGATCGCCTGCAAAATCATCTGGCTGAACCAATTCTTAGCTCGGCGGGTAGGACCACCTCGAGCCGTATACAAGCCTAAGCGGGGTTTCGCCGATGGCTCGATTAGAGGTTGTTCGGGCTGCCCAAAGCACGGAGGTAGTTCTTCTACCCGGTTGTGTCTTTGCTTTCGGCGAGGCGTCGTACACTCGGCTTAATACCTGCATGATCTGTCCATTCGCGTTAATTTGCACCATTACTTTGTGGGTGAGCTACGAAGCTAGGGCGACCTTCATCCGAGCTCCTCGCGATGAGTCTGGAATAGCTCGCTTGTGAAGCTGTGTCCCATTGTCGTGATCGGCTTACTTGGGACGCCGAACTAGTCGCGATATTGTTCCTAAGGAACCTCTTGGCGTCTGGCGGATATGCTCGACAACTTGGTTGGCCTCGATCCACTTAGTGAAAGTGTCGATGGCAGCGAGCAGTGTGTGCGACCCTTTAAGCCTCTGGGAAGCGGACCAAGTATGTCCATCCCCATGTTGAGAATGGCGAGTTAGCGGGATAGTCTGCGGCTCATATCTTGGTGGTGGGATACCGGCGTGATATTGGCGGTAGGACGGCGTTTCTGAGCTCTCTTCGTCGGTCAGCGCGGTTGGCGATAATATCCCATCGAAAGGCTTTTCCCACTAGGGTTTTGAAAGAGGCATGGGCCCCGCAGATCCGTCGTGGATGTCTTGGAGGAGAAATTGCCTTCCTCTGGGTCACGCACTTACAAAATCTGCCGTTAGAACCTCTTGGTACAACAAGCCCCAGTGTCGGTAAGGTCGGGCTTGTATTTGGGCCGGATTTCTCGGTGTGTCTGTGGCGGTGTCCCATGCGTTAGAAGCTGGGCGAATGGCGTCATCCAGTGTCATGTTGCTCTAGGAAGCAAGCAGTATCGGTCGTTTGGGTCGAGGCAACCGTCTTCTCGGGGCCTCTTCTCGGAGGAATAGAGGGCTTTAGTAGGTCTTTGCCACGAGCACCCGGGCGGTTTCTTGTGAGCCAAGCATGAGCTTATCGGCGAGCTATTAGCTTGATCTGGGGCGTAGCATACTTCGAAGTTCGTGAAGTGCTTCTCCAGCTTTCTCACCTCTGCCAAGTATCGCGCCATTGAGTCGTCGCAACACTGATACTCCTTGTTTACTTGGCAGACGACCAACTTCGAATCCTTTCATTTGTTAGTAAGCTAATGCGGCGCGATGCATGCTCGTAGGCCGACTAGGAGGCCTTTGTACTCCGCAGCATTGTTCGTTGCGGGAAAATGGAGCTGTACTATATGCTGAATTTGTTCTCCTTGGGGGGAAACGAGAACAAACCGGCAGCCTGATCGCTCAAATTGGCGCGACCCATCGAATAACATGGTCCAGTGCGCTTCTTGGCTAGCGACTTTGGGCGAGCCTTAGGGGTTGGCGGGCGGTCCACTCGGCCAAGAAGTCGGCCACGACTTGGGATTTGATCATTGTTAGAGTACGAACTTGATGTCAAATTCACCAAGCTCATTGTCCACTTTGCGACCCTCCGTTCGCGTCACGGGTTCGAATGATGTCCTTTAACGGAAAACTTGTCGGACACGATGGTGGATGGGCTTAGAAATAGTGGCGCAACTTTCGCGAGGCCATAAGCAAAGGCGTACAAAGCTTCGAACCTCGGTACCGCTCCTTAGGCCGTGAAGTACCTCACTTACGTAATAAGCGGGTTGTTCCTTGCCTTCGCGTTCATTGCTAATCTGGCACTTACGACTGGGGCAACCATAAATAGAGGACTAGAGCTTCCACGAGCTTTGGCGTGGCTAAGGCGGAAGCGTGGGCGAGTGCGCTTTAGCTCGTTGAAAGCGGCCTCGGCTTCTTCCGTCCATTGAAACCATCGTGCTTACGCAGGATCTTACAAAAAGGTGCACTGCACTCGCCGAGACGAGATATGAACCTGCTGAGAGCCGCTATCCGCCCGGTGAGGGCTTGTACCTCCTTGGTGCAGGTTGGCGACCTCATATTCTCGATGGCCTCGATTTTCTTGGGGTTTGCCCCGATACTCGCCTTTCCTATCACATGGCCAAGCAACATCCCAAATCGGACACCAAAGACACATTTTTGAGTTGACAACTTCGATGCTTTCTAAGATTAGCAAAAGTTTCTGAAGGTCGGTCACATGGTCGTGGGACTTTGCTTTTACAACAACATCATCTACATAGACCTCTACGTTCGCCCTATCGATCGGGGACCGTCTTACGCATTAGTCATTTGGAGCGTGGCTCCGCGTTCTTGAGACCGAAAGACATGGTCGTGTAGCGAAGGTACCAAAAGGTGTTATGAAGGCGATCTTCTCTTCGTCTTCCGTGCGGTAGCGATCTGGTGATAGCGGAGTAGGCGTCGAGAAGCTTATGAGCCGAGTCCGCGATTCGTCGACCGGTTGGTCTATCTTGGCGAAATTGTCCTTAGGGCGGCGGCGTTGAGGTCGCGATGGTCGGCCGACATTCGCCATTTCCGCCCTTCTTCTTGGCAGCGACCGGATTAGCTAGCGGTCGGAATGCTCGACTTCTTGGATGAAGCGGCTTGGAGGAGCTTGCCAAGTTGCTCTGGATGATGTCGGCCTTCCATTTTGAAAACGCCGTAGGGCCTGTCAGCGAGCTTTTTGTCGGTGAGCAGCTAGCTTTGTGCTCGATGACCTCCTTGGGACTCGGGCATGTCGGTCGGTTCCCCGCGAACACGTCTGCGTTAGCGGGAGGAAGGTGGCGAGCTCGAGTTCCTATTGGACTCGAGGTTGACCCTCGTGGGCGACCTTGGTGGGTCGTCCTCGAGAGAGGGCTTGCCTTGGTGGGTTCTGCGGTGCGAGGCCACCTTGGGACGGACGGTGGCCGCTCGGCCTTGGCGAGACCACGCTCGAAGCTATCAGACCATGGCCAAAGCGCTCTCGTCACGAGCCATTCTTGGCCTTGTGACTGCCCTTGATCGTGATGACCCCATGAGGGCGGTATCTTCGAGCGATGGTAGCCATGGTGGGTAGCCGCCATGAACTTGGATATATGCAGGCGTCGAGGATGGCGTTGTATGGGAGCTCGAGTCCACCACCTCGAAGGTGGCGTACTCCGTCCGGAAGTTCAGGGGGTCCCAAAGCGTCCTGAGCGGACGATTTGCTGATCGGTTGTAGGGGCGACCTAGGGACAATGCCGTGGAAAGGGATGGCTATGTCCTTGATCTTGGACGCGGGACTGCATCCGCTCAAGAACTTGAGTAGTGGCGATGTCGAGGAGCTCCGCCATCTACCAACCGCGATCGACCAGCGTGTTGGCGATGGTGAGACGAGCACCAGCGGTAAGCGCTGGGGCTGGTCGTCCGGGGACAATCATCCGGAGAAAGTGATTGGTGGTGGGACCACCGCGAGGGTGCATCCGGGCTTACCTTTCTCGGTGGTAAACTTCTGGCGGTGACCTTAAGCTCGCGTCGCGAGCTATAGGTAAGCGCCGTAGAAGATCCGCGGCGGCGTGTCGCGAGCCTCTGGAAAAGCGTCGCCATGGGCATACTGAGGCGCCGGTCGTCCGGCACCCATGATCGGGGAGCTCGGGCATGGGCATGGGCCCGCGCCGGCGTAAAGTTCTCAACGCGCGGCCCGTCCTGCGATTATGCGAGTCATGGCATCTTGCCGATGGAGGAGGCGATGCGGTTGTTGGAGGTTAGCCTGGGCGGTCGAGGTCGGGCCGGGCTCGCCCCCGCCTGGGCAGCGCCCGGCCGTTCCGCCACCAGCCGGTCGGGCTGGCATGAGGCGATCGTTCGGGAGGAGCGGGCCTCTCGGGCTCTACGGCTGCGGCGAGGCGAAGCGGCGGGCTCCTTCTTCTTCTTCTTCTTCTTCTTCTCGGCGTCGTCCTTCTTGGCGCCGGTGCGGTCCGGACCGCCGCCTTCTCCTCCGTTCTCCCTCTCTTGCGCTCCACCGCCTCGGGCGTTGATGTATCCTTCCGCAAAGACGAAATAAATCATTGCGGTGTGGACCGGATGGAGCTCAAGGTCCTCGGTGAAGCAGGTGTTCCGCGCTCCCTCCTTGAAGGCCTCAGCGATGGCCTCGTCGGAGATCGGCGGAATGGTGTTGCGCGCTGGGCGAACTGCGGGCGTAGTCTGCAGGCCCTCTCCGCCCTTTGGACCACAAGCTTGAGGTCGGGGGCTTCGAAGGCACGCGTGGCGACCACGGAAGTTTGTCCGGGCGCCTCCTGCGGTTGTTCCCGGAGTATCGAACCTCGGCTGGTTGAACAGCGAGTTCAAGCCATTCCCTCAAGGCGGTAGGGAAGTTGTTGACCATTACGGCCTCATTACCGCTGCGGCGGGATGGCGGTAGTATAAGCGGCGAGATATTAAGTCGGGATTCTTGCTCCGTCGAACTTCTCAATGCTCGGGCTTGAACTTGCGGGGCGGGGCCTCGCGAAGCTTCGGAGAAAACCGGGCATCGAGGCGGCCCGTTATTCCCGGCGAGAGCTCTCCCGCTGAAGCGGCGGCGGAAAAAACTCCGCCCGGTATCTTGTTGAGGCGCCGTCTCTTGTGGGCGTGGGCGCTGCCGGCGCGACCGAACGCTCTGGCAGCGCCGTCTCGAGGAGCCACTGGTGTGCGGCGGGCACAGAGGTGCTCGCCGAGATCCCGACAAGCTCCTCTAGGCCGTCGGCAACGCGGCGCCTAGATCGCCATAGTGAACCCTCGCGGGTCCTTCTCCAGTCACGCATGACTGAAGCGATCGCCTTAACCCTCTGGCATGCTGCGGCACCGGGTTGGTGGCGGTAGTGGTGGCGAATCTGGCGTGTAAGCGCCTTGTGGCGTCGGGCCGCGAGCTGCGGCGGATATCGCCGAGGTTCGCCCGGCCGACCCAAAAAAGACGCTTCGGCGGCCTCACGCCGTGGTGCTCTTCGCAGGTCAAGACGTGGCTGGCGCGGGTCGCCCGCTGACGCCGCAAAGACATGGCGTGGCGAGCTCCGCGAAGGGACATGTCGGTGTCACCCACAGAGGTGGTGCCCTCGGCACCCTCAAGCGCCATGGGCTCACGCTGGTCATTGCCCGGCCTCGGCGGCGGCGCGCCCGATTGCGTGCTGCAGATCTGGTCCTCTTCAGCGTGGCCGCGAATCGCGCGGTCCACCCGGATATGGCTGCAGTGGCGGTGCCTCCAACCCTCCATGAGGGTTTCGACGCGAGTCGCGAAGTCTTGGCAAAGCCGGGAAGCGGGACGGCTACTCTCGAGGCGGGCGTTGCCTCCACCTCCATCTCGTCGGGTGAGCTCGGCGAGGATACCACTGCCATTCCTCATCTGACTTCGTCGGCGTCGTCGAGATCGTCGCAATCGTCGAGTTGAGGTCCACGATATCAATGTCGTCAGAAGACAACAAGGCCATCCTCGACTCGTCGAGGAGAGGACAAATCGGGCCCCACGGTGGAGTGCCAGTTGCGGCGGCGGGAGGCGAACCTCCGCAGGCGCCATTGAGCAAGGAAAAGGTGCGAGGCCGAAGGTGGCCTGTCCCGGACGAGGCCGGCCTTGTGGCGGACTGCGCGAAGAAAAGACCTTGGTCCGGCGTGGTGGCGCATCAAGACCGGATGGATGGGAACGATGACACGAGTGTTTTATCCTGGTTCAGGCCTCCACTGCGGGATAACAGCCCTACGTCCAGTTTTCGTTTAATGCCGAGCTTAAACGAGTACAAGGGGGTGAAGTCCGGGCTTTGGGAAGCCCGGGCTTCGAGTACAGTAAGTGCTCAAGGCACTGCGTGTGTGTGCTCCTACAGTTACCTGGATGCGGAGAACTACCGCCGGAAACTAGAGCTCCTACGAGAGTGCAAGTGCTCTTGTTCTACAGTAGCTATTCTCCAAGTGAGTTGTGTGTTGACGTGAAGCCCCCGTTGTTGTGGCCTGTGCGCCTCTTTTATAGGCGCCCTCCGACCACTGTAGCTTGCGCTGGTCCGTTGAATTAGTCATTGCCTTTTTCCCATGCCGGTAGCGTACCGAATCCACCGGGCAATCGAGTGCAATCCTTTGATCACCGTGCCGGACCGCTACCGGTCAGCACGTGTCTTTGCCCATGCGGGCGGTTTGCCGGACCGCCGCCTACCGTCAAAAGCTGCGGCCAGAGCTCCTCGATGCAGTCTTGGCGTATTTAATTCTTGATGACTCACGGGGACCCGGCGTATCTGTCATGGCGTGATGATTTGCTTTGGGTCTGTCCCGTACCTCGAAGCTCGGAGGAAGCAAGAGGCCCGAGCCGAGGCGGGAAGCCAGACTCGAGCTTACCAAGCTTCGGCGCGAGCTTCTTGGTCGAGAGCTTACCTTCTGTGGGGCCGCGGGTAAGTAAGTGGGCCGAAACTCCATGAGCCACATACTTTTCCCAACAATAACATTTTGAATATTCTTTTGAACGTAATTTGAAGTGATCCTACTGTTGAAAATAATATGAAAAGTGTCGTATTTGTGCACATTTCTTAAAAATCAACGAACCTAATCAACACTCAAAATAGAACTTGTGATGGGAAATGAATTGTATCGAAGCTACGTCCAGGAACATGTAATTAAACTTGAACTAAAGTGATGGGATTGGGAGTGCATGAACCTGCAAAGTGGGATTATATCTTCCTCTATATCCCTGGTCCATAGAGACCACTCCAACTGCACTGCGGTGATTGGATGAACCGCGTGTGCCCGTTTAGTGGTATCCGCACTAGCCTCAGACAAGCCAACATATTTCACTTTCCCTTCTTCAACCAATTTCTTGATTTCCCCCATCTACATTCGCCCATTCATGAAGTCAAGACCCAGTGGATGAAAATTTTAAAAAAAAAGTACACAATCAACAGATACACACAGTTTCCTCTATAGGTACTGTCTGGTCAATGCGATGCAGGAAGAACAGATCAATGTAGTCAACAACAAGGCGTTCAAGGCTTGCATCGCAGCATGCACGCACATAATCTGGAGTGCCCTTCACGACCACACCACTGAAGTCAAATCTTGCAATGCCGCATTTGGTTGCCACTTGCACCTTCTCACGAGGCAATTGCTTTAGTGCCTGCTCAACACAATGTCACCATGTGACTAGTCTAGTTACTGAGGAAAAAATAAAGCAATTTATGCATCAATATGTGGAATCGATACGCGATCAAGGAGGAACATAACGCGTGGTCTGGGTCTCAACAGATTCCAACATTATAGCTGAAACCTGATGGCATGAGTATGTCAGTGATCAACTGATCATGGAAGCCCTGGCTTGCTACAACATACCACTACCAGCAGCCGATTGGGGCTTGCGGATGGTCATCTTGGAAACTGGTAATCAGAGCATGCACGTAAGACTTGAAGGAAATCACTACTTACTGCGCTTTTTTTTTTTTTTTTGAGGCAAGGGCAGGAGAGCTGCCTTCTATTGATAATAAGAAGAAGTACAAGACTAGCGGATTAAAGAAAAAGACAAATAAAACATAAAAAGAAACAAGGGGGGAAGAGAGCCGCTCCCACCCCCGGGGCTCCAACCACTAAGCTATTACAAAACTAGCTCCTGCGGTTGACCAGAGCCGCAAGTCATCAAGCAGGAGGGAAACGAAGATATGTTCGGATTTCTTGGTATCTCGGAAGATGCGGTTGTTGCGCTCGAGGCAGAGGTGCCAAATAGTGGCAGTCACCATTGAAAGGGTGCTCCGGGAGCAGCCTAGGGGGGCTGCCTGGCGAAGGTCTTCGGTCCACCATTTGGAGATGCAGGAGGTATGGCTCCAGTTGGCGGGGTCGAGACAGGTGGTGTTGGTGCAGGATGCGACACGCTTCCAAACAAATGTAGCGAAATTGCATTCAAGGAACAAGTGCTCCATGGTTTCGAGGCTACGATGGCAAAGTTGGTAGAATAGCTGTTGGGCAGACCACGTCTGAGGAGAGCATCGGTAGTAAGGACGTGCTTGTGCAGCAGGAGCCAGAGGAAGAACTTGCACTTCAAAGGTGCCCAGTGCCGCCACACTTGTTTCCCGAAGGTGCTTGTTTGACGGCCTATGAATTGCAAGTCATAGGCGGATTTGACCGTGAAAATCTCGTTCGGTGAGAAGCGCCAGGAGATACTATCATTGGTCCCTGGCGCCGGGGTGAGAGGGAGAATTCGTTGGATCAGGTTGATGAGCTGAGGGATCATGTGAGGGGTCAGTCGCTGCCTTAGGTCTGAGATCCAGTTGTGGTTAATGAGGGCGTCGCAGACGAGCCTATCCTTCAGGGGCGAAACCTTGTAAAGTTGCGGTGCCGGAATTTTTGGAGCTTGACCATCAACCTAGTGGTCTTCCCAGAAGGAGAAGGTAGTCCCATCACCAAGAGACATATTCGAGCCAACCCGGAACAAGGTCCAGTTAGCCTCAGGTTGGGTGCCTAGCGAATTGAGCCATGTTTTGTGGGGGGATTCGAGGTTCTGGTACAACCAGCGCAATCTTAGCGCCCGGGCGAATCGCGTCAGATCGAGCACCCCGAGGCCACCGAGCGAGGTTGGTGAGCAGACAGTTTCCCAGGGTAGACGACATAGACCACTGGTGCGGTCGTTGGCGCCTCGCCAAAGCCATGCCTTCCGGAGATGATCTATCTTTTTGAGAACCGAGTTGGGGGTCTAATGACTAAGAGAATGTAGGTTGGTAATGCTGTGAGGACGGATTTGAGCAACGTGAGATGGACTCCTTTGGACATTAAAGGGCCTCGCCACCCGGCGAGGCGATTGGCAACCTTGTCGATTAGGGGTTGGAAGTGGACATGACGGAGTTTTTTGGTGGATAGGGGAATCCGAGGTATTTGAGGGGGAAGGATGCTCGTCCCGCTAGGAGATCTCGAAGGATGGAGTCGAGGTCAAGGTTGTCGCAACTGATGGGAATGACCTTGCTCATGTTGAAATTAGTGCAAAGGCCCGAAATATCCCCGAATTTGCGAAGGATGAGTGCTAGGGCGGAGATGTCATTTTGCGTGGGGTTAGCAAAGATGGCTGCATCATCAGCAAAAAGCGATATCCGATGGTTAGGATGGATCCCACGGATGGGGGTTAGAACCTGCTGCTCAGAGGCTCGTTGCAGGAGTGCTACCAGCGGTTCAATGGCAAGGTTGAAAAGGAAGGGCGATAGCGAATCTCCTTGGCGAAGGCCTTTGCAGTGGTGGATAATTTCGCCGAGGTGGCCATTGAGGAGGACTTTGGAGTTGGAAGATCACGAGGACATGGAAATCAATCGCGCCCGGTATGTGCCGAATCCTCGAACTGAAGATTGTCAAGAAGATAGGTCCAGCTGACAGAGTCGAATGCTTTCTCAAGGTCGAGCTTGAGGAGCAGAGCGGGGGTGCGAGATTTATGTAGGGACTTTGCCTTGCTTTGGACAAAGAGGAAATTATCTTGGATGTGTCGTTTTTTGATAAAGGCGCTTTGGCAAGGTGAGATGAGGGTGTCCATGAAGGGGGCCAAGCGAGAGGAAAGAATTTTGGTGAACAGCTTGCCTTGGCTGTGGATTAGGCTGATAGGGCGAAAATCTAAGACAGTGGAAGGATTGTCTTTTTTGGGGAGGAGGACGATGTGTGCATTGTTTAAGGCTTCAAGACCCTGACCCTGTAGGTTGAAAAGGCATTGCAGGGCCGCAAAGAGATCTGGTGAGATGATATCCCAGCAGGCCTTGAAGAAGTCCCAGGTAAATCCGTTCGGACCAGGGGCTTTGCCAGAAGGGAGACTGAACACGACCCTCTTAAGCTCATCAAGGGAGAGGGGCTCTTCTAGGGAGGTAAGATCGAAGGAGGGTAGGCCCAGGTAGTCCCAGTTGAATACAGGGTTGGCTGTGCTGGGGACAGAGACTTGGTCACTCAGGATATAGCTGAAGTGTTGGTGAAGGACGGCAGCCTTGTCTTGGTGCTCCGTGTGGGAGCCTGAGTTAGTCTGGAGGCAGTGGATGAAGTTCTTACGGCGGCGCCCGTTGGCCCGTAGGTGGAAGTATTTAGTATTGGCGTCGCCAAGTTTAAGCCAATTAAGCCTAGAGCGTTGCTTCCACCTGATTTTTTCCACCACACAGAGCCCCAAGATTCGGAGTTTGAGGAGTTTGCGGAAGGTGAGCTCTGTTGGGGTCAGGGTTCGAGATTCCATTGTGATGTCCAGAAGCCGGACAAATTCCGAGGCGCAGGCAAGCTAAAGCTTGGTGTTGCCGACAAGCGAGCGGTTCCATTTCTTGAGTGCCGAGGCCGTGTGGTGGAGTTTGAGGCGGAAGCAGTGGAGGGGGTGAGTGGGGAGCTGACTAGAGGGGTCGCACCAAGCCTGAGTGACGACATCTCTAAATTGAGGTATCTTGATCCAGAAGTTCTCAAATCGAAAGCGCCTGGCTGGGCGTGGGAGGAGTTTGGCAGTGAGGAGGAGAGGGCAATGATCTGAGGCCTCGAGAATCTGTGAGCGAGGAGTAGGGCGGAAGGATGCTTCGGGCCGGGTGGAGAAGGCCGATCGAGTCGACTAGAGTCGATTGGATTGCTCGTTGCTCAGTGTAGCGGCGACCGTGAGTGAATCTCGAAGAAGGCAGTTGTCAAGGGTTGAGCGAAAGCGTGCCAAGAGGCGCCGGTTGAGGTTGAGGTTGTTCTTGTCTGAGCCCTTGTAGATTAGGTTGAAATCGCCGATGATCATCCAGGGATTGGTGATGCGGCTAGCGATGTCCTCGGCTCGAGAAGAAAGGCCTCCTTTTGAGTCCTGCTAGGGCGTGAAGCGGCGGAGATAAATCCAGCAAGAGTGGCCGTCAGCAGAGGAGACGCGGGCAGAGATGGAGTGCTGAAGGATGAGGAGTGCTGGAGATTGTCCAACAAGGAACATGGTTCAATTAAAATGACTTTGCAGGAATATTCTGCATTAATCTATCTTCTCCTTTTGCACTGTTAAAATTTCAACGCAAATTGTTTTGCAACGAAAGGCCCAGAGAACTAAATCAAACCGTTATACCATGTTTATAGACAAGTTCATATAGTTCTAACTTTTCACTTCTGGGTTAGCTTAATGGAGCAAAGTTTGTACAGCTTGAGTTCACAAAATGACAGGGATAAAATAACCAGATTTCATCTTATTTTCATCTATATGACCAAATATTGGAACTCATTATCATCTGTTTCATCTACCTATAAGCTCAAAATGCAACTAATGGACAAAAAATAGTGCATTATTCCACAAAGTGCCACATTCTTAACTTCTCAAAGTGGTTTCTTTGCGTACAAATTGGATCATTTCCACCATCATATAGCACCATTTCATCACACAAGAATGCAACGTATAATCTCTACTATTCTAAATTGTCTTATCGTGGTGGTGGTGGTGGGCTCACCAACTTGAGATCTCAGCCCTCCACCTCTCTCTGAGCAAATCTCAGCCCTTCATCCATCCCAACCCTACGCGCCGCCCGCCTCTCAGCCTCCTCTCACGCCGCCCGCCTCTTAGCCTCCTCTCACGCCGCCGCCTCCCTTTAACCCTCTGCCCCTTGCCTCGTGCTGCCCGCCTCCTCCCCACACCTCCTGCCTCCTCCGCCCTCCGCCTCCCCTTGTTGCCCCTCCCGCCTGCCGCCCGCCTCCTCCGCGCCGCCGCCCGCCTCCTGCGCCGCCGCCTCCTCCTCCCTTCCGCCCTCCGCCCTCCGCCCACCAGCCTCTCGCCCGCCTCGCCATCTTTGTTCTCCACCGCCACCGTCACCGCCTCGCCCTTGACCCGCTCCCGTCTCGCCCCGCGCGCCACCCCTCCGTGCTGCCATATCCCGTCGCCGCTCGCCTCAGTCTCTCTCTGGCGCCGCCCCTCCTCGCCCCTTCTCCCTACCTCCAACTTTGTCTCCGCCTCACCGCCTCACATCGGCCTCCTCCCTCCCGTCATGGGTCGCATGGCAGCCTTGCCCAGTACCTCGCGCGGTGCTCATCCCTTCTCCCGTCTCCACCTCCCCCGTCCTCCCGTCTCCACCTCCCGCCGTCCTCCCGTCTCCGCCCTCGCCCTCGGGCCTCTCGCCCGCCTCCGCCATCTTTGTTCTCCCGCCACCGTCACCGCCTCGCCGCCCAGCCACCTTCCCGTCTCGCCAGCGTGCCACCCCTTCGTGCTGCCATATCCCCGTCGCCGCCCGCTCTCGCCTCTCTCTGTGGCGCCGCTTCGATCCTCGCCCCTTCTCCCGTCTCTACCTTGACCGTCTCGCCTCACCGCCCTCACATCGGCCTCCTCCCTCCCGTCGCCGACGGCAGGCAGCCTTTGCCCAGTACCTCGCGCGGTGCTCGCCCTTCTCCCGTCTCCACCTCCCGCCGTCCTCCCGTCTCCGCCTCCCGCCCTCACGTCGGCCTCCACCCTCCCGTCACCGGTCGGCGGCGGCGCCGCCTGAGTTTCTCCTGCCTTCCTCCACGTCTCACCTTCTCCCACCTTCCCTCACCTCTCCTTCACCGTCCCCATCTTGCCCTCCTCCTCGCTGTTGCCGACGCTGCTCGAATCGCCTTCTTGGGTCTTGGGGTGCCGCTCCTCTCCCACCCCTCTCTTGCTAGCGTTGCCCAGGCCCCGACCTCTACCAATCCCTCCTCCTCTCTAATGGGCGGCACCGCCCGACCCTGTCGCCTCCATCTCTGCTTGCGGTGCCTCCTCTGCTCGCCTCCTCTCTCTCCACGCAAGCCGACGCCGCCTGCCTGCCTCTCCCTCACCTGTGCCGTCCCCACTGCCTCTTCTCCCACCCTAGCCCCGCCGCCCGCTACCACAATGTTGCCCTTCCTCTCACCTTCCTGGCGTCGCCCATCATGCTCCGTCGGGATCCGACCACTAGAGTCGCCACAAGCGTCGAATTGGCCTGCATAGTGGTTGCTTGTGCCTTCCCGAGCTCGCTAGTCCTAGCATTGGCGTCCCTCCTCTCCTCATTGTTCACCCTGACAACCGACCTCGGCCACCATCTAGCTCATGCCGATCCATGATTTGCTTGAAAGGTCCTTTGTATTTCAAGAGTGCATCGATTCAATTGAACATGGTAAGTATCATTTTCTATGGTTCACTCATGGTTCATTCATTGCTAGCAATTTTCTCGAGTAACGTTTGTTGGATGTGTCAAAGAACGTTTATTTTTTCGTAACAAAGTAAAAGCAATCAAGGGCTTGGAGGTAAGCATGGTATGGCATACCTTCTCTCATCTGGTGGGGCTATTTATCTTAAGGCGATATAAAATTATATTGCACTATCGCCTTAAAATGCCTTAGATGCATGCACGATAATTTTTCAGGTTTTATAAATTGTACTGTCATGATTTATGCCTTATCCTATTAGTTTAGACTTGATTGCTTAAACATTCTATACCGGTAAACTTATGTTTGAATGCTAATATATTCATATGTCAAATCGACTCTACCAATGCAGAATTTGCAGCCATGGTTATCTGCAAGATATGTACATAATCAAATTTGTCTTTAGTTAATAGATTGAGTTTAAGCAGACCATCTCACGGTCATGTCTTTGAGCTACTTTGTTTAAGGATAACACTTGTGTCTATAAAAGGTCTCCACCTCTAAATCTTTATTCATGCTCCATTTCTTCACATTATGCTTTACGCTAATATGTTGGTGAAGATAAAGCTAACTATTCATGCCCTTTAGCCCTATTAGCATGCCTTGATTACCATATGCACAGACAAGACCATGTGGTGAAAATAATAGCAAATTTGCATGAGTTTGTTCCAAACATATCACGAAGGTTAGGTCTTTTCCTCGGTACCTATGAGTTGCTATACTAATTTTTGAGACATTGTTGAAAACAATTTACATTATGTTACAGAGCAAGAAAAAGATCTTTCCAAACATCTCGAAGATCTTGAGCCTAGCAGTTTGTAGAAACTTGGGTAAAGTCTCTTTTATCTTTTTATTATGTTTATTCATTGCACTGCATATATAACCTCTGATTTTTTGGGTTTTGCAGGATCTTTGTCCGTGTATCCTAAATCATTAATTCCTAATAACTTATTAAATGAGAAGATGTCCAATTATTAAGATAGTTAAAGTCATCTTTACTAGCTTTTATCATGTTTCTCAGTGTCGGCTAGACATTTTATGTTGCGTGCCTGACTTTATTGGTCAATATTTGTTGCATTCTTCTGATAGTTTACTGTTTTGAATGCTTTGTTCAGGTTTCCCTAATTTTTTTCCTATTCTATCTGCAGTGAATTTGCTTACAAGTTACATACTTGGTGTACAGAGCACGTTGCAAGTTTGTTTGCTTTAATCAAATGATTATGAGAATCAGACTAACAAGGTAACAATCAACATACCAAAGGTAATATTTTTCTCATTTCCTTTTGAACATTTCAGGATCAATGCTTACACTTCCTTTTGAACTTGTGGTATAATATTTTTCTCATTTCCGCGTCCTTGGAATTGAAACATGAGGAAGAAGCCCAATTGCATAGCAGGTAGGGTCCTGGCTTTGGTTGGATCGACATGATTTGCTCAAACATGATTTTTTTCAGGTTTTATAAATTGTACCTGTCATGATTTATGCCTTATCCTATTAGTTTAGACTTCAGTTGCTTAAACATTCTATACCGGTAAACTTATGTTTGAATGCTAATATATTTATATGTCAAATCGACTCTACCAATGCAGAATTTGCAGCCATGGTTATCGGCAAGATATGTACATAATCAAGTTTGTCTTTAGTTAATAGATTGAGTTTAAGCAGACCATCTCACCGGTCATGTCTTTGAGCTACTTTGTTTAAGGATAACACTGTGTCTATAAAAAGGTCTCCACCTCTAAATCTTTATTCATGCTCCACATCTCGATGCAAAAAAGAAGCCTTCCTAAATGAAATCAACTCAATCAGCAACACCATGAACGCCCCCTGGCTTATCCTTGGAAACTTCAACCTCATCCTCCAGGCTAAGGACAAAAACAACCTTAACATCAATCGCAGGCTAATGAATAGGTTCCGATCCACCCTAAATACCTGCTCTCTAAAAGAAATCAAGCTGCTCGGGAGAAAATTTACTTGGAGCAATGAACAAGCGAACCCAACCTTGGTTCGCCTGGAGGTTTTCTGCACCCCCAGCTGGGAATCTCTGCACATGAACACCTCCCTCTCTCCACTTGCCTCCTCGATGTCGGATCACTGCCCCCTCCTGCTCGCTTCAGAACATCCCCTCATCACTACGCGCCGATTCCGCTTCGAGAACTTTTGGACCAGATTACCTGGCTTCCTCCAAGTGGTGCAAGAGGCTTGGCTTTCTATTAACAACCAAAGCAGCCCCTAGACCGCCTTCACAGCAAATTAACGGCCACTGCGAAAGCATTATGCAAATGGGCGGGCAAGCAAATAGGTGACCTGCAACTACAAATGCTCATCGTCAAAGAAGTACCCTCTTCCTAGATATGGCAATGGGCCTCAGGCCCCTCCTCCCTTTGGAGCTCAACCTCTGCAAAGATATTAAAAATCGCTCTCTTGGTCTTGCTATCCTCCTGAAGATAAAATGGAAGCAGCTTTCGCGGCTAACATGGCTTAAGCTCAGGGACGCCAACACCAGATTCTTCCATCTAAAAGCCAACGCCTGACGCCCAAAAAACCACATCTTTTCCTTAGAAGGTCCGAAAGGAATCCAAGTCTTACATGAAGATAAGGAAGACCTGCTATTCGACCATTTCAATAATCTACTTGGATCTCCAGCCCAAGATCACCTAGGCATCAATTGGGAGTCCCTCAATCTCCCCAATGTTGACCACTCCGCCCTGGACCTCCCACCCACAATGGAGGAGCTCGACAGGATAGTTCGTAGTCTCCCGGCTGCCAAAGCTTCCGGACCAGATGGTTTCATAGGAACCTTCTTCAAAACATGCTGGGAGATTACCAGGCACGACTTGCTTAGTGCCATCGTTAACCTGTTTCACTTGAATGGTCATCGATTTAGACTCATAAATGGCGCTCTGTTCACTTATCCCAAAAAAAAGAGACCCGCTTTTAGCTTCTGACTTTAGACCAATTAGCCTCATCCATAGTGTTGGTAAACTTTTCTCCAAAATTTTGGCCTCAAGATTGTCAGCTTTCATCGACGCGCTAATCTCGCCTAATCAGAGTGCGTTTATTAGAGGAAGGCACATTCAAGACAACTTTCTCTTTGTCCAGAATAAGGCCAAATATCTCCATCGCACAAACACCTCGTCATTATTGTTCAAACTAGACATTGCCAAGGCCTTCGACTCGGTTTCATGGCCATACCTCCTCCAAAACCTCAGAGCTAGAGGGTTTAGTCACTCGACAGATTGATTAGATACGATCCTAGCCACTTCTTCTTCCCGCGTCATTCTCAACGGAATCCCTGTAACATCCCCATTTTCAAAATAAATAAATAAATGAAATGAAATAGAATTCATGGCATCTTTGCACGTGATTTAAACAATTTTGAAAATCTTTTTGAAAATGTGCATGTTACTATAATTAATTTCCTAAAACCATAATTAAAAAGATTTGCTTTTAAAATGTTAATTGCAAATTATTCACCAAAAACCTATTATAATAGTTTGTAAAGATTTAACTTCGAATTAGATTTTTAAAACCGCAATTTAAAATTTTAATCTGAATAAAAATTTAAATTGCAAATTAAGTGGTTAATTAAAAGAGTTATTAATTTTTCCTATCTAAAACCTACCCATTTTCTCTCTCTCCCTTTTCTCACTATGACAAGTGCCCCCCCTGTCACTCTCTCCCTTCCCACTCATCTCTCTCACTCTCTCACGTGCACTACTCACTGCCTCTCTCTCTCACGTTTCTCTCTCTCTTCTCTCCTCTCTCTTGCCCCCGGTGGCACTCACTCTCTGCCACCTACGTGCGTGGCAGCTTGCCCTTGCTCCACTCTCCCACGCGTCCCCCTTCCCCTGCCCAGGCGCCACCTCCCCAGCCGATTCCTTCCCGTGCTCTACCTCTCACCCTCCTCACTCCCTCCCTCACTGTCCATTGTCGAATTGCCCGGGTGAGCCCTCCCCAGCCGATCCTCTCCAACACCCTCCTCCTCTCACTCCCCTTGTTCCCTTTTGCCAGGTCTCCGCCGTCGCCGTCGCTCGGAGTCGCCAGAGCGCGAGGCTGGACATCCAAGCCGAGGTCGCCGGCGTTCCACTCCTCCCTGCACGATTCGCCATCATCGCTCGGTAAAGTCCCTCATCATCCCTCCCATTCTCTTCCCTGTGATGCGCTCCACCTTTCCCACCCTCTCCCGCGACTCAATTTTTGCCCGCCGCCCAACCGCCGCGCCGCCTTCTTCCTCCACGCCGGCCGCACGTCGCCAGACCACCTCGGTGCGTCTCCGGCCCAACCGCCACCACCATTAGCATCCCCTTGCGCCATAGATGCTCACCGACCCCGACATTGCCGCCATCGCGCCGCCGGTGAGCTCCCCGCCGCCGTGCTCCTCATCATGCATTGCCGCCGCACGTCGACAGGCCACCTCGGGTGTCCCGGGGACAAGCCGCCGCCGCCATTAACCTCCGCATGCCGCTAGGTGCTCGCCAAACCCGCCGATTCGCCGTCGTCATGCCGCCATCACACAGGCCGTGACCGCCGCCCGTCGCCGCTAGGGCAAAGCAGCGCCGCCGCCTCGGCCGATTTCGGTCACGAAACCTTGGCTAGATGCAGTATTAGGCCCTCTCTCCTTTCCTCTGCTGCCGAGCTCGTGCCGACCAATCGCCGCCCGGACCCCGACGCGTCGCCTCCTGTTACTGTCTCACGACGGAGGGACCGCCGGTCAGCGCCCTCCTAGCCCCTCTGCAGCTGAGAGCGGTTAAGCCAGCCCATCTCGAGCCAGCCGCCCAATTCCTTTTCCTTCTATTCTTTTTAATTCTGAGAATATACTTTATAGTGTAGATTGCATAGAAATTAGTAGAAAATTCATAAAAATGTGAAATAAATTTTATTAGGTTCATAAAATTCTATATTATTTTTATGTACTGTTTATTTACATATTTCTGTTAACTTTAATTTTTAATAATTGTCTTAGTGCTTCAACTTGTAGGAATTTTATAGAATAAAATGTAGATCCAAAAATATCGAAAATTGTTTTCTGAAGTTAGACATATTGTAATATAATTTCTGTACTGTTTAGTAAATTTTTGAAATTTATTTATAATTAAGTCTCTTTTGTACCTTTAATATTGAACTTATGAAAACCATAATTAATTATAGGGATTTCCAAAAATGATGAAATTAATTGCAGGAGTTTTATAAAATTATGTGGTATTGTTTTGTATTGTTTGCATTCAATTCACATCATGTCGTGCATGCATCGCTTGTTGTGTATGTGGTTCTTAGTGCCGTTTCTTTTAAACGTTAGATCCGTCCACCGAAGGATTTGCCGGCGATCAGTCCAACTACCCGGATCAAGGCAAGTCATTGTGCCATGTTGCTATTACCTAGTTTTTCTAACTATTTTATTAAATTTTGCAAAACCTAGATGCTAATTAAAAGTTAAAAACAATATTTAAGCTAAGATGTAGATAATGTCCCATATGATTAATATACACCGCCAACATCATCAACCCTAGCTAATTAATATTATTTAATCTTGCCGCCATCCTTGTTTAGTAATTTTTACATTACATGCTTAGCAATTGCAATCTAGAGACTTACTTTTGTGTTCAACCCGACAAAAACTTGATTGCAAATTGAATGGCCGGTAGTGGGTGCTACCGTGTCGAGAATTGTGTGTAGGGATAGTGGGTGCTATCCCGGACTTTTTAAATGGTTTCTCAATCGGGATGGATGGTTGCGAGGTGGTTTGCATCTGCTCGGTGGCAGTATGCTCGAGATTGGGTTAGTGGTGGACCATACCCGTTTGGCTTAAGGACTAATTCTTTGTAGTACTTAGACTAGTTCAATAGTGCGACCATTGAGTGCCTGTATGGGCAAGTCCTGGTTAAGTACCCTTCGGACTCTTAGTCAGGCATTCCTGGTGAAAGTAGGAAGTGGGAACTTGGATATGTCCATAGAACAGAACCTTCCTGTGTGATTGGGAGTGGGTATCCAGGTGTGTCCATAGAACAGAACCTACTGGCACAAGAGGGGCATTGGTGTGGAAACCTTAGTGGGAATGCCGGGCTAAGAGAAGGTTGTGGTGAAAAACCTTGTGGTGAGCATTTTTCCTTTGGGTGATTCCTAGGAAAAACCACCTCTCGTGGGTAAAGCGTACGACCTCTGCAGAGTGAAAACTTTCATGAAAGGCTTGCCCAATGGTTAAGGGTGAACTACAGAAACTACCTCACTGTAGCTTTGTAAAATTCTCTTCTTCCTCTCTGTGTTTTGGGATATTGCTCTGCAATTGGTGTTGCATGGGCGTGATTGTTATTATGGTGGGTGCTATGGTGGTTTCGGAAAAGCCAGTAGGTGTTGTCTTTTCCAAAAGAAAGAATTATAAGAGTTCAAACTCCAATTTCGAAACCGCTTTCTCAAATTAGGTTTAAAAGTTTGAAACTTAGCTTTATGCAAAGTTATCCCAAACCCCTTGGAATCTGCATAGCATCTAGGCATTGGCTTGCAAGTATTTAAAGAATACTTACCTCGAGTTTATACTCGGCATTTGCTCATCCCAACGGCGGTGGTGATCGTGATGGTACCACGAGGAGGAGATGTACCAAGACGACGGGTTCGCCGCTAGAGTTCAGGACGAAGAATACTTTGACGCCTAGGATTGCGCTCCTCCGGCTCTGCCTGTGGGATCGTTGTGGTTTCCATCTGGATTTCATGGTTTTATTTGAGGCCTCTGTTGCCTATGTAAGACTTTCGCTGCTTTAAGGCCTTCGCGCCAGACTTGTAATTTGCACTCTGATGTAATAAATAAATTTATCGGATGGTTATGATCCAAGTTCTAGAATCTGTGTGTACTAGCAACTTGATCTAGGGACTAGTACAGGCAAGACACAGTAGGGACTCGGCCCCCTTTTCCCAGGTCCCGACAATCCTCGGTCGCACAATTCAGCATAGAAAAGGATTGCGCCAAGGTGATCCCCTGTCACCCTACCTCTTTAACCTTGCCATCGACCCACTCTGCCGTGTCCTCCAAAAAGTCAGCGCCGCTGGCCTTCTAAGGCCGCTTCGTGGAAGAGGTGCTGCTCTTCACCTCTCTCTCTATGCTGATGATGTCGCCATTTTTGTAGCACCAAAGAAAGAAGATGTCCAAAATCTTGTTCAAATCCTAAACTGGTTTGGAGAGCGGTCTGGACTACGCACCAACCTCCAAAAGAGCTCGGTGGTTCCCATCAGATGTCAGGACCTAAACCTGGATGACATACTGCACAGCTTCCCTGCCCAGAGAACCTCATTCCCAATTCGCTATCTAGGGCTACCACTCTCTGTCAGGAAACTTAGAAAGATCCACTTCCAGCCACTGCTGGACAAAATTGCTAGCAGATTGGCCGGCTGGAAAGGGCCACTCATGTCCAAAGGAGGTCGCCTAACACTCCTTAAGTCGGTACTCACAGCCTTACCCACCTACACCCTCTCAGCCCTGGCGGTACCCAGCCCTATCCCTAGGAATATTGACAGGTTGAGGAGATCCTGGCTTTGGCACGGCACTGACAACGCCAATGGTGGACACTGTAGGGTCAACTGGACCACGGTCTGTAGGCCTCTCGATCAAGGTGGCCTAGGAGTCCTCGATCTCCATAAATTCGCTCGAGCCCTTAGACTACGATGGCTCTGGCTCGCCAAGCAACACCCAAACCGGCCCTGGGTTAACATAGGCAACCCTTGTAACGCGTTGGATAAAAGCCTATACGACTCGGCTGTTCGCATCGCCCTTGGATCTGGCGCGTTGGTGTCCTTCTGGAAAGACCGCCGGCTCCAAAGACAATCTCCGGAACAAATCGCCCCCTTACTCTTTTGCATCTCACAAAAGAAGAATATCTCGGTAGAGCTCACCCTCGCTAATAACAACTGGATTGCATCTATCGGGCATGACTTCTAGCCGGCTTTCCTCTCTGAATTCCTAGATCTTTGGGGACGCATCTGCGAAGTGCAAAACACCACTGTTCAAATCACCAATGTCCCTGATTCTTTCACTTGGTCGGCTACACCATCTAGTGAATACACTGCAAGCTCTGCCTACAAACTTCAATGCTTAGGCGCCGTTGACTCATCCTTCAAGGCCCTCATATGGAAGCCGTGGGCAACTTCCAAACTCAAATTCTTCGCTTGGTTAGCACTGCAAGGCAAAATTCTGACAGCCGACTTGTTGCTCTCCCCTGGTTGGCCTAACAACTATTTCTACCCACTGTGCCTTCGCAATTTAGAAACAACTAGTCACCTTTTGCTACAATGCCACTTTTTTAGGAGAGTTTGGAACCACCTCGCGGAATGGCTTTCTCTGGACTTCCTTCGACCCTCTAACTGGACCGCACAAAACCGTTTTTCCTGGACCCTCTAACTGAACTCAGAGCGTAGACCTAGGCAGACGCAGACACTCTTCGGAACCTTTTTTCCTTCTGTAATTTGTAATCCTTTTCCATCACACTCCTCTTCTTTTTCTTTCTGTAATTTATAACCCCCTTCCCCTTTGTCTCTTTTCTTTCTTTTTGTTTCTTCCTGTTTCACCTCATTCCCCTGTACTGATTCTGGACTGTAATGTTTTCTCTATCTATTAATGCATGGGCAGTCCACTGGGCGACCCCTTCAAAAAAAAAAAAAAAATCTTGCTCGGCCAAGAATCGCACTACCACAAATAGCATGCCACCTGGCTCGGGCGACCCACCGGATCCTCTTCGCGAGTGCAGCAATCACGCAACGCGTGGTGGCTCGTCCGGTGCTCCCGCGCCGCGTGGAACTGCCGTTGGAGCTGGCGCCATCAACGTGTCGCTCGATGCTCCCGTACTGCGTGGATCAGCCGTTGGAGCTGGCACAATCAACACACGAGTGGATCACGCACGCGCTCCCTCATCTGACACACCCAGTTTAGCTACTTTGGCTCCTCTCGCACCTGGCTCTCCTGGCTCGGCACAAACGACACACCTGCCCCTTACCCTTGGCTTGCCCATGCCTGGCTTGGCTCCTCCTGAGCATGGCTCGCCTGACCCGGCACAAGCTCTCTGGGCTCTGCACACCGCCCTACGCCCGACTCGGCCTATGGGTCTATTCCCGTACTCGGTTCGTCTGTGTTCCCCAGCTCAGTCCCTGGTCCGTCCTCGAGCCGACTCCTCCATCCAATAATTCTAGGCCAAATAGATAATTAAGCTGAGCCACCACCTCCTGCTGGCACCTCCATCACTCCAGTTGTTCCGATTTCACCGGTAACAAACGCTCCTCCCATGACTACTCGTGGCAAAGACGGCCTCCGCATACACAAGAAAGTCTTTGATCTCAACACCTCCTCCATCGTTGGGGTTTCACCAATACTGAAGACATATCGGGGCACTCTCAATGATGAAAATGGGAGCTCGTCCCTCCTCCTGCCAATGACAACATTGTCTCTGGCAAATAGATCTATCGCGACAAATACAACTCTGATGGCACCCTCGCTCGCCACAAGGCATGATGGGTTTTGTGTGGCTTCTGTTAGCAGCCTGGTATCGACCACGATGAAACCTTCAGTCCATTGTCAAGCCCCCACCATCCGTGTGGTTCTCTCTCTTGCCGTCTGCAACGACGGGCCTATTCATCAATTGGATGTCAAAAATACCTTCCTCAACAGCACACTCCAAGAGACAGGTTTACTGTCAGCAACCATTCGGCTTCATCGACTCCGACAAACCTCAGCATGTATGCCGTCTCAACAAGTCCTTGTATGGACTAAAGCAGGCTCCCTGGGCATGGTACAGTCGATTACAAACTTTCATCCTCTCTGCTGGATTTCATGGTTGCAAATCAGATCCCTCTCTCTTCATCTACAACAATGGCCAAGAGATCGCCTACCTGCTGCTCTATGTGGATGACATTCTCCTCATAGCCTCAAGCCCTATATTGCTTCAAAAAGTCATTTCCTCTCTACGAAATGAGTTTGCCATGACAGATTTGGGCTCCCTACATTATTTTCTTGGGATTTCTGTGAGTCGTTCTTCGCATGGTCTATTCCTCTCTAGGATAAATATGCTGTTGAGATATTGCAACGTGCCAACATGTCTCGGTGCAATCCTTGTGCGACTCCTATTGAAGCTCGATCCAAAGTGTCAGCAAGCGCCGGTGACCCACCCCGTCTCCAACCCAACTCTTTATCAGAGCCTCACCCGTGCCCTTCAGTACCTCACGTTCACTCGTCCAGACATCACCCATGCAGTCCAGCAAGTGTGCCTTCACATACATGATCCACGGGAACAACACTTCCAGCTGATCAAACGTATTCTACGGTATGTCAAGGGCACCATGGGGTACGGTCTACAGCTGTCACGTGGCTCCTCCAACGACCTCGTTGTCTACTCCAACACCGACTAGGCCGGCTGCCCTGATACACAGAGATCCACCATTGGCTACTGTGTTTTTCTCAGTGACAATCTCATCTCCTGGTCCTCCAAGCGGCAACACACGGTGTCCCGCTTGAGCACCGAAGCTGAGTACCGAGGTGTTGCCAATGTAGTTGTCGAGGCTTGTTGGCTCCATCAACTCCTCTTTGAGCTACATCGACCTTTATAGAAGGCAACAGTTATCTACTATGACAACATAAGTGCTATTTACATCTCCACCAATCCGGTTCAACATAAGCGAACAGAACATGTGGTCATAGACTTGCACTTCATCCATGAGCGTGTTGCCGTTGGAGATGTCCGAGTTCTCCATGTACCAACCACCCTCTAGTATGCCGACATCTTCACCAAAGGTCTATTGATGACTGTCTTGACAAATTTCCAATCCAGTCTCAATGTTCGTGCTACTCCTAGTTGATACTAGGGGGGGGTGGAATATGCCTACATCCCAAGCATATTCCACGTATTTTAGCTAACCTCTTTGATTAGCTCCCTAATTCTCTCCTTTAATCACTGAAAGTGCATCTAGGCACTTAAGTGATTTTGGTGATTAATGACAAACACATATAATGACAATTATTAATAAATGTATAAATGCTTGAGTTAGTGCTTGCCTAATGTCAAATCTCTAATATGTATTTATTTGTATTATGAGACTAACAAGTTTGTTGTTAAGATTATTTTAGTCTCATCCAAATGGAAGAATTCTTTAGGTCAAGTGAATGAGCAAAGATGAGGCATGCAATCTCGGTATCCATTCTACATTTATTATTGCATTTCTCTTGTGCAAGTGCATAGTGAGCTCCAAGTAACATATTGATTATATATGCACATTGGTTGATGTCATATCTATTTGTGCATATATATCCACTTGAGTTCAATATGTATCTTGCTTCTAGTATATATGTCTTAACTAGAGTTAAACTTCACATTGCTATGACTTGACTTAGTACATGCATGCTTTACTTTACTTGTATATCTTCTTATGCACATCACTTAGTGGAGTTTAATCTAGATGTTTCATAACTTCACTCTAGCTTGAATATTATTTGCACATGTATAATTCTTGTATATTCTATCATGTGCTCCATTTTAGTGAAGATTGTGATACTTGCCATGGTTTAGTTGATTTACCAAATTGGCAATTATCTTCCTAGTGCATCTAGCTCCATTACATATTTAACATGATGGACTTAGTAGAGATCTTTTCTATGTCAATTGTTTCCATTTAATATTGTGCTTATTTATATGAAACACTTGTTATATTTAATTGCTCACAAATATCAATCTATTCATATCTATTGAGCTTTTGGACTAATGCCTTTCATGAGTATGTGTGATGACCAAGGTATGTTAAACGATGACGGTTAAACCAAGATCAACAAGACGACGGTATCACCAAGAGTTGAAGACTAAGTCAAGATCAATTTGGCGTGGAGATCATCGGGAAGGATGATCAAGTCAAAGTTGATAGGACGAGAGTCTCATGAGGTGCATCGAGTCAAGTTGGACAAGGTGAAGGCGTCATCAATCTTTTGGTGAAGGTCATCATACATGATGAAGAAAAAGACGGCAAGTGACTATTCTAGACTTATATTATCTTTAATTTAATTTGAGTCTAAGGATTGCCGTACTATTAAGGGGGATGCGATGGAGAATGACTTTTAGATGTGTCAAGTGCTCAAATGATCCATCCTAGTGAAATCTAGAGAGAGTGTGGTGTTGGTGGTGTCAGAAAGTGAGAGTTGTAGGTCTCCCCTACCGTCTTTGTGAATTCTGTTTTTATCCCTTGGAATTTGAGGTGTGATACCTTATTGGTTGTGTAGCTCTCGTTCTTACCTTTCCGAAGAGCCCAAGATCACCCAAAATGGAGTCCGGAGTCAAATGTTATGCCCATTTTCGTCGGGGTGTGCAGTGGCTATTTTCAGGCCTCAGACAGTCCGACCCTAACCTCGGACAGTCCGACCCCCCGGACAGACCGACCTGTTCAGTTGCGAAGCCCGCTGTTTGGAAAATAATTACTCGGACTGTCCGTGATTTTTCCGGACAGTCTGACCCTGTTTACTTCGTGGGACTTCCAAACTTTACCCATCATCTAAAATGCAAATTTGACCGTTGACCAAAGTTTTTCAATTCAAAGATTTCGGACAGTCCGACCCTAACCTTGGACAGTCCGAACTATCTGTAACGGTCAGATTCGTGGAAGCTCCTATTTAAACCCCTCTCTCTCCCCATTTGCAAATAGCCGTTGTACCACCATTCCTTGAGCTATCCAATTGTTCTTGAGCCCCCATAGCACTCCTCTACTCTAGATCTTAGTGATCCCCTTTTGAAAAAGGGTTGAAAAGAGTTGGGAGGAGGGATTGAGTGAGAATTGGAAAAAGGGTAGGGAGGTGATTCCTTTGTGGATTTAGTGTGTTCTTGAGCCCTAGTGACCTCTCCACTCTTTGATCTAAGTGATCCTCTTAGTGAGAAGGGTTAAGAAGATTTGGGAGAAGGGATTGAGCAAAATTGGATCTTTGAGCATTTGAGTTCATCTTCAAGTTTGTTTTTCGTGGCATTTGTTACTTTTGGAGGTTGAGGACTCCTAGACGGCTAGGAGTTGGTCACGAGCCACCAAGCTTTGTGTGGTGTGCCATGTCAAGTTTGTGAAGGCCGGATTCCGCCTCCGCAAGAAAAGGAGTCAACTAGTGGATTTCAAGGGAGCTTAGTGCGGACCTTGGAGAGGATTAGGGTTGAAAAAGACCCCGACTCAAGTGTGACCGAGCCGCCTCAACGGAGACGTAGGATCCCCTAAAGGATCCGAACTTCGGGAACAAACATCGACGCGTCTCCTCTCCACTCGTGGTTCTTCATTTCTATTCTCAAGTTTGATTTTACTTGCTTATTTCATAATTGAACTGATTATCTTGTCTTGTGTGATCTACTACACCTATACTTGCTTGTGAACTATCTTTGGTGCAGGTGGTATCCTTGAATTTATAAGATTTGAATTGAATCCAAAGTCCTCTGTTTTCTGTGTAGACCGGACAGTCCGATACTTGCCTCGGACAGTCCGATACCCGGACTGTCCGACCCTGTACCATCGGACTGTCCGATACTACTTCCGCAATTAACTCTGTTTATTGTTTTAGAATTTGAAATCGTCTATTCACCCCCCTCTAGGCGACATCCCCGTCCTTTCAATCACTTACCTAGTCTAGCTTATCCGGCTCATTATGCTCATTATGGAGCCCTTGATTTACTCCTGTACGTTCACACCATTGAACTATATATATATAGCACTAGTGCTCACATGAATAAAATATCGTGTGATTCCTCTAGCCCTTCCACACTTTCAATCCTCCCCACAGAAACATTAGAATTTAATTGCCTTCTGACCAAACGAGACATACACACACAGCATTGGAGGAGCCATGAAGAATTCACCTTTCCAAGCAGCACTTCGTTGCTGTGTGGCCCATACACATCGGCGGTGTCGAAGAAGGTGACCCCGGCCTCGAATGCGTGCCTGATGACGGCGACGCCGGCGTCCTCGGCGACGGGGGCGTTGTAGATGCCGGAGAGGCCCATGCACCCGAGCCCAATCTTGGACACCTGCATCGCACAATGCGCATCCCCACCTGATCGGTTCCGCAGCTTTAGCTCCAGAGGATCCACCTTTTCCAAAGATTTTGCGAGCAGATGCAAGAATGCAGAACAAGAGCGGCAAGCATTGGGGGAAGGATCGGAGGTAGAGCTCGCGATTGGCTTAATTAGCTACCTCGAGGCCCTGGGTGCCAAGCTTCACCCTGGGCATCATCTGGCTCCGCTCCTTCGATCGAGCTTGGCTAGGCGTTGGCAGGAGGAAGAAGAGGAAGAGGATCGACGCCAGTGAGGCCGATTCTCCGGGGGACAACCAGGCTAGCATGCACTTGTTTACCTGGCCGGCCTGTCCGATTCGGTCCAACAAATCGGGTTTGGGTTGGGCTGAGATCCTAACCCATCATTTAGTCTAGTTCAGTTCATATAATGGTGGCCCGGTGGATTCAGTTTGGTATGTTACTGTAGCTCAAATATATAATACATATTTATGAAATATAATCATTTTTTAATATTTTATAAATGGGGCTGGCCTGTTTGTAACCGGATCAACTCGGTTCGGCCCAATTACCGTACAAATTGGATTTGGGTTGAGAATCCGGCACGTTGACCCGTAGGCCGGTTCGGACCCATTGGCCACCTCTAGGGTCACGTGCTTTTGGTATTACTGGTTTTTTTTCTTTTTTATTTGCCTATTGAAAGATACGAAATGCATAAAATGCCATGGATGTAAACTATGAATTTTGCTAATGTGGTAAGTGGGAGTGTTTTTTTCGGGAAAAAAAATAGTCGGATTGCTGGATCATGGCTACTACTAAAAAGCCTTTAGTGTTGGTGGTAGGTCTCACTGAAAATACCACCAATAACATTTATCGTAATAGTCCATCTTATACACTAAAATTACCCACCATGATAAATTCATCTTATCCGCTAAAATTATCTGCCATGCCATTGGTCGTAGAGGCGTATATTGAAAAGACACTCGTGTTGCGTCGTGCAACACGTACCATAAAGCCAAAGACATATAGCCTACTGTCTCATAGTCTAATGAAGAAATTTAGATTTTCTTATAGCAAAGCACATGGGCTAGCCTAGTATGTAATAGGGTTAATTGCATTGATATCATAGAAATTTCATTATAAAAGGGAAATTTTTGCAGTGCAATTATAAAGTGCAAATCATTTCAACACATACCATTACGAAGCCTTCTCACTCTGTTTTGACCAACATGTCCTGACCTTCTTCTTCTTTCCCTCTCCTTCATCCTCATTCCTCCTGCCTTCTCTGATAAGCTTCCCTTCCCGACCGGCCCCTCCTCCTCTAGCTCATAACCAGCCCTTCCTTCCCCCGTCGGCCTAGAGTCCTCAACCTCCACCTCCCTCTAGCGCCGCCACAATCTCTGCCACGTCGCGGTAGCCTCCTCTACCACGTCGTCATCGTCCTCGCCTCCTGTGTCCACTTTGCTTCCTCCTTTCCTACGCCTTCTCTATCGGGCCAACCCCGGCCGCCGCCGCCATAGAGCCAACACAGACATGCTTGAGGTCAAGCCTGAGTCGTCGTCGGAGGGGCTCGGAGCAGAAGCTCACGTGCGGTGGCACTGGAGCTTGCAGCGAGCGGTGCTGGAGGATGGGGAGAGAGGAGAGAGGTCGCCGACCACCAGAGTTAAGGGAGAAGGGAGAAGAGAGAGGGGAGGTGGAAGATGAGGAAAGTGGAATTTTGGCCATAGATGTGCAAAGGAAAAATTACATTCATACCATTATACAGTTGCTTTATCACAGAAATGCCATTACTATTTGGGTAATACCTACTATGCCATTACGAAGTTCGTTTTAACTTAAATATGCCACTACGAGTCAAGTCAAAGCTTTATCAAATTTTTTATGACCAAAATACCCTCCCCTTCATCTTCCTCATCCATCCCTCCTATCTCCCTCCTCTTCCTCACTGCCAGCCGCATCCTACCTCGCCGGAGCGCCGCTGCCAGCCCGCTCCTCCTTCCCCGTCGGAGCGCCGCCTCCTCTTTCCTCTCTCTAGCCATATGACGCCAAGACAGTGGCGGCGCGCTGGTCGAAGCATGGCGGACGGTGGCGGGGCTCGGGGAGGGCCGGCAGTAGAGCTCGGGAGGCCTCCGGCGGAGCTCAAAAGGGCCGACGAAGCTTGGGAGGGCTAGCGGGGCTCGGGGAGGGCCGGCAGGGCTCGAGAAGTGCACGCGGAGTTCGGGAGGGCTGGCAGAGCTCGGGGAGGGCCGCCAGCGAAGCTCAGGAAGGCCGACAGGGTTCGGGGAGGGCCCACGGGGCTCGGGAGTGCTGTGAGCTCGGGAGGACCACCGGCGGAGCTCGGGAGGGTCGGCGGGGCTCGGGGAGGGCCGCCGGCGAAGCTCGAGGATGGCTCGGGGAGGGACGGTCGGTGGCGGAGCTCGGGCAAGGACAAGCCGGTGGTGAGTTGAGGGAGAAGAAGAGAGTTGAGGAAGAAGAGAGTGGCATTTTCAACGTAAAAGGGGTAGTAAGGTCCACAGTAGCATATTTGAGATAAAACGAACTTCGTAATGGTATAGCAGGTATTATCGAAATAGTAATGGCATTTCTGTGATAAAGTAACTTTATAATTGCATGTAATTTTTCCATGTGGAAAAAGGCATAGAGGTATGAAATTCAAAACAAGTTGAGAAGGCTTCGTAATGACATGTTTAAAATGATTTGTACTTTATAATGGCATGACAACAATTTTCTGTTTTTGAAATGTCATTTTTGCGATATTAACACTTCATAGTGGCATAGATGCAATTAACCCCATGCAATATTCTAACTAAAATTTTTAAGTTGGCAATTGAGAAAAAGGCTGAGATATCCCATATCAAACTTGCACGCACGGGACCTGCATCCACCTCCATCTCCAGCGACTCTAAATTTCGGATCGAGATCCACTACTATTTGCACAGCAATGTCACAGTTGCTACGGTACCATAATATTGCTCGAATCTCTCATTAGATCAAAGATTGGATGGCCCAGATCAGATGGTCACACTGAATTTATTACAGTGCCTTGCTACCATATTTTTAGCTACAGTGATTTCAATCTTAACCTTCGATCCTTCGAAGACACGTGAATGCCAACAACGCCCATTACCGCTGTGCATACATTTCCCCTGTCAAGTGAATGCCTTCAGAAGCTGCATGCAGATACTGTTGTAATCTCAAATCACTCATCCATGGAGTATCACAGTAGTATCGTTTTGAATGAATGATGACCAGCAAAATAACTTCACTCACCAAAAGAAAATGCACACCAGAGAAAAGAGTTTTACTTAGATTTTTTTAGACATCTCTGTGATAATGTACAACGATTGATTCACCCTATAAAGAACAGGTATATATGGCATCTGTTATTTGAGGTACAATATATTAACCAGTAGAAGTAAAAATGATTACAACATAGCATGATGAGCTAATCTTGTTTCTGCAGCTGAAAATGTGACATGTCTACTTTGGAGGTGGGTGTGTTTGCAACCCTCCAAGAGTAAGGCTCAAGGATTCCAATAACTCTGGACCCAGCTACCTCGCCGGGAGGAATAGCAGCTGAGATTTCTTCCAGGTCTTCCTTGCTCAGCTTTACCTTTACAGCACCAATGTTATCATCAAGGTTCTTCACTTTTGTTGTTCCTAAATTCAAAGAGCAGTTACACACTTATATATGTAGGACAAAATCATTTGTTTCATATATGAACAACACTAGCATTTAAAATATGAACAACAGCCATGTTTGCTAAGCATCACATAGTTCCAGCCAGCGAAAATTATGGGTTATTTGTGCCTTGCTAAATTAATAGTTGAACATAGTTCAATAAGGAAATCATGTTGGCGAAGAAACATATTCTTAAAAGAAAGAATGATCTGGGAATCTGATCCTCGGTAACAACATTTACTGAAATAGCAAACAGGTAAGTTTGTGACAGCGAAAACGATTGTTAGCATCTATATTATTAAGGAAATTGCCTTTTGAGTAAAATGGCAGGAAAGAGGTATGTAGACATATTGTGGTATGTGCAATAACACACGAACAAGTATATGGTTCATGTCGTACATATCAATAAAAATACAAAGACAAGCAAGCTGGAGGTCTTTTAGAGCTGATCTTATTTGCCAATAAGTTAAACTTCGAGAGCACCCCGAAGCAACTTAGAGAGCCTGGCCTGCTCCGGTTGGCTTGTTTTTTTCGAGCTTTGAGATGCTAAATAAGTTGTAAAGAACATGCCTTCAGACTCGAGATGCTAAAGCCGGCCCTGTTCTCCAGGGCTTATGTCTATTGGCTTATGGCTCATCTCCGTTTCAAAAAGTAAAATGCTTCGGTTTATGGATCTTTTTTTAAATCTCGAAACTGCTTCTCAAAGCTCTAAAAAAGACAAAAACAAGTCGAACAAAGCAGGCTGGACTACCAAAGCCACTGCAGGAAGCTCCCAAAATCCAGCATTTCAACAAATAACCTAATCAGCAAATTAGTTCTGCTCAAATATGAATTTAAAAACTAACAATGAAAAATAGAAACAAAGATCATGCTTCTGTATTAACAGTATTACTAGTGAAATTTCATCAGCCTTTCTAAGGCAAAATTGGAATAATTCAGCCTACTCATATTCAGCTAATGCAATATCTTTCCCTGCTTAGAGAACATGCAAAATCATTAGACAAGCATGTCTTCTTTCTTTGTTCTCAATGTAAAAGATCTTCATATGCATATCCACTGATTTAAGTTTTTTTCAGAGTGCGGTTCTAGTTTAACCTAGGAAAGTCTAATTCAGTCTGTTAGGCCTAATCTTCGTGTAACCTACTGTTTATTAGAAACATTTGACATGCTTTCAGGCACAGACTAGAAGCCTGTGTTCCGAGATGGATAAGGTAGGAAACCCTGTTCCTTCAAGGAAGGTTACAAGCCATGGAAGCTTTATGATAGGGAATATTTATGACAAGAAAACTAAATATGATTCAGATAGCATACTAAACATGTTAAAGCCATTTACCAGGAATTGGCACATCATTCCCTTGATGAAGAACCCAGGCGAGAGCAAGTTGAGCAGGCGTGCAACTATACTTGGTGGACAGCGTTTCAAGTTGTGTGTACAGAACTTTATTCTTCTCTAAGTTCTCTCCGGTATATCTCGGATGCTTAGACTGCAAAGGGCAAGAGGTGACAGTAAGCAACAGAAATAACGTCCATACCATTGAGCGTGGAAGATAATTATACTAGTGTAAAACTATTTTACCAGTAAACTCTCTGATGGTATGCTCTTTATGGCCGCGCTGCCAGCAAAGAAACCACGACCAAGAGGGCTGTATGGAATAATTCCAATGCCAAGCTCCCTGATATAGCCGTGGCCCACATGGCCCATGAACAGAACCCTCGGTACTGTAGCACGCGGGTACTGTAGCACAGGATTAGATAGATTAGGTCAGGTTTAGATAAGATCAGTTTGTTTAGGGATAAGGTTAGTTAGATTTCTTTCTTAGAGTCCAAGTCTTCTCCCTATAAAAGGGATGATCCTGTATCTTTCTATTTATCCAAGCAATGAATTAGTTCGAGATTAGATCTCATAGGCGGTGGCTCCGATTAACAGCCTAGGCGCTAGCTTCGATAACAGCTCGATTCGTCCACGTCAAGGGCCATATCTATCCTCATTGCGTGCTTAGATCGGGCACGAATTTGGTATCAAAGCCAGACGATCCCCTGGATGGCGTTCTGCTACGGTTACTACGATCGTCGGTCTTACGATGACCGGCGTCACTTCGAGCGACCATGATCGTATGACTACGGTCAGCGGCACCGAGAAGAGCGGCATGCTTTCGAGCATCCAATCGACCACTACTATCGGCTTATTGATGAAGAACGGCGTGCCTTTGAGCTACCTCGACCATACACATACTACCAGCGGCTCCGCGAGGAGTGTGGGCTCATCGACGATCGTCATCGGCCATACGATGACAGGTGGTCATACCATATCACCGACGACCGGCGAACGTGTGAAGAGAACGAGCCTAGCAATGGTGGTCTTGCTCTCAGTCTTTGCCAGTCCATCCTCGACAAGCTCAATGACATGCTGAAGATAATAGATGGCATGAAGACGCACTGTACAACGCCAGCAACTCCAACCATGTCGTTGGCTGACAACACGGCTCACCCTTGCGAAAAGAACTGCGCCGGGGCCATGATCGGCGAGGTGGACGTTGCTGCCAAGGCGAAGGAGCCGCATCATAGTGTGAAGGTCGACAAGGTGGTCAAGGTTGACACGGACAACATCCATGATTCGTGCATCTCCCGTTTGAGGGCTCCCAAGGTGACGAGAGTCTCAGCGGAACGACATCATGGAATCCAGTCCAGCGTCGCTCCACGTCCTTCTCCATGCCAAGCAAACAGCCGGCGACCACGATGCCTCCATCTTCGGCAGCAAATGGGTTGCGGACATGCTACGTCCTCGCAGCTACGTCGAGCTCACTGTGACACGCTTCGTCTTCAACAATGGCATCAGATCTTGGGGCGTCGTCGTTTCAACCTTGAGGACAAGGTTGATTCGCAAGGGGGGAGTAATGATATGGCCGTGGCCCATGAACACTACCCGCGGTACTGTAGCACGCGGGTACTGTAGCACAGGATTAGATAGATTTGATCACGTTTAGATAAGATCAGTTTATTTAGGGACAAGGTTAGTTAGATTTCTTTTTTAAAGTCCAAGTCTTCTCTCCGTAAAAGGGATGGTCCTGTATCTTTCTATTCATCTAAGTAATGAATTAGTTCGAGATTAGATCTCATAGGCGGTGGCTCCGATTAACAGCCTAGGCGCTAGCTTCGATAATAGCTCGATTCACCCACGTCAAGGGCCGTATCTATCCTCGTTGCGTGCTCAGATCGGGCACGTAACACTCCCTGAATGCATTTTAATGCTTTGCATGATAGATGATGTGGAGGTGCATTGAACCGAGTATAAAATTGTACTAGCTTAAATAGGAATTGCAATCAGAGAAAAAGAACACTATCTGAACATATCTAATAGATTAGCCACCAAGCAGAGAAACAATCATTCCTGAAATTTATACTTCAAAGAATTTTTTTATCATTATCACTTTAGAGTTATTGGTTCAACATGCAATTATGCAAAAATAAACCTTGAAAGAGCCAGCATCATATGATATGCAAACCAGAGTCTGGAGATGGCGGAACTAATATGCCAGATTGAATAATTAGCCTAAGATACGACACTTAATCTCTACATTTTTCACAGGTAAACTATAAAAAATAGTAACTTACTCATACAAGGAACAATCAAACAGTAATTAGCTACAATAGCTGCATAAATGCTTAAAACAAACATAACATTTTGAAGATTCTTTTGAACGTTATTCTAAGTGATCCTACTGTTAAATGAAAAATTAAAAACACAACATGCATGGATATTTCTTAAGATTCAATGAACCTAATCAACACTCCAAGTATAAATTGTGATGGCCTGTTGGGAAAGGAACTGTAAGGAAGCTACCTACAGAAAAGTGTAAAATCGAACTAAAGTAAATGGGACTGGGAGTGGATGAACCTGCACAATGGGATTATATCTTCCTCTATATCTCTGGTCCATAGAGACAACTCCAACTGCACTGCAGTGATCGGATGAACTGCATGTGCCATCCAATGGTATCCACACTAGCCTCAGACAAGCCAACATATTTCACTTTTCCTTCTTCAACCAATTTCTTGAGTTCCCCCATCTACACTTGGCATTGAAGAAGTCAGACGCAGTTCATGAAATCAAAGCACAGTGCACAATTAACAGATACACAGAGTTTCCTCTATAGGCACTGTCTGGTCAATGCAATGCTGGAAATACAGATCAATGTAGTCAACTGCAAGGCGCTCAAGGCTTGCTTCGCAGCACGCACGCACATAATCTGGAGTGCCGTTCACAAGCATGCCACTGGCATCAAACCCTGTAATGCCGCACTTGGTGTCCACTTGCACTTTCTCACAAGGCAATTGCTTTAGCGCCTGCTCAACACAATGTCTCCATACGACTTATTCAGTTATCAAGGAAAAAATAATGCATTATTCAGTTATCGAGGAAAAAATAATGCAATTTATATGTATCAATAACATGCAATCAAGATGAACAAAATATGTGATTTGGGATTCATCAGTTTCATACATTATAGCTGAAAGCCCGAGACCATATGGTACAAGTACTTCAGTGATCAACTGATTATTTGAAGCCCTGGTTTTGCTGCAACGGACTACTACTAACAGCGGATTGGGGCTTACAGATGGCAATCTTGGAAACTAGTAACCAGAGCACTGATAAGTCGTGGATACGGTAAGAAGGAGATCGCTACTGCTTGCCAGATTTCCGTAAGTACAAAAGCAAGTATCATGATTCAATTAAAATGACTTTGGAGGGACATTCCACATTTATATATTCCCCCCTTTGCAATGTTAAAGCTGTAGTGTAAAGTGTTTTGCAACGAAAATGCCTGATCCAAAGAACTTAATGCAATCATTACATCATATTTGTAGGCAGTTTCATGCAATTCTAACATCTGAACTAGGCAAATGGAGCAAAGGTGGTAAATTTCCTGAGTTTACAAAAGCAATACTTGGAATAAATATTCACATTTCATCTAATTCCATCTCTATGAGACTATGACCAAATATTACAACTCTCCATCGTCTAGTTCATCTACTTATGAAGTTATGAGCTCAAAATGCAATCAGAAGACAAAAAGTAGTGCATGATTCCACGAAGTGCTGGTTCGTATTCTTAACTTCTCAAAGTGCTTGGACCATTTCTATTATCACACAGTACCACTTCAAAGAACTAGAATCTTAAATCAAATCCCACATATATAATCGTCGAAATAATGGAAATGCCTACCTAACGATTCTCTCATCCTTACCACAGAACATTACAACTCCATTGCCCTCCAAAAAAACGATACACAAACATGTCACTGTGAGTCTGGGAGCCACGAAGATTTTACCTTTCCGAGCAGGACTTCGTTGGTGCGCGGCCCGTAGGCGTCAGCGGTGTCGAAGAAGGTGACGCTGGCCTCGAACGCGCGGCTAATGACGGCGACGCCGGCTTCCTCCGGGATCGGCGCGTCGTAGACGCCGGTGAGGCCCATGCACCCGAACCCAAGCTTGGACACCTGCCTCGCACATCGCACATCCCCAATCGATCAATCCCGCAGCTCTATTCGCTTCGCTTCCAAAGATTCGCGAGCAGATGCAGGCAGGAACCAAGAACAAGAACACGACAAACACTCGGAACGATCGGAGCTTGATCTCGCGACCGGTTTAGCTACCTCGAGGCCCTGGGTACCGAGCTTCACCCTGGGCATCTGGCTCTGCTCCTCCTCCATGGATCGAGCCCCCGCCGGGGGGAGGGGATTTGCTATTTTGGGACTCTAAAGATTAGCAGGTCGCTCATTTGCCACTCCTTACCGACACGTGGGTCTATCCGTGTCTGTGATAGTTGGTCAGAGTGGCAAAATAGCGAATCCACTTTACATAGTAACAAAAGGCAAATTTTTTGCGGCCCCTCCGGTAGGCGCAGCGCTGGTAGGAGAAGGCAAGGCAAGGCAAGCAGGATTTTAGTCCTCGGACTTCAAAGTCATTCAAACTAGAGGATCCCAATTGCAAGGTAGGAGGAAGGCAAGGCCAGAAAAGACCAGGCGTTGTTGGGATACGTGCTACTATAAGTGCTAATATGTGCTCGATCTAAACTAGTCATTAGTGCCGGTTCCAAACTGGCACAGATTATCAGGAACTTAGGGTGCGTTTGGTTGAGTGGATGAGGGTGGATGAAACCATCCTATCAGTTTTTTTGGTCTGTTTGGTTTGGGGGTAAGGGTGGATGGAACCATCCCAGCACAGGAATATTCCTCTTAGATCCTGGATGGAGAGGTACTCAAAAAAGTCACGTACGCAGCCATCCAACTTCTCCTCACTCTAGATCTGGTGCGTCTCTTCACTCATCCAGCCTACCAAACAAAAAACAGGCTCATCCCGTCCCACCCAACCAAACAGTCTGCTCGGATGGTCCCATCCCAAAAACACATAGATGGGGTGACCCGATCCACCCTTGTCCTCAAACCAAACGCACCCTTATATGAATCATTCATCTATGTCGATTCAGAACTCCTATCCATCTATGTCAGCTTATGGATAGAACAAACACCGTTAATTTTTAAAATATTTTTTAATATGCTATCCTAGCGTTGTGCATTGGGCTAGCTAGTTCCTACTACATCTTGCCTGTGTCCTACTGTCAGAAGTAGGGGTCGTCGTCGTCATCATAGTCCTTTGGCTCCTCCAGGTTAGAGAAAGAGTTGCTGGAGTTGAAGGAGTTTGGGCCTCGATTGGCATTCGAGGAGTCGACATTCTCATTTGCAATAAAAATTTCGAGCTCTTCACCATATTCCTAGACGCGATGGGGAATGGGTTCCTAGGCGATTAAAGGCTTCCCACCGAAGTTGGTGGAGTTGTCAACATTGTCACCACCGGACCATCGAACCCGACGCTTCTCATATGACTCATCGTCGTCCTTCTCCTTCTTTTCCTCCTCCTCTTCATCGTCAGATGTCAATGTGGCGATGGGTTGATTCTCGCCGTCATCGTCAGAGGCGGCGGGGCTGCACATCGAAGCCAAAGATGCCAGCGGCAAAGACGACCGAAATTGCCACTTGGGTGATAAGAGGAGGGGCGAGAACAAGACGCCTCTTCTCCCCAGCCTTCGACTACTTCTAGCCGCTGGCTAGCGGCTCCTCCTTGTCGTCGGGCTCCATCTTTGCGTCGGAGTCGGAATCGGAGTGTCCCTCCTCCTCTACGCCAGAATCATGTTCCTCCTCCGCACCAGAGTTTAGCAACAATAGCAGTGAGTCGGGCGTCGACGAGAGTGGCAAGAACGCTAGCGGGACCAGCTGGAACACTAAGACAAGTGCGGTGAGTGGGGCAACAACGAGTGGGATGGAGAAGAAGAGACCGACATGGCACGGCGGGGAATGGGAAATCGATCGAATCAAAGTGGCAAGCAATGAAATCATAGTACGGAATGCCAAGTGTTTGCACACGAAAATTGTTATATGTGCTGGTTCTATTTACAAACCACATTACTACAGAACATATCATCAATGCCGATTCCAAACCGTCATTAGTGATAATTTATGAACCGAAATAGAATAATAGGCCCTTATATGCCCAGTCATCTATGTCGACACAGATGACACATTTTCTGTGCCGGTAAATGGTTAGAACCAGCATAAATATATTATACAATGTTTTTAAATTTGTTAGCCTAGCTGCTTAAAAGGACCGGGATGTCGCCTAGAGGGGGTGAATAGGCGATTTCAAAATTTAAACACTAAATTAAACACAGCGGAAATATGTTCGGACTGTTCGAGTTCACCTCGGACTGTCCGAGTACTTCGGATAGTCCAAAGTCTATTCGGATAGTCCGAATGATACAGAGTGACTTCGAATTCAATTCAAGTCTCACAGATTCAAGGATACCACCTGCACCAAAGATAGTTCACAAGCAAATATAGGTGTAATAGTATCACACAAGACAAGATAATCAATTCAATTGCAAAGTAAGCAAGTAAATCAAATTTGAGAGTGAAAGGGATAAAACCGAAATGAAGATGGAGACGCAAAGATGTTTGTTCCCGAAGTTCGGATCCTTGAGGGGATCCTACGTCTTCGTTGAGGCGGCTCGGTCACACTTGAGCCAGGATCTTTTTCAATCCTTCCCTCACCAGTGTTGTACAATGCACTCGCCGGCTTCACTCCTTTAATTTCTTTCCTTGCGGAGGTGAAATCGAGCCTTCACAAACTTGACACGGCGCACCACACAAAACTCGGTGGCTCGTGACCAACTCCTAACTGTTTAGGAGTCCCCAACCTCTAAAAGTAACAAATGCCCACGAAGAATGAACTTGGAGATGACTACAAGTGCTCAAAGGTCAATTCTTGCTCAATTCACACTCACACCTCCTCCCAACTCTTCCAACCCTTCTTCCCAAGAGGATCACCTAGATCAAAGAGTGGAGGGGTCACTAGGGCTCAAGAACACACTAATTCCACAAAGGAATCACCTCCTAACCTTTCTCCCAATTCTCCCTCAATTCCTCCTTCCAACTCTTTCAAACCCTTCTCCATAGAGGATTACAAAGATCTAAGAGTAGAGGGGTTTTAAGGGGCTCAAGAACTCATGGGTAGCTCAAGGAATGGTGGTGCAACGGCTATTTTCAAGTGGGGAAGAGAGAGGTTTAAATAGAGGCTTCCACGGATCTGACCGTTACAGACAGTTCTGTGTATATTCGGATAGTCCGAGTAAATATTCGGATAGTCCGAGTAGTACAAGTAATGGAGACAGAGAGACCCAGCTCGGATAGTCCAAACAAACTTCAGATAGTCCAAGTCATTCGGATACTCCGAGTAAAACTCGGACAGTCCGAGGGTTGAAAATAGCCACTGCACACCCCCGACGAAAATAGACATAACTTTTGACTTCGGACTCCGTTTTGGGTGATCTTAGACTCTATGGAAAGCTAAGAACGAGAGCTACACAACCAACAAGCTCTCACTTCTCAAATCCCAAAGCATAAATGCAGAATTCACAGGAAAGACAAGGGAGACGTATAACTCTCACTTTTCGACACCACCAACACCACTCTCTCTATGTTTCACAAGGATGGATCACTTGAGCACTTGACACATCTAGAAGTCATTCTACATCGCATCCCTCTTAATAGTACGGCAATCCTTAGACTCAAATTAAATCAAAGATAATACAAGTTTAGAATAGTCACTTGCCGTCTTTTTCTTTATTATGCATGATGACATTCACCAAAAGATTGATGAAGCTTTCGCCTTATCCAACTTGACTCGATTCACCTCATGAGACTCTCGTCCCATCGACCTTGACTTGATCACCCTCCCCGACGATCTCCACGTCAAGTCGATCTTGACTTAGTCCTCAACTCTTGGTGATACCGTCGTCTTATTGACCTCGGCTTAACCGTCATCCTTTAACATACCTTGGTTATCGCACATACTCATGGGAACTAAATCTTTCCAAACCACTCATGAAAGATATTAGTCCAAAAGCTCAATAGATATAAATAGATTGATGTTTGTGAGCAATTAAGTATAACAAGTGTTTCATATAAATAAGCACAATATTAAATGGAAACACTTGACATGAAAAATATCTCTACTAAGTGCATCATGATAAATATGTAATGGCGCAAGATGCACTAGGAAGATAATTGCCAATATGATAAATCAACTAAACCATGGCAAGCACCACAATCTTTACTAAAATGGAGCACATGATAGAATATACAAGAATTACACATGTGCAAATAACATTTAGAGCATGAGCAAATATGTGATCCAACTCTAGATTAAACTTTATCAAAGAAAGTGCATGAGAAGATATACAAACAAGGCAAGCATGCACCAAGTCAATTTATAGCAATGTGAAGTTTAACTCTAATTAAGACATGCATACTAGAAAAAAGACACATATTAAAATCAAGTGAGTATATATGCACAAATAGATGTGAAATGAACCAGTGTGCATATATAGGCAATATGTTACTTAGAGCTCACTATGCATTTGCAAAAGAGAGACGCAATAATAAGTAGAGAAGGGATACTGAGATTGCATGCCTCATCTTTACTTATTCACTTGACCTAAATAATTCTTCCATTTGGATGAGACAAATAATCTTAGCAACAAACTTGTTAGTCTCATAATACAAATAAATGCATACTAGAGATTTGACATTGGGCAAGCACTAATTCAAGCATTTACACATTTACTAATAATTGTTATTATATGTGTTTATCATTAATCACCAAAATCACTTATGTGTCTAGATGCACTTTCACTACTTGCTACACTACCCTAGCTATCTACATCTAGAGTTCGTCGTCATTGTCATCCTCCGCATCAGGGTCGGAGGAGCCGCCACTACCGTCACCATCGGTGAGTGCAGCAGGGCTGTCTGTAGGGCCGAGGAGGTGTCCCCATTGTCAGACCCTCGCATCCATTCGTTCACCTCCGACAATGATGACTCCACCTCTGAGACGGGGGTGAGCTCCTCCTCCTCTAACTAGTCATCGTCCTCCTTCTTCGGCTCGATCATCGGCGACAAGGCCACACGCTGAAGCATCTAAGGATGGAGGCAGCGATGTGGCATGATGGCTCCACTGCTTGGGCACCGGCTCCTCCTCCTCACTGTGCTCCTTGTCGGTTGGCTCCTGATCACTAGCCAACTATCGCGGCCATGGCGAGGCCGGCGCGGTGAGGCAGGTTGAGAGGGCACCAGAATCGGAGACGGCAACCACAACAACAGAGACACTAGGGACTGGACCATGGTGGTGAGGGAGGAGTGGAAAATGGGGCTGTGATTGAGATAGAAATATGAAGTTGGAGAGAGGTGGAGATCGAGATGCCAAAGAAGTTAAGTTTTTTTGTGAATGGGGCCAGATCTAAAACGATTGGAATACATTATATGTATGAGGAAATTTTTTTTGCAAAACACCTTGAGAGTCAAAACATTATGTGTGTCGGTTGTAATTACCAGCCTGCACATATGACTACGGAATGACGCGACTCTTCAGTGGACACGCAACAAAAGCTTTATGTGTGCCGGAGCTAATTTCAAACCAGCACAGATATACAGATTATATGTTTCTGGTCGTTACGCTAACTAGCATAGATACATCCGTGCCTGTTGGTAATTGCAACTGACACATATAATTTGTAATTTGTGCTGACTGGTAATTAGCACCAGCACATATAAACTTTTGTCGTGTGACCACCGAAAACCGACACTAATAACCTTATATGTGTTGGTTTTAACTGAATCAACACAAATATACATGTAAATATAACCTGTTTTGGTGTAGTGCCGACACAAATGAGCTCTTCTTGCTTGACCGCTTAAGAACCGACACAAATATTCTTATGTGTGCCAAATCGGCACTGATATACTCCCTCCGGTCACAAATATTTGTGATTTGAAGTACGCGCAAATTAAAGTTTTAAAACTTTAGCTACAAATATCTTTTAAAGTATTTAGATAAAGTACATGAAAATCATTTGTGTAGATTCATCTTTAAGAGTACTTTCGTAATATAATAATTTTAGTGGGTTTAATAAATGAATTATGATAGTAATTAGTGGTCAAAGGTGTATTTTGGAGACCGTGTTAATATCCAAAATGACACTTATTTGTGAGTGGAGGGAGTACCAGTATATATGACCTATTTTGTTGTAGCTAGAACACTTGTCAGTCGGGGTGCACTTTTACTAGGCAGGTATGGAAGAGCGTCTTCAATTTTTTTTTGCACATTCCTCTCCAACGCGGAATCCCGAATTCCATTTGGAACATTGTGAAATATCATAAAGGGGGCAGCCTCCCAATTAGACCAAGGTGATTGATGGACTCCGTATTTATGCGGCATATCTCATATTAAAAAAATTGGTTCTATACCATTAAAAGATCCCTAATTTTGGTTTATACCACCGAAAGATTTTGGTGCACTTTAATACCACTAAAAGACTCCCAATTATCCTTTTTTACTATTCCATCCAACTTACCGTCAACTAATGACCATTTTACCCCTCCCTCTTCACTAATTTACAGACAATCTACCCTTTCCTCCTTCCTCCCCTTCCTCTACCTCACCGAACGTGGTCAAGATGGTTCCCTCTTGGGCCATGCGACAATCGGCTGGGTCGGTGACATGGATGGCGAGGACGAAGCGGTGAGGTGGCCGGGCAGTGGAACGAAGCTCAACATGGCTAGGGCAGAGGGCTTAACAGGGGAGGCAGTCACTGGGGAGCAAGGGTGATGGGAAAACTGAGCCTCCTGGGAGTAGGGGCGATGCGAGAAGCAGAGCCGCCGGGGAGCAGGGCGTGACAGGCCGGGGAGGCAGCACTGCCTAGGAGAAGGTGGGAGGAAAAGCCGCTGAGGAGCAGCGCGCAACGGGAGAGGCAACATCGCCTAGGAGAAGAGGGAGGCGAAGCTGCGAGCTGCCAGGGTGCAGGGTGTGACGTGGGAGGCAGAGTCGCAAGCTGCCAAGGAGTGGCGCGCGATGAGGTTGGGTGCCACCTGGGAGCACTAGCACAGGAAAGTCTATCACTGGCGGTTCATAAACATCATCACTGGCGATTTTCGAACCGCCAGTGATTAATTGACAATGATACCCGAGGGGCCATCACTGGCGATTACAGAACCGCCAATGGTAAGTGGTTCCATATACCAGCCGCCAGTGATATCATACACATCACCGATGGCTCCATATACCAGCCACGAGTGATGTGAATGATATCACTGGCGATTCCATATATGAGCCACCGGTGATGAATGTCCTAGCCCCTACAACTCATGCCTACATTTGCTAGCCCCATGCAATTCCGATCACATAATTCATAATTCACATATTATCACATCAAAGAAGTCATACATGATCACAGAATCATATTATCACATCACAGAAGTCATACAATTCACATATTATCACCTCATGATCATATAGCTTCAACTCACATCACAGAATTCATACAATCACATATTATCACCAAATAATATATATTATCACCTTATAAATATGTCACAATGTTTACAACCCATGTTACAATGTTTCACTAAGCCCCAGAGTTTAGACGCCCATGTGGATTAACAATTTGTGATATGATAAAGTTAGCTAGCAGTTCTCTAATGTCAGAAAGAAAATTATACTCGATATTGCTCACGTTGAGGTCAAATTCTGTTGGGCTTCGTAGACTCATAATCTGTTGCATATGACGGGTAACATAAAATCCACAAGCATGGTCTCCGGGCTAGTGGTGGCATTACACAGGTAGAGATACAATGCAAAATAATTAGTTCGGCAGAAACTATGAATAATTCAATTTAGAGAAGTATTTGTAGGCATGTACCGAGATTTTCTCACAGTATCGAAGAACAGTGCCCTTATCAACATGATGCTTCCTCCCTTTTTGAACGTACTTCTCGAACACCAAATTGAGTAGCCTCGTCAAATCATTGAACTCATGTGTTGGGCCATCTCTTTTTGAGTCGAGGTAGAAAACCTTGTTCTGGTAAGAGACTATGACCGCCAAAATCCAATGAAAATCTTTATTAAATGGCAATAAGAAATATTCTTTGTCTTGTTGTTTGAGCATTGCATTCTTGATGTAGTTCCCGGCTCGATTGATAGCTTTTTTGATATTATCTTGGGTTACAAGCCCTGGATCGAGAAAACCGACTGGGGTGTTGGTTTGTTTGGCATTTAGCTTTATGAGGCTGCAAAGATATAAGTGATTGTTATATATGTCGATGAAACTAGCCAGGAAGTAGAAATATGAAAGAGAATTGCGGTCACTTACATTGAAAAGCATCGGAGGAGCAAGACATCTAGCTCCTCAAGACAGTACATGTGCCATAGGTCCAAGAAGTTCATCGCAAAATAACTTTCTTCGTCCAGGAAATGGTTGGCCTTTAGCTTGGCGAGATACCGAACTCTCGATCTCTCTCGGGCAACCAGGACTTCTACAGGTAATATTCATGTAGGTTGCGGCAGGAAGGACCCATATCGACCAATGCTTCCGTAGCCAACGATGCTCCAAGCTTAAAGCATTTGTTGCTCGATGGCCAGTGCAATGTTTTCTTAGGCATAGTAGCTGACATAGAAGTCACCTTGCCCTTGGCTCTGCTCTTCGTAGGTGTAGAATACTTAGGCGGGGAGATCACTGCACGCTTCTTTGCTTGTGAGCTTGTTTATGACTTGGAAGGTTTAGCGGCCACCTTTGATATGGCTTTTCTAGGAGGTATCTCCTTTTCTTCTTGTGGTAGTGGCTCCAGGGTTTTGGCGGTTTCAGCACCCTCAGGCAAGGTCTCCAGTACAATGTCCTTCTTGGGCCACTATACGAACAAATGGATGACATCCCTTACTATGGTCATGTCATCATTTGAGGGATTCACCAGGGGGATGCTCTGTCGGGACCCTAAATCTAAGATCTGGTATTTCTCATACATCACTAGTTCAGGATCAATTGTAGTGAGCACAAGTGACTTCATCAATGGATGTCATCATAGCACATCGAAAGAAAAGTACTAGATATAACCTCCACTTATTACAAATAAGATCCAAATGCCACACAGGGCTAAATAACAAGTTCATCAGAGTAACTTATTGCAGCTAATAGACAAATTAAATAAGATAGATGTCCCATCAAGAGCCACAGGCTTTTGACTGGGAAGCACGTCCAGCTACTCACCTCCAGGTAGATCGTCGTCAAATAGCGGGCATGATTCTTTAACTTCTTGTCCTACCGGGATGAATAGGCAGCCCACAGACAAAGGTTTGCAAGAATAAGTATAGACGAATACTCAGCAAATGCCACATAGTGGATTAATGCAATTCTATCAATTATATGCAAGCTTAGTACAAAGAATATTTCACATGGTTATTTTGCACAAACAACATTTAACAAAGACTTAATAATATAATAGATTCAAAAGCAAGTAAGCAAATTATTTGATAAACAACATTTTAATCCATAAGCAAAGACACACAGCCTAATTACAGCACAAAGCTTGATAACCTGCACCCAGCATTAACCACAGTGATAACTCACCATTTGCATTTAACAACACTATATCTTGCTCAATACAACCAAGAACTTGTTCATGACTGAGAACACGACTATTCAAATAGTTTCTATGTCGGGACCCGGTTTTACTAAACCAAACCCCTCTGTGTTAACAGTACGTGTCCCAAGGATCAAGCACGTACCCACAGTAAAACAGAAAAAAGTATCAATACCAACACTGCATTAACTAATAAAATAGATCAGAGTACGGCGAAGCATTTATTACCATAGCTTATAACATCGGAAGAACCAAATAAACAACTGAAGTAGACCCATCATCGACCACACAAACCGATTTGGGAAGCTTCTAGTATTCGGATCACCTTAGGAAAATACAACGTTGTCTGCGTATCCTCATGGTCCCGACGCTTTCGTGGAATAAGCACCCGAATAAAAGCGGGTTAGCACGCGAATGCTAGCAAGTCTTTCCTGGGAAGGGCCAGGCTAGGCTTATCCTAGGAAAGATAGTGGCTCATTTGCATAAAAGCATTTAACTTAACAGTATAAAAACATTTAACAAAACATAAGTAAATAAATAGCAATTCTCATGATTAATCTCAACAATAAGGTAAACATGGCATAATTCTCAAACTCAGTGTCTCATATCTCAGGTTTTTCATTAACTCAAATCATCATCTCAATAAAGTTCTCATGCTCGTTCTCGTTCATCATGGATCATCTAGCAACGGCACACTGCCGGAAAAACCTTACCCAAGTCAAAATTAATTAAGGTGTAGCTACGATGTGAAAAACCACCAAGACGCTCATAACCGGGAGCACGGCCATTCGAATGGGTTTACACTCTGCAGAGGTTGCACGCTTTCTCCGCAAGATACGATACTCCCCCGTCGGAAAGCATCGTAACAAAATCCATCAAAAGACCAACCCCGAGTTTGACACGGTCATACGATATTCACACAAGTACCGGGGCTCCGATCACACGATATTCACACAAGTACCCGAAGTCCAACCCGGGCTATACACCAAGCAATGGCGCATCCTCGGGAGCTCACCCACGGTGCAAGGGCGGTGGCAATCCCAACGTTACTCTCCTCTAGATCGGGCCCGCCCCATTCAGGACTTCGCGGTCGCACGGAAATTCTCGATTAAATCCATCACGATCATCGTCCTAGGGACCGGAGCGTCGACTCAAGTCACCCGCTCCGAGTCAAATTATTAGTTGGTCAAAATTTTAATTAATGAGTGAATAATCCCACCGTAAAACCCAAGTTCTCATGTCTCATACTCAGATACTCCAGATTCTCATACTAAAGGGCTTAATGGTGATCGTATGATTGGGAATCACTCCCCGGTGACTATCTAAGCAATGCTAAGCCAACTAATAATTAAAAACAGTGGCAAATTACATAATATTATCATCCTAAGGTTGTCATGATCGTGGGTGCATACCCTGTAAATAACGACATGCACTAGGAATCACTATAACAAATACGCATGATTTAATTAAATAGCAATTTTGGCAAAATCTAGAAAATTGGGATTCTAGGGGGAAAGACTTGCCTTCCTGATCTCCTTGACCTTGCGGAACGTCGGCGGCGTCGGCGAACTCTCCTTCGTCACCCACGTGATCTATCGCACGCAAATCGAGAAGAACAATAATAAAAAAACCAGAAATAGTAAACCAATTGAAAAATTATATAAAAATTACAGTAGATAGATATGAATTTTATGAACTTTTAGAAACTGGAATCTCCGGATTTGGAGTTCGGATGAATCCGTAGCGTAATAGTGAAGGATCACTATTGCTAAAATTCGAGAAAATTGGGAAAGAGTACTGTAGCTAGCGGGCCGGGTACTGTAGCAGAAACCCCACGCGTGAAGGGATAAGATGCTGGCTGCATCTGCATCTTGAGGCTGAGAAAAATCAAAGAAGGAAGAGAGCGGAAGCTAGAGAGAGAAAGAAAGAAGAAGAAGAAGGGAGGAAGGAGGAGAGAGGGCGCCGGCGGCGAGGCGGCTCCGGCAAGGGCGGTGCGAGCGGCGGCGGCGGCTCGGTTCGGCACACGCGACGCCAGCGAGGAGCAGCTACGGCGGCGGCGGCTCTGCGCAAGGACAGCGCGAGCGACAGGGCGCGTCGGCACGCGCGGCCGGTGACGAGGCGAGGCCCGGCGGTGCAGCGCACCGCGGTGGGGCCAGCCGGGAGCAGCGGCGACCTCGCGGGGAGGCGCGGCCGGCGGCGGCTACGGCGGCACGGCGCGTCGCGGAGGAGGAGCGGCGGCGCGCGGGGCGTGGCCGGGGACGGCGCGGCGTGGGCTGGGTGCGGGCGCTGGGCAGCGCGGTGCGGCGACAGTGAGGCCAGCGATGGCGGCTGCAGGAGCAGTGGCGCGCGGTAGCCCGCGACGGGGCGGCTCGACTCGGTGGGCACAAGGGGCATCGGGGAAGGCAGCGAGGTGGCGCTACCTCAACGGCGACGATAGACACAGCGATGTCGACGGTAAGAGGACGATGATGACGATGGCAGGCGACGGCACCTCGATGCATGTCCAGATTGATTTAGGGAGGAACTAGGTTAATTGGGGGGGGGGGTTTATATAGGAAATTAGAGATGAGTTTGTGTTGGATTAGGATTAGACTCGGTTTTATTGGAGATAGGGTCTGAGGGATAAATGATTTGGTTTAGAGATAAACGAGGCACTAAGACGTGCATGCACTGAAAATCACGACCTGGATGGGTAGGCCACGGCTGGAAAAAGGGAAGAAAAGAATAGGAGAGAGAAAAAGAAAAGAAAGGAAAGAAAAAAAAATAGGATTTCAGATTTTGATTTTTTTTCTATCAGTGATTTTGAAATAAAGAAAATTTACGGATGTCACATTCTAACACTCTGCAGAAGTTGCACATCTTTACCCATAAGATACTCATATCTCAACTTCTAGCCAGAAAGGAGACACTTGTAACCTAATAGTTACGAGAATAAATTTAAGCAAGTGGTCCTCCCGATGACTACTGTACCACCCAGAGCCAAACATCTGGATCACTGGGCTACACACAGTTAGTACAGCAGCATTGAATGGATGATGGCTCTCATAAGCCGCACATCTCCCCCAGATACCCCCAACACATGATCATATCTCCTAGCTTGCCATGAGGTACCACAAGCTCACACTTAGTAACTCAATTGTTAGGCTTAACCGAAGTCAAACTCATGGTATGTACGGTATTTTGCCTGGCATGCTTTTATAAGATTAAGCCCTTAGGGTAACTATGGCAAGACTTCCTTCTAGATTTGCCTCTTAGCCTAGCTACACAGGCTCCACCGATACATAGTACCACTTGCCTTAGTCAAAACACCCACCCAGATTGGTTAATAAATTGCAACACATGCAACAATCACATAAGAGCAACACATGCTCAACCAATATGGAGCAACACATGTCTCCCTCACGTAAAAGCAACACATGCATTTACTCTCAGTTCAATATCTCTCTTAGTCAATATTAATTAAACCAAACCCAGGTAACATGCGAGACTAAGCAAACTAAATATGACTACCATCCCACATGGTATCATCACTATCCAATTAAAATGATGACACATCTATGTTACAAAGGATAACAGGTAATACAATATTTCAAAGGATGGAATATTATTCAAATTAGTATAACTAAATTCCCAATAAAATAAATTAAACATAGCAATGCAAAATTTAAATCAAATTCATTTTATTTGCAAATGGGATCAACATGATCAAGGACTGTGTGTAACTTGCCCCGTTGCCACTCCCACACTGGTCCTGTACCAAAGTCTTCTACCGGAACACCTTCCGAAGCACATGTTTCTACGTAAAAAAAATAATAAAGAAAATCCAAATAAATAAAATAATACAATAAAATATTTGAAAAATAAAAAATTATAAACAAATAGATCTCATTTTTCTAAATTTTTAGAGACCTGAATGGGATTTTTTGGACTTCTGGATCAAAAGATATGAATTCTACAAGTTTTAATCAATTTCTGAAAATCTAAACCAATTACTAAAATGAATTTCAGATTTTAAAACCCACTGTGCACCTGCGCCTACCACTGGGCCCCGCACGTTAGCCGCACGACCCACGGCAGATGCAGCCCACTCGGCCAGCGTGCGTGCACGATCCACCACCGCGCCCCTCTAACAACTGGACCCCACCAGTCCGCCTCACCCGAACCGAACTCGAATCGACCCGACCTGGATTGACTCGTCCCGGATCGATCCAACCCGCTACCAGTTAGATCTGAACCACCCGTCCAAGATCCGACGATTCACGACGTGCCACGTCGTTCCTCCGTCCCGGCGACCTAAACTCACGGTGGCGCGGCTCCGGCCACAGCGGCGCAAGTCCGGTGAGCTCAATCTCGCACTATAGAGCTCCAATCTACGCGTTCTTGGGCTCCATGGGTCCCTCTCTGCAGCGCTCACCTCCTGGGCCCATGAACTACCGCCGGTAATCACCGGCGGTGAGCCACGGCGGCACGAAGCGGCGGAGCTCTCAATCTCTCATCTACACGCGGCTACGGCCTTCCCAGAGCCAAACCAAGCCTAGATTTGCATCTATAGAGCTAGTGGGTGCTCACCGAGACAATGCGCAACCCCAAGGCCCCTCGGTTAGCTCCAGCGGCTAACAATGGCAGCAGCGGCGGCTATCTCCTATGGTGGCGACTCTCCGGTGGTTTGCTCACCCAACCGAGACTACGGCGAGATTCGCAACACCAATCTACGGTTATGGACCAAGAATTGTGGGCTAGAACTCACCAGCAGTGGTGGAATTTCTCATCGGAGCTCTACGGCCCCGATTCACCCCCTTCTCTCTTACCGGCGACTCACAGCTCCCTGAGGCGAACTGGCGGCGGCTATGAACCCTAGGGGCTAGGACGCTCCTACCCGAGGGTTTAAATAGGGTCGGGGACCCCTAGGTCGGACTGGACGCCAAAGCCCGGCCCGCAGAGGTGCAACCATCCTCTCCAAATCTGGCATGGAGACGGGGAAGACGATGGTGACAATCCGACGGCTCTCCTGGCGCCACCTCGCGCGAACCATCGTCCGCGATACACGTGCACCGGTTCGGTCTATTAAGTGGCATCCAACGGCCCATAATACGCATGTGCACGCATGGACGACTCGGATTAAGCCACGACACTCCTTATCCCGAAAAGAATTAAAATTCTATTTATCTATTTACAGCTTTGTTGTTTAATGATTTCTATTTATTAAAATTATCAAATAACTTTAGAAAAATCTGGAAACATTCCCAAAAATACTGTAGAGTATCTAAAACCTAGGAAAATTTTATCAAGCATTTTTCATCATTACATTACCTTATTAATTTATTTTAGTGCTCTATGTTAATTGTAGAAATGATTTTTAGAGATTTTTGACTATGGGAAAAATCATAGAATGGATTTTCACTATTAACTAGGTTAAAACAAAATATTTGGGGCTTACAAAAAATCAGGATGTTACATGCTCTTGGCGTTGTCAAGTACGAAGTCCACTTCTACCTTCGTGTAGCCCGCCGCTAGGTTCATACCATGAACCTTCATCCCCGGAAAGCATGGATACACCACCCCTCGCCCTACCTCGATGGAGAGAGTGGCGCTAAACGTCACGAATAGCTTGCAAGAGATAGTCACCTACATCGGGGTTTGTTCCCATTAGAATAGGGACTAACCTGCTTTCATATGAATAGATATATAAATACACATACCTTGAGTTGGTCCACTGGGTACTAGGTGTCGGCTACACCTTTTGGGGTAGCCGGGTAGGTGCGGAAGCGCAACTACTTTTAAATGGAGGGGGGTGGCATCGATAGCTTCGTGCAAAGGGTCGGCGTCGAGAGGAGGGTTGGCTTTAAATCGAGTACATATGATCCATGAAAGTACTTGACTAGTTTATGTTGCGCCTATTAAGCCCTTTTTTCCAGCCCTTGCCTACCATTTTTCTATCAATGATTGGCCCAAAAAAAAGTGGCAAGACATTATATTATTAGTTTCTTGATTAATTAGTTCTGTTGTTGAGTACAGTTTTTAGAAACATAGTAGGAGCTAATAGTTAATTGCCTAGGATGTATGTACGCATCACATGAGGATTTAGTCATTCCTTCTGTTAAAAAATTTCCAAATATAGGTAGGGCACTTACGGGCCATAGTGCCATGTGTGAGTACCCCCATGATAGACAATATGAGCATGTACCTTGCACATTAAAGGTTTACTGTATTTAATTGAGTTGAGATATAAGCTAATGTGTGCTAAGATTTATTCTGTGTTCATCTACAGATATTGTTGCATTACCCTGTGCTCATCTACACAATGATGTTGTTTTCTATTTTTACAGTGTTGAGATTAATGATGGTTCACTAGTGAAGCAAAGAATGAAATCACAGGTTCATGCATGTCAATACATCCATGCCTAAATGCCAATCGCACCAAAACCAATCGTGATTCTAAGTGACAGTAGTAACCACTAGCTAAAAAGTATACTAGATTGGATTTGCTGGTAAGTAACCTAATTAACAAGAATGTTTCCTATGAAAAAATATAAAATATTTGAATACGGGTGCGACGGCGATAGGGACATCTGTGACGGGGGCGGGGACTGGCGACGAGGATGCGGACGGGGTCGACAATGGGGACGGGGAGGCTGGCCGTGGTGGAGATGGGTGCGTCGATGATGGGGGCACAGGCGACGAGGGCGGGGGCGGGGGCTCCAGCGATGAGGATGCGGACTGGGTCGACAACGGGGGCGGGACGCCGGCAACGAGGATGCGGACAGGGTCGACGACGGGGATGCCGGCGATGGAGACGCAGATAGGGTCGGCGACGGTGGTGGCGCTCTCGCGGGAAACCTAGCGCGGGACTTAGAAAATTTTTTGGGTAGGAGAAGAGCGGGGACTATAAAGAGATCATATCACTAGCAGTTCCAGAGAAGAACCGGTGCTGATATATCATATCACTAACTGTTCGTCTGGAGAACCGCTCCTGATACTAAATATCACTAGCGGTTCCAATAGAGAACCTGTCACATACCCAAATTTCAAATTTGGTATAATTTTTTTGCAAAAATTATAATTATATTCTTGTAATCATTCTCAATTTTTAAGAATATTCTAAACTAAACTTCCTATTTAATCCCTAAAGAAAATACCTTATCTATCTTTTCTAAAAATATAAATCCCATAAAAATAGATAAATAAATAAATTATATTTTATATTTGAATTATCCTCTTTTTTATGAATTTTTAGAAATTTATTTCATATTTTTCTGAGCTTTCTATAGCTCTCTATGAATTTTTAAAACCCCAATTAAATCCTGGAAAATCTTTTCTTATTTAAACTTAGAACTTTCCTTTTTAAGCAAACCTCGGAGTACACCTTCCCTTTTGGGAAGCACGCCTACACTTAAGTCCATCTCACCGAATCTTTCACTGACCCTTGGGCTCCAAGTGTCAGCTATAGCAGCTAATCAAACGGCGCCCATTGAATCACCTTTAATCCGATGGCGCCCTCAGTTTCTTCTACCTCCATCCCGAGTGGCGCCTTGCTCAGCCCGTCGGTGCCGCCATTGCCCAGGGGAAAGCTCCATGTCTGCCGCTACAAGCCAGTCTCTGCCCCGGTTTCGCCTCCATCGGATAACCCTTCTTGCTGCCGACGCCTGCCACCGTGTCATCACCTGCCACCGCGTCATCACCCTTATCCACAGCTTCTGGCCGGCGAATTGCTCGCTGCCACTTCATACAGCCGCCGCCGCCATGAAGCTTCCCTATTCATGCCCGCTACTCCACCTCTAAAACCTCTTCCCCAGCGCCGCAACTCCCTCAAGCTTCACCTCCACTCCTTCCCTCTTCCTCAACTGCCTTGAACTGCCCTCACCGTCACCTCCTTCTCCAACTCCGGCGACCTCCCATCTTCCCATTCCAGTCCCTTTCAGGCCTCGACACCTATACATAAATGTTCCACTCCTCCCCGCGAACCTAACCCAGCCATCACCCAATCCCAACCCTTATCGGAGCTCTCTATAAATTATAGAAGCAGATTTGGAAACAGAGTTTTGCCGTCTTGGGTTAAGGATCGAGCCAGTAAATGCTGCGATTAACACTCAAGGGCACTAGATGGGTGTTCCGAAGAGGCACATCTAGAAATCATTTGCTTCTATAAAAATTGGGTTTAATGGATAAGAATGACACAAAATTTTCTCCCATCCATGTAGTAGGCCACTATATGGGTAAAGCTGGGTAGATTTTGTAGAGCTAATAACAAATTTATTGATGGACCCTACTTCTCGTATATGAAGTTGTGTCAATTGGGTGATGCCTCTCTTATTTGTCAAAACCCATGAATTTGCCTTACAAAAATTATTATCTGGATAGCAAATAATTAAGGATGGAGAAAGGAGATAATGGTTTACAAACTCATTTAAATGTTTTAGAAAATAATTTTAAATAATGATTAAGTCTTAAAATGTTGCATTATATATTCCAGATAAATATAGCCTTTACCTTTCTTTGATTCCAATTGCATATAGTTAATATTTCATTTTTATGGAAACCTGCAAGTACGATTAGTACTTACCTACATTATGTGGGCAATTTTCTTATTTCTTGAACAGGATCTACTTTATAATTAGAAATGGACATTTATGAAGAAGACAGGAATTCGCATAGGATTGGTTTCTAAGGTTTACCTTATGCTCAGGCTTTGCCTATGGTATATGTGCATGTATTTTCTTTTTATTACCAGGCTATATCTCCACTTCCGCTGTAAAATATTTTATATCATGTAATAAAAATAAGCAGGTTGTACTATTTTGAATGCAACTGCAATCCTGGACGGTTGACATTCGGGTCAATTTCTGGTAAATTTTTACTAGGATTTGGTCCGTCACAGAATGGTATCAGAGCCTGGCTTAACCATAAGTAACTTTAGTTTGGTTAGATAGAAAATAATGAAATTAGGTTAGATAAAACACTAATTTTTCTCTTAAATCTTAAAACTTTATAAGAAAAAGCGTTAAAATTTAAATATTTACTATACTTCTTACCTAATTCTTTTAAAAATTGTACTCTTTCCCCATGCTATTTAAGAAAATTTCAAAAATTATTTCAAATCTTACCTTATAAAATGCTTTAAGTCCCCTTTCCTATAGTATCTTCAACAAGAAAATTTGGTAAATTTTAAGAAAATTATGTAGTTAACACCCAAATTTATGCATGAAACCATGAAAATTGCATATTTTTGCCTGAATTTTTGAATTTTCTCTTGTGTGTACTATAAAATAAGTTCAAAATTTTAATAATTACATTTTTACATTAGAAATTTTACTAATAATTAAAAAATCACTTTAACATTCATATTTAAATGAATAAGCCAGACTCTGAACCTACCTAATCATATATACACATAAAAACTATGTAGTCTAAAATCAATCACGACCAACTATAATAACTGTTTCGGTGCGGGCTGCGCGAGTGGTACCAAATCGAGGCAAACTCTGAATACTAGATATGACCCAAAAATAACAAGGGTCAAGGTCGGCTAGTGAGATGATGGGGAATAAGCTTCATCGTCGAGAGGAAAACAGCCCGGATCACCAACTAAGGCCCCTAAATGACCGCTCAGTGATAAAGGAGGTGGGAGGTGCAAAGACAGCCAGGAGGTTTGCCTAGAAGCAGCCACCCTTTAAAGAGGGCGTAATAGCTCACTGATCGAGCACCCTTGCGCTAAAGATGAACGGGGCTAAGCGATCTACCGAAGCTGTGGGATGTCAAAACGCATCGGTAGGGGAGCAGTTCCTATAGAGAACCGCTGCTGATGCTAAGTATCACTAGCGGATCGTTACATGAACCGCGAGTGATAGAGATTTTTTTCTGAAAAAGGGGAGCTGGTGGCGCTCGAACCCGCGACCACACAAGGAGCAGCGCACCTAAACTCGACCCTTTTAGCCAGTGTGCCCTTGAGACTTTGTCATCCTATTGGCACAGTGGTTTTTTTTTATCTTTTGTCTTGTGTTGTTATCTTTTGTCATCTTAAGTACATGTCTTATTTTTATTTATGTACTCTATTCCTGTTTATGGATTCTTTCCTATTATTTATTGTATCAGATATTGACTCTTCTTTTTAATCCTCTTGTATAGACTTTTGACTATTATTTTTTACTATTCTTATATTATTTTTATTTATTATTTGGCCCTTTGTAATCGATGGTGCAGATATTTTCCTTTTTCCTTATTTTTATAGTATTTCTCTGACGAATGTGGTGCCTCCGTTTCTCCTGCTTTATTTATATATAGATATATAAATTTACAGTAAGCTTACAAAATAGCAATTTGGTTTTTTTATAGAACATTATATTGTCATGTCAATATTATACAACATTACATTGATGACCAATACACGGTGATTAAGAGTACACATGACTAGTCATATGATTAGCCTTCTTTATGATCGACACGCACATAGTCTACTATATTAGCCGTTTCCTTTAACCCGGGATGGATGCCATCTTCGAACGGAGGAATCTCATCGAATTGGTTGTACTCCTCCTCATCCTCCACATTCTCGACTCCAACAATTCGTCGTTTTCCACTGAGAACTATGTGCTTCTTCTTATCAGAGGGGTTGGTGACATAGAAGACCTGTAAAACTTGATTTGCGAGCACAAAAGGGTCATCTCTATATCCCACACGCTGGAGGTCCACGGTGGCCACACCAAAGTCATCGCATTGCATACTCCCTGGACTAGCCCATTTGCATTGAAACAGCGGAATTTTGAAAATTACGAAGTCTAGCTCCCAAATCTCCTTAATGAATCCATAGTATGAGCTCATACTTTGCATTATCTGACCTTTATTGTGCTCCTCCTGAAATGCATCTATACGAACGCTGCTATTCTATACAGTGCTCTTCCTGTCCCGATGTATTGTATAGAATATGTATCCGTTTATGTCGTATTCTTGCCATGTCGCGACGGTGAATATCGGCTCCTTTGCTAACCATAGGAGTAGATCGGCACACGGTGTTCCGGTGAATCGTAGCTTGAACCAATCATTGAAACTATGATTTTGCTCATTTTTTATCCAACTTAGTTTGCCTTGGATACTGATGGCGTAGAGTTTCCTTGTGCTCATTAACGTAAGGGGTCACCTCGGTCATGTGGTTTAGGACAATGAAGTGGGCCTTGTAATACATGTCGATGTCAAGAGTGATTGTTTTCCTACCAACTGTTCCAATACCTTGTAGCCTGCCCTCATGGCGGGATATGAGCACACCAATGTAATCAACTTGAGACATGTAATCGATGCAAAATTCGATCACTTCTTCTGTTGCATAAGCTTCGATGATGTTGCCCTCAGGTCGATGTCTGTTGCGTACGAAGGACTTCAGAATTCCCATGTACCTCTCGAACGGATACATATAACGTAGAAACACCAGGCCATATAACTTTATCTCTCTAACAAGGTGAACAATGAGACGTACCATAATATCAAAAAAAGATAGGAGAAAGTACATCTCAAGTTCACACAAAATTGTTACTACTTTGGCTTACAGTGGATCAAGACCATCGAAATCGATTACCTTCTGAGAGATTGCATTGAAGAAATAGCAGAGCCTAGTGATTGTCTGTCGAACATTACGAGACAATATATTCCTTATTGCGACAGGAATCATCTGAGTCATTAGAACATGGCAAACATTTAGCTCTACATGTATCACATCAATGGAGCGTCGAACCTCCAAGTCTTGCCAATAAGGTAGGTCCAAAAAATTGACCTTTTCTTTCATATGCCATTCTGACTAGTTTTCGTGTTCTTCCTCTTCTTATAGCCTTTTTCCCTTTTCCCAAACTCAACATGAAAATCTATTAGCATATCATGAACTTCTTTTCCACTAACTGGTCGTGGAGCTGAGCCTTGCTCCTTAGTTCCGTCGAACTGTCTGGTCATCTTTCGATATGGATGAGTACGAAGAAACCTTCGATGGCGCATATACACAGTCTTCAGAGAGTTCCTTAGCCACACACTTGCGTTATCCTCCAAATAGTGAGGAAAAGTTTTGCTACCTTTCGTTGTCATGCCCGATAGGTTTTCAAGTGCGGAAAAATCGTTGATGGTGCAGAACAACATGGCGCATGGCATGAAGGTCTCCCGCTGGTCTGTGTCCCATACCTTCACCCCATTGTTCCACAGTGTCTAAAGTTCATCCACCAACGGTGCTAGGTACACATCAATATCATTTTCAGATTGCTTTGGGCCTTGGATTAGTATACACATCATAATGTACTTTCTCTTTATGCATACTTAAGGAGGAAGATTATATATGCATAGATTGACAGGCCAAGTGTTATGCTTGCTGCTCTAGTTACCAAGTGGATTCATACCGCCCATGCTCAACCCAAACTTCAAATTTCTGGGGTCTGCACCAAATTCCGAAAACTTATGGTTAATGTTTCTCCATTTGGGACCGTCTGTAGGGTGTCTGAGCTTGCCATCTTTCTTACGATCCTCTGAGTGCCACCTAAGCAGTCTAAACTCCTTCTGATTTCCAAACCAACGTATCAATCGTGTAGTCAACGGCAAGAACCACATAACCTTAGCTGGAGGTCCTCGATTTATCTCGACATCCTGATCACCGTCATCTTGGCCTTTGACATTCTTTTGTAGTGTGATTCTCCACAGACCGAGCATGAGTGCAAGTCTGCGTACTCTTTATGGTACAATATACAGTCGTTTCGACAAGCGTGGATTCTCTGCACATCCATTCCTAGGGGATAAATAACCCTTTTTGCGAGGTATATTGTTTCTGGCAACTCATTACCATCTGGAAGAAGATCCTTTAGAAATCCTAAGAGCTCCGTAAAACTCTTATTGGACCAGCGGTTCCTTGCCTTCAATTGTAGTAGTTCGAGAACAATCACTAACGTAGTGTGTTTTGGCTTGCAACCATCAAAGATTGGTTTCTTCAACCCTTCAGACCATTTTTTAAACTTAGCAAGCTCTTCTGTTGTCCCATAGTCCATTTCTACATCGTGCATCATGTTATCGAAATTGTACTCATTGTCAGACCATAATTCAACACCCGCATCATCGTTATCACCTTTGATGGTGTAATTATCACGCTCTTGTGTAATCTCTTGCTTACACTGACTCGTCCAACATAAATAACGTTCTTTGAATCCCCGCTTCATGAGATGAAACTTGATCTGATTTGAGTTTCTGAACAACTTCATGTTAGCACGGTCAATACATGGACAACATATCACATCAACCCCTCTCTCCTGCATATCCTCCACGACAACTCTTATAAACCCTTGTACGCCTCTGACATACTCTTCTGTCGCACGATTTCCCGTGTATATCAATATTCTATCCATTCTCTGCACAAATTTAATATGGTGATTTAATTAAGTAAATTCTTCGTACATAGTTTTAATCAAAAATACAAAGACAGAAATGAATATTAATTAATCTCACCCACTGCATACAAGCTACCATGAAAAAAAATCATGGATATTATTATATGGACATTAATTAATTATTTTCATCCACCACAAACTAGCTATCATAAACAAACCATAGATATTAATTAATTATTTGTATCCACCACAAACTAGCTATCATAAATAAATCATGGATATTAATTAATTATTTTCATCCACCACAAACAATCTATCATAACAAACATGGATATTAATTATTTTCAACCACCTTAAACTAGCTAGCTATAAGCACATGCATATCTATGAACGAGATGGATACTAATTATTCTTATCCATCTCAAACTAGCAAACATCAACCAATCCCATGGATATTAATTATTCAACACTCAATCTAGATCTAAATCTACACATGCATATCTCTCATCTACCTCAAACAAGCAACAAGAGAGCAATTAGCAAATGATTGAGGTACCGCTAACCTTTAAATAACTAAAGCTCCTGAGATCTTCAACAAATTTGTAATTTTTTTAAACCTTCTTACTGTTTCCCACCGCTGCCGCCGCTAAAGTTCGGGAGAACCACAGTGAGCAGCATTAATGAAGCTTCCTGACCACTGGAAGTAATAATGGAGGACACCATATCACTGGCGGTTTTTCAGACGAACTATTAGAGTTATGTGACTATCACTGGCGGTTCACCTAAAGAACCGCCAGTGATATGTCCCCGGCAGTTCCTTTCAAAATTTGGCTGGAGTTGGCGGGAGCCATGGTACCATATCATTGGCGGATGATCAGGTGGACCGCTAATGATAGTTTCACTAGCGGTTGAGTGGCCGAATTGCTAGTGATAGGGTACCATCACTGGCGGTTTTCCGTACATGGGCCATCACTGGCAGTTTGTCGGGTCCCCAGCGCGGGGCGGGGCGGGCACGGGGCACTTCACTGGTAGTTCTAGCCAAAAACGGCAGTGATGAGGGGGCATGGATAAGCATTTCTGTAATAGTGGAGAAGGGGGCGACGAGGAAGGTAGATTCGCCTGGAGGAATAGCGACTCGCCGAAGAGAAGGAAGGAGGGGGGGCGGAGCAGCCGCCGGCGACAAGTGGTAAAAAAAATGGTAACGGTAAGTCTTTTGGTGGGATTAAAGTGCACCAAATTCTTTCGATGGTATAAATCAAAACTAGAGATCTTTCAATGGTACAAAACCATTTTTTCCATTCATATTTGGCAGGAGAGGAATGCAAGAGTCTTTCGATACAATTTCAGTTCGGTGGGGTGTGTTTCATAGCATTCTCGAGAATGTAAACACCAGGGGACAGCCATCTTATATAACCTCCTTTTTTTTTCACTTTCTTTTCTTCTCTCTCTGACTCTCTGTACATTAAGGTTGAAACTTTTGAGCTTTTCCGTCTAATTGATTGAGCAAAACAACTTGCTCCGTTTCAAAACATATCACTTCTTTATTTCTACTGTTTAACTAAAACGATACGTACCTCGTATATACAAATTTTATGCTAACAGAGATAAATTTTATTCGAAATGCATGCAAGCATAGAGATGCACGAGAGACTACGTGCGTAGCAGGCTTTGAAAAGCTCACCGTAATTTTTTTTTCGGAACAAGGCAGCTTATTTGCCTGATCAATTAGAAGGGAAACTGAAGTTCACAAAAAAAAATATTTGCAAACCTTATAGAGTAAAGATTTAGCGTGGATGATAACAGTTTTTTTTATAATGGAATAATTCCGGCCTCTATATCCGAAGATATATATGGCTCAACTGCAGCAACATTGTTCTACATAGTATCTCAAACTCAGCACACAAGACAAAAGTATAATGAAAAGCCAATTAAAACAGAATAAACTTAAGCACAGGTAAGTCTGTTTGACATTTTCCATTCTTGGTTGGCGAAGAAAGACATAACTATTACTTCATCGACCGACTTGAAGATGTGATTATGTCCTTATCATCCTCCTTTTGCAACGAAGTCTATTGGTGCAACCAATAAGCCCCCTCCCCATCTGAAAATGACATGCATAAAAGATATTTTTTGCGTTTGTCAAAAAATAGATCTTCCGACAAAGCCAAATCACCCGTAGCAAAGTAGCGACACCAACCTAGAAAATTTTTTCTGACTGGGAATAAAACTATTACTCCAATTTTCAAACAAATGAGCACAATTCCTAGGAGGAATAACCCTCAAGGCAATTCTAACCATACGCCAAACTGCCCTTGAAAGATAACAATTGAAAAAGAGATGCTGAATAGTCTCATTATGATTGTAGAAACAACAATTCTGATTTCCTCCAATTTCTTTTTGCCTCATTATCTTTGGTTAGAATGATTCTCTTACCAATGTACCAAATGAAAACTTCAATCTTCAAAGGTATTTTGAGATTCCACAAGAACTTATTCGGATCACTATTACCTTGATTTATCGATCTCTGGTACATAGATTGTACCGTACATTGACCATTACATTTCAAATTCCAAAAAATATATCGTGATCCCCATTTAAATGAATCTCAAATAGCCTACTGATTAATTAGATGAAGCCAATCAGCTAAGTTGTGACCCACTAAAGTCTATTAGAACTCAACATTGAAAGGGAAAGAACACAAAACACAAGCCACTGTATCATGCTTCTTTCGAACCACATAGAATCACTCTGAACATTGCTCACAAAGAGGGGTATGACCCAACCAATTATTCTCCTAGAATCTAATACTTTTTCCATCACCAATATGAAAGGACCCAAAATTGAAAAAGTCCTTTTTGGCTTTCATAAATCCGTTCCAAAACTGAGAATCAAAAGGTTGAGCCACAACTTCAGAATGGGTTTTATTTGAAAGATACTTGTTACGCAACGATTGTTGCCAAATGCCATCCTCATTTAACAACTGAAACAACCATTTACCGAGAAAACACTTTGTCTGAATATCTACATTTTGGATCTCAAGGCCACCCTAGTCCTTAGGTTGACAAATAATATTCATTTAGCCAATCTGTATTTTCTTTTATGATTGTCACTCTACCGAAAAAACCTAGATCTAAAAAAGTCCAAATGCTTAAGAACCCCATGGGGAATCTCAAAAAGGACATCATAAACATAGGAAAGTTGCTCAATACTGAATTAATAAGCTCTAATCGTCCACAGACCGATAAGTGCTTACCTTTACAACTACTGAGCTTTTTCTCAAAACGTTCTTCCACTCCCTTCCAATGATAATTATTTAATTTTCTGTGATGCATAGGTATGCCTAAATACCTAAAAGGAGTAGAACCAAGCTCACGTCCAAACAACTGGGGATACTTATCTGCATAATTATTTGCCTCCCAATAACAATAAAGTTCACTCTTATAAAAGTTTATTTTCAAACCAAAGAGTTTCTTGAAGATACAAAACAAGAGTTTCATATTTTTTGCTTGTGGAAAGTCATGTTTTAAAAATCAGATACCGTCTGTATATTGCAAAATAGACAAACCATCGTCTACCAAATGAGGAACAATACTTTCAATTTGTCCCTCTGTTTTAGCCCTTGCAATCAAGATAGCTAGCATATCAGTCACAATATTAAAAAGAATTAGAGATAACGGATCTCCCTGCCCAATACCTTTATATTTTTGAAAGTAAGGCCCAATATCATCATTGACCTTAACCCCGACGCATCCCTTCATCGTATAATTATGCACCCAATTACACCACTTTAGAGAAAAAAGCATGCGAATTAATATTCTATTTTCCCTCTCGGGACCACATCCTCTGAATTATTCTTTCACATCAACTTTCCTAGCATTAGTCCAAATTAAACCGGCATTAGCAAGAAGAAAAGGCTCCATAAGAAGCCCTAATCACCCTTCTCACGTCCACATCTTCTCACCTCTCTTTTCTCCTCCACTTCTCTAGAGGATGATCTCTCTCTCTCTCTCTCTCTCTCAGCTGGTGCGCCACAAGTGGATGAAGCTGCCAGCATGATCTGAAAGTAGTGCTTCACATAGATGATTTGCATATCCTAGAGCTAGCTAGATGAGAATCAAGCCACATCAGATCATCTGGCAGTTTCATCTTCTCATGGTAGCACAAGGAGGTTCCCATACTAAACCCTAGACGCAAGCATCTTCTTTGATCTCCCCAATATCTACAAATTAAAGGCCGATCCATGGATCCAACCGTGCAAGGATAGTCCTTCGGTGCCTACATGCAGTGAAGAGTATGCATACATGCATATGCATGTAGGTATACTTATGTTGGGTGCAGGTAAATCAAATTACGATCAATATTCATGGTGATTGGTCACTCCAATATATCTCTTCTTGTCCTTGATAATTTAGATGCATGCTTGTCTCTAGATGCAGAGGATACATTATTTCATTTTTTTATTGGCTTAATTTCAATGTTGCTGTCGTACTCATGTGCTACAACGCATAAATAGTTTTAAACCGAACCAATAATTCTGGTGTGCAAGTGGATTTTGGCATATAATGTCCCGCATCATTTAGCAGTAATTAGCACCAGAGACAGGCACTGTAGCATGTTCTCAGATCCAATTAACGAGAGAGAGAGAGAGAGAATTCTACCCAGACTTAAATATTTCAAGGTTAATATCATTTTGTATAATTTTAAATTTTAAAAAATGCATGCATATATATATATATATAGGAATAATACATAAGGCTCCATGGAGCCTAGGCTCCATGATTCGTTACCACTAGATGTGCTTTGAGATTCGTGTTGTTTGGTCATTATACTTTCATATACTCACTAAAGAAAATATTTGAGACATCAAACTCCGAAAAAATTTTAATTGAATTATCTATGTACAGCTAAATATGTTTTTAATAGAATCAGGGTGAATTAATAGAAACAGCACGTACATGAATTTGGTGATGAGATTATGTAACTATGATATTGTAACCATCAACATTAATTTCCATCCCCTTTAAATTATTGGAAGCAGATAGCATCCAAGCATAAACACCATAAACAAGTTTGCAAAATGCATCTTCCAAATAGACTTAATCGGTATTTTCAACATTAGTATTTGTGATGGATTTAGTGGGCCGGATGCTACTTTAAATTAGATACTTTTCCTGTAATTTTTTAAGATGTCAAAACAAGTTGGCTAGTGTAATAATAATTAATCTCCGGAACAACATATCCTCCGTCATCTCCGTAGGGTTGCATGGGATGAGAATAATTAGCACGGGCAGGTAGTGTGTCCATTAACAATTATGTGTATTTGATTGACGAGTTCTGTGATCAGAAAGGTGTATAAATATAATGACCGTTTGTGATCTATTGATTTTAAGAACTATGCTTTCAAAACAGGTTCTGAAGCTTTCATTTGGCCGATATATATATGTAGCTCCCAAAGGCAAATATACATGCATGATCCCAGCTGACCTGGTATATTTGGGACTAATTCAATAACATTTCATATGATTGTGGGGTATATCAGGTATAGACAATGTGGGATAATGTTTCATGGTAGAACATGCTATTTCGTTTTTGAAGTAGAATTAACCCATTAACTATATTTGTGATAATGTAACGTACTTTACAGCTTTTCTTAACAATAGTATTCTTAACTTTCAGGGAAGAAAGAAGGAAAAACTGTCATATATATAGTACTAACCTCATATATATAGTACTAACCCCAGTGTCATTAGAAGCTAATGGGAGATCCGATTAAAATATTATTTTAATTAAATGAATCGATTATGAGCAATGACCTCTATTTTTTGCGAGGCATTTAGCTAGCAATGTCTTGATCTTGCATATGATACTGTTAATCGGTCGTATTTAATAGTCCAATGAAAAGAATGTATGTGGACAGTTTCTTTCACTAGCTAATTAATAGACCCATGTACATGTTAGATTTGGCCCGGCTGAAAAACGACACTTTATTTTGCTTCAGGTTTACACCAACATCAATTAGCTTCAGCTGTCTGAAACAATGAGCAGTTCCTTCTGCGTGCAGGAATCATTTTTTGTAGTATATTAATAGTAAATAATTCGCAAAACACAAATATTGGATCATATTATTTGATATATTTGTACAGAGAACCAAATGGCAGAATGCATGGGTAGAATTGGAAGAGCAATAATTTTCAAAGAATGGCAGTTTTTCTCCTTTCTTAAAAACGGAATTACAGGTAATTAAGAGGCATTCCTTAACAAGTAGCTCCACTTCACCATTACTTATGGTAGAGCAGGTAATTAACTATCTCAATTACTTGTATCATTTTGAACAGTTACAGCTTATCGATGTACTTTCCATTTCTGCATATAATGATTCACATTTTTTTCCTACCTTCAATCAATTTCACCTTTTTGAAGGAAAAAAAGATAATGGAACAGTGTTGACATCAGAAGGCCTAGTGAGCAAACTTAGCTAATTAATTCAGGTGTATATCTTAAGTTAGGCTAGATTTGACTTATTAGTCTCTTTGTGCAGGGTACTGTGCAGTGTAGAGTGCCTAGTGAGCAACTTAGCTAATTAATTCAGGTGTATATCTTAAGTTAGGCTAGATTTGACTTTATTAGCTAGTCATGCAACATTCTAATGCATCAATATCTAAGGATCATCATGAGGGTGCGTGTTGTCAATCATGTTGTGCAAAACAGTTATCTTTTGGCTGCAAGCATAAAACATGAAGGAGACTGCCTGCAACTTGGCATGCATCAGCCACAGAACGGATTCATTTCATGCATCTATGCAGGACAAAAAAGATGACTGTCAATTCACGGTACAGGTACAGCAAAGACACAAGCAATGCAGATTAAAGAATCAAAGCTCGTACCTGTTATGGTGGAGAGCTATGTGAGAGAGAAACGCCGGCGAGGTGGCCTCACCAGCACGGCGCTGCGCGTGACGCGGAAGCAGCAAACAAAGAACTATTCTTCATTCGGTTGCCTAAAAAATTGATATGCAATCCTTTATAAGGGTTGCCTCCTAACAACTTAATTAAAAAATAGTAGATTAAACTAACAAACCTTATCTCTTACCAGTCAAATCAATCTAATAAATATATAGCTGTGGGCTACTGTTGACACACATGAACCGTGTGCATAAACAGTAACTTCGTCTCTTAACCTAATTATGTCCTATGCTTGCTATGCTTGCTGGGACCCATGTGCTCGAGCTGTTAGGGGATGGCCATGGCAGAGGCCATATCGGTGGTGAAAAGGCCGTTGTGGGTTGTACCACTGTAGAGGAGCTCCTCTAGTTTGAGACTATGTATGGACGCAGATGCAGAATACCCCTCAGTTGGTCCGAAACCAAAGAAAATCAAGTATTTCGAGTAGAGTCAACGAAGGATGCGGAAGAAAGGGTCAGATCGATTAGAGAAAGACTGCTAGCCACTCAATCCCGACAGAAGAGCTATTGAGACAAGCGTCGCAGAGACCTCACCTTCGAAGTCGGAGCTTATGTCTATCTGAAGTTATCGCCACTTCGTGGAGCACAGAGGTTCCAACAAAAGGGCAAACTAGCACCAGATATATTGGACCTTTTAAGATCACTGCTAGAAGAGGCCAAGTGGCATATCAGTTGGACTTACCTGCAGACTTTGAAGATGTGCATGATATGTTCCATGTCTTTCCATGTCTCGCAACTAAAGAAGTCTCTTCGAGTACCAGAAGAGCAAATTCCAGTCCCTGAGGAGCCCCTAGCTAGCAACCTCACCTACCTAGCTCATCCTGTGAGAATCTTGGACACCTCGAAAAAGTAGACGAGGCGCAAGAAAATCAAGTTGTGCAGAGTCTTGTGAAATGATCAATCAGGAGGATAAGAAACTGGGGAGCCTGAAGAGCAACTTCGCAAGAGCTACCCTTCCCTGTTCTCTACCTAGCCTTTAGATCTCGAGGTCGAGATCTTTTCTTAGGGGGTAGGATTTGTAACAGCCCATTTTGGGTCCCTTTTTGAAATTTTCAAAAAACTCAAAATTTGATTTGCATTTCCAGTAATTACTATTCACAATCTGAAAATTTTTTTAGTTTTTAAATTCAAAATTCAACTTGAGTAGCAAACTCAATTCTTAAATTTCAAAAATCATTTCTTAAATTCAAATTCATCATAATTGCTTTTTCAAAAAGGCTAAATTAAAAAACCAATTTGAATTCAAAATTCAAATTCTATATTCAAATTATCTTCTTATTTAAAAATTTATCTCAAAAATCCAAAATTCTCTTCTATGCTTATCCCTATCCCAGCTCGGCCTAGGCCTAGTTCGACCCAACTGAGCTCTCCCACCCTCTTTCTCTCTCCCTCTCTCCCTCTTTGCACGCCACACCACTGGCACGCTGCGTGCGTCCCATTCATGCTAGGGTTGTCCATGCCGCTGTCGCGTCGCTCCCTTGCGCCCCATGCACCGCTGCCGCGCCTCACCTCCTCTGCCATTGCTAGGCCGCTGCCCGCGCCGCGCAGCCTCGCTGTCGCGCCATTCGTGCAACTCTCGCACCCTACCCCTTCTCTGCCGTAGCTGCTACTTTGCCGTACCCCTTTCATCATCTCCGTGCTGCTCCCGCGTCACGCCAACTTTCCACCCTTGAGCCCTTTGCCACCAGACACCTTCCCCATGTCCGCCGGTCGTTTCCCCCTCTATTGAAACCCCCGGCTCAACCTTGCTCCTTTCCTCCCTCCATTGCCACCACCGAGCTCGGATTCTCCCCCTTTTGCCTCGCCGTTGACTCGGTATGTCATTGGTCGATTCCTAGGGTCCCTAGCTCCCCTAGATGCTCCCCTCAAGTTCCCGTTCTCAATTTTGGCCAGGAACCACGGAGTTCCCAAGCAACGACGCCCCTGTTTCGGCTGCCACCCCTTCCACGGTGCCAGCTCGACTCCGTTTTTCCCCCGAGCTCACCGTCACCTCAGGTAGTTCCCTGGGAGTCCCTAGCTGCTCCACGTACCGGCGAACTTGCCGTCACCCGCTTCCTTCACGGAGAAGCATGCTCCCGTAGCTTCCCGCCGTCCACACCCATGGCACCGCAGTTCTGGCTCACCACCGGCAATGTCCGGCCAAGACGTCCTAGGTCTTACCTAGCCGAATCCATCTCGATCATGAACCACTAAGATAGTAAACTGTAGCACCGCCAATCCACCGCCGAAAGTTCACCGGAGATATGCCGGAGAACCAAGCGAGCTGTTGCTCGGCTGACGTCATCCTAACATCGGCTGCATGGCATGTCGCTGATAGGTAGGACCCATGCTAACAGTGATTAGCGTTTAAATCTCCCACGCTTAAGCGTGTCAGCCATTGACATGTGGGCCCACGACCCCACTCGACAGTATTAGTGGAGACGTACTCCTGGTTTATGCCTTTAGTTTGTGGGCTTCGTTCGGGCCATTTCTACCTCGCGAACCGGACCGCCCGGGGCCACATAGTGTTGATTTTGGCCCAGCCCTGTTTAGAATTTTCAGCCTTTTCCTATTTTAATAATTCTAGAAAGTATTATTGATTTTCTAAAAATACTTAAACATCACCTAAAATATTGGAAAATTATGATAAATACCAGACGGCAGGCTAGATTTAATAAAAATATAACTTTGATCAGTAACCCATTTTTAGCCTCTATAAAATAACAGTAGCCCTAATTCAACCTTTTTGGAAAATACTTTAAGAACCCTTTCTGTGTAAATAAATTAGTTTATTATTTCCATAAATCTTAGTAAAATTTCAGAAAATATTATATGTAGTATTGAACCCAAGAAAATTATTTGAACATTTTGAAAAACATTATTGCTTCCTGGATTTATTTTATTAGCTATTTAAACCCTTTTTCCTTAAGGATTTATATTGCTGTAAATTGTTAAATTTATTTAAAATATTGTTTGAACTCTAAAAATTTCCAAATTTTCACATAAACTTTTCCAACTTAGGAACAATTAATAAAATTATTAAACACATTTAACCTTAGGTAAAATTTAGCAAAACAAAAGAAAAACCCCTTAATGCTTTATGAAGTTAATATTTTAATACTTTAAACAATTTCCAAAATTATTTTCCAGTAAGGGTAATAATACCTTAGGGTATCTAGAGCATTTTCATTTATATCATACGATGATATGTAGGATTCTTGTATCGGTATTAGTATTTCCATACATGCATACATTATTATTTCTTTTTGTATTTGTTTATGCATTGTCTTTGTCTTCCTAAGTAGACGTCGAAGATTCAGAGAGAAGGTTCGAAGACACAGAAGAAGACTTTCAAGCCTCAGGACAAGACGAGTTAGCATCCTTAGTTCATGTCTTACCTAGTTTTACGTAAATTTATTCTGATTCAATTAAGAAATTGCATGCTCTATGGTTTAATACTAAGCTTGTTAATCATGTTATACACATGCCATGACCCTTGACAAGTTTAATTACCATGCTATGATTATCTTGAATATCATGCTATAACTGCCTTGATAGTCATATCCCTTGTGTCACCAATTAAATAAAAGAAAACATTTGGACTCTTAGTCCTTCGGTAAAACTTGTTTAGACAAACTTAGGTCTCTAAATGCTTTGTTTTCAGGGTGTAACAACCCTATAGTGGTGAACACTAGCTCACCACTACAACTACTACTTTATACTATGAATTGGTTATAGTTTGGTTTGGGTAAAGGCTTATGTCAGTTGGTCTCGAGATTGTGAGCCGATTGGGTTAAGATACGGGTTGAGATCCGGAGATTGTGTTTGTTGTCTAGAGTGGCTCTAGACTAGAAGGTCGAGGACTTGTCGAGATTGAGGCAGAGAGCGGAGTATGGGATCTCCGGTTCTCGGGTCATGAAAAACGGGATCAGAAGGATCCCTTGGATTTGAATGATTGTTGGATGCGTCGGATACAAAGTGTGGCCATCGCACGGTAGTGTGGGTGTAGAGTCCAGTGTGGTGCTTTGCAAGGGCCCATGATGATACTCCAACCCGAGGGACAGGCGGAAGGGCACCGTCACCTGAGGGTGATCTAGATCATGTGTTTGCTGGACCGATAATCTAAGAGTGATGATCCACAACGGGATTGTCAAATCCTGGAATATGATGGCGGATATAAGAAGGAAGAACAGGAACCATGGTTCTAGCTGAGTTTTTTGTTTGGTCTAGTCATACCATGGGATGGTACCGAGATAGACAAGTTTGGTTAATCTAAAGAACATCATTAAATCTCTTCCCTCAATTTAAAAATTGGCTAGGTCACAGGTTTATACTATAAATATTTCCAACTGGATTTATGCAAGTAAATAAACCCTAACCTTCTCTTAGAGCCATTATCATTAATTGCATTAGGAGAGTGTTAACTCATAAGTACGGTTTGATTGCGCACTTACCCTCGCACTCACTCACTCTTTAGATGGAAAGAACCTAGAAGACCCCTATGCTTGCTTTGAGGATGAAGACCCCAGATATGAAGACTTTCGTATTTGTACTCTGAACTCTCGTGTGTATTATACTGTTATTTGGCCTGAACAGGCTTGATGTAAAACTATTTGCCGAAAGACGTCGATTTCATTAAGTTACCCAATTCACTATGATCGTTGTATGCTTTATGATCTAGCTATGTAATTAATAGTTTATATTAGCCTACCGATTCAGAGACTAGTGCAGAAAATCATTTGGTAGACCTCCAAGTCGAGGCCCCCACAGAACTAGTAGCTCCGAGTGCCTGTGGCGTGGAAGAAGTAAATAAGAACATGATTTTTTGTTTGCTTGCCTCGTAAATGATATCCAACCCTTTATTTAGGGTTGTCTCCTAACAATTTAATCTTGATAATAGTATATTAAACTAATAGCCTTATCTTCTAGCGAGCTAAATCAATCTAATAAATATCTAGCTAGCTGCGGATTACTATTGACGTACATGAACAGTATGTGTAAACAGTAACTTCGTCCTTTAATCTAATTAATCCTATCCTATGTGACTATGTCCGTTGGTGTTGGGACCCATGTGCACACAAGAGAACCATGATCGTTGCAACTGGTTAGTAGAAATGACATTAATTAGTAAATGTTCAGTAAAAGAAGTGTCGGTGAAGATGCGGTGTGTATATGTAAGTTGTAGTAGCGGCTGGTACTAATTAGTTTTATCAAAGCTTTTGACTATAGTGAACATTCCCTTCTTTTTACATGACAAAAAAGAGTTTTAGTAAAGAAAAACCGAAGTCAACATGTTTGCTACTAATACAGCCTGAAGATAGCAACCATGTCGTGTGTTAGCTAAAGATAATAATACAGCAGAAAAGGACGGCTAAAAAAACAATGGAAGTAGAAAGGCTACTTTCGGTACACAGATTAAAAAAATCATTAATTTCATGCTGTGGCTGTGGAAAGATTTCGCTGTTTTGTTTTTCTGAAGATAGTTGGGCTCGTGCGATCCTGATTCAGCTATATAACATTGGGCCTGATGTTTTAGGCCTCAGTTTTTGGCTTAGGCCTCAAACTGATCCTTGGAACGTCATGCGGTGGGCAATCCTTAAAACGTCACGAGACTATGTATCCAATGCACTTGGACATAATTAGATCTGGCCAACCAACCAACCGGGCTGGCCCGGTTTAGGCCCATTTGTCCCGGTTCACTGGTTCATATAGTGAACCGGGCAAAACCGGGCTGACCTGGTTTAGTTAAAAAATAATATATAAAAAATAAGAAAATAATTATATTTAATAAATATGTGTTATAAAAATAAAGAAATAAGTTATATATCATAAAGAAATAAACATATAAATATAGATTTAATTAAATATTATATATATAAATGGGCCGAATCGAACCGAATCGGGTCGCCACTATATGAACCGAACCAGCCTGGCCCGGTGGGCCAAAGGCACGGCCTAGATTTGGTTCGGTTTAACTAACCCGCCAACCGGTTTGGTGAACAGTACGGGCCGGCCCAGTTCATCCTGTTTGAACCGGGCCGGATAGCCAGCTCTAGACATATTATAGAAATGGCAGGCGCCACGCGTCGGACGCCCGATGGAGGAAACTCCATCGGACGCATGACGTCATGGTGACGTTATCACGGGAACTTGGAAAAATAACTACTGAAACTTAAAAAATGTACTAATGAAACTTGGCTACAAATAATGATGGAACTTAGAGAAATACTAATGAAACTTGGCCACAATACTGATGAACTTGCGAAAATAACTACTGAAACTTAAAAAATGTACTAATGAAACTTGGCTATAGTACCGATGAAACTTCAAGAAAACCAATAAAACTTGGAGAAATTACTGATGGAACTTAAAGAAATGCAATGAAACTTGGCTAAATACTATTGAAACTTCAAGAAGTTCATATGAAACTTGAAGAAATAACCATAAAACTTAGCTTATATACTGATGAAACTTGAAAAAGTGCCAGTGAAGCTTGGCTAACTATTGATAAAACCTCATGTTTCACTGTTGTTCAAAAATCATCTGATACAAAATAAGAAAGTTTCATGAGAACAGAAGCAAAGTTTCACTAGGCAAAACCCCAAGTTTCATATGTATGTCTCATGTTTCATGGCAAAAAATAGGGGATACACATCCTCCCTAGTCTTCTTCTATAGATCCCTTACCCTCGGCATGGTGGAACAGGAGACGCTTGAGCTCCCAGTGCTTGGAGCCAAGCCCATCCAAACGCAAACGATACCTGAAGAGCTCGCCTTCCAGAGGGAGAGGCGGAGGCATGGTGTCGTCGCTGTCGTTGAGCACCTTGAGGTCCACGACTGCAAGTTCTTCCTTGCCACAGCGGAACAGGCCAATGTCTCTGGCACGAAACATGTGCATGCGTTTAGTATTTCCCTACACCGCTTGTATCCTCAATGTTTCGAGGTAGCTCCGGTGGAGGGAAGAGTGGGAGTGGCCGCGGATGTAGGATGGTGGGAGAGGATCGGAGAGAGACAGGCTAGAGCGACCACCCGCCTTGAGGACGAAGTAGTCGGTGTGGAAGTACCAGGGGATGGAGGACGAGAGCTCGGCGAAGGGGTGGACAACCCGGAAGAAAGTGGAGGAGGGAGACAGTGGTGGGTCCTCCCACGTGAGGCCAGTCCAGAAAGCAAGGGCGTTTCATCTGTCTCGAGGGACAACGTGTGCGTGCTCGCGCGGAGGTGGGCGGCGTCTGACACGTCAGACTCGACGTCTACACGTAAGAGTTTCCCTATAGAAATAGAATTATAAAATAGTGAAAAAGGTTGGAAGTAAAATATAAGAGAGAGATATGTAGAGATTGATAATAGATATTAGGTTGGCTAGGTGACTAGTAAAATAGGGTTATGAATAGGAGATTAATAGTAAAATATGACTAGGAGATAGTCCAGCATTACATATGCTCCGGTAGCTGCAGCTTTGGCAAGAAGAGCGGCCCGTACGTCTATGTGCACGATTACGCGCGCAGACTGAGCAGGAACACGGCCATGACAGATAATGGGAAAACCGAAAGAAAGATGGAACATGGGACAGCAAGGGAACCTTGGCCAGAAGCAGCAGCAGGACGAACGGAGCGGCGCCGGCGCGGAGGCATCGGTGTGAAAGAAGAAGAAGAAGAAGAAGAAGAAGAAGAAAAATGCAGGCGAGGCAAGCGACGAAGGAGCGGGTATGAACGGCAGAGGGCAACGGTGCCGACAAGCGCAGGGCGAGGAAACAAACCCGCAGATGACACAGACTAGCAACGGACAGGAGGTCTATCTGCAAAATCAGCAGTTACCAACGGACAGGAGGTCTATCTGCAAAATCGTCCGGACAGTCAGTCACAGCGCGTGGCCATAACTGGACCGACAACGGCACGAAACGGACGCGTGCCCAAACCATCCCCAAAAAGAAAAGGGTTAATAGCAACAGTGCCATTATAAAGAAATTGATTCGCGCATTTGCCATTATAAAGTTATTATTGTCTCTAGTGCCATTATAAAGTGTTTTTCATCGCATACTTGCCATTACAAAGCATCTGCCCCCAAAATACACCGTGAATACTATTAAAATACGCTCTGACCGGTGGGCCCGACCTGTCGATGAGGGCAGCTGGTATAACTTGCGGTAAATCTAAGGGTCTCCTTCGCACAAATACGGGAAGGGTGAAGGACGCCGGCGACCGGCCGACCGGCGGTCAGTCGAACCAGCGGCCACGCCAGGCTGACACGGAGAAGAGGGCGCGGTCTTGCCAGCAGAGGAAGAAGGTGCCCTTCTCCTCACGGACCTTGAAGCCGTCGCAGCCGAGCCCTGCGCCCGCCGCGCGCGCAGCAGCGTGTAGTAGCCGAGGGCAGCACCAGCCCGGCGCCTCCGGCCGCGCGCCATCGCTCCAGCCGCTCGTGCCGCTCCCGCCGCTCGGCGCCGTCGCACGCCACGATGTTCTTGACTCCGCGTTCTCCGTCATGTGCTGTCAAAGAACACAGTGCATGAGGATACTATTAGCAATAATCTTGTTGTTTAGTTTCAATAAGTGTGCATGTACTGTGTACGTGTATGCATGCGTCGAGTTGCCTTTTGGTGTTTAATTATAGTAGCCCGTAGGCTAGTTAGTGGTTGCTTTAGGTAGCTAGTCAGCAGGAATGGCAGACCGAGCTGTGCATGCGACCAGGTGCTCCGGCACGGCATGCCGTAGACATGAGACGCGGACCGGCGTGGCGGCTTGGGGAGTCCGTGAGCGCGCGATGCGGTGTGTCGGGCGCAGGTCGGCGGCGGCGGTGAGTAGGCCGGCGTGGAGGAGACGTCAGGGGCCGAGGACGCGACCGGCGTGGTGGGGCGGCGGCAGGCGCACGCCGGCGTGGTGGAGGACGAGAGTGCGGCGGGTTGGAGACCGGCGGCGGCGGCGACGCGTGAGGACGGTGGCGGGCGGCGCCGTGCGTGGAGGAGGCGGCTTCGACGCCGGCGGGGACGCCTGAGAGGACCTCCGCGTGGAAGACCAGCGACGCGCACGCCGGGCGCGGAGGAGACGACGCCGAATGATCTGCTGGCCGGGCGGCGCCGGAGGCAGAGGACGCGCGGAAGGCGGCGCGGTGGGCAGTGCCGGGTGTGGAGACGGGGAGCGCGGGCTGGAGCGACGGCGTGGCTGCCCTCACCAACATTTTATCCAGCTGCCCTCACTGACAGGTCGGGCCCACCGGTCAGAGCGTATTTCAATAGTATTTGCGGTGTATTTTGGGGACAGATGCTTTGTAATGGCAAGTATGCGATGGAAAACACTTTATAATGGCATCAGAGACAATAATAATTTTATAATGGCAAATGCGCGAATCAATTTCTTTATAATGGCACTGATGCTATTAACCCAAAAGAAAACGATGGACCTGACCATTTCTCCCCATCCATGCATGCATATTTTAATATATGCGGTTAGTCACGGTCACCATATGGAGTTGATACATAAACATGTATATATAGAGGGTGTTTGGCAGGACTCTAGTTTCAATTTTTTAACTTTACTCCACAACTCCACTATGGAGCAGGTCCACTATGGAGCAGGTCCACTATGGAGCAAATCCACAACTCTGTGAAACACCCTTCGAGCTGCTCTACAAAAATTAATTGCAAGGGAGGCTGCTCCATGGAGTTGCCTGCTTCATAGTTATGTGGAGTTAGAACGTTTGGCACTGCTTCGCAGCGGAGTTGAGAGTTGAAGCTCTACCAAACACCCCATAGTGCCTACCTACCGTTTCTGCTAATGATCATCATCGACAGCCATTATTTGCTAGGAAGCTGCCGTCCTGTCTAAAGCTTAAGGAAAATAGGGATTTTATTATTCTTGGTACCAGTTGATTGCATCATATTCGATGGTTAGGATAAGATGGTACCTCTTGGTATCTCTTTATATTTTTTTCTCTCAGTACCATCATTAGAAGGAGTAAATATGAGATTTCTCTACTTCTTCCTCCTCTCTTCTCTCCTCGCTCTGACCTCACTGCTCGCCTCACCCACACCGCCCTTGGTCGGTCTTGCACGCACACCGAGGGGCAGCGGTGGTGACGTCGTGAGCTCCGATGGCGGAACGGCGATGGCAGCGTTGTGAGCTCTGGCAGCTAGGACATGGAGAAGAGAGAAGGATGTATTTTTCTAAATACTCAATCTGCCCTTGAGCTGGTATCTGTTGGTACCTCTTCAAAAATGGTAAAATTCTTCAAATGATAGTATACATAGCAAGAACTGCACACAGAATATGACCTCCTTTTCGATCGGCCATCTGATCTCACGTACAGGACTGTGTGGATCATCATCATGCATATTGATTTCATTGCAGGAGGATTAATGAATTCAGCCCTTTTGCACTTGCTCGTTATGGAGAGCCCGAGCACAAGCAGGCGACTAGCATTTCGCAAGCCCATTAGGAGCGTAAGAAATTTCAGCTTCAGCTGCTTCGCTAGCTGTTGGGAGTGGTCGGCACCGCGCACGGCGCACCGCAGCAGACTAGTCACTAAATAGGATTTTTTTTCCCCTTTCATCTGCAATCTGAAGTCTAAGATTAATCGATCGCTAATCAGTAGGTTCATAATCGAGCTTAGCTGCGTGGCTGGCGGCCGATGGAAGAACATGTCAAGCCCAACTGCCTCAAGCTTCTTAGCAGACTTACACTCTAATCAGATAATTTTCCCCTTCCATCCTTCCTAGTTCTTACTTTTTCTTTTCTTTTCTAACATGTGTTTGATGAGCACTCTAAATAGATCTGCACTCTAGTATCTAGATCAATTTATTGTTAATCAGTAGGTTCATAGGGATGGTTAATGCCCTTAAGCAGAAAACGTTCATTTTGTTAGTGATAATCTTGTTGTTAGAATAAGTGTACACGTTAATGGTGTACATGCATGTATGTGTCAGTATGTTCTCTATTTTCTAGTCCTGCACGGAGGTTAATTAGTTGCATGTAGTTAGGCTAGTTAATGGCTGCATGAAGAATTAGTACGTGTGTATGGCAGCATGCAATTGCGCATGGAGGTGATCGGCTGGCTGAGTCGCACGCACCGGAAGAAGTGGATAGTTTGGTGTAGGAGCAACGCAGTGCGCACGTCTCGGAGCAACGCAGCGCGAGGAGTTCGTGGCTGGGAGAACGTGGGCACGTCACAGGCGCCAGGAAAACCACGTCGAGCGTACCGTGCCTTGCAGCCTGCGCAAGCTAGTCTATATATGTTCCTGTACTCGTTAGCTCGGTTCGCAGTGCAGTAGAGGCTGTGAGGGAGAGTAGCTAGGAAAGCAGAAGAACGGCGCTAACTCAAGTCCGTTGTAATCTTGAGTCGGTAGACGTCTCCAAATGTGTGTTCCTTATATTTTCGGAGAGTTCAGTACAAGAATATACAAGTGTGTTTGTTCTTGGTGTATTTCTTGTTCTTGTGTCCACGAGTTCGTGTTTGATCCTTGGGCTAGTTCCAACACATTTTGCATACGAAAAGAAGCCGAACCATTTTTTTAAGAGGACCTGAACCAAGTCACATAGTAGTATGGAGCAGTGGCAACTAGGGAAGCTTGGCCCTCCCACTTGAGTTTTCCTTCGAGCTCCGCCACTGATCAGGGAGACTCCAATTGCAAGCCTAAAGTCGATATAGTAAGGCCATCTCCAAGGGATTCCCGTCCCTCATCCCATTCCCGTCACAAAAAGGAATCTCATTCCCTTCAATGCTCCAACACTTCACCTTTTCTTTTTCAAAGGGATTCTCTTTTCCATTCCCTTTAAGAAGGGATTCTATCTCCTTTCTCTATATTATTCACTACAGGAATCGTGCGGAAAACCGACCACGGCAACCTCTCTCGATGGCAATGAAACGGCCATCGAGTACACGTATATCTCTTGACGGCCACGAATAACCTGTCGAGTACACGTATCTCTATCGACGGCTAGAAATGTTGCATCGAGAGAGGATCAGTGAGCGCTCACGGGTGCCCGGCCACGGAGATGGCATTAACCTCTCTCGACGGCTTACCGTCAGCCATCGAGAATATTTGAGCCCGAAAATGAAATTTGGGCTAGCTCGATGGCGTACTAGGGATCTCTCTCGATGGCCAAGCATAAGCCATCGAGTACCTGTAATTAGTTCTTACCGTTTGCAATCAATTTCTCAATTTTTCCAACCCGTGAGTACTAAAAACTAATTTAAATATATTATCTAATGATGGACATCGTTTTACATTAATAATAAATGTTTGATTGTGCAAAATTTAAAGAAAAATAAAAGTATCGAACATGTCACCGCATAGATTTTGATCCGATGTATAGTGCAGCGGTGGGATAAAACCGGTAAAGCTACTGATCATTATCTCAGAACATCTCTGTACAGTAAAGCGTATCGATAACTCCATTAGAACGATTACATGGAACCCGTAGGACGGAATATCAAAATTTTTATAAACTTTTGTTGAGCATGCTAAGTCACATATGGAGCAATATAATCAAAGGTTACAGTCAATATCACGAGTACAATTTTTTACAAAAATTAAAAGAGCCGGGGTTGACCACCGTTTGCCTAAGAAAGGGGTGCAGTCGAGTAAGAGATCATTCTCGACGGCTTCTTCCGAAACCATCGAGACAAAGAGGCCTCTCTCGACGGTTGTCAACCATTGCTGTCGAGACAAATGTCTCTTTACGGCCAGGGGCAAAAAGGCCCTTGGGAGAATAAATGGCTTCTCTCGACGGCACACGGTGTGGCTGTCGAGAAAGGCCCTATTGTGGCATTGCCCAGAGAGGCCTTTCTTGACGGCCTCTGGTGGCCGTTGATAAAGGTGGGCTATTGCCCTAGGCCGAGGCAGGTTTCTCTCGACGGCTAGCGTTGGGCCGTCGATAGAGGTGGGCCATGGCCATGCCCTAGGGCCTCTCTCGACGGCTTATATTTGGCCGTCGAGAGAGGATGGCCATTGGCCGTGCCCTAAAGAGGCCTCTCTTTACGACTTATATCAGGCCGTCGAGAGAGGTGGGCCGTTGGCCATGCTCTAGAGAGATCTCTCTCGATGGCCCATAATAAGCTGTCGAGAGAGATGTTCTTTTGAACACGCGGGGCTCGGGACTTGGGCATTTTCCTAAGTCCCGAACCCCGATTTGTCAGAGCCGCCCAAGAAATTGCCGCCTCCCTGGCTTGCCGCCGCCTTCGCCACCCATGCCGCCGCCATCCGTCGGCCTACCTCGGCGCCCGGACGCCTCCTCGTCGCCCGGCCACACCTATCTCGGTACCATCACCTTGTGCCTGCCGCCCTTGCCCCTTGCACTGCTGTCATCGCCATCCCCGCCGCTGCCGCTGCCGTCCCCGCCCGCCTCGCCACCATTGCGCTATGCTGGCGCCGCCTCGCCATCCGACCCGATGATGTCGCCTCGGCCATCAAGACTGCCAAAGACCGCGTCTCCTCGACCCTATGTCACTCGGCCTTGCCGCCTTTGTCGGCCCCACCGCTTCTCTACCACCTGCACCGCCGTTAGCCCCTGCCTCTTTGGCTCTGCCCTCCCGACCTTGTCGCCCCACGCCAACAAAGACCTCATGACTCACAGTATTTTGTAAATTTTTTTAAGATTTATGACATAGTCTCAACGGCAAGCAAAGCGTCGAGACTTAGGGTTTAGATTAGAATTAGGATTAGGAGTATAATTAGTAAAAAAATAACAGTAATTAGTAGAAATAAAATGAAATAGTAGTAATTAGTAGAAATTAGCAATAGTTAGTAGAAAATAATAGTAATTAGTAGAAATTGAAAAAAAGTAGTAATTAGTAGAAATTAGCAGTAGTTAGTGCAAAATAATAGTAATTAGTAGAAATTAAAAGAAAACAGTTGTAATTAGTATAAATTAATAGTAATTAGCGAAATTTTAGAAAATAGTAGTAATTAGTAGAAATTTTTAGAAAATAGTAGTAATTAGTAGAAATTTTTAGAAAATAGTAGAAAATTGTAGTGATTAGTTCAAATTAGTAGGAATTAGTAGAAATTAATAGCAATTAGTAGAAATTTTTAGAAAATGGTAATAATTACAACAAATTAGTAGTAATTAGTACAAATTAGTAGTAATTAGTACAAATTAAAAGAAAATAGTAGTAATTTGTAGAAATTAAAAGAAATTGACCTCTGCCCTGTGCGGACGGCTTTTGAGTCAAATCGTAGCTTTGAGTCAACTCTTTGAACTCCTTCTAGCATCTGTAAGGCCAAACACTTTGATAGTGAACACCATGTTGCCTTTGTACCCAGTAGCGGAAGGCAACATGGTGTTCACTATCATAGTGTTCGGCCCCTGTGGATGCCAGAATGAGTTCAAAGACTTGGAGGTCACCTAGTCGTACATCACCCGTACGGGAATGTCATAGCCGTAAGGATCTAGGACGGTGATTCGTCCGGTACCATTACGAAAAGTGGAAAGCATTCCCGAATTGTCCAGTGGACTGCCTCTATTAGCGTCCCAGTGGACACCTGCGAATATTGTTTTGATTATGATACGTTGTGGTACCTGTGGTTTCCGTGGCGAGATTTCTACGACATGACACTATATGGTTCTCCGGTGCATAACATAAGTGTTGGGGCGTCGAGAACGGCACCATGACCATCGTTGCACCAGGAAAACCTTAGGGTTATGCTGTTGAAATTTCACCACGAATCCATGGGTGCCACATCGATTGTAATCAATCAGGCATTCGTGGGTGGGTTTATAAGCCTTCCCAAGCCTTGTGTACAACACCTTATCTCTAACAACCTGTGCTGTATGGATTGAAGAGGAATGTAAGAAGACAGGTGTTGGATGTACGATGGTTGGCGACAAAATGGACAATACACGGACGAATGGTTCCAGAAAGTCGGTGAATTCGTGTGTCGTGTTTTCGAGTCGATGCCAAACCCTAACGATGCAAGAATGCATTGTCCATGCGCTGACTGCTGTAATTGTCGGAAGAGATCGCGGGGCGAGATGCAGATCCATTTGTGTATGGTTAGGTTCAAAACAGCGTATCATAAATGGGTCTACCACGGCGAGGGCGCGTGTTCCGCTAGCAGCTCCCGTGGAAGGTTTCGATAAAATAGATCGGATGCAGGACATGATGGAGGACTATAATCATCATTTGGGGGACGAAGAGGCCCCTACATCCGTGGCAGAATTTCTGAACCTTCTATCATCCGCGTAGGATCCATTGCATGAGAAAACCACAGTGACCCAGTTGTCAACGGTGTCACGTATGATGGCGTTGAAGTCTAAATTCAATTTCTTTGTCAATTGTTTCGACGGGATTTTGGCTCTATGGTGCTCCGTCCTCCCTGAAGGTCACAAGATGCCATCGAACCTGTATGAGTCGAAGAAACTCCTCAGTGGTCTAGGAATATCATACGAGAAGATAGACTACTGCCCAAACCACTACATGTTGTATTACAAGGAACATGACAAAAAAAGCCTAGTGCGATCGTTATGGAGAGTCAAGATACGTTGAGACAGACGACTGATGTAGATGGAAATTGTGGTCAGACGACTATGGCGAGGAAAGTGTTGCATTATTTCCCTTTGACAAAACACATACAGCGGTATTTCATGACAAAGGAGACATCGTAGTAGATAAGATGGCATAAGGAGGGAAAATAGCACAAGGCTAATGTTATGGTCCATCCGTCCAATGGAGAAGCTTGGAAGCACTTTGATCAAAAGCATCCGGGTTTTGCGGCAGATCCAAGAAACTTGCGTCTCGTACTCTCCATGCCAGCGCACACAATGATCTTCGGATTATGTCACGTGGATGCAAGCATTTTGTGAAAGTGTATGGATGTTACAATGTCAATGGGTTCCGCTTTCGGTCCGCAGCAGCCAAGCATCTTAAGCCTAATTTGCGGTCAGTCAACAGCTGTGTCATGTGCCGTGGGGACGATGGAGTCGAATACTACGGCATCATTCAGGAGATAATTGAACTGGTATTCGATGGAAGTAAAGAGCTATCGGTGGTTCTGTTTCGTTGCGATTGGTTTGATCCTAACAGTGGCGTACGGCATCGGGCTGAGCTTGGCTTAGTCGAGGTAAAACATAGCTCAAGACTAAAAGGATACGATCTGTTCATTCTAGCTAACCAAGCTGAGCAAGTATAGTACCTACCGTATCCATGTACTGCTAAGAAAGAGTTAGAGTCATGGTGGGTCGTGTACAAAGTTAGACGTCCTGGAAGATTGCTAGTACCGACGGCCGACGACTACGGTGGTCCGATGCAAGAACAGTGCTTGCATGGTGGATTTGTATTCGACATAGGCTTGAGACTGGACTAACTACAAGCCATAGTGGATGACGATGTCGAAGAGGAAAACGATGGTCAGATTGAATCTGATGACGTCAAACCGTCAACCGATGATCCTCTCGATGTCGATTCAAATTACTTCTAGTGCATGGTACATTTGCCCTTAAATTTATTTATATATCTGCTTAAATTATTTGAATGTATTACTAACTTTCCATTAATGTGCAGGATGAATCGATGCCGTTTCGTCGACCCCTGCTAGGAGGAGGAGATCGACAAGATGGAGGAGTCGCAGGGTTCCGAACAGGACGGCACCCAGGAGGACTCTGGCCAGGAGTTGGTGCCCACTCAAGGGTCCAGGGCCTACCAGGCGAGTGGGTCTCAGGCCCCTAGGAAGAAAAGGGGCCAGAACAAGGTCCCTAAGGCACCCACTGACGCTAACTCAAGGATCCCCATCCAGATCGATGGGGACAGGTATGTTCTAGCGCTTTGCTTCAACCTTGTATTTTTTAATTTTTCCAATGTAAAATTGGTAACATTTGTTCAGTCTCAACAGCAATATGTCGACGGTGGATGCTTCGTGAGGACACAGCCGAGCTACATGTTGGGAGGGCTTGTTCACCGGTTTTACCTTGGCATGGTGAATGTGGGCGACATCACCAGGCCAGCGTATAGCTGGGACGACTATAAGCTTGCCCCCCATGGGGACTCGACCACCGCCACCTAGTGTATTCAAGAGTTCTGGGTAAGTCTGTCTAAGCTAGTTTGCTTTCTAAATTTGTGATCATGACACTAATCCCCTTGGTTTGTAAAATCTCAGCTTAGGTATCGTCCCTAGGTGGGGTTGACAGAGGCGGATTTCGAGCCTTTCCTGGACAGAAACGTGAAGCAGAAAGTCCAGGACCTAATGTCTGATGCTTGTGTCACGTCAGTCGAGGAGTACCACAGGTAAGCAACTATCCCTATAATCCTTGTAAAATGGTATTTACTATTTCTACAACAGCGAATTGTTCCTACATTTCAAGAGAGAGCATACAGAGCGAATCACCACCTCCGAGGCCCGTGGGATCTACCTCGACGCGGCCGACTACGCCGGGGTGCCTCCTGAGTGGGCCACGAACCAGCCGGAAGCATGGAGGGCTCTTGGTGACAAGTGGGCCAGCCAGGAGTTCTAGGACAAGTCCGCGAAGGCCAAGCACAATCGGGCCTCCAAGGACTACAAGAAGAGCACGGGGAAGTGGTCCATTCCCTAGCTGGCCAAGAAGCTAGTAAACTCTGATTTTTCCTTTACTTTTATTTTTTTTTGGCTAGCTAACTTGTCTTTCCTTCTTGCAGACGCTAAAGACAGGGACCCGTCCCAACGTGTTTGAGCTGTGGAAGTGGGCCCACACACCGAAGGCCAGGCCCGGCACCCAACCCGAGATGGACCGCCTCGCGCAAGAGAAATGGTAAGTGCTAAACAATACTTTTACCTTTCACAAATTTGTATTTTTGTTTAGTCTAACTCGAAATAATGCAACATTGCTACCGGGAAATCTACACTCAGGTGCACGCCCCGAACAGCTTCCAGGAGAACACCCCTCTCGATCCAGTAGTGATCCACCAGCACATGGAGGGCAAGGCGCACGGTAGGCTAGCGATCGGAGAGGACCACCTTAGGTAAGCTAAATACTATGTACAATGTTAATTTTTTTTTGAAAACATTGATTTTGTAAACTAACCATGATCCTTAATTGTAGGTCGGAGTCTTACATGCCCGAGGTCCAGGCCTCTCAGAGCACCACTGAGAGTCGGCGCGAGTTCGAGGCCCGCATCCTTAGGGAGAGGGAGCAGGAGAGGAGGCAGAGAGAGGAGGAGAGGAAGCTGGAGAGGAGGGAGCGCTAGCAGATGATGGAGGCATTCCAGGCGAGCCTCAGGTCTACGAAAGAGGACTGACGGCGGGAGCGTGAGGAGTTCCACGCTAGGCTCCTAGCGTTGGAGGGAGCAGCGAGATTTGGCGGGGTAAGACGCTATCCACCTCATTTCCTTTCTTTCAAATCTATATGTCTTTAACTAATGCATCGTGAATGTATAGGCCTCGTGGAGCAGGTACGGGGGTCGTCCCCTCTCTCCTCCGCTTGCTGGTTCTGTATCGGTGGCTCCAGCTCCGGCTTGGCGCAATGATGCCCAGGATAACGACGACAGGTTTGGGAGCCAGCCGATAGATCTGGTGTCATGTTTGTTTCACTTCGACCCGCAGCCCTGTCCTTGAGTGGTACCGTGGATGTGACATATGAGACTTGTGTAATATATTACATGATTTTAGATCGAATTGTGTTTTTAGTTTTGAAACTGTGAATGTTATATATTATATGATTCTGGTTTGAAATTGTCATTGTGAATGCATTTGTATGAGATGTGAGGATAATGATATATATGCGGGTGTTTTGGGTATGCAGATGCAGCTGCTACTGCTAAATTGGATTTTTTTAAAGCCCGTTGCATGATTGTTTTTTTTTTGCTAGAAGTCAAGTACTCTCGACAGCCAGGTATAAACCGTCGAGAAAGGGGGGTTCCAGGAATCTCCCTAGGAGACAAGCACTCTCGACGACTACCCTATAGCCGTTAATAGAGATCAAGAGGGCCACGTGACCCAGAGGCCCTCTCTCGACGGTCATGTGGCCATCGAGAGATAGTAAGACAGCCGCGTCGGCCAGAGCTAGACATCATCTCTGTCAACGGCCATGTGCCCTCCGAGAAAGATGGAGCCGAAGCCGTGAACCGACCAAACAACTGTCCGCCCAACTCACTCGACAGCGCATTGTCCAGCAGTCGAGAGAAGTTTTCTCGACGGCTGAGCCATCAAGACAATCCATCTTTCTCAACCGGGCTGGCCCGACGGCCATTTCTCGATGGCCAGCCGTCGAGAGAAGTTAATATCGACGGTTTGACGACTTTTCTCAACGGTTTCAACCATCAAGAAATCGCGCGTTTCCTATAGTGATTCTTTTCAAAGGAATGCTGTTAGAGATGGTGAAAAATGAAGGAAACGAATATGGAAAGGGGATAGGGAAAGGAAACGAAATGAAGAAAAAATGGTTGAAGATGGTCTATCATGAAGCATTAGCTTCTCTGAATTTCTGTGCCATGCATATAGCATTTGTCTGAACTTAAACGCTTTCGCGCTACTTTAGTTAACACTTTAGGTTGTTAAAATCTTTTCAACTGCTCAAGTGCGTTCGTTCGGTCGTCGACCTACCGTGCATGTCATTTGAAACCAACATATATATACGAATACTGTTTGTTGAGGGATCGGCCGGGTTCGTTTTCGTAACCAGATGATCAGATGCAATTAAGCGAGTTAAGTTAGGTTGGTTCTTTGCTTAAAGGTCACAAGACGTGGGCAGCCTCACGGTCTCGGACGAAATTAAGACTGATATATGTTTGGTGTGATCACCGCGCTTAATTATGCTGTCCTTCTACCCGCCATCCTCAGGGAATTAATTTTGCACCATGGAGCCTGCCAAAAATTTGATAGATCTAGTTGCCTCTCCCTGTAAATTAATGCTTCACGGAAATAATCAAACAATATTCTTCACAGTTTTTGTTCTAAATTATTTGATTTTTTTTTGAACGCTTTGACTTTTTGAAGTCGTTTCTCGAAAATCTTAACATCACGAGATAAAAACTCTCAAATCCGGCTTTGATTATTAGTTCTATTTTTTCCGAGCCACTTCTCGAGGCTCCCAAAATTCAGTTTCAACAAATGATCAAATAAATTTTAGCACAGGAGAACCCCTCAAACTAATCCCTTGATTAGTTAATTGACGTAGTGGAAATCGAGACAATGGCGCGCCAATGAATATATAGCAGATTCAACAAGGACTGACCCCATCTTGTCACCCAAAGTGAAACGGAAAATTTCCAAGAAGTTTGATCAGATTGACAGATAATATATAGCTAGCATGTATAGACTCTAAAAAAACATGTCAGCGCTAGTCTTTCGTTTACATGCTTCAACTGTAACGGATAAGAACGAATGGAGCCAATGAACCGCATTTAAATAGGTAGTGTATATGCAACCAAGCTAGACCAAAATGGATTCGATGACTGCACATGATCTGCATTAATAGGGATAAATCGTTGTGGTTGTATATATATTGCGCATTGATTATACTGCTCCGTACATGAGTCGTACTGTTGAATGGTCAGATTGCTAACGCGGTGGTGATATGTACGAGCTTGAGGCGTCTTCATCAACAAATAAATGAACAAAAATCCATCTGCGCTTATGTAAGGAGATCATTGGATTATCTTGGTCGTCCATTGTGCAGCAGAATTCATGTTTTACCCCTTACATCCTTTTGCAAAAAAACCTCTATTTCCTTTGAGTTCATACCCTTGGTCCCTCTCTCCCATTCCTCCATCTCTACCTCTCCCTCCCACTCTGGCTGCCTCTAACCGACGACCAAATTCGGCCATGCCACTGACCACTTGACCAGCACAGCATAGTCTCTGGCTGCCGCCGTTCCGCCGTGCTGCCTGCCACCTAGCCACACTTGGCTCCTCCCAGCCGAGGGATTTGCTCTCAGCCCACCTTTAAGAGGTGGCTTCACAAAAAGACCATTATGAACATGGGCTTCATAAAAAGAACACCTTCAACGTATGGTCTTCACAGCAAACCATTATCGCGGGGTTTTGGGCGGGCTTGACTTATTTGCTCTGTCACGGCTCCCGCCGCCGACTTCGCACAAAGGAAATCGAGCCCGCTTCCTCCTCTCGTCGCTCGCTCCCCAAAACGGATCGGGCTGCCCCCAATCGGCCGGCCGCGGCAACGGCGACGGCGGCGAACGGCGACAACGACCACGATGGCGGCGGCGGCGACCTCGACTGCGCCCTCGCCCCCCCGCCATGGTGAGCTGTTCGAGGCTGCGACGGCGACGGCGGGATGTGAAGGCGACGCGGGGACCGCGACGGCGACGGCGACCAGACTCGGCGACCCGACCTGCGCCTCGTCCCTCCTCGCGAATCGATCTGTTGGAGGCCACGAGCCGACCCCGGCCTCGACCTCCGACCTAGGCGACCTGGCGGCGGCGATCGCGACGACGACAATGGGACGGCGGCGGCGATGTAAGGGGTGAAGCTAACTCTTCTCGTCCATTTTAGTTGTAGCCTTTCGTCGTTTGCTCTGAACTTGCTCGACTGTGATTGTGCATGAAACCTAGCGTGTATCTTGCACCGCAACGAAGAACCGTAGTGTGGATTTGGGACTCCAAGTGTAACGACATGAAGAACCCCAATTCAAAGGAGTGTTAGGGTAAATTCTTCTTGTTAGTTATCTTTGTGTACATAGGAAATGTCTGTTATTAATTATTTTGTATCAATTTCCGGCGTGTAGAGGTGAATCGTGGCGGAAAGCACCGTGAACTGAGGGTCTCAAGCCGAGCCCATTACGTGGTGATCCGATGGAGACAGGGTGATGGAGAGGCTCACTGCTTGATGAAGCGGTGTATTATGGTGATAATGATGTGCCAATACTTTGTGGATGGCATACGGATTTCGCAACGCAAAGAGTAGTGTAGACAATGCAGATTGTAGTGGTGGTAGGAAATTGATTGGAGAATGCAGTGCTATGGGCGTGGGCATGAAATGGGCGATGCAATGGGCGGTGCAATTGGCGATGGGCACCAAATTGATTGGGACACGGTGAGAATCAGAAACACTAGATGAGGAAGGTAGAGTTGCTCGGATGACCGAGGATGAGGTCTTTGAGGTGCTTGGATTGAGAGAGGAGCATCCAAGTAGGAGTGAACAAACAACTCGGGCTAGATCAGCTACCAAGATCGGTGGTACTACACCCGATGAGTTTGAGGATGATGAAATGCTTGTAGATGACTCTAACCCAGATGAGATTTTTATCTCTTACAACAAGGACAAACCTGAGATGAGGCTAGGGATTGTGTACCCCTCAATGAAAGCATTCAGGTATGCTGTGAGGCAATATGTTGTTAATGAAGAATTCAACCTGGGCATTCAGAGTACTGATCCTACTAGATTCAGGGCATTTTGTGATGCCCCAGAGGGTTGTGCTTGGAGGCTAGTTGGTCGCCTGACAAGTGATCAAAAAACAATCAAGGTACTAGCTTATGCAATTACTAACTTTTTGTTACCGTGTTGTTATGTCCATGTGCTGATCAAACATTTCATATATTCTCTTTTTTGTAGGTGACTGTTTTTAAAGGGCAGCATTCATGCACTTCTACCAGCAGATTGAAGGGACTACGATAAAATGCTGGGTAGTGACCATCTTTGTGGCAATCTTGAGGAAGAATCACGGACTTGGTGCGAAGCTACTGATGGACAGGCTTGCAGATGATCATAAGGTAACTATCCCATACGATGTTGTTTGGAGGGGTCAACAGAAAGCCCTTTGCGAGATATATGGTAGTTGGGAAGATAGTTTTCAGCTCTTGTTTAGATGGAAGGCGAGGTTGAAAAAGAATGCTGGAAGTGTTGTGGAGATTGACACTATTTGTGTTGAAGAAAACATTTTTTCAAAAGGTTTTTTGTGCAATGAAGCCATGCATTGATGGTTTTAAAATAGGTTGCAGACCATACCTTAGCATAAAAGACCTGACACTAAATGGTAGGTGGAATGGTCGATTAGCTCTCAGAAGCGCCATGGATGGCCATAACTGGATGTACCACGTGGCCTTTGGGCTCATTGATTCGAAAGTGAGGACAATTGGACTTGGTTCATGAGTCGACTAGCCAAGGCATTAGGAGAGACCCTTGTACTTGCAATTTGTATAGATGCATACAAGGGGTTAGAAAATCTTTGTGGCGATGTTTTTCTAATGCAGAGAAGAGGGAGTGTTTTAGACACCTAATGCAAAACTTTGTGAAAAAGTTCCATGGTGGCACCTTTAGTCAGCTTTACCCTGCAGCTAGGTCCTATAGGGTACAAGTGTTCGATAAACACATAGAATGCATTAATGCCCAATGCCCTGATGCTATAGATTACTTGGGGAAATGGCATTCTTTTAAATGGATGAGATGTATGTTTAACACAGAAATCAAATGTGACTATATTAATAACAACCTGGCGGAATGTTTCAACAACTGGATTAAAGATATTAAGGACCTCCCAGTTACTGATCTTGCGGATAAGATCAGGGAGATGATTATGGTTTTGTGGGAGAGAAGGAGAAGGATTGGGGAAAGGCTGGATGGTAAGATACTGCCAATTGTGTTGCTGCAGATCAAGGCAAGAACTAGAGGTCTTGGCCATCTGAAAGTTGTGAAATCAAGCCACACTTTACTGTGGTCTGGATGAAGAAGGCTGGATAAAATATTGTTTTGGCATGGTCGGTTTCGCTGACATATTTTTCTGTTCATGTTCATGTTAGGACATCATAAGCTGTGAAATGATAATATAGCCAACTTTACTGTTTTATCTGTACAAACAATTCAGACAGGGAGCAAGATCGCTCCAGTACTGGGGATGTTTTCAATGGGGATGTTTTATGTAAATTTGCTGTCATGAGCATTCCTCCAATGGTTTCATGTAAATGTATTTTTTTTCCCCTGCTTGAGATTTCACACTCACTGAACCAACAGGACCATGATTCTATTAGTCAGGGTCTTGTGCACTCAGGGTAGCACTGTCGGTAGCATCGGCAGAACTTGGACATGGTGGCCAGCTGATGCAGATTGCCATGGCCAGACAGCAGGATGAGCATACAGCAGAGAGCAGCAGCCACAGCTCTCTTTCCCTCTATTACTCTCACTCGCTGGTCTGCTGCACAGGCAGATAACAACATGGCCAATGATAACTCAAACTCACTTCTGTAGAAACAAGCGGAGTGCAGGAGAACAAATGCAGATGCAAATCAAATGCATGGACAGTCAAGAGATGGATGTCAACTGACTGACTAATTGATGAGTCTGATCAGAAGATGTTGTAGCCTACAAATTACAACAAAGTTTGGAGAAACATATGGTTCAGTTTTAACATAGGGAAACATACCTCCCAAACTGACCAAACTTAGCACATACACTGACAACATATTACAACCTCATGAGAAGCACTCCTAAACCTAACAAAGTGACAACTACAAGAGCTAAATGACAGATAGCAATCAATGACAACAGCTTCAAATTTTTCTCACAGCAACATTTGACAGCAACTTGTCTTTGCTTAACATCTTGACAGACCGCATGGTCGTAACCGGCTCACTTGCATTTTGTTGCTCACTCTTTATCATTTGTAACAATTCAACGTACTCCTCCCGCCACTTAAAAACTTGCATCTCCCATGAACCTGGCAACAAACAACAAAACATGCTCCTAATTACATATAAGACTAATCAGTACCAAATTCGGACTAATCATTACATAGAATTCACACTAATCACTACCAAATTCGCATAACTTAGACTTACAAATCTCTCATTATGGATGCACTTGAAGAAAATTCTTCCAGGGTTTTTTTCTGTGTTTGACTTCAACTCCACGACTTCGTCGCCACAGCTAGGGCAGTCCACTAGAGGGAGCCCACTGTGGGAACCAAACTTCACCTTACAAGCAGCACCCTTGCCTCGAGATCGACACACCGTGCTATCCTGAACACATATATATATTACAAGTGGATGCACAAAGCTAAGAAATATATGTGTACATTTAATTGGGCTTCAATCAGCATGTTAAATCTTTGAAATATGATCTTTTTAAATTTGGTGGATTGGCCTAATTTCCTTGGAGATTGAGCCTAAGCCTAGCACTGAAATACAAATCATTTGATCGTAAATCATACAAAGCTAAATCAAAGGATTAGTTGTGCACCACATATTAAGGTTTGTCTAAGAATAATGTTCTAATGAGTCTCTGAATGACATAATGTTCTTTTTACTTTGCAGGTTTGTCTAAAACGTTGCAGTATGTCTACAGATGCAGGTTTCTCTAAAACGTTGCTAGGTCTCTAAAACGCCTAACCTAAACAAGTAAACCCTACAAATGTGGGGATACTAGCCTAACCTTAGACGATGCCGCGGCCATTTTGCGGATGTCGCGGCGAGTCGTGATCGGTCCGTCGCCGCCGCCGCCGCCGTCCGCCTGCGGGTGCTTCGTGCCGCCGCCGTCGGGTATGTCGTCGTTGGCCTCCAACAAATCAGCAGGTCGCGGTCATCACCGTCGTGGTCGCGGTCCCCGCCGTCGCCGTCCTTGATCGCCGCCGTCGCGATCGCGATCCCGCAGTCGCGATCCCGCCGCCGCCGCCGCAGACCTCGAACAGCTCGGCTTCGCGGGGGGGACGGAGGGCTCAGTCGAAGTCGCCGCCGCCGCCGTCGCCGTCGGGTGCACCGTGCTTCGCCGCCGCCATCGGGTATGTCATCGTCGGCCTCAACAAATCAGCAGTCGCGATCGTCGCCCGTCGTGGTCGCGTCCCGCCGTCGCCGTCGCGATCGCCGCCGTCGCGATCGCGATCCCGCAGTCGCGATCCCGCCGTCGCCGTCGCGACCTCGAACAGCTCAGCTTCGCGGGGAGGGACGGAGGGCTCAGTCGGGTCGCCGCCGCCGCCGTCGTGGTCGTCGTTGCCGTTCGATTCGTCGTCGCCGCCGTGCGTCGCCGATCGTGCCGATTTGGGGGCAGCCCGATCCGTTTTGGGGGAGTGAGCGACGAGAGGAGGAAGCAGGCTCGATTTCCTTTTGTGCGAGTCGGCGGCGGGGAGCCGGTGACAGGGGCAAATAAGTCAAGCCAGCGCCAAAACCCCGCATAATGGTTTGCCTGTGAAGACCATACGTTGAAGGTGTTCTTTTTATGAAGCCCATGTTCATAATGGTCTTTTTGTGAAGCCACCTCTTGAAGGTGGGCTGAGAGCAAATCCCTCCCTCCCAGCCACCCTCTCTCCCTCTCTTACCCACTCTATATCCCATCCATGCGCTCTCTCACTAGCCACCGGCTCCACCCTGACCGACGACCACCACATCCCACCTCTGCACACTGCCGCCCTCACCATACCCCCTCCATGGCGCTCGACAGTTGCCACCACTGTGCTGGACGCCACCAACTAATTAATGGCGCCACGGAGGAAGGCGTGGGGCAAAGTGGTCGCCGACTGGGGCGATGGTTGTCGCTGCAGGAATAGCCGCCGGAGCTGCCAGGCAGGAGGGGAGAGAAGGGAAAGGGAAGGGGGTGAAGAAGGACCTGATTACGATAATTTGAATTTTTGAGAGGACCATTTTGCAAAATCACGTCCTGCAAGGAATTCCTGCTGCACGCTTGGTCGACGCACTCGTAAATAAATGGTGAAGACAAGACCGGAGTTGCGGCTGGTTGGATGTTGCCATGCTGTCCACGCAGCAAGATCTCCGCAGCTTCCATGCAAATCAAGCATAATTGTAAGCACATTGCTCTTCTCCATGCATGAGATTACTTGTTATTTGCTCTTCAGAGTGGAAAAAATATGAAAAGAATGCAGGTCCACTTAGGTGATCCTTTTCCTACCCGTTCTCCTCTTTTTGACATGTTTATCTTTCCAGACTCTAGTACCCCTTTGCGTCCAAATTACCAGCCAAAGGGGGAGAGAATATATTGCAATGTACATGACACGTACTCAAAAAGGAAGTGCTGGGTGCATGGACTAGTTGTTCGAGTCATATCAAATTCGGAGTAGATATCCTTTGTAGTGGGGTTACACATGCGAAAAACACCAACCGCTTACGGTACGTAGATCTTCCATATGGGGGTGGCCACCGTCGGACTATATATGCTCTGTGATGCGTGCTGCTCCATCTCCTCTCTCCTACACAACTTATGCAAAAAAGGACCCTGCATTGCATCAAATTCTTATGTGATGTCCCTCTATTTCCTCTCTCTCCTTCTCTCTCCTCACTCCACCCCAGCGGACTCCGGCGCTTCCTCGGCTCAAGCCGGCCGGCCCTACTCTAGTCCGAGCCGTGAAGAACTGCACCCCAGCTCACCAGACCCCTACCCGAGACCTCGCGAGAAACCCTGAAACCTCGCCAGAGACGGAAACCTCCACTACTACAGATATCTATATCAGTGCCGGTTCGGAACCGACATCACTGCCGGTTTCTAAACCGGCACTCCGTAAGTGGCAGTGATAACCATCGTTATCACTGCCGGTTATAGAACCGGCACAGATGCCAGGCATCACTGCCGGGTCATGGTAAAACCGGCAGTGATAGTTGGGGGCGCTTCAAAACTGAGCATTGCAAATTTTACATCAGTCTTGGGTTTTGTATTAATGAACCGGCAGTGATAGTATCTCCAGGAGTTTAAAATAATATTTATGTGCTCGGATTTGTATAAACATGAGTGATATTTTTATTTGGTATATTAGTTTCTATTTTTCACAAACATGTATTATTACGGTATATTAATTACTAGACTAATAAAGTATTCACGGTCACAATTAATATATAATATAATAAGATATAAATGTACATATGCACACACAGGTGACATCTAGCTAGTTTTTTATTACAACAACTAAAATGTTCAACGTAGAGACTTGTTTTTGCTCCCCCTAGCTAAGTGAGTCTTACTTTTGCTCCCACTAGCTAGGTCGGTCTTCCTTGCCTCCCGCATTTGGGTCAACCCTTTCCCCCACTAGGTAGGTCGGTTTTGCCTTGTCGCCCTAGCCATGACTCGCTAGTCGGGATTGTAAAATTCACCGTCTCGTCGAGAATCTCGGTAACGATGAATCAAATGAGTTGTTCTTGAATTGCTAGGAGTTCATTAGCGATGGCGAACTTGTGGATATTTGCAAGCATTTGTCATCCAAAGAATCGAAGACATATGTTATTTATTGAGTAACATGCATGGAATATTTATATATGCAACATTGCATGTGTTTTATGACAAATTTAGCAGACCTCAATATTAGTTGTGCCCAACACGTCCCAGTGAAGTTGTGCATGAACTTTGCCGCATAGTACCCACAGAGATTGTTGCGGGGGTTGCTGTGACGAGAAAGAGAAATAATATATTTATAAACCTTTTTCATATCTCATAAGTAGGAATTGCGAGACAATATTGTTTTGCGTCGACAGAAAGTTGATTCGACGGTGAATTTCTTCGATAAGGGCGGTGGCGATTACTTTTTGACAATATCGTTCAAAAGCCCCGTGCGTGAGTAATTAAGGATATCGATGGAAGTTTTAAATTCGACATTATTTGAAACGTGGAAAAGACTTTAGCAACTTAGAAAGATGATAGAATTTACTTGTCGAGCAAGTTTATGATGGGTTGGTAACATTCTTGAGGTTTTCTTTTCTAATCGAGGACAACTATCTTACTATCCAATGGCACGATGACAAGTACGATCCAGTGAAAGCTGTGCATGTGGAGAATGAACTAGCAGTAACATCTTATCCCTAATAAATTATACAACAAGAAGGGTATATGACACATACTTGAACGCATAGGGCAGTAGTATCGAACTCTTTAGTTCTTGCTTGATCAAGGATTTAGCTACATAGTCCTCGATTGTTTGATAGTTGTCCTGACGGCGTTTAGTTGACCATCGAGGATCGAGAAACCCTATGTCTTGAATACCTTCTCTCTTGCATTTCTGAGCCTCCATTCTACAAAGAACAAAAGCTAAGTAATTATGAGGGCAATATAATGGCAGAACAATATTGAATTATACGCAACACACTTACAGAGTCCAGCACCGAAGCATGCTGACGTCGAGGCGTCTTCTTTGGTACAGTTGATACAATTGATCGAGTTCCACCGAATCGTAGTCCCGTTGTGCAAATATTCATCTTTGAGATTGGCGGAGAACATTTCGCAGCCCATGTTGCTGTACTTCATGTACCAATCATGTAGTTGACGTAGTCTAGTTGTTAGACCAGGGAGCCAAGTTGGGGGGACCAATGGTTTGTCTAACTGAAACCCCCATCTAAGAGGTGCGACCGGAATATCTTGATCATCCCCATATGGTAGTTCTGCAAGTTGAGCCGGCGTAAGTCCCGCTTCTGCACGGAACCTATCAATTCCAAACTGCACCATGTCAGGCTTTTGTGAGATACACTCGTAGTCTGACTTTCGCTTTTCCGAGGACCCCGTCTGTTTATTGCTGGCCATGGAAATGAAAAATTCACGCGCTTGTTCAGGGACTTCATATTGCTCAGCACTCTGACCTGGACGAGTCATCAAAGATGTTATGCTTCCACTGATTTCCTTTTCCTTTGTCGAGGGTGTAGGCGAATCATCAAACGCTTGCGATTTCTGTGAAGACTGTGATCTGTGAGATGATGACGCTGCTGAATTTTTTGTAGGTGGCCGTTTGGGAGTAGGTTGTTTGATAGGTATGGCTGCCTTTTTTTTGTTGGTAGCGGTTGGGGAGTAGGGCTTTTTGTAGGAGGACTTGCGCTTCTTGATGCCGGTGCTGGGAGAGGACTTGCTTCATCTGCATGATGAGGGGGAGGATCTCTTCGCGGCTCTTCTTCATCATCATCTTCTTCTGAGTTCGAGCCGAAAACTTTGTATCACTTTCTCCACGCAACAAAACCGTGTAGGTTGTCTCCTAGAGTGTTTTTTCCCTTCTCACCAGGGAAGTCCAACTCAAGTCTTCGGTACCTCTTGGAAAGTATATTGTCAATGCAGACTTTCCCATAGCCGGTCGGTATAGGGCGGTTGTGCAGCTGAACACCTTCCCTTGACGGAAAAGCTTGCCCGGTGGCCACCTTTGTTGAAAAGTTCAGAGTCTGCATGTACAGCTTGCATGCAGTCGATTCCTTGATGTCGTCCACAGGGTAATGGGTGTTAGAATTAGTCTCCACAAGCCCTCCAGAGGCACAACTACTCCGTCGAGCCCTGGGGCTGCCGAATACATCGACGGCTGCTGCCCGTTGCTGGCGGAGAGCTTGTTGTATCTCCTCTCGTATGCTTCTCCTCAATTCTTCTTTCATTACGTCCATTGCCGCATCTCGATATTCAACATTCCTCTTACGACTACGATAGATGGAAGCATCCTGGGGGAAGGCTGCTACCCAAGGCACCAAGCCAATGCCTCGCGTGCGACCCGAGTGTTTCTTGTTTCCCAGAGCCAGGGTGAGTTCATCCTTCTCCCTGCTAGCCTTGAAATCGCCTTGGGACGACTGAGCATGCGCATCCGCAATCTTTTCTGTTACCTCTTGGTCCCATGGGCCTCGAAAGTTTAAGGATCCATCATTCGCTAGTGTAGCCCCCTTCCATAAAGGTAATGCTTCGCACGTGGGACCCACTCGGCCGTCGCAGGTGTGACACCACTAGTTGTTAATTCTTCTTCCCTCTTCTCCCACTCGGCTACTTTTTTGACGTAACCACGTGAGCCGAGTGTGTGAGGGTAAACATTCTTATCCGCGTTAAGCTTATTAGCTTTGCTTAACTGCATTGCGTCCTCGGACGTCTTGAACTCGACAAATTCATCCCAAAAATCTATCAATTGTGGAAATAAATTGAAGTCTGGCGTCCTCCATTTCTGAACAAAATCTCTATTCAGTTTGCCCTTCCAATTCTTGAACACGATGCCCATTATATTCATCGCGCGTTTCTTCGCTATGCCTTCTGTCCCTTCAGGGAACTCAAACTTTTCTTTCATCTTGCCCCAACAGAAGTCTTTAACCTTATTAGGCACCACATATTGCTCATCTCTTCGGCCACTCCATCTTCGATAGTTTATTGTGACATGATCCCTAACGACCACCCCATAGGAAGTTTTGTATGGCCCGACTACTGCATCGGGGGCGATAGGTTCTCCGATTGTCGACATCTGGGTGATAACCGTCCGCCCCTTGGGATCTTGCTAGGGCCACGACCACGTCGAGATGATTCAACGTTCGTTTCAATCGATTGAGCCTAGGATAAGTAAATGGAAAGACAAATGAATTTCAATCTCCCTAGGCCAACACATATACAAATGAATTTGTATCTATATGTGTTAATCGGCGTCACGGTGTTGGTCCAGGTTGAGATGATTTATCGGCGTCACGATGTTGGTCCAGGTTGAGATAATCACTGGGACTACAACTCCTTTATGGTGTTGCCTCATGGTTCGATCCGTCGGTTTGTTGAGATACCATTATAGTTTTGATAAATAGAAAAGTATCTACATATTTAACAAACTAATTCACGCCACGTAACATATTTAAAATCATTATATTCAAATGAGCAATCTATATTGAAACCGTATGCACACATCAATGTAGATTGGATAGTTCACAATATTAGAAAATGTCGGGACCCCCCCTGGCGGAGGGAAGGTCCCACCTGTGCTTTACCTGTACTAGTTCCTGGATCAGTAGCTAGTACACACAGATACAGAATTTGGATCATAACCATGACGATTAATTACATAAATTTAGATCAGAGTGCGTCTCATGGCGTGGTTACAAAAGATTGGCTCGAAGGCCTTACAAAAGCGAAAGTCTTTATATTATAACTGAAATTCCAAAAGTGGAAAACCAAACAATCCCCACAGGCAAAGCTGGAGGAACGCAATCCTAGGCATCCGTGAACTCCTCGTCTTGGACTCCGTCGGCGAAGACATAAGCTTCGGGGTCTCCATCTTCAGGGTTGCAATGGTACTCACTTTTCTTGGCGTCGGAATCTGTGAAATTTCGCCGCAAAAAGCGAGGGTGAGTACAGTGAAAATACTCGCAAGTCAATTGACATATGCGAATATGTATGGTCTAGACAAAGCATAGGTAGGCTCAGTTGCGGAAAGCAAGTTTTGAAATTGTTTGCTTAAAGTTTTTAAAGCGATTTAGGAAAGAAGTGAAGTAATCAAATTAATTGATAAAACTTTAAATCATCCGGCCCCAGCCAGCTCATCCCCAAAGGCTGGCTCACGACACAAATCGTGGTTTTCACCGAAAACATTTTCCTTACGGCTAATCCACTGAAGGACCAATAACTCTCGACGGCTAACCACCGTATGCATAATTCCACACGTCGGCTAAACCACCAAAGATCATCTCCTCACGGCTAACCACCGTAGGCTCCCAAAACAAAACACGGCACCTGTTGGTTTTCTTCTTTAAAACTCTGAGAAAAAGAGGGAAGAAAACTACCATTGTGGCAGCACCACCGTCGTCCGCCCTTGACCGTGGGCACGGCTTTCTAAAAAGTTATACACTCTGCAGAGGTCGCACGCTTTATCCATGAGAGATGGTTTTTCCTACGAATCACCCAAAGGAAAATGATCACCACAAGGTCTTTCACCACAATCTTCCCTTAGCCCAGCATTCCCACTAAGGTTTCCACACTAATGCCCCTCTTGTGCCGATAGGTTTTGTTCTATGGACACATCTGGATACCCACTCCCAACCATCAAGGAAGGTTCAGTTCTATGGACGTATCCAGGTCCCACTCCCTATTCCACCTGGAATGCCTGACTAAGAGTCCGAAGGGTACTCAACCAGGGCCCGCCCATACAGGCACTCATGGCCGCACTGTTGTACTTAGTCTTGATAACCACAAAGTCGTGGTCCTTAGGGACTGGGGTGGTTCCCCCACTATACCCGAATCTCGTGCTTGCTGCACCAGCCAGACAACCATCCACCCCAATCAAATTTTCAAAGCATTTTGCTTTTCAAACCCTGGTAGCATACCCGCTACCTGCTAAACAATTTTCCCAACAGTAGCACCCACTACTGTTAATCAATGAATTTTGGTAACAGAGATTTGAATGTGAATTATCAGAAGTGATTCAAGAAGTACTAATAGCATGGCTAAGCACAATTAAGTTCTAACCACAGAAGTTGGTCATTAATTAAGCAATTGATAATCTAGGGTTACCAAAGATCATGATTAGATAGCAGTAATTAAAGTGTTTTAGGCTTTTAGCTACACCCTAATCATATAACAGTTTGTTATTAACATAGCAATGCAGTTTAACAATTCTAATAAAACATTTTAAAAAATAGGTGACAAAATGATCAACTGATAATTTTGGCGATAGTGTCAACAGTGACTTGTCGTGACTGGAGTCCAGCTGATCCTCAGCTTCATCTTCAGCTCCCTGTACGAAATTGACCGGATCTAACGATGGCAAACAGCATACATTCAAAACAAAGAAATAAAATAAAATTATGCATGCAGAAATAAATGTGTATGCATGAATATGATAAAACCATGCTTCCATTTATTTTAAGATTTTTAGAAATTGATTTTATTCTAAAATGGCATTTTCATTAAAATGTTTAGATAAATCATTTTCTATGGATTAGAAATTTAGGAAATAAATTAAACATAAGATAAATAATTTAATAATGTTCTTATCTTATTAATATGTTCCAAAAATTTAAATTTCATTTTAACTAGATATAAATAATTAGCATAGTATTAAATGCACGATTTTATATTTTAAAAACAATGTTATAGAAATCATATTGATATTCATGAAATGATATAAATGATATTAGTAAATTAAAGTTCACATTTTTATGAGTTTTAGAAATTTATTTCACTATTTTTGGATTTATATTTTAAAAGATATGAAATCTACAAATTTTTCCTATCTAAAATTAATTGGAAAAGGAGAAGGAAAGCAGACGGTCGGCTCGGCTTACCAACCAGCAGTCTTGTCTTGGCGGGCGCCACAAGACGTGGCGACCTAATCATGAGTCGTCAGCGTCTTGCTTCTGGCGATGCGGCGCAGCCAACTCAGCCAATGTGTGAGGGTGGTGACGAGCAGCCGTGGCGAAGCTTAGCGACACGCTGTGGGCGAAGCAATGATGCTCCGTCGGCCGGCCGTTTAGCGGCGAGGGGAAGGCGGCGAGGCGGCAAGCAAGGGAGAGAGAAGGGAAGAGGAGAAGAGCGGCGGCGAGGGCGGGTTGGCGAGCGGTGCAGGCGTGGCCGAGGCTAAGCGGTCTGGTGGCGTGGCGAGGCTAAGCGGCGCGAGCGCGCCGCCGGCCGGCTCCGATGGGGAGGGCGGCTGGCGGCGGGAAGACGTCTAGGAACTAAGGAAGGAGAAGAAACGATGGGCAGGAAAATTACCGCGGTGAGGCGGCAGCGCCGCAGGGGTAACCGGCTCCGTGGCGCGCGTGGCGCGCCCTCGGACGTCGGCGGTATGTGGCGGCAAGAAGAATGGAGTAGAGTGGACCAGAGGAAGGGGGTGGCGGAGGGACAGGGCCGGGGAAGGCGTGTATCGGCGGGGTAGGAGGAGACAGTGAGAGGGGTGTGAGGGGAGGAGTGACCGCGTGAGAGTGAAGCAAGGAAAGGGGGCTACTTTGGGAAAACCCCAAAAAGGGAAATTTCCCCAATTAGGAAAAAGAGGATGACAGGTGGGACCCTCCTGCCATAGGGAGGAAAATGGAGAGAGGGAAAATGGATAGAAGATAAAAATAGTAATACTAATAATTCATTTAATCAGCTATTTAATTTATAATTTAACTTTTCATTTAGTTTAGCTCTTAAATTGGGGTTTCACAAGTCAAATTTTAAAATCACAAATTCTTACAAGATTATCCTATAAGGTTTTTAATAATTAAACATTTTGAATTTTATTATTGCAAAAGCTAACCCTTAATTAGTTTCTAGAAAACTGTATATAGTAACATGCACATTTATCAAAAATGTTTTTCTTTTAAACTTTGAAAATTTTCTGGTTGAGATGCCTCAAACCATATGCCATGATTATGCATTTTAGATTTTTGAAAAATGGGGATGTTACAAAAAAAAAACAGTACCAACAATGTTACAACTACAAATAGTTCCCAACAAAATTAATAAAAAAATATTACAACATTACTCAAACCATACATAGTCTGACAAGAAAGAGTCACGGGGTCAAACCAGATCGATCTCAATGTCAACCGATGAGTCGGAAGAGGAAGACTCATAGTCAGCAAGAGACCCCGTAGTCACCGACACATGCAGACCAGTCACCGACACCCCGACGCCATGCTCCGACACCTGCACCTCCAACTGTTCACCATGCGCTGACCCTTCTTGTTTGGGTTTCCTCCTTTTTAAAATTTTAATCCTACCTCTGCCGGACTCTTTTTTGTTTTTTTGCTTTGTTATGTCTTTGTCAGGCAGGGGGGGCGCGGAGAACAAATGCAGTTTGTGACACATTTCATTGGGCAATTGAAAATACAACACATCTGTGCGGACCCCATTGATGTGACAACTGTGCCAAATAATTTAGTAAGTTTGGTTGTTGCCCACGCGCTACAAAGTAAAATGCCCTCCACCACTAATTCAAATATTGGAAAACTATAGCACACACAAATACAACTTGGCATGACCGTATAGGCGGTGGGGATCAGAATTACCTCACCGACAGCTACGCTTCAAGGTGCCGACGATAAAGGGGCGTCGCGGAGGGTGTCCTTCGTCTAACAAGATATCACTTGCACTATACTACATCTATCATAAATAAACAAGATAAATAAACAAGATATCACTTTTGATACAATAGATCTCACATGCTCTGTCACTGTCAAGACTAATTGCAAAAGGGAAATTTTGATACTACATATATATATCAAAATTCTTACCCAACTCCGATCTGTGTTCTTGTGGGGAAGAGGAGGGGAGGAGGGAAGAGAGGCGGCCTTCGGGAGAGGGAGGCGGCAGGGGAGGGAGGAGGCCGGGAAAGGAGGCGGCACGTGGGGGAGGGAGGAGGGGGGGGAGGCGGGGGAGAGGGAGGGGGGAGGGAGGGGGAGGGAGGCAGGGGAGAGGGAGGTGGGCAGAGGGGAGAGGGAGGAGGCGGGGGGAGGGGAGGAGGCGGGGGGGGGGGGGAGGGAGGCGGGGGGGGGAAGGGAGGCGGCGGGGAGGGAGGCACGGGGATGGGAGGCGGGAGAAGAGGGTGCTTGTGTGGGAGGAGAAGTGGCGGGTGGGAAGGGGGGCGTGGGGTCCAACTGGCGCTGGGAGAGGAGGCAGGGGGAGAGGGAGGCGGCGGGGAGAGGGAGGCAGGGGCTGAGGCGGGGGGGGGAGGAGGAGGCGGGGGGAGAGGAGGGCGGGGGAGAGGGAGGAGCGGGAGGGGTAGGGTGGGAGGCGACGGGAAGAGGGTCATGGGAGGGGAGGCGGGGGCGGGAAGAGGGGGCGGGGGGACCAACTGGCGGGGAGGGGCGGCGGCGAGGAGAGGAGGCGCACGGGACCAACCTGGCTGGGGAGTGTGGGAGTGATAGTGGGGATCGAGTGGGCCAAGTATATAGAGGCATCAGTGCCGGTTTTTATTACAAACCAGCACTGAAAGTGATTATCAATGCCAGTTTGTAAAAACCAAGCGATAAGCTGAAACACCGATCTTGGGTTTATTAAAAAACCGGCACTAATATTTTTTTTCGCCTGGTATTATGAATTTATTGGACATGATATTTTTCATTTCTTAAATTTAGTTTTAGGCATGAGAATAATATATACATGTTTTTATAAATTACAATCATTATTCTTGTTGTGATAAAAATATCTTATTTCAGTCTTATTTAATGATTAATAATTTTGTGAAAATATGATTTATGTAGATTTTAACGTGTAATTACGGTCTTACGATAAAAAAATTGTAATTACTATATAAGATTACTGAGCATTTTTTACAACGGAGTTACAATCAAACTACTAGTCCTTCATTATGATCGCGGCGGATGTAAGTAGGTTCATCACTTTCTTCCATTAGACTCAGGTCGACGTTCTCTCCGAACGGAGCTACCTCTTCGTACTGATTGTACTCTTCCTCGTCGACGACATTCTCAACCCCAACAATTCTTCTTTTTCCTTGCAGAACCACGTGGCAGTCTTTGTTGGCCGGGTCACTGACATAGAATACTTGCATAGCATCCTTTGCAAGCACGAATGGTTGTTCTCTATATCCAACACATTTAAGATCCACGATAGTCATGCCATATTTGTCATTTTCCACCACCGCATGGAGTTGGACCCATTGGCATCGAAAAAGAGGGACCTTCAAAGCTCCATAGTCCAACTCCCAGATCTCCTCTATGAACCCATAGTACGTCTGCATACAACCATTGTTGTTGCATGCATCTGTACGGACACCACTATTTTGATTAGTGCTCTTGTCATCGTGTGCTCTCGTGTAAAATGTGTAACCGTTGATCTCGTATCCTTGGAAAGTGAGGATTGTAGTGGACGGTCCTCGGGCCAACACTTCCAACTCAGCAGAGACCGTCTGCATGCCCATGACATGTCTGCGTAACCAGTCACCGAATTTATTTCTATGCTCCCTCTCGATCCATTCATCTGACTTCTTCGGGTTATTGGTCTGCAGAATTGTTATGTGCATATCGCAATACTCAGCAACCACCACTGATTGTTGAAGAACTGCGAAATGTGCTTGCACGAAAGATACTATGTCATTAGTACCTGTGTTTTTTTGACCAATGATACCTTTCCCTGTAGCCTTCCCTCATGACGGGAAACAGGCACAACGATCGGCTTGAGATTCATGTAGTCAATGCAAAACTCAACAACCTCCTCATATGTCCATCCCTCCGCCATGCAGCCTTCTGGCCGATTTCGGTTATGAACATATTTCTTAAGAACCCCCATGAACCTCTCGAAAGGATACATCTGATGTAAGAACATAGGCCCAAGGACCCGTATCTGGGGGACGATATGAACTATGAGGTGAACCATCATATCGAAAAATGTTGGTGGAAAATGCATCTCAAGCCGGCATAGAGTGTGGACCACATCTTCCTGCAGCTTGTCCAGTTTCTGTGGATCGATGACCTTATGTGAAATTGCGTTAAAGAAAGAACGCACCTTTATCACTGTGTCTCTTACTTTTTCTGGAAGAATTGCCCTAAGTGCAACTGCCAGCATATGCGTCATCATCATATGACAGTCATGGGCCTTCATCATGCCAATAAGTATCTTCGAATCTTTTATATTTACTAGCCTCTTCATGTTGGCAGAGTAACCGGACGGGACTTTAACTCAATGGAAGAAAGTGCACAAGTCAATTTTCTCCCTCTTGCTGAGTGTGTAGCAAGTTGGGGGAAGGAGTTTTTTTCCATTATGGTGTACTATGTGTAGCTCTTTCCTCAGTTCCATTTCGGCCTGTACTGTATCTTTAGTCTTGCCAGGTATGCCTACTAAGAGTCCAAGAATGCTCTCGCACACATTCTTCTCTACGTGCATGATGTCATGCGCATGGCGAACTTCCAAATCCTTCCAATACGGGAGTTCCCAAAATACTGATATCTTTTTCCACAACCCTTCTTTTCGGTAGTTTTGTTGCCCGTCCCTTTCCGAAGATACATTCGATGTCCTTTACGAGTTGAATAACTGTCTACCGGTCGCGACTTTACGGCAAAGATCGATCTCGGCAGTCCATTAAAAGATTTCTTATCCTTCCGGTATGGGTGGTCGGCGTTGCCACCTACGGTGACGCGTGTAGACCGTTTTCGATCGTTGATTAGATACCGACGAAGTTCCCTCCATACACAAAGACGCATCCGTTGTAGCCTTTTGTAACTCGCCGGATAGATTGCCTAGGGCAGGCCGGTCTTGGATTATTCTGAAAAGCATTGCCGCAGGTGAAGTGCTCTCGTTTGAACTCATCCCATACCCATACACCATCGTTCCACAGCACTTTTAGGTCTTCAACTAACGGTTTCAGATACACATCTATATCGTTTCCCGGTTGCTTCGGCCCTTGGATCAATAAGGGCATCATAATATACTTTCGTTTCATGCACAACCAAGGTGGTAGGTTGTACATACATAGTGTGACGGGCCAAGTGCTATGACGACTGCTGACATTCCCGAATGGATTCATCCCATCCGTACTCAGCCCGAACCTTATATTCCTCGGGTCATATGCAAATGTCTTCTTGTATTTTTTGTCGTTGTTTCTCCATTGCGCACCATCAGCTAGGTGTCTGAGCATTCCGTCATTTTTACGCTCGTCGGCGTGCCATCGCATCAATTGGGCGTGCTTTTTGTTCGCAAACCATCGCTTCAGCCTTGGGATTATAGGAAAATACCAGATTATTTTCGCCAGTGGTCCCTTCTTGTTCTGCTTCGCACCAACTGCATCATTGCGCCGCTTGTACCGTGAATCTCCACACACTGGGCACGCATCTAACTCCTCATGCTCTTTGCGATACAAGATGCAGTCATTTAGACATGCATGAATTTTATGTACCTCTAATCCCAATGGGCAAACAACTTGCTTGGCATGGTAGGTGGTTTCAGGCATAACGTTTTCCTTCGAAAGCACGTCACCCAAGAGAAGTAGCAACTTATCGAAACTCTTATCTGACCAACTGTTGCTTGCTTTCAACTGTAACAGTGTCAACACGATGTGCAGCTTCGTGTGATCCTTCTTGCATCCCGGATACAATGGTGTCTTTGAGTCCTGTACCATACGTTGGAACTTCTAAAACTGTCTTTTAGTGGTGAATTGCCCTTCCCCATCACGCAGCATCTGATCTAGGTCATCATGGGATCGTCGACAACCACATCGTTAACGTCGTCAGTCTGCATCTCGCTTCCACCGGCGTCTTCGGCAGTGTGTTGTGAGTCCTGATGTTCAGTGTCAACTTCTTCACCATGCTTGCTCCAACATGTATATCGATCTTTGAAACCCCTTCGAAGCAAGTGTGGACGAATTTGCTCTACGCTACAAAACTGCTTCTCGTTCTTGCAATCCACACATGGACAACATATATACTCCAACTGGGTATTTGACTTGTACGCCTTAACCGCCCTCAGAAACAAGTCCACGCCATTCAAGAACTCTGGGCTACGACGGTCTGCATCATACATCCATCTCATGTCCATCTACAATAAAGAACAAAAGTTTAATAATGTTATACTACCTATGAATATATTTATCATTTGTAAAAACATATATATACATAATCAAAATATTTGAAATGACATCAAAATATTTGAAATGACATAAATTAATAAACAAAATCCCCTTTTCACTCCATCAACTAAATTATTTGAAATTACATAAATAAACCAAATTTTGTACTTAACACCGCTAAAATGACCATGCGCGAAGATGTACTTAACAAAATATGCTTTCTCATAGCATACTTATACAGGTAATTAAAGCCGGTCCCACACATCAGCGACTATATCAATGTAGTAACCAAAAGAAGCACATTATTTTTTTCATTCAAATTTTGTATTGTACAGGATATACAACTTTTCTTACTCAACAAAATACAAATAATATACCATAGATTTTATTAAAAAAAATTTACTTTTTTATTTGTTAATTAAGGAGGTTTTTCATACGAACAAAAAATTCATAGCAAACAGTATCTCTATTTAACTCGGTCATCTCAGATTATGATAAATATTGACACCCTACCGGCAATGAAAATATACTTCAACTAAATTACTTAAAATTATAAAAACCAACTAAATTATTTGAAATATACTAAATCAAATAAATGAACTTATACTTCAACTCAATTACTTAAAATTATAAAAACAAACTGAATTATTTGAAATATACTAAATCAAATAATTGTACTTGGGTTTGGAGCCTCCACGCGATGAAAACTAGCACAATTGCTTCGATTTAGAGCCTCCGCGCAACAAAAGACTAACACAATTGCTTTGATTTGGAATCTTCACGCTTAGCCTTCAAAATTTAGAGCTCAAATATGCCTCACAGCCGCAATGTGCCTCCACCCATAGCCCATACCGATCTGCAGACAAATTTGCCTTCCACCTTAGGTCTTATTTATAGAGAATACATCACTGCCGGTTTTTAAAAAAACCGACAGTGATAGTTATTATCACTGCCGGTTCAACAATTTGGCGGGAAATGTTACAGAACCGGCAGTGATAATAACTATCACTGCCGGTTCTAGCCTATGGACGGGAAGGGTGTATAAAACCGGCAGTGAAAATGAATTTTCACTGCCGGTTCATATTAGTGCATGTGAGCTGGCACTGATATGGACAGTGCCTGTTTTTAATAGGACCCAGCAGTGAAACTATCACTGCCGGTTTGTGCCCCCTAGCCGGCACTGATAAACCAATTTTTCCTACCCCGGTTTGCAAACCGGCAGTGATGCTCCGATTTTCCTACCCCTAGTTTGCAAACCGGCAGCGATAACTAATCACTGCCGATTTTCTTTGAACCGGCACAGATGAGACGGTTACAAAGGGTATTTCTGTTGTACTGCTCGGATTTTCGGCGGGAGTTTCCGTCGAGGTTATCGAGGTTTCTGGCGATGTTTCCATCTCTGGCGGAGCCGAGTTTCGTCGAGGTTTCTATCTTTGGCCCAACATTTTGGCCAAGACTCGGGTGCCGCGCCCAGCACGGGGATGCGCAACCAGGATGCGTTCGTGGCTCGGCCATGCCCAAAGCCTCTAGATTGCCGGTGTGACCTCCTACTTGAGCTCCAACAAAAAGGAGGGAGAGAATGAGGGGTGGCGTGGCCAAGAACAAGGGGGTGGAGGAGGAGGAGGAGGAGGGGCTGTGGCGGTGCGATGACGCAGGCGGCGAGTGCTAGGATAGGGATGGAGACCAGCAGGGAAGGGAGAGGAGGAGGGTGGCACGACCAGGGGTCAAGGAGGTGGAGGAAGAGGAGGGGCGACCGGCAGGAAGGGTGAGGAGCAACATAGAGAGAGGAAAGGAAGAGAGGAGAGAGAATGAATATGTATGGATGCTTACATGTGGGTGTCATCATAATATATGATTGTTTGCTTATCTATATGTTGACTGGATCGTTACGTCACATGACACGGTGGCGAAACCACCTCCAAAACCGCACTAGGGGGTTATTTGCACAAGTTTTGAAAGTTCTAGGGATAGAATACCTGGTTTCAAAGTTCAAGGCGGCATGTAGACGAAGCAAAATTACTTCCAACCGGGCATCCAACCCATATCGGACGTTTCGATGTGGCCTAGCCCAGAATCATGTTCCCATCTAGATTGCATTGCACATGGGTGACGCCCACCAAGTCTCTACTTTCAGTCCACTCGTTGTCTCGCTTGTCAGTACTTCTCTCTCCACCTTATTCCCTTTTCACTGTGACTCTTGGCATCTGCCGTCCTTCCTCTCGTCGAGCTCGAGCGCCGGCGCCAACGCTTGCCCCTGCCCTCTCTCTTGTGCCCCTCTCCCATTTTCTCTCCTTCCTCTCTCCCTCTCTCTCCATTTCTCTCTCTCTCTATGCGAGCTCTCTTGGCTGTAAGGTGGAACATCTATTTCGAGTTCTCTTGACTGCAGGGCGACCAAGGAGGGAGGAGATGAGATGGAGGGAGATGGTCTCTTGATCCAAGTCAGGGGGAGGGGAGGAGGCTTCACCATGGATGTGTGAAGTGGATGAGGCGAGGCGCCACAACTCGCTGATGACGTGGTCGAGCTCAACTAACGGTGATCCAGCTTGGCTGCCGGATCCGATGAGCATGACACGGGGGCTCACCGGATTTAGAGAAAAGGACGTTCAAGAGAAGACACATCCTCATTTTGTGCTCTGAAACATTACACATGTATATATGAAACATTGTTAGCAAATGTATAAAACATTTGGTTTGCCCTTTTGAAACATTACCATATTTTGTTCTTCTGAAACATTTGGTTCTGTTTGGTGAAACATTGAGTTTACTCTTTTGAAACATGGAATTTGCTTTCGCGAAATATTTGATTGTATGGGATGAAAAATCTGTGTGTAACTGCGATGGGAACATCTATTTCAAGTATTTCGCCCGTATTTTATTAGTACTATGTCCATGTTTCATCAGTTCTTCAACAATGTTTTTCATTAGAACATTTGCTTCTATGATATCGTGTTGCGGTGTTTCATTAGTGTATGCATCATGTTTGATAAAACAAACTCGAATGTTTTATTGGTACATCACTCATTTTCACTAGTGTTTCATCCTGTTTAGAAAAAGCGTTCGATATTTTGCCTCGGATCCCTAGCAACGACTTTTTTTTTCTTATTTATTGATCATCAAATCTAAATCTGGTAGTTACTTGCACGCGTTTTTGTTCAACGTAATAATCCGCGTGGCTGGTAGCGCGTTGACGTCGATCTTGCTGCGGGAAAGAAATTAAACATTGGAGCTGCGTCATGTGATATGACCATTGCTTGCTGACATCACATCCATAGTTAGATGACGTCCTAGGGGCCGATGACAGGGCGTGCGCGGAGCCGCAAACGGATGTAGTTTGCTTGGATGGATAACCACGTATGACTTACGCGAGGATTAAACTGAAATTTCATTGCTTGCTGAGCGTTAAGATGCCATCCGATCGTGATCCAACGGTCTTCACGAAAAGACCTGATCAAAAATAATACATAGAAAAATAGAGGGTCCTTTCGCAAAACAGAGGCAACGTATCTAGGTAGCGGCCAATTTGATGCGTTTGCCCTGCTCTTTCAGCTTGTTCGCTTTATTCTTAGTTTCTTATTTATTGAAAAGTTGAACTTTAGAGCTTTCGAAGCGGCATGGAAAGTCCATCTTGCTTCGTTTAACTTGTTTTTTTAGACCTCTAGGACACGCATTCAAAACAAAAAATGGCTAAAATAAGGAAGAATACGTCTTTTTAGAAATGGAGATAAGCAAATAATTAAGTATAAAAAACAAGTAAATAAGCTGTAAAGAACACAAAGATGACTATCTATCGTTCACTAGAATATTGTACATACATACGTCCTGTCACGTTCGAATATAGTGTTGAATACATGCCTAAAAATTCATAGGTCTCGTAAAATACTTCTAGCTATTAGTTTACTGGATTTATAAAAAAAAATTAAATTATGATGACAGCTAGTGATCAAAACTATATTTAATTTATAACACGTGTCCATATATATAAAAGCCATATGTAATAAATATATAAAAGCCATATATATTCCGTGTGCCACGATCACCTCTAGGGCGGTGGCTGATTGGCCGAAGACACGTACGTACCGATGCAGCGAGGACACGCATGAAGCGACGGCGCGTGCGCTGGTACGTACGCGGCATGCATGCACACGGCGGCCGTACGTCAATCTAGTCCGTTGACCTACCGTACACACCGTACACATGCAAAAAGTGGGTCGTTCTGGATCAGCTTGCACAGAGACAGAGAGCGACGTACGGACTAATTGCATTAGAGCAGGTATAATAAGATGATGTAAACGGGGTATAAGAGTGGCCACGTCACATTTTTGTTTTGTTGGAAGAGAGAGAAGAGAGAGAAGAAGCGAGCTCTTGTTCAATATCCAAATTTAAGTTCTGCTTATAACACGATTCCAAAGGAGATGAGAGGATGAATGGTGGTATTTATTAATGTGTAGATTGTTTCTACAACTAACTTATTATATGAGTGGGCTTTAAGATCAGATATTTATATAAAGAAATGGCATATAAGCAAAGAGATGAGCTATATTATTAACCTTGCTCTTACTGTTTCATTTCTATTCAAAATATCGGCACGTCACGCATGCATCGACGGGAACATTTGTGCTTTCATGTACCGAAACCGTTCAATTATTTCCTGGCTCCAAGTAGTCGAAATTGGTAATCATAGTTAGGTTTAAAAGCTTTTATCACGTGATTTTAAAATTTTCGATAAACAGATTTGAAAGTGTTAAAAAAGCTAACAAAATAATTCATGAAAAAAGTTGACAAGAATATTCTTATAAAATTCAAATGTTTCCTATAAAATTTATTTTTTACAACGTTAAGAAGAGTACTACTTATTCTATAATGGTACGCATCAGCTATATATATAAACTTTACATACCACAAAGAACATGCAGTGATTTAGAGGAAAGTGAGCACGACTATGTATATATCATGAGAAAAAAATACTCATGAAAGAGATATGAGGACATGTTTAATGGTGGTCATATATCTAAATTGTAGTTAGCCCTATTACTGTAGAAATTGGGCTATGAATAGTAAAAATAGGATTGAGAATAAAATATAAGAGAGAAAAATGTAAGGATTAGGAAAATACAGCTAGGGGCTGCAAAGGTAAATAGTAAAATAGGATTGTGAATAGCGAGTGAATAGTGAAATAGGGCTAGCTTTGCACATGGCATGAAAGAGTTGTCATGCCAAGAGTCAATGCATTATGTTGGTTGTCTATAGATGGCAAGGGTTACATTATAGATGGTGATCATCTCAATCATGGTAAATACTCTTAGGGAAAGGAGAAAAATAATTAAGATGTGGCATGCATGACTTTGTAAATATATATTCTTTTTTTGTTTATGAATAATATGTGAGTGTCTAGTTCTTGGTCGAGAAGATGAATAAGTATGGCAAAATTTCTGTGAGGGATAATTTTCTATATATGTACCATCCCGACCAAGTGCATAGTAGAGAGAATCAGATGCTTCCAGTGATTAGTTATCAGAAAGCCCTATTTTTCTAAGTCTCCTAATAATGGTTCGAATCGGCAGTCTGCTTCTGCCTAAGTATTTGTTTTCATTTCTTTGATTGAACATTCCAAGCTTCCTTTCTATTATACCTAATGGCCATAGCTAGTTTTTTTTTATTTCCATTCTTTTTAAAAAAAGCTTTATCCACCACGCGTGAGAGAGTTGAACAAACAACATAGCCTGAGATGTTGGCCCTAGTGAAGGGGAGCTCGTCACAGCTGTCAGTGGATGCAGTAATTTGAATCAGCATTTTTATATTCATGTCATGAATCTTTGAAAGTGTAAATTAAATATAAAAACTATCATAAAATACGAAAAAAAGGTTTAGAATGATAGCACTACGTACATTTGAAACATAATAGGATTAAGCCTTTGTTCCTCACGCTTAAATTAAAATTAAAATCGAAAGCTAAAAATTCGTGTTTTTCACTAGCCAAACACAAAATTCATACTGAAACTCTAAAATCAATTTCTGTAACAAATTCTCTTTGCTATTCAAACCGGCTAACAAATGCCTCTCCACGACATTTCAGATCATAATCCGCCTGATCCAGGTTTCCCTCGCGTCTGCTTAATTCTTCATTTCTTACACCGCCATGGCAGCTAGCGTCTCTATCTCGGGGGTTGAATGAGACGGATGCAGGACACCTGGCGAAGAACGAGACTAGTCAAATTAAGATACTAGCCTGGCCTGGCCTATCGACTAGCTCAAGCTTCTCTGCCTTGAATGCGCCGCGCACAGACACGGCGGTCGTCGGCTCGGTGATGAAACCGCGTCCGCCGCCCGGCCGTCGGCCGGCGGCCGGTGACGTCGTGGCGACCACGCATGCGTACCTGTGAAGATAATCCTGGCCAAGCTGTCGATCGGCTTGGTTCGACCGGTCGTGCATGCGTGCACGGTGCACGCAATTAGCTGCAAGCCAGCCTTGCCCATGCCTGCACTGCATTCATACCTTGCAGTCGCCAAGGTGGTGTGACAACGGAAAAGAGCTGTTGCCTATAAATATTTGTAAGTACACTCAGCCATATGTAAGCAAAGAAAATTACAAAAAGAAACCAACCGATATCACAATACAAATATTTTAAATTATAGAATATCTCTGTACTAATCCTGAGATGGGAAGGCAATATTTAATTGCAACATAAACAAAATATATACTTCATAATATACTGGTCACCATGTATTGTGATTCATGTACAAATATACAAGGTAATAAATTATCAATAGTTTATTTCTATATATAATATTGTAATTCAACCTATATCAAGCCTAAATCAAGCAAGTTGGCATCGGTTCAAGATTGACTCGTTCTTGTCCAAGCTACAAAATACGCTCAAAATCAGCTCATTTTACTTTCGAGTGATCTTGAGCTGAGCCAAAATATGAGTCAATCTCGAACAACTCATGAGCCTCAAGCCCTTTTCAAGCCATAGCTATCATACGCGGGCCTTCGGCTTGCCGGCCATCCTCTAAGCCAAATTAAAGGCATGGTACGTAAACCCTAACTCTGACCCAAAGGAATCCTAACCCGGTGGCCACAAGACACGGCGAGGTGAGTTCGGTCAAGACCGGGGCAAAAAACAGTTATAGCTAGCTATTTCTAAAGCTGTACGCCTTCGCGTATATATGCGGTGAAACGCCACAGAATATGCGAGGACGTACATACAGGGACTAGGGACGGCACGCGTGTTAGTACATACGCGGTTCCATGCACACGGCGGTCGTCTTGGATCCAGCGACCTTACTGTGTGTCCTCTAGGCAGGTGAGCATATCTACTTGCGTACTTATCTTCGGTTTCGAAAACACAAACGCTTTGATTTTTTTAATTCTCTTTTCACATTACAAAACTCCAACATGCAAAAACATATCAAACAAAGCAGGTTAAACTCTCTATGGCACCAAGCTCTCGAAGTTCAGCTTATTAGCAAATAAGACAATAAAAAATTATATCAGGCCCTCTCATCCACCTTCGACGGTAAGCACACCGGCAAGGCTGTGTTCAGGAGACGAGTGTGGATGGACCTGCATCAGACTCGGACTCGGCCGGCCAAGCACTTCACGCGGCCATGGCGTACCTTGCTCCGCCGCAGACTTGGCCACGGCAGCCCAACAATCCGTCGCCCCCATGGCCGTGCTCGCAGCATGGTCGCCCCACCTCCGCCGCCTTGCCCTCCGCTCCGCCGCCGCCCCCGCCTCCTCCGACGTCGACGCCCTCCACCTCACAGCCAGCTCTCCCCGTCCCCCCTATCTCCTCCCCCGTGGCCTCCTCCACCTTTAATGCCGCCTCAACGCCCAACTACCGCGACTTCAATGCCGGCTTCAATGCCGCCAGCTTTGCTCCTGCCTCCTCCCGGCCGACCCCCGCCCGCCTCCCATTTCAAGACCATCTTCAATGGCGCGATCCGCCGGCCTCCCCGACGCTTCAAGCCCTCTCCCGCACACCCGCCAGCGTGCAGAGCTCGCCCCGGAATGGAAGCTTGTCCGCCCGAGGCGCTGGTGGAGGACGCAGCGCGCTCCCCTTCCGGCCAAGCGCCGGACGCGCCTCCCCCGTGCCCATGCCGTGCCCGGAGTTAAGAAGGCCGCGGCGGGCAGCCCTCGTCGCTACTTCCGCTGCCTCGCTAGCGATCACCTCCGCGTCCGCCAGTGACCCCGTCTTGCCGCTCTCCCACGGGCGATGGTCACGTCGCCAGGGTCAGAGCCGCGACCGCCTCCCACCCTCGAGTGCCACCGCCCCGCCTCCACCACCGTCCTTCCTCCCCCTACTCCCCCTACCGCTCCTCCAGCAGCCACCCCCCACCATGCCCCCGACTCGCTCTCCACTCGCCGCCCTGCGCCCTCCCTCCTCGCGGGTTTGTGTGGAGGTCTCTCCCGGGATGCGCTCGGACACAGCCGAACTCCGCCGTCGCGCCGTCATCGTCGATGTCTCCGGTGGCCCTCATCCCGACACTGACTTCATCGCGCGCGCCATCGACGCCGAGACGGACATCCCTTCCGGCGACATCATCGCCACCCACCAAGCCCACATGCGCTTCCTCGCCCGCTTCACCCTCCCGGAGCAGGCCCGACTCGCCGCCCGTCGCCGCCGTTCCTTCTGCTTCAACAGCCGGGCGCTCACCCTCTCGGCATCCCCGAAGACCTGCACACTGCCGGATCGTCCAACGCCTACCGCTTCCGCGTGCTGGTCTTCCTCAAAGGCCTCCATCTCCATGCTTGGTCCGCCGCCGTGGTGGAGCACCTCTTCGCCGGCTGTGGTCGTGTGGACGTCGTCGACGAATCCACCTGTCTCCAGCTCGACACCTCCTCCTTCCGCGTATGGATTTGGACTGACGACCCCGCCTCCTTGCCCCTGGAGGTGGTTCTCTGTCTCATCGACCCCTCACCGCATTTTGAAGCGCCACCTCGGCGACCATGATCATGCCTGACGCCGGCGGCGCCAAGACCGGCCGGCCCCCGTGCCTCCGAGCACCGCGTTCTTCTCCACATCGACATCGCCGAGGACTTCTCCTCGGTCTCCTCCGGGTCGGTGGCGGCGCCCCGCGTCGTCCCCACATCTGGCGACTTCGGCGCCCCGACTCTCTCTCTGGCGGCCTCCGTAGCCCCCTACACTGCCACCCACTCTTCCGCCGCCCGCCGCCGCGACGGCGACTCGACGACGACGGCAAGAACCGCCGTGGCGCCTCCCCACAACGCCACAGCCCGGCGCGAGCTCCTCCTCCTTGGGGCCCGCCGCGCCAGGATCAAGACTCGCTCGCCGAGGCGACGGCTTAGTTGCCCGCTCGGCCTTGGCGCGCTAAGTCTCTTCGCTTTCGGGCGCGCTCAATCGCGTTCTAGGAGCCACCCCCGCGCCGCAAGGCGTGGCCTATCCCCGTCGACGCGCTCCTCCTCCATCTCGCTCGGGCACCAGCGTCTTTGGCGCGCCTGGCCAAGGCTGCCTTCTTCCGGCGTCTGCGTCCCGCCCCATGCACGCTGGCGCCGCCTAGACCTCGCTCCATGCGTTGGCGCGCGCCTGCCTCTCCATCTCTGTCGACCCGTCCGGCGCCGCCCGTTGCGCCGCCGGCGACCCGCCAGCGTCCGCGAAGCTCTGGCGAACTTCGGCCTTGGCTCATAGGGCTCTACTCCCAATGTCCTGCACATTGGGCAGAGTTCGCGCCAGGGTCAGAGCAGGAGCCCACCCGCTGTGACCTCGGGTCTCGGTGATTCAAACCACCCGGCCCCTGGTCAACTCCCGCGCCCCACTTCCGTTGCCGCCTAGCCCAGCCCGCCGCTTTCCCTTCCCCTGGCCCAGCGCACCTCTCCATCCCCCCAGCCATGCCTCTCCCCGGCCCACTACCTCCCCACCAGGCCGCCCCTTTACTTAGCCCATCCACTCTCACCCCCTCCTTCCTTCCCCCGGCCCAGCTCCCCGCCGACCCATTTCTACCACCACCCCCTACCCCCCCCCCCCTGGCCCCGATTCGATGCTTCACGAGGCCGGCCTGCCACCCCAACCCCACCTCCCAAAGACGATCTCTCCTAGCAGCCTCTTGTCCTCTCCCTCCCCTTGTTTGTGCCCCCTCTTAGATGCTCTCACCCCAAGCCCCTCCACTGCAGGCGCAGCCTCTAGGTGGCCAAGATCGCCTCGACCCAGTCGCAGCAGGTTCCTCATCTGTCCCCGCCATCCGCAGAGCCTAGAGAGTCCTTGCTCTCAAACTTGGCCTCCCCCCACCGCTCCCTGCAGTCGATGACCTTGCGGCCTAGCTCCAGTCCTTGCTCTCCACTCCGCTCCCCGACAGCACCCTATCCGCTGTTGCCGACCTCTGTGGTCTCTCGTGGCCCTCCGTTGCCCTTGCTCAGGTTGGCGAAGCCGCGCTCGAGGAGGGTCTTGCCTAGGCCTACCCTCCGGTTTCCACCCTGCTCGCCGCCGCCAGTTTCGTGATGATCAGTCTTTCTAGGTCCTTGTATCCACCTGCGTGTGGACGTGTCCTGTATCCCGTCTGGCATTTCGACTTCTTCTCCTTTAGAACCACCTGCGTGTGGTGCATCGCCCTTGGCTTGTTTTTTACCACCTGTGTGTGGTACGTTGTTTTTCGTTCCCCCTTTGCCACCTGCGTGTGGCCTTTCGCCTTTAGCTCTTTAGTGATGCTCTCGTGTAACGCGTCGTGGGTCCGCTTTCTCCTGCGTGGGATAGGCTCGGGCCCCCCTTCCTCTCTGCCGCCGCTCCGGGTTTCCATGAAAATCATTAGTTGGAATGTCCGTGGCCTCAACTCCGTAGCTAAACGTGATGTCGTCGCCAACTTGGTTCGATTGCACAACCCCACCATTCTCGTGATCCAAGAATCCAAGCTTTTCTCTCCCTCACCGAACTTGCTTTTGGAGGTTTGCGGCCACATGCTTTGAGGTCACATTCAACTCCCAGCCTCGGGCACCAGGGGCGGCTTACTTCTTTTCTGGGACGAGTCCCTCGTACAGATCTCCAACCCCCTAACCCTTTCACACTCCATCTCTGCCCTAGTCTCCCCTGTAGGAGGGCACAACTGCTGGGCAATCTCCAACGTCTACGGCCCCAGTGTCGACTCAGAGTAAGAAGCCTTCCTCCTTGAACTCCAAAACATCGCCAACCACCACCTCTCTTTGCCTTGGCTAATCCTCGGCGACTTCAACATGATCTACAAGGCCTTCGACAAGAACAACCTCAACCTCAATCGTCGCCTCATGTCGCGCTTCCGTTCCACCCTAAACAACTGCCTCCTTAGAGAACTCCACCTATCGGGCCGTCGTTTCACCTAGAGCAACAAGCAATCCAACCCTACCCTGGTCAAGCTGGACCGTGCTTTCTCAAACTCAACATGGGAAACTCTATTCCTGTCCTGCTCCCTCATCGCCCTCTCTTCTGAGGTCTCCAATCACTGTCCCTTACTCCTCACAATGGACAACCTCCCTCGCCCTCCTAGGCATTTCCGCTTTGAGACCTTCTGGACCAAGCTGCCTGGTTTCTCTGAGGTGATTCAGCAGGCATGGGGTGATTTCTCGCGCCTTCCTGCTCACCCTCTACACCGGTTCAGACTCAAATTGCGTCACACCGCCTGCGCTCTCAAAGCCTGGAGTCGCTCTCTTGTAGGTGAGACCAGACTCCAACTCGCCATTGCCTCCGAGTTCGTCCGCCTCCTGGACGTGGCTAGGGAGTCGCGCGCTCTTTCCCCGGCGGAACAGGATTTATGTTACCGAGTTAAACTAAGAATTCTCGGCCTCAGCGTGATCAACAAAATGAGGTGGAAACAATGCTCCCGTCTCAATTGGCTAAAGCTCGGTGATGCGAACACCAAATACTTTCACCTTCGGGCCAACAGTCGACGCAGAAAGAATTTCATCCACTCCCTTCAAAGTCTGGCCGGCACCCACACCGAACTGCCTGACATGGCCGAGGTCCTCCATCGTCACTTCTGCTCCATTCTTGGCAACGACGCCCCCGGTGTTCGCTACCCTTGTAGACGCTCTTTCAACTGGGACTTCCTGGGCCTGCCCAGCTTGGAGCTTTCATCTCTCGAGGTGCCCTTATCGCTTGAAGAGCTAAAGCAGATCGTCTTCAGCCTTCCCAGCGAGAGGGCCCTAGGACTAGATGGTTTCACTTGGGACTTCTACAAATCTTGCTGGGACACAATTTTGGAGGATCTTTTCGTGCCCTACAGTGTCTCTTCAACCTTGATGGCCCTGGCCTCGAATCCCTGAACTGCGCCCACATTGTTTTGCTCCCTAAAAAGGAAAACCCCTCCTCGGCTTCCGACTTTCGCCCCATCAGCCTCATCCACAATCTAGACAAGCTCTTTACAAAGGTCCTCTCCTCCCGCCTTGCTCCCTTCATGAACGAACTAATCTCCCCAAGCCAAAGTGCATTCATCAAGAAAAGGCACATTCAAGACAACTTTCTCTTTGTTCAAGGGAGGGCCAAAGCCCTACACAGATCCCGCACCCCATCCCTCTTTCTCAAACTTGATCTCGAGAAAGCTTTTGACTCAGTTTCCTGGACCTACCTTCTCGACAACCTCCGTGCCCGGGGCTTTGGCACTCGCTGGCGGAACTGGATCGCCCTCTCCCTCGCTTCCTCCACCTCCAAGGTCCTCCTCAATGGCCACCTCAGCAACATCATCCACCATTGCAGGGGGCTCCACCAGGGTGACTCCCTGTCACCTCTCCTTTTCAACCTCGCCATCGAACCATTCATTGCTCTTCTGCAACGAGGTACAGAAGCCGGGGTGCTAACCCCCGTCAATGGCGTGCCAGCTCACCTTCGTGCCTCCCTTTTCGCAGACGATGCTGCCATTTTCTCCAACCCCTCCAAAAGTGACATCTCCGCTTTGGCTCTCCTACTACGAGAGTTTGGCGAAATTTCCGGCCTTCGTGCGAACCTCTCCAAGAGCCAGGTCGTCCCCATAAGATGCGACCACCTTGACCTTGACGACATTCTTCAAGACTTCCCTGCAAGCCAAGCCTCCTTCCCACTCAAATACCTTGGACTCCCGCTCTCCATCAAAAGGCTCCGGCATGTACACTTCCAGCAGTTCATCGACAAGATTTCAAACCGCCTGGCCGGGTGGAGGGGCCCTCTCTTGTCCAAAGGCGGAAGGCTCACCCTGCTTAAATCCGTCCTCTCGTCCCTGCCGACCTATATCCTCTCGGTCATCAACCCACCCAGCTCCGTCCTCCAAAAGATTGACAAGATCAGAAGGGGGTGGCTCTGGAGTGGCACTGGCTCCGCCTCCGGGGGCCAATGCCGGCTTCCCTAGGCCACCGTCTGTTCTCCGACCTCGCTAGGCGGCCTAGGTGTTCTGGACTTGATGCGCTTTGCCCGCGCCCTTCGCCTACGCTGGCTCTGGCTTAACAAATCCCCCCCGCTGAGAGCTTGGGCTGGCTCGCTCGGCAACCAGCCTAGCTCTGATACCGCTCTCTTCCAAGTCGGCACCAGCCTGACCCTCGGCAACGGAGATAGCTTCTCGTTCTGGGACGACCACTGGCTGCTAGGGACCTCCCTGAAACTCCTAGCCCCTCTACTTTTCGCGGCCTCCTCCAAGAAGAATAGATCGGTCTCGGAGGCCTTAGCCAACAACACCTGGATCTCCGACCTCAGGCGCGATTTCACAACGCCAATGCTCCCCCAGCTCGTTCTGTTGCTACGTCAAATCCTCTCCACCACGTTGGTCGAAGGTGCCAGTGACCAGATCACCTAGAGGTTTTCCCGTGATGGCAACTTCTCCGTTAAATCCGCCTACAACTTGCAGTTCACAGGCCATACTAAGCCTCCCACGGCCATTCGCGTCTGGAAGCTTTGGGCCCCCTCGAAATGCAAGTTTTTCCTCTGGCTCCTGCCCCACAGACGCGTCCTGACTGCAGACGCCTTCTTAAGAAGGCACCTGCCCAATGATTACTTCTGCCCCCTCTGTCATCGGAATCTTGAGACCCCAGAGCACCTATTTATACACTGTGAGTTCAGCTCCTTCGTCTGGGTGAGGGTCGCTGCCTCCACCAACAACCCCTCCCTTGACCCTGCTTCCTGGCACCATCGGTCATGCTTCCGAAGCTGGTGGTGCGAGGACATAGCCTCATCCCCCGTGGCACCCTGTCAATCGCCACTACAACCATCTGGCACATTTGGATTGAGCGCAACAACCGCATCTTCCGCGCGTCCGAGATGGCGCGCCCTGCCTTTTTAGTCTCGCTATTAGATGCCCTGCGGCTCTAGGTAGCCGCGGGTGCCAGATTTGTAATTAACTAGCGCCCCCGGGCCCCCCTGGGGGAGGGCCCTCCTCATCTTGTAAACGTTATACTACCCCTCTTTTAATCAATGGATGGCAGCTCTCCTGCCTCTTTCAAAAAAAAAAAAAAATATCAGACCTAAATAACACCCACGCATACTCATGTACTGTGTGCTAACAAACTTAGCCATTAATTGCTATTATCAAAACGGACACGTCCCCTCCTATTAGGAACGGGCTAGTTTGATTAATCCCGCTAAACGTAGGCTATATATCTCTTGTAAAATTCATCCGCTCCAAATATGCCTACATGCAGCTATATATAGCTTCGTCGCAACTGTACTCCAGGTTCACAATTTTATTTTCCCAAATTTGAAATTTCAAAAATTTCAAGCGAACTCCCATTGAATTTGGCAAAAATTTGAATTCCAAATTTCGAAATCGGTGGTGGCTTGAAAAGTTCTTTAGGGTTTATCAAAATTCTAAGTGAAATTTTGACATTTCATGTGAGATTTTTGAAACATGTTCTCAAGTTTTTGAAAAAAAAAAGGTGCAAAATCTTCGAAATCCCGAACGAGATCTTCAAAATCTTGTGCAAAATCTTCCAAAAAAAAATACATTCACACGTCTTTGAAATCCCACACGAAGTGTTCGTCATTTAATTTCTCTGATTTTACATTTAAATTTGGAGCGGTATTGTGTTTGGGATATATGCCGATTTCGGTTCGGACCGAAATGTTGAAACCCCGTGAAATTGTAAATCTAACTCCCTCTCTTTAGGTGACAACAACTCAAAAAAGAAAAGATGCTAGCTACGATTCTTCCGAATTCACGTGAATTTTGTGGTTGCAATTAAGTAGGAAAGTCATATGAAAAAAATCCGGCGTTCGAATTTCGCGGCCGGGTACAGATATACACGACAAATTGATAAATATAAGATGTTCTTGGCGCCGGAAAGAGTTACAAATGCTTTAATTCATACGTACTACACTACTGCCACAGGCTAGCTATCACATATACGCACATATGTCGACAGCCTGCGCCTAATTAGGTACCGGCCGGATGATGCATGCCTTCAACTGATCGCGATCAACGAGATGCTTTATTCATTTTTCGAAAAATATAAATACATACATACATACAGTACAAAACGTAGCGAATTTATAAAGATTTCTTTTTTGTGCCTTGATGTCGGCCGGCCGGAGACGGACGTCGTGGGGGCCGCGCATGCGTGCCTACGTGCATTGCTGTCGGGCGGCCTGATCATTTCGCTGGTCGTGCAAGCAAGCAAAGCCTTAGCTCCGGCGAGCTCGATCGATCGACATCGTGACGCTGCCTTGGTCACCAAGGTATGGGGCCCCGTTCGTGTCGACGCCGCGCCGCGTGCCCTGATGAAATCGGTGCGTGCACACTTGCCACGTGGTCTGTTTGGTTGGTTTACTCACCTTGGCTTGGCCCGTACAAGGCAGCCAGGCTGTTGGGAGCCAGACCGAGCATATATAAAATATGGTGTTTGGTTCGTGGTATGAGCTAAAACAGGCTATAACAAGAAAATGTTTAGTTGGCTGCATTAGAAATGGATGGGATGGATTGATTTAAGGAAATGATGTTTGGTTGGGTGCATAAGCTTGAAGTGTACTCACCTCCTATATCGGTGGTGAGATTACCCCTCAAAAATTGAGACAATATTTGTGTCATGAAAAATTGAATCTTATATGATTTAGCTAAGGAATTTATGGCGCATGCCATATAATTCTTATTTTGATTTATACATATTAAATCGGGTTATCGTTTTGATGTTTCATTAGGGGGTGTGAAGTGATTGAAAGGATGCTCATCGGTTCTGTTGATGCACTCAAGCAAAGAACACACATCCGTGCATACGATAAACACGAAAAATACACACTACTACAAAATGGTCATCCGTGCCCCCCAATCACTGCCGGTTAGACCAAAACCGGCAGTGATAACTTATCACTACCGGTTCGTAAACCTCAGAGACTTGTGCGCTTGAGAACCGGCAGTGATAAGACTTATCATTGTCGGTTCGTTGCTCAAAACCGACAGTGAAATATCACTGCCGGTTTGAGAAAAGAACCGGCAGTGATAAGTCATTATCAGTGCCGGTTCTTTAGGCCTCTCGCCTCCAATTTTCAACCGGTAGTGAAAGAACTTATCACTGCCGGTTCTTGTTAAGAACCAGCACTGATAATGAGTTCCCGCCCCCAATTTTCAAACTGGCAGTGAAAAAACTTATCACTGCCGATTCTTGTCAAGAACCGGCACTGATAATGAGTTCCCGCCCCCAATTTTCAAACTGGCGGTGAAAAAACTTATCATTGCCGATTTTTTATTAGAACCGGCAGTGATAACTCATTATCAGTGCTGGTTCTTGTCAAAAACCGGCACTGATAAGTAAAGATTAAAAGGTATGCATATCCAATATAAGTAAGAACGCGAGAGTGGGTGGGATGGTTAGAAGGGTGAGGATAGAGTGGAGAGGTTGTAGGTTCGAGTCCTGGGTAACGCAATATTTGTATTTCGCGTGAAATGTGGCCTAATAACCTATAGTAGGTGGTAGATGATTAGTGTAAGATTCTGGGCATAAAAAAAACATTTTTCTATTTTTTATACAGTTTGGCAGGGACTATCACTGCCGGTTTTTACTCGAGAACCGACAGTGATAAGGCTATCATTGTCGGTTTAAACCGCAAGTGATAACTGGTTATCATCTTGCCGCTTAAAGATGCGGTTCAAAACTGGCACTAATGCCAATTTCGAACCGGCACTGACGTGGTATTTAGTAGTAGTGACAGGGATATTTGGTAGCCCTAGCACTTGGGCAAACTTGTGCATATATTACATCTATAAATTAAATAACAGTAGTATTGGCTCATGCCAACAAATTCATTACAACTAATCCTCTAAACATAGTGGTTCATATATAAGATGAAAAGTCCATGTATGACAACAAAGTTAGTTAAGTCCATCCATTGCAACAAAAATCCATCAGGTAGATATCAGTCCATATAACAGCAACAATAGAAGCATCCATAGGTACTAGTCCATATAACATGAACATTCCATACATGGTAGCAAAAAGAGAAAAGTCTATCCAGTAGGTACCAATCCATCCAATGGCATCAACATCCCAATTATAACAGCAAAAGTACAAAGATAAAATGAGTAGGCCCAGTCTTAGTCAAAATAGAATAAACAAAAAAAATTACCTGTGATAGACAACATATTCATATGTTATGCTTTGCACGGAAGGTATTTAGCCACAAGACACGGTGATTCTCATTCATGGCCACAAATGCAACACTTTGAGCCTTGTTATCAACCAAATAGGAGAATGCAACAATCAATATGTCCTCGATGAGTCCAAACATGTGCATCACAGCACCATATAGATCAAGATGCACCTCATTCACCACAGTCTCTTGAATTGTAGCTACAACATTGTTGACAACACCTGTCATGCCAGTCAGCACAAAGCTATCCTCCTCAGTCAACAAGGACCTCTTCCTTTTATTACTACCAACCAACGCACTGGTTGCATCCTAGTATTTGATTTCTTCTTGCTGTTAGCAGGTTCTGCAGTCTTTGATAGCTCTTGGGCTTCATCACTCAAGGGTGTATCAATTTCAATTGGCTCGTCCTTGACAGAACTATCCCCAAATTCAGATGGATCACCCGAAGGCTCATTAGATCCCATAGTAAACTTCCTGGTAGCTATGCCGCTCCTAATATAGTCACCATCTGCATGTAGTAGTCGATGAGCTTATTTAGGCACTCAGCATCTTTAGGGTGTGCCTACGAATTTGATGGGCAGAATTAACACATTCCTTTGGAGATAAATAATAGAATGGTATGAAAATGTTGTCACTTGACATACCTTAATGTGGCCTATGTAATGCTCTTCCTCTAGCACTATCATGTGATTGTCCTTATCCCATTGTGCTCTACTCAGATCTCTAAGCTTACTAACCTTCACCCACCTCTGCCGCCACTTTCGAAGTTGGTTGTATACCTGGGTACCACTAACATCATTGCCCATGAATTCATGAAGATTCTTCACCACTTTGTTCACATCAGCCTCTTTGAATCCCTTCTCCGTTCTAAGACCAAATGTTATAAGGTCGCACATGAGACGGAGCACAAATGAAGACATGACATTAGTCCATCTCAGTGCAACCCTTCCTGGTTTTCCCTTACCTTCAACACCACCCCTAGGATCAATCACTTCTTTAGCCATTTCCTAAATATTAGTTATAGACAACAAAGAATAATTAAGGACAGTAAAGATCATTAAGGACAATAGAGATCATGATTGTCAAGAATGTGAAATCGATTCTTCAATGCCCCAAAAGCCCTTTCAATTGTTACCCGTAGGCTCGAATGTCTTAAAATGAACAACTCTCTAGGGTTGGTGGGAAAGTTTCTTCCATCATGTTTATTCAAATGGTACCTATTAGCTCGATATGGAGGAAGAAAACCAGGTCGACACGCATAGCCAGCATCAACTAGGAACCATTTACCTATAAATTCATATAAATTAATTAGTTCTTAGGCCTATGGAAATATAGCATTGTGTGATATTTGTGGCTAGTGTATAAGGACAATTACCTGGTGAAACCCGTAACCCATCGTGTCTTTCTAATGCATCGGCAAGAATGAGAGAATCATGTGCTGACCCTTCCCAACCAGCTAGCACATATGGGAATAATAGATCAAAGTCAACTGCAGCCAACACATTTTGGGTAAGATATAGCTTCCTACCCCTAAAGACTGCAGAATTTGCCTTTGGGATTCTAGCATACACATGAGTTCCGTCAATAGCACCAACACAATCCTAGAACCATCAATAACTATTGTTACAAACCATGCATGCAAGAACAGGACAATAAAAATTAAAGATTATCATTTTTATTAATTGAAAATAGGGATACCATCTTGGACTTGAACTTATCTTTACGGGTGTATCATTGGAAGGGGAGTCTAATCATCTCACTTCTTAGCTCACCAATGGCATATAAAACCTCCCTGAAGTATCAGCTCACCATTTCTATGGACCACGTAAAAGTTTGATGGATTACTCTAAATCTTTGGTTATGGCCGATCACATGGAGAGACATTGCCACTTACTTTTCTATAGAGGTGTGTATGCTATCTCGCAATAAATTTCTATTTCTAAACAATTGACATAGATAAAAATAGGGCTCTTCTCATGTGCAACATGCTCACACACTCAACATCATTAGAGTTAAAGATTAGGTTTAGGTTGGCATCATGCTCAATATCCCTGTTGCACATGGGTGCATATGTGATAGCAGGCCGGGAGAGTCGGGCCAACCTTAGCCTACTAAAGAGGAATGCATGCAAAACTATAACAAGGGCGGCTGCTTGAATGATAAGTTTCTATCAGCGCCTTTGCATTTCCATCTAAACAATTTGTCACTACCCCCATTTAAATAACAGATCAATGATCTTGAGAAAAAAAAATGTAAATCATACCATCACATAGAAAAAAATTGGGTGAGAAATATATCTCTAAGCTACAACCATACCACATTTCAAACATACCAAATCTATTATTTTGGATCCAAATGAACACATCACAAATGACATGACCAAAAAATTCATAATCTTGTTCAAAGGAGTACATGACAACAAAATTGACCTCAATACCTACAGAAATTTACCTATGCTAGGGCGGCGCTGGGAGAGGAGTCAGGAAGGGGAGGGGCGGCACCATGAGAGGACTCGAGGAAGGGTGAGCGATGTAATGGGAGACGCTGAGGAAGGAGGGTGGCGAGCGGCAGGAGGGGAGTCAGAGAGGGGAGGGGCGAGCGCCGGGAGGGAGGGAGGTCGAAGACGGGAGGGGCGAGCGTTGGGAGGGGAGGGGCGGAACTGGGAGAGGAGTCGGGGAGGGGAGGGGTGAGCGACGGGAGGGAAGGCGCCGATGAGGGAGGGTGGCGAGCGACTGGAGGGGCGGCGCCGATAGCGAAGTCAGGGAGGTGAGTGATGCTATGAGAAAAAAATATGGAGAGGTAACCCTAGCGTGAGAGTTGCACAGAAAAAGCCAACCATCTGTCCACACGCGCGCACGGAGCGAGCCAGGCCTGCCGGAAACGGCCGAATTTTTCGTTTCCCACGGGCTTGGTTACGGGGCTGCAAACTGCACCGTGCGGGCCTGTCTGAGATGCTTGTACAGGCAACAAAACAAAGAAAAACTGTATCGTTAGGGCTAGGCTAGAGTCAGTGCACCCAACCAAATAAGCCAATGGTGAATTCATCCATGCACGTATACGTGCAGACACGAGTGGTATATTTTGTGATGACAATCAACTTTGCTATGTAAGACCTGAGAGTTAGCAATTGTGAATGCTGTTGTTATTGCTTGAATACGAAATGTTCGTTGAATGATGTTGCTTGAAGAGAGGCATGTGAGCTAAAACACTGCGGCTTTTATTGCTGTGTAGAGAGGCAACGTCGAGGTTTTCCTGTCAAGACTCCAGGCGAGAGTAGCTTTGGGAGGGGCATTCGAGGCATTCCTTTAATTTTAACAGATGAGACTAATAGAAGTCCAAGAAGAGTAGTATTTTGGGATAGAAAGTGAAAACGTAGTGGTAAATTTTTAATTCAACAAATTTAGATGTCAATTTCTCAATTACAGATTTCATCGGTGTCTAGTGCCGTGGAACCAAATTTTCATTTTTTTTAAGGGGTTTCCATTAATACTTGAAAGCATCGTCGGACAAGCGCACACACATATGTATGGTAGGACACGGGGGTCTATCTTGTGTCTTGTTCCTCACCTTGTCTCCTCTGCCGCATCCCACATCACCGTGCAGCTCACAGAAGAAACATCGGCGAATTCTCTTTGTAAATCAGCAGAGGAATTAACCTGAGTTCATGGGTGTAAAAATATAAGTGACCACAATAGCCCGCGCATGGTAAATCCGCACCCACAAGCTCGTCGCCCCGCCGAGCGCAGCGATGCCCACTTGAAATTTCTTTAGTTAAAAATTTTCCCTTTTTAAAATCTCCCCGGTCGAAACTATACGAGTAAAATTTCCAGATTGAAGAAGTTCGATTAGAACTTTACTAATCTGGAATTTCGAAAGTATTATTCAAGTATCCAACACAGAATTAAAGGTGATGGAAGATATCTTTCCTTTCAATATCAAGCCATAGACTCATCCAACGAATTTTTTAATTTCGCTAAATTATTTTTAGGTGTTGGCTCCGGGGAGAAAAACTTTACCTTTAATTTTTTATTGTAAATTGTAGTTATTTGTTTTAAAGAATATCTTATTATGTAATTACGTTTGCACACCCAGTCTAAAAACCTCGTATCAACTATTGTGCTTAAGGCATGTTTGGATAAGGAGGTTAGAATTTTCGATTCAAATTTTTAGGAGAACTAAATCGATATTGACTCATAGTTAGGTTAAGCCTTATTCAAAAGGGGCTTTTTTTGAACCTATCCACAAGGAATCTTTGGTCCCCACCAAAATATGGAACTTCATAGGAATTTCATAGGAAAGAAAATGTCTGTTAAGTGGTGTCTTTCTTCGAACTTTCCGATGTAACAGAAAGTCGACTAGTCTAATCTATCAAATCAAGTAAATATTTACCAGAAAACAGGCAAATTTCTGCGAGGACGTTCAAACCATCAAATATAGCAAGTGAAACCGCAACCCCCTCTTCTCTGGACCTTCCCCCCAATTCTCCCCTGCATGGAGCAGCTTAACCTTCACGGTTTTGGAGGTTTCCACGCAGCTTCATCACATGGGCGGTAGTATATAGACCACCAGAGACCGTCGCTGGCTTCCACCAATCCATCGAGCGTTGCCGAGGTAAAAACGTACGAATATAAGATTGCAATCCAGCCCGCGCTTCGTTGATCCGCGCACACTTTGATTCATCGATCGGCGGTTTCTTCTTGTTTCGCGGCTTCTTCATTCGGCTGCTACTGTGAGCTGATCGATGGAGTGCGCCGACTTCTTGATCACCGCCGGGCGGCGGTCCAAGGGGCCGGCGAGGCAATGGCGCAAGGTCATGAACGTCATCAGGACCTGCCATAGGTTGGCGCGCCGCAGCTTCCTCTCCACGGCCGGCGTCCTGCGCCGGAGCCCCTCCTACGTCGCCATCAAGATCCACAATGAGATCGAGTCCGACGCCGACGACGACGATCGAGACACGTCCAAGGCCGCCGCGGCGTTCTCTGTCTCGGCCGACGACGAGGCCTTCAGGGGCCTGGTGAAGGGCAAGCGGGAGGAATGCTTCCGCCGCCTCGGCGGGGGCGCCGGCATTACCGCCGCGTTGGGCTCCAGCGCGGAGAGCGGGATCCGTGGGGACGGCAGCGACGTGCGGCGCCGCCAGGAGGCGTTTGGCCGGAACACGTATCCGAAGCCCAGGCCCAAGAGATTCTGGACACACGTCTGGGACGCGCTCAGCGACGTCTTCCTCATCGTGCTCCTCGTCTGCGCCGCCGTCTCCCTCGGCTTCGGCATCAAGGAGCACGGCCTCAAGGACGGCTGGTACGACGGTGTCAGCATCTTCCTCGCCGTGTTCCTCGTCGCGGCCGTCTCTGCGGTCAGCAACCACGGCCAGGCTAAGAGGTTCGACAAGCTCGCCAAGGAGTCCGACAACATTGCCGTCACCGTCGTCCGCGCTGCCCGGAGGCAGGAGGTCTCCATATTCGACATCGTCGTTGGTGACGTGGTCGTGCTGAAGATCGGCGACGTTGTGCCGGCTGACGGGGTGTTCCTGGAGGGCCACGCGCTGCAGGTTGACGAGTCGAGCATGACCGGCGAGCCCCACCCGACCGAGGTTGACGCCAAGAAGAACCCCTTCCTCGCCTCCGGCGTCAAGGTCATCGACGGCTATGGCAAGATGCTCGTCACCGCCGTCGGCACCGACACCGCGTGGGGCGAGATGATGAGTAGCATTACCCGCGAGAAGACCGACCCGACGCCGCTCCAGGAGCGCCTCGAGCGGCTCACGTCGAGCATCGGCAAGATCGGCGTCGCCGTCGCGGTGCTCGTCTTCACCGTGCTCACCATGCGCCACTTCACCGGCAGCACCAACGACGACCAGGGCAATCCTCTGTTCGACAAGAGCAACGTAACCTTCAACGCCGTGTTCAGCGGCCTCGTCGGAATATTCCAGCAGGCAGTGACGATCATCGTCGTCGCCATCCCCGAAGGGCTCCCACTTGCCGTCACGCTGACGCTCGCGTTCTCCATGAAGCGGATGGTGAAGGAGCACGCGCTCGTGCGCACGCTCTCGGCGTGCGAGACGATGGGCTCGGTCACCGCCATCTGCACCGACAAGACCGGAACGCTAACGCTGAACCAAATGAAGGTGACGGAGTTCTGGGTCGGCACCGACAGGCCTGAGGCCTCCAAGGCGGTCGCCGGCGGCATCGTCAGCTTGCTCTGCCAGGGAGCCGGGCTCAACACCACCGGAAGCGTGTACAAGCCGGACAACGTGTCTCCACCGGAGATATCCGGCAGCCCGACGGAGAAGGCGCTGCTTTCGTGGGCCGTGGCGGAGCTCGGCATGGACATTGACACGCTGAAGAGGAGCTGCAAGGTGGTGCACGTCGAGGCGTTCAACTCCGACAAGAAGCGCAGCGGCGTGATGATCAGGGACAACGCCACCGGCGCGGTGATCGCGCACTGGAAGGGCGCGGCGGAGATGATCTTGGCGAATTGCTCAAGCTACGTGGACACACACGGAGCAGCGCGCGAGCTCGGCGTCGAGCAGAGGAAGAACCTTGAGAAGGTCATCAAAGACATGGCGGTGGCCAGCCTCCGGTGCATCGCATTTGCCTACAAGCATGTCGACGGCGAGCATGCTAAGATCGACGACGACAGGCTGACATTGCTGGGCTTCGTCGGCTTGAAAGACCCGTGCAGACCAGAGGTGAAGGCCTCCATTGGAGCATGCACGAAGGCGGGCGTCGCGGTCAAGATGGTCACCGGCGACAACATTCTTACTGCCCGCGCCATCGCCAAGGAGTGTGGTATCATCTCCGACAGCGACCCCAACGGCGTCGTCATCGAGGGGCACCAGTTCCGGGCACTGTCGCCGGAGGAGCAGTTCGAGATGGTCGACAACATCCGCGTCATGGCGCGGTCGCTGCCCATGGACAAGCTAGTGCTGGTACAGCGGCTGAAGCAGAAGGGGCACGTGGTGGCCGTCACCGGCGACGGCACCAACGACGCGCCAGCGCTCAAGGAGGCCGACGTGGGGTTGTCCATGGGCATCCAGGGCACCGAGGTCGCCAAGGAGAGCTCCGACATCGTCATCCTCAACGACAACTTCGACACGGTGGTGACGGCCACCCGCTGGGGCCGCTGCGTCTACAACAACATCCAGAAGTTCATCCAGTTCCAGCTCACCGTCAACGTTGCGGCGCTCGTCATCAACTTCGTCTCCGCCGTCACCACCGGCAAGATGCCGCTGACCACCGTGCAGCTGCTGTGGGTGAACCTGATCATGGACACCATGGGCGCGCTGGCGCTGGCGACGGACACGCCCACCAAGGTGCTCATGCGACGCCCGCCCATCGGCCGCACGGCGCCGCTCATCAGCAACGCCATGTGGCGCAACCTCGCTGCGCAGGCCGCGTTCCAGATCGCCGTGCTCCTGGCGCTCCAGTACCGCGGCCGTGCCATCTTCGGCACCGGCGAGAAGGCGAACGGCACCATGATATTCAACGCGTTCGTGCTCTGCCAGGTGTTCAACGAGTTCAACGCGCGGGAGATCGAGAAGAAGAACGTCTTCGCCGGCGTGCTCAAGAACAGGATGTTCCTCGCCATCATCGCCATGACGCTCGTGCTGCAGGTGGTGATGGTGGAGGTGCTGACGAGGTTCGCCGGCACGGAGAGGCTTGGCTGGGGCCAGTGGGGCGCCTGCGTCGCCATCGCCGCCATGTCGTGGCCGATCGGCTGGGCCGTCAAGTTCATCCCCGTGCCGGACCGGCCAGTTCATGAGATCTTGGGAAGGCGAAAATCGAATTAGGTTATTAGCTATCAGCATCAACATAAGCCATTGTTCATATCACACATAGGATAGCTAATTCTTTGGTTTGTTATCGTTTCTGGGAAATTAAATTCATAATGTATTTTTTTTTTTTGTTGATTCATCGGCGTTACACTGGTTACCATTTTCATTTTGACACTGATAAACATACACAGATTACGATACTAATTTTCACACACACAGATGTGGAAGCTGCTTAAGATTGCAAGTATGCGACGTGTAAAAAACAATGTTACAGAGTTTTTTTCTCAAGCGAAACATTTTTTAGACAATGTTTTAAATTTCGGACTCTCCATGTAAGATGTAGACAACTAAGACTCAAGTGAAACATTGAAACTGTGTTTTCATATGAACCATAGGGAATTTGACTGACAAAAGAACATGCGTGAGGACGTCAAGCAGCTGGGAACATGCTACCGAAAAGGAATAATTTGACAAAAGGAACAAGGGCACCTGTTTCTCCAAAGTCCAAAGCAATATGAAAATAATCCAGGCTGATACCAGCCCATTCTACGAGCTAGCCTGTGCATTTGACAATTGTTAACAATTGGCATCGGAAGACACTCAACTTTTTGGTTGCAATTCTGGCTGTCAGTCATAATAACTCATCAGGTACCGTTTGTCCCTGATGTTGGGCAGGGCTAGGGCATCAGTTTTTTTTATTTTTTCTTTGAGGAAATCAGGGCATCAGTTTTGAAACGCTGGAAAGACTGAAAGAGACCTTGACAAATGTTCCTGACAGCATGCTCTGATTGCCCGTCTTTGATAGACAATCCAGCTCTTAGTCACAAGAAATCGTTCTTTCCTGGTATTCTGAACAAGGATCTAGTCATTTTTATCCTTTTTAGGTTTGCAAATCAGAAATAAGCTTAGATCATGTCTTTCAAGAAACTTGTTTACAATCTGACTGAGGTTCTTTATGTCTTTCCTGAAAGTGCTTTACAGTCTGACTGGGTTTTTTTGGGCCTTTGCTTGTACTACGCTGCATAGACCCTTGTTTGTGAATATGCTAACCCACGTTTTGCTGGATCCCCGAATAGAACTTTTGACAGTTTTGCAGCTGTCGTCAGTTGCTTCATATCTTCTCTGCAAGCTTCCATCTTGTCATTTTCTAGTTTTTAAAACTAATCTTGCTTTGCTCGATCTTTCTCTGTTGTTACACGTCCAATAATTTAGTTTAAACATCCTTTTCTAGGATACCCTTCGTCAGAACTATTCTGATGCTACGTTGAACTGGAAGTTTAGGGAAGAATTTAAAATTCGTCTTTTCTTTCAGTAGCTTTTGACAAAGGAGAGGAGGGTGAACTACGCTAGGTAAAAAGTAATCTAGATGCAGTAGAGATAGATCATATAATAAAGATATGCAGACTCCGACTAGTATTACACACTTTCAGGTAAAAACATGCAGATTTCCCGTCCACGTTCATCTAGGCCTAGACACGAGACAGGGGCTAGAATTTTTTTCTATATTTATTTTTATTCTTTATTAAAAAAATAGGTGTTGGCTCACGTTCAAGACGCGTTCTAGAGAAAAATAGGTGTTAGTCACCTGTTAGAAAGGCGATCGCCCAACAACAGTTGGACGATAGGACAGTAGGATCCTATCCCGATGACTTTTAACGGTGTTTTGTGAGTGGAGAGGAGGCTAGGCCGTTAGGGCCCACATGGACTCACATATCAAACCTATCGTCCAATCGTCAGATGATAGGTGCCAACGTGGTACTAGGCGTTGTTTTTGCCCAATGGTTGGGCACCTATTGCCCCCGTGCCCAACCGTCGGGCGATAGGTGCCAACGTGGCACCTGGCGCCGTCTCCACCCAACGGTCGGGCACGTATTGCCCCACGGTTTGGCGATAGGTGCCACGTTATCCCGCAGCAGCGCTAGTGGGCCTATCCATCACTCCTTTATCAGGTGATCGCGCCTATCTATTGAGCAACAAACGCATATTTTTGTCTAAAACATGGAAAGAAACCTAATTTTGAAATAAATAATAAAAATAAATATATAAAATAAAATTCGACAGGCCAAAAACTAATTAGAGTATTAGTGGGCTGCAGCATTGGTATTTACGTGGGCTTATACTGGGCTTTCAAGATGTGGGAATTATATTGAACGGCTGGCTAACTAGTGGGGAGGTAATTGTTGGAAAACACGATGGGCCGTGGAAGGCCCATTGTAGTGCAGGCTACATAAGAGCATGTACAATGATTGAGACAGCAGTCGTCTTTAACTATTACTATGTCACCTAAAGACACCATATACAAGAGTAGAGATGGTCGCACGTTTTTATAGACAGTTTTCTCACACATAAAATTTCTTAATTCTCGTGTAGAGTTGACTTTTGCATTGGAGACGGCTCAAATATCTATGCGCGCTCTCTCCTCCACATCATCACATGTCCTACATGGCAGTCCTTAGAGACTGCTTATAGATAGCTGACGTGGACCATTGTACATGCTCTAAGGAGAAGGATGCCCCCCAGACATACGTACGAGAAAAGAAATAAGAAAGTATTGATACTTCCTACACCTTTACATGTCACCTGTGTTTATTCATTTTAAATCTATTAGGAACCTTTGGCCTACACCTAGTAGCACTGATTCTCAAATACGTTATCAGCACGAATCTCTTTCCTGGAGATGGATCGAAAGGTAGAAAGTGGTAATGTACATATGAAACATGTAATCCTTACCTGGTTATTATTTTGCATCTTGGTATCTACAAGAAACATCACCGTCGTCGACTTGAAGTTGTCGACATGAAGCCGGTCGGGATGTAGCAAATAACACTTGCCGATTTAAAGTCACCGACGTTACGCCGATCAGTCAATTGCCAAATCACTCGTGTAGAGTTGCATACATTAAATATTGTGCTTTCAATTCTAGGCTATCGGGGGTTCGACCCTCGGTTCTCACCTTTTCATGGGATTGAGTCCTGGAACCGGTACACCCGAAATTGAATTATGGGGCACACACGTGCGCGTTCAGCAGGACTACGTGTGTTTGCATAAAGAGGCTTAGGTCCTTTGATGTGGTTCCTGCGTGTGCACTGGATACGCATATGTATTCAAGTGTGGTGTGTGGTGTGAGTTGTGTACGTTGGATTGTGCTATGTAAAAAAAATTGTAGGCCATCGGCACGAAGCCAGCAGCGTGTGGCCTGCCCAGCGGCATCTCGCGCGCACGTGACCGCATGTCCATCTCAGGTACTGGCTAGTTATGCCGCCACCCTAGACAAGATAGGACGACGTTGCTGTGCCGCTGGTCACCGTGCGCCGGCACTGAAGTTGCGCCGCGCGCTGATTACACCACGCCACGCGCCGGCCCGAAAGCGCGCCGCGCACCGGCACGAAGTCGTCCCGCGCCCCGGCATGCAGCCACCCGCCGCGCCCTGGCTCGTCACCGTGCGCCAGCCGTCACGGCCTGAAGCCGCGGTCGCCGCCTGCCGCATGTTGCACCCCCAAGACGCGCGTCCGCACCGCCTGCCATGGAATTTCGCAGAAAGGCTCTCGGCAAACATAGAAATTGCAAGAAGTAATTTTCTAGAACATTGAAAATTGCTGAAAAACCCATGAAAAGTGCAGAATTAGTATAAAATACATATTGTAACGTAAAAGGGCCTCGGAATTCTGAATTTTGATCCTACTTTTGCATTTGGAGCTTACTTTTAATCCTATTTATGTTTACATGCATTATTTATGAAATTTTGTAGTTGTTATATCTGTATTTATTGCTATCTTTTAATATACTGGAAATCATGAGAATTTTATGCAAAATTTTATTTGAAACCACTGCCTAAAAGATTGCAAACAGTAATCTAATGAAGAAATCTTTTAAATATGCAGATGACAGGCATCGTCAATCGCGAGTTTGAGAAGCAAGCCCCACGTGGCCATAATTACCTCACTTGGGCATGTGACGCCTAGATCGTACTCAGAAGCAAGAACCTCCGAGTTGCTATCGGGTTAGGCTCCTCGAAGGATGAGAGCCTACTTATGAGCAAAACGATCAGCCGTTGCATTTCCTCAGGCACCATCTCTCACCCACACTGAAGAATGAGTATATGGTGGAGAAAAATGCGATAGCTCTTTGGACTGCACTTAAGAAGTAGTTTGAGAAACTGAAGTACACCATCTTGCCCTAGGCACAGTAAGACTGGGTACATCTGAGGTTTGCAGACTACAAATCCGTGGCTGAGTACAATTCTGTCTTGCACAGAATTTGTACCAATCTCTTTCTCTGTGGCAAGTAGATCATAGATGATAAAAAAGATTGAGAAGACTCTTTCCACCTTTCACTCGAGTGCTATGTATAGTTCCCACAACTATCGTTAGGACGCATACAAGGAGTATAGCAAACTAATTGATGTGATGCAAATTGCGGAGTCACATGATGAAGTTCTTCGCAAGAACTTTATCTCTCAGCCAACTGGCAAAGGCATTGGCATAGAAGTCAATACCAATAGAAACAACGTGAGGAAGCCTGTTTAGAGGAAGGGGGCAAGAAGGGTGGAAATGTGAAGAAACCAACCGAGAAGGGAAAGCCCACTGCCTAAGAAAAGAATAGTAAGGAGAAGCCACCTGTCAAGCCATATAGACAGCAGGACTAGACGTGTTACAAGTGTGGTACTTGGGTACACTGGTCAAAAACCTGCCGTGAATCGAAGCTCATCATCGATGCTTACCCTAGGCCAAGAGGAAGGGAAAGGGGGATGCACAAGCAAAGGCATACTTCGCCATGGCAGGCGTTGATGATGCTATGGATGGGGCTATTCCAATGGCAACATCCTCTCCTTCCCTTGACCTCGAAGGTGCAATGAAGATCATTGCTGAGGAAGAAAAGACCTCTACATCTGACATAGAGGCAGAAACCGACACGTATTTTGCAGATTCCGTTTAGTGCATGAATGCACTCTTTGTATTTTTCTTTGGACAGTGGTTTTTATTGAACATTGCATAATGGTTTGTAAGCTCTAGAAGAGCAAAATGTTAATTCTCATGATTGGTTATACACTTTATTCTTATTCAAGTATTCTATTATTGCAAGCAATATTTGAATTGTTTTGCCTTGAATTGTTTTGCCACTTTCTTATTGCAATTGTATTTTCTAGAAGTTGTGTAGCGCCCAATGGAGGATGTATGTATTGTTGATACTAACATAACGAATATCATCTTAAGAGAGATAAAATACTTCTAGCTGATCACGAAGAACACTAGCATTGCTACTACAATCCCAAGCAGCGATTCATGAATAATAGGCTCAAGAAGAGCTGTGATTATACTACCAATAAGTACTATTTTAAAAATCAAAGATGCACTATTTTACTTTGAATCTACTAGAACTCTCCTTAGTTTCAAAGACATCCGGGCAAATGGTTTTCACGTAGAAATATTGAAGCAAATGGTAAAGAATACCTATGCATTATGAAGCACGCAGAATATGAGAAATGGTATTAGAGAAATTCCTCCCATATGAATATGGGTTATACTACACAAGAATTAATGTACCACGGTTTATACTTCCACAAAAACTGTTTTTAGAAGCTTTGAATTATTTTCTCTAGGGCACTGTAGATTAGGTCATCCTGGTATTAGAATGGTGAGAAATATAGTGAACAACTCATTCAAGGTCATAGCATAAATATTTAAAAAAATTTGAATCATGAAGATTTTGTGTATCCTACATGTGCCACTTGGAAATTGACAACTAGACCTTCTATTATGAAAGTGAATGATGAAATCCATGCATTCCTAGAATAGATCTAGGGAGATTTTTGCAGTCCAATTCAGCCCTTATCAGGACCATTTCGGTACTTTATGGTGCTGATTGATGTTTTTTCGGAATGGTCGCATGTGTGCTTGCTGTCTATAAGAAACCATACTTTTGCAAAACTAGTTTCGCAGATCAGTAGAATTAAGAACACTTTTCCTGATCATCGTGTGAAGTCTATTCGAATGGATAATGCCAGCGAATTTATTTCGAATGCATTTGATGATTATTGTACAACAATGGGAATTTCATTTGAGCACTCAATACCGCACGTCCATAGGCAAAATGAATTAGCAGAGCCATTAATTAAAATAATCAAATTTATTACCCGACTGCTTTTGTGAAGTTGTAACTTACCTAACTCATGTTGGGGACACACAGTCTTACATGTAACAACACTCATCAATTTTTGACTGTCGCCTACAACATCTATTCACCAATGCAATTTATGCAAAGGATCATACAAAAAGTTTCCCACCTTAGAAAATTTAGATATATGGTATATATACCTATACCACATCAAGAGCAAACTGTAACGAGTCCTCTCCAAAAGTCGGGGATATACGTTTGTTATAAAAGCACATCCATAATCACATATTTGAAACCGATGACTGGAGACTTGCATACAACTCGGTTCGCCGATTGCATTTTTTACAAGGAACATTTTCCGTCATTAGAGGAAGGAAATCAACATTTAAATGAAAAATGCTAGAAAATTATATAGCATTCCACTAGGATTCCTGCTCATGACACCCGCACAAATGAAGCAAATCAAGAAGACTAGAACAAAATTGATTTGCAAAATTTAACAAATGAACTGCTTGACCATTTTTGTGACATGAAGAGCGTGGTTAAGTCACATGTACCTACTCGAAATGCACCAGAGAGGATTGAAATGCCAACGAAATTAGAACGTTTACCCAATCCCATTAAGATACCTCAAAATAATAGAGCGGGAAATCTGACTTCTCAAGCCCGAAGTACTTAGAGACGTTTGGGGAAAAGAGGACAAGAAGATTTATCACAACCAATCACGAAAATGCCTAGAACAAAAATCAGAGCAAGTTGAGACTTGGTACTAGAAAGGAACCTAAAAGTAAAGGCATTTTAGATCTGAATCTTCCATTGAAGGAAGCCACCGAAGAAAATGTGTGCACATACATAGGCGATAAAAAACTAAAGAAACTTGTTCCCGTGATGGGAAATAGTGGCGAAGAACAAGTTGAAATGTAGTGAAGCATCCCATGATGAAATGACCATAAATTTTGTACTAAGGAAGAATGTATGAATAGGGCAACTGTCAATATTGATATCTATTTTGCAATGAAAATTGGCACAATCATTGATCATGATCCGGAGCCTGTATCCCTAACAGAATGCAAGAAAAGGCCAAATTGGTAAGAACAGAAAAAGGCAATTTCCGCAGAATTAATCTCTTTGAACAAAATAGAGGTGTTTGGACCTATGAGCCGCACACTTCCCCATCTACATCCCGTAGGTCACAAATAGGTCTTTGTTCGGAAGGGAAATGAGAATAATGAAATTTTAAGGTACAAAGCAATGCTAGTTGCATAAAGTTTCGCTCAACGACCAGAAGTTGATTATGAAGAAACCTATTCCTCGGTTATTGAATAAATTTCAATGGCAGCCAACTTGAAGTTGAAAATGAAATTGATGGATATTGTGACAGTATATCTTTATGAAAACTTGGATTCTAACATTTATATGAAAGTACCAGAAGGTATATCTGTTTTGAACCAAGATAAAACAAATAGAAATCTATAAAGTATGAAGCTGAAGAAATCATTGTATAGACTTAAGCAATTAGGAAGAATATGGTATAATCACTTAAGTGACTTTTTATGCAAGAGAGGTTACACGAACAGTGAAGATTATCCTTGTGTTTTTATACAGCGATCTTAGAATGGAATCTATATAATCTCTAGCTATGTAGATGACTTGAACATCATCAGGACAAGTGAAGAAATAGAAGAAGCTAGCTTATACTTGAAGTCTGAGTTTGAAATTAAATACTTGGGTAAAACCAAGTATTTCTTAGGCTTGCAGTTTGAGCATGTCCAAGGAGAAATATTAATGCACCGATCATCCTACAATCCACCTTGCATCGGTGGAGGAAATTCAAGGTGTCGCTGATGGATCTTGGCTTCTCTCCGACTTGTGTCGTCATGTGCTTGCTCTATGGCCTCCTCTCTCCTTGCCTTGACACCGCCTATGACCAAATTGTGCTATCATTGCTCTCGGCGTACTTCTTTGCCATTGCCGCGTTCATCAGCCGGAGTTACGTCAAACGGTTCAGCTGGTCCATCCCCCGGACCCGGGAGGAAGGCGGTGTTAAACTTGATTCTTAATGCGGAAACTAATAAAATCATTAGCCTAATTACATGAACACGAAATTAATCACATTAGGGGATTTAGATCTTACAGTTGCTTGATGATGCCATCGTGTAGATTAGTGATTAGGCTTAGATAGCCCGCTTGGCCGATGAGTTGATGCAGAGAGGACATAGAGGACACAGGGATCGAGAGACGACCTCGTTGGTGTAGTCGCGCTCCCACGAGATCGAGTGACGGCAATGTGCCTTCCGAATGCTTCAGCGCCACCCTTGATCGGTAGGGTTTAGGGGTGTCGAGGAGCTTCTCCTTCACAGATCGATAGATCATCAGTGAAGAGATGGTGCCCTCTATTTATTTGGCGCTACGCATCGGGGGGCCACAACCAACTGCCGGTTGTGCGCCCCCAATCAGGGCACGAGGTTGAGGCCGTTGAGGCCTCCCTGAAGACTCGGGATTGTTAGCCAGAGGTCATTATCCAACAGGCAGCACACTGGAGGCTGCGACTGGCGCTGATCTATGCTAAAGGATATCGTTTATCAGAATGGCTGAGATTCCAGAATTGCTCGATTTATTGTGGAAGGGAGTGGCCTGTAAATTAATGACATTCTATAAAAATGGATATTATTAACAAATTTGCTATCAACATTAAAAAAATTAACATAGCCCCAAAACCATCGAGACTTCCAATAAATGTTGACATGGCGCATACGTGTGTTCCACGTTACCGTTAGGTGCTAACTAGGCTATCCCTATGCAGCATCGACATGGTTGTCACATCATCTTTTTCACTAATCTCTCTCCCTCTTTCTCTGATTCTTTTCCTCTCTCTCATTCTCTCTCATGCCATGATGCCCACCACCACCGTCACTGGCTTATCACCACCGTTAATGCCTCTAGCTGTCTAACGATGTCGTCCATCGTGATCGCCATGATGCTTGCATGACCACCTGCTATGGAGGAGGAGGTCAAGGTTCATGTTTATCGGCCTGGGGGCCGAGAGTGAGAGAAAATGGTAGGAGGAGAGAGAGATTAGGAGAGAAGGGGAGGAGGAGGGAAGAGGCCGCTAGAGAGACACTGAGAGAGAGAGGAAGATAGGAGGAGGGAAGAGGCGGCCCAAAAGAGAGAGTGAGAGAGGAAGATAGTCAGTAGGAGAAAGAGGAAGAGACATAGAGATCAAAGATGAAGATGATGTGGCATCCACGTAGATGTCATGTCATTACCATCTATACACATAGATAGCTTAGCTAGCATAATAGCAGAGTGGAACATACATAGGCAACATGTCCTCATTAAATGGAAGCCCTAACGGTTTTGGGGTTGGATGCAAATAGAAACAACTTTGAGGGGTCGAAAAAGTAATTTTTAATTCCCAGGAGCTAAGTAAGATTCCGCTACAAGTTTAAGGGGCAAAACATACTTTAATATTAACTAAATACTTCTCGACTGTGCATGGAGTCATTCAGAATTTCAAATGCATCAGCCATAATTTTCCGGTGAGTGAAACTTCCGACTATTCTAGAAATAAATGCAGGCTCCGGTATGAACTATGATGAAAATAATGGCACTCGCAAACTTCTATCGTAGTTTTTCATGAGAAATTCCATCGTATGCCACTCCAAATGGCAGAATTCCGGATTTGTCATTTAAGCCAATTAATGCTCATTTCCATTATTTATAACCCTTTTACTCTACATGAACGAACAAAAATACGCTTACCCATACCTTAGTTGCATGGGCATGGTGGAGTTAGGGAGGGAAGATGCCCTAATGACAGAGATACCGATCTGTCGGGAGGGGTAGGAGGAGGTGGTGTGGGTGAGCATCAGCATGAGTGGCGGAAGATGCTCTAAGCAATGGAAGGTCGAGCCGGGCGGAGCTAGAAAGAAAATGACTGGGCTTCACCGCTTTATCCTATATATAGTCATATATATAATTTCAAACAGTGATATGCTAAAAATTATGTGTTCGACGAACATAGTTCCTGCTTGCTTTGCCTTACGACTTATTTCTTTGTATCGGTTCTTCAAACCAAACTCTTGCTTCTCGAAATCGCTTCTCAAAGACATCAAAACTAGAACGTTTGGTTCGATTTAACATTGAGAACTTGTAAAAGTGGTCTTGGGATTTTCGTGAAACAGTTTCGATAAGTCAAATCGCTTGTTTTGAAGAAATGATCATAAGCCATAAGTCCAAAACAAACCAAATAGGCAACGACAAGGCAACAGGGACCAAGTGACGCATGGCTGAGATAGTATGGGGTGAAGGCAACAAGTTGGATTTTTTTCGTTGAATTGAAAAGATCATTTGCCGAATTGTGGGAAATATGAACTTCCAGATCTTCATAAAGCATCTTTGAGAGACCATAACGTTTGATTCAAATTTGCTTTAAAAGCTTGGAGAAGCTGCGATGAGATTTTGTAGAAACAACTTTAAAAATCTAAAGAATTTGGCTTTGAGAAATAGATAAGCGATGGATTATAAGCCTTACACAACCAATGAGATGAGTGTCACGAGGGCTACAGAGGAATGATGCTAGCTTTGGTTGAGTCTGCGATACTTAGGTTTGGAATCAATCAAATTAGAAGCGAAACAACAAATTAAGCATGTCATGAAACCTCTTGCCACTCAGTGAGTCAATGGGCTGGTGCTTGGGTTGCAGCGCACCAAGCTAATCAGGGATAGTCGATGCCTCGATCGATGGTGTATTGGTGTGTGCATGTGCCGTGTGCTGTCATTAATGCTGGCTCCTAGCTTGGCATTGAGGAACGACCCGGTTGCACAACGTTTTTGAGAGGGGGAGCATGTATGGCCCGCGATGCCAATTCGTGCTAAAAAAAGTTTCAGACCCAGTGTCCTGAGACACCGACACTGGGCAGGACATTTACATGTGGTTCTCTTTAGCTTATTTTATTTTCTTATCTTATTATTTATTTATAAGCTGAACTTTGAGAGCTTTTCGAGGTAGGTTTGAATGTTTGGTGAGCTTTGTTTGACTTGCTTCTGACAGTTCTGATGCATAATTTTGAGATAGAAAAACGGACTACAAAAGTCAAAACGTTTGACTTTTCGATTTGAAGAAAAGTAGATAAGATAAAAGGATAAGCTGAAGACAACATGGCTTTAGCTGAGAGTGGTTGATCGGAGGCAGGGAGTTAGAGCATGGGCGGCGCTAGAAGCTGCTGGAAGGAAGAGGAGGACAGCCGAACGGGGGAAGTGAAGGGCGAGGAGTTGGCAACGCTGGCCAGCCAAAAGCGGATGGCAGGCGTGTAGCAGCTTATGGTATGTTTGGCAACAAAATTTGGAGAAAACTCTATTTTGTAATACATAGAGTTTGATTATGTATACATACAAAACCATTATTTCAATTAACTCTATTTTCTTTAGAACTATAACCTGTTTGTTTGCATAGTTTATGAAAGTAAAACTTTGACCAACCATAAAGGGGAAGAGCTAGCCATAGTCAAAATTAGAAAAACTTTGGTGTGGAGTGGAGTTACAAAAATTCTAAAAAAAAGAGTTTCAATCAAAATATAGTTATGAAACTGAACCTAAGTTTTGTATCCAAACACATCACAATTTCTAAACTATAGTATTTTTAGAAACTATGGTTTTCCTTCAAAGATTTAAAAATACTACCTGCCAAACAGACCCTTAGTCTTAGTACATGGATGGCCGGCCCAGGTGTTCTTGCCCAACAACTAGTAATTAGGGCAAGAGTATGTTGATCATTTCACGTGGTTGAAAGGGTTATAAATGATGGACGTGGATGAAAGGGTTATAAATATTGGAAACGTGCTTACTTAGCTAAAAAGCTGTAAGTCATGTAACGGTGCTTATTTAGAGCGGTAAATCATGGATTCTAATTTTTTGGGCGACAAATACTAGAATGACACTTTTCCGTATTAGTCCACAGTTTGCTGCTGTGGAGGAGATCATTCTATTGCTACACTTGGCAGCGGAGAACAGGGATATCACGCCCCCAGGACATCCCTGGTCCTGTAAAAAAACATCCCTGGTCCGAACAATCGGAGATTGAAATGCCAGCGGTGCAGCGACAGTGTGAGACCATGCCAAGGTCTACGAAATGTTGTGGGGGTGACTATACATAACTTTGGTTTGATTTGACTGAGTTTTGTGTTTGAGATATGATTTGAGTCGAGTGAATTAATGTTTTAGGACATGCAATTTTCACGGTTTAAATTATTTCGTGGTGCTTTTTTGATCGGATGCAACTTCTTATCTTCATAGCTCTTGTAGATATCTTCTAGGCGAATTTTTTCATTTTAGGCAAAAACCATTCGATACACAAATCAATTACTATAATTTTGAAAGCTTTAATCAATTATTATATTTTTTGAAAACTTTTGTGCACTTGGGCTGCAGTTTTGACATGTCACGATTAGTGTTGATCTCGGGATAATTAGAGTTATTGTATAATTATTGATGCTAATTAGCTAAATTGTTGGGAGGTAAGTGAGGATATTATCTGAAGATTGTGTTGGTCTATTTGAGTGTATGTTTGGAGGAAGTTGTGACTGTCGGCGGGTACTAATACTATATATGTTAGGACAACCGATATTCATAATGGTTGAGAATACCGGCGGGACGGCTCAAACCGAGACTACTTGGACGTTATGAAGATAAATTTAAGGCAGCTCAAGGTTTCCAATACGGTTCAGCACAAATTTCTATTTTTTTGGTGTCTTTTCATAAACTGTTTTACAATCTGTTTTGGCCTTTGTTTGTACGACGCTGCATAGACCCTTGTTTGTGAATATGCTAACCTACGTTTTGCTGGATCCCCGAATAGAACTTTTGACGCTCTTTGCAGCTGTCGTCCGTTGCTTCATATCTTCTCTGCAAGTTTCCATCTTGTCATTTTCTAGTCTTTAAAACTAAATCTTGCTTTGCTTGATCTTTCTCTGCTGTTACACGTCCAAAATGCACTTTAATAATTTAGCTTTAACATCCTTTTCCAGCCCACCCTTCATTAGAAATGAGGCAGATGCTACCTTGAATTGGAAGTTTAGAGAAGAATTGAAATGCATCGTCATTTGGAAGCTTTTGACACAGCAGGGGAGCGTGAACTACGCTAGGTAAAAAGTAATCCAGATGCAGCAGACATGCACCATATTATATGCAGACTCTAGACTAGTGTTTTAGGTAAAAAGGAGAGCAGATTTCCGGTCCATGTTGATCTAGGCCTACTGACTGAATTAGTCTAAAGAAAGAACCAATTTTAGACTGTTCTCTTTGGCTTACTTTATTTGTTGGTTGTCTTATTTTTTTATGAGCTGAACTTCGAAGTTGAAAAGTCTGGTCCGCTTGATTTGACTTGTTTCTAAAAGCTCTGAGACGTGGTTTCGAGATAAAAAAAAAAAGACTTAAAAAGTCAAAACGTTTGACTTTTCAATTCGAAAATAAGTAAATAAGAAATATGAAGATAAGTTCAAGAGAACAGCAATACGCGAGAAGTTCTAACTTTCAAGTAACGTATATTGCAACTGTTGTTGTATCAGCTAGCACCACGTGTCAGGAAAGAGGTGTGAACACATTAGCAAACCAAAATGTTTTCCCTGTGGGCCCAAATATCCTTTGAACCGCAATTACAAATATTAGTTGGGTATCCGTGCATTGCTACAAAATCCTTAAAAATAAGAGCCCTCGCGCTACACTTATATGGATAACCTCTTAAATGAACATAAATCAACCCCTACCTCCAGCTTATTAATTTATTAACTTATCTTCTAACTGTGAGAGTTTCCTGAGGTGTCTCTTGAGTCGGATCCATTTCGTTTGACTTGTTTTCTAAGCGTTCAGATGCTCCTCCATCATGATAGGAAATAACTGACTCAAAACACAAAAGTATTTGCCTTTCGAAAACGAAGATTAGGTCACATAAGCAAATAAGTAGATAAGTTAAGCTTGACAGAATATGTTAGAATTCAAACTATTTTACCACAATCTTTCAAAAAATATTAAATATACTACCTCCAACCATTACGTAAAATCAAATTGCTCAATAAAAAGAAACTAAGAGATACATGCAGTTATCTCTTTACGAAAGTTTCATACATGATTTTGTATCTAATATAACATAAAAAAATATCACAAGCTATCCAGCATCGTCTTCAAGCGCACAAGCAATTGCTCATATTACACGTAGGATAGGTGATTCTTTGGTTTGTTATCGTTCCTAAGAAACTAAATTCATACAATCATACTCTACTTTTTGTTTATTCATCGGTATTACACTGACCACCATTTTGGCCCTGATCAACATACCCAATTACTCAGATTATGATACTAATTTTTAGACACACAGATGTGGAAGCTACCCAAGATTGCACATATGCGACATTTAAAAGAACAATATACAGTGCTATTTCATAAACTGCTTTACAATCTGATTGGGTTTGATTTGCCTTTGCCTGTGGCCCTGTACCATACCACATAGACCCTTGTTTGTGAACATATGCTAACGTTTCGCTTTTTAAAATAAAGGAATAATTCCGATCTTAACTTCTAGAGGGCAGGATGTATACATGCAGCTAATACAAGTTTACACTAACATGTGAAATACCATACCACAAAGTGGACAAACCTAAGAACAACACGAAAACAAAAACACTAACAACCAACAATCATGTTATTTTACACTCCAGCCATGTTTGGAAAAGAACATCATGATGGCAATCTCAGAGCGGCATGCTAGCTTGAATGATTTCCTCTCTCACATTCTCCTTTTGCTACAATGCTAATGGCATAACCCCTAAGGTAACCTAAAAAAAAGAGATGTCTTTTCGTTATCAAAAACTACATCACTCCGACATAATCAAAATGCCCATAAAGTAGTTATTGTACCCACAAGAACCTTATTTTTAAGCTTTAAGCCTAGCCTAGAAATCCAGTTTCCAACCATATGAGAAATATTTCTAGGGGGTTTCAAACATAGGGCTATTTGGACTAAACGCCAAATTGACCTAGCCAAGTGACAATCAAAGAATAAATACTGAATCGTCTCATTCTTAATACAGAAACTCAAACTACCTGCCCAGTTACGTTTTGCCAAATTATCCTTCATCTAAATGACACCTCTCCCTATAAACCTTTAAATTTTAACAGGAAGACAAAGATTCCAAATTAACTTGTTAGAATTGGCAGTATTCATATTCACCAATTTTGGGTACATTGAGTGAAGCGAAAACTGAATAGAATGGGAAGTAGGTGGAAAGAAAATTTCCTGTCTCACCTAGGGAAGTAACTTCCCTCCCTCAATTCCCTCCAACCAATAAAGAGACTTCACAACCCCATCTCTCAATTCCTATGCCCTCCTCTCAATTTCTTCCAACCAATCATGTTGTGAGCATACATTCCTGCTGAGTAAAATTTTTGTTCAATATTGTAGAAGTGCAATCAGTGATATGAACTTTGATGAAACTATTGGCTCTAAGGAAGGATGGGCTAGCGGCAGGAGTTGCTCGAAGGGAGGGGAGGCCGACTAGAGGCAAGGAGGCGGAGGGTGGGTGTCAGCAGCAACGGTTGGCTGGAGAGGAGGACGGGCATGGTGGCAGCTTGGTCTTAGAGCATGAATGGCGTAGGTGTCATAGGTCACTTTGTCCTTCATCTTCTTTCTCCTCCTCACTCTCTCTACCTTAGTTGCCACCAGCCACCACAAAGTATTCTCCTCTATCACCACCCCTAAGCTCCAGCCATCTTTTCTAAGCTTTCTCGCTGCCCTAAGCTCCTATGTTAGTGTCTTCTTCCTCCCCTCCTTTGGTGGCAATCAGATCTAGAGGAGATGTATGGGCCAAGGTGTAACACTACTCTAGCCCAATTTTGCTTAGAACCCAAGCCACCTAAGGGGCTAACCCATGTATGCATAGTACCTCACTTGGAGTTTCGGCATCGCTTCGCCCAAAAGGGTCAATCCGGAGTGCTAGTTTGGGTCTATTTGGCATTATATGATAGTGCAGCTCCCTCTAACATAGCAACGTGAGACTATTTTCACCATCATCAATCCACATTAACCACACAGGCCAGGGTATTACAACCTCTTAATGGGTTGACGTCCTCATCAGCACATCGCATACATGACAAATGTCTAAAATCTCTTTTTAGTATAACACGTGCCACTAAGCCCACATGCACCCACATAGCCAGTGTTAATGCTTTGATACCATTTGTAACACTCTGGCCAAGATACGCTTAGAGCCCAGTCCAACTAAGGGACTGGCCCACGTATGCATAGCATCTCACTTAGGTTTTTGGCTTCGCTTCACTCTAGAAGGGTTAATCCGAGGTAGACCTGATCATATGCCGGGCCAGGCCGGGTTTCGGACTGGGCTTGAAAAAGCCTGGTCATCTGGACGCAAGCTCGAGCCTGGCCTGGCCCGATTTTTTCTCACCAAGACAAAGCCCGAGCTCGGCCCGATCAAAAGCCCGAAGCCTGAAAGCCCGGCCTGAAGCCCAACGACTTCATGTTAGCAAGGAAACATGGCAGTCGACTTGGGCTGGGGCTCAGCTGGCCCAATCCATCCTTTTTTCTAATACTACAATTTACTATAATATTGTCGGGCCAGGCTAGGATTTTTTGGGCTTAGCCCGGTCCGGCCCGAACCTTACTTCGGGCTGGTAACTAGGGCCCGAGCCTGACACGGTGCTTAAGCCTGACCCGGCCCGGCCCAGAAAAATTGGGCCGGGCTGCCCATGGTCAGGTCTAATCCGAGGTGATATATTTGTGTCTATCTAGCATTATATACTAGTGCAACTCTCTATAAACTAGCAATGTGGGACTATACCTCACCTTTCACCACGAGCTGGGGTATTACACCACGCACCTATGGTGAATGATGATAAAAGTGTGATGGTCGACGATGGGGTTTGGATGCTGCATGGGCAGTACGGCAGGAGGTCAAGTCTATGCCGGCAAAGGCGTGATCGCTACTGCTGGGTGGCATGTTGGCAACCTTTGTCGTGGTGAGGGTTGTAGGACTGCATCATCGGTCCAGGAGGAGCTTGGGGAGGGAAGGAGTAGTGAGAGATCGAGGAGGGAGAGTAGCGCTCTACATGGTTGAGCACTTGCGCTGATGGCAGGCACGTCAAAGAGAAAAGGAGAAAGAGAAGAGGAGGGTAGATCAACCATAAATTTAATGAAGAGAGAAGGGGATAAAATTATTCGACAATGGCACATTTTAAATTTTGCAGCTTTCGGTGGCACTCAACCGTTTTCCAACTTTTAATGTATTTTTATATGACCAATTTGTATTGGTATGAAAATAATTAACCTAGAGGTGCTTGTTTGGAGTGTTAAATTCTGAATTCCACTCTTTGGAGTAACATATAACAAATTTTTCCCTTTTTTTCTAGGCCTGCTTGAACAGAGAGAGTTAGCAGGGTAACATGTAGCTTTATTAAGGGTGGGTTCTTTTCAGCTTATCTTATCCTACTTATTTGCTTTATCTCGTAACTTCGAGAATTTTTCGAGATAGCGTCGAGAGCCGGTTGGCCTTTGTGTTTAAGGTTTAAGGAGCTTTTAGACACGCCTACAAGATAAAAAAAAGGACTTAAAAAGTAATAAAAAAGTGAGATAAGTCAAATAAGACACGAGATAAGTCGGATAAGTCAGTTCTCGAGGCTATTTCGAAAAATTCTCAAAGTTACGAGATAAGGCAAATAAATAGGATAAGATAAGCTGAAAAGAACCCACCCTAAAAAAGCCAAGCGTCTAACAACAATTATTAAACAACCATCAAAAGGAAAAACAACTAATTTAGGGGAATTTGGTGCTAGAACATTCTAAATTTCATGGCTACAAATGTATAAAATTTGAAGTGTTCCATAACCAATTTTGCCATTCATTTATGGGATAATTCGATATATGCTACTCCAAAGTTTGATGTTTCAATATATGCCTCTATATGTGACACATGGGTCGTAGGTCCGCATATCATGTTATATGCAGTGGCATATATAAAAACACTAAACTTTGACCTAGCATATACTTAATGGAGCAATAGCATCCCTCAAGTTCACAAGATAAACCGATGAACCACGTGATAAAGACCACTTAGTCACCTCAATATCATACGACTTTGTCTCGAGCCTAAACACGTAGGGGTGAATAACAACACTTGACCTGAAATCTGAAATGAGAATGAGTTGAATAAGTGTAGGCTTCGAGTTAATCTGATTTGTTGATTGTTTTATGGGGGATTTCATCATATGCCACTTCTAAACATTGGCAATTCAAGATTTGGTATTCATGTGTCACTGACATGTGGCTCTAAGATCCTCACGTAGAAGAGGGGAAGGTGGGATTAGCCCATTGGGTCTATGGGGCGGTGAATGCAAGCCACGAGCTAGGGGCTAGCGATTGGCTGTGCGAACTGCACGCTTACAGAGGTGGGACGAGAATGACCGAATGTGGACGGTCACCCTGCATCTGTTCTGCATTGGTCAATGCAAACTGAGCCAGCTGAGCTTGTTGGTGGACAAGCCAAGCCAACGTCCCATTCAACATCACCACAAGATCCTTTTTATTAGTAGAGATTCAAAAGCCTAAATGCGATTATTTCGTTAAAGAATGCATGCATCATTGGGCTAGATTAGAACCTTCGAAGTCCCTTTTGTATCCAGTTAAATTCTACGGACCAAAATGCAATATCACCACCAACAACAAAAATCTCCAAACCACAACGTCGCATCAAGGACAAAAATAACTAAGGGATACACAAAACAAAACAGCATAGCTGATGCTATATTTCAATTTCATAAGATGATGCTTCCTTGAAAGCAAAAGCCTAAAGTTGTGCTAATAGTGACATTACTAACTTCTTGTGCCTCTCTTAGATCCATAAGGGCATCTCCAGTAGTTTGCCCCATTTCTCTTTGCCCCATCCCTATTCACGTGCCACCTCACCAAATAAGACTGTCCCATCTCTATTCACCTTCCCAATAAGAGCAAGTCCAGCAAATGCTCTATCTCTGTGTTCTATCACTGTTGCTACTCTGCATCAGCCTCTATATCCATCTAGCAGAGTCTCTATGTCAGTCTCTAAATTTAGAGACTCTCTCCAAGTCTCTATATTTAGAGATTCTCTCTCTTGTCTCTATATTGTTTCGAGGATAGAGACTCTGTTGGATAGAATGAAAATATAGAGAATGCATAGTGGTTTAGAGAAAAGATATAGAGATCCGAATTTAGAGAAGCTGCTGGTGATGCTCTAACATCTCCATCACTATTCCTACACTCTACTTTTTTCATCCCATACCCCATCACTGTTTGCTACAGTAATATGGCATAAGACTTGGACAAACCCTTAGAGATGCCCCAACAGGTACATCGATCCATGCATATCAGCTTATCAACAAACAAGACAATAGCAAACAAGATCAACTTTAAGTAACAGCTCCTTAATAATGCTATCGATCAAACTCAACAGCATTAGTAAGCCTATAAACACTAAGTTCAGGAACACATATCAGGCAAATAACACTACACCCCATATTCAATCGATTCAATTGATAGGCCTACACAATATGACAACAGTGACATTAATCCATAACAGATGATCACCTGATCACTGAGAAGCTTAGCCAAGGATCAGCTAGTTTTCAACAGACATACATAAGTTCCACATTCAGCAACACCAGCTGCAAGTCATCCCTACCAATTACCAAAGCTAGCCCTAACACATGTTCAGCAGCATCTCTGACTAACATACATAACTGATACTATGACATAACAGGGGTCAACTCCATAAGCACAAGATACACGGACGATTCACTCCTTGGTCTTGTTGATGAGGGACTTGTGGATGTGAGGAATGACACCGCCACCAGCAATGGTGCCCTTGATGAGGGTGTCGAGCTCTTCATCACCACGGATCGCAAGCTGCAAGTGGCGAGGAGTGATACGCTTCACCTTGAGATCCTTGCTGGCATTGCCGGCCAGCTCCAGAACCTCAGCAGTAAGGTACTCGAGGATTGCTGCAGAGTACACCGCAGCGGTGGCACCAACACGGCCGTTTGCTGAGACCCTGGACTTGAGCTGCCTGTGGATACGGCCCACTGGAAACTGCAAGATTGCCATCATAGAATTTTGTCAGTGATCTGGTACAGGAAAACAGTCCATCCAAATTTCACAAAAGACACAGCAAGAGATATCTAATGCATCTGTGGAAATATGCGCTTCTGTTCCAAAATGAAGCTAAGACTAAACAATTCACCCATTAAACTACTTATGCACAAGCTCTTAACACAGTACAAGCATAGGCAGCCTTCGCAAACTATTGCTACAGGTTTAGGTCAGGTGAGTAGTGGTGCTTGCTTGTTCATGGTATTGAAGGTCTGAAGCCTACAGCGTACTGCTACAACAGTACAGGTTAGTAGTTGCTCGCCCATTTTCTGAAAGTAGGGAGTTACCAAACCAATAATGCATCAATTCATAAATCTAAATCATAATAAATTCAGACTGACTATGCAAAAAATGTCTTAAAAAAAAGTCCATATGTTGGATGCTAATGAATAATTTATTTGAAGTTGGGAGAGCAACAGTAAGCTTTTTCTGTAAATTATGTTTATAAACATCTCTCTTGAAATGAGATTGGTCTAAACAATAATCATATTCAGAGAGCTCACAAGCACTTAAAATGCTTTTTTTTTGTGGCTAGTGTTAAGGAAAAAAATTTAAAAAAGAAACTGCTAAGGCAACCAAGAGTGTTGTTTCTATGACCAAATTGAAGCATGTCAATATCTGATGTTCAGCTGTAAAATTGCAAAGGTTATCCAGGGAATGTTGGCTATTTGTTAGGGGTCAAACAATAGACCAAACAATATGCTTCAATCAATACTATCATTGGATGAATATAACTTGGCCTCAAGAGAAGATATTTTTACTTTCGTTTTGTAGGCTATTTGCTAGGCAATGTGGAAGTACAGAAATAATGTCTCTTTTGAAAAAACAAAGAAACCTGACTAAATCTATTATCGGAGTAGATTCCAGTTGGCGGCTTCAGGATATGCTTCCTATTTTGTTGAATTGTTGGGTGATTTAAAAGGCGGTATTTTCCTCCTCCTTTTTTTTACTGCCTACAGGTTGGGGTTCAGACTGTATGTTGTTTTCGCTTTGTAACGAAGTTACAGATGAGTAACAATTTCGGGGAAAATCATAAATCCAGACATTTTCTTCACTAATATTAACATTAGAACAGAAAAACGCTAGCTTGCATACAGTCTTGATGGCAAATTGATGCTAGTGAATAGTTCTAGACCTCAAGTATACAGAGTTCAACAGAAAAAAAGAAACACAACCTCAAGGATAAACACGACGGCTAATCCGACACCACAGCTATCTGCCACGAGTACGACTAGAGGCAATGGGATTGAAATCTGACACCAAAACACCAAAAGATCGGCTCGAATGATCTCTCCCCCCATGCAAATAATGATGGAAAAAGAACTTCTTTCGAACTAACGAAATCTGCTCCTCGCCCAATTCCGAGGCAAGAAACCGCGAACCTGGCCACAGATCTGACAAAACCGTGGCGCAATAACCTTAACAGTTTCATCCAGGACGATCCAAGAACCCTATCACATCTAGAGGCAGGAAAGGGATGGGGGCGGGAGGAGCGGAACCTGGATCCCGGCGCGCGAGGAGCGGGACACGGGCGCCTTCTTCTTGTCCTTGTCGGCGGCGGCCTTGGCCGCCGTCGTCTTCGCCGCGAGCAGCCCCTTCCCTCCCTTCCCGGCCATCTCCCTCCGCAGCAGCTCCTACTTGCACCACCACCAACGCTCTTATCAGCGAACCACGCAGGAGAGGAAAGAGATCAAACCCCGACACCAGAACGCTCCGCCCTCACCTCGCTCTCGCTTCCTCCCTGTCTCGCGAGCAGCAAGCTTGGAAATGACGAGAGCTTCAGCTTCGAGTGCCTTTTTTTTTTGTTGGTTGGCTCGGTCTTTATTTCGGGGAAGAGTTTTGGGCGGGAGTCCGGTGAAATTTCGCGCCAATTTCGCTCTCCATTTGGGGGTTTTGAACCAGCCGCGCGGCACCGTGGGCTGGAGGGCGAGGGGAAAAGGAAGAGGAAAACTAGCGAGCATTTTAATCTGGGCACTTGATCAGCGAATTTTTTTTAAAAAAATATTTTTTTTATTTAAAATTACAAAATTACTCGTCGGAATTGTGAAATTACAAAAATATCCGTCCATCGCCCTGGTTTGGGGCGATCGCCCTTCATTCGGGCGATAGGTACCCCCAACGGCGCCACTAACTGACTACATGCGGGAAAGATTCACGTAGTTACAATGACCACCTATCGCCCATAATGGGCGATCGCCTGCGTTAAGGCGATAGGTGGGATTTATAACTCGGCCAGCCTTCTTCCCTTCCCCACTCCTGGCCATTTCATTTCCATCGCCGAGAGAGCAACCGAGAGCAGGGAGGAGGAGGAGAGGAGAGAAAAGAAAAGAGAGGAGAAGAGAGGAGAGGAAAAAAAGAGAGGAAAAGGAGAAGAAAAAAGGAGGAAAATAGAAGATAGGTGAGGCGTCATTTTCGTGGAGGTAAGTTTTAATTTTTTTGCAAATTATTTAATAGACAATATTTAGAAATATAGTGTGGTAGTATTGTATAGTTGTAAAAAGTAAATATTACGATGAAAACACGGTAGGATAGCCATATGCAAGTCATGGTTTAAGTTTTGGAAAAATATGACGAGAAATTAAATGTAGTAGATATGCATTTTGTAGGGTTAGGAGAAAATAATGATATATATATATAGTAGTAATCTTTGTAAGAAAAACCGAGTAGTTTAATTATTTATTTATATCAAGAATTTGTAGTACAATCGTCATACGGTTTATATATTGTATTATCCCTTTTGTGAATTATTCCTTTTAGAAAAATATGTTAAAAAAAATGGTAGGCTAGCCACATATGTCAGGCACGCTTAGAAATTAGTGGAGTGAGCAAATTTGAAAATAGATAGCAGAAATAACGAGGAGTAAATGAATGACATAGGATAATGTAACAATTATATGGTAGTATATGATGTTGTTAGATAGAGAAGCGATATATTTCTCGGTCGGACGTTGTAGGCAGAATGTCGGAGAAATTGTATTTTCAAATATTTTACGGAGATGGGGAGATAGCACAGGGGGCGGATGGAGTGGATTTGTCAGCATTTTCAAGAGTTGTACGGGGCATATCTAGACCGAGGGATAGGACATACAGGGCATTGTTGGAGTGGATGTTTCGGATGTTCAATTTGGATGCCCAGACTGTTCGGTTGCGGGTTAGAGCGAGTAAGTGTCGTGCGCAACACTGTTTTTATGGAGAGTTAATTCCCATTAATGCGACATCATCATGGAAGAGCTATGTTGGGTTTGCAGAGGCGGGGTGGCACGATGTTCTTTGATGCAGTGCTACCCGGTAACTCCATCAGTGTCGGAAGTTCGTGATGTTGGGGAATGTCATACCGAACGAGGTGGTGTCTCTATCTCTACTCGCCTCCCTCCTACGAAGCCAACCCTACTAGGGAGTTTACACACACAGAGTCAGAGTGAGAGTGAGGGTGGGAGTGAGAGGGACGCCAACTCTGTCTCCCATTATATAGGCCGAGGAGTGCACTCACTGTTAACAGTGCATTCCACCTGATCGCTTTCCCCTGCCCGGTCACATCAATAATTTGGCACTTTGCTCACCAACAAGAGGTGGCCGATCATGGTCACGTCAATAATGCGGGCATTGCCACCAACAGATACTACCGCTGACACCGGTCACGTCAATAATTTCGGGGCACTGCTCACCAACAGTACCGCGTGACACCGGTCACATCAATAATTGCGGGCACTTTGCACCAACAAGATACCGACACCGGTCACATCAATAATTTCGGCACTGCTTTGCAACAAGATACCGACACCGGTCACATCAATAATTTCGGGGCACTGCTCACCAACATTACCTCGACACCGGTCACATCAATAAGCGGGGCACGCTGGCGACCAACAAGATACCGACACCGACACCGTCGATCAATAATTGCGGGTATCTGGCGACCAACAAGATCGCTGACACGATTCCATGAGCTCGGTGCATGGACCGAACAAACTTCCTATTTATTTCCTCCCGCCTCCGAGTCCTCTGCGCTCCAAGCTTCCTCTCAAACTCACATATTACTCCGGCCCATCTGGTGCATAAATCTAGTTGTAACGAGCAATGGCGACCTCCTCTCGAGGACCGTCCATGAAGCAAGTTTAACACCACCGTGCTGAAGGGGTGAATGTTCCAATATTAGCCTGCGGTGACCTTTGCAAGTTTGTTCAATCCGACGAAGCTTTCTCATATACTTACGGAAGGAGGTTCTTCATGTGTGCAAACTACGAGTACGATCCACCCAAGGTTGCCTTTGGCGAGCGTCCAAAGGTTCTTGCTCACCCTACCCTGCATGATTATATCTACCTCATACATGGCACATGTGATCTATACTGACTTATGTTGAACAAATAGTCTCCCCCACCTCTATGCGATTTCTGGCAATGGCTAGACACGGAGCAATCGGAGGCAGACAAGAAACACATCGAGCGTGAGGTCCGTTGGAAGAGGTAGTGGTTCAGGCAGCGCCAGTATGAGGAGGAGCAAGAGGAGAAGCGCAAGCGTTCGCAGGAGGAGTACCGTAAGCGACAAGAGGATGCTGAACGTCAGGCTGCCGAGGCCCGAGAGGCTGAAAGGGAGAGAAAGCGCGAGAGGGCACGTCGCGCGAAGGAAGCTGGACCTGATGCTACCGGCAAGGGGAAATATCCTCGTTGTACTCAGTAGTACCTTTCTTGTAATCCTAATAATAAAATTTCCCTGAGAGCACTTTACCTTCAACGCGGCATATTTATGATTAAATCTCGCCCGAGCAGAGGGCAGTTTATTCTTCTAGCTATTTATTTATTTTCCCAAATAATTATTAATATAAAAACCTGTGTTGAAACTTATCCATTATTTCCATACTATTATATTTTTAAGATTAAATAGTCCAAATAACGAGCCATATATCTCGATAATATTTATTTTCACATTTCTTATAACTATTGTAATTAACATATTGATAACATATAATACATAATATATACACGAAGTTATAATTAAATATAAATGTGTTCTATCGCCCTTTAATCGGGCGATCGCCCATATTTGGGCGATAGGTCCTTTGTCTTGGCTGGGCTTAAAAGCGGCGTGTCGACACGAGTCGGAGGCACCTATCGCCGAATGATGGCGATCGCCCTAACCAGCGACGGACGGATATTTTTGTAATTTTACAATTCCGACGAGTAATTTTGTAATTTTGAATAAAAATTAATATTTTTTTAAAAAAAATTCCTTGATCAGCACTCTGCATTGGGCCCATTTGATTGGGTTTGGAGTCTTGGGACCTGCCCATGCTTGTTCATCTTCGGTCCAGAACGCCGGAATGTTTCTTGATTTCGGGCCAAAAAGAAAACTATGAGAACAATGGTAAGGACCGTCTTTTTTTTCCGCAAAAAGAGCCCTCAGGAATAAATTCCTGGTACTGCACGCCGGGTCGTCCTTGAACCCGGATGGTGAGGCTGCAACTCCCTAGCCTCACCAAAACTCCCCAGCCTCACCAACTGAGCAACGCTCGGTTCGCTTAGAAGGACCGTCTTGATTTTCTTTTTGGAAGTGTGTGTGATATTTATGACCTGTTTTGAGTGTCAGGAGTTTTCCCCTCGAGTTCTACGAAAATCGAACCATTTCCTATGAAATTTAGGGAAAATTATCCAAAAATAGTTAGAAGACTTCCATGTAAGGGCATATACAAAGCCATTTAATAGGCGTCTCTTAATGATGAGGTGGACATGTTTCGCTGATGTGGCAAGGGGAAAAGTGAAAAAAATGCTAGAGTCAACTCTTGGTGAAGAGACGACTTTTCACAAGCAGAATTAGAGATGAGCAGCATTAAATCGCTAAGAGACATCCTATTAAATAGTTTTGTACATGCCCTTACATACTTATTTTTTTTTACTTAGAAGAATATGTTAAGAGACACCCTTGACTCTCCATTGTACATGCCCTAAGCGTTCTCGAGAGATAGGTCAAGATTTATAATCTCTTCTTTTATCGTTAAAGAGTGGCCACGTTTGGATAATTTTTCATGATCTGCCCAGCTTCATAAATTACTTCGCTCTGCGTATGCCGGTGACTAGGATGGCACTCAAGTCACTCAAAAGGAAAAAAAGAAAAAAGAAAAAGAAAGGATAACATTGAATAGATGATGTGGCGCATCTGATCTAACCAAACAATTTTGATTGATTAGTAACCCTATCCGGTCATGGAATTGATGTTTTAGACATGGATGTGGTTCTCGAGTTGCAACTTTAGTCACTAGTTGCTATGACAATTTATTTATAAAATAAAATTATAATGTTATGAAAGTAAGTTTTGATGCAAATATATACATATGATTTTCACGTGCTAATTTAAATATTTAAAGAGATGTAGATAACCAAAGTTTTAAAAGTTTAACAACATGTCCCTCAAAAAGGGTAACTTTTCTTGACCCGGTGGACTAGTGTGTTAATATTACACAAAGGTAACATCACTCTAAACGATAAGGGTGGGTGATGTTGTCCCTCTCGTGCCATATCATGGCTAGCAACATCCTTTCTTTTTCCTTCTCCTTTAGCAGCATCCATCTCCCTATCATGTTTCCCTTTAATTTGTTTACCCAATCACATCACACTGTGGTGGCCACTTGGCCTCTTTGTCAAACCACAGAAAAAAGAATTTGAATTGAGAAGCTAATTCCTAATATGATTTTAGTTTAATGGATAGGATCAGCTTTGTTGATAGGGATTAAAGGACATGGTCAATGCATCCATTACGTTTGGCAGCTAGGGGTGGAACCGAGCTGAGCTTGAGCGAGCCAGATCTGCCCTGACATGGGCTCGTTCAGGTAGCGAGCTAGATAAGTTCAGGCTCGTGAGAAACTCGAGCCAACTCGTGAGCTCGGTGACGCCTAGTCCCGTATCCACATCAATGCCACCCTGTCAAATAGGAGCGTAGAAGAGGCCAAGTGCCAATGCCTTGTGAGGCGGAGCATGGGGCTACAGGACGCCAGGGCCGACGGGGATGTGAAGTGTCGAACCAGAGGATGGGAGGTGCACAAGGGCCGACAAGGATGTGGAGCGCTAGAGTCAGCAGGGAGACATGGAGAATGGCAATTGTGTTGAGGAGTTGATTGGAGAGAAGGAATGGTGGTCAAAGGGCTGAGTTGGAAAGAAGTTAGTTAGGGTTTGTGAAGGTTGTTGATGTGTTAGGGGTTGGATGGGATGATGGGCACAAGATAGGCTGAATAGCCCGATGCCACCAAATAGTAGACTAGTGAGTGGTCTAGGCGAACGATATATGAGCGAGCTGACCCAGCTCATCTCGAGCACTCTTTTGGACATGAGATGGAAGAAGGCTCGGCTCATGCTTATTTGCAAATAAGCCCAATCCGAGCGAAATCCTGGTCCGAGCTCGAACCACGAGCTAAAGTTTTAACCCTGTTGGCAGCCATGATTAGTTTGGGAAAAAGGTGAGGTTAAGTGGAAGAAAAAGAAGAAAGGTGGGTAGTCACATGAAGTATCCGGTCCATGCCTGGACCATGGCCATAAAGCTGTTGGCTGTTGCACACTGGTCGTACCACTCCTGTTCACAAGGATTACATTGACTTAAATCTGGCCGGCCTCATTATTAGCAGTGATTCTATGATGTAGGTACCAAAGCTCCGTAGGTCTTGAGCAAAGCTTTTTGCAGATTCTATGAAATGCTAATTAAGTTGCATGCGATCGGGAACAAATGTGTAATACTTTCAAAACACCCACTGATACGAGATCCGGCACGACATGCATGTACGCCCTCCGTCCAAGTATTTACCATATAAGTATTGGTTCCAATACATTCATGTAGAGAGTTCAAAATAAAGCTAGATAATTATTAAGGGCAAAGAGGAAACAACACGATTAATTTGCATTGGGGTTTGAAATAGACCTTATATTTATGGATAAGATCATTTATAAAATAGGTCTTATAAATTTGGATGTAAGTAGTATTAGGAACAAAGTAGATAAAATCTTACAAGGAGAAACAAATGACCATGGCATAATAATCACCATGAGACCAAAGAAAAATGGTGGAACCACGCAACATAAGAATACTCTCTCACAAACTTATCAAAGCACTTGGAGCATTGCCTTTTACAAGAATCTAATTGAAAATAATAGACTAACTTCTAATCTTCTTATGTAACTTTTGCTTTGCTTTGGATGCGTTGATTTGTGAATGATTTGTGAATTATGTTCTCTATGTTAGATCTTTAGATTTTTTTTTTTTTGAAATGGAACTTTGTTCCCGCCTTTACGCCGTGAGATATATACAGCCTTAAATATGCAGCACACCACACCGATCTTAGGGATCAAACCTGCATAGGTGGAAATGAATAACCACACTCCCACCATTAGGCTATAAGCCCATCTACAAAGTGAAGTAGCACACTTCTCTGAAATTGATAATTAGATAAGAGTCACACAGTCTCAACCAGGGTTCACAACATCATCTATTTATTGTAATCGCCCGGCGAAATCGGTCAAGATTCAAAAATGGGAAATTCAATTTTAACTTTTGGATGTTTATCATCAATTATTTTGAAAACAAAATCAAATTTCAAAACCAATCGATATTGACCGATGATTGTTCCGGAAACCAACAAGTTTCAACCTCATATTCAAATTTACGACAAGATCGTATCTATGTTTATCAATTTTACAGTGATTTCTTTTTTCGAGTGGCTTTCAAAAAAGCCCTGCAGCATCCCACCAATTGCTTGGCGGAATGACAACACAACCGCCAAAAAAAAAAGAATCGAAACACCAGCGCTTTTCTTTTGTACGAAGCGTGTAACTGCTCTTAGTTTAACAAATCCAAAACAAATAGGTCAAGATATATAAGCTCAAGAATCAAGATCGAAGCCAAGAAGCTGTGGCCCAAGCCAGGGTGATTTTGAATGAGGCAGCGCGTGAAGCATGAAGGAAACCTATGAAGTAATCACTGCAACAAGCGATGTGCTGGTCAAGACGGCAGCAGGCCCAAGCAAGCAGGTCTCCCCCACCCTATCTCTCTCTCTCTCTCTCTCTCTCTCTCTCTGTGAGCATCTCGGCATGTTTTGTGGCAAGCAATTGCTTGAGTAGAAGCTTTCATCACTGATTGGGCTTACATTATGCACACATCAATACTTTTCTATGGCCACTAGGGAATTTCGCATTTGTGTATAGGTTGCCAATAATTGCATGCGATAGGGGTGGCAACGTGTAGTACCATTTATCTTGTCTCGGGTAGAATTGTACCCTTTTTATATAGAGTTCTTTTACAATACACAAAGATAAATATATTAGAACAGTAGTATAGTTCAGATTCAACCGTTCGTTTAAAGGAGGGCGTTCCTCACAAAAATATATCGTCGTTGTAGTATAAATACTACCCTAGTAGTATAAAAAAATCAAAATCAATCTGAGCCATTAGATCAAAAGGAATAGAAGGCTAGTATTCATTTTAGTGTACCGTAGAATTTCTCTTTATATACGGATTCTTATATGTGTTCTTCTAATATCCTACTGTTCTTTAAGCAAAAGGATAAATTTGGTCTACAACTGGGACAAAGTATAGCACATTTTTTTCCGGCTAGTAATGGCTTCAGCCTAATAGGTAATGGCTTGAATGCTTCAGATATGTAGATTTTTTAAGGTCATTTTCGATATGGGCAAAGTATAGCACATTTTTTCTGGCTAGTAATGGCTTGAGCCTAATAGGTAATGGCTTGAATGCTTCAGATATATAGATTTTTAAGGACAATTTGGATATGGGCAGTGATTATCGGCGTTGGTTGAACTCGAATATGGGTCTAAAGTTTATTCTGATTTAACGAATCGAAATAGAAACATGGCATTTTGGAATCATTGTTAGCCTGTCAGTCTCCTTATAGCTAAGGCATCATCTTTAATATATTCAATCAACGTTGATCCAAATAAATACTCCCTCCGTTTCACAATGGTTGTAGTTGTAGCATTCAAAATTTTTATCAAAATGGTTGTAATTCTCACATTCCAATACAATTTTAGAGCCAATATGACCTTTATACCCTTCATCAATGCAGTCATCTATTTAAGCCAATCTGTTCAACTACCCTTCATTAAATGAGGGTAGACAAGTCATTTTTCATGTCTCCTTATTTTGTGTGCATTTAGCTAAAACTACAACCATTGTGAAACGGAGGTAGTATTACATAAAAATGGATGGAACCTGATCATGTTTTATCATGCTCTGGTGTATGGATCCAATTTCATTATAAGTTGGGTGAATATTGTATTGACGATATAAAAGAAAGAAAAACCCCATCAAAACTGTGCATACTCTCTCCATTTTCGTTCTTCCTCAATTCCAATCTCTTCCTTCCAAAAACTACTGCCCCTGCCAATGTTGGGGACATAGCATACCTTCGATGCCGCCCATTCCTATCATCATCATCATCCCCACACTATACCATCACTGTTCACAAGAAGAGGGAGGGGGGGGGGGAGGATTTGACACACTTCAAAATTCACATATCAAATGTATCACTGATATATGGGACCGTATGTGTCTACGATCATTGGCCAAGATGATAAATATAGAAATACGAATTTTAAAGAGAGTCAGTTTTGAAACCCCCCTTCAAAAGTGGTGAGATTCCATGCAAGATTGGGCAAAGGCAACAACTTTGGTAGTTTGATGTGGAGGGGATGACTTTGGAGTCAACAACCTTTGTGACCAATAACTACGGCGAAAACTTTTACGGGTGACCTAGAGGTAACAGTGAGCTCCCTGCATAGTCTATAGTGACCCTAAACATGGTATTAGAGATCTAGATGGGACGGATCAAGGCTTCACCAATATTATCCTTCTACCTACATGCCCTACCCCATACTTGCCGGTCGTTTGGTGCCCAGCGAGGTGGATGGGGACTTGGAATTCATGGCAGTGATGAGCCTATGTGCAGCCATGCAGATCATATGATTTGTTTAGAGAAATTTTTAGGACATAAAAATACATGTGAGCCACCATTTCTTTCGGTCAGATTGATTTTTTGAGGGACGCCCTCTGAATAAATGATTAAATTTGAATTATACTATCAACTTAATTGGTATATTTGTCATTGATGTTTAGGGTTTGAATCAATGCAAGATTTGGGTTCTGTTCCGGCATTTTCCCCCTTTTCAGATCAGTAGCTTCAACGAACGATCGATTTTTTTTTTTGGCTAAAAAACGTATGATCGAATCGATTCGGGTCACCTCTCCCTTCTTTTGAACTGCCTAGAACACAACAGTGTCGACGCCTGGTCGAACAATTTCAAAGTCAAGTCAAATCTTTTGAGCAGCATATCACTGGCAATAAATACGGTTTACTCGTAAATCAAACCGTTCAAACTGGACCTCTCAGCTATTCGCCGCACAGCATACGAGGCAAAATAGTTTTCTTCCACCGTGACTTCAGATCAGTGCTAGGAGTAGCAACAGAGCCTCTGTTTAGAGTAAAATGTGAAATGTGAAATAATTTTAGAGCATAGATAAAGTTTATAGATAATACTATTATACAGAAGAAATTTGAGATCTTTCCTCGAGATGCTCTAATAAGTGTTTTGGCCATCAAGAATACTACTCTCTTCTTAAAAAAGCCAAGATTACTACTTTGCTATTTCACGAGTATTATGATTATGATTCAACCCCAGATGGTCTCTTTCCTTCAAAATCTGTATCCGATTCCTGCTTTTTCAATTTAGATGATGATATTCTGCGATGCTGTGCTTGAGCAGGAGCTTTCTAAATTTTGATATTTGTTCTGTGGTCAAGAATAAAAGCTAGTCTTCCAGTGCAAACAAGCATATATTAATATACCGGATTCCCTGTATGAGTATGGATACATCATATACGAGTACATGCTAATTGTAAACATACTTAATTAATAAAGCTTAAGATCGCCCGTACTCTAAAAATATACTCCCACTTAAGGAAAGCATTTTTACAACTATATATAATGTGGTAAACTCTCAAAAAATACCTTACTATGATGGGTTACAATCGATATGTAATTGGTTAATTGGTAACAAATTGCCAAGTTTTATAATCATGGAGATATTCATCGGTAATGCAGTGCTACGTTAGAACATCTCCAATAGAGTCTTTAAAATAGAATTTTCTCTATATTTAGAGTCTCTCGTTCTCTAGCAGAGTCTCTATCTCAGCCTCTATATTTAGGGTTCTCAACTTTTATAGTTTTTCTATATAGAGATTCTGCTAGATATAATGGAAATATAGAGAACGAATAATGATTTAAAGGGCTACATAGAGTTCTAATTTTAGTGCATTTGCCGGAGATGCTCTTAATTCGTTTTATCCACCGAAGGGCCTGTCCACCACCAGGGCCCACCAGTCAGGAGCCACGTCGGACAGAATGCGGATAAGAACGGCCACATCCGACGCCACGCCACCACACTGGCCACGTCGCCCCGGCCCGCCCGCAGAACTCCTTTAAAGTCGGTCCCTCCTCTCGTCCTCTTCCCCCAAAAATCAAGACGAGAAAAAAAAAAACGACACAAAAGATCAAAAAACCCTAGCCTCTCCGATCGAATCATCCGCGGGTAGCCATGTCTCCGGCGATCGCCGCCTTCCAAGATCACGCCCTCCGGTAGTGCGTCCGGCGCCGCCCCGTTCCCTGCGTCGATATGAGGGCCGCAACGGCCGATCCGTCCCCGCCGCAGGCGAGGTCGATGCTGAAGCGGCTGTTCGATCGCCAGCTGCTGCGGGTCTCCCCAGCGGAGCGGCTCCCGTCTCCGGCGGCGGTGGCGGGGGAGAAGGATGAGGCGGAGCCGAGCTCCCTGTGCCTGGACGGCATGGTGCGCAGCTTCTTGGAGGATGGCGGCGGTGCCGGCGCGGGTGCCGAGAAGGCCGGGCACGGCGGGCTTTGCTGCAATTGCTTCCACGGCGGGGATAACTCGGACGAAGAGGACGAGGATGACGCCGCCGCGACCTCCGACGTCGCGGAAACGATCAAGGTAGTGACTTGTTCCTTCGACTGGCCGTGCCCAAGTGCGCAAGAACTGATTTTTGTTGTTTCGCGCCGCCGCGTCCAGGGCCTAGTCCACTGCGCGACGCTCCGGGAGCGCAACCTCCTCGCCGACGTCTGTGCCCACCTGGAGCGCCACCGCACGGAGGGGGCGCGCCGGCGCGACCTCCTCCGCCTGGTCGCCGCCTCGCTCCGCGCCGCGGGCCACGACGCCGCCGTCTGCGTCTCCCGCTGGAACAAGTCCCCCTCCCACCCTGCCGGCGAGCACGCGTACCTCGACGTGCTTCTCCCCGCCGCCTCCGACCGCAGCGCGATGGAGCGCGTCCTGGTGGACGTCGACTTCCGGTCCGCGTTCGAGGTCGCGCGGCCCACCAAGGCCTACCGCGCCCTGCTGCAGCGGCTGCCGGCGGTGTTCGTCGGCAAGGACGATCGCCTCCGGCTCCTGGTTGCCGCGGCCGCAGACGCCGCTCGCGCCAGCCTCAAGAAGCGCGGCCTCCACCTCCCGCCCTGGCGCAAGCCCGAGTACATGCGCGCCAAGTGGCTGCCTCCCTACGACCGCGAGCCGCCGCTGCCCGAAGAGGCCGGCTCCGCCGACGAGGTCGCCAGAGAGGAAACTCCCCCTTAACAACCGGTGCCGCTTGCAGTTTCCCTCTTTTCAGAGGGTCTAGACGCAAAACTCAAGTGTTCTTCAATTTAACACTTTGTTTATAGTCTTTTGGGCACTCAAGTGAGAGGTATGTATTAAATTTAGTGTAGTGTGTTAGATTTAGGAAGGAAGAGTGTAAAACAAAGTCGGATTAACATCCACTTTATTTTTGCAAGGGATTAATATGCACTTTTGATTTCTTATTATGCCTTGTATTGTTTCATTAGTTAACTAATTGATCATGATATGGTGACAATTAATGGCGAGATCACGGCCATTTGGCTTCCACCTTTGAAATTTCTTGTAATCACTAACCAGAATGTTGCTCAGCTGCAAATTTGAGGAGACTCATCGGACAGTTGATTGCTCCTAATTTGAGGATTCAAAAACCATCCAAACTCAAGGTTTTCATTTTCATTTTTCTTGAATCACGCAGTTTTGCTCTCAAAGAAATTTTTTTTTCCATTTTGCGCACATACTATGTGTAGCGTTTACAAATTCTGCCTTTGAATTACTGAAACTCTTAGCAAACTTTTCTCATGAGATCGAGGATATGTGATTTCCAAAATAAGATGATCACTACGGGCAGGAGTAATGAAGTTCTCGGCACTCCCTTTGGTCACAAATATTTACCGTTTGAAGTATGTACAGGTCCAAGTTTTGAAACTTTGGCTATGAATATTTTTTCAACTATTTAGTTTGAGTAAATGAAAATTATATATGTAGATTTGTTTTGAAGAGCACTTCTATGATGTAATAATTTTAGTGTGTTTTATAAATAGATTGTGATAGTTGTTAGTGATTAAATTGTGATAGTTGTTAGTAATTAAAGATGTATTTTAGAGACCGTGTCAATGTTCAAAACGAATGACCAGAGAGAGTATGTAGTTAAGAGTACTCCCAATGGGGTTACTAAGCTTATTATTAAGCTAATGTGGAGCTAATGTGGAAGCTAATTAAAGTGGAGAGAGAAGGGGCTTGTTACTAGTTTAAGCAATAAGTACTTCACAGTATTCTAGAACATAGAAACGGATGAAACGTGCATTAGGGAGCATGGCATAAAAGTTCCATAGATTTGTACAAGTATGAAACAATCTAATTAATTTTAGTAACAGCTGTAGTAACAACTCATTGTAGTAGTAATTTCTTATCTTGTAATTAATTCACTTAATAACAAGCTTAGTAACAACCTATTGGGAGTGTCCTAAGAAGACTCCCTTGAATTCACACAAGATTATTGCAGCTGCACAAACCACCACTAGCTAGTCCTTCGAAGAAGACAAATTCTTGAGAAATTTAAGGTGAGGTGATTGTACTGTCAAGCAAGCATATGCTCTCGAGGAAAAAAATTTGTAGATATTCTCTCCGTCTTCTCTGTAGAAAAAAAACACCCAGGTGCCTGTTGTTGCAAGGGAGACAGGGGCAAGTGGGAGAAATATTGTAATTTTGGGTGGAGCATCGGATCGCTTAAACCCAAATCTGCACAGGTTAGTTGGACCCTTCATATCCATAACTATTCTGCAACTGGGAGGCCATACCTGGATTCTCTGCAGCTCTGCTGGCTGCGCCAGGGCCACGGAAATGTTTTTGCGTTTTTTAAATAAAAGACTGAACGGCATCTCCCAATCATATATTGTTTAAGGATTAATTATATATATATCACCGTAGAAATGACAATTATAAAACATGAAACTAACCGCATGCCACTACAAAGAGGCAAATATTAGAAATATGTCATTACGAACATTTCCAAACTAAAATGCCCCTGACCCCCTTCCTTTCCCCTTCTCCACCTTCATCCTCCTACATCCCAACTTCCTTCATGGCCATGCTCTACCCAAGCTCGCCCTCTCCCCCCCAATGGTGCCCTCCCTCTCTCTCGTGTGTGATGAGGATCTTGTGGCGAGAATGACTTAAACCCTGACGAAGAGGTGCACGATGGTAGCGACCATTGCACACCGAGGAGCAGCGCCAAGGGTTACTATGCCATGGAGGGGGCAACAGTGAGGCCTCCGGCCATGGCATGGAGAAGCAACTGCGAGAGCATCCACTCCACGAAGGGGCAACGGTGATATCATCTTCGGAGATGGCATAGAGAGGCAGCAGTGAGGTCATGTCTTGGAGAGGATGTACACTCCCCATGTCAAAAACACAAGAAACCCGCGCGAGTTATATACATCTCTATGACTATACCTCCCTCTCGAATTGCTTGTTTCATCATGCGAGCATGTGAGCCACTAACTAGATTCTTGCATGCGTTAGGGATGCGCACACACGTGTGTGCTTGTGGTGTGTGTGTAAGTGCGTGGAGTGTCTGCGCCCTGTTGTACCCCTCTCTAAAAAGAAGACATGCCGCTGAGTTTTACAAGTGTCGCTTGCACACCGTACTAGCAACACGATAGCTGGACTTGTTTAAGCTTTGAGATGCATCTTCAAGGTACAAAAAAGGGGCTCAACAAGTTTGGCTTTTTCGAAACGGCCATAAGTCATAAGCCTAAACTTAAGCCGTTCTAAACAAAGCCTAAATCTAGACGAAAAATTCTTCTTGGAGTTGTTTAATTTATATGATTACTCAAAGAAGTTTCATAGGTAGGAATTTCTACTTCAAATTTTGGAGGATTTATAGCATCATCTATTAAGCTAGCATTTCTTTAAGAATTTCATTGTAATTTCTCCTTTTTATCTATTCTCTATATAACCAATTAATATTTAGTCTTTGTTTTCTGCATTTTTCATGTGAGACGATTAAACACATTTTTTGGGACAGTTCATTTGTCCTTTTTTTTTTTACTGCGTGATTCAACATGTCAACATATTTCGATCCTGCCTTTTCATTCTCGTATTTAGAATCCTACGAATCAAGTAGGCCCTTAAGTCTACTTTGGAAATGGAAAGAACATGAGAATTTAATTCTCAATGCCTCTTTTGATTGGTATGATTCAAAAACCACATAATTGAAATATCATATAACGTTAAATCCACATGAAAAATAAAAAACCACAGAAATTGTTCAAAAGATGAAAAGAAATCTTTGATTGCATCACAAGAAAAATTTGCAGGAATCTTAGAATTGAACATTAATCAATTAGACAACGAATACAGGGAGGAGCAGAGAAGTTGCATTGGACAATAAAGGAATTCCAAACATGAGGTTAGAGCCAATGTTTAAAAGCCTTCAAAACTTGAAGACAATTCTTCTCTCATATGAAATTCCTTTGAATCGTAAAAATGTTTTGCCCTTTAGATTGGATTACTTCAATTTTTTTCTTTCAAATTCCCTACAAATCAAACACACCCAGCCTGATAGGTTTCATGCTAATCTATGCCATGTTTGAAATGGAGAAAACTTTGGACAGTTTAATCCCCGTGCTGTGCGCAGGAGTATTCGAAGGGCTAGCCAGTAAATGGATTGGTGCAAATTGAAGGTGTAAGTGCATCTAGGCTGCTAAGATTATTTTAGTGATTAATGACGATCAATTAAAGGTCTAATGTGTGTTTGAGAAAAGAAATGCAGGTTATAGGGAACGTCGATTATTGAAAGATTTTTTAAATCGCCTCTATGACTCAAGTTTAGTAATATATTCTATAATCTTTGATTTTGAGTCATAAGGTTATTTTGCCGTACTATTAAGAGGGATTCGACGAGAAATTGACTCTAGGTGTCTAAAGTGCTCACTAGATAAGTTTCACACGAATTCATAGACACCATGTCCCTTTGTCAAAATTTCTAGGGTGTTATCTGCTTGTGCACACCGGACTGTCCGGTGTATTTGTCCGGACTATCCGGTATATTCCGTACTGTGCGCTCCGGTTCGCCACCCTTGTTCCCTAGACAAAATTCACTAACCCGACTATCCGGTGTTTTTGGTCTAGACTATCTGGTTCAGACTGAAATTCCGATCCAGCCGCCCACTCAAGCTTCCTGTATAAAATCTCACTAACCGGACTATCCGGTGTTCCAGACTGGACTATCCGGTGTTACTTAGCTAGTGGGTTTCTGACTCTAAGTCTTCCGGACTATCCGGTGTTTCCGACCGGACTATCCGGTACCTGGGTTTCCAGATTTGAGGCTAGGGTTGTGAGAACCTATTTATACCCATCCACTACCACCCTAGCCAATTTTCTGTCCGTTGGAACACCTGTATACTCTCTCACACACTTCTTGCTCCCAAGCACCTCCCCTCTCTAGATCTGAGTGATTCTTGAGCTTAGAGGGTTGAGGAGGTAGGATTTGGTGCTAGATTCAAATTGGTTTCATCTTGTGAGCACTAGGGCCACCTCCAAGTTCAATTTCTCGCCAGATTTGTCACTCTTGGAGGTTGATGACTCCTAGACGGTTAGGGGTCAACGGGGAGCTCCCGAATCTTGGTGTGGTGAGCCCCCGGAGTTTGTGAAGGTTGGATTCCACCTCCTCACGGAAAGGAATCAAGAAGTAAACCGGTGAGTGCTTGGTGCAACGCCGGTGAGGAAAGGGTTGAAAAAGACCCCGGCTTGAGTGTGACTAAGCCGCCTCAACGGAGACGTAGGATCCTCTCAAGGATCTGAACTTCGGGATAAATTTCTTCTCGTCTTCGGTTTGCTCTCTCTAACCCTAAATTTGTAAATCTTGAGATTTCTTTGGAAAGTTTTCATCTTGTGGACTTGATAGCAGCCTCTGAGCTTATTGTGCTAGTCAATTTACTTCACGAGGTGTTATCTCGACTTGTGGAGGATTCCTTGTACTGCTATTTCAGGTTCTTCTAGCCGCCACCGGACTATCCGTATAGAATATCGGACTATCCGATAAGGTCCGGACTGTCCGGTAGAAAACACCGGATAATCCGATATTGCTTCCGCTATTTGAACTCTGTTTTAATTTTACTGCCTATTCACCCCCCTCTAGGCGACATATTGATCCTTTCAAAAGAGGAACAGGTAGGCTACGCTAGCGCAATTTCAAAAATTTCTACCTGGAGCGTCCAGGACATAATGCAAGTAAAGGATCACAAGTCGTTAACCTTGACGCATGGTCACAGCGGAAGGAGAGTCGGAGTAGCTGAGTCCGACGTCGCGCGTGTCGAGGTACAGGAAGTAGTGTTCACGTCGAGTCGAAAGTCCCCTCCTCGCTGATCACCACCGCAACAACGTCGTACGTACTATCGTAGAGGAAGTAGTCAATCTCACCGACCTTCTCCCCTTTGTCGCTGATCAGCGCCGCAGCAGCACCTCTACGGTATCCACACGTCCAAGGGCGGAACGCCGTGCACCGGTATACTAGCACCGCAACCGTGCGGCTAGGGTTTCTAGGATTCGGTAGGGGGCATGACTGCTATAGTTACGTGGTGGTAAACTCGTGTATGTGCACCGCCCCACCACCTCCTCTTATGTAGAGCGCACTAATGGACTTCTACGCTAGAGGTCCATTAGGACTCTAATCCTACACAGATCAGTATCTGCGAAACTAATCCTGCACGAACCAGTATGCGCGATTCTAATCCTACACAGATCAGTATCTGCGAAACCCACTAATGAATTCAATCCATTAGGCATGTTTCAACTCGTTAAGTGTGTGACCCGTTAGGTTCATGCGCAAGTGGTCGTAGCCCCCAAAAACTTCTTTCCGAACCACAAGTCAATAGCGGTTCCTAGCAGGACATATTGACCCCCAAATACACAGAATGATCATATCAACTCAATCTTGATATACTCATGTACCGATCCCTTTGCCGCACGATACGCTCAAGGCAAGATGCGTGCCACCCTTGTGATAACTGGACCATCGACTCGATCTTATGATAGATTCTAAATTGTAATTAACTCTTTAATCATATTAGTATGGCCATACATTTTTCAATCAAATCATATCGAGAGGACCAGAGATATCTCTCCTGTTATCAAAGAGGCAAATTCCATCTCGATCACTCACACCCTACGACATGTTCCATAACATACCTGAAAGCTATCTTTATAACCACCCAGTTACAGTGTAGCGGTTGATAACCCCAAAGTATGCAGCTACGCATACTAGGATTCAATGACGATCTCAGGTCTAAGGATCATATATGTATACCACTCAAAACTACATGCTGATGGTATGTGTAAGATAACAATCTTTGCAGTGTCTTGGAGTAGGTCTATCCAACACCATGTTTTCATTATCTAACATGTGTCCACATTATTGATTTGATATCTCTATATCTATAGTATGTGAAACATTACCATCAATTAATACATATGCTGATCAAATCATTACTGTTCCACATAATGATACGAGATCAAATATCATTTAAAATAAAATCATATAAACGATCTGTCTCACAACCTAGTCATACTTGATAAACAATATGAATGACGTTTATTCGTGAAACTAATAACATATTATCCAAAAGTACATAAACATAGACGTGATATAATCATATCCAAAAGTACATAAACATAGACGTGATACAATCATATTACATGATTGCCTATAGGGTATATTACTAACACAAATATGCAATGGCCGATCCGGAAACTCAATTTTATTTAGAGTATATATATAATATATAGCATAGCTTACGCTACGCTTCGGTCGATCGGCTCTACCACGCGCACCGATCGTCAGGCCTGGTTGAAATGGATCAAAACCTTCCTAATAACTGTTCTACAATTAGTGGCCTCATAATCACATTTGGATATATATATATCTTCCTCTGTGTTCTCTCTCCTCTCTCATTCTCTCTCTCGCCAGATCCAGCTCCGAACGGGAAGGCGCCGAAGCCGAAGACACGGGTCACTAGGGCGTCGTCAAACCAGGAACCGCCAGCCGGATCTCCACTGCTAGGACCACACCACGACGCCGTCTACCGTCTACCGCCGACCGCATGCCCACGTCCTCCCGTCGATCGGTGCACGGAAGAAGTAGATCCAAAGGAAAGGACGCCGATCCGGTTCGTTACTCTTCGCCGCAAAATTGCTCCACTGAGACATGTGGCTTCAAGCGTCCGGCGTGGGCAAATTGCTCCAGCCCCCGGCGAGAGTGCGCCACGCCACGTGGGCCCTCGTGCGTGGGGATCGGGAGCGGAAGCGGCCGGCGAAGGGGTACGGGAAAAGCTGCTCCTCGGCTTGTGTTCTTGATTATGTTGTATGTGCTCTTGATTAGATGCATGTGGCTCGTGTTCTTGACTAGATTGCATGTGTTCTTTGATTAGATGCATGTGCTCGCTGCGGGATCATTGCTAATTTCATTAGATGCATGCGCCGGTGATCAGGAGGCCCGAGGACGTGCACCACTGCACGCCGTCATAATTCCATGCGATGAGAAGGGACCTTGCGCTGCTATTTCTTGTCAATTTTCATGTTGATTAATATGAGAATTGAATGCTTACTTGATTCGTAAATTTGTCATATTGGTTGGGATCTTGTTTGAGTTCGTGCAACCATAGTATCATATCAGATTGATTTGCGATGGGAAAATAGCATATAATGGTTATGATACAATGATTATAAATACGAGACATGATGGTTATAAAGCCAGCACGCGATGGTTAGATGTGTTGACGCACGATGCTTATAAAGCCAGCACACAATGGTTAGAAGTTCGGCGCACGATATGGTAGTTAGAAAGCTTGTGGCACGATGGTTAGAAAGTGAGTGCACGATAGTTAGAAGTTCAGCGCATGATCGTTAGAAACTCAGAGCATGATGGTTAAAAGTTTGGCACATGATCGTTAGAAACCCAGCGTACGATGGTTAAAAAGCCAGCACGTGATGGTTAGAAGTTTGACGCACGATCGTTAGAACCTAGTGTACGATGGTTAGGAACCCAGCCCCGATGGTTAGAAACCCAGCACACGATGGTTAGGAACTTCACGCAAAAAAAAATTTTTGTATATGGCAAGAGTGGTCTCGTTTTGTTAGTAAAATCGTAAGTAATCCAATGGCGAAATCTGTTCGTCGATCTGAGGTCCCAATCGAAAGTTGCGATAAAAAAAGAAGAAAAGATTCAAAAACGACCAATTAATGTGTTCACACCTATGGGTGGGTTTCCTTCCGAGATTTTCGGGCTGCATGCAAATGGCAAGTTGGTATGGTTACTTCTATTTTCCGGCATGGTTAGTTCTGATTTCTAGAATGGTTATTTCTACTATCAGATCCAAAAATTAAGACAATTGATTTATTAATTAACGGCCTTAATTAACGCCTGCTTGGCTGGGATCGGCTCCAAGTCCGACCGACGCGTAGAATAGGAGGTGTCACTCCATTTTGGAAAACAGAAGTAACCATACCAACTTGACATTTGCATGCAGCCTGAAAATCTCGGAAGGAAACCCACCCATGGGTGTGAACACAATAATTGGTCGATTTTCAAATTTTTCTTCCGTTTTTTATCGTAACTTTCGATTGGGACCTCAGATTGACGAACGGTTTTCACCGTTGGATTACTTATGTTTTTATGAACAAAACGAGGCCACTCTTTCCATATAAAATATATATTTTTTTGCACGGAGTCCCTAACCATCGTGTGCTGGGTTTCTGTGCTGGGTTTCTAACCATCGGGGCAAGTTCCTAACCATCGTACTCTAGGTTCTATCGTGCGTCAAACTTCTAACCATCTTGTGCTGACTTTATAACTGTCGTACGCTGGGTTTCTAACGATCGTGCGCCAAACTTCTAGCCATCGTGCACCGAACATGTAACCGTCGTGTGCTAACTTTCTAACCATCGTGCCGCGAGCTTTCTAGCTACCATATCGTGCGCCAAATTTCTAACCATCGTGTGTTGGTTTTATAACCATCGTGCGTCGACACATCTAATCATCACGTGCTGGCTTTATAACCATTATGCGCCAAACTTTCTAACCATCGCGTGAAATTTATAACCATCGTGCGTCGACACATCTAACCATCGCGTGCTGGCTTTATGAGCATCATGTCTCGTATTTATAATTATTGTATCATAACCATTATATGCTATTTTCCCATCGCAAATCAATCTGATATGATACTATGGTTGCACGAACTCCAACAAGATCCCAACCAGTATGACAAAATTACGAATCAAGCAAGCACTGAATTCTCATATTAATCAGTATGAAAAATTGACAAGAAACAACAGCGTAAGGTCTTTTCCCGCATGGAATTATGACGGCGTGCGGTGGTGCATGTCCTCGGGCCTCCTGCCCGTGCCTGGGAGGAGACGACGACGAGGAACGGACGACGCGGTCTCCGAGGTGTGGCGCGGCCGCCGAGGCCCGAGACCGAATGCAGGCGGTAGGGCGGCGCACGAGGCCGAATGGCGGCGAGGTCGACCAGCGCGGGAGATTAGGCGGTCGGCATGGCGCGTGGCGGCAGGGCAGCGATGACGATGGTGGGGAGGGTCGATGCCGACACGACGGGCTGCCGTCACCGACACCGCTGGATCCATGACGATGTGGTTCGGATCCCCATGGATCCGAGGTGGCGCGACCGGTGGCACAGGCTATCGAAGGTGCGCCGGCGCAGGGGCATGTGGCGGTAGGGTGCCGTCGCTGGTGGAGGCACGGTGTCGGCATGGCATCACTGGGGGGTCGCCATGAGAATGCCAGTGGAGAACGTCTGGGGGACGACGGCCACGAGATTTGAAATGGCTTGTGGTCATGATCCAGAAAAAGTGGATCTAGAATTAACTACCAGGGTTTCCTAATTATCTATTTCCTAATTAACCACTCTTTTCTAATTAGCTCACAAACCGACCCAGGCATAGTGTAACCTATAATACGCCTAGGCATAGTACACAGCCAGAAATTTATGTATATATATATATATATATATATATGTATATATACACACACATACATTTCTGTCTGTGTACGCGTGTATGCATCTGCTTGCTCTTGAAAAAAAAAACCTGTAGATTTGTACATCAAGGTAAAAACCGATAACCTAACCTGGATCAGAATCATCCAAACAGCAGGGAATGAGAGAGAGGAGAGGATAACGGCACATCCTCTTGGATCTACCACTTTCACATGGAGATGGAGGACATGACAGCAGAAGAGAATTTTGCTGGAGAGAGGAACTGAACAAGAGCAGCAGACATGACTGATGGCCACTTGCCAGTGCACCTGCCGGCTCAGTAAACACTAAACAACGATCCACTGGTGTTTGGTTGGTGGGGCCGATGAGCTATCACCTGTTTTATGTAGCTTGCTGCTCCATGATTGGAAGAAGACAAGGCTGGCTCTGCTGAGCCTACAAATCTAATGACTACTTTAGGAGGAATCAGGCATAGATTAGTGCGGTTTGTTCTGCTTCGGTTAGGACCTCTAATCATCCATCAACTTTGCTCGGTGTCAGTGGCCTAAGGAGGCGTCAGGGGAGGGCACTCCCCAAAATATCTTCGGTTAGGTCCAAGCTAGCTAGCACAGGCACATTTCGATGCACCATTACAACAAACAATTTGGTCCCAAAGCTCTTCGTCATCTCCTTTAATTTGTTGCTTCAAATTTCGCACTCATTTGTTGTTAGCCAAGTATACGTAAGCCTTGCTTAATCCAAGGTCTATTTGTGAAAGCCATGACGGCCAACATTTGATGCATCGGTTTTTAATTAGGAAAAATTAGGTACATGATATTATAAAGTGTGATATTTTAAAATATGACATTTCATATGTCAATGATATCTGGATCTAGGATCTACATGCCATTTGACACACCGAGTGACATATTTCGAAACGTGAACTTTAAAGTGGCATAAATTTAATTATGGCTGATGGTTAGGCCGTGTTCGATTCAAAGGAATTTGAATTTGATGTGTTTTCTTAGCTGAATTCACCAAGCGGATTAGGCGTATTGCAAGGCATATAATCATACGCTAGACGCCATGTGCACATACCTAATCCTTAATACTTGCCTCATCCTATAGCTGTAGCCCCAATTAATCTAACCATGTTGTCTGCGAAGTCCGAATGTTCAATCATTTGGGACACGGAAGAATATAAACCGGAGGGGTGGGCTGCAAATTGCAATTGAAAGGGACTAGCTAGCCCTCTAATCCCCTTCAGGATTAGGTAAACTGAAAGTTGTGGGGGAATCTCGAGGTGGTCCTGCAAGTGATGTTGTAACTTGCACCAGAAGTTGCCAAATTCTTTTTCTTTTTCCTCCCCCCCAACTTTCTTTTTTTTTTTTCTTGGGCTCTATTTTGAGAGGCTGCTCTCCTGTGCTGTGTACCCATCAGCCAATTTGGACCTAGGCTTTGGGTGCTGCCTTTTTCATCCATGATTTGTCAATGAGATTTGATGCTCTCTGCAGTTCCGGCGAATAAAAAGTAATCAGGAAAAGAAGCTCTCGACAAGAAAATAAAGGAAGAAAATAATAGAGAGGATGACAGTTCAGGGCTGTGCATATGCTCTTTCACTAATGGAGGAATATTATCTCTTTCTAGAGAAGTCAAGAGTAGGGATGTCCCTTCCGCTCCACACCCCTTTCGCCGCCGCCGCCACCGCCCTCCTGCATCCTCCACATCCCAACCCAACCGTCTCCGCAGCCATCGACGGCGGGGAGCTCGAAGTGCCAACTATCCTCCACCGCTCATGACTCAAGCAGACCGGCCCGTACCTACTCGGGGAGGATTGGCCGGCTAGGCCCCCCATGGCGCGCCGGAAGCGCCGGAGGAAGCATGGTCCTAGAATCGCTAGATTCGTCGCCCGAGGCCGTCGCAGAGCTCCCTGCGCCGGATCACCGACCAAATCTAGAAGAGGATCCGGAGGAGGCGACATCGCAGCGTCTACAGCGACGACGACAAGTACACTTCCGTATAAATGTGCCTTCAATGTCGCCACCCACACACGCCTCTGCGGTGAATCTTGTTCCCCCGCCTCGACGCGCCTGCACCCACCTCGGGACTTCACGTGGGACTGTTAGTGTGAAGCTCTAGCCGGCGTGGCTGCGGGAGGAAACCGGGCATGGCTGCCCTCCTCTCCCGCGCCTGCATTTACCACCCGCCAACGACCGCCGCGATGGACGCAGCTATGCCTCTGTACTCCGCTCCTCACCTCGGCACTGCGGCCGCACTCAATCACCCCCTACTGGCCACGCCCTCCACGCGTTCCGCCCGACAACCACCCACCTTTACTCCGCCCCACCACCAGGCCAGCACCGCTGCTATAGATGCCTTGCCCTTGACCACTTGGTTGCTGCATGCCACGACCCGTCCGGTGCAAATCTTTGCGAGCGTAGTAACCCATCACTACGCAGAGTGTCCGGCCTCCACGACCCACCCACCGCTACCTAGGCTAGTCCACTGGCAAGGCCGCCATACCACTTTGCATGGTTGGTTTCCTACTCCGACGCCTCAACAGCTGCACGCTTCCCCGGCGACCCTCGCGGCCGACCGCGTAAAGCATCCAGCTACGTCCTAAGCACTGATGTCATGGCCATCGATCTCAACACCCTCCAAGCGCGTTGTGCGGTGGCGCGCCTGAGAGGTGACCCTCGACCTTCACCGGAGCAGGTGTTCGGCGATGTTCAACTGGCGGTTGTCGGGGCCTCCGGCGCTCCTTGGCAAGGGGTGTCCATAACGCACCACTTCTCGAAGGACTTCCTCGTCCTTTTCCCCACGTCGGAGATTTGCAACAACGCCCTGTAGAGGGGCCACTTCTCCTATGGCGACATCGACCTCGACCTACGACCATGGCATGCCCAACCGGCTGAGGATGACATGCCCCTGCCCTATCGTGTGTGCCTCTGCCTTGAGAATATCCCATTGTACACTTGGACGGAAAAGGTGGCAAAGAGTATCTTGGGTGGTTCCTGCATCCTCCAGTACATTGAGGAGCGAACGAGCCACCGTGATGACACATCCACCTTCAACGCCTAGGCCTGGGCAGTCAAATCGAAAGCCATCCCCAAGATCCATTGCCTTGCTATTGCCACGCCCTCCAGCACCACTAGTGACCGTCCGACCATGACTGCAACAACTTTCGAGGTATTCATCCACCTCGACGTCATTGAAGACCACATACATGGTGCCGCGAGCAACGTCACCCTCACCCGCCTCCCCTGGAAACTAGGCGAAGTGGACGGGGAGGCTGATGAGGATCGTGGCAAGGACCCCACACCAGGCCCATCATGATAGCGCTGGCAGGAGCAGGACTCCGATGATGAGGAGTCACGGGCTCCATCGTCGTGGCTGCTCAGCCTCGAGGACTATTCGGAACGTCGTCTGCTCTGTCTCGACCTGTGGCCGGGAGCGATGCACGAAGTCACCTCGTCGATCCGGCCTAGGTGACAACGCGGGCTCTAGGCGTCGTCGATGGGCATCATCACCACACGTCACAGCTCAACAATGGTGCTTCACATCGCCGCCAACTGCAACGGCCGACCTAAACCTCGGGGCTGGTCCACACTTGCAGCGGTCACAGTCCGTGGCTGCTGCTGAGCCACATCTTGGGGCCGCTCCGCGCACAGCCAGTGCTTGGGTCGTGGGTGTGGTGCCTATGTCAGCAGGCATCCTAGGCCCCCTCCCGGCCGCAAAGCTCTCAGCACGAGTGGGGACTTCTGCATCGGCTGACCTCGTCCTAGTCGCGACACAGACCACTGTATGTCGGACTCACTCAGACCCATGGCAGAACGCGAGTAGGAGCTCCTACGGCTCGCCACGCTCGGTCTAGCCTGCTCCTGCTCCGAGAGGAGCAGTGACTGCACCAGACCAACGACCTCACCAATCGCCAACACGCCATGTACCCAGGTACTAGTGTAGAGTATCTCAGTCTCTTCCACCATGCATGAACCGCTCCACGGCTTCATAAGAGACATCGCAATGCCTGTGAAACCTCCGATATTGTAGGTGTTCCACCGACGACCCCGCAAGGTAGTCATCTACCCCTCATCTTCGTCAGCACGCCATAGCGTCCGCCTGGCTGCCAAGGCTACCGCCAAGCTGCCAGCGGAAGCTAAGGCCAGGCACCTCATCACTCGGAAGCTAGCACCATGGATGAACAGCTGCGTCGAACCGGTCGACAGACTTGAAGAGCTTGAGAAGCTACTGGAGATGCCGCTCCAGGACGAAGCGGTGCGGGCCTTGGCAGATCTCGCAGGAATCCAGCTTCCTGACCTAGACCTGCAGCCAGGAACACACCCGCCGGTGCTTGCCTCCTCTTCATGATAGGACAGCTGCGCATAATAGGTCTTTTGGTCGCGCATGGTCCGATGTGTAACTTGTGCCCGCCTCCTTTTGTTTGTGGCTGGAGCCTTACAAGGCCAACAATCCCTTCTCTACTCCTCTTTTGCTGTGGCCAAGTAGAACAGGGCGCGTCATCGATAGAGCAAAAGGCTCCTGTCCTACTTAACTGCAGTTCAACCTTATGTACTCCTGATTTCAGTCATTGCTTGTACGTGTAGTTGATCCTAGCTTCACCAAATATTGCATGGGGTCCGTTTAATCTGACTTGGTCTCTTACCCCACTGCATTCACTGCATCTGTACTCTCCTGTTTCGTCGTCTCATCCCCCGTATGGCTAGTGCTTCTCTGCGCCTCCTCGATTGGAACGTAAGGGGTTTGAACTCTGCAGCATGCCATAGCATCCTTCGAGACCTGTGTCAATCACCTCTTGCGTCTATCGTGTGCGTTCAGGAAACCAAGCTGGATTGCATCATTGTGAGCGACGTGGCTGAGTGTCTCGGATCCTGTTTTACCTCGAGTTTTGCCTTCTATGCCGTGTTTGGCATGCGAGGAGGGATTTTAGTTGCACTGGACGACTCTCTCTTCACGCTAGACACAGTCTCGATGTCTTCCTACTACCTCTCTACATGACTAACATCCAAGCTTGATGGCACATCCTGGCTTATCACCACTGCATATGGCCTGCAAAACCATGAGCAGAAAATCTTGTTCCTCTATGAGCTTGCCGACTGTGCGCCAAGTGACAATCAGTCCCCCTGGCTCGTTGTTGGAGACTTCAACCTCATCTACATAGCTACCGACAAGAACAACAACAACCTTAATCCGATGCTCATGAATGCCTTTCGCTTGAAACTAGACCAGCTGGCCCTTAGGGAGTTGGACTTGGTGGGGGCGCAACTTCACTTGGAGTAATGAGCGTGCAAACCCCACACTCATTAGGATCGACAGAGTATTCTACTTCATAGACTGGGACCTTCTCTTTCCGACGGCTTCGCTTTATGCTCTACCCACGCTGGTCTCGGAATATGCTCCGCTACTTCTCCTCAGTGAGTCCAACCCCCGTCCAGCGCGCTGCAATCGTTTTGAAAATTTCTGGCCATCCATCGACGGCTTCTAGCAAGTCGTCTAGACTACCTGGGAGTGAGAAGTGGCAAGCCAAAATCCTTACAGGGTGCTTCACACTAAGCTCACCCCGCACGGCCAAAGCCTTTTCTAGATGGGCCAAATCCAAAATAGGCAACATCTCAACACAGCTGGCCATCGCCCAAACACTCATCCTGCTTTTAGACAAAGCTCAAGATGCTTGTTCCTTGACTCGCCTCGAGCTAGGCCTTCGACGCCTCCTGAAAGATCAATTCCTCGGCCTTTTTGCTATTAAGAAGGCAAGGATTTGTCAGAGAGCCCGGGTCAGCTGGATCAAAGCTGGAGACGCCAACACGAAGTTCTTCCACCTTCGTGCCAACAACAGACGGCGAAAAACTATGTCCACTCTCTCCAAACCTCGTCCAGTACTGCTACTGATCACTCGGCCAAGGAACAAGAGTGCTACCGCTTCTTCGAGGAACACCTTGCCACTTCTCCATGTCATCGCTTCTCCCTTTCCTGGGAGCACCTGGGGTACATGCCACATGATCTCACAGAGATGGAGACCCCCTTTGAGCTGGAAGAAATAAAAAAAGTGATCTTCTCCCTCCCTACAGATAAAGGCTCCGAGCTCAGATGGGTCACCGGTCTGTTCTACCGGGTCTGTTGGGAAACAATAAAAGATGACATAGCCAAAGTCTTCCAGCACTTCTACGACCAGGATGGTACGGCCTTCAACCTCCTCAACTCTGTAAACATCATTCTTCTCCAGAAAAAGGACAACTGCCGACACCTAGGAGACTACAGACCAATTGGCCTCATCCAAACCATCGGCAAGCTCATCACAAAGCTGCTCGCCAACAGACTGGCTCTGCATCTTGATCATCTAATCTCCATAAGTCAGAGTGCCTTCATCAAAAGGCGCTACATCGAAGGCAACTTCCTCTATGTGCAAAATGTGCTGCATGACCTCCGCAGGCGCAAGTCCCTAGCGCTGTTCCTCAAACTCGACTTCGCCAAGGCGTTTAACTCGGTACACTACGGATACATGCTGGAGCTCCTCCAAGTGCTGGGTTTCGACCCTAGATGGAGAAACTGGATCTCCATCCTGCTCGGTTCGGCATCGTCCTCCATACTCCTCAATGGAATGCCTGGACCGATGTTGCCACACAGGAGAGGGGTCAAACAAGGGGACCCCCTCTCGCCGTTCCTATTTATACTTGCCATGGACCCCATCTAGCGCATCATAAACTTGGCCTTGGTTGGAGGCCTCCTCTCTCCTATTCAGTCTCGACACCTGTCACTCCGTATGTCTCTCTATGCGGACAATGCGGCCATCTTCCTGAACCCTTGCAAAGAGGAAATCACTGCGTTCAAGCGTATCTTACAAGTCTTCGGTGATGCCTCCGGCCTCCGCACTAACTTTCAAAAATGCACCGTGTACTCGATCAACTGTCAAGGCCTAGACCTCGACAACATCCTCAGACCTTTCCCAGGCAAACGGGATAGCTTCCCCTATCGCTACCTTGTCCTGCCCCTCCATACACGCAAGCTGGGAAGGACGCACTTTCTCCCTCTCATCGACAAGCTGTGTGCGAGACTTTCCTCTTGGAAAGGAAGCCTACTGTCCAAAGCTGGCTGGTTGATCCTGGTCAACTCGGTCCTCTCTGTGCTACCAACATACTTCATCTCGGCCTTCCAGCTGCGAAAATGGGTGACCAAGCGGATGGACAAAATCAGGCGGTCCTTCCTCTGGCATGGTAATGAAGAGGCTCATGGGGGGCATTCGCTTGTCAACTGGGACAGAGTCTGCCGACCAAAGTCTCTGGACGGCCTCGGGATCCCCAACCTCCTTAGGTTTGGCATGGCTCCACGACTATGATGGCTCTGGCAAGAATGGAAGTCACTGGACAAACCTTGGGTCAGGACACTTGTTCCATGCAATGAGTCAGACAGGGACCTCTTCCACGCGGCCACAGTCATAAAGTTGGGCAACGATACATGTACGGACTTCTAGCATGACAAATGGTTGCACGGACAAACACCACGCCATATAGCCCCTAATCTATTTCGGATCGCCAAAGGAAAGCACCGTACGGTGGCAGCCCAACTCCATAACAATACCTAGATCCTCTCGGTTAACCACCTGCAGGACTCGACCCAACTGTCGAAGTTCGTCACTTTGTGGACCCAAATCCGGCAGGTCACGTTGGACCCGGAGACCAAAGATGACATTACTTAGACCCAGACGCCGGCCGGCACCTACTCCTCACGATCCGCCTACAGTTCCTCGGAAGCACTCTCTTCGAGCCTGCGACGGTTATTTGGAATGCAAAAACTGAAAACAAATGCAAGTTTGAAACACCTCTCCACTTATACAAATTTAAATGCTATCAAATTAATGTTATTAAGGAATCATTAAAGCAAAGAACAAAAAAAAAATGATGATGTGTATGCGTGTATATATATATATATATAGGAATAATACATAAGGCTCTATGGAGCCTAGACTCCATGATTCGTTACCACTAGATGTGCTTTGAGATTCGTATTGTTTGATATTTGTACTTTCATATACGTACTAAAGAAAATATTTGAGACATCAAACTCCGAAAAAAGTTAAGTTGAACTTCAGTTTGAACTACTTTTAAAATATACTTCAAACTAGTTCAAACTAGTTTAAACTAAGTTTGAAATTAATTTTTTTCGGAGTTTGATATCTCAAATATTTTTTTTAGAGAGTATGTGAAGATATGCACGTCAAACATCACGAATCTAAATGCACATCATAGGTATTTGAATCATGGAGCCTAGGCTCCATGGAGCCCCAAACTGGCTTCCTATATATATATATATATATATATATATGTGTGTGTGTGTGTGTGTGTGTGTGGAGGGGGGGGGCAGAATATATCACTTCCAGGACAACATGAGCAACTCATAAGATTCAATTATATAGGCAAATATGAAACCATATCTTTATTAAAATCCTGATCCATATACAGCTAAGTATTACATTGCTACTCATCACTTAACTACACCTCACATTATTATATGCATACACCCGGAAGACTACAACAATTGAAATACAATATTACATTTTCCCACATCCATCCTAAGTCTATGAGTGTTCTTCATGCTCTCCGTTCCGTATCCGGGAGTTGTTGCCAAACTTGCTCGTGCCATACTTCTTTCTTTCCGTTTAGAATCGCTGTACAGTAAGCATAATCATAGACAGACAAATCTAGAAGTGAGGAGATCAAATAACAGTAAATATAGTTATGAGTCCGCTAAATAGAATAAGCAAATAAACAGAAAATAAACTTTTGAATTAAAAGTAGGAAGACCGTCAGAATCGGTAGCTTAGAGCTCATCAGGACGCTAGGCCGTCCGGGGCCAGCCGGCCTCCCTCGCTGCTACATCTTCATCATTCGGTGAAAATACAAACCTGTTTCAAATCCACATTGTAACTTGCACAACCAGCATACACTCTGATAAAAACAAGCCTGTGAGCATAGCACCAAATACTACAATTGACCATGCACAATGAGACAACTTAAGGGCACAAGTAACAAATCCTCAAGCCTCAAAGATTAGCCTGACTAATAGCAGAGACTGAGACAGCCTCAAGTTCCCACACGGCCAAGCCTTGTCTAGCCTGACTAGGAAACCCTTGTTTCAAAGAAAACCAGCAGACCACCCTCACTGCCCACAGTTCTCATGCCAGCCCACAGTTTCCAATTCAGGAAACCACCATCAGCTAGGAGATATTATCTAGAGCTGCACTGGCCACAACCCTCCCTAGGTAGTGCACCCCCAGCTCACAAAGCCCCCAACACCTGCCACTTTCAGCAAACACCCAGAATGGGAAGCCCCAGGTCACCACATAGTTCACTTACCATTTCCAGCTGAGAACCACAGAGAGGCTATAGCCAGCTAGGGGAACGAGGCAACCATCCCAGCAGCAAGGCGCCCGAAGGAGGAGCAAGATTGCCATTCAGGAGCCAGGAAGCAGCTGGACTATCCTCCTACCACCACTAATTTCATCCACGGGACTACAAGGTCACATACATTGCGCTCAGCCCCCCTTCCCTTTCTTTTCACTGCATCAATTGCTCACATATCAGTTTTCAATTCCCCAATTTAGAACCCTGAAGTTTTACACCTGCATTGCAAAGTAGCATCATCTCCATCTCATGTAAGTGCATTATATCGATGCATATCTTATCCCCACTAACACACCTAGACATGCTCTAAATCATTACAAGCAACAGATTACTATTGAACCCGAGTCCCAAGTGTTCATGCACAACACATGGAACCCTTAGAGCATCATTCTCACATCATTTATATTTCTACATGCCATCTTCTGACAGTACTAGAGCAGGACATTAGCTAAGCTCCCCACCGTAGTAGAATCAAGGGAGTTGTGATGTGGTTGCAGTCATGTGCCCCTAAAGATTGCTGCATGCTCCCCGGCACACGAGCAACCCATCGGTACCAACATAACAGCCATCCAACATCGCACGTTCACCTCGACCCTAATACAACATTTCTACCCTGAGTGCTGCAAGCCTATACAATGAACCCTAAACTAGCCACCCCCATGCCAGCACATCGAACCAATGAATCCAGAGCGGCTCAATTAGACCAAGAAATTAACTAAATCACAGTGCTACCCATAGGAAAAATTTAGGAAAAATTAATAGATCATAGAGTGAGAGGGGGGTTAGAGCCATAGACCAAGGACTGAAATGGAGCTAGGAGCGGCGGCGGCGCCCTGTCCACCACCGGACCGGGTCGAGCTAGGCGAGGCGGCGGCGCCCTGTCCACCACCAGGCTGGGCCGAGCTAGGCTAGCGGCGGCGCCTGTCCTCCACCGGGCCGGGCCGAGCTCGAGTGGCGGCGGCTCTGCACTCGGCAGAGGAAACACCTAGGCAAGACAGCAGTGGCCGAGGAGGAGGGCATGGGCAAGGTTGCAGGATGACCCCAGATCCACCGCCCGGGAAGAAGAAGAGGAAGGATGGGTAGGGGGGGCGTGGGAGGCAGGGGAAGGCCTGATGGGGAAGGGGCCTAGGGGTCGGGTGGTCGGGAGGAGGAGGAGGGCGGGGGTCGTGAGCGGCGGTCTTGCCACTGCAGTCTCCGGCCGCGCCACAGGAAGAGTGAGGAGTCAGGAGTGAGGTGGAGGGAGGAGTGCGGCTGGAGAGAGTGGGGGAGATTGAGAGAAGAGTGGAGGGTTGAGGGGAAATGAGGGGGAACCAGGAAAAAGGAGAAAGGGAGAGGGATTAGGAATTAGGAATTAGAATTAGGGGTAAATAGGGAATTAGGATTGGGGGATTAGGGATTAGGAATTGGAATTGGGGGAAATAGGACTTAGGATCAGGAATTGGGATTTGGAAATAGAAATTTAGAGATTAAGAAGGATTATCAAAGTAGGTGATTAGGAGAAGGTAGAATACTAGGAGAATTGAGAAATCAAAAAGGGGAAAACTGCAGAAACCGTATAGCGTTAAGTTGGCCAAGGGATGGTTCAGCCCTAGCTTAACAAGGCTTAGCCACTGTTAAATTCAAAATGACACGAATACCGACCAAACCACCCAAAATAGCACAATAAATTACAAGAAGAAACCATTCACTACTTTGCTGGAAACAATAGTTTAGGGAAACCCTAAATCAAATAAAACCATCTTTCAGGAAGCGATTTGGCGATTGAGATCGAGCAGCCGAGCGGCGGCGTGAACTATTATTACCTGAGTAAAGGCAAGCTTTCCTTTGACCACTTGAGTAGTGTACTTAACATTACATTATTTTAAATTATATACCACTAGCATCTAATGAATGTACTTGTTTTTGCCTAAATAATTTGCACCGTTGATGAATGGAGTAGCGACTTGATCGATGGAGCGATCGGATCGCTAGAAGTAATATTGGTGGGTGAAAGGGTGCCCTGGAAAGGTGCAGAGGATAGGCGGGACCTTTTATATGGTATAATATAAGGATAATTCCTATCACTCGGGCACTGAGCCATAAAGAAACGTATCAGCCATAGTCTCGCAATGCGATCAGAGATGATGAATCTATGAGGTGGTTACATTCTCCACATTGGGTAAGTAGATAATTAGAAAGGGGTGGGTGAGCGGACCCAGGTTTCCCCGACCAAGCGGCAATATATTACGCCGAGATGATACTCATGGCGTCGGGAATGAGTAGAACGGTTGAGGTAGCAAGTTGGTGAGGATGGGGTGGTGTGTAAGGATCGTCCTGCCGAGAGCATCACAGCTTGCTAATCAACCGGGCTGGAGATGTAACCCACCAAATAGAGTAAGCACTCTGAGTCCCGAACTGCTTTGGGGCGACTTTGGGTAAACTGGTACAAACCTGCGCAGGGTAAAATCATGAATTCATGCCTGTCTCCTGGACTGGAGGCTACGGAGACTAAGTCCGCCTCATATACGAGTGTTAGTAGATTTTATAAAACTTAAAAGAGATTAACCCTTTTTAAATCGGTATTTGATTAAGTAGAGAGGATAGCACGGGAGAAATTGCCAAACAGAATAAGAGAAGAAGTTTTATTTTCGTTTTGTTGCTATTATCGCTTGCTGAGTACCTGTGTACTCACTCTTGCTATTACCCCCATTTTTTCTAGATACCAATGTCGATGAGGACGCAGTCATTTGTTATAAGATCATTGAGGGTGAGGATCCTCAGGGTGTTGAGGAAAATCCCGATGGCGGTGACCTCCTACAGAACTTCTTTTAAAAGAGGTCATGGCAGTAGTAGATCAAGAGAAAGCCGCCATTTAAATAATCAGTCACCAGGAAGGTGGCTTATGTGTAATTGAATTAAGTTTGAACTCTGTTGTAATAATAAAATAATTGCCGCCATGCGTGACCTCATGATGTAATAATGCATGATACTCTCTAATTATTGTTCTGTTGCAAAACTCTGATCTGGGTAGCGCATTCGAAGGGACTTTGCAGTTGAGATGTCCTTCGGGTGTATATGCCTAAACCCACACAATTACTTCATGATTTTGGCATAAGGAAGCCATTAGCATGTGATAATTGGACGGGTCGTCTCAAAGTTCTTCGCGTGGACCCTAGCTCATGGCAGGATCAATACTGCTGACGTTCTCGCCTCCAAGGGTTGGCCGCATCAGGCCCTTTGCTCCCTATGCACAAGTAGTTCAAAAACTATTGAGCACATGTGTAGCAGATGCTCCTACTCAGCCTTGGTATGGGAAGAGATCTTCAAAACATATAGCCAAATTATCCCTCGTCTCCATAACGACGAAAGCTTCGTTCACTGGTGGACGAAGGCCACGTCTTCCTTGTCCAAGGACGCGAGGTGTGACTTCAGTGGCTTGATAATTAGGGCCGTTCCTAGACCATGGCAACCGGGGCGACAGCCCAGGGCCCATGGAGCCAAGGGGCCCCGACCCAGGTAACAAGTACCCCCATGGGCCATGGCCCATCTCCCATGAGGCCATCCAGTTGTGCCGTAGGCCCAATCAGATTAATACTAATCAACGGGCGAACTGACCACATGCTGAACACACGCACAACGCTCGCTCACTCCGCCTCCGTTCGAATGTTGTAGCAAATTTGTGGAAACTTTTCTCAAAATAGATCATCCGATATTGATTTAGATGATCTTTGTTCTGAACTAAGGTTGCTACAATGACATTGCCAAATGACTCTATGTTTGCTATTGAGATCTTTGAGTTCATTAGAGATATTGATTGTTATCCAAATGGTTCAATTGTTTATCGAATTTTATTTACTATACCTATCACTGTGGCATCAGCTGAAAGGAGTTTTTCAAAATTGAAACCATTGAAAAACTATTTGAGATCAACGATGTTGTAAGAAAGGTTAAATTGTCTAGCCACTTTATGCATTGAAAAGGCTATGTTGGATTAAATTAATAAGGATGCTATTATCAATGACTTTGCATCTACAAATATTAGAAGAAATCGCTTTCTGTGATCATTTGTTTTACATTTTCAAGTAGTAGATGATAACTCTTCTTTATTTTTTGCATTCATGCTTTGGATAAGGCATTAATGTGGTCTTCTGACTTCTCTACAAATGCATATTGTCCACAGGTACAAATTCTCTCTACCACTATTTCTATATCTTACTTTTATGTACTGAAAATATTAGATAATAATATAAAAAATTTTAAAACATCGTTGCGTTCTTTTTTGAAAGAGTATATATACTGTAGGGCCCTACTTTTATTTCGTCCCGGGCCCCCAAAATTGCAGGAACGGCCCTGCTGGTAATCTACACTATTTGGAACATCTGGAAGGAGCGTAATCGCCTCTTGTTTCATGAGTGTAGCATACCTGCCGCTCAGCTGGTCGCTACTATTAGAGAGGATGTTAGACTGTGGGGGCGGACCGACGCTTTTTTGAATCTGTAGAAGTGTCCTTTTGTAGCAACCGCGCCACCCCCCCCCCCTCCTTCCCTTCTCCCTTCAATTTGTAGTTTTAACTCCTCTTTAATGAAATGGTAGAGCAAGAGCACATGTCTCTTTTAGTTCAAAAAAACTAATGGAGGAATCCCTGGCAAATGATGAAGAAGAAGGAGGATCATTTGACCCACCAGATTAGAGACGGGTGGAGAGGGTTTGTGAGTAGTAAATAGTGGGACAGGTAAATTAGAGAGCATTCTTTCAAACCTGGATCTGATTCACCCAAGGGTCAGTATGAACTGCAGGTTCAGTTAAGCGTACAGGATCGATGCAGACTACAGTTTCAGAAACACCGTGCCGGATTTGCCACAGAGCATTGTCTTCAGCAGTCTGGAAGACTGCGTAAAAGGCGACGCATAGTCGCATACTCTGTTCCTCATGCAATAATTGAACAAAGAACATTCTATGGCTGGCAGACATGCTGAATCACTGCTTTGCGTGAGTTTCAGGAAGAAGAATCGCCTGAACAGAACAGAACAGAAAAGAAAATAAGAGAGAGAAAGAACGTAGTATGTTGAGGCCCAGGTCTGTAGGTTAACCCATGGGATCTTCTTGGGTTCCTTCTGGGCAGGAAACCCTTTCCTAATTGGGCCTTTTGAATATTTGGGCCAGAACGGCCTCTCTCAGGCCCACTCTCACCAGAATGTGCCATTGCCAATCTGTACTATATGGTATTTGTACTGTATGGTGTGAGTGATGTCACACTTCACTTACCCACCATATGTCATTTCATAAAATTATCCTTTATTGCCGCTAAATTTACCGATTATATGCCATCATGCATAAGCCCTTGTTTCAGTTCCGTTTCCGTTCACAAAGTTTTTTGAATTCGCACACAGATCCTCAATTATCTTTCGTTTTCATCCCTTGAGCTTCCTGATTTCACGAAGAGAGATATGTTTTTTGACTCTTCCTCGTCACAAACAGAGGACACCAGACTAGTGATGTATATAATAGGCCGCTTGGATGATGGATCAGTCAGTCCAAGCATGTCACAAGGAGAAGCTATCCATAAGATGCTCGAGGCGTTTTGTGTGCATGAGCTATCTACTGTTCCGTTTGATATGTCGCATATTGTTGCTTGTTAGGGTCAAACGTTGGGACTTTTCATAGGCATTTTCAATGTTTTCAAAGCCTAGTCAGACCAAACATTTCGACTCCTTGAACCTCTTAAAGCTAAGCATTCTAGCCTCTCAGTTGCAGCCATAGTACATAACCAGCATTCTCGTCTATTCCAAAAGAAAGATAAATGTTTTATGCAAGAAGCTTACATTGAAGTTTTATATTAGTCTTGTTCATAGGGATAAGAATGGGTCCGCCCGATTCGACCTAGACCTGCCCTGTGTGACCCATAGCCTACGAAGGGTTGAAGAGGTTGGCCCTCTTTTTTTGATTTTGCTCTCGTGGCTATATGACTCATAGGGTTGAATGGGTCGACCTAATCGAAAAAGAGGTAAAAAGGCCAAAAAAAAACTCATAGCATGTCATCAGCCATGGCAAGCTCCAACTTCTCACACCACCGCCATCATAGACAACGAGGCCGAGAGAACCTCGATTCCACTTTGTAGTCTAGAAGATCCCGAACGGCTCCTCGTTCAAAGCTGCTTGGAGCACTAGTCCATACTTGCTACCCCTCCAATAATGAGACAAGACTGGTCCTGTTCTCCCCAGCTTATCTGACTTATCTAACTTATCTTCAACCTTCGAGAGCTTTCCGAAATAGTCTCGAAAGTTGGATCCGCCTCGTTTGATTTGTGTGTTAAAGTTTTTAGACAAGTCTTTGAGATAGATAAAAGTGGATTCAAAAACGTAAATCGTTTTTATTTTAAACGAAAATAAGTAAATAGACAGATAAGTCGGACCTTGGATTGACCCTAACTTGCAGCATGGGTGCAACTGTTTTTCACCATAATTTTAGGATCTGTCCAAGGGTGAGTGGCTTTCAATCGGTAGCCTTGTCCCGTTACCATCCCTAGCCGACTGTTTTTTTGGCGGAGATATGACGTGTATATCCACAGCCAGTGGGCAGCATGGAACGTATCGAGGTGGGCAACAGCGACATTCAGGAGCCTTTCGTGGCAGAAGCGCAGCTACCTTGAACTTGAAGGTCCTGCGCCGAGAGAATATTGCACGGATGAGATGAGCCCACACCACACACCGTGGTCCCACAGTCAGCGTCGTTCGTCGCCTAAAGACGCGATAGCTGCACCTACTACTGTCCCTTCTGCTCTGCGTCCCCTGTCCGGCCAGCACTCGCTCACTCGCTCTTATGGCTCAGGCAGTGGAAGAAAAAAAATTAGCATACTTGGAGAAATTTTACATGGAATGATGCTGCGATCAAATCACGACGATTGTTGTTGCTATGTGGGAGCGAACAAGAATCTCTCTACCCTCATCTTTGGCCACTTGCCGCATATGCCCACAGAGCATAGTAAAGTATGGCAACATGATTACCGGATTTGGAGAACAAACTGAGCACAGCAACGTGTCAAAGTAAAAGCTGTAAAATTTTATTGTTCATCCGAGCAAAACGTGCCAATGTGCAAAGAAATGCGTGAAATAATGAATAATATAGCATAAAACATGTGCTAAACCAGCATGGGGGCAGAACTGGCTGCGCTCGTCTCGGTTTACTCCTTGCCGTGAGCGGCACGGAGGGAGCCCAGCTGAACCGGCGCTTGCGTGGACACCACCTTGGACGACCCGTACGCGGCGATGTCGATCCCCTGCGTCTTCTCCTTCTCAATCTGCTCCTTGATCCAGAAGTAGGTGATCCTCAGGCCATCCTACAAGTGCACAGCGTTTTCCGGTATCAGATATTGTTATTTGCTACTTCTCAATGCCTTACTGATGCATCATAGCTGGACTAGTCTCTCTTTTCGCCAATGCAAATAGCTTAAGAGTGCAACCATGTGGCGTTGGATTAATTTCTGAGTGGTATATTAGAAGATCTTGCAAGATTAGTGACATATACCTTGAGCCTCATCGTGGGGGCCCAGCCAAGCTTCTCCTTGATGAGGATGTTGTCAGAGTTACGGCCACGGACACCCTCTGGACCAGGGATGTGGTGGATGGGCAGTTTCCTGTCTTCAAAGCTGAGAACAATCTCAGCCATCTCGTTCATGCTCACCATTTCATCGCTTCCAATGTTCACCGGCTCACGGAAGTCCGACTTTGTCAGTCTAGCAAGTTTTAGTATGGTCTTAGGTTTATTTCTTGTTTCTATAGAGTTACTGATTTAGTTCGGTATCTGGAGGTTATGAGAAGTAGATACATACCTCAGAACACCCTCAACACACTCATCGATAAAAGTGAATGATCGGGTCTGGAGACCATCACCCCACATCTCAAACTTGTCGGTGGAAGTCTGAGCCTTTCTGCAGAAGGCAGCTGGTGCCTTCTCGCGACCACCTATCATTCAGTGCAAATTAAATTATAGCCTCAGGATAACCTACAATCGAATGAGCCAAGAACTGGCAGGTTTACCTTTCCATGTTCCGAAGGGGCCATATATGTTGTGGAAACGGCCAACACGGCACTCAATGCTAAAGTCCTTGTTGTAGTGCTTGCACAGCTCCTCGGTTGCGAGTTTCTCCAAGCCATAGGCATCTTGAGGCTGAATAGAAGTAGGCCAGAGCAGATCTAAATTTGAGATGCATGCTCGGCTAATAACAGAAGGACATAATACCTTTTGTAGCAAAAAAAATGCCATAGTATTTCAATGAACACACCTCAGCAGGCCAGGCGTCAGATTCCTTCAAGCTCACATTTGTGTCAAGCTGCTTGAATTCAGGGTAAATGCATGCACTGGAGGCATAAAAGAGCCTGCAAGACCAAAGAGATACAAAATACAAGTCAATATGGACCGAATGAGACCATGTGGAGTTGAGACGACGTATTTGAAAAGTATGACATTCGTGTTATAATATAACAGAAATGGAGTTAGTTTTTTTGAACTAAAGAAATGGAGTTAGTTCTAACATCTCCATTGAGACCATTGATGTACCCTGGTTTTCCTAACTGCGGTATGGTAACGTTAGTGTCAACTTGACAACCATACAAAGCAGGATTTGTTGGCAACTAATCAAAGCCTCAAACTGTACCCAAAGCTTCCCAAGGACTACAAGCTTAGCAAATGCAGCTTATATGTTACAGCTGTCATCTTTCTGTTCTGAGAAAGCTTCAGTCGTTCATTAGTGAATTTCAGATTAACTTCTAAACTAGACATGGCGCAAAAATTAATATATGTTTGTTGACGAGGCCAGAGTATATTGCATATTGGGAAATAAAGCAACACACCTCTTCACACCATTGATACGTGCAGCCTCAAGCATGTTGAAACTAATCATGGTGTTGTTGTACATGATCACAGAGTGGTTGGACTGAATGAACCCCATGCCACCCATATCAGCAGCAAGATTAAAGACATGGTCGACGCCGCTGGTGACCTTCAAACAGTTGTCCATGACCCTGAGGTCAACAAGGTGGAACTCATGGCAGAACATATCCTCGGTCATGTGCTCATTCTTCTTCCAGTCGGAGGCGATGATGTAGTGCCCCTCACTTCTCAGACGGCGAGCGATATGTGATCCAATGAAACCACCAGCACCAGTAATCGAAATCCTCAGCTTCTCACTCGGCCAGTAGGGTTCCCTTTCTAGCGCCTCATAGGTATACTCGCCATAGGCTGTTACGGTCTTCTCAGTGCTCCCCATTCTGTCATTTAAAGCATTTGAGACAACAATTAGTATATATATATAAGTCAAACTGACATGTAGGGATTACTGAGTTCTCTTCAAACATTGACAGTTTAGAGCTGGGGCGATAATAAAATTGCATGGGGATCACGGGAAGAAACTTTGCATAATTGAAGAGGATACATTTGTGGAAAGAAACATAAAGGTTCGATGCCAAACTGCAATATTTTACAAATCCATTGTTTAGAGGGCAGCTAATCAATTCATCGTCACGTGTTGCACATATTTCATACAAACCATGATTTGCATAATCACTGCTTGAGGGAATCTTTGCAGCTAATCGTGAATACTAGTGGCAAATAAAAATCATCTCATAAGTCAGCAGGGAATCTGTATGCATTTAATGATTAAACTCCCAAATCAACTGCTACTGCAAATCCAGTTTATTTCAATAGGAAGTACACCATGGTGAAAAGAACAGGAAAACAGGCAAATTTTCTTTTTTTAGCAATTAGCATCTAAAAGGCAAAAGATATTTCTCTTCCCAAAAGTTCACACATTAAGCCGTGCAATTCTACACCCGTTTTTCAATCTTCCCCATTGCAATTGCGAATTTTAACCATCTGGCATTGACTTTCACAGGTCAAACTCCCAAAACCGAGCTAGATAGCAATTCCAACGGAAGCCCTCTAAGCACTGATCGCTAATCGTGCCAAAACAATAGCTCTGCTCTGGTGAACATATGAACAGAAGATAGCATAAACAATGCATGCAAACTATAGTTGACATGAAGAAAAAAAGGAAGGAAAAAAAATGGATCTTGACGTCTCATGGCATCATATCTGAAGTTCACCGCTTGCCCCAGTCCGACCAAGAACACAAGCAAAACAGCCACATCTTTCGGATTCACTCAATGAAACAGGAACGGGCAATTCGCAGCTAATTTGATTCGAGTTACATGCATGGCAACGCACGCCATCGACGCAAGAAGATCAACGCTTTCCGCTCAAGTCCATGCCACCGGTTCCTCTACAGCCTGCCTGACATGGACAAACGAAACCACGAAAATCCTAAACAAAAACCGAGCCTTTCCGATTCAACCGAACCTTACAGGCGGGAAGCCGGGAACACCATTACATGCTATCCCTACCAAGAGTTATTGGCACCCCAGGATGCCGCGGCCCGAGGCCAAGAACCACCGAATCCTACCAGAAGCGGAGCCCGGAAGAAGCTAGCGTGATTCGATTAACCAAGAAAGAACGGGCACGGTAGAGGGAGCACAGGCGCGAACCGGACTCTATTGAGAAGCAAAAATTGAGATCTTGGCGAGGGATTCGGTGGGTTTACCTCCGCGCTGTCGGCGAGGGAGGCGCAGGCGGGGAGTCAGAGGAGAGGAGAGCGAGGGATCTCCTGTGGTGCACCGCTGCTATGCAAATGGGGCGGCTTTTCGGCCATTTGTACAGTCGGAGGGAGGGAAGCAGGGAGGGCGGCTTCTTTCCGGGGAGGGGACCTGTGCAATTAAATTTTTTTATTTAATATTTTTTAAATCTTTTTTTAGAAATACTCATAGATATTGATAAATAGCAGAAATAGGAACTCATCGTCCCTATAGGGGGCGACCGCCTGTACTTTGGGCGATGGGTCCCCTAGCCGGACGGCGCTTAACAGCACTCCCACAGCCCTAGCCACCTATCGTCCCAATAAAGAGTCCCACCCAATGGCCATCTCCCCTGCCCTAACGGCGATGAGCTCCTATTTCTATTATTTATCAATGTCTACGAGTATTTTTAAAAAATAATTTTAAAAATATTAAATAAAAAAATTCTCTGCAATTGCGAAGATTGACAATGATCTTCATTTCTCTTTGGAAAAAGCCAAATGCCAGATCTTCTCTCCTTTACCGGGTGCCATATCAACGATGGATTTATGTCCTCGTATTGTTTCATCTAGTTACTCAAGTCATCATATTAAAATTTAGTCATGCCCATATGATTTGGTTTGGTTTATATCCATAATTTGACTCACCATCAAGAGAATTTAGCGTGTCCTAAAAATGCAACATAGAGGTAAGGACAATTTGTTGGTGAGAAAATCCCACATTTTTTATATATTTATATAAAAGATCGTCATTTTAGATACCCAGTATTTGTTGTCTATTTTCTTTCTACGGTAGACATAACATAAGCCTGGATAGACAAGTGGTTTCTTATTTTTAGCGTAAATTTTTTATACCACCATGAGGTATGATGGTCCTTTTCGAATGCACGGATGTGTTGTACCGCAATGGATTTTGGCAGGAAATACGGGTAGCCGTATGGATCAAACACGTGCGATAAAATATCGAGATTTATTACGTAATCTCTAATTTTGTTTACCTTATAAAAAAATTCTCTTAGCAGCAAGGCTATCTCAACTAAGGTAGTGTTTCTTTCGGCGGTTACGGTTGCGTTTGCTTATAAGCTGGAAATTTGTAACTCCTCGATAAAGACATCCGAGGGATCAAAAAATTATACAAAAAATGGTTTTAAGAGTTTTAAGAAAAAATAGTAAGATGTAGACAATTGGTTACCAAACATCAAAACGCTTGATTTGTAAAAATAATAATTTTTCAGTTTATAAGCAATACAAACGCAAACGCCGAAAGAAACAATACATAGTATTCCTAGGTTGGGAAACAAAAGAGGAATGAGTGAATCAGCCGGAAAAGCGTAGGAGAGCGAGCGGAGGGAGCGCGAGACACGCTGGGCTGCTCCTACCCGCGCGGCGTGAGCAGTCGTGGGCCACACGTCGGCGGTCAGAGGGTGGGCCCAGGCCACCTAAGATCAGATAGGCCGTGTGCGTGGGCTGGGGGTTGGTGGCCGGTCATCGTGCGCCGACTATTTTAATCCGGCGGCCAGGAGAGGAGCCGTCTCGGATCCCAAGGTCAAGATCTCGCCACGGTGAACGATGTACATTGGGGACCTACAAGTTGCGGAGAGTAGGGCTGTGCACAGTTTTTCGAACCGAAAAACCCGTGCCAAAAAACCGAACCGAGCCGGTCAAACCGATTTGACCGGTATTTGGTATACGGTATGGTATGGAAAAATTGAGCCATTTGGTATTCGGTATATTTGATATATACCGCATGTAAACCGTGGTATACCAAATAAACCGAATTAGTTTCCGAACTTAACTTATTAAATAAATTTACTTGAAGAGTAGTTATGTAAACTATGTACTCATGTAAGAAATATAATCTCTTTAAGCCTCTATTCAATCCAATATAAGAAAAAATAGAATGTTTCTAGATATTTGGTAATGTTTCTTGAGAATGATATTACCATGTGCCATAATATTGGTAAATATATATTTCATATTGTATGGTCACTTCAATTTGGTAAATGTGGTATTTACCGATACCATACCGAAATATTATGGTATATACCGATACCGAACCGAGGTTTAGTTTAGTATATTTGGTATCTCATTTCAATTACCGTATTTACCGAACCATATTTACCGAATATACCGTATGCACATCCCTCCTAGCGGAGAGCTATTTTAGGGCTATTCAGTTGGGTAGTCTGCTGCCAACAGTGGTAACATACAATACCTTGATGGATGCACTCGCTGAAGCTGGAGAGGTTAATTCCATGCTAAGTCTTTTTGATGAAATGGTTGGAAAGGGGATCAGGCCAGACGTGATCGCTTACAATATAGTTATTAAAGGACTTTGTAAATAGCTCAGATTTTGTGATGTTATATTATATCAATGATCATCATGAAATGCAATGTGTTAATGATGACCCAAACCTAGTAACTTGTTGGGCTTTTGCTCAGCCTCATATAGGCCATTGAGCTTTAAAGGCCCAAGGGGCAACCGGACCCTAGCTTGTGGCTCTCGAGTCTCCATGGAACGAGCTGGGAAGCAGAAGAGGTCAGCGTCGCCGCCGCCGCTGCAAGCGCCTCGTGCGCGTGATGGCTGTCGGTGGCTGTTGGCCGACCGGATCCTTTGCGGGGAAAATTGATCATATACCACTCTAAAGATTGTCATTTGAGGATTTGCCACTCTAAACATCTTAATTGATAAAATGCCACTCTAAACATGGTTTACCTTGATAATATGTTATTTGAGCCTTTTCCCATTTTATTAATCCTTTTCTATTATTTCAATGACACGATTGCCCTTGCCTGTTCGTGCTCCATCGTATCAGATCAAATCCAACTACCCGGTACCCTGAGCGCGGCCTGGCACCAGAGTGCCGCTGCCCGGCCAGGCAGATCGCCGCCCATCCACCAGAGCAGCGCCACCTGGCAACAAGAGCACCGCCCGGCAACCTGAGCCCCTCCTACCGACCACCGTGCAGGTATGATCACTGTGTTGCCAATATTGTTTCTACTTTGTTAGCTTTGATCCAAAGTGACATGCATTCCAGATGGCTATTGTACTTAGTATCGTTAGTAATCATATAGCTACTGGCTTTGCAGTACTCTTTAAGTATAATTAAACGGAGAAAGACAAATATGATCTCCTAGAGATCATGATTTGCAAGCTCATTAAAAATATATATAAACACCACTACTATTCACACGTATCAGCATTTATTGATTCAGTCTAGTTCACCAATTTTAGTTTTGATGCTGGTAGCATTTTGACATTAACCTTAACCATGTACTTGATGCAATTACTCGGTGTTGGATTATCCTAAATTTCTACTTGTTCAGATAACTTTCACCTCCGCTGCATCGCCGGCATCCCCAGGATGCACCATATTGGCTGAATGGATGCCAGCTAATCTCTACTCAATTGCCGTCATCTTATTGTGTCAGATGGGACAAACACAAAATAAAAAAAAGTCAGTAGCACCATGATCCCTAAATGATCAATTCAGATTCATACAAGGCATATCTTTACAAAAACTGATCAGTTCAGATTCATACAAGGCATATCTTTACAAAAACTGCAGCTACAGACAAAATGGACATTGTATCAATGCACTCCAGACATAATAGACATTATATCAATGCACTCCAGCGGCTCCCATCTGCATGATAGCCTCCTTGCAAAGCTCAATGATATTAGTGCACTCCAGCAGCTCCAAATCCCTTCTTCCACCATCCCTGAACTTTATTTTCAGCGGCCACCCCTTTTCATCAACCTAATATGACCTCAATTCTGCAACCATAAACAACAAGAATGAACCATCTTACTTGTGCATAGGGCTGTTCAAAGAAATTCAAGGGACTTTGCTACAGGCAAAAGGGCTGTTTTTCTTTGTTCTAGGGACTGTGCACAAGATTGTGGATACGATGTTTTTAGGTCGGTGATGATTAGTATTGTGAGATTGGCTATGACATTTCTATGAATATGCGCATGCTATTTAATTGAGTAGATCATAGTTACCCAATTCGCGGCAGCAAGCATCGAACCCCAATCTCGATCGCGCGAACCTGTTCGGGGTTCGAACGCGGTTTGGCGACGATTCGCTGTCCAATTCGGGGGAAAAGGGTGAACCCAAGGAGGACGAGAGGAGAGGGACAACTAACTTAGTCGTGCGTGAGCTTTCGTCATTGCTGTCATTGCCACCGCGGTCATTGCTCGCCTCTATCCTCTTCATTGATGTAGATGACGGCTAGAGCGACAAAGCTCCGATCGGCGCTTGGTGGTCGCATCTGGTGTGAGGCAGCATAGGAGGAGGAGGAGCACAGTGGAGAGGATGCTTCGCAAGAGGAGGAGCAGCGCGGAAGAACTGAAGAAGGGGAGACGTCAGGGTGCAACTCTGGAGGAGAGGCAGCGCAGTGGGAGGCTGGGCGCTGGAAGGAGTGTTGAGGAAGGGGAGGCGGCATAGTATGAGCGTGGGGCTGGAGCCTAGAAGGCAGGAAGACGTAGGGGCTAACCTAATAGGTTTCATGTTGGGCCATGGGATGGTATGGGGTTGGTTGGCCAGGTTGTCCAAGCCATGTCTTTGTTGTCATTTTTATTTTCTTTTTTATGAAAGGATCTTTTGTTGCTGTTGTTTTTGTAGGACCATCAATTCTATAGCCTGAAAGAAATATCATATCTCCGATTCATGAACCCTATCTCTGATTCGCGAACCCTATCTCCGATCCACGGACCAGAGAGGTATACCCCTCAATGAACCCTATTTTTGCTAAGTAGTGAATCGCGAACCGTGAACCAGAATCGCGAACCCGACGATTCGTGAATCAGGTAACTATGGAGTAGATCCAATTTAATTATCTATGTCCCATTATGAATTATCCTGCTGTCTTCTGCTAGTACATTTAGCATATTTGTGGATGTCAAACCTACTGTTGCTCTTCTACATTCATTAGCATATCTATTTGTTGAGCAGTGTGCTTATAATGCTGTTGTGCATTACTGTTTGGACAAGTAATGGTGTTATGCTGGAATCTGACATATAGCTGAACACTGAGGTTTAATTCTTCGTTATATTGGATTGTCTACAATCTACTTAGCATTTATCTATTCACTGAATTTTGTTATAGCCTAATTTGTGATTACACACACTTCATGTGTCGTTGAAAGGCTGTTTTCAGCAACCCTACATACTAAATCTGAGAGCAATCCTCTGTTCTTTAAAATTGGGCAATGTTGCTGTTTTTGCGCCATATATTTATGCAGGTTGCCGTGTGTTATTTTTTTTTTTGCTAAACTTGAGTTATTGTCATGATGTACATGTTTATGGACAACTCATGTTTTTTGCTTCTAATTCATGGCAATATTCCTGATTTACTGTTGAATGGATTTGGGTTGTGTAAGATTTTACTTATGCCGCATGTATTTGAATATAACATACAATACCTTGATGGATGCACGTCCTGAAGCTGGAGAAATTAATTCTACGCTGGTTAATAAAGATGCAGCCAAAGGCCCCAGACAAGGATGCTGGAGCCTGGAGTTAGAATGATGATGCCTGGACCAGGAAGGATATATACTATCTATCTTACAGTGGCGGGGGTTCGACTCAGGGGTGCGAGGAACGTGCGTGTTTCTAATGTATGCTTACTTGGCATATTTTTCAATATAATATTTCACGAGATCCTTCGAGGAATTCGTTAGCAATTTTGCATGTCTGAAACTTGTACCTAGTGTGCTCCTGTGGTGTACTGTGGAATATATGATTATTGAACGGCTAGCTGAGTAATCGTGCTCTGCTATAAATTAAAATCATTTGGTGATCAACATGTTTGCCTCATTGTGCCTGCATACCTGTGGTTTTTACTTTTTTTCTTTCACGAGTGGCATTTTGTAAAATGAAAAGGACAGGAACTCTGCCAGTTCTATCGAGAGATTGAGGGAGATTGTTTTTTTTTAGAAGTATGGTATTTATGGACAGAAAAAACCATGTGTTTGTTAGGCCGCGCCCACAACTAAAGGAGAGCTTTCTCCGAGAGGATGAGATCTTATTAAATTTTTCTAGAAAGCTGTGCTTGTTACACTCCTTCCAAATGTCTTAAATAATATAGATAATGAACCCATTGAAAGCTCTCGTGTTAGCTTTGGGCATCTTAAAAGTAGTTAGGTGGCACCTGCTCTAGTAAGATGTGGGTGAACAGTGAGGAAGAAGCTATAATTAACCTGAAGAGAACAACCTCTAAGCCTACTGAACAATATGGTCTAGATTTCCACCATGAAAGTGCAATGGAGAAAGAGATACTCGCTCATTTCTGGTTGCAGAACCAACACAGGGTTGGTGGTCAAACTTTCTTCACAAGTATGTTGGCAGTGTGTAGCCCATTATGGGCCAGTATCTAGCTAAATAATTGCACTTGCTTTCGATATAATACAAACACAATAAAATAAGAAAGCAAACCAAATCAATTGAAAGCATTCTTGCTAGTCGACATTCAAAAACACAACACTATAAAAATAAGAAAGTAGTGTAAATAAATGGAAAGTATCCTTATTATGTATAGTCATTTGGATAAAGAAGTTTTTTTTTTGCATCAAGGGTGGACTCGGGATGGATCATAAATCCACCCCGGCATATGCGCTCCGAAGTTGCGACCGAATCTCGAGCTCGCGACCTCGAGGGAGGGCCAGAGAGTGTTGGATTTAATCTTGACTTAATGGTTGTTACCAAGAAGTAAAAGCAAAATTTGCTACTTGGAAGAATGATCCTGCATGTAATAGAAAGGTCTAGGCTAGTTAGTTGCCAATTAGCTGGATTGGTACTGTAGTAGGCTACTGTAGCAAACCGACCTATGTACCTATAAAAGGAGGGCAGCACCTCCATTTGTAATAGGAAAAGTAAGCCAATGAGATGCAATTAATACTAGATGTAGCTTTAAGCTCTTTGTTTCTTTGAGAGATTTAGTTTGTGCTTGAGTGAGTTTGAGAGCTCCTGGGCCAACAATTGGTATCAGAGCTAGCTAGTTTGTGCCCAAGAAAAATATCTGTGTGAGTTTTTCTTGGTTCTCTGTGCGAGATTAATTCTACTCTGTGTGAGTATCTGATCGATTCAAGGAGATGGCTTCCCCGGCATGGAAGACTCCTGGATCTGGTGTAAGCATTGTCAGCAAGAATTTGGGAGCGACGTCTTCACCAACAACACAAGTGAGGGAGGGGGCAGTGGCTTTGCCTTACCCCATCCTCTCACAGACGAACTATCCTGCGTGGGTAGTCAAGATGAAGGCAAACATGCGCGCTCAAAAGGTGTGGAGCGCAATCGAACCGAAGAAAGATGAAATGGTGGAGGAGGAAAAGGATCAAACTGCCTTGGCGATCATCTTCGGTGCTGTAGGTGAGGATATCTTGATGCAGATTGCTGATAAGGAGAGCGCGAAGGATGCGTGGGACACTTTGCGCACGATATTTCTTGGTGATGATCGTGTGGAAGAAGTCAAACTCAACTCCTTGCGATGGGAGTTCGAGAACTTACGCATGGGGGAGAGCGACACCGTCGACGACTACGAGCGAAAGGTGACGAGTTTGGTGAATCAAATCAGAGGCCTAGGCGACAAATTGGAGGAATCATATGTTGTTAAAAGGTGTTGCGTTCCGTCCCTGAGAAGTATGTGCAACTCGCCACAACGATTGAGGAATTTAGTGACCTGAAGACTAAGAAGCTGCCGCAGGTGTTCGGTTCGTTGAAGGCTCATGAGGAGCGACTTCGCATGTACGCACCACGCCATGACCATGAGCAATTGTTGTTGACAAAGGCGAAGGGCGAACAGGGAAGTGCATCTCATCCGCCATGGAAACAACGCAACAATTCAAGTGTTCGTTGCTACAACTGTCGTGGTTACGGGCATTTTGCAAAAGAATGTCCCTCAGAAGTTAGGAACGAAAAGGAACAGGAGAAAACACTTCTCGGTGAAGTGTATGATGATGAACTTGCACTTCTATGACGAAACATGAAGAACTCATGCAAGGGAAGTCTGTGTGAATTTTCTTGTTTCTCTATGTGATATCGGTTTTCTGTGTGAGAATCGGACCCTATGTGAGTCATGAGATTGTTTCTTTGTGTGAGTTGCAATCACTAGTAAGAATACTCTGTGTGAGCATCAACAATGTCATTGTGTGTAACAAGAGGAGATCGACCAGACGAAGGCGTCGTCTATAAAGAAGATTGCTGTTGTGTGTTGCCAGAAACTGTGGGATCCATTTGGTGTGTCCGACTACTTCGAGTTAAAGAGTGTCAAGATTAAGGGAGAGATTGTTGGATTTAATCTTGACTTAATGGTTGTTACCAAGAAGTAAAAGCAAAATTTGCTACTTGGAAGAATGATCCTGCATGTAATAGAAAGGTCTAGGCTAGTTAGTTTCCAATTAGCTGGACTGGTACTGTAGCAAGCTACTGTAGTAAACGGACCTATGTACCTATAAAAGGAGGGCAGCACCTCCATTTGTAATAGGAAAAGTAAGCCAATGAGATGCAATTAATACTAGATGTAGTTTTAAGCTCTTTGTTTTTTTGAGAGATTTAGTTTGTGCTTGAGTGAGTTTGAGAGCTCCTGGGCCAACAGAGAGCACCCCGCTGCGCTGACCAACCGAGCAAAGTGGACTCAAAAACCGTCACTATTCACTATAAAACACTTTTTGATGGTAGAGATTTTTGTTCAATTCCCTCTATGGACGCCCCCATATTATTTAGCATGTTCAATGGTGCATAGATGTTGGACTATTATTTAGTGATAGAGATGAAGTCTATGGATAATTAGACTAACTTTGTCTGGCAGTCAAAACAAATACAATTGTGTAATTGATGGATGGAGCGGATTAGATAATGCAAACTTTGTCTTAGTTCAGAAAGGCAAATGATATGAATTCACGGCATGGTAGAGGACTGCATTGTTGTGGACGTTCTTTGCGGCTAAAAAGCTGTGGTAGATTATAATTAAAAAAGTTGAGCACCGTCAAGAAGAGACTCAAAGAGGCTGAAAAATATATTAAAAAAATAGTTTGAGGTAGTTTTGAGAAGAACCACTAAAAGATTCAAAATGGCTACAAAGTACTACAGCGAATGACTTGTAAAAAAAGATAAATTTCAAGTTATAGATTTTAATCTAATTTAAACTAAAAAGCACAATGCTGAAAGATCTTTATTGCGGGTGTGGTTGCACAAGATGATAGTAAATTCTTTGAAAACATAAATGGAAGGTATACTTTTTTAAGCAAGACAATGGAGTGTGTACTCATGCCTAGCAGTGGCCAAGCCCGGTTAGAGCCTGGTTTACTATGCGAACTGAGCCTAACGGGCTGAGGTCTCGATGCAAACCTGGTTCCTGGGACAATCAGGTCAGTCCAGTTACAAACGGGTTGATCCATTTTAGCCCAAAAATATTTATAAAAATAAATAAAAATGATTATATTTCATAAATATACATTATAAATTGAAGAAATAAATTATATATCATAAGGGAATAGATATATAAATAAATATATTTAATTATATATGTGTTCTACATTAGTGGGCCAAACCAAACCGAACCAAGTTGGCCCGATGGGCCGATTGTGAGATGCCGGCCCAAACCTGGTTTGTTGGACCGAACTAGACTAGTCCGGCCTGGTGAACAGTCCAAATCGACCCGGTTCATCCCACCGGGTTTGGCCCCGTTTGGCCACTTCTACTCGTGCCATACAAGCAAATGAATCTGTGTGAAACATTTTATGTGAGCAAATAAATAATAATATTCATTAATCATAAGTTAATCACGTGGAGAAGTAACAATACACAGTGCTCTGTCGGTGACAATGCATGCAAGGATCTCTTTTACTTTGTAACTTCTCTTTACAGTCTATAAAAGGAGGGCTCTGCCCACTGTTCATTGTACTGTTCATAGAGAAAGAAAGCAATAAAGATTACACTTTTGTCTCTCAACATCTCTCTCGCTCACCACCACTGAGTTGATAGAAATCTCAACACGTTATCAAGCACTTTGATTCTACGGTGAGTCCTTAATCGCAGTTCTAATTACACAGTAATTGTGATTAGAGGAAGAGTTTATGAATCAAGAAATCCGTTCATGGTGGACGAACCCTCGCCGGATTCTGGCGAACACACCGTGGTAGAGGATCAGGGAGGCACTGTGGATGACCATTTTGGCATACATAGTGGAGGATTCAACCCCTCCAACCTCTGACCGTCCAGCACGGAGATGGCGACGCCGGCGGAGCATCGCTCCTCGTCGTCACCGGACATCCAGGAGAGGAAGAAGGGGAGGAAACAGGAGGAGAAACAGGGGGAAACGCACTGTACCTTCGGGTAGAAGGGCAGCGATGCCCGGTTCACCGGAGACTCCGGTGGCAGTGCCTCTTCCCGCTGCTGCCCTCTCACCAAGGGGCTCCTCTGCACCCTCGCCGGAGTACAGCCCATACTCTGAGGAGTATGCACTGGGCTCCCTAGAACTCTCCGAGATCTTCACCACGCCGGCACATGAAGAAGAGGACACGGCAGCCTTTGTTGCCGCCTTGCAAGCCGACCGTCGACGTCGCTGGCAGGAGAGGATCCGCGCTATGGAGGAAGGAAGGGAACCTCCCTGTCCAACCTCTCCAGATCCTCCACCAAGGAGGGTATTCGGCGTTGATGTCCCAGTGCAGAGGGCACCCAACCCCTTCGGCAAGGAGGCCGGCCCATCCTTCTCCATGGCGGCGGCGGCGGTTGTGCCGGCGTGCACCGCCACGGGAGGCGACGGCGCCACCGGAGGTGGCCTACCCGGCCGGCAGTGCAAGGCGGCGACGGCCGCCACGAGGAGACACCGTCGGCGGCGGAGGCTCATGCTCTCTCCACATTGGAAAATAAGATAAATTTCTAAAAACCTATAAATAAGTTATCAAATTATGAGAATTTTTTGTATGTTCAGAAAATTATGTATACTCAAATGTACTAGTGAAATTAAAAATTTTCGGGATGTAAAATTTTATATTAAAATTAATGATATCTAGTGTCACAAAATTAATTTTTATATTATAATTTTCCATTATAAAAAAAGCTTAACATAAATAAAACATGATTTTTCATAAATTTAAAATGTTGAATCACTTGATTTGGAGTTAAAATACAGGACGAATAATTTTTAAAAAAGTTTTTAAATGCAGGGGTGTTTTGGACATTATAGTCAGTTTTCTAACGGTCTATCTTAACAGAGCTAACGACAATAAAATATAAGGTATCAACCTGCAAATATAATAGCACGAAAAGGACAAGGAGACTCTGCAGTGGCATACAAAGATTTTTCCTAAATTTTTAGACCGTTTTAAAGATCTTCTCGTATTACGATTGCCATTTACTACTTGTGGGGGATAGTTTTGAAGATTTTTGTGTGTTCCTTTGGTGCGCAATATGAAAGAAAGAGGTTTTTGCATCATGTCGTTTTTATTTTAAAAATATTTTATTCAACTCCATTGTACACTTATAATCTGTATCTAGAGACTTGGCTGCCTCTCAATACTAAAGTACTCAAATTCTAAGCAAGAGCATGCTCAATGGTTACTACAAACCTTGTCTGTATTATATCCATGTCGCAACACATTAGTATAATTTGTACAATGCTTCATTTTTATGCATATCTTGGTAAACAGCTTCTCCGTGCACCACACACGTCATGTTTCTCATGCAAAATCACTACTAGAAAACAGACCATCACAAGCGGTACATCACAAGCGGTTCGATGCGCACCGCTTTTAATAGTTGCAACTCAAGCGGTTCAATAGTTCAAGCCAGGAAACTCCCTCTAGAAGTGGTTCGTAATATGAACCCCTTCTAAAGCCTAAGAAACAGAAGGGTTTCGTGTTACGAACCCTTTCTAAACCCCCCTGCACCTCTAGCAGCGGTTGCTAGAGGCCTATTTTTCGAATTGTTAAAAAAAAAGCTTGTCTTATCTTATCAGAGAGCACGTGTGGATGGGTTGGCTAGCTGGGTGAGACGTAGGTCACGAGAAGGGATGAGGTCCTAGATTCGAAACCCACGTATCCAATATTAGACTGTACAATTTTCCACGCTCTTTCTAATCAGTTTATATACAGCTACCGTCTTGCAGTTTCGTCAAATCAAGCACCACTGCCGCACGTCTGCAGCAGCACGCACGGCACATCACGTACCCGGAAGCGACAAAATTAGCAGCAGCTAGCTGGATCGCTCGGGCCTCAAGGGTCCTGTTGACGCAATAATGAGTTCTTCACGTCAGCACACATACACATGGGCTCAAAGAGTTGGATCCTAACAGCATCGAAAGCAGGGTTTAATACGTGCTAACCGATTTGATCTATAATTGGCAGGGAAGATACAATCAGTTTTTAGATAGCCGATTAGATCTATAATACGATGAATCTGTAACACTTGGTAACGGATCCGAGCAAGACAAAACATAACGACGGATCTGAGCAAGACAAAACATAACGAAACTATCAGTTTAGATTAGATTTAAACCAACAGTCAAAAAGATAAATAGTCTACCGCTAAGCCGATAAAATTAACAAAGCAGCGGAAAGAGGGTAAACAGACTATCGTCTAGCCGATAGTATCGTCTAGCTGATATAACGAAGGGTAAACAATCTACTGTCAAAGAATGTGTTGATCAGTAGAAAGAAAGTGAAATCTAACCTTTGGTTGAAACAGAGATGCGTAGCAATATCAACCAAAATAGTATTTCGACCAAAGACCGATACAAACCGTAGATCGAACTAAATCAAGACAATACTTACTTACAAGCAACTTCTGGGTTATACCTCAAAGCCAATCAAAAGATGATACGCAACAAGTCGATCGAATCTTAATACGACGAAACTACTCTAAATGCAACGAAAAGTAAAATACAGATAAAAGTAGATGTATTTGATAAAAGTAGACGTAGTTGATTGATTTGATGACCCCTTACACGTCCTAGCGGCTAAGTATTTATATAGACCCTTTCATATCGACTCAAACTAGGACTCTATCTCGTGGTCGATACAGACTCAATTTTATCTTCTAAACTTAACTAATTATTCCTAATATACTTGGGTTCTAACCGACCCGGACTCTTACTTCCATATCTATCTCTTCGCTGATTTGGGCCTCCGCCGCATCTGTTTCCAACCCATATTTCTTCAAGGCCCAAGTTGATTTCTAGAAGATTCTAGACCATCGGCTATTGCCAAAATAGGGTGTCAACACATGCCTCCCCATTTTAGGATATGAGAATCATCTCCCGAAATTCTTCCAGCATCGGCCTTGCCCTTCTTCTTCCTTTCCAATATTGCTCTTGACCGATGGGATTCCTCCTTAACTAACCATCAGTTTTTAAGGGTATTTCCGTCCTTTCCTATTTGATGGTTTTACCGCGCTCGACGGTTAGCCTCCTTGATTTTACTTCTTATAAATAGCGCCGCCGTCTTTTTCATTCGCACGCTTCCAAGCTTTCGTGACATCTGCCATCGGCTAGCAGCACTGCCATCGGCTCACAGCTCTGTCTCCGGACTTAACCATTTTCTTCACTTCCTTCTCTCGCTTAGCACAATGTCTCAAGTACTCATTCCCATTTCCGATTTGTCTGATACCTTCACTCTTAGTCCGATAGGGGATCTTAACCTATCGGTCATAGTGAACCTGGACATCCCTCGCCTTCCCCTCACTGCTATAAACGCTAATATAGAGGGCTGGAAGGATAGCTTCCGGTCCTGTCCGACCGAGTTAGATGGTCGGAGGAACTGGTTTATCAGGGTATCAGCTAACAAGAGGACCGAATGGGAACAAATACGGATAGCCTGCTCCTCTCCTTATCTAATCCCACTGCCAGCAAGTCCATTTTAGCATCAGTCAGTTATTTCTGGTCTGATACTTTCAACACCTTCATGCTTAGGCCAGGGACGATAGGACCAACTCTCTTGGATGTAACTATGCTGTGCGGTCTCAGGCCTAATGGGAAGCAACCATCAGCTTATGACCTATCGGTCTCCCACAAGCTGATCTCGCAGAAAGGCGAAGGCTAGAACCAGTACATGGACGAGAACAACCCGGGGACTGGCCCAGTATCGGATAAAGAGCACGTGGCCTTCCTCAACATGTGGCTGGACTGATTCTTCTTTTGCGGAGCATCCCTAGGTCTAACGCAGATCTACCAGGGCTTAGCCGAACGGTTGCTACGTGAGGGGCGAGTCTCCTTGGACAAGTTGCTTCTAGGATCAGTGTCTGAGATGATGAACATCATCCGATCCAGAATATACACTGGCTTGGAGGTCATTGTGTTGGGAACATAGGGGCCTGATGTGGTTCGTGCAACTTTGGTTGTACACCCAATTCCATCGGCTATGGAAAACTCCCATAGACTCTAAAGTTTCCTTCCCTCATGAGGACATTCTGAAGGATGAAGACATGGAATACAGACCAAGCCGATCCTTTGGAGAAGCCAAATCCTCGGGCCAAGGCTCAACCAGGCTACATGCATCAGCTATGGTTAAGTATTTTGACTTCTTCTTTCATGTGGTTGCCGATGAAGTCTCGGCATGCAATCTCTTCTGCTACCAAGAAGCAGAGGACTTCCCGGTGCCATCCTTCTTCTGTCTCTCCAATCATCTTGACGAAGAATCTCAAGAGATGCTGAAGTATTTCATCTCCCTCTGCACCTTAGTCGTCCGCTTGAATACTAGGGCCAGGACTTTCAAACCCTCTTATGAATTCTATCAGCCCTCTGTTTATGCCAGACAACTCGGCTTTGGGCAAGCCATCCCTGATCTTGTATTAAAACGACGGCTACAGCCTAGATCACCATCAGCTAAAAACACCATAGGTGCCATCCTTAGCCTAGCCGATGATCTCTTCTACTCAGAGCTACCACCCCTTCGTCTTAGAGACAAGATCTCTATTTCTTTCAAACAGTGGTGATAGCCAATGTCAAATGCCATCTTCCTAGCCGATTGCCCCCTCAGTTTCCATATCAATCGACTAGATCCAGATCTGCCAAACTTACTTAAAGAGGTCCTATAAGAAATCCAAGGAGAAATAAACGAGGGCACTCAGTCTTCTTCTTCCTCGTCTAGCTCCTCTAGTTCCTCTTTAGGTAGCCGACTAACCTTTTGACCCTCTTCTTTCATAATTGCCTGACTCTTAGCCAATCATAACTCTTATGTTGTACTGCAGGCTGATGAGACAAACAAGGCTCCCGCAGGGATCGTTGGCTATTCATCAGCTAACATCTATCCTGATGCGCCTACCCTTCCAAGTTGGCGACGAAGTAGGGAAAGACAAAGTGTAAGTACTACTCACATCGGCTTCTGTTTATTCATCATTTCTATTTACTAAGCCGATACATAAATTGCAAATGTTTCCAAGCGTGTGGCGTCCAAGAAGGATGCCCCAAGGCTAAAGAAGAGCAAAACAGCCCCTACCGTTGCCGACACTGCTGAGGCAACAGAGGGGTTAGCTAAATCTCAGCCCTAGAGATCGGCTCCTCAAGAGATATGTTCCCTTCTCTCTAGAAAAATTGCCCTTCTTGGATTATCCCCTAATTATTTCTTCTTGTCCAGGACATAAAAGTGGACATTATCACCGTTACTCCCCCATCAACTCCCGGGCCGATTTTGGATCCTCTTGTCGTCGTTCCCGCTACCCAGATATCTGTTCTTGTGCTCCAAGTAACCTCTTATACCTAGCAGTGGACATAGCGCCGAGCAGAAACATCCACTTGAGGGATTGTCTGGTCTCGATGTGGGGTGAAGATGGTCGGACAAGCAAGTCCCGGCTGGGTTTCCGCCAGGTGGTACCCCTAGTATGTCTCAACGCTGGCGGCCGTATTCCTTGTCCAAGGCTCTAGGGCTGTAGGTCTAGCCAACGTGTGTATGTGTACTGAGGGACTTGAGTCTGAACTAGAACCAGCTCAGGAACAGGCATCAGCTAAGGGGGAGCCTAATACTCTGTTCGCTGGTTCATTAGGGCGTATTGTGCCTGACCGGTCATGGTCGGCTATTGGTATGTGTCGATGTCTGGGAGGCGAACCTCCGCAGGTCGATATGCAAGAGAAGGGTGTGAGACCCGAGAGTGGCCCTGCCCCCTCGACCGAAGCCTGGGCGTGTCGAGGGAAGAGAGTGGTTGGCGATGGACTATGTGTGTTTCTAAAGTGACTGAGCGCGAAGAACTATTACGTAGAACTAGGAATCCTACGCAGGTACAAGTGCTCCTATTCTATAGTGGCTGGGTGCTACTGCTCCGCGCGTCCGCTCTCTCTTCTTTGTTTGTGGCATGTGCCCTCCTTTTATAGACGGCCTTCGGCCACTGTAGTCTGACTTCGGTTCGGTGCGGAGCACCATATCATCTTCTGGTCACTAGTCGTGTTCTTCCGTCGTGCCGAGTTTTGGTGTGGTTGATCTTTAGAGTCTGCTGGTTATTGGGCATGCTTTCTCGACTCGCTGGGCTGAGCGTTCTGACCACTGAACAACGGTGCGTGTCTTTCTCATTAGGGGCGAACAGGCAAGCTGATCGCTGACATGACTAGCCACCAACCCACCAGCGCCTGTGGCAGGCGCGCATCAGTACTACGGCTGCATTTAACTCGTGGTGACATGCAGGGCCCGTGGCGTCCTACGCACGGCGTGGTATAGTCTGCGTTGGGGCCTGAGCCCTGTCCCGAGCTTTGGAAGCTCGAGAGCTAAAAAGCCCGGGTGCCGAGGTTGGGAAGCTCGGGCGCGAGCTTACAAAGCTCGCGCGGGTCCTTCCTTGGACTGAAGGCAGGTAAAATGGACCGTATCCCCCATGGGCTGTGTACTTTCCCCAACAGTATGCTTGTCTCGTAGGCGTTGGTTGAAGAGTCTGATGCATCTACGGGAACGATCTCGCCATAGCCTAGGTCTGAGGACTCGGCGGTGCTTCTGATGGTCCAGCTTCTAGCACATATGAGGCTTGTAGATAGGTTGCTAGAGATCCATACCTCATTGGTTGTGAAGTTACCGGAGCCGATGCAGCTGTTTTAGCGGCCATTGTTGCATGGATTTGCTGTTTTGGCCGATAGTGAACTACAGGTATGTAGGTATGGCAGGTCCAGGAGCAAATAGCATAACATTGGCTATCATCTCATGAGATATCTCCTTGACGCTATTAGTGATCACCGGACTGAGATTGACGATGAAAGCCGATGACTGATTTGCCATAGCGTGGTGCACCAATTAATACACCAACTCCAATACTTCTTGGGGGGTAACCTTGTAACGAGATTTAGTAGGATCCACCACTTTGGGAAATTCCCTTTTCTGCATGGTATTCTTGTGTCAGCTTTTCTGAAATGCGCTGAGATACGCGAGCCTCACTTCTTCCATCCAGGTCACCATGTCCTGACGCTCTTCCTCTATGAGATCAACGTCGGTCACGCGGAGGATGTTTTCTGCATTGACGTTAGTCCGATCGTGCTGATCGGCCATCGTGGTCCCACCAGGCGTGCCAAAAAGTGTGTTGACACAAAAACGAGTCTTCACATCAGCACACATGGGCTTAGGGAGTTGGATCCCCGATAACACCGGAAGTAGGGTTCAATGTGTGCTAGCTGATTTGTTCTACAATCGGCAAGGGAAGATGCAATCAGCTTTCAGTTAGCCGATTGGATCTATAATATGATGAATCTGCAATACTTGAAAACAAATCGGAGGAAAGCAAAACGTAATGAAACTATCAGTTTAGATTAGATCTAAACCAACAGTTCCAAAGGGTAAAGTCTACCACTAAGCCGATAAAATCAACAAAACAGCGGAAAGAGGGTAAACAGACTATCAAATAGCCGATAATATTGCCTAGCTGATAGAATGAAGGGTAAACAATCTACTGCCAATGAATAAGTTGATCAGTAGGAAAAAAGGGTGAAATCTAACCCTTGATTGAAACGGTGATGCGCAGCAATATCAACCAAGATAATATTTCGACTAAAAACTGATGTAAACCCGTATATCAAACCAAGATAATATATCAACCAAGACGGTACTTACTTGCAAGCAACTTCTGGGTTGTACCTCAAAGCCCGCAAAATTCAAATTTTCATTTTAAATTCAAAATTAGGAAAAGTCACTAAAAATCCCTCAAAATAGTAGACATCATTTAGAATCTTTTGGCCTAAGTCAAATTTGAAATTGTTTTTTTTTCTGCTGTTTTGGGGTTTTGTCTCAAAAAAATTATCATCATTTTGTTTATGGGCCGAATTGGGCAAGCCCAACTTGAGTTTTTGACTTGTTTCACTCAAATATTCCTATATTTTCTTTGCATTTCTATGGGTTCCCCCTGAATTTTATGATTTTCTTATTTTTGTCACTTTTTTCATTTATACAATTTTCTGTCAACTATATTGGTTACTCGACAAAACCGACTGGCTAACCGTCAAAGCTGCTTGGAAACTGCCCAAAACCACCTGCAACTTGCTTGAGTGGTTTGATTTTTTGAATTCGAATTCATCCATTTTTGCTAGTTTTAATGGTTTTTAGCGGTTTTTCTAAACCAATGGGGTGGTCTTTTTTTTTTGGCCTAAATCGGTTTTGGAAACCCTGGTGCCAACCATCCGGCCAGACTAGTCTGTGCCAAGCACCAGATTGAGCCACACCACTCGCCACCACCCCGCACCAAAGCAACATAGGCTGAACTAGTCTGCGCCACACTCCCCGTGCCCACGCCGCACTAGTCCGCGCCAGGTCGTATCACCACATGCGACAACCTAGTCTGGTCGGGCCAAATCGGTTCATTGGCCGGTGTGCGCCAATGGCCGCTGCCAAACATGCTTGCCTCCGACACCTCTCTCACTGTACCGCTTCTCTCACATGGCCAACCCAAAAACTCTCTCCATAGCTCTCCGGCAACTCCAGAACACCTTCAGCATGCACTAGACCACAACTAGAGAAAAAAAGGAAATGTGTGCCTCATAGTTCGGACTCAACCCAGAGAGATTCGAACTCTCTGCACCCTTTTATTGTACGACAACCAAAAATAAAATCTCTACACTAGCAATGACTCATCTCGACATTGAGCCACTACCTAAACAATGGTCCTTAACCTTCTCGCTTGATGCCATCACCATTAATGTCGGGGCCCAAGAATACCTTGAACACCCCATTTTAGCACAATTCTCGGATACACATGTCATCAACACCAACACCACCATAAACTCGTTGAGGAGCCTAAATCCTATAGGAAGATTTCATGTGCTGCTGTGGAGACGGTGCAGGCTCCTGCACGCGGAGGAAGAACGTAGAGGAGGAAATTAATACAGAGGAAGAAGGGGGAAAGGAGAAACACATGTGTCGATCCATTGAAGAGGACAACATCCAATGACATATGGACCTATATATACCATTAGGAGGGGATAACATGGTACAACGTGGCGTAGTTGTTCTCTTCATCAAAGCCATTTAGCCATGTGAAATACTAGGCAGCGGGGTATCGTTCCCAGCAATTTCAATAGGATAGAAAAAACGACAAACCATTGTCATGCGTCTTCCTCCTCTCCGACACTTCGTCCCGTATCTTTCTTCTCTACAGTCACACCTTCTTCCTCTCCAGCCGCTTGGTTTGGGTTAGGTTTGGGGTTCGGGGTTAGGGTTCATGTTCCCTGTGCCCCTTGAGCTTAGAGGAATGGCGGAGAGGCAGAGGCCCGACAGTGGGTGGTGGCTACATCGTCGCCTTGGCTACAGGAATGGAGAAAGCGGTAGACGGGGCTGGTGGAGGATCGATGTCGAGACGTAATCTTTAGGAGGTGGTGGGTGGTGGATCCGGTGGTGGGAGAATCGTCGGAGATAGGAGAGTAGGGCGGTGGGCTAGGCTGGTGGGGGGATCAACGACGAGACCTAATCTTTAGGAGGTGGTAGGCGGCGGGTCCAGCAGCGGGAGAGTCACTGGAGCCTAGGGCTGCGCCGGAAGCTCGTGGCTTGTGGCTTGGCTCGCCCTAGCTCGCGGCTCGGAGCAAGCTCGAGTCGAGCTTATTTCTCAGGCTCGTTAATGGACCGAGCCGGTTTGGCTCAAGCCACGAGCGGCTTGGCGAGCCAAGTCGGCTCGACTGTTTGTAGTGGCCCATCCAAGTAATGTGTTGTAGGCACCGTTTCTTTTGGCGGTTTGCGGCGGTCGGTGGTTTGCTACAGTAAATTATAAATTATCTTTTTAATTATCTTTTTAGGCTTATTACACTTTATTTTTCAAAAACTTATAAATTTGCTATAGTAAAACCGCTAACCGCCAACCGTTAGAAACCGCTGAAAGAAACAGGGCCGTAGTGTTGATCATAGGTTAATGCAATGATGGCTTGGTTGATCACAGTCATGGGTTGATAAAATATATATTATTTGCTAATCTTGAAAGTCTCAAAATCTCAAATGTTGGCTACTGGAGTGCTGGTGCTGGAGACCTGGAGTGCTACCATGGCCTAGCTCGGGAAGCCAACAAGCCGGCTCGCGAGTTAGGACCGAGCCGAGCCGAGTCACCCTTTCAAGCTCGTTGCGTCACCGAGCCAAGCCTGGCTCGGCTCGCTACTTGACCTAGCCCAGCCGAGCCAAGCTCGACCTAACCTGGCTCGGCTTGTTTCCAGCTCTATTGGAGACGGGAGAGGAGGGCTGGACGGGGGATTCTTGCTGGAGACAAGGAATGGGGTGGACTATTTAGGAGGCGGTGGGCGTCAAGAGAGCTGCTAGAGATGGGGGAGGGGAGAGGAGGGAGGGCTTTTCACCGGAGACGGTGGAAGGGGCGGATCAGGAAAGGCAGCATGAGGTGGGGAGAAATGAAAAAGGGGAGCAGGGGTGCGTTGTGTGACGGGGGCGAAGAGGGGTGGGGGGACGTTTTTGTCAGGTGGATTGGCCCCTGATGGTACAACGTTATGTAGTCCCCTCCTTTAGCCATAGTCAAACTAGACGACACTCACACTAACTGAGATTGGGTTGTCCGCTCAATTCTAGCGAAATTTGTATGCACCAGGAGCAGATGGGTTATAGCTAGCTTGAAATCGATGGAGCTGAGCATGGCTGGTTTGTGTTGTAGTGGCTATCAACTCAGTGGTGAGAATGAGAGAGATCTTTGAGAGACAAAATGTAATCTCTTTATTGATTCACTTGTGAACAGTGTATAGTGTACAGTAACGCGCGAAATGAACAGTGTTCTCTCCAAATACATAGGGCAATGCCCCTTTTATAGAGAGAAAAGAGCAGTTGCTAATGTGATTTGTTAACTGTCCAGCAGTTAACAAAAGATGTATTTATCCATTTATTTATTAATTATATTAATCATTATTTGCCCACATGTGTTTACCTTAACACTCCCCCTTGGGCAAATAATTGTATATTGCCTTAAAAACTCCTTCCAAAAACCTTGTGGGAAAAATGGATGGAGAAAAGAGTACATTATACATAAGCTTGTATTTATATTGGCTCATTAAAAACCTTTATGAGAAACCATTATGTAAAACTCATAAAGGAAAAAAGAGTACAATATTCCACAATTAATCAGGTTAATTTTCAGAGAGCTCTCCCCCTAAACCTTGCAATACACAAAGTCTTCTCATACCAATTCCATGAACGCATTTCAAAAATGCGGATTTTGGTAGAGACTTAGTAAATAAATCGGCAAGATTTTCACAAGACTTTGTTTGTAAAATTTCTATCTCTCCACTCTTTTGGAGTTCATAAGGATAGAATAATTTAGGAGCAATATGCTTGGTAATGTTGCTCTTAATATAACCTGATTGCATTTGAGCAATACAGGCTGCATTATCCTCATAGATAATGGTAGGGGATTCCAAGGTGTTAATACCACATGATTTTTATATATGATTAATCATTCTGCGAAGCCAAGTACATTCTCGTGATGCTTCATATAATGCAATTATTTCAGAATGATTCGTGGAAGTGGCCACTAAAGTCTGTTTATTAGATTTCCATGAAAAGGCCGTACCACCATACAAAAATACAAATCCAGTCTGTGATCTAGCATTGTGGGGATCAGATAAATAGCCAGCATCAGTATAACCCACTATGCACATATCTTGGTTTTTCTTATAAAATAGACCAAGATCTTGTGTTCCTTGTAAATATCTGAAGATATTCTTAATGCCAGCCCAATGTCTCTTTGTTGGTGCTGCACTAAATCTAGCCAAGAGGTTAACTGCAAATGAAATATCAGGTCTAGTGCAGTTTGCTAGATACATTAATGCCCCAATAGCACTAAGATATGGGATTTCCGATCCCAAAATATCTTTATTTTCACCTTTTGGTTTAAATGGGTCTTTATCCCTATCAAGGGATCTACCAACCATAGGGGTCTTAGATGGATATGATTTATCCATATTGAATTTCTTCAAAATCTTTTGAGTATATGCAGACTGGTGCACAAATATCCTATTAGGGAGATGCTCAAGTTGCAAACCTAAGCAAAATTTGGTTTTACCCAAATCTTTCATTTCAAATTCCGTCACAAGATGATTGCTTGCTTCTTTGATATCTTGTGTGGTTCCAATGATATTCAAATCATCAACATAAACTGAAATTATGCAAAATCCACTTTGGGATTTCTTGATAAACACACAAGGACAATCATCATTGTTTGAGTAACCTTTCTTAAGAAGGAACTCACTTAGTCGGTTGTACCATATTCTATCCGACTGCTTTAATCCATATAGTGACTTCTTTAATTTGACACTATACATGTTGCGATTTGCTTTATGATTCGGAGTTGATATTCCATCAGGGACTTTCATATAAATATCTGAATCAAGTGACCCATACAAATATGCGGTCACCACATCCATCAACTGCATTGTTAAATTCATATTTACTGCCAATGATAGTAAATATCGGAACGTTATTCCACTCATCACCGGTGAATATGTTTCATCATAATCGATACCGGGTCTCTGCGTAAACCCTTGTGCTACAAGTCTCGCTTTGTATCTCACCACCTGATTCTTTTCATTCCTCTTTCGAATGAAAACCCATTTATTTCCAACAGGAAATATTTTAGGAGGTGTTGTCTCAACAGGACCAAATACCTCTCTTTTCTTTAGCGAGTTTAATTCAGCCTCAATAGCTTCTTTCCATTTGACCCAATCTGAGCGCTCCATGCACTCTACCATGGACTTTGGTTCTGGATCCAGTTGAATAGATTCAACCACTTTAGAGACGAAATATATGTCGACAATTGTAGTCTTTCTATTATACAATTCTCTCGAATCAGTATAATTAGTGGAAATTTCTTCATCCAACAATTCTTTGCCTTCTGACTCATCATGATTTCCCAATACGATTGAGTCCAAGGGTTCCAATATCCCAACATTAGAGTTTGTGCGCACATTAATGTTGGGTTTGCTAATTAATTGAGAATTTCTGATATTTTTCTCAATTTGATTTATTGATTTGCCTTTATCGGTCCTTTGTTGTTTCTGCGGACGTCTCCGCGAAACAGAGTCCCGATTAACCGGAATTCTCCCCCTCTTATTTGTATTAGGGGCAAGAGTAGTTTTCGTTGGTACCTCTACTCTTTTCGGTGCATTAGCAGCGGGTATATGAGATTTCATAACACTCTTATAATCAATAAATGCATCTGGCAGATTATTTGCAATATACTGCAAATTTATAATTTTCTGAACCTCTTGTTCAGATTCTTTTGTACGTGGATCTAAGAACTGAATGCCCGTGGCATTCCAATCTATTTCTCGGCATTCATTGTGGTACATATCTCCCTCTAATGCCGGGAAATTATTCTCATCAAAAATACAATCAGCGTACCTAGCCGTAAACAGATCCCCTGTTAGTGGCTCAAGGTATTTTATAATTGACGGAGACTTATACCCTACATAGATCCCCAATTTTCTTTGAGGACCCATCTGTGTACGCTGCGGTGGTGAAATCGGTGTATAGACAGCACAACCGAATTTTCGCAGATGGGAAATGCTTGGCACATCTCCACGTACTAACTGCAACGGGGAAACCGTATGATATGCAGTTGGTCTAACTTGGATTAAAGCTGCGGCATGCAAGACCGCATGTCCCCAACAAGTTGTTGGTAATTGACAATTTTGCAATAGAGGTCTAGCAATAAGCTTTATCCTCTTTATTAAAGATTCTGCTAAGCCATTTCGCGTATGAACATATGGCACAGAATGCTCTACATTAATGCCCAAGGCCAAACAATAATCATTGAATGCCTTTGATGAAAATTCAGCCGCATTGTCCAATCTAATGGACTTTATCCTATCATCAGGATGATTGGCTCTCAATTGAATTATTTGGGCAATTAATCTTGCAAAAGCATGGTTCCTTGTAGAGAGTAAATATACATAGGACCATCTTGTAGATGCATCTATTAGCACCATAAAATACCTAAACGGCCCAGACCATGGCTGAATAGGTCCGTAAATGTCGCCTTGAATTCTTTCCAGAAAATTCAACGACTCATTTTTAATTTTCAGGTACGAAGGCCTTAAAATCAATTTTCCCTTAGCACATGCAGTGCACATGAAATCATCATGTTTTGGAAAACGGTATTTTTTATGTTATGGCCAACAGAGCTCTTTATTATTTTATGCATCATACCCAAACCTGGATGACCTAATCGGTCATGCCAAATCTTGAACCTATCAAGGTTATAGAAAATTGTCTTTAACGCAACATGTGGTTCGGGTTTAATATATGTGTAGTACAATCCTGATGAAAATGAAGGAAGCTTTTCAACCACTTATTTTTCGCATCCATTACTTTTGGTTAAGAGCAAATACTCAATATTACTCTCTTTAGTAGTTTCCACTTGTGAACAGTATACAGTGTACAGTAATACGCGAAATGAACAGTGTTCTCTCCAAATACACAGGGCAATGCCCCTTTTATAGAGAGAAAAGAGCAGTTGCTAATGTGATTTGTTAACTGTCCAGCAGTTAACAAAAGATGTATTTATCCATTTATTTATTAATTATATTAATCATTATTTGTCCACATGTGTTTGTCTTAACAGTTTGCAAACGTGCACCGGTCGAGTGGACCCGCACCGTGCGACCTGAATTATTAATTAGAGGCAGAATTTTCTCCATTAGCTAAGGACAGGCCGGCACCGCAAAATTCTAATGGATTTGCCAAACTTCCATCCACTTGGTGGGTTGCCGCTGCTACCGGCCAACAGTACTCGATCCATGGTTTGAATATGACACGAATTAGCAGCCTATCCTTGCTGGCTCAAAAAGGATCACAAGTTCCACATCCCTAAAAAAACATTTTTTTTCTATCGAAGCTCTAGATGCCTCTAGTCATACTGCCATGCATACATGCAATCGTATCTATGGGCTCTTCCTTTCCGTTTCACCGTGGTCATCGTGGTTACCAAATCAGGCTCCCAAACCCTAGAGTGCCGTTGCCACATCTTGCCCCGAATCCAGCTCATTCCGAAACCTAAGCATGTTCTTTTCAACTTATTTACGTATGCTTATCTACTTATTTACTTATTTTCGGTCCCCCAAACCCTAGTGTGCCGTTGCCACATCTTGCCCCGAAGCCAGCTCATTCCAAAACCTAAGCCTGTTCTTTTCGACTTATTTACATATGCTTATGTACTTATTTACTTATTTTCGGTTTTGAAAACACAAATATTTTGGTATTTTTGGTCCATTCGTCTTTTTTTATCTCAAAAATGCGTCAGAAAGATCTAAAAAGCACGTCAAACAATATGTGTCAGACTCTAAGCTTTTTCGAAAAGGTTTCGAAATTCAACTTACCAGCAAATAAGTAGATCAACAAATTATCGCTGATTCCACAAAGCGAACTCTGCATCGTGGTCCTTGTCCTTGCGCTGACAAGATGACGAGGATGTGAGCGGTGGAGCCAGCAAGCAAGACAGGATTATAGAGGGATCCAAAGCTTTTGAAATGGAATACATAAAATTGTTCGTGATCCTAAACCATCGAAATTTCGTACCAAATCTAGTAACAACGATCCAGATCCAGAACCTGTATCCACCGTCGTTGTACCATGCATGATCCTGCATTCTAATATATATTATCGTTGGATCCGCTCCCTGGTCGTGACTCATGGGTATTTGCATTTAGAATACGCGCAAATGAAAGTTTTGAAATTTTAGTAATAAATGTTGTTTAGATTGGATATATGAAAATCATATGTAAAGACTCTTTATGAAAATACTTTCATAAATAACTTCATTTAATTTTGTAAATAATAAACGCAATACTAATGGGTGGTTAAACTTTGTATTTTGGGAATGTGCATGGGTGTTTGTCTCAAATAATAAATATTTGTGACTGTGGAAGGACATAGAGTATATCGCATGAATAAATATTTCCTGTCTAGAATATGGTCGAGTAGCTTGCAAGCTAGCCCATCCTTGGTGTGGCCTCGTGCGCAACTGCAGTTGCGTGTTCTTTTATTATTATTTTTTCTTTCTCAAATTACTCATATATCAGTCCATGTCAATAATAGGTCACGACTATCTTGTCGTGCTCGTTATTCAAACAATGCTTAAGAAAGTTAAGACGACTAATTAAGCAATGATTTATACGATAAAAGAAAATCAAAAGTGCAACGCAATTAAGCTATCAACTGCAAATTAAGCTGTATGGCTGCGGTTTTAGTCTAGGCAAACTTCTATAGTTTTCAGAATTAACTTAAAAGAAAAAGTGAAGAAACAAAACTTAGGGCTTATTTTCTTATGTTTATTGGATCATTTACGTTCTGAAAATATGAACGCTTTGGTTTATTGTATTAGTCATTTTTTATTTTCAATCGCTTTTCAAAACTTTGAAAAAACCAGGTCTAACAAAGGGAAGCGAATAACGAATATGTTAACCCCTTTGTTTGACAATTTTTTTTGTTTAAGCCGTTCAAAACTGGTGTATTATCCGGAAGCATTAACACGGCATAGTGCGTGTAGCGACCGGAAGCTGCTCCACGTCGACGTGACGCGCCACTTAAACAGTAGACACAAGGAGACGGGAGCTGATGGAGCGACCGCTACAAATCTAGCGGCAGCGCGTCTCGAGATGGATCAATTCTCTGAGGCCTCAGAGGTCAGCAGCCATGACGAACGGCTACCTCTTCCGGGAGTACATCGGCGCGCAGTTCACCGGCGTGCGCTTCTCCGACGTACCCGTCAACTCCAACCTCAGCTTCCACCTCATACTCGCCTTCGCCATCGACTACTTGGCGGTGGGGCAGTCCTCGCAGCCGGCGCCCACCAACGGCGTGTTCACCCCGTTCTGGGACACGGACAACCTCTCCCCCGCCGCCGTGGCGGCCGTCAAGGCGGCGCACCCCAACGTCGGCGTCATGGTCGGCACCGGCGGCGACAGCGTGCAGGGCACCGTGAAGGTCTTCTTCACGCCGGCGTCCATCGACTCGTGGGTGGCCAACGCCGTGGAGTCCCTCGCGGGCATCATCAACCTCTACGGCCTCGACGGCGTGGACATCGACTACGAGCACTTCGCCGACGGCGTTGACGTGGGCACCTTCGTCGAGTGCATCGGCCGCCTCCTCACGCAGCTCAAGGCCCGGTTCCCCTACATCACCACCTCCATCGCGCCGTTCGAGGACGATGTGGTGCAGAGGTACTACCAGCCGCTGTGGGGCAAGTACTCCGGCGTGATCGACTACGTCAACTTCCAGTTCTACGGCTACGGCGCCAACACCGACGTGCCCACGTACGTGCAGTTCTACGACAAGCAGTCGGCGAACTACCCCGGCGGCAAGGTGCTGGCCAGCTTCAAAACCGGCGACGTGACCGGGCTGATCACGCCCGAGCTAGGCATCAACGCGGCGAAGGAGCTGCAGCGGCAGGGCAAGCTGCCGGGGCTCTTCATCTGGTCGGCGGACAGCTCCAAGGTGAGCAGCTACGGGTTCGAGTACGAGACCAGGGCGCAGGAGATCATCGCCAACCACTGATCCTTCATCCGACGGTCCTCATAATTAGTATATATGGTGGCCGGGCTCCCTAAGAATAAGCGCCGCCCTAATGGCGTGCAGTGCAGAATCGAGTGATATATATGGAGTATGTATTTAATGCCTGCAAATTTCTGATTAGGGACAGGAGAGTGGTGTTTTCTCAAATAAACTCCTTTGAATGAACGATGGAATCACTTTAAATAAGGTTAATTACATCCATGTCACTGTAGAGTTCCTAATTTACTTAAACGTCATTGAAAAAGCCAATATCGTAGCAATGCCATTATAAAATGAGATACCTCGTAGAAATTTCATGGCAGACTTGGCAAAGCATAACACTGTATGAAGTTGATCTGACAAACCTTGAAGCTGCATCATATTATGTAACCGGTCAAACAAGATGGGATGTGAGCAACGTAGGAGAATTCATGTATGCCCCAAATGGAAGTAACACAATATATAGCTCCCAACAGTTTCAGAATGCACTAGATTCAGAATTGTTCCAGACTGCAAGGATGCCACCATCATCGCTGCCATACTAGGGCCTTGGACTAGGGAATGGGAATTACACTGTTGTGCTTCAATTTGCAGAGTTTGCTTATCCAGATACGCAGACTTGGCAAAGCTTAGGAAGGAGAGTTTTTGACATATATGTCCAGGTACTGAGTACATTGTATAGTAATTTGCTTAATGATTTTTTTTTTTGCTTCTTTAACAGAGAGAATTCTTTTATCCAACTTGACATTTGTCCAAGGTGATATGAAAGAAAAGAACTTCGATGTAAGGAAGACACAGCTGGTGGAAAATCTTTTACTGCAGTTAAATAAGAGAGACACTACAACTGTGTCCAAAAACTTCCTTGAGATCCATCTGTTCTGGGCTGGCAATGGCACTTGTTGCATTCCAACTCAAGGTTACTACGGACCGATAATCTCAGCATTAAGTGTCACCCCAAGTGAGCCCAATCAATTATCATCGAGTAAATTAATTAGCTTCAAGAAAGGATTATACTGGCTTCTTATTGTTAGACTTAGTGATCTCGGCTAATAGTAATCCTGAGTTTCATGGGTTAGTTAGCCGCGCGCGAGTCCTAAGGTCTAGCAACGGCCATGCGCTAAGCGCACGCGTTGGCCGCACGCTGACCACCGCGCGCGTCAGGCTAACGGCCACCACGCCATGATTGGAGACGCCCCAACCAACCTTGGTTGAGGGTCCCCGCCGCCGGTCGATATAAACTAAGGGAAAGCCAGCTCACACGAACTGTTACGATGTGAGCCAGACCCATCCCTAACACCCATCAATATATCGTGCATAGGCGATCAAAGACCTTCTTCCTTCGTTGACCAACTCCCTCTCGGTGATCTTCTCGCGGCCTAATCCGTGAGGTTAAGCTCAGCTTTAACCCTAATGGCATTGTCTAATCAAGATTAGTACCTATTTCTATTCCGCATTATGTTACGCCTGTTGTTCTGGGATTATCTAATCTGACTTATCTTGAATTTCTCGAAATGGTCTCGAGAGGACTCTCAGACGGCATTGATTTTTAGGATTTAGAGAGCTTTTAGAGTTATCTACGACATAAAAAAAGGATTCAAAAGTAATAAAAAAAATCAGATAAATCAATATTAGAAGACAATATTAGTTAGATAAGTCACGAAATAAGTCGTCACGAAATAAGTCTGACTTATCGGTTCAGACTAATATTGACTTATCTGCCTTTTTATTTTTTTAATTTTTTAATCTCGTAGACAAGCGTAAAACTTCCTAAATCCTAAAAATCAAGAACATCCGACTCTCGAGACCACATCGGAGGAAAATTCTCGAAGTTCAAGATAAGACAGATAAGTCAGATTAGATAAACACAACAGAACAGGACCTTACTGTTTATGCTTAGACAAGTTTAATTGTTCAATTAGCTAAGTTCTAAAGTCATTAGTTTAGATCTAATGTTTAACAGTTGGTATCAGAGCCTACTTGTGCAGCCTACTCGTGCTAACCATGAACCTAATTGTCTAATTAACCCCTAATTATGCATCGGATTAATGCTAAACCCGAACCCTAAAATTTGCTGTGTGCGGGTTATAAGATTGTTTGCGTTTAGATGCAATTAGATGCGTTAGAAGAGAATTTAGAAGGAGGGGATTATCGGATTAGAAGCAAATCAGATTAAGAAACCCCAAATTAAAACTCTAATTCGGCTCGGCTTCCTCGATTCAAATTTTTTTCCAAATTCGACTCGGGATCATGAAATTGAAGGCAAATAGGGAAGGATTTGAGGCTTAGAATCGAAGGAAGAAGAATCGGCCATGAGAAAATATTTTTTCCAAATTTTTTCCCCAAATCCGAAACCCTAGAAATCGAATTCATTCAAATCAAGGTTGAATCCATCATGAGATTGGGACCATAACGCATGGGGATGAACCCTAGTTCATCCCGATCCCAAATCGGACTCAAAATCCCCAAAATTTTTCAAAAACTATGAAGACCCAATCGGTTAAGGATCGCGTACCTTTGCTGGATCAAGGACGCCGATCGCGCCGCTCCATGGCACCATCGCTGTCGCGCACTAGACGCCACACGCCCCTCGGCTCCGTCGCGCAATGGGCCTCAGATCTGCCCTGCGCGCGTGCGCCTGCCGTCGAGCGTGTGTGGCCGCGCGGTTGCCGGCCTGGTTCTTGGGAGTGTCGTGGTCGCCAACGCGGTCGCGGTGGTTGCCACTCTTCGCCGCCATCACCGCCGCTCGCCTCATCGCCGCCGTTTCTCGTCGGATCATGCGAGTGTGAAAGGATAAGGTTTCTCGAACCTTCCCACTCACAGGCTGATCGGGGATAAGACACGTGCAGCAGGCCGGCAACGACGGTGTATTGGGCTTGGCCGAGCGGACGCATGGTAAGGCCAGAGCGACCGAATGGGCCAGCGCGCGCTTAAGGTGCGCTATGGGCCGGTCGTGTTTTAGAAGCCTGTGGCCGAATAGGTAGTCTCGGGTCGCCATACGCATTAGTACAGCGCACGGGCCTGTAGACGACTGTAGTAGACCAAAATTGAGTTAAATAAGCCCATGGCTTACATAATTAATTTTAAATGGAAAAATTAGTGATTTTGCTAGTTAGTTGTACCAGATTAAAATGGAACCAACGAGAAATTTTGATTTGGGATAAAATTTAATTTGAAAATTTTGATGGTTTATTATAATAATCTGGCCAAAGCTATTTGTTGTAATAGACTGTTAAAATTAATTTCCATCTAAATAAGTAAAATTCTAATTTCGATTCTGCCCAACGGTGATACGAAATTGGAATGTCATTAACATGTAATTAATCAGACCAACGTAGGTTTAATTATATATAAGACATTATTTAATTGTTATTTACTAATGGTGCTCCTTTTATTTAGCTATGAATGCTTCCAACATTGCTAGTGCCATAAACGGCATCGAGCAGCTTAATGGGACTAATTTTCCTCATGGAAGGAAAAAGTCTAGATTGTCCTGGGCGTAATGGACCTCGATTATGCACTCAGAGAGATGCCCCCACACCTCCTACACCTGATGTGGAGGATTTTGCCGAGAAGAAGAAAACTTATGATGCACCGGTAGAAAAGTGGGAGAGATCTAACCGAATGTCACTCATGATAATGAGAGTGCTATTACGGTTAGAATCAAGGGAGCAATCCCTAAATGCGAGGATGCCAAAAAGTACTTAGCGTCGATTGAGGAGCAGTTCAAGGGCTCCTCTAAAATTTATGCAAGTACTTTGATCATGAAGATGTTGACTTCAAAATACGATGGGACTAGTGGCATTTGTGAACATATCATGATGATGGCAGATATGGCCACGAAGCTGAAGGACATGGATATGGTTATCTCTGAGAGCTTCCTTGTCCATTTAAGATAAATTATAATACTCAGAAGGAAAAATGGACAATGAGCGAGTGGACCGCCACGTGCGTGCAAGAAGAAGAGAGGTTGAAGGCCGAGAGAAAGGATCATGTGAACCTTGTCAGCCAGAATAAGAGAAAGTTCTAGGGGGACTAAGTCCAAGAAAAAGTTGCAGTTTTCTCCCAATCCTGAGAATGGCAAGGGAGGACAGAAGAACTCCAAGCCTACTGATGACTTTGCAGTTTCTATAAAAAGGAGGGGCACATTCAGAAGGACTCCACGAGCTTTGTGAAATGGCTAGCTAAGAAGGGTAATGATGAAATTACATTCGTCGATGAATCCCCTAATACTTGGTGGATTATTGACTCAGGTGCCACTGTGCATGTTTCTAACTCTTTACAGAAATTCAGTACCGTGAGGACTATAAGAAGGGAGAGCGAAATCTTAGGGTGGTAGACAGGAAGGAAGCACAAGTTAAAGCCGTCGAAAGCCTGTGACTGACATTAGAAAATGGCTCCATCTTGTATCTCAATAACGTAGTTTATGTTCTAAGTTTGAGACGGAACCAGCTCATTTCAGTTTTTGTATTAGATGATGAGGGTTACCATTGTAACTTTGGAAACAATAAATGTATTTTCAAATTCCAGTCTGATGTTATTGGTCTCGCAATTAGGCAAGACAAACTAAATATGCTCTTTTTGAATGGATCACCTGTTTCTCTGAATGTGTATGACGGCACCAATAAGCTTAAAAGAATTGATAATAAGACCTCGTCGAAATTGTGGCACTGTTGTTTAGGCCATATTTAGAAGGGAAGAATGGAACGTCTCATTAAGGAAGAGATTCTTCATTCATTAGACTTCTTTGATTCAAACCACTGTATTGATTGTATTAAGGGCAAGTACGTTAAACAAATTAAGAAAGGGGCTACTAGGAGCACTGGGCTTTTAGAATTAATCCACACTGATATTTGTGGACCCTTTCTTGTGACGTCAGTGGATAGATATGACTCCTTTATCACATTAACTGACGACTTCTTCCGTTATGGATATATTTTTCCCATTCGCGATCGATCTGAATCGCTAGATAAATTTAAAATATTTAAGGTTGAAGTAGAAAATTAGCGTAATTTAAAAATTAAAGTAGTTAGATCAGATCGAGAAGAAGAATATTATGGGAGACACGTCCCTTATGGGCAAATCCTAGGTCCCTTTACTAAATTTCTTCAAAAAAGTAGCATAGTAACCCAATATTCGACACTTGGTAAACCTCAGCAGAATGGAGTGGTTGAGAGAAAAAATTGTATCCTTGTGGACATGATACGAAGTATGATGAGTCACTCTAGTTTACCAGTGAGTTTGTGGATGGAGACGCTAAAGACAGCTGCACACATACTAAATCGAGTTCCTAGTAAATCAGGCCCTAAAACCCCTTATGAATTGTGAACTAGTAGAAAACCGAGTCTAAAGTATTTATGTGTGTGGGGTTGTCCTGCTGAAGCCAAAATCTTCAATCCTCAAATTGGAAAACTAGAACCTAAGACTGTGAGTTGCCACTTTATAGGGTATCCCGATAGATCTAAGGGGTACTGCTTTTATTGTCCAGATCGTCATACTAAATTTGTAGAGACTAGGCATGCCGTATTCTTAGAGAATGATGAAATTAGTGGGAGCTTAGAGGGCAGAAAAATAGATATTGAGGAGATGCGGCCTTATATTCCATTGCCAATAATTCAAAAGACTATGGCTCATGTGCCTCAAATTGTTCCTGTTCCTGCTGAGGGTTCAGGGATTAATGATATCTCAGCTGAGGATTCTGGGAATGATGATATAGTTCCTGCTAATGAACCAAATGCAGCAGCAAATGATGAATCTCATCCGCCCACTATGGAAACTAATGATTCCCTAAGAACATCATAGCGGGTTAGGAGGTCTGCCATTCCGAATGATTATGTCGTATACATGAATGAAGATGTATACCATATAGGAAAGGTATCCTATTTTCTTCAAGGAAGCCATAACTAACATACATTCAGATAAATGGGTCGAGGCCATGCAAGATGAGTTAAAATCTATGAGTATTAAAGATGTCTAGGATCTAGTAGAAATTCCTGATGGAGTCAAAACAGTAAGCTGTAAGTGGGTTTACAAAACTAAGCAGGACTCTAAAGGGAACATCGAAAGATTCAAAGTAAGGCTTGTAGCAAAAGGGTTTACACAGAGAAAGATGATTGATTATAATGACACTTTCTCTCTTTTCTCAAAGAAAGATTCCCTTAAAATTGTTATGGCCCTCGTTGCTTATTATGATTTAGAACTACATCAGATGGACGTTAAAACCGTGTTTCTTAATGGTGACTTGCATGAAAGTGCATACATAGCTCAACCGGAAGGGTTTGCTGTGGAAGGCAAGGAGCATATGGGATGTCGGCTCAGAAAATCCATTTATGGATTAAAGCAAGTGTCCAGATAGTGGTATCTAAAATTTGATGAAGTCATTAAGAAATTTGGCTTTGAGAAAAATAAGGTAGATAATTGTATCTACATTAAAATTAAAGAAAGTAGATTCATCATCTTAGTGCTCTATGTTGATAATATCTTGTTGGCCAGCAGCGATAAGAATATGCTGCATGAGACCAAAAGATTCCTTTCATCTAACTTTAACATAAAGGATCTTGGTGATGCTTTTTACGTTTTGGGCATTGAAATTTACTGAGACAGGTCCAAAAGAGTATTAGAATTATATCAGAAGTCATACATAGACAGAGTGCTAAAGAGGTATAATATGCATAATTGCTCTGCCTCACTTGCTCCTATTGTAAAGGGCGATAAGTTTGGAACGTTCCAATGTCCAAGAAATCAATTATGGATTGATCAGATGAAGAAGATTCCTTATGCTTCAGCTATCGGAAGCATCATGTATGCACAAGTGTGCACTCGCCTTGACTTAATATTTATAACCGGGATGCTTGGCAGATATCAGTTAAATCCAGGAATGGACCACTGCAAGCTGTTAAGAAAGGCTTACGTTATTTGCATGGTACTAAGCACTACATGCTCACATATAAGAAGTCTGATGACCTTGAAGTTGTGGGTTATTCAGACGCTGACTTTGCAGCATGTATTGATACTAAGAAATCCATATCAGGTTATATCTTCACCCTTGCGGAAGGAGCTGTTTCATGGAAAAGCTCTAATCTCTTACTGCATCATCAACGATGCAGGCTAAGTTTGTGGCATGTTATGAGGCTACCGGACAGACGGTATGGCTTAACAATTTCATTCCCGGACTTAGAATGGTTTATAGCATATCTAAACCACTAACAGGATAGTGCGATAATAAGGCCGCAGTTTTCTATTCTAGTAACAAGTCAATTGGAGCTGCTAAACACATTGACATTAAGTATCATGTTGTGAAAGATAGAATCTAGGATCAAACTATAAGCGTGCAGCATACAAGTACTAATTTTATGTTTACGGATCCCTAACCAAAGGCTTACCACCCAGTCTCTTTCGAGAGCATGTTGCCGGTATGGGTTTGTTGGAAAACCTTTGATTCTGATTCTGGAAACGAGGACCATAAGAACAAAACCAACTCCTGTTAAGTTTAAGTGGCTGTCCTATCAAGATAGAATGATGCAATATAGATATTAGGGTTTCAGTGGCGTTTGTTGACCGCTATAACGCATTATCTTAGTGTGTTGTATTATTGAGAGTGGACATAAGTTAGCCTTTCGATCAAATGGGAGAATGTTAGACTTAGTGATCTTGGCTAACAGTAATCCCGAGTTTCATGGCTTATTTAGCTGCGCGTGAGTCATAAGGGCTAGCAACGTCCACGCGCTAAGCACATGCGCTGGCTACACGCTGACCACCGTGCGCGTCAGGCTAATGGCCATCATGCCATGATCGGAGGTGCCCCAACCAACCTTGGTTGAGGGTCCCCATCGCCCGCTAATATAAACTAAGGAATGCCAGCTCACGTGCACTGTTGCGACGTGAGCCAGACCCATCCCTAACACGGATCAATATATCATGCACAGGCGACACGAAGACCTTCTTCCTTCACCGACCGACCCTCTCTTGGTGATCTTCTCGTGGCCTAATCCGTGAGGTTAAGCTCAGCTTTAACCCTAATGGCATCGTCTAATCAAGGTTAGTATCTATTCTATTCCGCGTTATGTTAGTGTTCATGCTTAGACTAGTTTAATTGTTCAATTAGCTAAGTTCTAAAGTCATTAGTTTAGATCTAATGTTTAACACTTATAAGTAAAAAAACCTTTTTTACAGATTTTACTGCTACGGTGCGAAATGGTATTCCAAAAAGGAAAAGTAAAGCAGGTGCAATTGCTGGAATTGTGATTTGTGCTTTGGTCATAGGATTAGCAGCTTTTGTTGGAACCTTTATAAAGAAGAGAAGAAGAGTGGCACAACAGGAATAAGGTATTGTATATATCGATGTAGTAATTGGCACATCAAATCTTTCAAATGATATATTCTAATTCTTTCTCATGTGTCCTGAAAAAAATGCAGAACTGTATAACCTGGTTGGAAGGCCTAATGTCTTCAGTAATGCTGAACTGAAGTTGGCTACAGAAAATTTCAGTTCTGAAAACATTCTTGGAAAAGGCGGAGATGGTCCAGTCTATAGGGTTAACTACTCCCCCAAATTCACTCTCTTTAAATTATAACTGAACATTTACCTGATTTGGTACTACATGCAACTTTCTGGCAATCCTAGTTGGTTTATGCTCAAAACGAATATGTAACTTAAAAGTTCTCATTTTCACAGGGTATGCTACCTGATGGAAGAGTAATAGCTGTGAAACAACTTTCCCAATCATCCCATCAGGGGAAAAGCCAGTTCGTTACCGAAGTGGCAACAATTTCAGCAGTGCAACATCGGAACCTTGTGAAATTGTATGGCTGCTGCATTGATAGCAACACACCCCTGCTGGTCTATGAGTACCTGGAGAATGGAAGTCTCGATGAAGCACTCTTTGGTGCGCTCACTTCTACTCATCACCCACACCTGTTCATTGCCTTTGTGTTCTTCACCCTACAAGAATCCATTCGCATCATGAACCTTTAGGAATCTCATCTTCATTTTGGCATCGTTTTCAAGGCCTTATTTCTGAATGTGCAGGGAGCAGTAGCTGGAACCTAAACTGGTCCATGCGCTTCGAGATCACAATAGGCATTGCAAGAGGACTAACTTATCTTCACGAGGAGTCCAGCGTGCGCATCGTGCACAGGGACATCAAAGCTAGCAATGTCCTACTCGACGCCGATCTCACACCCGAGATCTCTGATTTCGGGCTCGCCAAGCTCTGTGATGACAAGAAGACTCGTTGTGTCACCGCGAAAATCGCCGGCACATTGTAAGTACATTTCATCACTGCCCAAATTCTGAGTGCACCTCTGAATCCTTTATCTGATTGCTCCATGCCTGACCTTTGTCAAGTGCCTATCTAGCACCCGAGTATGCGATGACTGAAAAAGCTGACGTCTTTGCATTCGGTGTGGTCGCTCTAGAGACCATCGCTGGTCGATCGAACACCGACCAATCCCTCGAGGAAAGACAAGATCTACCTCTTTGAGTGGGTAAGCTGATCAATCATCTTCCGTTTCTAACAAAAAGGCATAAAGTTCATCCTTGTCTATCCACTGTCAGTCTGTCACTGACTTGATCACTGACTGAAGAATGGTACTCCTATGTTGATGGACAGTGCTGGCGGTTGTATGAAAGGGATCAAGCGCTCGGCATGGTGGACCCAAGGCTCGATGGGTTCGACGGCGTGGAGGCCACCAGTGTCATCCTCGTCGTGCTCCTCTGGACGCAGCGCTCCCCTCACCAACGATGTCGAGGGTCGTGGCGATGCTCACCGGAGACGCCGAGGTGACCGAAGCTGCGACGAAGCCTAGCTACATCACTGAGTGGCAGCTCAGAGGCGTGAACAGCAGCTACGTCACCAGCAGCTACTCCGGTTCTACCACCGGCGAGTTCAGCGGGCAGAAGGAGAGGGAGACTGCTCCACTCACCCCGTCGCCGGCGATCACCGGAGTCATTTGACGAGGGAAGGTGAGCGCGGAATTAAAACTACTTGTTTCGGTGTGAAGCTACAAATGTGGGCACCCTACATAACTGGATAAGAACTTGTGATTTTTGTCCTTGTAACTAACGATGAGATGTTAATTTGTTGTTTGTATGCTCGAAGTATCACCATGATTGTGTTACGAAACTCGGCCCACGAACTCTAACGGAAATCCTGGCAAAGCACTATCTATAGAGGGATGTTCATTGTAGCAAATCTAATATGAATAATAAAGAATTATTTCTCTCTATATCTCTATGTTCATCTTTTTGTTCTTGCATCGAGTGCTCGAGGTACCTTGAACTACACCTCAAGCGTACCGACGAACTCCTAAACTACACCTGAAACCCTTGGTAGCAAGGGTTTCTCAACGCGTTATTAACACAAGAGACTCTGGTAGGTGACGAACGCGAAGATGAACCATAGGGAGAAGATGAAAGTGCAAAGATGATCCACAAGCGACAAACATAAGAAGGAGATCGAAAGTTGCACGAACCACACTGTTGGCATCGATCTGTCATCAAGCCGGTAGATCCTACGGTCTAACCAAACTGTCATACGCGATAGGCTTTGAATCCTTGCCACAAAGCTCGAACGATCGCACAAAAGATACTAGATCGGTAACGAAGCATTGATCCCATCCTTGAATTGAATTCCTAGGGTTTGAATATCAATCTTTTATCGAATCGCACCCCGAGCACCGCTGTCTCGACCCCGCAGTGTCATCCCTGGCCTCGGTTCTTGTAACTAGCCTCAAAGTTACGTCGCTGGCACCACCGTAGCGTATGAAGTGCCGCCAAGCACCGCCGCCTACCTCGGCCCCAAGTCAGCATCGCTCCGGCCTATCGCTGGCTGCCCGTAGCAGCGTGGCCTCCCTCGCGCTGGGTCGCGGCGTCGCGACGCACCCATAGAAGCACGAAGACCTGACCTCGTGTCTGATGTGCCACTCTGTATGCAGTCGTGCCTCGTAAAGGGCCGCCGCCGTGCGCATGAAGCCGCCGCCATGCGCCCCGCCGCGTCCACTGCCCAGGCCCTGCGCTCGTGCCGCACTTGCCGCGTCCACCGCTCGCACCGCCACCGAGTAACCCCCTGCAGCGCCGTCGCCACCATGTTAAATAGGCCGGATGAGCAAGCAGGCCGCCCTCTCGTAGGCATGGGCAAGTATGGGCCAGCTGGGCCGCTGAAGGCCCCCCATGCCAGGGCTGGGTAGGAAAGAAAATAGAAAAGGGAAAAGGAAAAGAAGGGGCAGCTCGGCCTGCGGGCTTAGCAAGCTAGGCCAAATGAAAAGAAAAGAAGGAAAAAGAAAAGGGACAGCTCGGCTGGGCAGTGAGAAGGCCTAGTAGGCCGGCCCGGAGGAGGGACAGAAAAGAAAAGGAAACGAAAAAGTAAAAAAAAGGAACCTTTTTATTTAATATTTATTTAAATCTTTTTTGGAAATACTCGTAGGAAAATTAAATTTACAAAAATAGGCACCGGTCACCCCGTTCCCAGGTGATCGCTCCATTCTCGGGCGATAGGTCATATGACCATTAGGGTGGTAACGGTCTGAGAGGGAGCCGTTGCGGTGGGGCCCACCTATAGCCCGAGTATAGGGTGATTGCGGTGGGCCCACCTATCGCCCGCCTCACGGGGTTAACGGTCCGTTACCGTGCCCGTTACCGTGGTTACGGCCATTGGATAGATCGTCCGGGAATGGGGCGGCCGGCGTCTATTTTTGTAAATTTAATTTTTCTACGAGTATTTCTGAAAAAAGATTTAAAATAAATATTAAATAAAAAATCCAGGTTGTCTTGGGGAGGAAAAGAAAAGAAAAAAATTTGCAGGCCAGTGCATTTTTGCAAATAAGATCTGGGAATTGTAAAGAAACACATAAAATTTTTCTAGAATAGATAATTTTGCAGAAAAAGCTATTAGATTTTTGGAAATTACACAAAGCATTTTCTAAGGTTAACAAAATTTCACAAAACCCCGTAGGAATCTAGGAAATTGCAAGAAGCTTTTTCATGTGACAATGAGAATTCTGTAAAAGCCCTTGGAATTTGCTGAAACGGTAGAAAATGCATATTCTGGCATAAAAGCACACCGGGATTTTGAATTTTGATCCCATTGTTGAATTTGAAGCTTATTTAATTTATGTTAATTACTTTTCTGCAATTATGTCTTGAATTTGCTGCTTTAATTATCAGTTTATGCAAGTTTATTGTTTTTATATAATGAATTGGTAATGGCACGTCGAAATATTGGATATACATGAGAATTTATGAATTATAGTCTGTCTAGCACCATTCTTTATTGGATTACACGTAGTAATCATACGAAAAAATTTAGAAATATGAAAATGTTAGACATGTCAACCGTGAATTTAAGGAACTGGCAATGCATGGCTAGAACAATCTCACTTGGACATTGGACGTTAAAATCATACTCGGTAGCAAGAAGCTCTAGGCACATTTCACCTCAGTGCATTTCAACGTGCTCGTAGCTATTGTCAGGACACTTACATGAAGTATGGTAAACCGATTAATGTTGTTGAGTCATGGAGCAGCTACTAGAAGAGAAAAGCTCATTCATTAAAAGGAGGAAAGAAGGACAAAAATGAAAAGAAGTCGCCCTAGAAAAGAAAATCCACTACCTAAGAGAAGGAAAATAACAAGAAGCACAAGCAATCCATGTGGCAAGTGTGGCATTTAGAGGCACGGATTAAAGATTCTTCGCAAACCTAAATATGTAATCACAGCTTATCTAACCAAATAAGAGGGCAAAGTAATAACAAAGGCTCACCTCATCACGGCAGGCACAAACGACCTCATGGAAGAGAACACTCATGTAGAGACATCCTCTAGCTCGCTCTGCTTGAGCATATTGCAGACACACATAAAGTGGATAAAGAAGAAAGATCCCGACAAACAGCATTGAAGCTGAAGCAAATGCATACTTTGCATAATCTACTAAGTGCGTGAATAGCATTTTTAGGCCTCCCCCCTTAGATTATGGTTCCTAACAGATATTGTATGCACTTTAGCAATAATGAATTAAAACTCTTGAAGAGCAAACTATTCTAACAAAAAATTGAAGCTCAAGGAGAGCAAACCTTAATTCTCATGATTACTTATGCATTTATTATTTATTTCAGTATATTTGAACTACATAAAGTATAAATCATGCCATTACCTAATTGCAATTATGTATACAACTTACGTAACGCCCTTTGGAGGAATGAATTGTTGGTTGTGGAACAAAAAATAGCATTTTAAGAGAGACCAGATACTCCAGTCGATCTTGAGGAACGATTGTAGTATTCGGAGAATTGCAGACAGTGATTCATGTATAGCAGGCTTACAAACATTCGTAATTATATTGCCTATGGGTAATATATCAGCACTTGAAGTAGCATTGCTATACCTATAATCCACTCAGACTCTCTTATGTTTCAATGATATCCATGCAAATCAATTTCACGTAGAAACCAATGAACAAAATAGAATATAAAAGGATATTTATGCATTGTGAAAAAGTCGAATGTTAGAAATTTATATTAGAGAAAAATTACCCCATTTGAATCTAGGATATACTACACTATAATATGTGCATCCGAAGTGTATAGTTCCTTCGATAATACATGTAGAAGCTCTGAACTCTTCCTTCTATGGCATTGTGGACTTGCCATTTTAGTCTTAGAATGATGAGGAGCAAAATAATCAACTTACAAGGTCATAGTTTTAGTGTTAAAAATTTTCCTTAACATCATGAAGATTTTTGTGTACCTTACATGTGTCACCAGCAAACTAATAACTAGGCACTCTTCTATTAAAGTGAACATTGAGATTCCTCCTTTCTAAGAATGAATCAAGGGGATGTTTAATTTGTGGCCGAATGCAACCCTTATTAGGGCAATTTAGGTACTTTATGATGCTCATTCATGCTTTCTCGAACTAGTCAAATGTATGCTTACTCTCTATGAGGAACTATGTATTTGCAAAGTTGATCTCGTAGATTATAAGAATTTAGAATACATTCCCTGACCACCATGTCAAGTCCATTACAATAGGACAATGCTAAAGAATTTACTTCAAAAGCACCTAATGATTATTGTATTGCACTGCGAATTAAAATAGAGCACTCAGTACATCATGTCCACACGTAGAATAGGCCAGAAATGGCATTAATTAAAAAATCATATTTTTACAAGGCTACACTTGCAGAGTTGTAATTTATCGAATACAGGACATAAAGTCCTATAAGCAGGCCTCATCAATTAGTGCAAATGGACACATAGTCCCACAACATCCAACTAGTGCAAGGGATCATAAGAAAAATATCCCATGTTTAAATGCATGGTTTATATATATCTATACCACACTGGCAATGAATATAAAAATGAACGTGGATTAGTTCTTGTCACTAGGGGGAGGAATAGAACCCCTGAAAGAACAATGTTGGGAAATCACGCGGATAACCACAAATATACCCTTGTATGACCCTGCACTAGTAAAGCAAATGAAGAAGTATAGAAGGCATTTTGAAGAAAATTTAGCACTACGATACTATCTAATCATTTTTGTAATTTGAAAAGCGTGATCAAGTCGTATTACCCGCAGTAATGCACCAGAGAGGGTTGAAATACCATAAAAGAGCCCTCGTACCGTTCAAAGGCCTTGAAATAAATGAACAAAAAATGTGACTTCTCAAATCCCAAAGTATCTAGAGACGTCTAGAAAAAAAAGGATAAGAGGGCCTGTCACAACCGATCACAAAAATGCCCCAATAGAAAAAAAGGGGAGCCAGTTCAGACCTGGCACTGGAAAGCGGCCTGCTAGCGAGGCAATTCCAGATTTGAATATTCCATTGAAGGAAGCCGTTGGTAAAAATGTGTACACACACGTAGATAAAGAAAACTAAATAAACTTGCTTCCGTGATGGAAAATAGCGGCGAAGAGCAAGTAGAAGTAGACGAAGCACCCTAAAGAAGAAATGACCATAAATTATGTATTAGCAAGGAAATCTATGAATGGAGCAACAGCCAATGTCGACATAAATTTTACAAAAAAATTGCCACTATTATTGAATTTAATCCTAAATTTGCATCTCTCGCAGACTATGAGAAAAGACTGTATTAGGAAGAATGAAAGAAGGCAATTAACACATAAGCTGTATCTCTAAGCAAAAGAGAGGTGGTAGGGCCCATAAGCTGCATGTCTCCCCATATAAATGGGTATTTTTGTTTTAAAAAAATATGAAGTGGTACGGTACAATGCACGGCTGGTCATTTAAGGTTTCACTCATGAAGAAACCTATTCCCTAATCATGGGCGAAATTATGTTTAGATATTTAATCTCATTGGTAGTGCTCAACTTGAGGTTGAAAATAAAAATTGAAAATGACTGAATATATGCATGGAGACTTGGGTTTGGACTTGTGTATGTAGATATATGAAGTATCGTTGTCCTGAACCAAGACAGAGCAAATAGAAATCTATATAGTGTAACTCTGAGAGTCACTATACGGACTGAAGTAAAGAAATAGAAGAAGCAAGCTCTTACTTGAGGTATGAGTTTATAAAACCAATGATTTCTTAGGCTTGCAGCTCGAGCATATGCTTGAAAGAATTTTGATACATCAGTCAACCTATACCCATGAGGTGTTGGAAACATTTGGTTTTTAGAAGGCATACGCTTCAAAATCCCCAATGGTCGATATGTTTTTGTAAACAAATCATGACCCGTTCAGACCTAGGGATGAGGGGGGACAAAGTCTTGGAACCTAAAGTTCCATACTTAAGTGCAATTGGAGCGATTATGTACTTTGTCAATGGCACACGACTGAAAATAGCATTTGTCGTTAAGTTGCTAGCTCAGTACAGTGCAGAGTCATGAAGAGGCATTAATTTGGGATTGTTCTCTTCAGCTCATCTTCTTATGTTAACTCCTTATCTTCAAATCAAAAATTCAAATGCTTTGGCTTTATAGTCCGATCTTTTTTGTCTCGAAATGAAGTGCACCGAAGTTTCAAGGCTACCTTAAGAAGCTATTGAAGTTCAGTTCATAAGAAAATAAGAAGATAAGATAGACTGAAGGGAACACCCCATAAGGATATCCTTCGCTACCTCTGAAGAAGACTTGAATATGAATTTAAATATGAATATGTTTTCCTATGTGGTGGAACTGCATTCTTATAGAAGTCGTCTAAGTAGACACTCGTGTCAACGTCGACAAACTACATGAAAATCATAGCCTTGAATGAAGTCTCTTGTAAATATTCATGGCTTCAAAGAAGAGTATTCCACATCTTGAAATCATGTGGATTGAATTTTGAATTAACCCCACTATCATATACGAAGATAATGAAGCTCATGTTGCTCAAATACAAATAGACTATGTAAAGAGCAATTTGAGGAAGCTCATTAAACCTCAAATTCTTCTTTGCTCATGAAATGTATAAGACGAATGAAAATGAATATTCAGCATAGAAAGTCACATGGAAATCTTGTAAGTTTATAAATGAAGACTTAGAGGATTGCATAATTCAGGGTGAAAAAGTTCACACGCTTTAAATTAAATCTTGAGCATGAAGTTCAAATACCCAATATAGTGTCAAAGATTACAAAGTAGAATTGGGTGGGGTTGTCCTCTTTTTCCTATACGTGCGTTTACATAGAAGTTTCTCACATGAGATTTTTAACAAGACAATTCAAGCAACACACAAGCGTCTGTCATGTACTCTTTCTCTAAGAATTTTTTTCATTGAATTTTTATGGAGTTTTAATACGGCATATGCATTTCGTGGCTAGGTCTAAGGAGGTGTGTTAGGAAACTCGGCCTACGAAGGGCCCAATATGGACTCTAGCCAAAACCCCAGGAAACCACTATATATAGAGAGGGATATCCATTGTAACAGATCTGATGAGAATACTAAAGAATTGTTCCCCTCTACACCTCTGTGTTTATCTCATTGTTCTTGTTTGCATCACTGAGCACATCAAGAAACCACTAGACTACACCTGGTAGTAAATGTTCCTCGACAGGTTGTTTCAGTGCCTAGGCGAGAGGGGCACACTGGTACAAAAAACCATATCACTGGCGGTTCTCGAACCGCCACTGATTAAGCGACAGTGATAATATGGGATTATCACTAGCGGTTCTCAAACCGCCAGTGATAGTAGTATCACTAGCAGTTCTTTGAGTGAATCGCCACCGATGAGGGTGTTCAAAAACGCGATTTTAGACAGTAAAATTTGACTAAAGAATATTATTTTGATCTAAATAGCACTCCTACACCATCTACCACCGCGTATATAGGCTTAGTACTTTTTTCATACGAAATTTAAACTACGTATAACTAGGATTCGAACTCAGGACCTCTTGCCTCTAACCTAGCGCTTCTAACCATCTTACCCATTAGCACCTTTTAACATATATAGGATATGCATATCATTTAGGCCTTGTTTTCTAAATCTTTTAATAACTTTTTGACTATACAAATGACGTTAAATAGAAAAGTTTTCAACTGCAAAGTTGTATATCTTGTGGAAGGCTACAGTTTTAATGTAAAGATTGTTTCTGTCCGACTTCATTTGAGTAAGTTATAAATTTTTAAAATTATAATAATTATTTAGGCATCTATATTGCTTCAAATAGAAAACATATCAATTACAAAGTTTTAGATCTCGTCGAGAGCTATAACTTACATATAAAGTTTATTTCCATCTGAGCTCGTATAAAAAGTTTATGAAATACAGAAGATCTAAACGTTCTAAAAATTACTTTCACTGGCGGTTCTTTTAGAGAAAAGAACCGCTAGTGATACTTTCACTATCACTAGCAGTTCAGAACCGCCAGTGATACTTTTACTATCATTTTTTTTTATAGAATTGCCCGTGATAGTGAAAGTATCACTAGCGGTTTTAAGACTGAACCGCTAGTGATACTTTTACTGGCGGTTTTCTTATATAACCACTAGTGATAGGTTCACTATCACTGACAGTTCGGTATCACTGGCGATTTTTTCGGGTTTCTGGTCAAGACGGAGCAGAGCAGGTCATATCACTGACGGTTCTAAATAAATTCGCCAGTGATGAAGGGTCAAGAATGAGCATTTTTGTAGTAGTGGCAACCGCTTAGGACGGTGCCCTAGGTGCCCTAGATCCATGTGTATAATTGTGTGTGTATATATATAGTGTATATACAATAAAAAATTATAGTTAACTTTGCAATAATTTATCTTACCTTCTGGAGTTCTGGCCTCTACCCCAACACGCTTCGACACTCGGCATACACGGCTCCATGGAGAGAAATGTGCCTAGAACACATAGAGGAGCCATTGATAGATTTTAATATAAATTCTTCTAGAAATTCATAGAACTTTTCCGTGGTTTATGTCGAAGAACAACCTAACGAAGAATTAGATGGTAGTAATGATATAAGTCTGTATGAAAACTTGGCTAGTTCACAAAATTTGGATACTTACATTCTTTTGAGCTGAAACTGATTTGCTGCTTTTTGACCAACGACTGGACTCCGAGATTTTCGATAAGCAATTGAGATTGCAGAACTTGTGGCTCAACTCAGCTTTGAGAAACACGCCCAAATTGGATACTTGCCTACACGGTTGCTCTCTTCCATTATTTTATCTTAGAATGATATTCTAGTTTTCTTACTTATTAATAATATTGTACAATGGTCCATGTCAGCCGTCTCTAATCCTTGCCATATTGGACAAAAAATGATGTGGATGAGAGAGATAATGCATAGAGAGTTGAGCCGTCTCTTAATCTAGAGTCGGCTCTAGCACGAGAATTAAGAAAGATTGTGCGTGGGAAGAAGCTGTCTACTCATAAATGAGCTGTCTATACCGTCTTATGGGTTGTCTATAACGCTGTCTATAAATGACATGTCAACCTGTTATATACAACCACTGTCTATACTATTATACATGTCCTTAGAGTGTCATTGATCAATAATCTATTGGAATAATGGTCTTTACTTTTGTCTCACCTAGGTCTCCGAAACGTCAGTGTGATAACTGATTACCACCGATTAGTTGCAAACTAGTGCAGCTCCCACATGTCTACCTGTACTCGATCTTGTTCGTGATTCATCCAACCTTAAGCCACGTGTTCACACTTAATTTTTGAATTAGTCGATACTATGGAAACTTTAGAAATCGGCTTGGACCTGATGGATATACGAACCAAAAACAGATGCAAAAGGAAGTCCAAATCGGTTAGCCGATACTATGGCAACTCCTAAAAATCGGCTTGGGCCTGGTGGAAATACGGGCCAAAAACATATGCAAAAGAAAGTCCAAATCGACCAAAACGGATATGGCAAGAAGAGTCCCAGTCACATTGATGAAAAGTTCAAGTCGGCTTAGTACAGATATATTAGGAAGTATTAGATATAGATAAGATATGAAGTTGAGTTTGTATAGGACATAAGAGTAAAGTGTCTTAGTCGGATTAAGTCTGAGGTCTATATAAATACTTAGCCCCTGGGCGTGTAAAGAATCATCACATCAATACAACATATCCATTTTTTAATTGTCTTTACTTTTCGTCGTAATTAGAGCAGTTTCATTGTATTTTGTTTTCGATCGACTTGTTGCACATCGCCTTTCGTTTGGCTTCAAGGTACAATCCCACGTGAGTACTATCTCAGTTAAGTCCGATCTTCTCGCTTGATTTATCGCGACACTATCTTAGTTGATATTGTTGCGCATCGCCGTTTCAAATAAGGGTTGATTCCACCCTCCTTCTACTGATCAACACATTTGTTGGCAGTAGATTGTTTACCCCTCGTTCTATCGGCTTGTAGCTTTCTATTTGTCGATGGTCAATTTATCTCGTTCTATTGGATCGATTAACCTGCTAATCTAGCCGATAGTCTATTTATCCCTCATTCTGTCAACTTTAACTAGACGATCAAATCGGCTAGTTGATAGTCTGTTTACATTTTCATATTTATTTTGATTATATAAAATAATTTGAAAGCTCCAATGGACAAAACAACAAACATATTGATTTTAGAAATTACTAGAAAACTCTGGAAAATATTTTATAATGATAAAAACACAAGATACAAATCTTGGAAATCTTTATGGTTTTGTTTTATTCATAGATTTATTTAAAAATTCAAATAAATCCATTAATAGGAAATAGCTTTAAGAAAATCATTGAAAATATGAATAAACCGTTAAGGTTCAAATAATTTTTATAAAAATAAATTTTATTAGTTAGAGACCTTGACTTCCACAAAAATGGTTGTCAAGTTTTATAAAATCATACCAAATCTTTTATTAGAAATTAAAATTTAAGATAATTTATGGAAAAATTTTCAAGGAGCTCTTTTTACAAAAAGTTTTTTAAAGTTCAAAATTTTACGATGTTACACTATTTCTATTCGTTCTCATTTAGTCTTCTTACTAGCCGATATCCAGATGAACCAATCTCGATCTCCATCCAGCTAACTCAGTGGGCTATGATCGGAAGCTATCCTTCTATCCTTCTATGTTGCCATCCATAATGTTGAGGGAAAGACGAGGAACGTCTAGGTTCACTATGACGAATGGGTCAAGATCTCCTATCGGATGTAAGGTGTATGTGTGAGACAAATCAGAGATCGGAAAGAATACCTGGCACATTTTCGCTAAGATGAAGAAGACGGAGCAATTGGCTAAGTATGGAGGAGAAGATGAGCCAATGATAGGACAGAGTAAGCTGATTGCAGAGAATGAGAAGATTTGGGAGCATGCGAATGAAAGAGACAACAGCGCTATTTGTAAGAGGTAAAATCGAGGAGGTTAACCGTTGGGCACAGTGAAACCCTAACGAGCGAAATAACGAGGAAGTCCCTAGAAAACTAACGGTCGGCTAAAGAAGAATACGGAAGGTCAAGGGCAAAATAGAGAAGGGAGAAATATGCGGGTGAAGCCGATATGACAGAATTTGGGGACATGTTTCTCATATCCCAAAATTAGGAGGCATGTGTTGATACCTAATTTTGGAATTAGCCGATACTATGGAAACTTTTAGAAATCGGCTTGGGCCTGATGGAAATACGGCCTGAAAACAGATGCCAAAGGAAGTCCAAATCGGCCAAACCGGATATGGAAAGAATCGGATATTGACGAAGAGTTCGAGTCGGCTTAGTACAGATATATTAGAAAGTATTAGATATAGATAAAATATGAAGTCGAGTTTGTTTAGGACACGAGAGAAAAGAGTCTTAGTCGAATTGAGTCTAAGGTCTGTATAAATACCTAGCCCCTGGACATGTAAAGAATCATCACATCAATACAACATCTCTACTTTTACCTGTCTTTATTTTTCGTCGTAATTACAGTAGTTTCATCGTTTTTTGTTTTCGATCGACTTGTTGTGCATCGTCTTTAGATCAGCTTCAAGGTACAACCTCAGGTAAGTACTATTTCGGTTAAGTCCGATCTTCTCACTTGGTTTATTGAAATACTATCTTAGTTCATATTGTTGTGCATTGCCATTTCATCTAAGGGTTAGATTTCACCTTCTTTCTACTTATCAACACATTCGTTGGCAGTAGACTGTTTATCCTTCGTTCTATCAGCTTGTAGTTTATTATTTGTTAATAATCTGTTTACATCATTCTATTGGTTTGATTAACCTATTAATCTAGCCAACAGTCTGTTTATCCCTCGTTCTATCAACTAAACGATCCAATCAGCTAATTGGTAGTCTGTCTACCCTCTTTCTACTACTTTGTTGATTTCATTGGCTTAGTGGTAGACTGTTTATCCTATTGAATCTATTGGTTTAGATCTAATCTAAGCCGATAGTTCGTTACCTTTTATCATGTTCGGATCTGCTTCTAAGTGTTGCAGGTTTGTTATATTATAGATCCAATCGGCTATCTGAAAGCTGATTGCGTCTTCTCTTGCCGATTGTAGATCAAATTGGCTGGTACGCATTGAACCCAACTTGCGATGCTATGGGGGATTCTACTCTGTAAGCCCATGTGTGTTAGCGCTGAAGCCAACTTTTTGCGTTAACACCACGGAACGTATACATCACCTAATTTGAACCACAAGACAAGAACTAACAAGACTTGGATGCTATGTGTAACATCCTGACTTTGGTGAGTTACAAATATTTTTTTTAACTTAATTAATTGTGAAAACCCACTCCATGATTTTCCCTTAATTTAGAACCCCTAAAAATCAATTTTCTAATTAAACTAGAACACTAAAACAATTTAATAAGATAATATAATGATGAACAGTGCTTGATAAATTTTTCATAGCTTCCAGATGCTTCAGAGTATTTTTTAGAATTTTCTCAGATTTTTCTGAAGTGATTTGGTATTTTTAACCATTAGAAAACACTAAATAACCTTTCTGTAAGGGAAAATTGGGTTTTTATTTCTTTTCGGGATAAAAGGCGACGTGGCGCAATCCTAGGTGCTGCTGCATACATGTGCGCATTGCGAGCCATTGGATGCCACTTATTCTAGCGAAGGGGTATGCGCGAATTGGGTGCGTCGATTAAGGCGACGCGGCCGCTTGAGAACCGTCGAATGTCACGACCGTCGTCCTCATCTCAGCACCGGAATCGGAGGTGATGGTTGCGCCGCCGCGGACCGGGCCTAGGCGTCCATACCATTCTGGGGCTTCTCGACCCTATATAAAGGTCAGGATGGCTGCGCTAGGGTTCATAGAAGCCGCCGCCGGCATCGATTCGGACCGAGGAGGACAGAGTCGCCGGGAATCGCCAAAGGGGTGATTCAGGTTCGCAAATTCCTGCGAGCAATTGCGCCGTCATCGGTGAGCTCTAGCCCCTGATCCTTGGTCCACAGTTTTCTTTCGTCCCTGCGATGCTCACCGTGAGCTTGGTCAGGCCAGAGAAGCACCGGAGAGCCATCACCGTTGAGGTTTGCGCTGCTACCGCCATTGGAGCTCGCCAGTGCCATCTAGAGGGTTTTAGCTTTGCGCATTACATCGGTAAGACCTCTGGTAATCTCTAGATCGTGATTCTAGGGTCGATCGAGCTTGGGGAGGTTTGTAGATAGGTTTTCCATGTTAAGCGAGCTCCACCGTAGCTCATTACTGGTAGTCGCCGGACGGGGCTTTTGGTCCCAGTAAGTGCGCGAGGTCAAGAGCTACCCATAGAGCCAAATGGCATGCGATTTGGTGCTCTGGAGCGCCAGATCGAGCAACTCCGGCGAAGCGCCGCCGTGCCGGTAAGGTCGCTGCCATGCGCCGAGGTCGCCGGGGTGGTGCAGTGACGTGGGTCACTTGTGGCCGTCGGATTCGAAATGTGTGACCCAGATCCAAGCAGGATCCGATCTGTTCGAAGAGGAGAGACTGATAGGTTGGGCCCACATGTTAGTGAGAGAGAAGGATTGTGCGCGTAGGCCGCGTGGGCTTAGCTCGCCATGGGCCACGAGGCTGACAGTGGGGCCCACCTGCTGGTGCGGTGTGCAGTGGACTTTTAAAATTAAGATTTAATTCTGGAAATTGTTTATTTGTTTATAAATTTGTTTAACTTGTAAAATTCATATCTTTTAATCCAGAAGTCCAAAAATTACCATTCAAGTCTCTAAAAATTCAAAAAAATGAGATCTATCTGTGTATGAATTTTAAATGATTTTTTGAACATTATTTACTGCTGTTTATTATTTCTTTGTTATTTGCTATTTATTACGCATAGAAACGACTGTTTGGGAAGGAGTTCTAGTTGAAGATTTTGCTGCAAAACCAGAGTGGGAGTGACAGCAAGGTAAGTTACACATATCCTTAATCATACTGAACCCAATTGCAAATAAAATGAATTTGATTTATAAAATTTCATGGCTATATTTAATATATTTTATTGGGATTTAGTTATTCCAATTTGAATCATATCAATTTCCTTTGTTACTGTTGTATAACTTACTTATTCCTTTGTAACTGTCGTCAGCCTAGACCAGACAGACAAATTTTGGGGCACCCCATAAGCAAGCTTGGGGCTTAGCCATGGGGATGCTCCGGGTGAAGGGGATCTAAAGCAATGGAGAGCCTTGGGGAATGAAGATGCCAGCCAAGATTAGGTTTGCTTTATTAATTTAAGGGATCTCTCCTGGTACATGAGCCCTTGGGACTGGTTATATGGGCGAGATGGGAGGTTGCTTTCTCATCATGCCCTCCCACCTACTCTTTTTACAGGGGCATTCTTGCCCATTTACAAATTTGGGCAGCTCATGGGCTTGCCTTTACAACTCATCATCCCTATCCTCCCTTAGCATTTAATTGATAGCTTTTATTCCCGACAAGCCTAAGGGATGGGGAATCCTACACCATCTCTACAATAGTAACTTAGTTCATCATCATTTTAGTTTGATAATGGTGATATCATTTGGGATGGTGGTCGTTATTGTTTTGCTTAGTCATTGCACGTTACTTGGGAGAATTAAATTAATATTGACTAAGGAGACTTATGAAACTGAGAGTAAAAGTATGTGTTTCATTTTATGTGAGGAAGACATGTGTTGCTCTTATGTGATTGCTTTCATGTGTTGCAATTTGTTAAACAACCTAGGTGGTTGTTTTGACTAAGGCAAGTGGCACTGTGTGTCGGTGAAGCCTGTGTGGCTAGGCTAAGAGGCAAATTTAGATGGAAATCTTGCCTTATTTACCCTAATGACTTAGTCTTGTAAGAGCATGCCAAGCAAACTACAGTACAAACCATGAGCTTGACTTCGGTTAAGTCTAGCAGTTAAGTTACTAAGTGTAGACTTATGGTACCTCAGGGCAAACTAGGTAAGAACTGCTTATGAGGGTTCTTTAGGGGAGATGTGCTGCTTATGAGTGCCATCATCCATTCGATGCTGCTGTACCAACTGTGTGTGGCCCAGTGGTCCAGATATTTGGCTCTAGGTGGTGCAGTAGTCATCGAGAGAGCCACTTACTTAAATTTAGTCTCGTGACTGTTGGGTTACAAATGTCTCATTCCTAGCCAGGGGCTAAGATATGAGTATCTTATGGGTAAAGGTGTATAACCTCTGCAGAGTGTTAAAAACTATTTGAATAGCCATGTTGTCGAACATGAACAAATGCTTGGTTATATTTGAACAGGATATAGTGTTTCAAATACAATGGTGGGTTATCACTAGATGCTGTTGGGTGCAGTATCAGGTTTTGTGCTAGGATTAGGTTGTGTGCCATTGCTTATGGATCAAATGTTATTTATCAAATGATTTACTTACTTGTTTTTGAATCTATTATTCTATTATGTCTTTGTTAAATGCTATTTACTGCAAAATAACAATAAGACCTATTCTTTGTACTAATCTTGTATATAGTGGTAGGAATCCATTATTCTACTGTGTGTGATTTGCTGAGAATTTCACAACTTCTCGTATTTGCAAACTCTATTTGTGGGCTGCTTATTCCAACGAGTAGAAAAAGGAGCTGAAGAATCATCCCCATTGTTCGAGGATAACCTACCTAGAGGTGATTAGCTGGACGTGCTTTCCAGTCAAAAGCCTGTGGCTCTTGATGGGACTTGTACTTTATTTATTTTCCTTACTAGCTGCAATAATATACTCTGATGACTTTGTTATTTGGCCCTGCGAGGCATTGGATCTTATTTGTAAAATTATTTGAGGTTACTTTCAAGTATTTTTATTTCGATGTGCTGTGATGATATCCACTGATGAAATCATTTGTGTTTACTAGAATTGATTCTTGACTAGTGATGCATAAGGGATACCAAATTCTCAATTTAGGGTCCCAACACTGTGCATTGTATTTAAGGATACTTTACGCTTGTATAAGGATTTTTTTATCCGTACCAGTATTATTTGATGTGCTCTAAGATTTATACAAAGAAATATGCATAAAGTTTGGATCACATCGAGAGAAAAAAAAATCCTTTGGCAGCTTAAAGTCCGTGCTGTATTTGTTGCGAGCCAAGACTCTGCATCGAGTCATCGACACGCTGCTCTGAACTGTGACAGTACCATACGTGCAGAGACTCCGGGACCAGCGTCTCTGCGACCCCTGCGTATACAGTTATACACTGCGACCCCTGCGGCGCCGGTCGACCTGACTGGAGGATTGAAGGCCGCAAGTCGCCGTCGTCGTCGTCAATGGCGGCCGTGCCACGAGCCAGCCAGCCAGCACGCAGGCACTGCGCTGAATCGCATTTCATCCCGAGCTGACAGCAACGCGAGCGTATGCTCTCCTTCAATTCGATTCGACAGCTCAATGGCCTCCTTCCTCTCCAGCGGCACGGCACGTGGCCATCAATGCCGGCGCGGCTCCTGTCGGCCGGCCGGCCGCCGGCGCGAGGCCAGGTCGCATGTCCGCAAGAAGCACGGCGGTCTACGCCGCATGCTCTTCCGTTTCCTCTCCAGATCGATCTCACCTGCAACTTCTCGCGTCGCATGCACTTCAATTCCACACTGGTCGATCTTCCCCCAATGGGAGTGCAAGAACCGCTTCGATGAAATGCCCACCACATCGCAAGCTCGACCGCGACGCGCGCTCCTAGCTTCTCGTCATCTTCTCCGACAACGACGACACGAGACGTCAGACGGTCCATGGGTATGATTATGAACTGGAGCCAGCCATTGATGCCACTGAAGCTGCTCGTACTGATGGCGAATGGTAATGGCGATCACACATGACACAGGCGGCTGAATGGTCCATGCTGCCACTGTCACTGCTCACGCAACAGGAAGCCGCGCCAGGCGTAACAGAGCATCGATCGATGCATGAGAGAGGCGATGGCCAGAGATGGCACATGAGCAAACCTGCGATTCAGTGTACCCGCAGTCTCTCTCAGATCATGAGGCCGGTGCAGTGATTCAACTCTCAGTGTTGAGCCAAACGGAATGGAATGTAGCTGGCAGTGGCATCATCAAGATCATGACAGCCAGCACGCCATGATGGCGAACTGGAAGCAAACTGGGATGCCAGGAATCTGACTATCTGAGTGCCTAATTACTTAATTAGCATGCCTGGCAACCAGCGATATGAAGAGGGTATTTCACGTCGTGTAGCTCGTGCCCAAAAAAAAGCAATTTTTACCATGCTAGATTGCTAGTGGTATAGGATGACCATACATTTCATATCTGGCTTCCTCGACGCCGTGCACGGCCTGGATCCGCCTTTTGTTGGTTCCAAATCTTAGAGGATTGTTAAACTTCAGTTACTTTGGAGTACGTACCCAGATAGAATAAGACAAGCACATTAAGCTCGGGCTGATACTCAGCGATTGATACTCGGAAGAAGGTCTCTTTGTTTATAGATCATTATACATGTCATCATAGGTCCTGAAGAAATACATCAGGATGATCGGCCCGACACTCCCGCTGTCTTAGAAATTTTCTCATATCCAGAGCCCGAAGCCTTTCAGATAGGTTTTTCAAGTCGTGTACGACCTATACTGCGTACACCTTGTATTATATATACTCTCATGGAAGGGGGAGGGCATTGATAGGCACAGAGATCCAATCACATCACAATAACACAAACGCATACATGTGACTGGAGTAAGGTTATTATCTCTTTTAGATAGGCCCGAACCAGGATAAGTCTCTGTGTTTGATCTACTCTTCATCTCGGCGACTCAACGCATCTACAATGAAAGCCCTTTGGCAAAAAGGGGTTGTCTGGTCGCTCAATCAACAAGTAAGCTTGGTGGGAATCTGTTTTCCAATCGTCGATAGTTGGCATGATCTATGGGAAAGGATAGATCCTTTACCGAAAGAATCCTGGAGATGTCAGACATCTAGTGTTTACCTATCTACCGTGTTGTCTCTGACCAGTGCTACAACCGTCGCGATGGAGCAGACTCGAAGTATGTTCCCAAGCCAGTTCCGTTCCAAACCTTGCCGGAACAAATTTCTCCTACGTTTGATGAGGATAATGGCGAGCACTATGTTGGCTAGATACCCTGCATCACATAGAACACAAAGAGGAGTCGCGTCATACGAAAGCTTGATGATGACCCCTTATACCCCCTCTGCAGGCAGATGCGTCAACATAGCTACCAGGGCAATCGCCAACTCGAGGAAGAAACTTCTGAAGTGGCCTCATAGCATGCCTATGACGCCGCCCGAGCTTGCTTTGAATCCTCTATGGAAAAGACCCTAGCGAGCATCAAATAGAGCGCAAGGGGCAGGCCTCACAAAGATACCTGAACACCTCCGCCTTTGCCAATCTGGGCATCGGATGCCCAATCTGGGGATCGACACCCTTTGGATTCCATTCCCACAAGGCAAGAAAGGTTACGAGTACTAGCAGTGGTCATGTGCGAGCTCACGAACAAACCCAGGCAGGAAAACCAGGGAGCCACGGGCATTGCCGTTACGAAAGATCTCGAGAGACTAGCCGCTAATCTAGCCCTACCACACTACTCGAACAAAGAGGATTCGAAGGACGTGCTTAGGAGTGTATTCAGGGGGGCAGGCTGACTCTTACAGCGGTGAATCCTAGAGCGTTACCCAAGAGAGCAACGACCGTCGGCACCATGATCGAGCAGGAGGACGCGGAGAGGAGACCTCTAGGGCTGCAACCAGGATGAAAATAGCTTCAGCACGATACGCTCCCCGCGCCACGACCGGAAATTGTTCTCTCGCCTCGATCTTCACTCGTACGACAAACAACCTCTTGATGGTCGGGATCACCTTGATCGACCTGAACATCACGGTTCCATAGCTTTTGATATCGGGCTTTCTCCCGCGCTCTTCGTAACGTCATCTAGCCGACCAAGTTCAAGCCCGTTCACATTGAAAGGTTCAACGGGACCTAAAACCCCAACAAGTTCCTCTCAATCTATACGACTGCCATCTTGGTAGCCGAAGGAGACAAGGGCATAATGACCAATTATCTGCCCACCATGCTCGATGGGGTGGCCCGAACTTGGCTCTTCAATTAGAGGGAAGGGTCTATCCACTCCTAGACTCAACTCAGCAATATTCTCAGATCGAATTTTTAGTTTTCCTATGCTCGACCGAGCAGAGAAAGAGACATCGAGTGTGTGATCCAGACCGAAGTCTAGGATGATTGGCCCGAGCTCCCGCTGTCTGAGGAATTCCCCCATATCTAGAGCCCGAAGTCTTCCGGATAGGTTTTTCAGTCGTGTAGGACCTGGACTGCGTATGCAAAGTATTATATATCCCCCCATGGGAGGGGGAGGGCATTGATAGACATTGAGATGCAATCTCGTCGCAATAACACAAACGCATACGTGCGATTGGAGTAGGGTTATTATCTCTTTTCGAGAGGCCTGAACCAGGATAAATCTCTGTGTCTGATCTACTCTTTATTTTGACGACTCAACGTATCTACAACGAAAACCCTTTGGCAAGAAGGGGTTGTTTGGTCCCTCAATCAGCATGTAAGCTTGGTGGGAAATCTATTTTCCAATCATCGACAGCTGGCGCCGTCCGTGGGAATGACAGATTCGTTTCCGAATGAATCCTAGAGATATCGGACATCGAGCGTTCGCCTATCCATCGTGCTCCCTCTGATCAGTGCTACGACCGTCACGATGAAGCAGACTCGGAATATGTTCCCCAGCTGGTTCCGTTCTGAGCCTTGCTGGAACAAATTTCCCCCACGTTCGATGGGGATGATGACGAGCTCTATATTGGGCTAAATATCTCGGATCATAGAATTCTAAGACGAAGTCGTGTTGTGCGGAAGCTCGATAATGACCCCCTCATACCCTTCTGCTCATACCCTTCTTCTCCAGGGAAAAATTTGAAAATTCAAATGAGTCATATTTTTGGAGAAATCATCCCTCGAGCAAGGTGCTTCAATACTGAAAGTTCACTTTTACTTTCCAAAAGCAGCTGGGTTTATACTAATTTTTTTTCTTTTTTAAAGTTGCTTCAAAGTTGCTTCTTTTTTTCTTTGGGCCTTCATCAACCAGGAGCATCTAAAAAAATCCCCATGGCCACATAACCCATGAATTTTTATTCATGACATTTTTATTAGGGGCATGTGCTGTTGTCCCGAGAATGATTCACGGGTGATCTTGTTTTTTAAGGGTCACTTGCTTGTATTCATCCTTCTGTTGATTTGGGCGCATTGTTAAAGAAAGCATCAAGATCAATTTAGCGTTTATTCAACCCCCTTTCTAGCCGCCTAGCCTGGTCTTACAGAAATGATATAGAATCAATCTACTGTAGCTTCGAAAGCTCAAAAAAAGTGTGACTTGGCTCGACTTCCACCCCTAATTTTAATTGTTGAGGATTACTTTAAAAAAATATATACAACTTAAAAAGATAAAGAGAGAATTCCTTATTTACCACTAAAACATAGCCAAATCTACTATCTTCCATCTTTTTTTTTAAAGTTCACAATTTGCCCTTGTCGCGTGAACTTCTTTCCATACCACTTCCGCAAACTCTATTAGATTCAGCCTAAAATACACCTTTCATAATTTCTAGATTTAAAATTTTGAAACATTTCATCTCCTACATTTTAATTCCAAATTGAATAAGTTAAAATTTAAAATTTATGTAAAATCAAGTTCTACTTGTTGTTCAAATTTCATAATTTTCACTATTTTCTATGTTTTAATCTTTTTTCATGAGACATGGCAGATACCATTGATTTTAAAATAAAATTTACATCCCAAAATTTTTTAAAATTCACTTTCAAATTTGAGTGTGCATAATTTGCTGAACACATAGAAATTTTTTTAAACAATTTTATGAATATTCTACTATTTTTGAAATTTTCTATTTTGTAAGGTATTAAAAAGACTGGGGAAAGAGGACATTTCACGGATGACTTCACGGCAAAGAGACGACACATTGACAAAAGTGGCATATAAAGAAGAAGTTTACGTGACAAGGCCAAATCGTGAACTTCAAAAAAATAATGACAAATCATGAATTTGTAGTGATAAATAAGAAATTCTCTAAAAGATAAATGGATGAACTTGCCACTTTGCCGACCGTTGGATGGTGATTGGATATTTGGATGGCGACGGTTGCGAGTAGTTATCCGACGGAGGTTGGTCCGACGCCCATGGCATAGGCCTCGCGCGCAACCAGGACTGCTGCTTGGTCCACGCTGGGAGCGAAGGGCACACGTACCAAAACATCTCACTGTACAGAGTCACTCCATGTGGTGTGATCTCCCAGCAGATAGTAGTATCCATCAGTGCTTGTTTACAGGAGGCTCTTCAAGCAGCACACAGTGACAGTGGCACTGTCTCCCTCCTAGCTTGGTCCATTCTTGGCACCAGGAATGGCCGGTGATAGCTAGGGGGGAAACGGCGCATGCGGCTTCTGCTATGTACTGTTGTCCTTGGCGATTGCTACAGCATAGCAGAATTCTCAATCGGATTCTCTTTTAACTTATTTACTTATCTTATCTATTTATATTCAAATCGAAATTCTACACATTTTGACTTCGAAAGTCCTTTTTTTTATCTATCTTGAAACCACGTCTGAAAACTATCAGAAACAGGTCAAACGAAACATACTAGACTTTTAAACTATCCTACTAGAAAGCTCTCGAAGTTCAATCTATAAGCAAATATAAGATGAGTCAAAGAGAAAACTAATTAGTTTCCTATCTTCTCTGCATGAAATTTACACTAATCGTGTGTGCACAAAACTCCAAATAGATCTACGTGCACGTTTGTCGTCCGTTAATGCAACGTGTTTATACTTTGTAAATACACAAGCGTTTACAGGGAGGGAGTATTGTTGCAATGTGCACATGCTTTAAAAAGATAGAGCACCACGTTACTGACCAGATGTGCAAAAACTTTTCGTCCCATGTAATTAAGTGTATCCATGTGCTTAATATATAGAGTTAAGAATGCTACACAATGCAATGATGGCTCTGCACCAATATTTGCTCAGCGTGGGATCTCAAACACCCATCGCAGTCAGTCTGTAACGGAAATTAATGCTAGGTGCAAACACCGGCTAAGGATATCGGAGTCAAAACTTAAATATCCGTTCCCCTATATATAGGCACTTGCATATATACGTAGCAAATAAAAACCATTTTTTATCGAAACATTTCTCTCAGCATAGCATCTGCATTGTACATGAGCATGTGTATAAAAACACTCTTAAAATACAAGTGAGTCAATCTATGCATGTGCTTTTAAGCAGCTCATTTACTTTGTTTGCACTCATACAAGCATCTGAGATCTCTAAGGGCATGCATCCAAGCACCGGCGACCCAGCCCTAATTAAGCGCGATAACTCGGTGGTGACAACGGCACGAGGCAATGTCATCGGAGGCAGGCAGCGGTGGGAGGATATACAAGGTTAGTGAAGTTGACTCAAAGTTAAAAAAAAAAATCATTCGGCTAGTAGTTTTTTCAATATTAAAATTTTATTCGGCTAATAGTTTTTTAGTAGTTGAAAACGGTTCAGCCTCTACATCAGCCGCCATATAATGATTAGCAACTCTGTTATATATACACCCTTTAGGAAATACCTCTCTAAACATCTGCTGAGCTAAGTGGCATGATCAATTTATGGGAAATCCCTTTAGATTAATGATTCTCGTTGCACCGCGAAGACCAGTTCGGATCTGTTTGGTTGCCTGGTTCCGCGCGGCCAGACTCGCGGGGGCTAGGGAACCGGTGTTTAGTTGCTCGTTGCACCGCGCGAATCTGCACCCACACATGTGAGACGCACGTTTGGTTGCTTGCACGCGGCGCGGAGCTAGACTAGCATGATGCACAAAGCACTCGTAGCCAGGCTCGTGGGAAACGAGCCCCATAGCCGTTTCTCGGGAGCCAGACGCTGGCAGTGCAGACTCCTGCAGCCTTTCTCGTGCGAGACAGTAACCAAACGCACCCTTCGTACATGTACCGGGGGAGTATGGCGCGCTTGATTGTAGTGGTCCGGACGCAGCTGATCGATCGGCTCAGAGCTCGAAACGACCGAATAAAATTCTTTGCCATATGATAAGGAGGGTAGATGATCGTTGCATTCATGCGCAACTGCCTCCGTCCAACGAATTTATGGGGGTAAACGGTTGAGGGCCCTCCTTCCTTCCGGAGCTGCTATATATTTTTTGTTTTGAAAAGGATGACAGAATATTCTATATGGTTCGTCGGGATCTATGTATATATATACGGTTATATATTGTTGATACGGATTTGCTAAGTAGCGGCGCTGTCTTTCTAACTTTGAGGAGATGGCTGTTTTTTTCAGTTAGTCTATATTATTTTTTCACTTAGTTTGATAATAGAAATTTAGTTATTTTGTACTGAAGAAATGCTTCCATATAGAAGATGGCATCATTTTTCAAAATTTTTCTTTATTGTCTGGTTTGTTTTGTTGTTGTTTTTGGCTAAAAATTTGGATTGTAAGTTTTTTTCGATTTTTTGGGTTAACTACGTCTGGATATTTTGTTTAGCTTCTATAGAATTTTAGTGCACAGTTTTTTTTTTTTGCTTTTTAAGGTTAACTAAAAATCCTCGTTTGGCAATGGTGGTGGCCGTGGGGCAAGGTTACACCATACCAAGGCAACCTACAGTTGCACAATAATCCTCACACAATGAGAACAGAAATCCCTATGGTTTTCTTTTATTTCTTGCTTCTTTCTTAGTGCATCTCCTGCGGAAGCTCTAAAATTGGCTTTCTATACATCCTCTCTAAATCACTATTCACTCTTTATATTTCTATCTTCTCCAGTAGAGCCTCTATCCAAAAAAATTATAAAGATTCATATAGAGAACTTCTAAATTTAGAGGCTGGGGAGAGAAACTCTAAATTTAGAGACTGAGATAGAGGCTCTGCTGGAGAAAGAGACTCTAAATATAGAGAAGATTTGTTTTAAAGCTCTGCTGCTGCATATGCTCTCATGAAACAAATCCTCAACTCCAAACTCCCATCATATCATGATGCACTTACTCGGTGGATCCTAATTACCATTTGAAGACAACCACTGACACGTGCACTCCACAAAGAACTGGTCTATACACACGCATTTATTTCTTCTTACCATGTCGTGCCTCCAGAGAGTACAGCCCACTATTGTGCAGCTAGCCTTGGCAGATGTATCGATTACTGTTCCAGCGCTTGCAGCCACTGCAAGTCTGCAGGCCCATCGTAATTACAGGGAGAGAGAGGTAATTATTTCGAGCCTCCATACACACACATATGTATCGTTTACCTTGAACTTGAAGTAGCTCTTTCAGTGCATCTGAGCAGGCACTCTATAAAACTGTTTATCTGTATAAAGTAGCTGCTAGAGAGAAAAAAAATTTTAGAATGCAGTGTAAATTATGAAGGAATTTTAGAGAGATAGATAGAGTGTGTAGAGAATAATGTTATATAGTAGAAATTTGAAGTTCTGATGTAGATGCTCTTAACTCTAGCTACAAAATAATCAAGTGTGGTTTATCTCTCCATGTGTTCGGTCAGAAAAGAAGTCTTCGGCCTTCGGCCAGGCTAGCATAATATTAAGGGCATTCACATCCACAACACAGCCGATAATGCTGCTCTGACAGCTACCCGCTTCTCACGGCGATCTCTAAGCTTGAAGGCAACCATCAAGCATAGAGTGGTTGTTGCATGGTCGCACTTCATTGTAAGTTAAAATAAATGATAAATCTAACTTTTTATAAAATAATTTTAACTTTTTAATTATAGCTATAGGCCTTCAGAGGCTATAGCAGCTAGAGATCTAAATTAAGACCCGAACCGATGGATCCCACCCAACTCAATCTACTCAATTCCTTTTTTTTTCTTGTCGTGTGGAGAGCGAGGGGGTATTTCCCCGGCTTATCTAAAAGTTTAATCTGACTTATCTCGTAACTTCGAGAATTTCTCGAGGTGGCCTCAAGAGTCGGATGGCCTTGATTTTTAGGATTTAGGGAGCTTTTAGACACGTCTACAAGACCAAAAAAAAGGATTCAAAACATAATTAAAAAAGTCAGATAAGTCACGAAATAAGTCAGATAAGACGTGGCTAATATTGACTTATCTGACTTTTTTATTACTTTTTGAATCCGTTTTTTTTATCTCGTAGGCGTGTCTAAAAGCTCTCTAAATCCTAAAAATCAAGGCCATCCGACTCTCGAGGCCACCTCGGGAAATTTTCAAAGTTACGAGATAAGTCAGATTAGACTTTTAGATAAGCTAGGAAGAACACCCTCTGAATGGAGGCCGGATCATCAAGTCGGATTCAAATCAACTCCTGCACCGGCCCAACCCGAATATATATACACCGTCGGATCTACATCCATTGATCCAACCACAAGGCTTCACATTGGCCTACTACCTTAGCGCTTGGCAGCCCTCAACGGCAGCCTCTCATGTCATCCCCGATGCTGCAGCGGAGCAAGTCAAGGGCACGAAGAGGGCCGGATTGGGTCAGGTGGAGGCGTGATCCGGCCCTGACCCACCCGATTTATACATCTCTGGTAGGAGCCTCTAATCACTATGAAAGTAACACTAAGTTTTAAACTCCACCTTTAGGTACCAGCATTGCCTCTCTAAGCACTGCAGATGCTATAAGACCTAACATTAGGAATATTAAATTACATCGACCACTTTAATTAATCTTGTGGCTAGGGATGAAAATGGTATGGATAATTTCCGACAGTTCGAACCAACCCGGATAATGATTTGGATAATGTTGTGGATATCTGAATGTTTTTAGGCGGATACAGTACGGATACAAATAATATCCGAGCTTTTTTGGATAATATTCAATTCGATAGATATTATCTCTATTACACTTCTCCACCTGCTAGTATCTTTTTCTTAGTAAGGCAATCATACTCAAATACTCACATATCACCATGATTATGAGCCCACAAAGTTTACGCTTGACAACCATATGCATTTTCTATGCTTATTTCTCTACTATGTGTTATCGTGTATTATCCGAGAAGGAGTATTCATATTCAATTCATATTCGTAACCGATATTAATTATTCGTATCCGTATTTGTATCGGTACTATCCGTGTCTGAATCAGTATCCAAAAAACAATATGGACACAAATACAATATAAGTGATTTTTGATCCGTATCCAATCCGATTCATCCCTACTCGTGGCCATCAACAAGACCAGAGAGAAAAAGGTGCATGCAAGGAGAGGGAGAGAGAGGAATCATGGGAGAGAAGCTAGCTAGGTGAAGGCGAGTGGGCTGCGAAGCCTGCAGCTCACATTGAAGACCTGATGCACCCGGTGCATGTGCCTCTGTACTCCATCCACAGTCAAAAACAACAGCTCAGCCTTACCTTTGATGCTCTGTTTCTTTTGGCGGTTTCTGTCGGTTGGCGGTTTTACTGTAGCAAATTTAAAAGTTTTTAGAAAAAATTTTAAATAATCCAAAACCGCCGGCGGTTTGCAAAAAAGAACCGTGCCTGAGTGTGATGTGATGTGCACGGCCAGCAACCTATATATCCTGTATGCATACAATCTGGTCCTTGCAAGCCTATCATCCAATGGCTCACATCCAAAGGTGAACATTCTTTCGCTGATTTGAGCAAATGGAAATGACGAAGCAGGGGCTGCCAATGCCAAAAGCGACCGTGGCCATTTGCAAAACATGGAAGAACAAGGTCAGCATTGATCATATCAGCAGTGTGGATTTAACCGATACGAAGGTACAGAGGTGAATTCCAATATCTATCTGCAATGGTACGTACTCCCACTTTTTACTGAGCAATCAATGCAGTGCCAACTACTCACTCGCTCACTCAGCTTGGCTGCATGCATGCCCTAGCTACTACGACGTATACGTACTTTACAGTAATTTATATTATACATGCATGTATATGTGTGTATATATATTGCACACAAGTTTCATTACTACTGCATTCCATGCATATATAAGAATGTAGCAGGCCAGTGTGTGTAGTACTAGTGTGTCCATGCAGAGCAGCACACCACAGTTGTCAATGCATTAACACGTACGTACTGCCTCCACATCAGCTAGCTACCAGCTCATAAGCTCCTCTTCATCAACCCTATAAATCCACTCCCGCCATTGCTCACTCCCCCATACCTCCTCCTTCCTCTTGGCATTCCTAGAGAGAGAGAGAGATGGATAGGGAGCTGTTCAGGACGTTGGAGCAGGCGACGAAGAACCACGGTAGGGTGCTATGCCGGCGGCTCGTGAGCCACCTCCCGCATATCCTCGCCGTGACGCTGCTCGTGCTCGTGGCGCCGCGGCTGTCGACGCTTACGCCGGCCAGGGTGCGCAGCCTGTGGAGGGAGGCGAACGTGAGCGTGGCGGCGGTGGCGACGGCGTGCTGGGCGGCGGCGGTGGCGGCGTACGCGTACGCGGCGTCGCGGCCGCGGCCGGTGTACCTTGTCGACCTCGCCGGGTTCAAGGCGCCGGCGGCGCACGAGGCGTCGCGCGCCAAGACCATCGTCCACTTCGGGCGGTGCGGGCGGTTCAGCGAGGAGAGCATGGCGTTCCAGAAGCGGATGCTGGAGCGGTCGGGGCTCGGCGAGGCGACGCACTTCCCCATGTCGCTCATCAGCATGCCCGTCGACATGTGCCTCCGCACGGCTAAGGAGGAGTCCGACGCCGTCATCTTCGGCGTCGTCGACGAGATCCTCCGCAAGGCCGGCGTCGCGCCCGGCGACGTCGGCGTGCTCATCTTCAACTCCAGCCTCCTCAGCCCCACGCCGTCCTTCACCTCGCTCATCGCCAACCGCTACAAGCTCCGCCACGACGTCGTCACCCACAACCTCAGCGGCATGGGCTGCAGCGCCGGCATCATCGCCATCGACCTCGCCAAGCGCCTGCTCCAGGTACGCACACTGCTCTCTGCTCACTGACACCTCCTTAAACGCCCATGCATGCACGAGAACCGATGCAGTAATGGCGTACGACGATCCATCGCCATTGGGCCACCCGTGTCCGTCACATACGGATGGAATAAATGAGAGCATCTTGCTGTGTGCATGACTGCGACCTAGCTGCTACAATCCCGTAGAAACAACCCATAGGTGATTAACGATCATGTCAGCAGTTATAATCATACTCCATTTAGAAATTAGAATGATCCCTGAACCATGCATCCCCATGTCAGCCATATATGAGCTTTTATAATAGGTATCCCTCAGGTTTAGACATTAACACAGTACTCAAAATATATAAGCAATTAACTATAGGTACAATTTATTTATAAAATCTAATAGAACTACGATAGTAAAACGTGACTCGTATGTATCCGATCGAAATATTTAAAATGATATATACAGCCAAAGTTACGAGAGGTTTGACTGCACATATCCCCAAACGACAACTTTTTCGCAGTCAATGTACGCTTTTGTCCCTGTCAATACATAAGCAGATAATAGGACGCAGTGAGTGATCACACACTTCTAAGAGCATCCGTATCCGTAGCAGGTACTCTATAATACTGTATCTTACGATAGAGTATCTGGTGTAGAGAAAGAATCTTTTAGAGTGTAGTATAAAGTCTATCTTACGATAGAGTATCTGGTGCAGAGAAAGAATCTTTTAGAGTGTAGTATAAAGTGTGAAGGAATTTTAGAGTGTTGGATAGAGAGAGTAGTGAATAGTGTTATAGAGTAAGAGGATAGAGTAACTGTGGATGGTCTAAGTGCATGTCTAGCTCGGTTTTAATGCCTGTAGCAACCCATAATAAATACGGTTGCTGACAGCTACCACGATGCCAAAAACATGAGATTCCAGACAGGGGTGGCACTGAGTAGGACCTCCTCTGTGTTTCGGCCAGGGAGCAGCCTCTGCCTTGATCTTAAATATTCAGGATCAGTCATGCACATTGCAGAATTTACTCCCTGGGCAGCTACACACTGCCATGGTTGTTCAGTGCTCCTGTATTCCCTCCCTTGTTATATGCAGTAGCAATGTAGCATGCTGTTTTTTAATTAGAAATATCGTTTTTTTATATGAATCATACTGAAAAAGATAAAAGCTCTCCAACTTGTATCCTTGTATATGTGAGAGGTCTAGGATATACTTTGACATCCGTGAAATATGAGAAGAAATTTCATGGATCCGAGAGCACATTCTGAGGCTTCCACATTGATAAGGATATTCCTGTACAACAGAAAAAAAAAACACTACTTTTTTTTAGCCTCTAACTACACTGTTACAAGTCAAACACTAAAATTATAATTTTGACTCGGCCGATTTAGATAGTTTTGAACCTATTGATAACGTCGATTCCGATTCTAGGATGTAAGCAAAAAAAAGAACGAAAGGGGTGTCCAAATCCGCGGGGGTAAATACGGCATTTGTACCTGTCCTTCCATTGTACAGAAATAGTAGAACCCTAGAGCGTTTAGAGTATCCACACCAGAAGATTTATCCCTATTTTCTCTCTCTTCTACTCTATTTTCCTTTTCCATTACTCTAAAATTCCTTCACACTTTACACTACACCCTAAAAATTCCTTCCCTCCACCAGAAACTCTATCTCTAAAACTTTATTTCTATACCCATATAGAGTTTCTGCTACGGATGCTTAGTGCTGGTGTTCTTGCAAAGATGCAAGGCACAGTACTAAGCTCCAGGCATGTGTGTGCTGGGTACTACTACAATTCATAACATAATTCATGGTGAAATGCAAGGCCGTTGAAACAGGCCGTCGTCCGGCCAAGTACCAAGTCTTGTGATCTTGGCGTCGATCGCCATTGTTGATAGCTTGAGTGCTTGACGAGGTGCTGCTGTGCATGGTGGTTGGGTTGGGATGGCAGGTGCACCGGGACACGTACGCGCTGGTGGTGAGCACGGAGAACATCACGCTGAACGCGTACATGGGGAACAACCGGCCGATGCTGGTGACGAACACGCTGTTCCGGATGGGCGGCGCGGCGATCCTGCTGTCGAACCGCGGCGGCGACCGGCGGCGGGCCAAGTACCAGCTCATCCACACGGTGCGCACGCACCGTGGCGCGCACGACCAGAGCTACGGCTGCGTGACGCAGGAGGAGGACGAGGCCGGGGAGGTGGGCGTGTCGCTGTCCAAGGAGCTCATGGTGGTCGCCGGCGAGGCGCTCAAGACGAACATCACCACGCTCGGCCCGCTCGTCCTGCCCATGTCCGAGCAGCTGCGCTTCCTCGCCACCGTCGTCCTCAACAAGGTGTTCCGCGCCAACGTGCGGGCCTACCTCCCGGACTTCAAGCTCGCCTTCGAGCACTTCTGCATCCACGCCGGCGGCCGCGGCGTACTCGACGAGCTCGAGAAGAGCCTCAAGCTCAGCCCCTGGCACATGGAGCCGTCGCGGATGACGCTCTACCGCTTCGGCAACACCTCCAGCAGCTCGCTCTGGTACGAGCTCGCCTACTGCGAGGCCAAGCGCCGCATCCGCCGCGGCGACCGCGTCTGGCAGATCGCCTTCGGCTCCGGCTTCAAGTGCAACAGCGCCGTCTGGAAAGCGCTCCGCACCATCGACGCCGACGCCGTCGACGACAACCCCTGGGTCCGGGAGGTCGACGCGCTGCCGGTCGACGTCCCCAAGGTCGTGCCCATCGACGAGAGCTCCTACCAGATGCCAAACTAGGCTAGGTAAGCATGCAAGCAGCGGCCGCCATTGCCAGGCTCTTATATAGGCCTTAGGACTTTGGTTATCAATTATATGCCATGATCAATTCTTCTTCTCATGTAAATCTCTATGAACTGAAGTGCGAAACAATTTGATCTTATTAGTCCTAAGTCCATATGGATGATCAATTCTTGGTTCTTGATCTATTGCTCCAAGAATTAATCTACCACATTTTATTCCATATCACTTCGCTCTTCAAGAATCAATGGAGCTCGACCTCTAGCTAGTAGCTAGCAGTGGCGTTAGCCAAGAGCGCTTGCGCCTCTGTCTCGTACTTGAACCCCTGGCTCCTCGAGTGATCCGCGGCCCAGATGAAGATGCCGTACAGCTTGCCCTGCGACTGCAGCGTCCGGCAGGCGCTGAGCGCGGTGTCGACCGGCACCGAGGTCGTCGTCGCCGCCGTGGTGAAGCTGGCCAGGATGTTCCCGCCGGGGTAGTTGGCGAGCTGGGCGTCGAAGAAGCTCACGTACTGCGACGCCGTCGTGCTCGCGTCGTAGGCGTAGAACTGGAAGTTGACGTAGTCGATGGCGGCGCCGTACGCCGCCCAGAGCGCCTGGTAGTGGCGCTGCACGTCGGCGTTGTCGTACGGCGCGATGGACGCGAACTTGATCACGCCGTTCGCCTTGAGGGTCGTCACGAGCCGGCCGATGCACTCCGCGAAGGTGGCCGGTGAGACCTGGAACTGCTCGTAGTCGATGTCGATGCCATCGATGCCGTACTGCTGGAGGATGCCGGTGAGGGAGGCGACGGCGTTGCTGACCCACGAGTCGACGGAGGTGATGTTGAAGAAGACTGGGCGGTCGTTCACGGTGGCGCCGCCGAGGCTGACGGCCACCCGCACGTTCGGGTTGCTCTGCTTCACCGCGGCCACCGCCGACGGCGTGAGCACGGAGTTCTGCCAGAAGATGTTGAACTGGCCGTTGGTGGGCGACGGCGGCTCCGTCGCGGTGGTGTAGTCGATGACGAAGGCCAGGATGAAGTCGAACTGGATCCTCGAATCGACGGGCACGTCGGTGAACTTGACGCCGTTGAAGATGGCGCCGATGTAATCCCGGAATAGGTTGGAGTTCGCCGCGGTGGCCATTGGCACCGCGTGGAGGACGACAAGAGCGGAGACAACGACGGCCGCTGCAGTGAGTTTCGAGGAGCCCATTGCTAAGCTTCTTGTAGAGGAGAGTCAGCTTTGCACTGCTTGATTGGAGGTGCAGCTGCACAAGGCTGTATTTATAATCAAAATCCACAAATGTCAGTTGAGAATTTTTTTAAAAAAAAATCTCTTTTTTCAAACAGAAGATAAATTGCTACGTAAACTTTTGAATGGACTTCTTCTGCCAAGTCTGAACCTTGGAGGCCAGGTCAGAGTTTACCAGCTGCTTTGATTGGATGAGCTGGAGACAAGTGCTCCTCAATATCACAGTTGACTCCTGATTTGCCATGTGGTCAATGGATATGGAGAGTAGTCAGTCTGAACATGAAACAGTTAAGAACTTGAGATAGGTTCAGAGAACACATAAACCCAAAACTAATACTATTCTGAATATTGTCTTCAATGGTGTCTCCATCTTCCAACTCGCCGGCACAGAAAAGTCCAGATTGTTGACACCGACGCCGGTGCTTGTAATTGTAAGGATCAGTAGAATGGATCTCATCTGGCAGACTAATCTCTAGCAGAAGATGCAGGACAACGGCTGACAGCAGAGGTCGATTGCATCGCCGTCTTAGCTTGGATGCTAGCAGAGCTACCTGCAAAAGAAAAGATTGTTCTTTTCGAGCCTCGCTGCGCAGTTTGCGGCCTGTCCTTGTTTGGTTTGCAGTGACTGGAGAAAGGGAAAGAGCAGCGAAGACTGAACCAAGACATAAGACAATGTTTTGAGAGTTAGGCACTGCGGGTTGGAAAGATCATAGATGTTCTGTTCTGAGGCCAACAACTTTGACTAAAAAAAAAGAAAGGAGATAATGATCTGTTGACGAGGACGTTATTCAGCTAACCAATATACTTATATGATCGGCAAATGCATGTAAGAGCAGAAATATGGATGTGGCAGCTACCGATTGCAACGCAGAAACGGAACTTAATTGCCTGAGAAGGCCCCCCAGTGATGGTTCGCCAAGAGCAGATCCATTGTGATAGCTCATTTGTAATTGTAACATCCCATTTTTCAAAATTTTTTTGAAAATGCACCATCATGGCATCATCACATGTGAAATCCAAAATTTTAAAAATCATTTTTGAAAAATGTGCATGTTACTATAAATATTTCCTTTACAAACCTATTTAAGAATTTAACTTATAAATATGTATATATATATATACCTCTCATTTCAAAAGGTCTAAATTATTTTTAAAAAAAACCTATTTTTACAATTTTTGGATTAATGATTTCATTTGGGATGGGAAATAGCCAATTAGTTGAAACCAAAAGTTAAATGAAAACTTGATAAGAAAAATTTTAAACTAATTAGATTTAGTGGAAATATATTTTTGCCCTAGCACTATTCCCTATTTTCTCCTATCTCTATGACAATGCCATTTCTTCCTATTTGGGGATCCCTTTTCAGCTTTCCATTTCTGGAAATTTTCCCAAATGGGATAATTCCCCTTTTTACCCTTTCCTAAATTGCCCCTCCTCCCAGCTTAATCTTCACGCAAACACTTCTCCCAATCCCACCCTCTCCTCAGTTTTTCCTCCTCACCGGCTCTCACCCACCCTCACTCTCTCATTTTCTCCATCGACTGAGCTTCCTAGCCCGATTCCTTCCGCCACCTCCTCTCCCTACTCCATCGACTCCATTTTCACCACCACCGCCGCCATCGGAGAACGCCGTCTTGCCCAGCCGAGCTGAAGCCGCAGGCGCGTCGCCACCACCGCCGGTAATGTTCCCTTTTCTCCTCCTCTCCTCCTTAGCCCCTAGGACATCTTCCCGCCACCGACGCCGTCCTCCCCATCGGAGCCGGCCGACGGCGACCTCCTTTCTCCGCCGGGCCTCGGCCTCGGCCTTGACCGCTCGGTCTCTCTTCCTCGCTGGCTTGGCTCAGAAGCTTCCTCACCTCCTCTTGCTTTCGCTAACCACGCCGCTTCCTCGCGCCGCCGCCGTTCGGCCGACGGAGCTGCCGCTCTTCGGCCTCGGCCGCGCTGAAGCTTCGCCGCCGTCGTACCCTCGGCCGTCGACTCCCCGAACCTCCTCCTTCTTCCTTCTTTTCCCGCCAGCCGGCCATGCATTGCCGTTCGCCGGATCCGCCGCCCGAGCCGCTTCCTCCTCTCTCTGCTCCGTGGCGTCGACAGACGGCCCCGCCCGTCACCGCCCGAGTGGTGACAGACCGGCCCTTTGTCGGCCCCCTCCACAAGACGCCGGCCAAGCCGCCTGCCTGCCGCCACATGCCGCAGCAAATCTTTGGCATTCCGGTTGGTGGTCGCTTCAAGACGCGTCTGGCTGGGCGCATCATGCCGGGAGCCAGACCACGCTGCTTCGCCACCACACGACGTCGTGGTTCTGTTGGGCCGCCCGCGTTGCAAGCAAAGCCCGCCGCCCATTTCCTAATTCCTTTAATTTCAGATTTTGCCCTATGTTGTAAATTGCATAGAAAATAGTAGAAAATTTAGAAAATTGTGAAATAAATTTTACTAGGTTAATAAAAGTCTATGTTGTTTTTATGTACTATTTATTCACATATTTATATTAAATTTAATTTTCAATAAATATCTTAGTGCTTAAACTTGTAGGAATTTTATAGAATAAAATGTAAATCCAAAATCAGAGAAATGAATTTCCAGAAATTCATAAAAATGTAAACTATAATTTAAAAATATAATTTAAATAATTTAATGCCTGTTAATACATGATTTAGTTTTATAAAGTTGAAGACCTAAATTAATTAACTTTAAGAAATTTTGATAAATAAAAATACATTGACAATTTCTGAAAATTTGTTAAATATAGAAAAATAAACATTTGTTTTAAGGAGATTAGCTTAGTCTCTAAATGAAAAAGAAATATTTTTAATACATATGTATATTGACTAAATTCCATATGAAATATAGGATTTCCAAGTTTATAAAAAGAAGACAAATAAAATTCATACAATTTTCAGATCAAAGCATCTTTACCATATTTATGCATATCCATTCACATGCATACCATTCCATATTTAATTTTTGGCATTATGTGTTTATTTTGGTTATTTTGTTATTAGGTGTTAACGACGATAGTTTCGCGACCAATCCCCCGGAGGATCACCAGGAATTTGCTGAGCAAGGCAAGTGCTGAAACTTGTGTCCTATGGTTTCGAAACTAAATTTCTTAGAAGTTTACAAAATGCATGTTATATTCAAAACTAAAAATGCTAATCACTTAGCTACTTAGTTAACACCCAATCAATAATTATTCTGATAAAATACTCCTTGCTACCTTAGGTTATTAAAATTGCTAATATTAAAACTTCACCCTTGAATTAGGTTTTGCAATAATGCTTAGAAATGCTCAGTGCTAAGTCGTTGTTCATTCTTGATATCTGCAATTATCAAATGCTTGTTTAAATGATTGATTTAAAAAGACAGTGGGTGCTGTCATGGGTGTAGTTAAGATAGTAGGTGCTATCGGGTGAAAATGTTTTGCAAAACCTGATCGGGGTGGATGGTTGTAAGGTGGGTGCAGTAAGCACGAGATGCGGGCCCAGTGTGGGAACCACCCTGGTCCCTAAGGACCGATTCCTTGAGGTAGACGAGCTAAGTACAACAGTGCGGCCATGAGTGCCTGTATGGGCGGGCCCTGGTTGAGTACCCTTTGGACTCCTAGTCAGGCATTCCAGGTGGAATAGGGAGTGGGCATCTGGATACGTCCATAGAGTCGAACCTTCCTGTGTGGTTGGAAGTGGGTATCCAGGTGTGTCCATAGAGGGAACCTATCGGCACAAGAGGGGCATTGGTGTGGAAACCTTAGTGGGAATGCCGGACTAAGGGAAGGTTGTGGTGAAAGACCTTGTGGTGATCATTTTCCTTTGGGTGATTCCTAGGAGAACTCACCTCTCATGGGTAAAGCGTGCGATCTCTGCAGAGTATAAAACTATTATGATAGCCGTGTCCACGGTCAAGGACGGACGACGGGGAGCTGCCTCATGGTACTTCTTCTCTATTTGTTTTCAAAATGGTGTTTCAGAGGAAAACCACGATTGCGGTCGTGTGTTTTGTCTTTTCTCCTCACAGTGGGTGCTGTGAGCGATGAGGGTATCCGCACGGTGGGTGCCGTGTGTAGCCAGGTTGGGCAAAAACCGGTGGGTACCGGAACTTCAAAGAAATTGATTCAAACATTTGTGTTCCTTAACACGTTTCAAAATCATTTTATAAAACCTTAGGTAAAATTTTGTAAAACTGGCTTTATGCAAAAAGAACCCCTAACTCTCCTTTGTCAAGCCTTAGATGCATGGTAGTCAGCCTTGTTTGTTGAGTATAAAGTATACTCACCCTCGTCTTTTATGCGAGGCTGCTCATTCCAACGAGCAAGAGGCGAACAGCAATGGAACCCCCAGGAGGAGATGTACCACGACGAAGGATTCGCCGCCGGGATCCAAGACGAAGAGTACCTCGACGCCTAGGATTGCGTTCCTCCAGCTCTGCCTGCGGGGATCTGCCTCGGCTTTCTTTTTTTGGAGTTTTCAGTTGTATAATTAAGACTCCCGCTTTTGTAAGGCCTTCGTGCCAAACTATGTAACCACGCCATAAGGCGCACTCTGATGTAAATTCATGTAAATTAATCGTTGTGATTGTGATCCAAGTTCTGTATCTGTGTGTGCTAGCTACTAATCCAGGGACTAGCACAGGTAAAGCACAGGTGGGACCTCACCTCCGCCAGAGGGATCCCGACAGTAATTTTGTATCAATATATATAGTTTAAGTTGTCATCATCAGCTCTGCCCACTAGCACTGCATGTGTTCCTTTTCTAGAGCCCGTAGCCACTTGATTAAGCCCCCAGGAGAGCAGGGTTAAAAAACCAAGGACCTTCTTGTATCGGTTTTCATAGAAACCTGCTAAAAACCACTCAGGCAAAATTCACTTTCAAATATTTGAATTCAGTGGAGAACTGATCGGTTTCTTGCAAAAATGAGTGGTTTTCATCGGCGGCGCGGCCTGCAGTGCGCTGGGCATGGCCTGGCTTGGGCCTGGGCGTGGCACGAGTGTGGTGCACAGGAGGGAGGAGGTAGGGACGATGTGTCCACTTGGTATAGATAAACACTTCAATTTTTTTTTTCAAAAACTTTTTATGCCAAATGTTTCAAACATATTTTAAATTTGAATTGAATTTTTAAATTTTGGTTTGTTTAGAACCACTGTTTTTCCTACAACACCACAATGGTTTGGTCGAAAACCAATGGTAGTGAAAATCCCCAAGCTCGGTATAGCTTCATATCATTGGTCGGCCAGGGTTGACCACTTCATCGAAAATAATAATTAGAATATTTGTTTTACTAACATTGTGCTAGATATTGATGTTCAGCAATCACTAACATCAATAAATCCACGTATCAATCTCTACTAATAAAAAGACTAGTGGTGAGTGATGTGGTGGTCCATCAAACTACCGACCATTTGTCATCCCATAAATTATCTCTCCACCATTGCTAAAATGATGACATAATCTTCGTTTTGCTACTACAAAGATGTGCAATCCTCATTTTGTCACTTGTTGTTTGACCGATATGTAAGTCATGAACCTACATGTTAATGACACATAAGTAACAAAATGAGGAATATGCATCTTTTGACACTGGCAAATAGGGGAATCCTCATGTGGATGATCTCACTGCCTATCGTAGCATTGCTGGTAATACGCTCCCGTACCTCGCTTTCACTCCCCCTTACCTTATGTATGTCGTGCAACAAATATGTTTATGATATGCATAATCAATGTGAGAGTCATCTCCTATTAGTGAAACATGTTCTTTGTTCTTGGCCACATCAAGAGCACTCTACCATGTGGTCTTTCCATAGCCCCTTCATCTACGGATGTGCTTACTACCTGCAGCAATGCTGATTGGCCCGATTGTCCCGACACTTGTCACTTAATGTCTGGCTAGTGCATCTATCTCAAAGAGAATTTGGAATCTTGGTCGTACAAACACCAACATATCATTTCTCATTCAAGCGTGGAAATTTATGCGGGACAAAGTTGCTTTGAGACATACTTAGGTTTTTCATGTTCCATTGCGACCTCATTTTGTTGATATCTTCACTAAGTGGTTGTTGTCATCGTTGTTCACTAATTTTTGGAACAGTCTCACCGTTCATCTATGTACCGACACTATGGCCAAGGAGGGGGTGGAGTGTGTTAGCGTGATATGATCTCAACGATCATATATTGCCATGTTCATCAACCAACAATATCCTTCATCCTTTTTTGTTGTGCATATCCCTTTCTATTCTCTAACATGCAACATATATGAAGTAATATCTCCTGATTACATAAAATTATATAGTTTGAACTCTGATTATATATGATTCTCCTTGTAATCCATATATATATATATACATGGATGCAATGCTCAAACCGTGAGGCGGTTCTTTCACTCTTTTGCCCTCAACCTCTTCAAAATCGCCAAATACAAAAATAGGTGGGTGCATGAGGAGCTCCACAACAACTGGATACATCACCCTCTAGAACAAGCTTTAGTGCATTACACTCACCTTGAGCACGTTGAATGACGTTATCTGGGCAAGAACAACCAAAGGACATCTACTCGTCCAAATTGGCCTACATCTTGTGATTTCAAGGCAGCATCCCCAATGCCAACACGAAACTCATATGAACAGTCAAAACAGGAAACAAATACAAGTTCTTTGCTTGCACTCTAGACCACAATAAAATTCACACGCCTGATATCCTTGTCATCAAAGGATGGCATCATCACCCTGTTTGTTGGTTGCTCATAGGAACAAGAGTCAACCTTAGATACACTCGGCCTAAGTCTAGTCTATCCTTCTCAACATCTCCACCTACATTGTAATCGACTCATTGTTAGCCCATGGAACCGGTGGCTTCATGGATTGGTGGCAACTGTATGAACAGTCCATATATTTGGCTAGTTTTATTGTCTTTATCATCTTCACAGTTTGGAACATCAAGGAAGAATATAGTCCCTACATTTTCCAGGACATATCGTCGCCTCTGTCACAACTCGCCTCCAAGATCAAAGAATACTTACATCTTTGAGAGATAGCCCAACCCTGTCAACCTAACTGAGCTTCATTCCTAGCCCGGAAAGTCATTCTTGCATGTATATGCGGATATAGGCCCGTTCATGGTCGTTGGATATTACCTCAAGATTTATATCCCATCTGCTTAGAAATGTTTGCAAATAAGCCCTGCGTCTTTTCTTCATTCTCCCGTCTTCTTTCTTTCTCCTTTACTAGCAAACTCACTCCTGTGATCTCGTGTCCTATGTTCCTCTCCCTCCTTGTTCCTTTCTTTCTCAAGTCTGCCCCGCCATAGTCAACGGGAGGGATGTCGAGGACATGGGGCATGCCGAGTACCGCCGGTAAACGATGCTCGCGTGGCTACCGGTTGTCACCCCTTCCCCCTACATCACCGTGACCCAGGCGGCGCTGGGTAGATTTGAACTGGGACGGCCAAGTCCAATGAGCTCTCTAATTTTTTTCAGATGCTGCGATCTATTTTTTCCATAAACATCAGATGTTCCCATTCTTGTTCTTGATCTTTTTTTTTGACGATTGAAGACCAAAACCGAGAGAGTTTTGGTATTTTTTTTTGGCAATTATTGGCAACGAAATTTGAAATGCAACTTCTTGCAATTTTCTAATTGTGTTATTCAAAACATTATATGTTTCCCTTCTCGTTCTCTTCTTTTAGAAGATTGAAAACGAAAGGAATTCCAAACCAAAATGTACTATGAACATCTAATTTTCTGTACAATGTACTACGGACATTAGATGCTCCTCTTCTCGTTCTGGCTTATCAGATGTTCCCATAGTGTTATTGAATTTGAGTGTATGGATAATATGTTTTGTTATTTCACGCACTTATGGATTATGTGTTCCAGGGAACTGGCCAAAGGGTTTTTTTTTTTTTTTGGGATGCAGTATCTTGAAGAAACTGCCGGTGATTTGGTTTGCAGATTAAAGATTTCTCATTACTGTCGTTCCAATCTGATTCTTTTTGAGATACCAAATATTTTTTCCAATCTGGTTGATTGTTTAGATAGAATTTTGATCTGGTTGGTTGGTTTGATAGATTTGGTGATGTTTGTACGGTGATGTTTGTTGCTCCATTAACATCTAATGCTTGGTGCCGATCTGGTATTTCTTTTTTAGTTCCTCCCCCAATCTGATCCCCCTTCTAATTTCTCATTCTGATCTGCTATTTCCTTTTTAGTTCTACCTCCAACCTGATCCCCCTTTATGTGATTTGGTTGTGTGGGTTAAAATGAATCTTTGATTGGTTAAAATCGAAATGTAACATGTTATGAACAAAGCTTATTCAGCTATGAACTAAAAAGGATAAATTTGTTACCATTCCTTCATTAAGTGATGTATGTGTCATATACGAAATGAAAAATATTTTTTCCATTGGTTTGCCGGTTAATGAATGTGGAAGAAACAATTTTTCCTCTCTTCGTTTGTTTGATTTAGAATAATTGGGGGAGAAACATTTTTTTTTTGTTTCATTTCATACTTCAATCCGGAAAAATCTATTTTCGGTTGTTCATAGATGATGCATTCAACATGAGGAATTGATATATGCAAGGTTTGGTTTGTAGCACTTAGAAGTGGTTCACCAACAAAGTGGTTCGATTCTTGTTTCAGTCAATTGAATGGATGTTACTTTTTGCTATCAAAAGAGAACATGGTCAGTCTTTCAAGATATTTTGTCGGGGATTGGTTAGCGACCCATAGGCTGAGACTAGTCCTAGCAGCTCCGTAAATCAATAAGTACCTTAGATGCAGTCCCTAAGATGGCCTAGTTCGAGCAGAGCTCTTGCCTAGAGTGAGACTATGCGATACTCAGTTGGGGGTTGCCCGGCACGCCCTAACGTCAGTATCACGGCATGCTCGGGTCAGGCAATGTCACGATGCCCGGAGTGATCACACTTGCCTGGGCACCGACGTAACCGAATGGCATGTTGAAGTGTGCCACGTGGCCATGATTTCCACGATCCGGGAGCCATTGCCCACGATCCGTGTGGCCCATGCAACGACCGCACATGCGACGCCCCATCGGTTTCCTCGCCTATGATGAACGCAACCGTCTCCCAAAAGTTCGGAGCCGACAGTTGGGGATAGGCCCTATAAATACCAGCTTTTCAATCATTTGAAGCATGGGTTTTTGATCGAGCTCATCAGCACGCATTCCAATGCACGATTCTTTGACACTCTCGCACGAGCATAAGTTGTTTTGCAATACGCATACACGCTGGAGTAGGGCTATTAACCTTCTCAGGAGGCTTGAACCAGGATAAACTCTGGTGTCTTGTCCATTCACGATTCGCTCACACTAAGAAGTCTTCAATATCTCAGAACACCACGCCTTGACAGAAAGGGGCTTTCTGATCCCGCAATCGAGAAATAAGCTCGATGATCGAGAAATCCGGTTCCCAATCGTCGACATATTTGAATAGCTAATCCTTTTGTGTTCATCATCGCTATCATCATGCAAGGTTCTAAAAATCGGTTTCCGTCCAAAAATCGTTCCCCGGCGATTTTCGATTTGCTGCGGCAAATCGCGATTTATCGAGCAAAATTTGGGATTTGAAATTTGAATCACAAATTGCTTGCCGATAGTGCAAATATCGATGGAAATTGTCAGCAAATCGCGATGGAATCGCGGCAAATCGACCGGCAACACCAGCAAATCGCGGCAAATCGGGAAAATGGGCAAACCGATGGAATTTTCGGCAAATCAATGGAAATTGTCGGCAAATCATTCGGTGTAACCGACAAACTGGACAATTTGAAACATGGAAATGGTAAAAATATATATGGTGCGAAAAATGGTAAAATTTAATTTAAAAATATGAAAATGGTTAGAGCATGACATTATGTAATTATGTAACATTCAAGCAACATTTTAAATTATTGAAAAATGAATTTGAAACTTTGTATGGTGCGGAAAAATGGTAAAAATTGATTTAAAATTATGTAAATGGTAGGCAACATTGAAAATTATGTAAAATGTTAGGAAATGAAATATTTAGGCATGACCTTGGAGATGACACAACATAGGAAATGAATTTTTTGAAAATTTCGACATGACCTTTGCTAAATTCGTATCTATTTCATGTATCTATTTCACGAAACAATTCATTGCATAGATAAATTCATATATACATATGAGTCATACGATATGACAAGTTCATAATTTCACAAGTTACATGACAACTGCATGATACGGAGTGCTTGTAATTGACTTACCTTACAATTTGTCTGAAGAAATGTAACATCCCCATTTTCAAAACAATTAAATAAATGAAATGAAATAGAATTCTTGGCATTTTTGCATGTGATTTAAACAATTTTGAAAATCTTTTTGAAAATGTGCATGTTACTATAATTAATTTCCTAAAACTATAAAAAAAAAATTGCTTTTAAAATGTTAATTGCAAATTATTTACTAAAAGCCTATGATAATAGTTTGTAAAGGACTCCGAATTAGATTTTTGAAACTGCAATTCAAAGTTTTAATCTAAATAAAAATTTAAATTGCAAATTAAGTGGTTAATTAAAAGAGTTATTAATTTTTCCTATTTTTGAACCCTACCTATTATCTCTCTCTCCCTTTTCTCACTATGACAAGTGGCCCCCCTCCCCATTCTCTCTTCTCAGACCCTCACTCTCTCTCTCTCACGTTTTTCTCTCTCTCTCTCCTCTCCTCTCTCTTCCACCCCGTAGCTCTCTCTCCTTAGCTACTCTTTGCATGTCTCCCATCTCACCCCCGTGCTGACCACCCTCTGACCCCTGCATGCGTGGCACTGTGCCATTGCCTCTCCCCTCCCACGCGCCCTCCACTCTCTGCCCGCACGCCACGGCTCTAGCTCTATCTCTCACTCTCCTCACTCCCTCACTCACTGTCCGCAGCCCATCCGGCCAGGTGAGCTCCTTCCCCGCCGTGTCGTCCCCTCACGTTCCTCCTCTCACTGCCCTTTGCTCGTTTTGGTCAGCCGCCGCCCGGGATTGACGTTGAAGCACGCCGCCGGAACCGCGAGGAAGCCCGCCGGAGCCACCACTGCATCGCTCAGCCGCCGAAGCAATTCGCCGCGAAACCGACACCTTGGTGAGCCCCCTCCGCGCCCTCTTCCCTCATGGACGCTCGCCGACCACTGCGCCGCCCCTATTTTCCCTCCGGCGAGCCCGCCACCGTGCTCCCCGAGCCGCCCCGCCACCCTCACGTCGCCAGACCACCTCGGTGTGCCTCCGGCCTAACCGCCGCCACCATTAGCCTTCCCTTGCGCCGTAGATGCTCAACGACCCCGACATTGCCGCCGTCGCGCCGCCGGTGAGCTCCCCGCCGCCGTGATCCTCATGCCGCCGCCGCCGCACGTCGACAAGCCGCCTCGGACATCCCTGGGACAATCCACCGCCGCCATTAGCCTCCACATGCCTCCTAGGTGCTCGCCGACCCCGACGATTCCGCCGTCGCGCCGCCGCTCGCCGTCGCGCCGTGCAACTCCGCCCGCGCCGCCTAGGTTTGAGCAGCGCCGCCGCCCACCCGATTCGTCGTGATACTCCACAAAGCGCCATCCTTGGTCCCTCTCCTTTCCTCTGCTGCTTCGAGCTCATGGCCGACCCGATCGCCGCCGCCGTACCCCGCCCGCCTCCTGCCGTCTCACTGACGGGAGGGGCCCGCCGATCAGCCCCTCCCCCCCTCCTGCAAGCGCAGCAACGGCGCGTGGGCGGCCCACGTGCCCGCCCGCCCATCTCCTTTTCCTTTTTTTTTTTCTTTCATTTTTAGATTTTGTTTCATGTTGTTAATTGCATATAAATTAAGTAGCAAATTCAGAAAAATGTGAAATAAATTTTATTAGGTTCATAAAATCATATATTATTTTTATGTGCTGTTTATTTACATATTTCTGTTAACTTTAATTTTTAATAATTATCTTAGTGTGTAAACTTGTAGGAATTTTATAGAATAAAATATAGATCCAAAAATATCAAAATTTGTTTTCTGAAGTTAGATATATTGTAATCTAATTTCTGAACTGTTTTGATGAATTTATGAAAGTTATTTATAATTAAGCCTCTTTTATACCTTTAATATTAAGCTTATAAAAATCAAAACCAATTATAGGTTCTTCCCAAAAGGATGAAATTAATTGCCGGAGTTTTATAAAATTTTGTGATATTGTTTTGTACTGTTTGAATTCAATTCAAATCATGTCGTGCATTTATCACTTGTTGTGTATGTGGTTCTTATTGCCGTTTCTTTTAAGCGTTAGATCCGTCCGTAGAAGGATTTCTTACGATCGATCCAACTACCGGATCAAGGCAAGTCATCGTGCCATGTTGCTATTACCTAGTTTTCATAACTATTTTTAGATTTTGCAAAAACCTAGATGCTAATTGAAAGTTAAAAACAATATTTAAGCTAAGATGTAGATAAAGTCCTATATGAATAATATACACCGCCAACATCATCAACCCTAGCTAATTAATATTATTTAATCTTGCTGCCATCCTTGTTTAGTAATTTTTACATTACATGCTTAGCAATTGCAATTTAGAGACTTACTTTTGTGTTCAACCCCGACAAAAACTTGATTGCAAATTGAATGGCCGGTAGTGGGTGCTACCGTGTCGAGAATTGTGTGTAGGGATAGTGGGTGCTATCCCGGGCTTTTTAAATGGTTTCCCAATCGGGATGGATGGTTGCAAGGTGGTTTGCATCTGCTTGGTGGCAGTATGCTCGAGATTGGGTTGGTGTTGGACCATACCCGTTTGGTTTAAGGACCGATTCTTTGTGGTATTTAGACTAGTTCAACAGTGCGACCATTGAGTGCCTGTATGGGCAGGTCCTGGTTGAGTACCCTTCGGACTTTTAGTCAGGCATTCCTGGTGGAAGTAGGGAGTGGGCACTTGGATATGTCCGTAGAACAGAACCTTCCTGTGTGGTTGGGAGTGGGTATCCAGGTGTGTCCATAGAACAGAACCTACCGGCACAAGAGGGGCATTGGTGTGGAAACCTTAGTGGGAATGCCGAGCTAAGGGAAAGTCGTGGTGAAAGACCTTGTGGTGAGCATTTTTCCTTTGGGTGATTCCTAGGAAAAACCACCTCTCGTGGGTAAACCGTACGACCTCTGCAGAGTGTAAACTTTCATGAAAGCCTTGCCCAATGGTTAAGGGTGAACTACGGAAGATGCCTCACTGTAGCTTTGTAAAATTCTCTTCTTCCTCTCTGTATTTTGGGATATTGCCCTGCAATTGGTGTTGCATGGGCGTGATCGTTATCATGGTAGGTGCCATGGTGGTTTCGGAAAAGCCAGTAGGTGCTGTCTTTTCCAAAGAAAGAATTATAAATTTCAAAACTTCAATTTCAAAACCTCTTTCTCAAACTAGGTTTAAAAGTTTGAAAATTAGCTTTATGCAAAGTTAACACAAACCCTTCGTGGAACCTATATAGCAACTAGGCATTGGCTTGCAAGTATTTAAAGAATACTTACCTCGAGTTTATACTCATTTGCTCATCAACGGCGGTGGTGATCGCGATGGTACCCGAGGAGAGATGTACCAAGACAGACGGGTTCGCATGGAGTTCGGGCGAAGAATACTTCGATGCCTAGGATTGCGCTCCTCGGCTCTGCTGTGGGGAATCGTTGTGGTTTCCATCTGGATTTCTGGTTTTATTTTGAGGCCTCTGTTGCCTATGTAAGACTTCCATTGTTTTAAGGCCTTGGCGCGCAGACATGTCATTCGCACTCGATGTAATAAATAAATTTATCGATGGTTATGATCCAAATCTTTGGAATCGTGTGTACTAGCTACTTGATCCAGGGACTAGTACAGGTATGACACAGTAGGGACTCGGCCCCCATTTCCCGGGTCCCGACAAGAAATAGTGAACATCTCCATCTGGTTGCAAGGTACCTGGTGATAAGTAATAATAAAATGTCATATATGTATGAATTAAGGTTGAACTTATATAAATTCTATCAAATATGCGACATTACCTTTATTCCCCCCATTGGCCACCGTAAATACAGAAATTAGTCAAGCTGGGAGAGAAATTCCATTATTTGGTTCACTAATTGTCGCAATAGCAACTTTAATACATTTTATACCGTATGTTTCCTTTACCCCTGTCATTTTTGACATCAATAAGTCTCAATAGACACATCTGGATTTTTATACACAAATCCTACCGTCTTTTTTTTTCCAAAACCTTTTGCAGGTGCTATGCTAATTCACTGAGAGTAACAAGTGAAAATGTGAGAAAGAAAGAAACTCTGGCACCGCTCAGCAAGTGATTAGCAAACATCTCACTAGGCTAGCTAAAGAGATTATTCTTTAAGTGTTAAACAAATCGTCTTTTACCTCGTCTAATGACTGATTAAAAAGAACGAATTTTAATTACCGGCTAGCTACAAAGATAGTCGTAAGAGTATACTAGTGGCAGACTAGTAGAGACTAGAGAGTATACAGACTACTAAACATATATACCACCTACTATAGGTTATTAGGACACATTTCGCGCGAAATACAAATGTTGCGTTACCTAGGACTCGAACCTGCAACCTCTCCACTCTACCCTCACCCTTCTAACCATCCTACTCAATCTCATGTTCTTACTTATAGAGGATATGCATACCTTTTAACCTTTACTTATCAGTGTCGGTTTTTGACAAGAACCGGCACTGATAATGAGTTATCACTGCCGGTTCTAGCCAAAAACCAGCAGTGATAAGTTTTTTCACTGCCAATTTGAAAATTGGGGGCGGGAACTCATTATCAGTGTCGGTTCTTGACAAGAACCGACAGTGATAAGTTTTTTCACTACCAGTTTGAAAATTGAGGGCGAGAACTTATTATCAGTGCCAGTTCTTGATAAGAACCGACAGTGATAAGTTCTTTCACTACCGGTTGAAAATTGGAGGTGAGAGGCCTAAAGAACCGGCAGTGATAAGACTTATCACTGCCGGTTCTTTTCTCAAACCGGCAGTGATATTTCACTGTCGGTTTTGAGCAACGAACCGACAATTATAAGTCTTATCACTGTCGGTTCTCAAGCGCACAACCCGCTGAGGCTTACGAACCGGCAGTGATAAGTTTATCACTGCCGGTTTTGGTCTAACCGGCAGTGATTGGGGTGCACGGATAACCATTTTTGTAGTAGTGGTCGGAGCTCCAAGCGGGAGGGCGACTTGCCGTGGGCCGCTCTGGAATTGCCGCGCGCCGCCGGCGATTTGCTGCCCTCCAACCTCGGCACCGAGCTCCGACTTGTCGCGCCTGCCTCGGATTGCCACTCTCTGCCGTCGGTTTGCCGACCGCCGTCGCTGATTTGCCGCTGCGATTTCCCGAGCTCGCGCGGCTAGCTCCCTGGCGGCCTGGCCTCGCCTTGCCGAGCTCTGGCTCGATTTGCCGCTGTCTCCTATGATTTGTCGCGAGCTCACGTGAGAGCAAGATCTGAGCAAGGAGCCTTGTGGGGAAAGTGGAGTAGTGGACTAGTGGAGGAGCTCTCGTGGGAAAAGGCAACGCACAGAGCATGCAATAACGATGATTCACGGGACAACAGTCTACAGAGCATGCAATAATGCAGCATTCATCTATATATAAGTCTATGAACAGTATATTTTCCAATTTTTCACGATTTCAATTCAAATTTCCTCGTGATTCCGATGTTGTTTTTGATTTTTCTTTTCACCATTGCCTTCATACAGGCTTATAGAATTTTTGAGAATTTTTTGGGATTTTTTTCAATTTTTAAATTCAAATCAAAATTTTGGGCCATCCCTTTTTTTAATTTGTCATGATTTCAATTCAAATTTGCACACGAATCCGGCTTTTTTTTATTTTTTTTCACCATTGTGTTTATAAATAGATTTACAATTTTTACGAATTTTATCAGATTTTTTTTATTTTTTCAAATTCAAATCACATTTTGAATTTGCCTAACGATTTGCCGTTGCCGAACCAGCTCGACACGTCGATTTGCCGCGACAAGTGGAACCAGTCATCATGCATGCAATTTTAAGGGTTTGTTATCCAATGGTATGAAATCCAAACTCGGATTGTGACTGCCAAATGAATGCGTGTTGGACTCACAAGCTTTCCGTAAATAAACAAGTCTTCATTTGCCGGGTTTCCTTGCTCTAGATATCCATGGCGGGTAATTAATAGCACATCCAATCCTTTGTTTTCTGGTCATCAAGTTTCATCACGCACACTGATCAACTATACACTGGCATTCTACTTAGAGCATGTACAATGGTACAGCTGAGCAGTCTCTAAGTCGTCTCAAAGCCGTGCCACGTCACTTTTTTGCTGAGATGGATGAGAGAGAGGAAGGAGAGAGAAAAGAGACGTCTCGTGTGAAGTCATGAGTGATGAGCATGTGGTGGTTTTCGTTTAAATTCAAAATTCAAATCCACTTTTGATTTGGCATGTTACAAATTTGATTCTTGCGAAGTTTTGAACCCCTGCAGTTGGAGCTTGCACTTAGACGTTGCGCTTAACGGTCCACGGAACCTCTGGTTCCTAGGCCGAATTGCTCCTAGATCACCGGACGGCGTCCGTCGGTCAATTTCTGTCGTGCACATTCTTTGTTTTTCATTGCTCGGATGAACCGTAACCCGATCGGAGATCGGTTTGTTTCCTTGTGTTCGTGTTGTTCTCGTGTACGCGGTGATGGTCTCAATACTGTTGGCGCCTGAAAGAACCGCCAGTGTAAATTTGGCGGTGATGCGGAGGACGGTCTGAGTCTGCGGTGGAGGTTTTTTGGCGCCAGCACTGGGCGTCGCTCGTGCGACCTCGTCGAAGTCTTGGGAGCATCGGAGCCGCTGGAGGTGGTTGGCAATGCCAGGATTCGTGAGAGAGACCGGAGTGTGTTTTCGGGGTTTCCGGCCGCCCCAGGGTGTTTTTCACAAATATGTGGCTTGGGCTATAAATAGGACCCCAAGGCTTCACTTGGAGGGTGTCCCTTGAGCCATTTGTAGCCAGCCAACATAGGTGTGAGTTGAGGAGCTGCGTCTCTGTGTGAGTGTGGGGGCTGCGTCTTAGGGTCCACGATCTGTAGTTACGTTCATGAGCTAATAGATCAGCGTTTTTATATCGTTCTTGCACTTACTTTCAGCATTTAAATTCAGCATTTAAATACCGTAGAGTGAAATAATCTTGTGGGATTTGTGTGTGTTCTTGTTTCGATCTTGAGCCATCCCTGAAAAACTCCCGTGCCTCCTTTTCTATTCTATATGCTTTGATGGCTCAAGTCTGTTCTTGAAGTTTCTGTCTTGTTCTTCGTGCAGTAGGCAGTGTTTGATTTTTATAAAAATCTAGAAAAATCCTTTTTGAGTGATTCTTATTGGCGAAGATGCGTGACTCCTATATCTATTCACTATAAAAATTTGGAGTCCTGTTCTTGCACCGTTTGGGAGCAGTGAGGTGAAAACCGAGCCCCAAACTTTCTGCTCGATGTTCTTGACAGCTCGTAGTTTTTGATTTTTCATATTTTCTGTAAAAGGAGTTTTGAGGAGATTTCTGGTGGAGTGCTTCATGACTTATTGATTAATCGGAAGAAAAATTTCCAAACATTGAGAAGCACCAGAAACCCACCATCCCTCTGCTCCAAGTGGAAACAAACTCTGGGGTTTCTGTTTTTGCTTTCCAGAAAGCAGCTTGTGATGTTTGAATTTTCATGATTTATCTACATGGAGTTTTGAGATGATTTTTGGTAAAGTTGTGTACGACCCATTGAGAAATAGGGAGAAAAATTCCCAAAATTTGATGAGCACTAGAAAGCCACCATCCATCTCCTCCAAGTGAGAACAAATCTGCTTTTTGCTTTTCTGAAAGTCACTTTGGTTATTTGGCTTGATCTCCTTTCTTAAAGTAAGGTTTGAATTGATTCTTCTCTTTTGGACACTTGACAACCAGGATTGTGTGTGAAAAATCCCCACATATTCCATGACTCTTATTCATGCTAGGGGTACACATAGTTGTCAAGTTGTTCACATTTTGGGGTGCCAGTGAATTCGAAAAAGAACGGCCGTAAAAAATTCGAGGCTCTCATTCACCCCCCCCTCTGTTCGCCGTGGTTAGTTTCACAGTGGTATCAGAGCCAGGTTGCGTTCTTCGTGATTCTTGCGGATCTGTTGAACCTTTCCTTTTGCCCTCACTATGGCTGAAGAGAAATACTCAAACAAACCGCCAGTGTTCAATGGCTCCGACTTCTCCTTTTGGAAAATGCGGATGGGTTCATACCTCATGGCACAAGGACTTGGTGTATGGAGGAAGGTGAAATACCCATACAAGGTGCCAAAGGAAGATGAGGTTACCCCGAAAATGAGAAGAATCTGAGCGAGAATGCCAAAGCTCGAACATTCTGTTCCAAGGCTTGGGGCGGAATGAGTACGACCGAGTTGGTCATCTCGAATCGGCTCATGAGGTCTGGACTACCCTCCAAAGTTTCCATGAGGGGACAGTCAAAATTCAGACCGTCCGCCAGGACCAGCACAAGCGGGAATACAACCGCTTCGCTCAGAAGCCGGGTGAATCGCTGAACGCCTGTTTCAGCCGGTTCACTAAAATCTTGAGCGCTTTGCGGTCTGTTGGCATCAACTATGAAGGAGCTGACAATGCTCCTCACTTGCTTTCTGCGCTTGACATGAAGATTTGGGGGGGTCAAAGTCGTGGCTATCAGGAAAGCCGCCGACCTTACCAAACTTACTTTGGATGGCTTGTTTTCCAACTTGAAGTCCCATGAGGAGGAGCATCTTTCAGTTCAGATGACTCCAGACTCTACTGCACTTGTGACACACCCGTCTACTTCCTCCATAGACTTGGGTGGTGTCTCTTTAACTTGTTTGCTCGAACTTTCTGACGAGCATCTGGACTCTGTGCCAGAAGAGAGTCTTGCCCTCCTCTCCAAGAAATTTTCGAGAGCTTTCAGGAGAGTCAGTGAGAGGAGGAGGAGCACTGTGAGATGCTTCGAGTGTGGTGGTGTCAACCACATGCGTGCGAGTGTCCCAATCGAGGAACAAGGGGCGAGAGGAGGCACCCAAGAAGCCCGTCACTACCATCACCAGGTGCACCGCAAGCCGGAGGCCAAGCTTCCTCTGGCGGCGAAGCCCTCCTTCCGAAAGGCGCAAAGCTGTTCAGCAAGGTGCTTGCCGCCTTGGACTCGGCTTATGCGTTGACGAGGAGGAGGAGGCCAGCGACGGCAGCGAGGACGCCTGACGACGACGCGTCGACGACGGCGGCTACGCCGGCATGTGCTTCATGGCGGCCACCTCTCCGACTCTTCGACGCCGACACCGACTACGAGGTACCTTGCTTTGAGAACCGATGACCTGAATGCGCATTTCTCAAATTAGGCGGCTTTCTTGCTCAATCAACCGCAGGTTAAGGACCTCAAGTTAGAAGTAGCACACCTCTCGGTGAACTAGAAAATGCTAGGGCTGCGCCTAGTAATGATGCTTGTCTTGACACTTGAGGCTTGGAGGGTCTGTTATGAGGCCCTCTCGATTTGGATAAGCTAAGGACCACTCATGCTAGTGTGAACAAGGAGCTTGAAGAGCTTAAGGACAAACATCTTAGTGTGCTTGACGAGTTAGAGGAGACTCGTAGTGCTTTACTTTCTGCTTTGTTTCATTGAGCTTGTTGCTGTCTGATCATACGCTCACACACTTGACACACCTAAGGACCATGTCGGTCTAGTTGAGGATCTGTAGAGATCATGTTTCACCTAAGGACCCAACTAGCTCGATGATGATTCTTTGTGTATGCCTTGTTTGTGATGAGTGCTTGTCCTTGAGGCTAGAGAACCTAAAACTCAAGAGTAAAATTGCTGATTTGAGTTCCCTAGCTGATAGCTCCCCTTGCTTGCGCTGTGATGGGTTGGATGAACATATGGGTAGAGCGCTAGAGGACATGAGTCTTAGGTTCCAGTCTCGCCTTATTTCTGTGCAAAACTCTGAGTGTCTCTCCTGCAAGGCTTTTCAAAATGAGATCACTATCTTGAGTGATAAGGTTAAGTGAGGTTGAAGGGTAAGGACCAGGTGGGTGTCCAGGATAAGTCTCCCGAGTCCTCTCTTCCCTCGTGTGAGTTTTGCCCCCGTCTACATCAGGAGTGTGAATACCTGATAAGCACTCTTGAGAAGTTCGTGGGGGGCAAGAAGAAGCTGAACTTGATCTTGGATCAGTCCAAGATATCACAGGGTAGAGGTCTTGGGTTTGACTGGCTTGATCACATCAAGCGTCACCCTTCCAGAGTTGTCATAGCCGAGAGCGGCGGAGCAGCCGTCATTTCTCCAGGGGTTCCTACCAAGACCCTTTTTAGGTCTGCAGGTCTCCAGGTTGCTCCTGACCAGGTGGTTGCTTCCTCTGTAGCACCATCACCTGGAAAGGGCAAGAGCACCCTAGCAGTCACGAAGTCTGCACCTCCTGCAGCTTTGTCCACAGCCAAAGCCAAAACCAAAGCCAAGCCTAAACAAAATCCCAAGGCTAGGTTCACCTGTTCTTACTGCCACAGGTTCGGTCACCGAGCTGAGACTTGTTACCGGCTCGTTGGGTTTCCTGAGGTCACTCTAGGAGAGGCGGCTGACCACCTAGAGCACACACCGCACCGCGTCCTAAGCAGGAGTTTTCGGGTCCCTCGGGTAGACCAGGCTAGGTTTCAGGAGTGTCGTTCCTCGGCGGGTTCGACCGAGCTAGGTTGCGTGAGTTCCGCCGTCCTCGGGGTGTACCTTCTTTCTCGATGGAGGCGACACCATGGCGTGAGTTTCCTCCCGATGTCGATGGGTGACAGAGGAGTGGTTCTCGGACTTGGGATACCCAAGGTTTTTCGAACGTAGGTCAAACGAGTTCCCCGTGTTTCGTTCCGTAGAGTCGATGAGGTGCTTACGGGGTTTGACTCGATTTTGGGTACCTAGGTCGCACTAGTGTGTCCTCGGTGAGTCCGTTTCTCTTTTACTTGACTCAGGTTCGTGGGGCTGGGAGGAAGGGCATTTGGATCGTTGACTCCGGTTGTTGTCGCCACATGACCGGTGAGTCACGATGGTTTGCCTCCCTAGCCTCAGATCCCGACGGTGAGCAGATCACCTTCGGGGACGCTTCGTCGGGCCGTGTCCTAGCTCGCGGTTCAGTCCAGGTTAGCCCTCAGTTTGTACTTCAGGACGTAGCTCTTGTCAGCAAGCTGCAGTATAATCTGCTTTACGTGTCGCACTTGTTGATCGAGACTACGAGGTTAGGTCTAGGCGTCTGGTTCTTGTGTCTGAGTCCTCTGGCGAGTTGGTTTGCGGGATCTCCGCTTTCACCGAAGTTTTCGAGCTGATTTTCCTACTTCTTCAGTTGGTGCTCCTCACTGTTTACTTGCTTCTGATTCTCGGGATATTCGTTTTTGGCACAGGCGCCTTGGACATATTGGTTTTGATCACCTTGTGCGTGTCAGTTCTTCAGACTTGCTTTCCGGTTTGCCCAAGCTTTCTCTTCTTGAGGATTTGATGCGTGCTCCTTGCCGTCATGGCAAGATGGTTGCCGCTTCCCATCCACGCGTCTCATGCGTAATGGTGATGCACCGGGACAGCTCTTGCATATGGATCTTGTTGGTCTAGCTCGAGTGCGATCGGTTGGTGGGAAGTGGTGCGTGCTTATTATTGTTGACGATTTTTCTCGCTACTCTGGGTCTTCTTCATGGCCTCAAAGGAGGAGACATTTGAGCTGTTCGAAACCTCTCAAGGAGGCTTGCGGTTGAGTTTTCAGTGCACCGGGCCATTCGTTCGATAATGGCACCGAATTCAAGAATACTCTTTTCGATCTTTTTGCACACTTTACGGAGTTGAGCATCAATTTTCTTCGCCTCATGTAGCCCGTGAGCGGGGTGGTAGAGAGAAAGAATAGAACCTGGTTGAAATGGCGGGGCGATCTTTGGATGAGTACTCCACCTGCGCGACACTTCTGGCCGAGGTGTCTCTGCTTGCTTGCTATGTTTCCAACAGAGTGTTTCTCCGTGCCAAGTTGCACAAGACCTCGTCTGAGCTTCGATATGGGCGCAAGCCCAATGTTTCACACTTTCGGATCTTTGGTTGCAAGTGCTTTATTTTAAAATCGGCAATTTGGACAAGTTCGAGTCTCGCTCTTCGATGGTCTTTTCTTGGGGTACACTAAGTCCTCTAGGATCTCTGGGGTTTGGGACATAACTAGGCGGAGGGTTGTGGAGTCTTGTGAGGTCACTTTGACGAGCTAGACCAGGTTCTAGGCCGACATCTCCGGTCGATCTTTCCTTTGAGCCTATCTTCGAGAGGAGAAGGTGAGTCGGGATGATTGCTCGTCGGTCCCCGATGTGAACCTCCTCCACGGTAGAAGCCATAGTCGACCCACTACTTCGATCCTCCCGAGCCCTCCGTGCCTCCACCCTCCTCGAGCCCACTCTGTTAGGACTTCTTCTTCCGAGGTGTCCCCTGAGAGTCCTCCCTTGGTGGCTCGATCCCGCCTCGGCTTCACATGAGGTAGAGGCCACCTCGGGTGCACCTAGGCACGTTCGGGCTAGTCACCCTCCGATCAGATTATAGGACCTATAGGTGGCGTGTGACTAGGTCTAGAGCACACCAGTCCCTCCTCTCTGCTGCCTTCGTTTCTTCTCTCGAGCCTAAGGACATAGCTCAGGCTCTTGGCGACCCTGATTGGGTCAATGCCATGCACGAAGAGTTAGAGAATTTTGAGAGAAACAAGGTTTGGGATTTAGTAGAATGCCCAGCTGGCGTCAATATCATAGGTACTAAATGGGTGTTTAAAAATAAGCAGAGTGAGGATGGGGTAGTTGTGAGAATTAAGGCTAGGTTGGTGGCACAAGGTTTCACTCAGGTCGATGGGATTGACTTTGATGAGACCTATGCTCCGGTTGCTCGATATGATTCCATTCGGATCTTCTTTGCTTTTATGGCTTCACACCATTTCAAGATTTTTCAAATGGATGTTCGAAGTGCTTTCTTGAACGGTTTCATTGAGGAAGAAGTTTTTGTTCGGCAACCCCCTGGCTTTGTTTGTGTTGAGTTTCCCGATCACGTATACAAGCTCTCGAAGGCTTTATATGGGCTCAAGCAGGCCCCTCGAGCTTGGTACGAACGTCTCAAGAGTTATCGATTGGAAATGGTTTTCAATAGGCGGCGTTGATAAGACCTGTTTATCAAACGCAAGTCATCTCGATTTTCTCCTTGTGCAGATTTATGTTGATGACATTATCTTTGGTGGGTCTTCGATTCTTTGGTCTCTGAATTTGCTTCCGTCATGAGCTCTGAATTTGAGATGAGCATGATGGGTGAACTGAATTTTTCTTGGGTTTTCAAATCAAGCAGACCCTCGGGATCTTTCTTCACCGATCCAAGTACACTAGAGACACTGCTCAGCGGTTTGCCATGGCGATAGTAAGCTGTTTCCACTCCCATGGCAACCACTTACGTGCTTGAGCGACTTAGATCTTGAGCAGTAGATCGAAGCTCTATAGGAGCATGATAGAACCTTCTTGTACCTTACCTCTTCTCGGCGGACATACACTTTGCCGTGTGTGCATGCGCTTCGTTTCGAGCTTCCCTAGGATTTCTCACCTTCAGTCATCAGCGGATCCTCCGCTACCTAGTGGCCACCCCGAGATAGGAATCTGGTTTTCTTCGCTTCTTGTCTATCTCTTAGAGCCTATTCGATCGAGACTTTCTTGGTGTAGGATAGATCTGAAGAGCACTTCGAGCACTTGCGGTTCCTAGGCACTTCACTTGTCTCTTGGTCTTCTAGGAAGCAGACCGGTGTAGCTCGATCTGACCGAGGCCGAATGCACGTAGCTGCGGCCGCTTGTTGCGACCAAGTGCTTTGGTTAAGGCAAATGCTTGGGACTATGGGTTAGAGGTTGGTAGCGTCCCACTCTGTGTGATAATACCTCGGCCATCAACATTGCCAAAAACCCATCCGCATTCGGGACCAAACACATAGATATCGGTACCACTTCCTTAGAGACCATGTAGAGAAAGGGGATATAGGGCTAGGTTTTGTAGAAGGTGATCATCAACTTGCAGATATTCTCACCAAGCCCTTAGATGGTCCTAGGTTTGCCACTCTCCGGGGAGAGCTTGGCTTAGTTAGTGCTGGGGGTATCGTGTGAGGGGGAGCTTGATCTTGTACTATATTGTATATATTCTTTCTGTTTTGTCTGTGTGGGTTTGTTTTTAGAACATGCTAGAATCACAGCACTTTCTTTGGCACCTCTTATCTCTTAGGTCGCTATCATGCGTGATTAGCAATGTCCTCTGCTCTAGTTAGAGAGTCTCACATAGACTTATTGGTTGACCAGGTATGTGGAGGATACCTAGGTAGACAGGGTTTGTGTTTGTTCTCTCTAGTAGTCGAGTTTAGGCTTGCTTCCCTATCTTCTGTAGCTAGGAGTGTGCCTTGCGCTAGAGTGTCTGCTGTTTCTTTTCCCTGTTCTATAGCAAACCGATTTTTCGCCTCTTTCCTTCCTCTATGCGCTTTTGCCTCGGGTTCTTATTTTGAGAGGAGGTTTGAAGCTTTGCATTTGCATCTAGTTTTTGTTTTTCTTTGCAAGTGCTTTGCCTATTAGGCTTGTTGGTCTCATCGATGTTGAGTTTTGATGTACCATTTGAGTTTGTGTGTAAACTTGTTTGATTTGACACGAGTTTGAGAAAAGGCTAGAAGGAGCTTAAAATCTTTGAGAAAATCATTGCAAAACTTGACATTTGCATGTTTTCATGGTTGGGCTTTTCATTGTCAAAATGTCGGTACATTTTTCTTGATCTCCGTCGAGATTTTGAAACTCGAGTTGCCTTCTTCTGATCATGACCACTTCTTTAGTGGAGTCCATTTGCCCCTTGCTTAAAATAAAGCAACCAAACATGGGTTTCAATCCCTGAGGTTTGCATTTGGTAGAATTTGTGGGTGACCTAGGGGGTCGGTTCCAAGTTACCCTTGGGTTGTGCTCTACTAGCAATCATTCACCATGTGAATAGGTGCAAATAAAGTCAAGAAGGCCTCTCCAAAACAAAACAAAAAACAAAAACAAAAACAAAACAAAAAAAGGAAAAGGAGAGATTAAGGCCAAAAATAAAATTCAGTTTGGGCACTCTTTGGACACATTTTGGTCTTGGTCATTCTCGATTTGGCAACCTTGTTTTTCTTTGTCTTGATGTTTCTCAAGTTTGTGCACCCATTTTGATTTTGAAACGTCTATTCATTGCCAATGTGCACATGACTTGAATCAACAAAAATGTTTTGTTTTGCTCCTTTCATGCCTTAGTACCTTTATGCTGTCTTGTCGACTTGTGAACCTCAAACTTCATTTGAACCTCGATATTCAACTTTGGTGACCATTTGGCTAATTGGCAAAGCCCTTGGTTAGGTTTTCTTCATTTCTTTTGCATATGCATTGTTCGGGTTCATGATTGGTGTCTTCTTGACCATTTGACAAAAGGGGAGAATCATGATTTCGGGGAGTTTCAAAACTGAAAATTGAGTTTGAAATCAAAACTTCGCTTTCATGGCCAATTTCGGAAATTTTGTCAACATGCTCATCAAGGGGAGATTGTGAAGTCATGAGTGATGAGCATGTGGTGGTTTTCGTTTAAATTCAAAATTCAAATCCACTTTTGATTTGGCATGTTACAAATTTGATTCTTGCGAAGTTTTGAACCCCTGCAGTTGGAGCTTGCACTTAGGCGTTGCACTTAACGGTCCACGGAACCTCTGGTTCCCGGCCGAATCGCTCCTAGATCACCGGACGTCCGTCCGTCGGTCGATTTCTGTCGTGCACATTCTTTGTTTTTCACTGCTCGGATGAACCGTAACCCGATCGGAGATCGGTTTGTTTCCTTGTGTTCGTGTTGTTCTCGTGTACGCGGTGATGGTCTCAATGCGTTGGCGTCGCGAAAGAACCGGCCAGTGGGGTGACGGTGGTCTGGAGGACCGGTCTGAGTCTGCGGTGGAGGTTTTTGGCGCCAGCACCTGGGCGTCGCTCGTGCACGACCTCGTCGAAGTCTTGGGAGCATCGGAGCCGCTGGAGGTGGTTGGCAATGCTTCAGGATTCGTCTGAGAGAGACCGGAGTGTGTTTTCGGGGTTTCGGCCGCCTCAGGTGTTTTCACAAATATGTGGCTTGGGCTATAAATAGGACCCCAAGGCTTCACTTGGAGGGTGTCCCTTGAGCCATTTGTAGCCAGCCAACATAGGTGTGAGTTGAGGAGCTGCGTCTCTGTGTGAGTGTGGGGCTGCGTCTTAGGGTCCCCGATCAGTAGTTCTGTTCATGAGCTAATAGATCGGCGTTTTTATATCGTTCTTGCACTTACTTTCAGCATTTAAATTCAGCATTTAAATACCGTAGAGTGAAATAATCTTGTGGGATTTGTGTGTGTTCTTGTTTCGATCTTGAGCCATCCCTGAAAAACTCCCGTGCCTCCTTTTCTATTCTATATGCTTTGATGGCTCAAGTCTGTTCTTGAAGTTCCTGTCTTGTTCTTCGCGCAGCAGGCAGTGTTTGATTTTTATAAAAATCTAGAAAAATACTTTTTGAGTGATTCTTATTGGAGAAGGTGCGTGACTCATATATCTATTCACTATAAACATTTGGAGTCCTGTTCTTGCACCGTTTGGGAGAAGTGAGGTGAAAACCGAGCCCCAAACTTTCTACTCGATGTTCTTGACAGCTCGTAGTTTTTGATTTTTCATATTTTCTGTAAAAGGAGTTTTGAGGAGATTTCTGGTGGAGTGCTTCATGACTTATTGATTAATCGGAAGAAAAATTTCCAAACATTGAGAAGCACCAGAAACCCACCATCCCTCTGCTCCAAGTGGAAACAAACTCTGGGGTTTCTGTTTTTGCTTTCCAGAAAGCAGCTTGTGATGTTTGAATTTTCATGATTTATATACATGGAGTTTTGAGATGATTTTTGGTAAAGTTGTGCAGGACCCATTGAGAAATAGGGAGAAAAATTCCCAAAATTTGATGAGCACCAGAAAGCCACCATCCATCTCCTCCAAGTGAGAACAAATCTGCTTTTTACTTTTCTGAAAGTCACTTTGGTTATTTGGCTTGATCTCCTTTCTTAAAGTAAGGTTTGAATTGATTCTTCTCTTTTGGACACTTGACAACCAGGATTGTGTGTGAAAAATCCCCACATATTCCATGACTCTTATTCATGCTAGGGTACACATAGTTGTCAAGTTGTTCACATTTTGGGGTGCCAGTGAATTCGAAAAAGAACGGCCGTAAAAAATTCGAGGCTCTCATTCACCCCCCTCTGTTCGCCGTGGTTAGTTTCACATCTCGTGCATGCGAGACGACCGTAGTAACGATACCAATGCGCTAGCGACGACGTGCAACGAGGAAGCGACGAGGTAGCGATGGCTAATTTTCACAGTGACGATCTGGTGCGGCCATATCGCGGGCTCCTTCGCATCTATCCTTTTCATCGCGCGGCGCCCTCGCGAGCTTCTCCACCGGGCTGCTCTGCTCCGCCGTCCCTCGCCTCCATCCTTTTCACTGTGCGGCGCCCCAGCGAGCCTCTCCACCGGGCCACTTCGCCGCCCCTATCTTCGCCGCCCTCATCTCCGCCCCCATCTCCGCCGCCCCCATCTTCGCCGCCCCATCTCCGCATCTCCGCCACCATCTCCGCCGCCATCTCCCTCCCCCATCTTCGCCGCCATCTCCGCCCCCATCTTCGCCGCCCCATCTCCGCCGCCACATCTCCGCCCCCATCTTCGCCCCTATCTTCGCATCCTCAAGGCCGGCGCTGCCTCCATCCTCAAGGCCGGCCTTCGCCTCCATCCTCAAGGCCGGCGCCGCCTATATCCTCAAGGCCGGCCCTCGCCTCCATCCTCAAGGTCGGCGCCGCCTCCATCCTCAAGGCCGGCCCTCGCCTTCATCCTCAAGGCCGGCGCCGCCTATATCCTCAAGGCCGGCCCTCGCCTCCATCCTCAAGGTCGGCGCTGCCTCCATCCTCAAGGCCGGCCCTTGCCTCCATCCTCAAGGCCGGCGCCGCCTCCATCCTCTCCAAGGCGCCGCAACAAGCCTCCATCCTCAAGGTCGGCGCTGCCTCCATCCTCAAGGCCGGCCCTCGCCTCCATCCTCAAGGCCGGCGCCGCCTCCATCCTCTCCAAGGCGCCGCAGCAAGCCTCTCCACAGGCGCCGGGTTCAGCGATCTCCACCGAGCTGGCCGTGCCGCCTCCATCCAGCAGTGATGTCTGATCAACCATCTCCGTCAGATCCAACAAACTGGTAATCTCCCTGTCCTTTACATTCTTCAATATTATTGCCTTGATAAAATTCATAACTTCAACTACATTGCAGTGGTTAGTGTGCAGTTTATGCCTAATTTGAACTGAGTATTATATGAATTCTTAATTACCTCTAGATTGTTATATTAGAATTTGGTTATCTTTTTATGTAGGGCAAAGGATTATCGCCCACCCGGGAGATTTGTTAATTACCTTCAAAATCCATACAATTACCCTTTTCCACAACATACCCCTCATCAGCCCATGTCACAAAATTCACAGCATGTTCCTCATCAGCCCATCCCACAAAATTCTCACTTTGTTGGCGGCACCATGCACTACACTCCTTTATCACCACCAGCAACAAATACATCACAAGGTACTCCTATCAACGTTGATAGCAGAGACGATGATGTAGAGGGTAGGACTGAGAAGCGTTTGAATTGGACACTTGAGGAGGACGGAAGATTGGTATGTTATCTTTTGTTAGCTTGTATTGTATTTAACTTAATATGCACATGTGGTTTACTATGAGTCTTACTAATGTAGATGAGCGCTTGGTTGAACAATTCAAATGATTCTATCATGGGCAATAACAAAAAAAAAAGACCAGTACTGGAAGGATGTTTTGACATCGTATAACAAAACCACCCCAAAAAGTCGGCACAGACAGTGGAAGCAAGCAAAGGATCGTTGGCATAGACTGAACAAGTTGGTTAATCAATTCCACGCTTCTTGGACGAAAGCTAAAAATATTTATTCTAGTGGACAATCTGATGATCGGTTGATGGACAAGGCTCGTCGATTCTATACAGAAGACTATGGAGGACAGTTTGCGTATGAAACTATTTGGAAGGCTGTGAGAGATAATCCTAAGTGGACATCATACAACAATAATCTTAGTGATGATAACAAAAGAAAAATTGCAGATGTAGGGGAGGCGGTCGATATACATTGCATTGGAGATCTTGATGACATCCCACGTCCGAAAGGCAACAAAGCAGCCAAGGCTGAGTGTATGACCAAAAGAAGCAAGGTTGAGGAGAATAAGGAGGCCAAATCAGACTTGGAAGCGCTTGACAAGTTCCTAAATGCGCAGGCTAAAACTAACAAAAATTGTAGTAGTTTGATGAAACTACAACAACGTCTCTCTACTGAAAAGTTGGAATCAGCGAAACTCAATCATCTAGCCTCACAAGAGAACAAGGCAGCCAAACTGATTGAAAAGGAGTCAAAAATGCTTGATACCTATATGGCACTTATGACTCGTGACACTAGTACAATGACGGATGACATGAAGGCCGAGCACATGAAAGCAATAAAGTTTTTGAGTGCTAAGCTGTTTGGACAGTGATTGAGGTAAGCATGGCTTTCTTTTTTTTCTTTTTACTATTGCTAATTTTGCTGCGATGCTAAGCTGTTTGTTAATTTTTGCAGCTCCAACCCCTGTTTGCAGCTGTTGTCGTAAGTTGATGTAAGTTGTCGTGCAGGGTTGCTTATGTTTCCAGTTTTGTTTGTTATCAAAATTCTCAGAATCAAGCTTGATTTTCTAGCTGCTTATTTATATGTAATCCGCTGGAAACACCTAAGGATGATGTTGCTTGGTTGTATCATAGAAGAGTTTTGGAAGCCAGCGAGAGTGGGAGCTGTCAGCTACTTATAGGGGAAAATGCAATTATGAATTTTCCATCAGATGAGAAGCTGTCGATATTAGGAAAAATATTAGCTGCAGTTTTTCCCCCTAGAACAAAGAGTTGTTCATTCTGCAGAACAACAATTCAGAACCATTTTGGAAAGAACAGGCAACTTATTTTTTTCAACTTCTCTCTCTCATGACAAGATTAGATTCGAACAACAACATTCCACAACCGTTTTACAATAAACAAAACCATTATTTAAGAACCATTCGGAACCATTTTAGGAATAGACAAGTTAAAATACATTCAAACAATATTGTGAGACCATTTTGCAACGAATGAAATCTTTTTTTAACAAATAATTCGGAATCATTTTGGAACGAACAGACAACTTCATTTTTTTGAACAACACTCTTACAGAACCATTATGCAACCATCAAAAATCATTTTTAGGAATCATTAAGAACAATTTTAGCAACGAATAAAATCTTTTTTAATACCAATCACACTCATGTGGCATCGAGCGGCTACTTGATTTTTTGAATTTATCTCAACTCTTTCTATCTACTTTTTCAACGAATGGACCACAAGATTCTTTCGATATCATTTTGCAACAAACCAAACCATAATTTAAGAATCATTCGGGAACAATTTTGAAACTAACAGGTTCTTTCAACTTCTCTCTCCTTTTTCTCTCTCATGATATTATTAGATTCAAACAAGGTTTTTTCGAAACCATTTTGCAACAAATCAAACCGTTATTTAAGAATCATTTGAGAACAATTTTTCAACTAATGGACAACTTGATTTTTTAAACTTCCCTCTCCTATTTTGCAACGATCTTTTGGAACCACTTTGCAACGTACGAAACCATTTTTTAAGAATCATTCAAGAACCATTTTGCAATGAATGTACAAAATGTTCTTTTGATTCTCTTGCCACTCACTTTTACGACATGATTAAATTGAAACAACAATCTTTTGAACCAACGGATGGACAAATTATTATTTTTGAACAAACAAAACGTTGGTATATTTCTTAAGGGTGACAAATTTAATATCACGAATGGATAAATGAGGCGCCCTGAAAATTGAAATGTATCACCAATTCATGTGGGACTACAACCAAACACTTTTCAATCACAAACAAACATTTTGGACATGATAATTTTTAGATTCAATTGAAACATTTTTTAATAAATAAGAACCATTTTGTAATGAACTATTTTAGAACAAGCAACATAATTCTTCTAGAACCAACTAGATATCACGGTCGGGCCCCCAGTGATGTTGCTTGGTCGTATCATTGAAGGAGGAAACCATGAAAGAAGGATAGTAAGAATTTTGAAAACTTGCGAGAGAGTCAGCTGCCATGGATGAATAAAAAAACAATTCTGAATTTTCTTCTGGATGAGAAGTTGCCAACACCTTGAAAATATTAACTGCAGTATTTTTTCCTAGAATAATGAGTTGTTCATTCTTTAAAAAGTGTGTATTCAAAAAGCTTTGAGCTAGTTTTTCTCTTGTACATACGATACTTTTAGGGGGGTGGATGCTGTTATAGGCCTCCGAGAATTGAACTTTTCTCTAATCTCTCGTAACATGAAAAGATTCAAATAACAATATCTCGAGACTATTTTGCAACAAATGAAACCTTTTTAAACCAATCGGAATCATTTTCGAACAAACAAACAACTTGATTTTTTTGAACTTCTTTCCTCTTTCTCTCTCCTGACATGATTAGATTAAAAAAAAACTCTTTCGAATCCATTCGCAACGACCAAAAAACACTTTTAGTACATGATTAGGTTCAAACAACACTCTTTTGGAACCACTATGCAATGACTAAAAAAACATTTTTAGGAGATCATTCGAAACCATTTTGCAACAAATAAAACCTTTTTATCAATCGGAGCCATTTTGCAACAAGTGGACTGCTTGATTTTATCAACTTCTCTCTACTCTTTCTATCTCAGAAGCACTACGCAACGATCAAAAAACATTTTTAGCTGCAACAACCAAAACTTTTTCTTATATCATTTGGAACCATCTTGCAACGAGAAGACCACTTGATTTTTTGAACTTATCTCTACTCTTTCTATCTTAGAACCATTACACAACATTAAAAAACATTTTTAAAATCCATTTGGAACCATTTTGCAACGAACAAACTTTTTTTTATATCATTCGGAACCATCTTGCAACAAGCGGACCACTTGATTTTTTGAACTTATCTCTACTCTTTCTATCTTGGAACCATCACACAACGAACAAAAACCTTTTTTATATCATTCGGAACCATCTTGCAACGAGCTGACCACTTGATTTTTTCAACTTATATCTACTCTTTTCCATCTCATGACACGAATAGATTGAAACGAGATTCTTTCGGAACCACTTTGCAACGAATGAATAAGTTTATTTTTTAAAAAAAAATTCTCTCGCCTTTTTCTCTCTCACGACATGATTTCAATGAAACAACAATCTTTTGAACTACTAGTTGGATGCCCGTGCTTTGCAACGGAAAAACAGAGGCATACAATGCATTGAGATTAAGAAACAAAACACTGGATAAGTTTGACAAGCGAAGTAGTAATATCTGATCACGCACTTATATAGCAATTAGTGAAATCGGCGTATGATGTAATTTGTACATGTCCGCCACACAGATGAAATTGTACATGTCGACCACACGAGCACGTGATAGACATGCACATCAAATCTTATATGTTAGTGAATCTTATATTGGACATTAATCAATTATATGCATATGAATCTTATATTGGACATTAATCAATTATATGCATACATCACACTGAAATTTATAAGCATTACTCTTCCCATAAAAATAATCAAAAGCAGTAACCATCTCTAGCATGTTGAACCGACCAACATTTTTTCAGCGGGTTTAAGTATTTGGAAGGAGCACATCGGTGTCTCATCTACACTCATCATGGCACCACAGTAATTAGGGGCCGAGAATATTGTTACAAGTTGGCGGTTAGCAAAGAATTCATATCCATCTTCAACAACCTGAATCCCAACAAGGAGAAAAATAATATATCAATTAACTTGACAAGGAAATTGATAGGACAGTACGTTGTATATAACATGCCAGTGAGCTCGGCAAATGAGATCTAAATCATGCTTCTCAAGAAATTCAGCCACTTTATCAGGCCCAAATGTATATGAAACACCTCGATCATTCATAGCCCAACTTGTGCTTCATTGGAAGGATCAGACCAAAGAAGATCACAAAGTAACCCGATGATCGTGCACATCTGTTCAAGCAAATGTTGTATATGGGGCACTAACTACGTGAGAACCCAAAATGTTGGTATGGTAACCTAACAATCGGGACATGATTGAAGAGCCATAGCCAGCATCAAAGCTCCCAACCTGTCATAGAAATCACTGAGAAAAAAAGGGTAAAGTTAGCTATGTGCTATACTGATAGTGTTAGTTGAGAAAAAAAGGGTAGACGTAAGGAATGGGAATAAGAATAGAAAGAAAAGAAACAAGCTGCAATCAGATCAGTACACTTGTGTCTTATCATGTCATCGTGTGCTTCTGAAATTCTAATGTTGCCGATGGAGATAATACACTTTAAGGGGAAAGGAGTCAGACTATGGCTCAATATCAACAAATTGGAAACAACGATCACCTGTGGATTAGAGCACATGTAAGACAAACTTGATCAGTCAGAGTAACTTCTCAAGGAAATTTTGGCAGCCAGGCTACAAATTGAACAAGACTATTAATGCCATCAAAGTTCAAGTATTGTTCAGTAGACAACAGTGTATGGGCCCATTTATAGCAAGATAAATTAATGAGTTCTTTATTTTTTTCATTGACAAATAAATCTAGTAACTAAGCAAAAGACCATATATTACTTACTCGAGAAAGCTCCAACAACCCAAGCAAGTGAATTCCAACCTAGTGCTGGAAACCTAAAAGAAATCATAAAAAAGTAGGTTTCCCCCAAATAGATTGAATTCCTCTCACAAATGCATCTAAATGATAGTCCTAGCAATATTCATATTAACCAATGCTTTCAACTGAATAACTTCCAAAGCAATACCATAAAAAAGTAGGTTTCCCCCAAATAGATTGAATTCCAACCCAGTGCTGGAAACCTAAAAGAAATCATAAAAAAGTAGGTTTCCCCCCAATAGATTGAATTCCTCTCACACAATGTGAGCATAGAATGCATCTAAATGATAGTCCTAGCAATATTTATATTAACCAATGCTTTCAACTGAATAACTTCCAAAGCAATACCATAAAAAAGTAGGTTTCCCCCAAATAGATTGAATTCCAACCTAGAGCTGGAAACCTAAAAGAAATCATAAAAAAGTAGGTTTCCCCCCCCCCAAATAGATTGAATTCCTCTCACACAATGTGAGCATAGAATGCATCTAAATGATAATCCTAGCAATATTCATATTAACCAATGCTTTCAACCGAATAACTTCCAAAACAATACCATAAAAAAGTAGGTTTCCCCCAAATAGATTGAATTCCTCTCACACGATGTGAGCATATAATGCATCTAAATGATATTGTCCTTAGGGCTATTGCAGTACATTTAACTCATTCATCCACTTAGCAGGTACCACCTAGGCTAAACCTGCAGCCAAAGCCGCATTTACAAACTGGAAACCAATGGAGTATGAGAAACTTTTTTTCAAGTTCTGAACTTCTAGTGCAACCTGTGGCTAGCTTAGTCTCTATTTGAGTTGAGGTAAAAAAAAATGGATACTGTTCTAGGGTTTAGTACTGTGTGTTCCATGAACTCTAGAATCTAGATATTGTCCTTAGTGCTATTGCAGTACATCTAACTCACTTATTCACTTAGCAAGTACCACCTAGCCTAAACTCGCAGCCAAAAGCCGAATTAGAAGTATTTCATCCAATAAGATAAATTTGAATGCCACCGTACAATTTATCGTGTTCGGTGTTCACTTTCACACCACGATTGCTCTTACCTCTTGAAAAGTATCAAAGTATCTTAAAACCAAATGGGCAATGGTATGCCAATGTACATCAAGCGAGATAATTAGAGTAAGCATTGCACTTCTCTTAATAAGCCCATCTACCTATTGGGGAATTCTTTTGGTGGATGTTCAGTACCTTCCAAGCCAGGTCAGGTGGCAGTCAATTTGTTATCTATACACAAATAGGTATAATTCAACCAGCCACACTATATTAACAGCTATGGATGTGCAACAAGATAAATACCAGCACCGAATTAGGGTCATTTCTTCAACTTATTTTCTTATCTCCAAATTGAAAAGTCAAACGCTTAGCTTTTGCATTCTTTTTTTTTCTATCTCGAAACCTATATATGAGTCAAATGAGGTGCACCGGACTTTCCAAGCTACCACGGGAAGCTCTCGAAGTTCGGCTTATAAGTAAATAAGAAGATAAGGAAATAAGATATGCTAAAGAAAACACCCCTTAAGTTCCATATTCCACATAACAATACAGCATGGTATATTTTCAGAGTTACTCACCATGAGCATCGAATCTCCATCACTTGATTTACCCTTTATCTGATCTGACAAATATGCTGCCTAAATACACATAACATTCAATAGATGAGTATGAGTAAATCAGACGATGGACATGGTCAAAAGCAGGATTGCATTGCTCAAGTTACCTGGAAAGGCAGCAAAATATCGAGAAGTCCATATGTTCTATGTAACCTAATAGAAGACTCAGCCACCCCATGGGCTAGCTTATAACTCATTTCCATCTTCAATCTTGCCTACACAGTAAATGAGGCCAACAACCAGGAAAAAAATCAAATACAAGAGAAAATATATATGTTTGTACATACACTTTTAAGGGAACAACACGGTAAAAGTAATAAACCTTGTCAATGTTTATTACGGATGAAGAAAGATCACGTATTGCACTGGAAGTTTTGCTGGAAAACTGAAAACCGAGGCGAGCAGCAATCCTAAAGCCACGCAAAATCTTGGCTGAAATAAAGTAGGATCTAAATTTATCTTCGATAGATAAAGATAATGGCAATTGTGCATCAATTAACAAATTCCTTGAACACATACCAGGATCCTCCTTGAAAGAAACGTGGGCAGGAATCACTGTGCACACCTGATTGTTGATTTAGGGTGTTAGCTAGAAGAAAAAGGGAGAGAAAACCAGGATATTGCTGAATATATACTTAAATGGAGATGGCTGTCACTGACTATTACCTTATTATTTCTCAAATCCCTTACTCCATTCACATAATCATAGATTCTACATTTAAACGGGTTAAAGAATAGGCTGCCATACAAGTATTACAACAATGTTAGTAATTAGCTCTTGCAATATTTCACCAAAATGGAATCAGCATCCGTTGGTCATTTAAAGTACAAGAATTCCTTCAGAAGAGTACCTGTTTATTGTAAAGTCCCTTTTCATAGAATTCTTCCAACGAAGAACATCCTCCCTGTCATAACCATTTAACTCTTCCGAACAATCTTCCTCTTCACTTCTGAGACAATTGGCGGGAGGGGGATTGAGCAGAGGCCTTACCGGCGACGAGTGGGACTCCTCACTGGAGGCCTTCTTGGCTTCCTGCAACAATCAGATTGGCAATTTGGCATATCCGAGGCGCAAAGAAATGCAATCCGAGAGAGAAATCAAGAATTGCAAGAATGGTGAATCCCACCTTTACGCCTCCAAACGCCAAATCAGGAGGTCAGGGCGAGATATTCAGCTCCCAAACCCTATAATCTTCACCACTCCAAAGAGGTCGTAAGCACCTATCGGGATCAAATCACCCCGCGGGATCGAGGCTCCAGTGGCATGAGGCGCGGATCGAAGAGGGCGGCGGAATCGGTGGTGCGAAACCCTAGGAGGTGGATCCGAGTCTGATAGGCGAGGAGAGAGACGAGAGGAAGATAGCAGGAGGAGCCGAGAGGAGATGGGAGGAGGAGGTGGTGGCGATGGGTGCAGAGAGCGGAAGGAGGTGGTGGCGCAGATCGAGGGAGGCGACGCCATGGAGAGGAGTTGAAGAGAGGCGCAAGGGAGGCGGGGAGCGAGGAGGAGCTGTCTAGGCAAGGAGAGGAGGCGGGCGGCGAGGGGAGGAGGGGGAGGAGGAGGCGGGCGGGAGGAGGAGGCGGGGGCGGAGGAGGCGGGGCGGAGGAGGAGGGGGGATGAGGAGACGGGCGGGGGAGGAGGCGGGCTCACCGAGACGACTAAGGAGATGGGGGCCAGAACCCTAGCATAGCAGGCGGAGGAGGGGGCGGCGGGAGGAGGCGGGCGGCGGAGGAGGCGGGCGGCGGGAGGAGGCGTGATGGGAAGGAGGGGGCGGGCGGGAGGAGGCGTGATGGGAAGGAGGCGGGCGGGCGGGGAGGAGGCGGGCGGATGGGGAAGGAGGCGCGGGCTGCGCGGAGGAGGCGTGATGGGAAGGTCAAGGGCTGGGAGGACCGGAGGAATAGGGTTGCGGGGGTGGCGGGGAGCCAGGCGCGCGTTTGGTCCGTTGTTCGCGAGATGGACGGCTGAGATCGCATATTGGTGAAACCACCACCACCACCACCACCACAAGCCTCTTTTTAATAGTAGAGATTTTTCAATAAACGAACAAATTGACCTTTTTTGAACGAACGAACACATGAAAATGTTGGTATATTTTCTAAGCGGGACAAAATTATTTCTGATATCGTAAATGGATTCATGAGATCTGAAATGTATCTTTACAAAGTCATGTTGGACTAGAAACGAAAATGTTCAAACCATGCTCGATCAGAAACTAAAATATTTTTTGCATGATCATTTTTAGAATCAATCAGAACATTTCATTAATAAATATGAACCATTTCGTAATGAACCCACTTTGGAACAAACAACATAATTCAACTAGATATCACAGCCGAGCCTCCAATGACTTGTTTTGAAACTTAGCTAGATGAAATGCACATTTTCCTTGCCAGGTTTCCTTTTGATCCTGCTTTGGCATGACAATAGAAAAAAGAACTTTGTCGAACAAAAAAAGAATGTCTTTCAATATCAAGCGATTTGGTACGTGTTACATCCACCTAAATACATAAGAGTGTAGATATACAGCCCCTTACATCTCGTCTCGACATGTGGTTTCTTTGCGAGGCGACATGCCTGTCTTGGGTCACGTTCAAAAGTTATATATAAAACTAGACCTCACACTCCTCTGAGACGACGCGGAAGCTTCGGCGGGCTGGTCGTCCACACCATAACTCACGTCCGTGACGCGGGTTCAAATCCCAGCTCCGCCCCTTTTCATCCTTCTTGTCCTTTCTCTTTTCTACGCCGTTTAAAAATTCAAAAAATAGAAAGTTTGCAAAAATAGAACCATACCTATGCAAAGAAGGTCCATAAAAAGTTTAGATTTTTTTGAAAAATTTTTAAAATTAGAAAAAATTTTTGCTTCCTTTGTCTTCTTCTTTTACTTTTTTCCCTTTTTTATTATCTTTTTTCTAGGCCGTTTGAAAATTATAAAAAAAAAGAAAGTTGCAAAAATAGAACCATGCCTGCACAAATAAGGTCCATAAAAAGTTTGGATGTTTTTAAAATTTTTTTGAAATTAGAAAAAAATTTTGCTTCCTCTGCCTTCTTCTTTTACTTTCTTTTCTTTCTTTTTTATTTTCTTTTTTCTACGCTGTTTAAAATTCTAAAAAATAGAAAGTTTGCAAAAATAGAACTATGCCTGCACAAAGAAGGTTCATAAAAAGTTTGGATGTTTTTGCAAATTTTTGCTCTTCTATTTTCTTTTTTGTAGGCTGTTTATTTCAGAAAAAAATAAATTTTGAAAAAATGGAACCATGCCTCCATAAAGAAGGCCCATAAAAACTTAGATTTTTTTAAAAAATAAAATTAGAACAATTTTGAAATCCATTAATATCTATACGAGTGTATTCATTAATACCTATACAAGTATATATGGGTCTTCCGTGCTTGACACGTGTACACTCTTTTGCTTCATTCCAACATGACACGTATGCCGTATGAGGCTATTATTATAGCGCGTAAGTCAAACACACTCTACCGTGGCCACGTCGGCCCGAAAACGCTAGCCGTCCAATCGTCGACCGAAATGAGATCCGATCGTCCGTCCAAAAGTTATATATAAAAACAGACCTCGCGCAATTCGAAAATTTTCAATTTAAAAAAATTTCGCTCTCTTTTGTCTTCTTCTATTTTCTTTTTGGGGGCCGTTTAAAAATTCCAGAAAAAAGAAAGTTTGTAAAATGGAACCATGCCTCCACAGAGAAGGCCCATAAAAAACTTGGACTTTTCAAAAAAACAAAATTTAAATTAGAACAATTTTGAAATTTAATAAACGTTTTCGCTCTCTTTTTTCTCTTCTATTTTATTTTTCCTAGGCTATTTAAAAATTCCAAAAAAGAAAACTTGCAAAAATAGAACATTGTTAGATGAAAAAGGTCCATAGAAGTTTGAATTTTTATACAAAAAAGGCTGTTAGATAGGAACCAGCACGGATTCTGCGCATTTACACTAAGGTTGTATGCTGCATGGGCTTGGAACGACAAGTTCCAATAATGTACACGTCCATTGCAAGGGCATCATAGAGTGGATCCTGATCAACAATCTACCTCTTGTGCTACAAGGGGATGAGGAATTGAACTCAATGCAAAGCTCCATGTATATCTTGAAACTGATTGTAATTATTCTTGCAGTTTGATTGAACTATATCATCAATCAATTCAAAGTACCTTTGGTATGAACATGTGTGGAATATGATCATTTGTGTCTTGATTGTGCCCGCGCAACGCGCGGGTTGCCCGTCTAGTATACATACATATACAAACACACGCAAGCATGCACGATTGTTTCCAATCTAAAAAGGATAAAAAAAACATGTTCGTGTTACATTTTGGATTGCATTTTGGAACGAAAAAAAATAGAGAGAAGAAAGTCGAGTGCTCACATCCAGCGTCTTGGCCGAATGAATTTGTGGGACGGAGCATCAGCTAGACGGAACACACAGCTTGATTCTTGAACGTAAAGGTGATTCTCCATGATTTTAATCATGGATGCAAAAGTAAAATAAGTCGATTAGCAACAAACCAATTGAAAATCCTGTCAAAACGAGAAAGAAAAAATCGATTCCTTTAATACCCGAATGGTTTCGATTTACAACCAAACTGGATCGAATGATTCAGATATACAACAGAAGGGGATCATTTCGATTTCAAGCTTCTCAAAAGATTAGATCGAAGTGAACCCAAATCTCAGTACACAATCCCAACAAATCATAACCGAAGGAAATCACAATTCATCAGATTATGAAGAAAAAACATGAAGCAGCAAGAACAACGACGAGACTAGGGAGGTGAGGAAGGCCATGGCGGCGCTGGATTGGAAACACCTCAGCCACGACCGGGGTGTGCGACAGATCCAAGGTGGCGCCTGCGCGCGACGGATCTGGGGCGGCACCGGGCGCGAAGGCATGACGGGGCCGAAGCGCGGCGCCGGCAACGTGGTCGACTGGAGCACAGGCGTCTACTCTGAAGCACAATAATGGAGAGGAAAGAGAACACGGGAGTAACAGTGGAACCAACACAAGAAGGAAGAGGAAGGCATAACACAAAAAAAGATGGAGTGTTTTGAATAAAATGCAGGGGAGAGAGAGCGTGTGGGTGTATCATGGATCTTGAGAAACCATGTTTCAAAAATCAATTTTACCCTAAAAATCGTTTAGATCCGATATTCGATTTGCCACGGCAAATTACGGAAAATCGGTTGAAATTTGAGTTTTGAATTTTAAATCAACTGGAGGTTTAAAAAATCAGAAAACGCTTGTTTTTTCGATAAATCGTTTGAAAACAAAAAATTGGTATTGAAGTTTTGAAATCTCGAGCCAAACTTCGAAAAATCATGATTTTTATTGATAAATCGACCGATTTCTTTGATAAATCAACCAGAGGTTTAAAAATCAGAAGTCGCTTGTTTTTTCATTAAATCGGTCGATTTCTTCGATAAATCAAACGATTTCTTTGATAAATCGTTTGAAAACAAAAGATCGGTCGATTCTTCGATAAATCGACCGATTTCTTCGATAAATCAAACCAAACTGATTTCAAATTTTGAATCAAATTCACGATTTGCCGATATCGAGTCGCCGCGATTTCGTGGTAAATCACGATTTGCCGTGATTTATCGACGATTTTGAAACCTTGCAACCAATGCGCTTGGAGCACAGGCGTGTACTTTGAAGCACAATAATGGAGAGGAAAGAGAACACGGGAGTAATAGTGGAACCAACACAAGAAAGAAAAGGAAGGTATAACACATAAAAAGATGGAGTGTTTTGAATAAAATGCACGGGAGAGAGAGCGTGTGGGTGTATCATGGATCTTGAGAAAGCATCGGACGACAACCAATGTGCTTGGAGCCACAAAGCGAAAAATCCACTTTGTTCATAGGCTGCTTGATTACAAGCCACACATAGAGCCCTTCTTACCAACAGCTTGTACCATTGAATCATATGGTTTTTGACTCTCTGGGACAAAATACTACTATATATTAAAGCCCTTAAAATGGGCACCTCCCATGCTATCCATGTTGCCGCTAAAGCGTCGGACGTCCTATCGCGTGCTCACGGCGATCCGGCCGTCTAGCCCTGACGGTTTTGCAAAAAAGACCTCCGAGTATTGGAATTTTAATCAACGTCCTCAAACCTTCAAACCCGTTTGATTGGTGGATCGAGCGGCCCTCGCAGCGTCATCTTTTTATTTTGCCCCTTATGTTTTTTCGTTCTCAACCCAAGGTCCTCCGGCCCGACCCAAACCCTAGCGTGCGACGCCCTCTCCCCTCGCTGGCGCAAATCCTTCGCCCTCTCTTCCTCCGCTCCTCTTCCCCACCTCCTCCGCGGCCTGTTCAGCCGACGCCATCGCCCCTAGGCTCCCACCTTCTGCGCCACCCTGCCCCGCCCCATGCCGCCCTAGGCTCCTACCTTCTGTGCCACTCTGCCTCGCCCAATGCCGCCCTACTCCTCTGCTCACGATCTCCGAACGGCAGCGGCCTTCACCGGCGGCTCCCCCATCTCCTCTCACGCCCCACATCGTCTCCTCTCACGCTGCGCTACTAAGACGGCCGGATCCAAGGACCACGGACCCTAGGACGGTCGGATCCGGCGACGACAGATCCCAAGTTGTCCGGATCCGGTGATGGCGGCCCCGGTAGCGGAGCAGAAGAGCATCGCGGCGACGGCGGGCGGATGGTCCTGCTGAAGACGGCGGACACCTCGAGCACCAAGACGGTCAGATTCAGGGACCACGGACCCTAGGACGGTCGGATCTAGCGACGACACATCCCAAGGTGTCCGGATCCGGTGATGGCGGCCCCGGTGGCGGAGCAAAAGAGCATCGCGGCGATGGCGACCGGATGCTCATGCTAAAGACGGCGGACACCTCCAGCGGTGAAGGCGACGCGCGGAGCACCACCGGCAACCAAAGGTATGGATTCGCAGTAATGGGTGAACAAGGGATGCGTGGGCCCCATCCCGCCTCCATCGCCAACCCCGTCCCTGCGCCGCCTCCTCCACTGTCGCCCATCCTCCTCCGCTTCCACCTCCGCGACCAACTGCGCCGAAAATCGCGGCCTCTCTCGCGTCGTGCTTTCCTACAGGTAATCTTGCTCCAAGTTTGTTCGTCTACATTGTTTGATTTGGGTATTCATTTTGTTGGTTTCCCATAACAGATTATTATTACTTATTTATTTCGTTCGCGTCGTCGACCTGACTTCTAGCAGGCTTCCTCAAATAGTTTATATACTTGCATTCTTATCTAGACCACGCTGACAAAAACCTGTGATACCCCATCATTAATTGTAGTTGATTTGCTCTCTATTTCTGGAATGATTTATTCCGAATGTGGACAAATCGCATTGCTTTCAGGGCAGCTCATTTGTTTATGTTACTTTAGAAAGCTTTTTAGGTAGAGATAAACCTTAGTGATTGTTAAAGGATTGCTTCGATATACATGTTATACTTTTGTCGGCGACCGGGAGGCGAACCTCCGCAGCGCCAATAAGCAAGGAAAGGGGTGCGAGGTCCGGCTACGCCCCGTCCCCGGATCGAAACTCGACGCTTGGTCGGGACGCCGAGGGAAAGAGCTTTAGTCTCGACGCGGTCGGACGCGCCGAGACCGGATTGGGGATGATGATGACACGAGTGTTTTTATCCTGGTTCAGGCCTCCACAGTGGGATAACAGCCCTACGTCCAGTCTTTGTTTAATGCCGAGCTTAAACGAGTACAAGGGGGTGAAGTCCGGGCTTTGGAAAGCCCGGGCCTCGAGTACAATAAGTGTTCAAGGCACTGTGTGCGTGCTCTCTGATTACAGGATCGGACGGAGAACTATCGCGGGGACTAGAGCTCCTACGGGAGTGCAGGTGCTCCTGTTCTACAATGGCTATTCTCCGAGTGTGTTGTGTGTATGCAGAAGCGGGTTGTGATGGCGATCCTCCATTGTAGTGGCCTGTATGCTCCTTTTATAGGCGCCTTCCGACCATTGTAGCTTGCGTTGGCCCGTTGAATAGTCGCTGCCTTTTTGCCATGCCGAAGTGTACAAAATCTACCGGGTAATCGAGTGTATCCCCCGATCACCGTACCGGACCGCTACCGGTCAGCACGTGTCTTTGCCCATGCGGGCGGTTGACGGGACCGACCGCCAACCCGTTAGAAGCTGCCGCCAGGCGCTTCTCGGTATAGTGCGCGCATTTAATTCTTGACGACTCTGGGGACCCGAAGCGCATCCTGTCCGCGGCGCGGCATGATTTGCCTCGGGTCCTGGGACTTGAACCTCCGAAGCCCGGGGGAAACGAGAGGCTCGAGCTTCCGAGGCGGGGAAGCTCAGGCGCGAGCTTGCCGGCCCGAGCTTACCTCCTGTGGGGCCGTAGGTAAGTTAGTGGACTGAACCATCATGGGCCACGTACTTTCCCCAATAGCTAGCCCCCGAGCCTCAAGCGGGACGGTGACGTGCCGCTCAGACGTTTGTTTGGTAACTGCCTTCGACCGAAATGCTTGCCTTTTCGCGCGCGCGGGGCCCTCATAGCTCCGGCGGGAATCCCAAATCGGCGCGGTTATGCGCGCCGCTTCCTTGTCCTTGGTTTTTGCGTCTCCTGGCGGACAGGCGACAGTTCGTCTCCCTTTGCCGGTTTATATCAGGCGGTTCCCCTTTACGCCTTCTTGTGCTACTTGCTCTCCTTGTGCTATTCGCGTTTCTTACCTTCTTCCTTCCTCTGCCTTTCCGCCATCTTTCCACCCTCCGATCTTCCCTTTCCGATGGCGCCCTTCACACGGAGTCTCCTTATCGAGGGCGACCTGAAGGGGCTGGAAGCTGCCGGCTTCGTCGAGGTCGACGGATGGAGGGCGGCCGGCGATGAGGCGGTTCCTGCGCCCGAGAGCAAGGAGTTCGTCTGCTTCGATCTCTTCGCCGTTCATGGGCTCCGGGTCCGGAGTCCGGGTTTCTTGACGCGATTCTTGCCCAGTGCGGGATCGAGTTGGGGAACCTCAATCCCAACTCGATCTTGTTCCTGACGATCTTCGCGCATCTTTGCGAGGTGTTCGTTGGGGTGGAGCCGACGGTCAGCCTCTTCCTCCACTTCTACGAGCTGATCGCGACCGGTGGGAACGATGCGACGGGGCGCGCCTACTTCAAGCTTCGCCGCGACAAGAAGTCCACGTACCCGGCGTTCAGGGCCTAGGAGAACGTCGGGGGGTGGGCGTCACGGTGGTATTATGCCGAAGTGCTCGACGACTGCCTGCTTTGGTTCGCGAACGCGAGCCCTGGGAAATAGTCATTCCCCCGGCCCTCGCTGGGGCCTGCGGAAGCGGATTCGGCGGCCAAAATCCGGGATTTGGCCGACCGGGGGCTTAATGGCTATGACATTGTAGCCGACTTCATCAGGCACCGGGTGAGCCCGCTGCGAAAGCGGGTTCGCCCTTTCTTCGAGATCCGCGGGTGGGACGATCTCACCCGCGAAGGCACTTCCCGTAAGTTTCTGTCCTCGACCTTGCAGTCCTTTGCCCGAGTTTCCTTTGGGCATTTTTTGATGTTCCCGCTCTTTCCTTTCGCAGCCTTGCCCAAGGACGATGTGGCCCGGGCTGTGAGGCTTCTCCTGCCCGCGAACCATAACGAGCCATCAGGCTCGGGAGTCCGCAACGTCTTGGACGAGGTACGTGTTTCTGCGGTCTTAGGCGCCCTTGGAGACGGTTTCCTGTGGGCGCAGGCTGATACTTCATGGCTTGTCTTGCAGGGAGAAGCGGGCGAGGAAGCCAGGCCTGCCACGCTTGCGCCGGCGGCGGCTTCAGGAGCTGCTAGCTCGACGGCCGGAGGCGACGCGGGCTCAGCCCTGGCTCGGAAAGGACAGACCGCGGGCAAGCGACCGCCCTCAAAGAAGCCAGCCGGTCGCTTCCCGAGCAAGGCGGCTCGCGTGTGGCGGCAGGCGTCCCGAGTTTCCGATTTTGTCCCTAACCCAGCCCAGGCTGGAAGTTCCCAAGCTCGGGACCCGGCTTACGCGCAGGGTACCCAGCCGGCGCCGAAAAGGCGTCAGCTAGTGCTGGATGACGATGATTCGGATGATGTGTTGGCCGGGACGGACGCCGAGCTTGCACGTAAGTCGCCTGTGCTTGCTGGTTTCTCCTGTCTCCTTTCCTCATTTGTTATGGCTCTCGAGCCGATCGGGTATGCTTTGATTACTTTTTTCTTGGTTCTCAGTCACGCCGTCTTCCCAAGCAGGGGAGCTCATCCCAGTGCGGCCGGAGGAAGTGGCTCGGGAGAACGATCCTGTCAAGGATGAGCATGGGCGTCGAGGATCGGCGTCTTTCCGCCTCCCATTGGTGGCGCGCAACGATGTGCGCCTCCAGGCCACGTTCGTGAAGGTGGAGACGGATGACGGCACATCGCTTCTGGCGCCGCTTCATGTCGAGGGGTGGACCTCGACCGGGTGGCGTCCGATTGACTTCCGCGGCATCCAGGAGCTTTTTGAGAAGAGTGACGTACCCATCCCTCCACTGTACGTGGGCGACGCCCTTCTTCTCAACTAGAACTGGCCCGTCCGGGTTATCACCGCCGCGAGCGTCGTTCCAGTGCGGCTGTGGAGCGTGGCCCCGCTGGTCGCCGTGGGATGGATCGCAGCGATGCCAACGTGGGTGGAGAACGCGCTTTCATCTGCCGGGACGAGCCGCCAAGTGTCCATTCGACTTCGACCGGTTCCCGACCAGTCGCTTGAGGAGTGGCTGGGAACTAGGTCGAAGAAAGACGCCGGGGAGCAAACTAATTTTGCCCCCGAGCCATGGCTTCAGGTTGTTGAGGCTGCCGGGCCTTCAAGGGAATCGGCCGAGCCGATGGAAGGGGCGCGCGATGTCGTGGGAGAAGTGGCCGAGCCGGCGGGAGGCTCGTCCGGGCCTACAGGAGAAGCGGCCGAGCCTGCGGGAGGCTCGGCCGGGCCCGCAGAGGAAGCGGCCGAAGGGCCGAGCGGCTCGGGCGATAGCTCAGCCACTGTGTTGCGGCGGCGCCACGCCAGAGGCGTTCGCAGAGCCGTGATGAGGTCAGAATCGCAGCGGCCGCTAGGCGGGTAAGTGTCTCCGAGCTTGGCTTTTGTCGTTTTGTGTCGACCCTGAGCCTGCTTTGGTTTTTTCTTTTCCCTTAGCCCATCCTCTTGGTGCAGTTCTACCGCGAGGTCGTTGGCATCGCTTGCTCATTTGGGGCTAAGCACGATGCCGAACGGGAGGCCCTACAGGCGGATGGCGTGCGTTGGTGACAGCAGGCCGATACCGCACGCGCCGGGCTTGAGGAAGCTCGCTTGAGCTCAGTCCAGGCAGTGGCTCTAGAGGCTCGAGTCGCTGCGGCTGAGGCGGCCTTAGCCGCGGCGCGGGATGACGCCGGGGAGGTATCACGCCGGTCGCTGGAGGCCCTTAAGGCCAAACGTGACCGCGCCATCGAAGCTCAAGAGCGCCCGCCGATGGGCGTCTTGCGTCGCCGGTTGCTCGCAAGCAATGAGGAACGCGACCTCCTTGCCGTGGAGCTCTCCCGGACAAAGTCAGCTGCAGCCGCGACGGAGGATCTGCTACAGACCCACTGGGATACCGTGCGGGACTTGGAGGCAGCCAACGAAGCCCTGCGGGTCAAGATGCAGACCGCCCGAGATAGGGAGAAAGGGTTCCTTGATCTTCAAGGCCAGCATGACGAGGTACTGGCCGAGCTTCGCAAGCTTAGGTGCCAGCCTAAGTCATAGGCTTTTTGTCTTTTCCCTTTTTGTTGGGCGGCGATCCGGGTCGCCCTTATAAATACCCTTGATAATGCAGTTGACTTGTTTTGACTCTTTTCCTTTGGTGCCTCTTCGGTCCACCTTCTCCCTGGAATGCCGAACGTCGACTTGGTACATTGCAAAGATGTCCCGAGAGACATTCGCGTTCGGGCCTTGAAACGGTTCCGCTACCGAACAGCTTCCGACGCTTATTACTCCTAGGATCGCCGGCTTCCGAACCCGGCTATAAAAGGGCCGGCGCGACGGCCACTTCTCATTTCAGACTTTTTTCATCCGTACCTCCTCCTCTTGCTTTCTCCAGTACCTTCCTTGCTTCCATGGCTCGCGATCCAGAGTTGGCGGAGCTTTGGGTGGATTACGACCTTGCCCTTGCCGAGATTGCGGAGGAGGAGGCACGCGCCCGTGACGTCGCCACCGTCGAGGCGCTGGTTGAAGTTGTCCCGAGGCTCCGCGAGGCTTTTGATCCGCTTCGTGGGCGCTTAGTCGGTGCCGTGTTCGCGACGCCGCCGCCGCGGCATTGATCGGAGCTGTCCCGGCGTTCGCCGAGGTAGCTGATGAGATCGTCGGGGCACTGGGGCGCGCCCGCTGAGGCTTTGTGTAACTGGCTTGTAGGCCATTTCAAAGTCTTTTAATAAAGTTGTTTTGTGGTCGTTGCTGCTTTCTTTTGTCTTTGTCGTCTTTTCTGCATGGGAACGATCACAAGTAGTCGTATAGACAAGAAAAGGGTCGAAAGTTGTAGTGTAGTCCTATCGATCCTAGCCCCGAGCCATGGCTGAGCTTCTGAATAGAAGCTCGGGCGTGGCTTAGAGAAGATCGAAGGTCCTTGCTCGGGCATCTAACCTTGGGAAATCAACTTTTAAGAAATCGACCCTTCGAAAAAAAATCGACCCTTAAAAATCGACCTAGCCCCCGAGCCATGTTCGAGCTTCTGAGGAGAAGCCCGGGCGTGGCTTAGAGAGATCAATTTTTTGAAAAATCGACCCCAGCCCCGAGCCATGTCCGAGCTTCTGAGGAGAAGCCCGGGCGTGGCTTAGAGAGATCAATATTTGAAAAAAAACGACCCAGCCCCGAGCCATGTCCGAAGCCGAGGAAAAGCCGGGCATGGCTTAGAGAGATCAATTTTTGAAAAATCGACCCTAGCCCCCGAGCCATGTCCGAGCTTCTGAGGAGAAGCCCGGGCGTGGCTTAGAGAGATCAATTTTTTGAAAAATCGATCCCAGCCCCCGAGCCATGTCCGAGCTTCTGAGGAGAATCCCGGACGTGGCTTAGAGAGATCAATTTTTTGAAAAATCGATCCCAGCCCCCGAGCCATGTCCGATCTTCTGAGGAGAAGCCCGGGTGTGACTTAGAGAGATCAATTATTTGAAAAATCGACCCTAGCCTCCGAGCCATGTCCGAACTTCTGAGGAGAAGCCCGGGCGTGGCTTAGAGAGATCAATTTTTTAAAAATCGACCCTAACTCCCAAGCCATGTCCGAGCTTCTGAGGAGAAGCCCGGTCGTGGCTTAGAGAGACCGTATCCCTGAAACGGAGCTTATGACCCTTGCTCTGTTTAAGGAGCAGAGTGTTGGACTCTAGAGTTATCCCAGGCTATGACGATTTTATGCGGGCTTATGATATAGGGCCGGAAAGCGTGTGCCCGCGCGGGATCTTGCGTGGTGCGATGGATATCGGCTTACCCGTGTGCAAGGGGTCCCGGGGGTTAGCTTCTGTGTAGCCACTATTCTGCCGTTGTGAATTGAAACAGCCCGGCCTTTTCTCCCAAGCCCGATCATAGGTTTAGGTCACCGGGGTTAGCTTGGGGCTATCCAGGGGTTGCGTAGATGGACAGAAAAGGAGAAAAGTGGGGAAGGAAAGGAGACTTACGACCTTTGCTCAGGCGTAGAACCTTCGGAGTTGAGCGATGTTCCAGGAACTGTTGAGAACTCTACCATCCGGCATAGCCAGTCTTACAGCCCCGGGCGTGTGGCTGATACGACCGTGTACGGGCCTTCCCACCTTGGGGTGAGCTTGTTGGCATGGGCCAGGTTCTGAACTCGTCTTAGAACCAGGTCGCCAACTTGCAAGGTCCGGTTCAGATTTTTTAGCCGCTGCGCCAGCCAGAGGATCTTTGGTATGTCGCCACTCACAAGAGTGCTTACTCATGGCAGGACTCGGATAGGTCGAGATCCAACAGTCGTTCCCCGTCGTTGTCGATTTCACCTGCAAAATCAACACGAACTGAACCAAGTCTTAGCTCAGAGGATAAGACCGCTTCCGAGCCGTATACGAGCCTGAATGGGGTCTCTCCGGTAGCCCGATTGGAGGTTGTCCGGGCTGCCCAAAGCACCGAGGGTAGCTCTTCTACCTAGTTGTGACGCTGCACGACGAGAGCGTCGTAAACTCGGCGCTTGATGCCCTGCATAATCTGCCCATTTGCACGTTCAGCTGTGCTGTTGCTCTACGGGTGAGCCACCGAGGCTAGGGCGACCTTCATGCCAGCTCTTCACAGTAGTCATGGAATAGCTCGCTCGTGAACTGTGTCCCATTGTCAGCGATCAGCTTGCTCGGGACACCGAACCTGGTCACGATGTTTTTCCTGAGGAACCTCTTGGCCGTTTGGGCTGATATGCTCGATACTGGTTAGGTCTCGATCCACTTAGTGAAAGTGTCGATGGCGATGAACAGGTGTGTGCATCCCTTTAGGCCTCTGGGGAATGGACCAAGTATGTCCATTCCCCATGTCGAGAATGGCCAGGTCAGCGGGATGGTCTGCAGCTCGTATGTTGGCTGGTGGGATACCCGGGCATGATATTGGCAGGCTGAGCAACGTTTTACTAGCTCCCTTGCGTCGGTCAACACAGTGGGCCAGTAGTACCCCATGCGAAAGGCTTTTCCCACTAGGGTTCTGAAAGAGGCATGGGCCCCGCAGATCCCGTCGTAGATGTCTCGGAGGAGAAATTTTCCTTCCTCCTGGGTCACACGCTTGAAAAGTACGCCATTAGAACCCCTTCGGTACAACAAGCCCCCGAGTAATCGGTAAGGTCGGGCTTGTCTTTGGGGCCAGATTTTCAATTTGTGTCTCATGCTTGATGTCCCATCGCCAAGAACTGGACGAATGGTGTCATCCAGTGTCATACGCTTTAGGAACTAAACGGTACCGGTCGTTTGGGTCGGGGAACCGTCTTCTCGGGGCCTCTTTCTCCGAGGGAATAGAGTGCTTTAGTAGGTGTCAGACGAGCACCACGGGCGGTTTTTTGAGGAGCCAAGCTTTGCGAGCTTATCAGCCAGGCTACTAGCCAGTCTGGGAATGTAACACATTTCGAAGTTCGTGAAGTGTTTCTCCAGCTTTCTCACTTCTACCAAGTATTGCACCATTGAGTTGTCGAAACACTAATACTCCTTGTTTACTTGGCAGACGACCAACTGCGAATCCTTTCACGTTAGCCGTTTATGTCGGCGCAATACATGCTCTTTCGTGGGTCGGCAAGGAGGCCTTCAGACTCCGCAAAGATTGTTCGCTATGGAAAATGAAGTCATATTATATGCTGAATTTGCTCTCCTTGGGGGGGAGATGAGAACAAACCCGCAACCTGATCGCTCGAATTGGTGTGACCCATCAAAAAACATGGTCCAGTGCGCTTCTTGGCTTGCGAGCTCGGGCAAGCCTCCCGAAGGGTTGGCCGAGCCGGTCCACTCAGCCAAGAAGTCGGCCACGACTTGGGACTTGATCGCTGTTCGGTGTACGAACATGATGTCGAATTCACCAAGCTCGACCGCCCACTTTGCGACCCTCCCGTTCGCGTCTGGGTTCCGGATGATATCCCTTAGCGGGAAACTCGTTAGGACCGTAATTGGATGGGCTTAAAAATAGTGACGCAACTTTCGCGAGGCCATAAGCAAGGTGTACAAGAGTTTCTGGACCTCAGAGTACCGCTCCTTAGGTCCATGCAGTACATCGCTTACGTAGTAGACGGGTTGTTGCTTGCCCTCGCGTTCGACTGCTAGTACAGCACTCACAGCCTGCGGGGCAACCGCCAAGTAGAGGAGTAGATCTTCCCCGAGCTTTGGCATGGCTAGGACGGTAGATGTGGACAGGTAACGCTTTAGCTCACTGAAAGCGGCCTCGGCTTCCTCTGTCCATTCGGTTATCGTGCTTGGCGCAGATCTTCTGAAAGGTGCACCGCGCTCGTCGAGACGAGATATGAAACTGCTGAGAGCCGCCATCCGCCCGGTGAGGGCTTGCACCTCTTTGGTGCAGGTTGGCGACCTCATATTCTCGATGGCCTCGATTTTCTCAGGGTTTGCCCCGATGCTCGCCTTTCCTATCACGTAGCAAGCAACATCCTAGACCGACACCAAAGACACATTTTTCGTGATTGATTTTAATTTGATGCTTTCTAAGATTAGCAAAAGTTTCGAAGGTCGGTCACATGGTCCCGTGGGACTTTGCTTTTACAACAACATCGCTTCACGAGACCTCTACATTGTGCCCTATCGATCGTGGACCGTCTTCGCATTAGTCGCTGAACGTGGCTCTGCGTTCTTCGCACCGGGCGACATGGTCGTAGCGTAGGTACCAAAGGCGCCACGGCGATCTTCTCTTCGTTTTTCCTTGCCAGCGCGATCTGGTGATAGTCCGAGTAGGCGTCCAGGAAGGTCATGAGCGCCGAATCCGCCGTTGCGTCGACCAGTTGGTCTATGCGCGGCAGGGGGAAATTGTTCTTGGGGCAGGCGGCGTTGAGGTCGCGATGGTCGACGCACATTCGCCACTTCCCGCCCTTCTTTTTAACAACGACTGGGTTAGCGAGCCAGTCGGAATACTCGACTTCTCGGATGAAGCCGGCATGGAGGAGCTTGCCGAGTTGCTCCTGGATGATGTCGGCTTTCCACTTTGGGAAGCGCCAGAGGGCCTGCTTGATGAGCTTTTTGTCGGTGAGCAGTTAGCTGTGCTTGATTACCTCCTTGGGACTCGGGCATGTCAACGGTTCCCACGCGAACACGTCTCAAGTAGCGGGAGGAAGGACGAGCTCGAGTTCCTATTTGGACTCGAGGTTGACCCCACGTGGATGACCTTGGTGGGTCGTCCTCGGAGAGGGGATCGCCTTAGTGGGCTCTCTGCGGTGTAGGCCACCTTAGGCGGACTAGCGGTCGTTCGGCCTTGGCCGGACCGCGCGATGGAGCTGTCCGACCATGGCGAAGACGCTCTCGTGATAGGCCATTGCGGCCTTGTGGCTGCCCTTGACCGTGATAACCCCGTGAGGGGCTGGCATCTTCAGGCAGTGGTAGCCGTGGTGGGTGGCCGCCATGAATTTGGACTAGGGTTCTAAAAACCGAAACGTCACCCGAAACCGCCCTCTCACCGGGCCGGTTAACCGGAAAAAACCGGTGAAAACCGGTAGAAATCGGCAAAAACCGAACGAATTCGAATTTAAATCTTCTCGGGTGGCCGGCGGTTTCCAAAACGGTTTTGGGCGGTTTCCCGGGCGGTTTCACCGGTTTCCCGGCGGTTTTTGCCGAGAAACTAGTAGAAAAAACTAAAAATTGGAAAAATTGAAAAGATGCAGGAAAAAATATGAAAAAATCATATATGCGTCGGATATATGTCATGGTAATTTGTGTAAATGTAGAAAAAAAATTTGGCATGACCTATGCTAAAATTTGATGTTTGGAACATATGTACATATGACATATTATACATAACATATATTGCAAATTGCAATACAAATATTTACACATTACACATAGAAATATATGTCTCAAAACCGGTATGATTCATACATACATATATTGCAATACAAATATTTAGAAATTAGATAATGTTTCCATCAAACACATATATTACACATAAACACATCATATTTCCATCCAAATATTTATACCTTTTGAGCAATATGACCATTTGCATTTTGCATGACTCGATTGGAAAACCTCAGAGCAGTTCTAATTCCATCCCATTGTAGCTTGCCTATGTTTGGTGAAGCGATGATGGTTAGTATAGTGTGCAAAGTGTTACATAGAAAAGAAGTTTCAAACTTTCAATACATCACCGTTGTATTCTTCGCTTGATATTAAAATGAATCCCGTTGTTCTCGCTACCTCGCCTTAAAATCTTCCCACGACAAGTAGGTGAAGATGCTCGATGCACTCCACTCATTCCAAAACATGGCAAATAACTCGGTTGTTGCCATCGATAAACCCATTGTGCACGGAATGTGGTGGAGCTACCGGCATTCCATAATAGGAGGAGGATAGGACTCTGTGTGGACGCATCGAGCCGTCGTAACGAGGGTTAATCGAAATGGAATGCCTTCTCTGGCACTGAACTCGTCCTCGGACCATTGTGATGTAGGCATCCCATGGTCGGTATCTGTGTGGCGATTGAAACGTGTTTCCCCAGTAGAAGCGATGGGAGATGGAGGCATCGAAGATTCTACGCCACCGACTGTCCTCCTCCTCCCGCGCCGCGCCATCATCGCTATCGCTACTTTCTCGCAGAAGAGCCGCGTCATTTGACTCCACGATGGTGGACTCCTATCATCATCTTCTATGCTCGCCGCTATCCACGGATCATCCCTTTCTTCCCTTGCCCTTTGACCTTTTGGGATGACGACCGACTAGTTGCTTCCGTTGCTTTTCTTTCCTATGTGCGTGTCCCCCATATTTCATCGGCCCAATCCGCAACGTCAGCAGACTTGCCCTTTCCTTTCAACTGTGGTGTGTCCACGGTGTGCGTGACTAGTTGTGATGGGATTGGAGAGTCGGTGTCACTGTCATCTTCATCGAGTTCTGGTGGTGCATTAGACCTAGCAAGGTCCATCCATTTTCTTATAGGGTTGTCATGATCAGGCAGACTTAGATGGACGAACCTGTCAATTGGATCCTGGTCGGGTTGTGCCCATCCCGGTTGTTGCTGTGTCATTCGAAGCCTCAAATTGTAGTTCACGATACAAGCTTGTGGAGCTTCTTGTATGATGAAACTGTTCCTAACTTTTGTGTGTATATAGGCAAATGTGCTCCAGTTTGTTCAAGACCCATCGGATGACACCACTTGAGAGAGTAGGCGCCTAGCAATTACGGTGAGTGTGGGTGTGTCAATCTTTAACATGCCCCACCAATGAGCTGCAAGGCATTACAACGATGTCGATGATGGTTTATATATCACATACTGGCCCAAAATTACATATAGAAAGATTGTACATACCCCCAGAAGTCCTATCATCCCGTGCCATCTTGACAGCTAACTGCGAAGAGAAAGGCCCAACCTTCTGGGCGAAGCTCTCGACTTCGATGAGCGCTGTAGCCGCGGTATCAACGTCACACATCTTGTCTACTGCATCGCGGAGGTCGCCCACCAAGTTTGGGGCCGTGCCAAACGTGTACGACACTAGAGGGCTCAAAACACCAGCTACAGAAAACCAAAGTGGCGTTAGTGTACATTAAAGTCTGGTAATGATATAATCATGTTGAAAGGATGACGCCGTTACCTGCAGAGACATAGGTGCCCTTGACTATGTCTGTCATCCTAGGGTCTATTACTTCCATCACCTTGTCATACCGTCCCGTGTCATGGCTAAACATGGAGGCATACTCTTGCCTCATAGTCTGATATTGCATTAAGACATACCCTAAAGTAGGCATCTTATCTTGATCAGCGAACCGCAGGAAGGCGTAAAGTGGCTGGACCTCCTTGCAAACATATGCCATGTTGTTCCACCAGTCAAGACTACATAAACATTGGTGAGCGTACTCACCGTCTTCTGTCTTAACGAAAGCACTGCCCAAAAACTCAGTAGAAGCCATCCATTGCATGAGCTGCTCTTTTCGCCTCAGGAAGCTATCAAGGAACATATAGTTTGTTCCAAACCTTGTAGCATTCCATTTAACGAGCTCCCCACCAATGGCATTTTTCATCATGGCATGCAACTTATTAGAGTTATACATCCATCTGGAGATCTTTCTTGCACTTTTGATGACCTCCATATGATCAGGCTATGATCCAATTTCCTTGAGCATTAGGTTAATGGTGTGCGCTACGCAAGGCTGCCATGCGATGTGCGCATACTCACTTATCAGCAAATGGCATGCTTTCTTGTAGTTCGAACCATTGTCAGTAACAATTTGCACCACGTTTTCTGGCCCAACGAAGTTCACAACTGATTTCATCTCCTGAAATTAATGTCATTTGCAACACATATGAAAAAGTCTGTGTGACAAATATTTAACAAACATGTCATGAAAATCAATCACCTTCAAAATGTAGTTAGCACTTTGCGTGTATCCTGTGGCATCCATAGACTTGTGGAAAAAAAAAGCCGTCCGTGACACCATAATAAGAAATTGATTATTGACATCCCCGTAGGACCCGTCCATGAGTCACACATTATGGTGACCCCATAGTCCAACCACTCCCGTCGCCATTTCTGAAGGTCCTTCTTTATCTCCATCTCATTTTGGTCAAGATACTTTCCATCAATTTCCCTACCACGGAGAGCAAGAATGCCCTCACCTGAAAATAACGATGCATAAGTATCTATAGTACTTAATCATGTAAGTAAACATCTTGAATGAATTTTGCTTACCTAGCTTTTGAGTCTCCTTGATTGCAACTGTGAAATACGGGTTATCCGCCTTGATCCCAGGGATCCCAGAGACATGACAAAACGTGGCCCACGACTCCCCAACATTTCTCGCCGCTTTACTTTCGACCACGGCCCTTATCAATCCTCGCTTGCACCGCCCTTGAGCTCGCGGACAAGAGGTAGTCAGGAAGCACCGTCCCCTATGTGAAGTCGACCTACTAAACATCCTCGAGATTGGGTTTCCTCTCGAGGATCGCCCCGTGGTCTTGCCGCCCCACTACCTCCCGTGCTCATACTGCCACCACCGCTTCCCCGAATCCGCCCATCGCATGGATTCCGCCATTGCACGACGGACTGCTCCTCTCCATCAAGACCGATGTGTATATATCACGCCACCCCTTGCCCTCTCGCCACGCTTCTCTTCTCATCCGCTCTTGCACCTCTCTCTTTTTCTTTCTTTAATCTGCCGAGCTCATTGAAAAATTCTCTCACATTCGGGGAACTGAAGTTGCGACTAGCAACATCCTTCCCCGTCCGCCAGATGGTGCTTCAACCGCGAGGCACCCCCACCATTCTTCGCTTTTACGACAAGATTCGCATGTGAACCCTTGCCAATCGCGGTCCCGTGATTCCACACCTCATCGGCCGGCCGATCGACATCTCCCTAGCCCTACATGAACCAAATGTGCATACATATACACTACATACTTCAAAGTGGTATATTCACTTAAAATTAACTAAACCGACAAGCACTGATTAGTCATGCTATTTTGCAAAAAACCCCGGCTTTGGCCAGCAAGCTCTGGTTTCTCTCGGTTTTGGTCATGACGCAAGCGGTGGCGACGCTAAGCCGCCCACGGAAGCCGCCGAACCCGCCGAAGCAGCCAACCCGCTCGGCTAGCAGCTTGAGCCGCCGGCCAAGCGCCTCGGCTACTCGCCTCAAGCAGCCCGGCTAGCCGGTTGATCCGGCGGTTTTGGTGTTTTATGGTGGGTGGCATGAAGGCCGGATTTGGCGCTTTGCATGGAGTATGAAGAAAGGTGTCATGCCTACTGCGGGAAGGCAGAGGAATTGCACAAGGAAAGGGATCGGTGGGGGACCAAAAGCATCTATGAGGGGCTTTTTGGTCATTTCACATGGGCAGCAAAATTGGGCTGCATTTGCAATTTCATTTTAACTCGCAATGGCCCTAGAATCGCCCACTTAACCCATTATGGAAATTTATTTTTCCAACACAACAAAAGTTTCACCACATTTTTTATTTGAATTTTTAGTATAAAAACGATGTAAATTTGAAATTTTGCTTTGTACAAGTTGTTCTATAAAAGTCCTAGTTTTTTTAAAGATTTTTTGTGAATTTTTTCATATTTACAAATTTAAATTTGAATGGGCGAAGTTTATCTGTAAAACCGGTTTCGGCCGTCCGCAATGCTTAGCGGAAACCGCCGGTTTCCCGCGGCTTTGCTAACCCTGATTTGGACAACGCAGGGCGTCCAAGGATGGCGTTGTATGGAAGCTCGGAGTCCACCACCTCGAAGGTGACGTACTCCGTCCGAAAGTTCTGGGGGGTCCCGAACGTCACAGGCAGCACGATCTGCCCGATCGGTTGTAGGGACGACCCAGGGACAATGCCATGAAAGGGAATGGCAATGTCCTTGATCTTGGACCGTGGGACCTACATCTGCTCAAGAACCTGAGCAGTGACGATGTCCAAGGAGCTCCCGCCGTCTACCAGCACGCGATCGACTCGCGTGTTGCTCATGGCGGGACAGAGCACCAGCGGCAAGCGCTGGGGCCTGGTCATTCCGGGAGGACAATCATTCTCGGAGAAAGTGATCGACTGATGAGACCACCGCAGGGGTGTGTCTCCGAGCTTACCCTTCTCGAGGTGGTAAACCTCTCAGGCAGCGGCCTTAAGCTCGCGTCGTGAGCTATAGGCGGAAGCGCCGTTGAAGATCACGGTAACGTGCGCGCGAGCCTCCTGGAAGGCGTCGCCATGGGCGCCCTGAGGCGCCCGGTCGTCTGGCACCCTGCGGTCGGGGAGCTCGGGCATGGGCCCGCGCCGCGAGAAGTCCTCCAACCGCTGCCCACGCCTTGCGATTCACGCAGTCATGGCAGATATCGATGGAGAAGGCAAGAGCGGTTGTTCGGAGGTTAGCCCTTGGGCGGTCGAGGTCGTGGTCGGGAGCTCGCCCGCCACGGCTTGCGCCCGGCCGTTCCGCCGCCTTCCGGCGGGTTGGTCATGAGGCGGCCGCTCAAGGAGAGCGGGCCTCTCGGGCTCCACCGCCGCGACGTAGTTCGGGACGGCAGGCTCCTTCTTCTTCTTCTTCTTCTTCTTCTTCTTCTTCTTCTTCTCGGCGTCACCCTTCTTGGCATCTGTGCCAGTCCGGGCCGCCGCCTTCTCCTCCGTCCTCCCTCTCTTGTGCTCCACCGCCTCGGAGGCGTTGATGTATCCTTCCGCAGCACGAAACAAATCGACTGCGGTGTGGACCGGATGGAGCTCAAGGTCCTCGGTGAAACGGGTGTTCCGCACTCCCTCCTTGAAGGCCTCAATGATGGCCTCGTCGGAGATTGACGGAATGGTGTTGCGCACCTGGACGAACCTGCGGACGTAGTCCTGCAGGCCCTCTCCCGCCCTCTGGACCACAACTTTGAGGTCCTGGGGCTTTCCAGGGCACGCGTAGCAGCCCTGGAAATTCGTCCAGAGCGCCTCCTGCAGCTGTTCCCAGCTGTGTATCGAATCTCGGAGCTGGTTGAACAGCCAGGTTCGGGCCATTCCCTCCAAGACGGTAGGAAAGTTGTTGACCATCACGGCCTCATTACCGCCTGCGGCCAGGATGGCGGTAGTATAGACAGCGAGATATTCGTCGGGATTCTTGCTCCCGTCGAACTTCTCGATGCTCCCGGGCTTGAACTTGCTAGGTTATGGGGCCTCGCGCAAAGCTTCGGAGAAGGTCGGCATCTAGGACGGCCCGTTGTTTCAACGGGGGGCCTACCGCCCGGAAGCGGGCCAAGGCGGAAAAACTCGCTGGGCGCGCTGAGGAGCGCTGTCCACTGTGGACGTGGATGCCTGTCGGCGCGATCAACGCTCGCGCGCCGCCGAGGAGCCATTGGTGCGGCGGGCTCAAGGTGCTCGCCGAGATCTCCAGCCGAGCTCCTCTAGGCCGTCAAGAACCGCGCGCTTAAGTCGGCCATGGTGAACCTCACGGGTCCTTCTAGGTCACGATGACTGGCGATCGCTTAACCCTTTGCTGACTACGCAGCGCCGGGTTGGTGACAGTGGTGGTAGGCGAGTGTGCACGTGCGGCGTGAGCGGCGGGTGTCGGGCCGGCAGGCCTGCGACGGATGTCCGCCAAAGTTCGCCCGACTGACCCGGCGAAGAGGTTACGAGTGGCTTCACGCCGCTGGTGCTCTCCACTTGGGTCAGCGCGTGGCTGGTGCGGGGTTGCCCTACCTGACGCCTCAAAGACATGGCGTGAGGCAGGTTCCCGCGAAGGAGACATGTCGGTGTCACCCACGGAGGTGGTGCCGTCAGCACCTTCAACCGCCATGGGTTCGTAGCGGTCCATCGCTGCCCCGACGGTCGGGCGCCATGCGGGTGCAAATCTGGTCCTCCTCGACGCGATCACAGACGCTGCGTGGTCCGTCCGGATGCGGCACCGTGGCGATGCCTCGATCCTTCCATGAGGGTTTCACGACGTGAGTCGGCGGCGTCGGCTTGGCCGGCAAAAGCCGGGAGCGAACAGCTACTCGAGATGGGTGTTGCTTCCACCTCCATCTCGTCTTGACCGAGCTCCGGCGAGGATACCAAATTGTCCTCCTCATACGACTCGCCGATGTCGCCGAGATCGCCGCGATCGTCGTAGTTGAGGTCCACAAGATCAATGTCGCCAGAAGACAACAAGGCCATCCTCGACTCGATCGAGGGGAGAAGACCGCAATCAGGCCCCACGGTGGGCGCCACTGTTGGCGATCGGGAGGCGAACCTCCCACGCCGATAAGCAAGGAAAGGGTGTGAGGCGGCGAGGCCCCGTCCCTCGATCAAGCCAGCCGCTTAATCGGACATTTGCCGAGGAAAGAGCTTTAGTCCCGACGCGGTCGGACGCGCCGAGACCGGATTGGGGATGATGATGACACGAGTGTTTTTATCCTGGTTCAAGCCTCATTGTGGATAACAAATTTCACGCCGATCTTCGTTTAATGCCGAGCTTAAATGAGTACAAGAGGGTGAAGTCCGGGCTTTGGGAAGCCCGGGTCTCGAGTACAATAAGTGCTCAAGGCACTGTGTGTGTGCTCCAACAGTTACTTGGATGCAGAGAACTACCGCCGGGGACTAGAGCTCCTACGGGAGTGCAGGTGCTCCTGTTCTACAATGGCTATTCTCCGAGTGTGTTGTGTGTATGCAGAAGCGGGTTGTGATGGCGATCCTCCGTTGTAGTGGCCTGTATGCTCCTTTTATAGGTGCCTTTCGACCACTATAGCTTGCGCTGGCCCGTTAAATAGTCGCTGTCTTTTTGCCATGCCGAAGTGTACAAAATCTACCGGTAATCGAGTGTATCCTCGATCACGTCTTGGGACCGCCACCGTCGCCGACGTGTCTTTGCCCATGCGGGCGATTGACGGAACCGGCCGCCAACCCGCCGAAGTCGCCGCCAGTGCTCCTCGATGCAGTCGTGCATTTAATTCTTAGCGACGACGGGGACCGGCGATCTGTCTGCGGCGTGGCATGATTTGCCTCGGGTCCTGGGCTTGAACCTCCGAAGCCCGGGGGAAACAAGAGGCTCGAGCTTCCGTGGCGGGGAAGCTCGGACGCGAGCTTGCCAAGCTCGGGCGCGAGCTTGCTGGCCCCGAGCTTGCCTCCTGTGGGGCCATAGGTAAGTTAGTGGACCGAACCATCATGGGCCACGTACTTTTCCCAACAACTTCATTTCTCAAATACCCTCTTAAAAGTTTTTTTTTTGTTTCAGCGCGCTAGCTAAACAAAAAATTTGGTGTAGTGATTTATCTTATGCCAGCTGAATAAACATGGTGGCTTTTCTTCATATCGTTTCAATGTATATCAGATTGGACAGATGCAGTTGGGTATTTGCAGCCATTTTTCTTTGCTAATCCTGGTACATGGAGACTCTGTAATTTTGATTGGTTTTGCTAATAAGAGGACATGCACTGTGCTGCCTATTCTTTCCGTTATACCAATGCAAAGGAGTTAAGGGTCACATATTGAAATATATATATATATATATATAAATATAAATAAGAGTTATGTGGTTTATTTCATCCCAGAAAATAGGTCGGCCCAGAAAAATAAAGAGCATCATTGGACTCCAGTTTTATTCTGACTAAAAAATCGGCCTTTTTTTTATTTTGCAGGTATCTAAAATTATAAGTTTGGTACTTGATAGTCATTTTTCCCTTTTAAACTATTATATCGTTCTCTATATATCTGCCAGTCGCTACACGTCTTTGTTTGTTTGAACTTTCGCCGATTTATGTAGAATCAATCTTCAGAAGAACTTTGGTTTTTTCTCTTTTTCCATTTTCGTTCATGGGACAGCATGACTAAACCGTATACCTTGGCCACAATGAAATACTCTTCTCAGGTATTTACAGAGCAAACATTTTACTGGCACTATTAATGTCCTTGCTGATGTGCTAAGATTGGGCTGTTCATTACATATTTTATAAATTGTGCCATTTGCAGCTTAGCAACAAAAAACTTTCATCCCTGAATTGCATTGAAAATGTTCAGTTACGACTCAGCAACTGAAAACAAATTTTGTGTGTTAACGAAATATACTGGTTAAGAAAGTCAAGTTAAAATGAAAATATCATCTTTATGTGCTTACTTGGAGCTTTCATAATAAAATCCTATTGATGGCTTTTTGAAAACACTAGGAGTACAGGTATATCTTGTTCACTATACACGTTTGATATTGTATGTTTTCCTTCTAGAAATAAAGATGTACTATGCGGCTAGGACTAAAGCTTAATGATATAACTTCGACGATATGCAAAACAGCTGAAAAATATATTGTTGAGGTAATTGGCCATCTATATGTTCTGGTAACTTGGTTGGGTATTTGACAAGTGACAATGATGTTTTGCCTCTCGATTTGATTAGGTCCTTTCAGAGCCAATTGTAGGTACCATAAAAAAAATTGCACACAGAAGGCCTGTATCTGATAATGTAGCAGCAGCAGAAAATAGTGGTGGTGTTGCTGCTACTACTGGGGAGAAATCTGGGTAACAAGCAGCGGTATCAATTTAAAAAAATGCAGTATGTGGTTATGTCCCTTGCCTATATGGCCTGCAATGATCAGCTAGAACACAAAAAAAAAAACAAAAAATTAGTTGCACAGATACTGAAGATACTTGTGAGATCAATGTCATATCCATTTACTGTTTTAAGTTTAAAATTAACTGTATATTTGCTAAGTGTTATCATTTTTCTTGATAGATATTGTTACACATTTATTCTTATGCTTGATGCCTCTTATAGCCTACTTGTTAATAGCTTGGAGGGACAATTTGGGAGCATGCACATGGGATAGGAAATCTTCCTCTCACGAAATCTAAGAAGTTAATAGAAAAAAAGGTTTGGGCTTTGTTGTGCATGACCAGAGCAATGCTATGATGATAAATTCCTGTCAAATCTCTTTCTTAGAAATACACCTCCATTTTGTAATATCCATATATATGAAGACACATTTTAATTTTTCTAGTAAGCATATTATGATTGTATTGCATATCGTTTGACGATTAGTGACCAGCCTATGTAATAATCACTTGTCAAGTCTAGATAGTCTGTGATGAACTGGACCGGCGCACCCCACGGGTGCGCTCACTATTCTAGTTTTGATACAATTTCACAAATGTAGACGCAAATTTGCAAGACCCTCGGTGGTCAAGTTAGAAGGACTCATTACCAAATTTCTCTTATTCATTGTTGCTGGCATGATCTTAGAGCATCTTCAGCAAATGCTCTAAAATCGAGTCTCTATACACTCTCTCTAAATTACTATTCATTCTCTATATTTTCATCCTCACCAGCAAAACCTCTATCCATATAAACCATAGAGATTGGCACAGAGTCTCCAAATTTAGAGGCTGTGAGAGAGAAACTCTAAATTTAGAGACTGAGATAGATATTCTGTTAAAGGATAAAAGATTCTAAATATAGAAAAATTCTGTTTCAGAGACTCTGCTGGATATGTTCTTGGATTAAACCCCACATGTTTAAGGACATCTCCAGCAAAAAGCCCCAAATAGAGTGCTCAATCACTGTAGCAAACAGTGATGGGGCAAGGAATGAGAAAAGTAGAGAGGAGAAATAGTGATAGGCTGTTGTTGGGGAGGTGAATAGGGATGAGACAGCCCATTGGTGAGATGGCACGTAAATAGTGATAGGGTCAAAGAAAAATTGGACGGATTGCTAGAGATGCCCTAAGGATTTTCCTTTTTTATGACCAGCGTACCTCTTTATAGTCCTAGACTCCCGGTCCAAAAAAAGGGTAAATATGGAAATGCCCACCAAAAAGTGGCATTTGCAGAAATGCCTATCCGCCGCGACACGGCATCGAGACAACTCGGTTGCCGCGACGCGGCATTGTGGCAATAGCCTGCTGCCGCAGCCGCCAGTCGTGTGATCCCCGTCTGCTTGCCACTAGCGGTCACTAACATTAGTAGTTAACTACTACATTGCTAACTATAAAATTAACAAACTTTGCTGAATTTTTAAAAAATTATGCAACATCAAAACGCAACAAAACTTAAAAAAATGAAACCGTAGGTTCACAGGAAGGGTCTACAAAAAGTTTTTTATTTTTAGAAATTTAGGAATTTTTTGAAATATTGAAATTTAAAAATCGTGAAGACAAAAATTTCTAAAAAATCATATTTTGTGACCCTTTTCATTAACCTATTACCTATTGTTCTATTTTCAAGTTTTGCTGTATTTTTTATATTTATAAAAAAATCATATTTTTGTGAATTCATAATTTTTAAATTCAAAAATTTTTAAAAATTAAAGTTTCAAAAAAATTAAAACTTTTTGTGAACCATTTTCGTGAACCTACGGCTCCATTTTTTAAGTTTCATTGTATTTTTAAAAATCATAAAAATTATGTAACATCAAAATACAACGAAACTTAAAAAAAATGCTGTGCCTATTACCTATTGTTCCATTTTTCAAGTTTCTCCTATTACCTATTGTTCCATTTTTCAAGTTTTGGTTCCATTTTTTAAAGTTTTGTTGCGTTTTGATGTTGCATAATTTTTTAAAAATTCAGCAAAGTTTGTTAGTTTTATAGTTAGCAATGCAGTAGTTAATTACTATTGTTAGTGACTGCTAGTGGCAGTGCACGTGGGGTTACACACATTGCACGCAATACAGTGAGTTGCATACAAGACGCTTAACGCGCAATACTGCCTGCCGCGTTGCCGTGTCACGGCGGATGGGCATTTCTGCAAATGCCACTTTTTGGTGGGCATTTCCATATTTACCCTTTTTGGCAAAAAAAAAAAAAAATTCTCGTCGAAGCACGAGTGACGAGTCCAAAAGGCTCACTGACAAATGGCCCCGTGCTGCTCTATAGTGCTTCACTGACAGGTGGGGACCAAAATTCCTGCGGTCCTACTGTCAGTGAGATTATTCAGTATCTCTCATTCTCTCGCCCTGCCCTCTCACCCGCTCCCGTGCCCGATTCCGCGATTCGAACCGCGTCGCAGAAGGTCTCAGAAGCTTCTAGATCTCCGCAAAACCCTAGCTGGTCGAACCCTGTAGAACGTCCCATGGACGGCCTCGCAGCGCCCTCGCCCTCCCACTCCGGCGCGACCTCCGGCGGCGGCACCTCCCACCGCAAGCGGAAGCTCCCGCCGTCGTCCCTCTCCGACGCCACCGCAGACGAGGACGACGACACCACCGCGCCGTCGTCCCCCTCCACCTCCCCCTCCTCGCCCTCCCGCCCGTCGTCGCCGTCCTCCTCCCACTCCGACGACGACGACGACGACTCCCTCCACACTTTCAACGCCGCCCGCCTCGACGGCGCGCCGGCCTCCTCCTCCGGCCGGCCCCCCAAGCCAGACTCCTCGTCTGTTGCTGCCACTGCTTCAGCAGCAGCGGCGGCGGCGGCGGCGGCGGCTACCCCCAAGACTGACTCTGCGTCCGCGGCGCCCGGCGACGGGAAGGATGACTCCAAGGGGCTGTTCACAGACAATATCCAGACCAGCGGCGCGTACAGTGCCCGCGAAGAGAGCCTCAAGCGCGAGGTAAAGGCATAGTTTTGATTTGCTTGGTTTGATTACGCTGGACCATCTGTTAGCTTTTACAGCATTCAAGTGTTAAGTAGAATGCGAATTTGCTGAGGTAGGTGAATTTCTTCTGCAGGAGGATGCGGGAAAGCTGCAATTTTTGTGCTATTCCAATGATGGAGTGGACGAACATATGATCTGGTTCGAATGCTAGTTCATTTTGCTAACAAGCTGGAGGTTGTTATTGACTGCCATGTCTTCCCCAGGTTGGTAGGTTTGAAGAACATCTTTGCCCGGCAGCTTCCTAATATGCCCAAAGAGTATATTGTCCGTCTTGTTATGGATAGGTAATGCCCTATGTAACACGTCTTTGGTTTATAATTTAGGTACAGTAAATAATTTTTGGAAGTTGCATGTAAGATTATCAGATCCCTTAAATTGTACTTACACATGGTAACTAATTTGTTTTGCAGAACTCACAAGTCAATGATGGTTATCAGGAATAATATTGTTGTAGGAGGCATTACGTACCGACCTTACGCAAGGTAATGTTGCCACTTCAGTGCTATCATTTTATTGTGATCATATTATACATTGTATTTGCACTTGCATTTTAATTCATCAAATTTTGCTTGTCTGCGTGATCTCTTGAAAGATTTGATAGTTCTTGACAACCAAATGCCAATGGCAGCCGACAGCTATTAATTCAATCTATCTGAGTTAATATTGACTTGTAAATTGTAATGATGAGGAAGTGCCATGCAATTGTAGCCAATCTAGGGATCCAATGTTCAATGATCTCAAAGCAGTCGCCAGGTTAGATTGCAGGATAGAAATATGTTTACTTTTGTTTCTCTGCCATTTGATTTGTGTCTATTATGTTGTGCACTATGTCAATGATATTCCTTTCTGCTGCATGTACGTCTGCAGCATAACTTAGTGACTTTTGAAAACTGTAGCCATTCCAGCATAAGTCTGCAGCATAAGTTAGTGACTTTTGAAAACTGCAGCATAAGTTATTGTCCTAATTCTGCTTTTGAAAACTGTAGCCAGAGATTTGGAGAAATAGCATTTTGTGCAATTACAGCTGATGAGCAAGTGAAAGGCTATGGGACAAGGTTAATGAATCATTTGAAGCAACATGCCCGAGATTATGATGGGCTCACTCATTTCTTAACTTATGCAGATAACAATGCAGTAGGCTATTTTGTAAAGCAGGTGCGGCTAGCTGACCTTATATTTGTTTACTTTATTTCTCAATAATACATGTATTGTTATGTGTTTGTACTGAGAAACTTCTGAGGCAGCACTGCAGCATGTATTTACCTCACATTGACATAACACATATAAATTCATAAAAAATTAAAAAGGTTCCTGACTTAGTTAGATCTGCAGAGAACCAGATACGCTATGCCTTACAGGTAGAGTTAATAAGAAATGTTTTGACAGTTTAGAAAGTTAATTGACAGTTCTGGCTGAAAAATTCTTCACAACCAATATTGTGCTTAACTTACTGGTAAAAACTTATTTTCCAAAAAAATATTTTCATTTATATTAACTTACTTATTATTGGCAATTTGCAGGGTTTTACAAAGGAAATATCGTTGGACAAAGAAAGATGGCAAGGGTAAGCATGTTGTGCAGCATATCTTTGTAAATTATGTTGACCTATCATGCTTCTTGCAGAGTATAAAACCATTACTTTTAAAAATATATCTACGATAATAGGATAATAGATTTGCTGTTTGGGTAGCAGGTTAGCAGTATTTTTTTTGTGCGTGCAGTGCGATTAAAGGGTATGATAAGGGTCTGTCTGATTCTTATACCTTGCCAACACTGATTTTAACAGTTTGCTGGTTCTAGGTACATCAAGGACTATGATGGAGGAATATTGATGGAGTGCAAAATTGATCAAAAGCTACCATATATTGATCTTGCAAAGATGATTCGGCAACAAAGACAGGTGTAATGCCAAGCTAATAGCTGCCCTAATAATGAACTGGAAGCAGTCAGACCTTTTTAGCTTTCTTTAGTGCTTTATCAATCATCATCATGGAATTCATTTGTCAATCAGGAATAAAGTTTATACATGTCTTTTGTTTTGACACTATTTTTACTCTGCAGGCAATTGATGAGAAGATCAGAGAACTCTCTAACTGTCATATTGTTTATTCAGGAATTGACTTTCAAAAGGTTAGTTTTCCCCATTATGGAATGTGTTTCATACTTTCATTTGAGTAACCTGCTAGGGAATACTGCTAGTCTGCTGGGAAAAAGGGGCCATTTTGTTTAGATCATTGTAAACTGTCTTATCTCTATCATACACTGTTGACATGGATAATCCTGTGTGCATTAAAGGAATAATTTTGTTTATTATCCGTACATGTTAGAAAAAATGAAATAGCTACTTTCTGGTGACTAAAGTTTGAGGTATCCCTTGTTCCGAATGAGGCATCCCTGCACTATGCATCTTGTTAAGTAATGGCGACTTTTGGGGAAGCATGGATCTTTTAATTGAGAAAGTTTGGTATGTACCACCCATAAATTCCCTATTTTTTATATATTCTACAAAAGATGTTGGTTTCTGATACCACTGGAAATTTACAATCTTCTTCATATGCCATTATGCCGTGATTTAGCAATGGTGATTCTGATTCCCCTTGATAAAAAAAGGAAGAATGCTCGGGTGACCCCACTTGTCCCTTTGTTTCTTTCTCCCGATTCCCTCTCAATCATGGAATACCCATCCTCTGGGTCTATCAAGGAAAAAAATTAATAAAATTGGATCAGAAACACACCTAAAACACTAATCCGGTGAGGAGCAAACACCACTTCCTGAACAGAGGCAAGCTCCTCTGTTGTCTCGAGGCTCACTTTCTTCCATGACTGCAGCACAGGCATAGCTAACACAGGCACCAATCAAACTACTTGATAAGCCTGCTTACACTCACCATTACATAGAACGAAGGCATCCCCTCTGCCGCTGCCGCTGCACTCCAATTCCGTATCTTCTCCCCACTTTAATCCTCTTATGCATCCTCCTCAATGTTGAGCCCAATCTATGACTGAGGCCACCTGGTCAAATACCTAGTCATCAATCGGATGTGGCAGCAGTAGCACTCCTCTTAGGTTAGTGACAGCGATGTCAAGAGGAGTTTCAGGAGTTGGTAGTTATTGCTCTGGTTGAACCATGGAAGGGACATGGTAACGTTAGCGCCGATTCTAATGAAAGAGTGGTGGAGTGGTTGCCAAATTTAAGAATTTTTTTGTGGTATTGAACTGAAACAAGATCTTTTGGTGGTAAATATTAAAACTGGGGATTTTTTTATGGTATGTAACTAATGTTTTCTCTTTTTGTTTTTGCTGCTAGTAGTTTGTTTCATTTTATTTTACTCCCTCCATTTCCGAATACTTGGCATTTTTTACCAATGCACATATAACTAGGCAATCATTGTTTAATACGTTATGATAAAAATGCCCCCAGCAACAATCAAATTGTGTGGATGGAGTAGAATGTGACAAATAATAAGGAGGTACCTAAAATGGAAAATTGTCCTTGGCAATAGCAAAGTGAGAGGCATTCGTGGAAGAAAATTTTGGTTAAAAGGCCAAATATTCGAAACAGAGAAAATGTTATTTTGCGGTTTATACTAGATAGGACAGAAACAAAGGCAAGATATATGATATACATGTCAACAGTTTTGCTTTACCCTGCTCCACACAATTTTCATTAGTCAGATTGATACTTACATGGTGTTTAACAAGTCAATTTTGTTCTTTTTAGAAAGAAGCTGGTATTCCAAGAAGACTAATGAAACCAGAAGATATTCCTGGTTTGAGTAAGTAACTTCTCTATGCAAACTTTTTTTAATCTTGTTCACTCTCATAACTACTTTTGATAGACTCCATCTATCTTGAATATGATCGCTCAAATCTCTTGTTTCAAAACTTGCTTCACCTGGCTGTGTTAAAGCATCTGTTGCAGGTGTTCTATTCAGAAGGTGTTCCAATTACACTAGTGGTTGGCTGGCAGCAAGTTTTGAAAATCTCACTCGAATAGCATCATCAGCACTACTCACTTTTGACTCAAAAAACTTTGGTACAAGTGTATGCAGAACTTATAAAAACAAGGGACTGTCAGATATTAAACATTTTGTTTTAAAAAATAAAGGCACATTTTTCTCTTTCTAGCTCTATTATCTTACCTTTTCCTTTTAGTGATCATGCAAGTCTAATCAGAGCTGTAATGTGATGCAGAGGAAGCTGGGTGGACTCCTGACCAGTGGGGATATTCCAAATCACGTTCAGCATTTTCCTCTGATTACAGTACTTACAGACAGCAGCTTACTGGCCTTATGCGGTTATTGTTGAAGGCAAGTCCTTTATATCCACTAATCTTTCCATATGACATGAATGTTGCTTAGTACTTGATTGCATTGGATAAATCTGTGTCGCACCCTTCCTATTCCAAAGATGTGGCAAATCTGCAATAAGCTGATGTCAATTGATTTAAAATTGAAAAGTTTTCAAATAACCTGTCACTGTTAATAAGAACTTGTGTTGCAGAATATGAATGAACATCCTGATGCTTGGCCATTCAAAGAGCCAGTGGATTCAAGGGATGTTCCAGACTATTATGACATTATCAAGGATCCTATTGGTGAGTTTAAATGATTTATGGGTTCTGCTTTGCTTTCCTATCCCATCTTTTCAAAGCAATGTTGCATGCTGTTGTTACTTTAATCCATTACTGAACACAAGACTGTTTGCAGATTTGAGAACAATGTTGAGAAGAGTTGAGTCGGAGCAGTATTATGTGACCTTAGAGATGTTTGTAGCCGACATGAAGAGAATGTTCAGCAATGCGAAAACCTACAACTCTCCTGATACAATATATTACAAGTGTGCTACACGGTACGGGATGAACTTTTGACTTTGTCTTGTCTGTTCTCTGGTTTCCCAGTCAGGGATATATTTTTCTTGAAAATATCTGTCCTGGCTGATAAGTTGAAAATTGGGCAGTTACCAAGTGGTTCCTGATGTTCGTTTCTGATCATTTGATTCCATCGTTCTTTTTTATTTGCATTCCTCAGCCTAGGATAATCAATTCTTTCTTGTAAGCAACAAGATTCAACTTAAATCTGGATAATCTGGGACTGGGAAACCTGGCAACCATTGGTTGGTGTCAGTGTTTGGAACCAGTTTGCAGTTCCAATATTGAGCTGTCTAACAAAATGCTGATTGGTTTTTGTTTCTTTTGGCCGTGCAGGCTTGAGAACTTCTTCTCGAACAAAATCCAATCTCAGCTTGCCCAAACCTCAACCAAGAACTAACATGACATGCGGTGTCAATTGGATGTCGTCACTTGTTGTAGAATTGTTATAGTCACTGCCTTGCTGGTTGCGGTGTCCAGCAATCCATCATAAATGTAGCATCTTATCATGATATTAATTCCGATACAAGTTTAATTTATGTCAATCTAATTGTTTGTAGTAAGTTTGAGATATTTAGTGGTGAGTTGGGTTGTGCTCAGTATTCCAAAAAAAAAAAAAAGGCATCGGATAGTTGTAGTCTGGAACAGGGGGAAAACTGGATCATCTTTGAAAGGGTTTGGGCTCTGCGTTTGTTCATTACCTGGTGCCTCAAGTTAATGCATCAGTTTTCGTGAAGATTCGGTTAACTATGTTAGAATGCAGAGTCTCATTATTTAGGAACACACGTCACAAATGATCTTTGATCCACACAACAGAAGAAAGGAAAAAACTTTGGAGTACTCCATGTCCATAGAAAAATCCTTGTACATATAAACCCCTTGTTCCTGCTTCATGCGTCATGCTGCTGCCTGTGATCTATCCCAGATGCTTCTTGAACCAGACTCCAATGTTGAGGAAGCTCTCGAAATCCGATCGCGGTCTGCAGAGAGTACCAATGAATTTCCTCAAAAGAAAAAAACAACCTAAACCATGGATTCCATGGTGTAAACAACGACGTGAACACATCGTACAATGGGAGGCAGATGGACTGAAATTACTTCAACTGAAAGGCTTACATGTTGATTTCATGTATGTCTTCTGGGAACATTATAACTTTAACCTCGGCTCCTCTTTCTCTCAAAGCTCTTGCGTACTGAAATTATTAGAACGTGAAGATTGTAAGCATGGGGCACAACCAGATCCGACAAATGAGGCAAGCAATGCAGGAATATAATTGTTGGTTTGATAGCCCAAGGGTGGTGAATTTGGGCACTTGAAAAAGTTAGTTTAATCCGCTCATTTCTTCACAGCTTGGTTAAGCTATCATCTCTTCAAATTTGTTGTGAATTATTTATGCCATAAGTTGAAAACCGAAACCGCTGAGGTAAATCACATATTGATAAACCTGTAGGCCATTAGAAACGGGGACCCGAAGATCTGCTCCTCCTAGAAGCATAAGAAGGGGTGTTTTCACCTGCAAATCAGCAAAGCTCCATCAACCATCCGGCATCCAGTGATACACGGTGTTAGACTGTAAGATGCAAAATTTCATTCTAAAAGCCTTTTCGAGTATTTAATCATACATGGTTGCTTCGTCACATGATTTAAATGGTGATAATTAACTTAATCAGTGGGGGAGAAAAACACATACTTTTGAAATATGGGCAATTGGTGACTTCTGATAGAAGAGGAGGAGATGATCAGGTGAGGGGGACTCAGAGGCATATTGTTTCTCTTCAGTTCCACAGGCCACTGTATAACACCAGTCTGGGATGTCAGTGGTGCCAATCATCTGTGACAGGTTGCAGACAGGATTCCGAGCAGCTGCCACGACAAATCTATCTGGAGCCTGCAGCCAAAAGATTAATTGCAATAAGAGCAAAACCAGAAGTAGCAAGCTGTCAACTATACCCATCATGGTTCTGCAATCTGTTAGGTTGCTAACCTGACCGATCAAATGAGTTGTCAAGAATCCACCATGTGAAATCCCAACAACAGCTACTTTAGATGCATCTATCAGTCCTTCCTTGACAACGTAATCTAGCGCGGTAAGACAATCTTGGACATCCTGCTCAATACAGGTCACAAATTCGATTCGTCCGTGAGGAACAAAGTTGAATATAACTGGAGTACATACCTGAGATCCAACTTTTCCAGGAAGTGATTGCAAAGCCTCCTCTCCGAAACCAGGTGTACCCCTTTTCAGATTACAGTGAGATGATGGCACATTGACATGTATCATTAATCAGAAAATGTAGAGAAGTTCAAGAAACTTACCGATAATTGACATTAAGCAGGTTAAATCCAAGTGAAGCAAGAAACGCTGACGAGTTTGAATAGCTTGATACCGATACTGAGTGTGGGCCACCATGAAGGATTACAACAGTTGGTTTCTGCGAACTATCCTTGCAGGACACAAACATGGCCACAAATGGAAGCTTACCACCTACAGGACACGAGAAATATTACCTGGAGAAGAATGGTAAGCTAATGTATAATAGCTCAGTATTTTCCACGAATATACCATCAGAGAGGTCATCAGAGGGGCTAATGACTGGAATTTTAAGAATACTGAACTTGTGATGTGATAACAAAGCCTTTACCTGCAGAACACAACAACATGAAAATGATAACACGTGATTTGAGTAAATTGCATGGTTAAATATGTCAGGAATAGCAGTTGTATTGATCTGAGGCCAAAAGGCCAGTATATATACACAGTACATGGGAAAAAGAGAAAAGCCCAAAATACAAAAGGAAAGGGCCTAAAGCCCATATATATATATAACACCCCCTCAAACTCATGGTGAGTTAACAACACTAAGTATGGTGAGTTAACAACACTAAGTTTGGAGAGGTAAAAACTATGCTGCTGTCGAGTCTGTGCCTTCGTGAAGAATTCTGCTAGCTGAATTTCAGAGGGCACATATTGAAGAGAGACAACATGCTCCTAAACCTGTGACCGCACATAAGAAGCATCAACACCAATATGCTTGGTGAGCTCATGCTTCACTGGATCACGGGCAATACCAATAGCTCCGGTGCTATCAGACAAAAGAGGAGTTGGTGTAGTAACAGAAACACCAAAATCCTCAAGTAACCAATGCAACCAAGTAATCTCTACCGTCAAAAGAGCCATAGCGCGCAACTCAGCCTCTACACTCGATCGAGAAACTGCTGTCTGTTTTTTAGTCTTCCAGGCAATGAGAGAATCACTAAGAAAAACACAATAAGCAGAAAGAGACCGGCGATCAGAAGGATCTCCAGCCCAGGTAGCATCAGAATAAGCATGAAGCTGCAAAGAGTTGGAGTGAGAAAAGAAAAGATGGTGGGAGATAGTGCCACGCAGATAGCGCAACACACGAAGGAGGTGACTATAGTGGAGCTGAGTAGGAGCAGAGACAAACTGACTTAAGATATGAACAGTATAGGAGATATCAGGACGAGTGACACCAAGGTACACAAGGATACCAATGAGATGTCGATACCGAGTAGGATCCGAAAGAGGTTCCCCATCGGTGGGTCGAAACTGAAGATTAAGCTCCATGGGAGTCTCAGCTGTCTTGTGGTCAGTAAGAGAGGCCCGATCAAGAAGATCCCCAATATACTTCTCTTGGGACAAGAAAATACCCTCTGGAGTGAAGGTAACCTCAATCCCAAGGAAATAACGAATAGGACCCAAATCAGACACACGAAATTGCTCATTAAGTCGAGTCTTGACAAAATCAATGTAAGATGGATCATCACCAGTAATGATCATGTCATCGACATAGAGCAGAAGAAAAGTGCGACCACGAGACGAGGTGTGAACAAACAGCACAGGATCATGATCACTAACAGAAAAAACAGCAGCAGTGACCACGGAAGAAAAACGCTGAAACCATGCACGAGGAGCTTGTTTAAGACCATACAGAGCCCGACGAAGGCGAAGAACCATCCCATCCGAAACAAAATACCCCGGCGAAGGCTGCATAAAAACTTCTTCATGCAGTTTCCCATTAAGAAAGGCATTCTGGATATCAAGCTGATAGATAGGCCACGCACGAACAGAGGCCACAACAAAAAGAGTCTTAATAGTGGTCATGTGAGCCATAGGAGCATAGGTCTCATCATAATCAACACCATGCTCCTGCTGAAAACCACGGGCCACAAGACGAGCTTTGAATCTCTCAAGAGAACTATCAGAGCGAGTCTTAACCTTATAGACCCACTTGCAAGTGATGGGATGAGCATGAGACGGAAGAGGCACAACCTCCCAAGTGCCAGTATGCTCAAGAGCAGCAAGCTCCTCGGCCATCGCATGCTGCCACTCGGGATGAACAACAACATCACGATAAGAGACCGGTTCTACAGGAGCTGCACCAGCAAAGCCAAAACGCTCAGGGGGTCGAATAGATCGACAATCACGAAGAGCATAATGAGGAGAGGTAGAAGCTGTCTCATCAGAAGATGAGGCAGTAGGGGGATCCTCAACTGGCTGAAGACAACGAGTGTAGACAATAGGAGATGCAAAACGAGTTGGAATAGGGGAAGGAGTCAGTGAAGAAGAAGACTCTAAGGTAGAAGAAGGAGACTCTGAGGTAGAAGGTTCTGAAGAGGAGGAAATAGGAAGGTGTATAGTGGAGATAGGAGTATCAGGAAAAGTCAAAAAAGGCAAGGAATCGATAGTAGAAGCTTGGGAAGAAGGACAAGGATAAAAAGGACGAGACTCATTGAAGGTAACATCCCGAGAAATCCTCATTCGTCTACCAACAGCATCCCAACACCGATAGCCCTTGTGCTCAGCACTATACCTAAGAAAAACACACTCAACTGACTGAGCAGTCAGCTTCGTGCGTTCACGTGGAGCAAGGAGAACATAGCACACACACCCAAAGGAGCGAAGACCAGAATAGTCTGGTGTGTGCCCTAGGAGACGCTCTACAGGAATACTACCCCAAAGTGCAGAAGAAGGCTGAAGATTGATAAGATAACAAGCAGCAGAGACTGCCTCAGCCCAAAAATAGGGTGGACCAGAAGTGGAAATCATGAGCGCACGAGCTGTTTCAAGAAGGTGTTGATGTTTACGCTCAGCAACACCATTTTGAGCATGAGCACCGGGACAAGAGAACTGAGAGAGAGTGCCCTGCTCAGTGAGAAACCCGCGAAGAGCCCCAGAAAGATATTCCCTTGCAGAGTCAGCCCGAAAGACACGAATGGGAGAATCAAACTGAGTACGAATCATGGTGGCAAAATTTTTATAGATAGACAAAACTTCACTACGATGAGACATAAAATATATCCAATTGTAGCGAGAAAAATCATCTATAAAAATAACATAATATTTATGACCACCTTGCGAGACAAAAGGGGCCGGACCCCATACATCAGAATGAATAAGATCAAAAGGACGAGCTGACATAGACTCACTAAAAGAATAGGGGAGTTGCACCTGCTTGCCAAGGTTGCAACCCACACAATCTAAAGAAACATCACCAGACATAGATTCTAACAGACCACGGCGAACTAAAGATGACAGACGTGAACCACAAAGATGTCCCAAACGATGATGCCACTGAGCAAAAGACGCCGTGGAGGAAGCAGCAGAGACGGAGAGACTGGCAGGAGCAGCGGAAGGAAGACGAAGCCAGTCAAGCTCCCAAAGACACTGCGAATCACGGCGCGGGGGGCCAGTACCAACCAGAAAGAATCACACGACAGCCATGATCATGAGTTGGCCAGCGGAAATAAGCTGCATGGTTAGTTTAGGAACATGGGAAACTGTGGGAACGTGAAAAGAAGAAGACAGAAGAGTGCCTCGCCCTGTGACAGGAAGAGAGGTACTATCTGCCGTCTGAACAGTTAAAGGAGTGGTCAAAGGACTGATGGAAGTAAGACAGGTAGAATCAGATGTCATATGAAAAGAGGCACCTGAGTCAAGAATCCATGGTGATGTACCTGGAGTAGAGGAAGGTGGTCTCTCACCAGAAGACTGCAAAGTAGAACCAACAGAACCTGTCGGTGTAGAGGCAGCCATGCGACGCAATAGCATCAAAATCTCAGCAGATGGATCAGTGGCTTTTGGGAGAGTCTCAATATCTCAGAATCGGTGCCGTAGATTTGGTGGGCCGACGACGAGCAATATCCTTCTTCTTCCAGTAACAAAACTGCTCCACGTGACCATCCTTGTCACAATAGGCGCAGTGAAGGCCAGCCTTCATCGTCACTCCAGAAGACGGCAGGGCTGGTGAAGTTGAAGGATGAGAAGCTTTAGGTGTCGAAGCAGGCGTCCGAAGAGCAAACACAGACAGAGAAGCCAGGAGGCCCACACCACGAAGTCGAGTCTCCTCGGTACGAAGAGCAGCCAGAGCCTCCAACAAAGAGACACGAGGATGACGAGCAAGAAGCTGAGCACGAATCTGCTCAAACTCTGGCCGAAGACGCGTAACAAAGTCGTAGATGCGGCGAAGCTCCAAACGAGACTGCTGGCGCTGGCAGCAAGCACAAGTCCGGCGGTCATGATCAGCATCTGCAGCATTAAGAGAGTCAAGCTGACGCCATACTGCAGAAAACTGAGCATACAGCTCATCCACCGTAGAGTCACCCTGCTGCAGTGACTGCTCGTGTCGCACAGCGGCAAGATACCGCGAGTCACCAGTAGGCTCATAGCGTTCACAAAGATGTGACCACATCAGCTGTGCAGAAGCCAAAGAAACCACCTCTCCGGTAAGATGCACCTCCATGCTAGCAAGCAGAATAGCAGAGGCACGAGCGTCCTCGTCACACCAGAACTTGTAGGCAGTATATTGAGACTTATAAGACTCCATAGCCTCTTTATGATCATCAGATGCCTTTTTATCAACAGCAGAATCATCCGAATCCTTCTGAGCAGGATCAGTAGGTTTCGACGAGGTGGGCAGCGCAGGGGGATCAGGACGAGGCGGGCAAGGAAGCTCGCCAATGAGAAAATCCCAAAGACGCTGGGCGCGCATGTGAAGACGCATATGAAGAGACCAGTCCTGATAATTAAGGCCATCAAAAATCACCGGCAACGAGGAACAGAAACGGTGCCTGACGACATTTTTTTTCTTCTCTTTTTTTCTCTTTTTTTTTGGGTACTAGTAGTACTAGCACTGCAGTACTAAAGCAATGCAGCAACAGGCTAAAAAAAAAAGAAAACAGAGGAAGAGCCGGGGAGCTTCCTTGACTAGGGCGGTTGGCTCCGGCGGCAACGGCGGTGGCAAAGACGGCGGCGGCGGCGGTGGCGGTGGCGGACGATCCGCGGGACCGAGCGGCGGCGCACAGAGATGACGGCGACGGCGGCCGCCCGTGGAGAAGACCGGAGCAGTGGCGGCAAGAGCCGGCGAAGTAGGGAGGACTGCGGATTTCGGCGACGGCAGACGATCCGTGCGATGGCGGCCCACGACGAGCACTACGATCCGCGCAACGGGGGCCCACGACAAGCAACGAGCACTGCGCCGGTGTAGAAGATCTGAGCCAGCGACGGGAGAAGGCCGGCGGGGAAGAGCCGGCCAGAGCGACGGCGGCGGACGACGCCCAGCTTGGAGGAGATCCGGGCCGGCGGAGAAGAGCCGGCCTGAGCACCGACGAGCGTGGTGGTGGGAAGAGAACGCAGTGACGAGCACGACCAGAGAAAACCCTAACCCTAACCTTCCTCTGATACCATGTCAAGAATAGTAGTTAGATTGATCGGCGCCAAAAGCCAAGATATATATGATGCGATATGCAAGAAGTTATGAAAGCAAAATACAAAAGAAAAGGGTCTAAAGCCCATATATATATATATATCTAACAAAATACTCTACACAGAAATATATGTACTTTTTTTAAAAAAGGAATGTACTTTAAAGTTTACAGCAGCCAGCAGCTAACCTTGTTACTGGCAGTAATCAATGGACTATTAACTTCGTCCCAAACCCATCCGTGTGTTTGATCATCTGGTAACACTTGATGGCCATACCTAATTTGAGGAGGGTCGATCGGACTACCTGACACTTGCCATAAGAAAACGGAAAAAATCATACTCAAAATAAGGGCAAAAATATGTATAATTATACTGCTATTCGCAAATAGAATTACCAGCTAGGACACTATTTCCATTTATTGCAAGAGCACTCCATGAGTAACCTGAGTCTTCTGGACTTATTCTTCTTACTTTCCCACTGCAGAAGGAAACGAAGTAGGATATCAAAGTTATCTTTTAGGCTATAGAACAGGAACATGAGAACAACCTTTTAATTACCTTAAAACATCTATTGATAGTATCGCTTCAGTACTTCTCCAAGCAGATGTTAATATTATTGTATATTGATCTGAAAGCCAAGGATCGGATAACATGGAAGAGCAGTATAGACCAGGAAAGCATCCATCTTGAGGACACATTACAATAGGAACCTGGTACAGTTGAAAAATTAATTTTGCTGAAGAGTTCAGAACAAAGCAAACTACTAGTCACGGTAAATATATGGGCATACCACATCATTGACATTAAGGTATTCATCCATTTTCCAATCAGAAGGCCAGTTGATTTTATGCAGCGAATCTGTTGCATTATGTGCTCCACTATCTACTGCACGTTTTGCAGATAGAAACACCAGAAGTTTTCCATCCTTACTGTTGACAGTAGTTTGAGTTATTTAGTCCAGCTTTGTCTAGCATGGTTTGAAATCCTTCAAGAAAGTGCAAGAATAATAGACAAGCATACCTGAACCGTGGAAAGAAAGCACTGCTCATGCTTGGGGTTAAGTTTGTTGCAGTCAAAGGACAGTTCGATTTACAATGACTGAAAAAACTAGTGGTAAGTAGATTCTATAAAAACTCTGGAGTTACAGCACGATTTGAAAGGTGGATAGTCACCTAGCTGATGCATCATCGGTATTCAATTCTTCAAAAGGGCAATGAATTGCATAGAGAGAACATGGCCTGTTAGAACAGTACTTGATCCCTAGTTTTCTAGCGGTGTTCCAAAACCCGTTGTGCTCTAACCATCCAACAAAAACCAAATTCTTTTGACAGCCACTTGAGGATGGTGGAACCCAAACAACTTGACCAACACTTAGTGATTTTGCAATGCCTTTAGCAGCTCGAACTTCTCCACTGCATGCACCAAAGTACAACAATACATGTTTGGTTTAGTAAGTCTTATTGTCGGATCTACGGTCTAAAGTATTGTGTTCATTAGAAGGTGCTCAGAGACCTAGCAATGTGAAGAACAAACAATGAAGGTCTCCCTTTCTTGGAGTAAGTTTCACCCCAGTCCTCTTCCCATTCCCTCTGCCCTTTCCAGCTATTGCAGTCTTTCTCAGACGAACCTTCTGCTTTATATCCGGCATCATTGAAAGCTGGTGCTGGCTGAGGTGACTCTTCAGCAATGTAAGCTATGAAGGTCTCTTCTTGGTTCCAGGAAATACCATGAAACCTGTACCAACAAAAAAAGAAAGAAAGCATCATGTCTTAGTAGTCATGTTAGACAGATAGGGGTGAATAGGATGAAAAAATGCAGCTATCTTATGCTGTAATTTTACCATTCATCGGTACAAAGTGGACCATGAACAGACTGATCAATATGTATCTCTTTCTCCGCATGTGATTGACCAACAATTTCAAGCTTTGTAGGGGAACCATTCTCTCCGTTCCGCACCACAAGAAGCTTAGATCTCGAAGGGGATGGAACGACAGCCGACACTCTAGTCATTTCAATAGGAAAAGGAGACCATTGACACTCCAGAGGGTTATGTTCATGCCTCATAATATGTGAATACAAAATATATTTCCTCTTTTTGTTAGCCAGTAGGTTTGATTGGCTAATGGAAAACATTGCTGTGAATTTGCCTTCTGCAATCAAGAAAGCATCGCTTTATATCACCTTGCTATAGCAATTGAATGGAAAAAAGACTAAATGCTGATTATTGATTGTGAGTGAGGTACAATAGATGGAAAGCTCACCAGTCCTACCATTGTTTGTCTTAAAAACCCAAGCACCTTCAATGCTTGGGAGATTGGTGAATTCTTGCAATAATTTGGACTGGGAAGTGTACTCTTCAGACATCATTGCATCCATACCCAGTGGATTTTCTTTCTTGAAAGCAGACTCAGAGACTTGCATGTCTGACAGGAGGAACACAATCTACTGAGCTAAGCTAAATCTGCACCTTTCACAAAGATAAACATGTTAAGCATGCCATAGGGAAAACCAAGTGTAATTTTGTCGTCGATTCCACAGACAAGAGATGAAAAATGAGAACCCTAACTTCAACGTCAAGAGGTAGGATCTGCAGTTCTAAGTGCCTGGAGCACACTATTCAATCAATATCACTTCAATTCTAGTGCGATTCCAATTAGTCACCCATGGAATATTTTTTTAGGAGCACCCATGGAAAACTTTGATGCATAAAGAATCGGATCCAATATAGTTTCAGCGACAAATATTTCACTTGTTCTTCACAATCCAAGAATAATAGCCTCAGTTGTTCTTGCTCTTCGTGCAATCCATACACAAACTGGCATCGCCAATGCACCAAACTCAAGGGATAAAAAAGGAAGTATCATCTAAAAAAAGGAGGATTTGAGAACTTCTTTTGGTGTCTGCCTCAGAACACTAAAATTAGAGCATCACATGTAGCAGCTCTTCAGGGAGACAAAGAAAGTGGGGTTACTTACATAGTTTTGCTGCTTTTGCAGTGGAGTAGCAACAGCAAGTCGAATGATTGAGAGTTCAAGACTCCAATTGAGCTTTAAAATACCATCAGTACCTTACAAAAGATCCTTCTCATGTCAGACATCCTCCATAACAGATCATCCTTGAAGCAAACATTTGATCAGATGGCACCAAATTCTGTTTCCTTTTGTGTCAGCTTGCCACCAAGGTCTTAAAAAATTAGTTAAAAATAACAAAAGGAATCGTAAAGGCCTTCATGATCATACATACCACCACACGCAATGAGACAATGGGAATAAAACAAAAAGGTTGCGTCACATCTGCTCATCATTGAAACAGCACATGATGCCTAATGGATATTTTTTACATCAGTTTTTTTATTGTTCTCTTTACATGACTAATGCTAACATAGAACGTTGCTCAAATCATTTTGCTAGATATTAAGAACTAGATGATCAAGAGGACAGCTTCACGGGATACTGATGCAACTTTACTTGTGTATTACCTTAGAAATCTCTCTCTCTCTCTGGTGCTACGGTGCTTTGCAAAGCACGGATGCGCTGTGTTTGAAAAAACCGAGACTTAAACGGCTGATTCAAACGGTCTATTTTGTTCATCTCATTGAAATCTCACTACCTACCAAATTTTATATTTTTTGAAAATTTTCAACTATTTATTTCATATTTTTTAAAATCAATTTTATTAGAGGTTCTACGACTACTTAGATCATGGATTTTCATAAATATGAAACAAATAGTAAAAATTCAAAAAATAAAATTGGCCAGTAGTGAGATTTCAATAAGAAGTCCCAGTTTTTTCAAACACAACACAAAACACGGAGGAATTCGTGCTTTGCAAAGCATCATAGCAAAACTCTCTCTCTCACGTGCGTGCGCGCGTGTGTGAGCTTACTGCATTTCCATGTATCTGAAGAGCACTGAATTGAGTCGTAATTCCTTCTCATTAACTCAGAAAGAATACTACACCACAACAGTTTTAGCCATCAGAAGCTTAATACATATCAGTAGGAGCAAAATGTAATTACGTTTTCAACAATTATTCCAGTACAGCAACACCACGACAGATATAATTTAACAGAATTGCCAAAGGAAACACATTTTCCTTGGGGCTGCATTGACCCAAATTACAAGCACTTAAATATAATTTATTAGAATTGGTAATAAAACCATGTTTTCCTTGGGACTGCTTTGACCCAGATTCTAACCAGAAAAAAGGACAGATCCTAGCGGTAGGAGAGGCTAATGTTTATCTGCTCATGTGCTTCTTGAACCAAACCCCTATGTTGAGGAAGCTCTCAAAATCAGACTGTGGCCTGTAAAGAGAGAAAAGTTTGATCAAGTGATGCTGCGAGATATTCTGTAGTAATCATGGTAAAAAAAAGTTGAAACTTAAACTAACTTTTCAAGTCCATGGATATCTTCTGGGAAAACAATAATTTTGGTTTCAACTCCCCTCTCCTTCAAAGCTCTTGCATACTGAAAATGTTGCAACAACAGTCAAGTATAAATTGAGGCATGTGTAAGGAAAAATTGAGACAAACAGAAGCAGCACATATAGTTGAGTTTTAGCCCACTGTTTTTAGAAAATTTGATCTGGGCATGTCCAAACATGCACTAAAAGTAGTGCTAGCGTACTAGTACTATTTCAAGTGCTCAAATTCTAAAAGGGACCCCTTTTAGCCTTTAAAATGGTACACATATTGCATAAATGTACCTGTAGGCCATTTGAAACAGGAACTCGAAGATCTTGTGCGCCAAGGAGAAAGAGTGTTGGTGTCTTCACCTGCAGATTTCATTAATTTGTCAAGTAATTGATTACTGATGAAGTCCACAGATATCATTAAAATGGTACACACATTCCTTTGCAAGTAAGAGCTGTACTTTTCTGAGGCATAAATACCAGAAATGATTTTCATATGAAAATACGCAATCCACAAATGTACCTTAGAAATATGTGATATTGGTGATTTCTGATAGAACTGAGAAAGGGTGTCTGCTGAAGGAGACTCAGAAAAGTAGTTTTTCCCTTCTTTTCCATAAATCTCCGCAAAGCACCAGTCAGGGATATCAGAGGTACCCACCATTAATGATAAGTTACATACCGGGTTTCTAGCAGCTGCTGCAACAAATGTTTCTGGAGCCTGCAGTCCAAGAATACGTGTGTGTCAACAAAATGCTAGGCCAGAAAAACTTAATAGATAAATGAACTTCATGTAATATATAAAGTCTGTGTGCCTTGAGCTTTTCAAGGTTTGGCATCTTGACAGTGACAGAAACCATTCTAGATTCTAGTTCCTGGATGCAGTACTAGTTTCATGCTGTTTCTGGAAGTGAAAAGATTTTATACTAACATCCATACTCGAGATTTCAGCAACTCAGCAAGAAAAGAAAGACACATCAGAAAAAGGCTGGAACTGGTGAAATCACCACAATTGAGTCTAATGAGAAAGAAAGCAGTGAATTTTCAGATTATAAGTTTGCCAAATCCTGGCATTCATCGGTATATATGTTCAGGGCACTGATCTGTACTGAAGCATTGTACCGCAAAGTATGGTTTCCATAAATCAAATAGTTTGACTTGGCGTCATCCTATTTGTCATGATATTTTTCTGAATTTACATTATCTCGTTGCTAATGAAATTCAATTATGCTCACAGACAGTGAATTGCAGTGTGTGTTGGATATAAACTGTCAGAATACTAAGTGAGAACACACAGAAATAATTAAGGAAGAAAAACTGCAGTCGAAGAACCTGGCCGATCAAATGTGTTGTCAAGAAACCTCCGTGTGAACCTCCGACTACTGCTACTTTAGATGCATCTATTAGCCCTCTCTTTGTAACGAAGTCCAAAGCCATCAGCACATCATTCACATCCTGCTCATAAGTAGTTAAAAAATTGTGCATAATATCACACAGTTCATGGTATTTTTTTTTAAAATCTTGTAAGAATAAGCATGGAAATAAATCAATAAAACCTGAGAGCCAATATTGCCAAGAAGAGATTGCAGTGCTTCTTCCCCAAACCCCAATGAGCCCCTAAACAATAGAGTAGGGTGTGCAGACAATCCATGATAGTGTTATACAAAATGTATTTATCGTGCAATATAGAAAAAAGGGAATCAAAAGGACATAATGATCGAGTTATCGAATAATTCTAGTTACAGATCGCTTACAAGATTAAATACTCATAAATTCAAGGCTCACCTGTAGTTTACAACAAGCAAGTTATATCCCAGTGAATAAAGAAATGCCAAGGATTTTGAATAGCTTGATGGGTAAGTTGTGTGTGGACCACCATGAAGAACAACAATTGTTGGATTACTTGCAGAATCCTTACAAGACACAAAAATAGCCTCAATTGGCAGCTTAGCACCTGAATAGATATAAAAATATAAAAAACATTGTGTGTGAGAGAGAAATCGATCATTGTTATTATTCAAGCTTGCAGCTATTGTTCAATAAGATAAAAGGAAATGATTATTGTAATAATCAAATCTAGATGGACTAGTTCAAGATATATAATTATAATAGGATGTTTGATGGAAGTGTAAAGTGAAATGCTGAATGGATGTGTAAATGAGGATGTTATTCATTCAGATTACTTCAGGGAAGATTCTGCAGAAATAGTTAGGTGAAATAAGGAGTATCTACACAACTCAAAAGTAGCAGTAGATATCTTTTTAAAGGATATATGAAAAAACAGCATATTGTGAACACGTACAGACAACTGAGTAGAAGTTGGACTATCATCAGCATTACAAGCTTTTTTCTTAGATTATTATGCATTCCAGTGCACCTATTTAAAACAATGCAATTACATGGTGCCAAAACTCACAATATACCAATATAGCAATGTAATAATTGCAACAAAAAGAGGATCACCAGGTAAAGGATGCAGAATAGTTCAGAAAGAAATAAAATGAGAAGTATCAAAGAGTCATATGAAGACAAAAGATTATAGCAATTAATTCTGTAAATTTGGAGATTTCCAGAAGGAATAGGTGGTGTTAAGTTGTTAGCATACCATCAGGAAGTTTGTCAGAAGGGTTGCTGATTGGAATTTTGAGTACATTAAACTTATGATCTGCTAATAAGGAGCTGATCTGTCAAAGATACATCACAATGCTTACTTTACACCATCAAATCTTTTCTCAGAATTAAGGGGGAAAATATGGACAGAAAATATTTTATTTTAGCTAAAACCTTATCAGATGGCTTAGGAAATGGTGATGTAATTTCCTGCCACTCCCACTGGCATGACTTTTCATTCTGAGAAGCTTCAAGTCCATAGTATATTTGAGGTAATGTAACAAGGCTGCTGGAAACTGAAAAAAGAGTGGAAGGCACATAAATATGAAAATTATCTGATGGAAATATGGAAGTCTGCTGTAAACTTGTCGAAATATGGGTTACCTGCAAGAATGTTATTCTTGTCAAGAGCGAGAACATTCCATGAATAATCTGAATCCTGAGGGCTGACTCTTGCAACTTCACAGCTGTAGATGAAAGCAGTCATCCACAAATATATTATACCACTTGGCCATATCAGTCTAACAGCAAACAGATAGATGCTTGTAATTACCTTTCAACATGTACAGAAAGTATCACTTCCTTACTTCCCCAAATAGAAGTTAAGATCACAGTTCGTCCATCAGAAAGCCATGGATCCCTAAGTAAGCTATAGCAGTACAGCCCAGGGAAACAGCCATCTTGAGGGCACATCACAATGGGAACCTAAACAACAATCAACATATGAAGCATGATGTGCATCACTTTTTTTTTATCCCAAAAGAAGTGCCTATAAGCGGAAATTAACCATTAAACCATTATAGGTTCTCTTCTTTACTCTTTGACTTGTTTTTTCCTTTTATTTTTAATAGAGGCTGAATTTGGACATCTCAATAAAGCCCACAACTTTGATAGAAAAAAAACAAAGCCCACAAGTGCAAATCTTAATCCAGGGTTGGCAACTGGCAAGTGACATGTTCTAACAAATATTTAAAATAAAATCAATAAACATAGAGAGGAAAGAAAATGCATTCATGTACCAGATCAGCATAACTAAGGCTCCCCCTTAGTTTCCCGTCTGAAGGCCAATCAATTCTATGCATTGAATTTGTGGCATTGTGTGCTCCAGTACCCACAGCACTCTTTGCTGAGATGAACAAAAGATATTTTCCATCCGGGCTATATGATAGAAGCTCTCACCATTTATCATTACAATATATACGCATCAGAATCTCAACATAACTTTGATCAGAAAAAAAGAATCTCAACATAACTATTCTCGCAAAAGAAGTATGAGAGAGAGAAAACAACCAATAACTGGAAAGAACTGAGTAGGCGTAGGTGATTCAAATGTACTGAGGCCAGGGTATACAGCAACAAGAAATGAAGATGACTACTCGTTATGCCCAATTGCCCCAAAAAAAATCTTTCCAAATGAAATTGCACCCAGACAAGAATTTATAACTGTTTAAATAGTGACAGTTAAGGCCTGCTTTTAGCTCATTGAAAGGTAGACACATACTTGACAATATGCATGGTCAATCCTATGGTGTTGCTTACTAAGGGGAAAAATATAGTGGTGTAGTGTTATCATTCAAAAGACAGGAAATTGATAGTCTTATTTAAGAAAAACGGATAAAATGTGTTACTGATGTTAATTTCAAACTCCAAAACATCTAATTGAAATTCTAAAGCCCAAACTGAAGAATGCCATTGGAAAGCCAAAGTGTCCTACCTGAACCGTGGGAAAAAAGCACTGCTCAAATCTGCGGTTAACTTGATAATAGTTGTAGTATTGCCCTCAGCAGAGCTGTACCAACAATAGAAAGATGACATCAGAAAACAAAACCACCAACACATTGTGAACCATCTTGCATATCATATGTTCAGCATAGGAGCAACCAAGTAATATACAAAAATATATAACCAATCTTGTTCACTTATATTACAGTATCATTGGAAACAAAAACATCAAGAAGCAACATGAAGACCTCTAACAATTAAGAGCATTGAATCTTACAATGGGGAAACAAAAGAGAATTAAACAACTAATGTTAGCAAGGACAGATGCTCACTCAGTTGATGATTTGTCAGCTTCTTCCTTGAAAGGATCAAGAGCAGCGTACAAAGCGCAAGGTCTGTTATAGCAATATTTAATACCAAGTTTCCTTGGTGTCTCTTGGAAACCATTATCATCTGGCCATGCCACAAAAACCAAGCTATATGAAGACGATGGAGCCCAAATCACCTGGCCAACACTAAATGTTCTAGGTATGCCCTTCACAGCCCGTACTTCACCACTGCAATGGTACACATACCTCATAACATCAAATATTCTGTCAACAATCTGGAATTTTTATCTTCAGGGAAGCCAGAAGCATACCTTGAAATGTTAACAACGAATAATGCAGGTATCCTTTTCTTCGAATAGGTTTCTCCCCAATTCTCTTCCCAATCCCCTCGTCCCTTCCAGCTCTTGCAGTCCTTTTCAAATGATCCTTCCTTCTTGTAACCTAAATCATTGAACCCTGGCTTTGGTTGAGGCGGCTCCTCAGCAACATAAGCTATGAAAGTCTCTTCCTGATTCCATGAAATCCCTTCAAACCTACATTACAGCAATGTAAAGCACAAGCCGAAGTTACAACAGGAAAGTGAAGAAATGCATCCATCCCTCTCCAAAAAGAGGGTAAAGAAGAAAAGGAAAATTTACCATTCATCGGTGTACAGGGATCCATGAACAGATTGTTCAACATGTATCTCGTTCTCCAACTGAGTGGAACCCCAAATCTCTAGTTTTGTAGGGGAATCATCCTCAGCAATCCGTACAAGCAGAAGTTTTTCTCCTGACGGTGATGGAATTACTGCTGACACTCCAGTCATTTCAATCGGGAAGGGAGACCACTGGAAATCCACAGACTTTGAGGCACTTCTTGAGATGTGAGAATTTAGAATGAATCTTCTCCTTTTGTTTGCCAAGAGATCTGATTGGCCCATAGAAACCATCGCTCTGGATGTGTTTTCTGCAGATCAACACAACAATAGCAAGAACCTTCAAGTTCAGCAAAACTGAATAATGGATATCAACAGTAGTGCATACCATTCTTGGAACTGAATATCCAAGCCTTGCCAATACTGGGAATTCTAACGAATTCTTGCAGCAGCTTGGACTGGTAGGCATATTCATCCACCATTGAGGCGTCCATCCCCAAAGGCAATCCTTTCTCGGTTGCTGCTTCTGAGATTTTTGTAGCATCCATGGCTACCAAGCACGACGATGCCTTGCTAATGCTGTGTAGTCAAAGATATTACATCAGCATTACCAACATAATTAAACGGACTAAAGAATCCAAAGCCAACCAAAATAGGATTGAAGAAGATATGGCAAACTGAGACCTTCAAGTGCTAGACTCTTGAGTTTGCCCTCATCAGACAGCATGAAAATGTCATACATCACGTACACTTAATCCTTAATATAAGTACTGGCATTCACCCTGCTGTCCCTAGCATGCATGACTAATTTTTGACAAACATGAGTCACAGTTATAGCACCACCATCACCTGTAGCAATTAAATGCAAGATTTTTTCTTTCTGGTGTACTAATTACTAGTATAAAGAAGCAGCAACTGAGCAAGTTGGGACTTGGATAGAACTGACACCACAACAAAAAAAAAAAAAAAGCAGCAGCACCAGCAGCAGTAGCTGTGCCACCAATCATGCAGCTCCAAAACAGGGGTGAAAATACATTCAGAAAGGTGAGCTGAAGAGATGATCAAAAGATTAGAGCCGCCCACTGATTCTCAACATGTTAACTACTCCCCAGCAATTCATATTAACCTGCTTGCTACCATCATCTAGAAACCAAACAGAATCCGTGGCAATTTCACACATCCGCTGCCACTGGAACTCGACAGCACCATGCACACTGGGATAAATAAAACATACTGCAGAGAGCTCACGCGCACACTCGAATCACCCCAGGATCAAGAACTGCTCAAACATGCAGCAATCCAAGAACACAAATAGATTGCATAACCTCGGAGAGCTCACCTGCGCCACGGCGAGGATCCGCGGGCCGGAGCACGGGCAAGAGGAGAAGAGGCCGCGAGGAGTGAGCTCGCGGCGGCGGCAATGGAGGAGTAGCAGTGGAGCCGCGAGCAGGTGAGAGCCGTGGCCACCAAACCCACCACCATGGATTACATTCGTCGTTCCGATTCGGGTCTTATTTTATTTCTTTATTATTTGTCCGAAGGTCCCCTGAATTGTTTGCAAATTACATTCTAGTCCCTCGTCGACAAGGAGCAGTATCAAGGTGATTCGTGAGTCGTTGGCGCGACAGATCGCATCGCGGCCGTCCGATGCACCCGCTAACCCTCTCCGCCACCGGGCTGCTCCGCCTCATCAAGTCGCTCTCGCCGGCGTCGGGGCCCGGAGCCCTCCTGTCGGCGTCGGCGATCCACTGCCTCCTCCTCAAGGCGGGGCGCCTCCACGCCGGGCCCGCCAGGGCGCACCTCCGCACGGCGCTCCTCTCCGCGTACGCCGCGCTCGGCCGCCTGGGCCATGCGCGGGTCCTGTTCGACGAAATGCCCGATCCGGGCCTCGTCGCGCGCGCCGCCATGGCGCGGGCGCACGCCGCGTCCGGGCAGGCGGACCTGGCGCTCGCCTTGTTCAGGGACATGGTCTCCGACGGCGTCATCCTGGACAACGTCGCGCTGTCGGTCGCTCTCGCGGCATGCCACAGCGCCGGTTCTTGCACGGCCAGGGGGAGCCCCGGCAAGACGGTCCACGCTCTCGTCGTAACCAGCGGCATTGTGCCAGACGTGTTCGTTTCCACCCAACTGATACGGGTATACGGGGAGTGTGGTGAGCTGATGATTTCCAGGAAGGTGTTCGACAACATGCCAACGAGGAGTACTGTGACTTGGAACGCCATGTTGCATCAGTATGTCAGGCATGGATGTGTTGACGCTGCATATGAGCTGTTCTTCGCAATGCAAAAGAGGGATGTGGTGTCATGGAACACGATGATGACCGGTTACTGCCTGGCCGGCCGGTGTGGAGAGGCTTTAGGGTTGTTCCGCCAGATGATCTTGCCATCCTCTTGTCCGGTGCACCCTAATGGACCTACAATGAGCACTGTCCTTGGCGCTTGTGTGGGTGCAGGTTGTTTGGAGACTGGGATTTGGGTCCATGCCTATATTGACAAGAACCAGATGAACGATGACGGTTCATTGGATTCGAACTTGATAGACATGTATGCAAAATGCGGAAGCATTGACAAGGCCTTACAGGTGTTTGTGAAGGCGCCTGCGAAGAGGGACCTTTACTCATGGACAACAGTGATCTGTGGACTGGCTAGGCACGGTCAGGCTGCTGATGCTTTGCAGATATTTGACATGATGCAGGACAGTGGTATATGCCCTGACGATGTTACACTCGTCGCGGTCCTGAATGCCTGTGCACATGGAGGTCTGGTAGATGAAGGTCTATGCTACTTCTATTCCATGGAGGAGAAACACGGAATCACACCCAAGATCGAACACTATGGATGTATGGTAGATCTTCTTGGCCGTGTAGGATGTTTGCCTGAAGCATACAAGATGATCACAACTATGCCAATGAAGCCTAATGCAGTAATATGGGGTGCATTCTTGAGTGCTTGCAAAGTTCATAGCAATGTTGAACTTGGCGAGATTGCTGCGGCCGAACTCAGCAAGTTGGATCCAGGTGACCCCTGGGCAAGGGTGATGTTGTCCAGCATGTATGCGAAAGCCCAGGACTGGAGCGGTCTTGCCAGGGAGAGGAGGGAGATGAACAGCCTGCGGACCAAGAAGACTCCTGGGTGCAGCTCGATCGATCTTGACGGCGAGGTGCATGAGTTTGTCGCTGGTGGCAGTCAGCATCCTCGGCATGCTGAGATCTGCACTGTACTGGAGGATGTTGAAGCACAAACACACAAGTTGAGGTGCGCAAGCTCCATCGGCTAAGGTTCTTGTTCTGCGTGTAGATGTTGGCTTGCAGGTGCAGCTTTCGTTGCCTTCACAAATAGGTGCCTTGATCTCCTTATGCACACTGCAATGTGAAGAAACTGATAAAAGGTTTGCTGGTTTACTAGGTTAAATTGCGCAGAACTCATGACATTACCTGTGGATGCAGATTGCAGTCAACGTGCCAGATGGCAATTTCTTGGTCGTTGCCAAGTTGAATGAACAATAGATGAATAGAACGATGTAGCTGCCGGTGCCCAGTGTGCATGAATTCGGCATTAATTTTGTACTGTAAGATGCCTGAGCTTCAGAGGGTTGAGCTGAATCAGCCAGATTTTTGTAGCTTATTCTAGCATCCTTGTTGTTGGAGTAGCAAAGGGCCAAAGATCTGCGAAGTGCATCATGGCTGTCAGAATGCAGATGCCGCAAGTGCATTGTTGCAGGAATAAGCTTTGAACTTGAGTGTGTGTTCAGTTCAGTTGATGTTTGATGGGTAGAGCTGAGGTCCGAAAAGGAATCCTACTGCTGAATTCAATGTGTATTCTGAATTTTGGTTGTAGCTATAGGAAAAAAGAAAGGATTGGTAACATTGGTTGAAGCTGACTTGTATTGTCATGGTTTGGTGTTGTCAGTTTACTCCACCTCTCGACCGCTGGAAAATTTTAGAATTCAGTGCAGTGTGAAGTCTGTGTCACTGGCTCACTGCAGTTTTGGTCCAATGCCAAAATTATTTACTATTTATTTTCTTCCTTGCGATGTTGTGTGCAGCAAGCGCCTTTTTTTTTCATCAAATGTCATGTATTCCTTTTTGCAATCCTACAAGAGTGGTGAGGAGTGAAAAAAAAATCAAAGGTTTAGATGTCTTTTTTGTTTTTGTTGCTAAAGGTTTTATGTTCAAAACCATACCCTAGGTTTTTTAAATCAAATTTATGTTTCTGAAACCAGTTGCCTATCCAATTTGTAACCATTGGGTGTACCTTTTTTTTGGCGAGAAATTGTGTATACTATGTCCATGATGTGATAATCGACCGGTTATCTCCGATTATTGCCGATGATCAGTTCTATTGGTACCCTGGCAGCAAATTAAATTGGTTTCAACATATCTAGTTTGGATGAATTTTATCCAAATCTGCTCAAATTTTTTCTATAAAATATTGGTTGTTATTTTCTGATAAAATTTGACTGATAATCACTGATTTTTTAATTCAATTTTTTTACGTTACTAGCTGATTATCACCAACGAAAAATCCGTTTACCGGTTTAATTGGTCCTATCTATCCCCTGGGGGCAGAATTACAACTCTGATTATCAAATCTCTTTTATAAGGTGAGTTCCGATCAAGCATACATATTTAGGACTTGGTAAATAAATGGTAGAGAAAAATGACTTACAATCTTGGTGTAATTATCTTGGCAACAAGAGAGTATATTACGTGAATGTTTTTCTCATGAATATTAGAGAAAGAGCGGGAATAAGTTAGGGTAAAAGAGTATGCCTTTTCTTTTGCAGTGAGAAAATATTCGAAGTGGCTAGGCTGAATGAATAAGGTGTCTTAACTGAATGTTAAGCTGGAGATTCTTAAATCTACTTCTTGAAGCTAGTTCGCTTCGTTTATGTTATTTTTAAAGGCTCTTGGAGGTGGCTTCATGGTTAAAAAAAGCTAGACTAAAAAAGGCAAAGTGTTTAGCTTTTCGATTCAGTTAGGCTTAAACTCTAAGTCTATGCCAAGCTGAAACGAACCTGCTAAGGCCTCTTGCAAAATAAAATTGATGGAGTAGATTTTACATTATTTTAAATGTAATGATACAGAACTATTAATTTGTGGCATATATCTATTACTTTGTGTGAACATTGTCTCTTTTTCAGATTTTCCGGTTAATGGCAGTACACCAAAAAGACAGGATAAGATACATCAGAAGTGCTCTTATGGTTGACACGAGAAACTTTTATATAAACTATTAACCACTTGCACCAACCACTACACTTGTGAAGTGTATTGGAATTGGGTCCACGAGGAGACCCATTCATGCCTAAATGTCAAAGTTGGAAAAAGAATAGCATTACATTGCTAGTTTGAGAGTGGACATCAACTCAAAAGAGAGTGCTCTCACCATATTTCATCATGAGGCAAATGGAGGGTGAGAAGGACCAAGGCTAAAGTCACACAGTCACAACACGTGAGCATAGTACTGCGTGACTTGTATTTCAAATGTGTGCTTTGTGGTTGTGTTTCAAAGAAATTGCTAATGTATGTATCTAAGTACTCTTATGAGTTTCCAAAGAAATTGCTAATGTATGTATTACTCTCATGAGTTTCCAAAGAAATTGCTAATGTATGTTTCAAGTACTCTCGTGAGTTTGAAGCTTGGGTGGACGTACGACACTTATCCAAAGCATGACTAGAGCACTCAGTAGAGTTGCAGTGCCTAGTGGGTATTCAAACAAACGTGGTCGTGGAAGAATTTGGAAGTCATTATAATTGAAGGGTTGTGGAAAGGAATTTAGAGTTGCGGCGCCTAGGTCATGGGAAGGTTAGGTTATGCTTGTAAATTAGGTTGAAGTTCGGACATCCAACTTCGATGAAAGGATTGATACAGTAATGACGATAATTAATGTAATATTTGTTTAAACTAATGCACATACTTGTCCATGCCAAACATCCTAGGAATAGAGCATGTTATTGATTTAGATGCAGCATTGGACTATGTCTTCAAGACCTGAGAAGATTGCAATATTTGGATGTGGTTATAATGCTTGGGAATTTGCTGGTATTTTCAATGGCTTTGAAAGGATCTAGGGACAAGAAGGGTTGAATTGGCCTAAGTCAAGTTTTAATTTCTTTTTGGATCTTCTTGATTTAGAACAAGATTAAAGCTTTCTACTCGATCCTAAGAGGCAACTACAAACTGGAGTATGATAAACAAGCACAAGGCTAAAGGGAATTGCAAGAATTTAACGTGGGAACATAAATACAAGAAGTAAAGGGACAAGGGACAATGCAATTTTTTTTTCTGAGGTTCATAAAAAGTTTTCCCTTTTCCTGCTCCACGTTGAAGCACTATTCACGAAGAGGCGTATCGCTATGGCTTCACTCGGGGTAACCCTTCGGCGATCCAGCAAGGTGGACTCTGCAACCTTGTATAATTCCTCTTGACGAAGCTTCCCAAGAATCTTCTCCAACCGCAACACCGAAGTAATAAGCCCGAACCATCGAGAGGATCAAACCAGGTCAATCCCCAGGGCTATCACCTCACTTGGCTCTCTCTCAAGGATAAACCCTAAAACTTAAAGCTCTCACTTTTTCTGGACTCAAGAATAAATTTCGAAGTCTCTCCCTTACCCAAACACACCTGAAAGCGAGATATAAATTTTCCATTTTTGAAAACTAGCCGTAGTCCAAAAGCACCCTCACAGGATGGACTAGTCCGCCCCGCATCCCTCATAGGCTGAATTGGGGGCCAGACCGACCCTCAACACAGGCCAGACCACCCTCCACAATAGACCGAACTGGCCACCATAGAGGGCTAGACTACCAACCAGAGGGGGTGGGACCAATCACTAGAGGGACGGCCGGACCACCCGTCCACAGGGTTCGAACAGCCTCACCTCTTGAGTCAGACTGCCACCGGTAGGGGTCGGATCACCCCTCCCAAGGATCCGGACCGGGATGGCCGATCGTTCTGCCCCACTCACCACCGGCCGGACCAAAAGTCTAGAGGAATTGGTCCGTCATAGCACTCTACCGGACCAAGCGTGGTCTAGCCCACATAGGCCATTGGACCCAAAAACAAGAACAAAAACTCAAGATGCTTCATGACGATCCAAAATTACCCGAAATGATCCACAATTCTTTGGACCCCTCCGATAAGCGGCAAAAACAAAAATAATACCTATAAACTACACTAGCTCATCTCAACACCTAAGCTAGCGACTAGCAAAGGTTTCTTGGTCTTCGTGCTTGATGCCAACTTCCAAAATAACCTGGGTTCCGATAAATTCCATGAACACCCCTTAGAATCAAATTGGTACACGTCATCAACACCACAATTAATCCACACAAATCATCAATAGGGCCGAGAATCCTATAGGCTTAAAGATTGAGGTTCATGTTTTTATCTGTCAGAAGAAAGTGTTAAGAGGCTTTGATGAAGAGGTGAGTAATTAATCAAACTGAAAAGCTTCCGTATCTCATATGTTGTTTGTTATGCCTTGAGTTTCTTTAGATCACTTCATGCCTTGAGCTATTTTCTTAGTCCCTGTGGATTTGTGGGCTAGGGATTTTGTTGCTGAACAAATGTCTTTGAGGGATATAACATTTCATTTAAAACAAGCGGTATTTGGAACCTTGGTAATGGTCCAGTGGAGAACTTTTTTCAGCCTGAGAACATTGATAGACACGATGTGTGGAATTGATCAATGTGTCTAAACGGCACGGCCAAACCAACGTTGGATCATGGGCATTTTTGGTTGGTTGGCGACGAAGCCCCGCAGATGTGCCATCCGCGCCATGGCCATGCCCTAGACCAATGGTTTTAAAACCCGATGGGGTTCACAAGGCCAACTGATCAAAAACGTCCAAAAGTAGCTTGAAAAACCGCAAAAATCAAGAGAGAAACCAGTTGATGGTTTTTTTTGCTCTTGGTTATGGAAAACTGAGAGAAACCGGCTTGTTTTTGAAACCCTGGGCTCTAGACTGTGGTCATGGCATGCATGACCATGGAGCTCATAGCGTGCCCACAGCACGTGGGGCGTGGCACAGGTGGCACATCCATGCGACGCTCGCAATGTGTTCAATGAAATGTTGAGGCTTGGTTCATCTTGAATGGGGGATTTGAGGATTGCCACATACGTGTGTATGACATGTAGGTCTTAAATGAAAGCTTATAGGGGTATGCCATACTAGCACTCGAAAAGTAATCTACTGCGTAAACCAGGAACTGAGCAAGTATAGGATCACAAATTTTACCATTAGTCGCGCAAAGCAGCGGAAAAAGAGTCAATGAAGCTGGTTCAATTAATTTGTACGTAGTCGTATAGAAGTAGTCGATTACGTCTCCTCCTCGAGTCTAATCAGTGTATGTCTCCTCCTAGTCGCGGTTCATCGCAAATCACCCTGATCAGCACCACAAGATAGCAGTTCCTCTACTGAAATTTATACGTGCCGGGAAGGAATTCCGTATGTCGGTATGCTAGCACTGAGATGCACGGACATGGGTGACGACTAGGGTTTGAGAGAGATGATTAATCTGTCAATTTAGCCTTCTGCCCCTTTATATAACCTCTCGGTGGACCTCTACCTAGAGGCTCAACACAACATAGAGTCCACGTCCCACATGGCCCATATGGCTATAGGCATAATCCCAACATTACACCTATATGTTATAGACACATAAAAGAGCAAATCATCAAACCCCCTCGACTTTGGAGCATATTATCGATTATTACAATGAAGCAAACACAACTAGAGACATGATTCTCTTAGATGAGGTTTGTTGTGACTACATTCTCCTTTGCCAAGTTTGGTGATTTAACAAAAAATGGGAAAACTTAGGCATTTTCTATGATTTCAACCAAATTATATATATCCGACAAACTTAAGACATTTCTATGTACCATGATATGATACAAGTAGGCATCACACAGAACAAACATCTAGTAGGACCATTATGACACGATTTTTCATGTGTTATCGTCGTATATTCTTTTTAGTTTATATCCCAAAGGATTTTTCACTGAAATTCGAGATTAATTCGAAGAAGCGACTTCAACAAACTGTCTACTATGACCTGGCTTTGAAAGCTTTTTAGAAACTATTTTAAGGTTTCTGAGAATGAGCTTCGAGAAGCTAACACATTTGGCTTGGAGAAACAACCAATGGCTACAGGTTATAAGATGTGTCCATTTCTATCACTTCCTGTTTAGTTTGTTTGTGGTTGAACGACTGCGTTGAAGTGGCTTTGGATATTTGATAAGCAAGTTTCAAGAGGCCAAAATGTTAATTTGGCTCGAAGAATCATTCAAGAAAGCAACAAGACATAAGGAAGCTGCGGCTGAACGGTTTAGCTAAAACGTTGAGATTTGATAGCTTTTCGAAAGCTGGAACATTTGCCTGCTCGACTAGGCTTTTAAGAGGTTTGTGAAACGGCTTGGAGATATTTGAGAAACGATAAAAGAAGCCAAAATATTTGGTTGAAAGGTATTGCCTTAACCTATAACTAGCCAAGAGCCCGTGCAATACTACTTGCTACGGATTTTAAATAGATCATATTATATATTTTACTGTGACATTTTCTTTGGCATTTATCGGAACACCATCTTGCTCCGCTATGTTGCCTTACCATCCGTCTTGAAGATGTATCCATATAGGGATTAAAAGCTTTCCAAAAATATGAACACACAAGAAAAAGGGAAATAGAAAATCAAAAGGTTGGGATGTAGGAGCTGAGAGCATCCGTATCAGAAACCCTATATGGGTATAGAAATAGAGTTTTAGAGATAGAGTTTCTGGTGGAGGAGAGAAATCTTTTAGGGTATAGTGTAAAGTGTGAAGGAATTTTAGAGTAATGGAAAGAGAAAATAGAGTAGAAGAGAGAGAAAATAAGGATAGAGTTTCTGGTGTGGATGCTCTGGTAAGTTCAAAAAGAAATATTAACACACTAAAATGAGAAAGTAGAGACATTTGTGGGGATTTTATTTAACACTCCACAGTAAAAGTGACGTGCTGTCACCATTACATAAAAAGTAGTAAATATCCACAAGAAAGAAAAACAGCATAGTATAGCACAAAGTTTATTTAATCTGAACATTCAAAAATATTTGGCGTTTAAAAGTTTGATGGGATGAGCCGTAGGCCAGTAGGGAAAAGGCAGCAACTATGCTAGCGATAGCGAGTAGTGAATACTGGATAGCCCCACGTGAGATGAGCTCCCTCTGCTTCTTCCTTCGCCACCTACGCCACATCAAATGACGTCACCCAAAAACCTCACTCCACCAGTCTCCCCTCTGCCTGCGCAGCATCAATCAATCACGACACCTCCACCGCCGCCTCGAACCCAGCGCCGCAGAGACCCTCCTTCCTCCTTTTCTCCCCCCTCGAATCCCTAGTCCCTACCACTACTAGCCCCGCCTCCCATTCCTCTCCCGGTCCGGCTAGGGGGGAGACAAGTGTTCATGGCGGACGTGGCGGCGGCGTGTAGGGTGTCTATGGCCTCGCGCCACGCCGGCAGCAGTGAGGAGCCCGCCATTGTTCCGGCCGTGGGGACTTGTGCAAGATCTGACCGTGGTGCCTGTTTTTTGTTGCGTTGTGGTGGTGAAGGAAGGGAGGGGCAAAACGGTAATCTCGCGCCGCCACGTTCGCGCGGGAAACCCGGAGGCACGCGCTACTGAGCTGTACACGTCTGCCTTCTCCTCGAGGGGCATTGCTAGGGTTCTGTGCTCGTCTTCCCCTCCGTGGTGCGGTGGCGTCAGTAGGACTGTCGGGGTAGGCGGGATCGCGGTGTGGCATCGGGGGTGACTGGCGCTGGCAGCATCTAAAATCTATAGGTTTGGTGAGGTTTTAGCCTCGCCTTGATGCTTGGGTGTGTTGGGCGTAGCCCCTAAAATCGATTGCTCTGGTGCGCGCTGAAGTTTGGTGTCACGGTACTGGCCGGCCCCTGCGGCGTTCACATCGAAGGCCAGACGGTGCGCTCCATTGTCATGGTGTGATTACGCTCGAAATCTATGTCTTGGTATGTTTGACGATGGTAAAGAAACTTTTGAGCAATGGCCAATGGATCAATGGATTGAGCAAATACTGTTGACACATAGTGCTAACCAGATTGTCTCCAGTTTAGCGCTTTGTTGCAAGGGATTCTGTCTCTATGTTTGTGGTTTGTTCTAGATTGGGATGGCAAATTGGAGAAAGGTGTTACTCTTTTTTTATAGTGAATAGTGAAACTAGTATGGGATCAGAATGACGTCGCTCGCAGTAAATGGTGCCTACTGATGCATACATTATGCACGCATTCCTTATATTGGGATTTGAAACACTCAACGTGTTTGCGCTTCACAGAGATTGCACTACTAGAAAATGGATGCAACCTTAAATGTTGTTTACACACTGAAAGCCTAGCTAGCAGTGGAGACATGGATATAAAATCCTAGCAGTTACGATCTGCAAATTTGTTACATGGTGGTATTGCACTATTTAAAAGCACATCAACATTGTAGTTCTGTCACTGGATTTTGGGATTAGGTAAATGAATCAATGTTAGTTGTGATGTTGGGGTCCATGAAAGATTGCACAAAATTAAATAGACTGGTCCTAGGCCGAACAAGGTCCTCCATATTCTCCTTTGGTGGTCTTAAGTATTGTAGGTGGAATCGTGCAACACGCGGATAGGATGTTTATGCTGTACCATGATGCCTTGGTTTCATTCTATGTATATGTTTTTGCTGATTAAATTCCAGATATGTTATGCTAGACTATTATTTTCAACAATTATTCACCGGTGATTTGAATGGCAAACAGATATATACATTTATGCAATCTGGCCAGGTAAATCTAATTATATGAAGAACTCTAGCTCCATTACACCTTCCTGATACATAGAACATTGCTGGACCTTAAATTTCTCATATCAGTTGCACTTGCACCTAATTTAGTCTAGACTGCATAAGTTTATGTGCACCACATCTGGACCATTTCTTCAATCCATGCTCAAATGCATCTCTGTAATTGTTGTTTGTTCTCTTTATCATGTTAACACCATAAGATTTGTAACACTATCATGTTAACATTTAACAATACAAGACGTTGTAACATAGTTGTTGATCCTCACAATACCTTAAAGATGTTCACAGGCCTCCCAAAAATTCATTACCATCAATAATTGCCAGTCAGTGTATTTTACTGAGTGTGCTCAACACAGCTATTCTTTTTTGCAGCTTATGTCATGGCATCAAATCAATACTCTCTTTTTATTGTCATTTGCTTTGCTTTGAGTTGCTATATTCCTATATGCTAACAACTGAAAATATGCTTGAAATTGTAAATTATGTCAGTCTCAATTACCCTATGATTTAATCAACTCACACCTACCAGCTCTCACCAACTTTCACCTGCTTTGTACTGATTTGCATGTGTTCTCATTGGAATTTTCGTCATCATAGCCTCGCAGGAGTCTTTATGATTGATGAATTCACTCTAACTCCATCTATCTGTAATTTACTTAAAAAGAGGTGTTCGATTGCTGAGCAATGCAAGTATGCAACATCTGTTTCTTTGCATAAGTCTACATTATAAGCAGACACATAACCAACTCCACTAACAAGTTCGATTGCATCATTGTTTCATAATGGTGGAGCTGTACAAGCTGCTATTTTATCCTAAAGCCTTCTTGTTTCCCTATATAAGGGGTCGTTTTAGATCCTTGGGAGACTAGACCTCAGTGAGGTCATGGAAGTTTTGTGTGGCTATACCCCATTGTGTGATACCTTGTGTAGCATCTCTTTTATCAGTCATTGGTTTCAAGATTTAGCAATCCTATTTTCAACTCAATATGATTGATTGAATTTAGTTATCCCGGTCATTTTCGTCCGGAATATCTTCCTTAGTGTGTTATTGTTTTCGTTCTCACCTTTAAATATCTAAACATATACTTTTGCCTTGAAACCAGAAGATTCCGTGTCTCATTTTAAATTCAATTTTCTACATTTTATCATACCTTAAAGATTTCGATTTGCACGTTTGCAGCTTCCAATGTATATATCAAATATGGCATCATAGGAGGATCAGTACTACTATTGGACCAATCAAGGTATTTATAGAACACCATCTTGAAATTTAATTTGGACAAGTGATACTTGTGAATTCTTAGGATGCAGTAGCTTATTAAGCTTCATTTTGGACTTTGGAGTAATTTTGATCAAGCTTCTATACCGATGTTTTGACAATACTTGTGCCATTTTTTGGGGCTGTCTGAGCTTATAATGTTGTGTTTTCAATTGTCAGTTTTCACAACTTGGTAAAGAGAGTTCTTTCTCTGGTGTGCTGTTAGAAGTTTTACAAAAGTCAGCATGAAGGTAGAAAACATGTTTCAGAGCTCTTAATTTAATTGAATAGCTCTGTCTTAAAAAATAAAAAAAATGGTAGACTAGGGACTAAGAAGGGAAATAACCTTTGAGATTTAATTTTCTTGCTATTGAGATTGCTAACTGAAATTACTAAGCTCAAGGTAATTTTATGATGCTTCATTTATTTAGATGGATCATAAAAATAGTTTTTTAGTAACGTTGCTCAAACAATGAAAACAAGGTTCTCTCATAGTCTTGGTGAAAAACAGTTCACTGGACCATAGCGGCTTTCAATTTATGTCCAGCTGTGTGCTAATTGCTCTTAATATTTGATGCTTTTCCTATTAACAGTCTTTAGCAACTATGATTGGTTGACCTAATGTAATTTATAGCTGGTACGATTCTAATTTTAACAGCTAAAGTTTTGAATGCTTACAATTTTGAGGCATGCTGCCTCAAGCCTTGGTTTGATGATATCATGTTGTGATTGTCTAAAAAAATGATATCACGCTGAGGGTCAGACCTGGAGTAATTGCTCTATTTTCTATATGCCCATTTTGATGGTTGGGTCACCTCATAGTCTTGTACTGCAAAGCAAGGAGCCAGCTTGCTAGTTTCATGATCTTTTCCTCATGATTTTTTTCCTTGAGTTTTTTTTAGCTAAGATTTTTTACTCAAATATTGCTTCGTAGACTGTTAAATCTATTCAGATATTGGTAGAATTTAGGCTCTATGCAAATTTATATGCTTCTAAAAGTTAGATATCAGATTGAAATGATTGCACTACACTTCTTGCATGAACTCATGATATGCTCATCTTAATATTTGGATCAATTTTCTTATTTCCTAAACAGAGAGGTACAATTGTACACTTCATTCGTCTTATGTACTATTTGTTAACATAATGTCTTGAAGCAAAGGCTGTAAATCTTTTCTAATACTTGCTAAGATCAGCGATCTGGACATTTTCTAACCTCTGTCCTGACCTATAGGTAACTAGGTTCTACCGTACTGACTGATGGTAAGTTTTTGGAAATATGGCATTAACGTAGGACGACTTTAATATTTCTTCTTTGCAAGCACAAACAGTGGTGTAATGAACCTTAATTCATTAAGGGGTAAATACCGCCAAGAGGATGGTCGGTGGTGATGTCTTGCTTTGTGGAGTGAGGATGAACTTGTTTATTTGTTTTACTTGCCACCAAAGATCACAAAGTCCCTATTCTTATTTGTCTACCCTAACAAACATAGCATCTAATAATGTGGAAACTACTAAAAGAAGGTAACAACTAAAGGATAGAGATAACCTAACAAATTGAATAAATATCAATGATCACCAATTTATTGCTGCTGCTTGCCTTCCCAGTACCTTGCACGGGCTCCTTGGGTTCACACAGCTGACTAACTGGGATGTTTCATGCTAGACCAAGTAAACTTAGTAATTGATGTAACTGCATGAGGCGAAAAATCACGTTCTTGTTCTGCATACATTTCTCGTAAATTCCCAGATTCCAAGACATTTACCACAAAAAAGAATATAGTGGTGACAAATAATGTAGTGATAATTTGATTGTGGTCATCTTGTATAGCAATATATATAAGCAGACGTCTTAGTTTTTGGCAAGTAACCTGACGGATAAAAGTTCTTCACGAGAGTCAGCATTTTGCGATTTGTCATGCCACAATGCTGCTGGTTTAAGTTGCTTGGATTTCTCTTTTGCTAACCCAGTAACCATAAAAGTGTTGAACTAAATTAATAAACAAAAAAGGATTGCCCTAAAGTTAGCGCAGATATGACCAGGCGGAAGAATCTTTGTATGCCACTGGAGAAACTCTCTAACCTTATGTGGCATCACATTGATATGTTTATTGCCGTCTATGCCATTGGTGAAATCTTTTTTTTTGTTTCCGCTATATAAACATTCCCAACAATTCCCAAAAAAATCACAGTGATATCAAATATTCAATACTTTCAATCTACATTTTTTTTTGTTATTTTTATGTTTACTATTTTTTATTAAAAATATTGATTGAAAGTTTATACATTCTTTTTTATAACATTTTTCTTTGTAAAAATACCAAAAAATAGGTAGGAACTATTGGATATTTGAGAACATTGTGATTTTTTGCCCCTTTTTTGGAATGTTTGTGTAGCCGAAACAAAAAAAAAGTTTTCATCAATGGCATAGACCGCAATAAACATGTCAATGTGATGGCATATAAGATTAGAGTGACAAAGTGATGACACACGAGGGATTAGGAGCTTCTTCAATGGCATACAAAGATTTTCCCCAATTTTTTTAACTCATTCGCTTTGTAGTATGTATGAACAAGTGGTAAGTACCCAAAGTAAATGGGCTATTTGTTGTTGTACATTCATGAATGGAAAAAATATAAATAATAAATAAATGTTGAAATTGATTGTCATCTGTTGTTCTGATTGTCAACTCAATTTTCAAATACTCTACATGACTGTTAGTTTCACTCTCGTGTGCCATTCTCCGATTTTGGTCTCCAAGCTCCACTACCTGTTAAGTGTGAAAACATGGAAAACTGATATCATATGGGATCGGTATGTGTGAATGATCTTAAATTTCGAATCAAATCTGCTAAGAAGACCCATGTGACCATATCATAAAGACTGATGTTATGACTGATCATGCTTTAGTTTTATGATTGGTTTCTTGCAAGTATGAGGTTGTAACTACACAAAACATTTAGTCATTTACTATCACATATATGTATATGTATGCTCTTAATTAGGTATCACTAAGGTGTCTTCATATATTTGTTATGCATGTTCATATTGAATCTGCATTTTGATCTAACTAAATGTTTTACAGTGTATATGCATGCTTTCTTCCTATTGCAAAATGGATTAGGAACATTGGGGGGAAACAATGGAGAATGTAAAATGAATGTGATGCTAGACAACATATTGATATTCTATAGTACAATACTTACAGCATGAGATCACTACTGGGGTTCCCTGATGATCATGTTGAGAGGAAGGTAAAGAGAAGTAGCAAGGCTGTAGCTTGCTCCCTATATTTGGGTTGAGTTTGATGCCATTATATACAGACTTTGTAGTGTGTTGCATTAGTAGCCAAAAAACTCTCTGTACCACCAACTTGGCTGGCACTTGCATGTTATAGTTTTTTTTAGTGCATTTGGTTATTTGCATTGGATAGAAGCGATTTTCCTTATTGGGTGTCCTGCTGTGGTCTAACCTAATATGGAACCTTTCTGACTGCCTCCATCCAGCAGAAGACACATCCAGATCTCTGCAATGGCTTGTTTATCCTTGCATGTGAAAATCGGTGGTGCCTAGTGCCTACTGGTCCCTACTTGTTTATCCAAATTGATCTTGGATATGTTTATATAATTTTTAAGCTACTGCCTCCAGAACATGATAGCAAACCACTAGCTTTTCAATATAGTGTGTTCATCTTTTCATTTTTGGTGCACACAACCTCAACTGTGCACATTTTGTACCTATTTTGGTGCCAGAATTTGTTACAACCTCTGTGCAAAGATGTAATACTGCCGCCTTTCATTCTTGCAGGGCAACCATTGGTGGGTGAAATCAAGATCAACAATGGTAGGGAACAGCAATGCAAGCGGATGGAAGGATACCTTGCTGTATTAAGCAGCTCTCATTTCATCTCTCATATTTTGTTTTCCCACTTTCTACTTTTGCATCTGCTAACTGGGTTGGTTTTGTTATGTTATGCTCTGATTTGAAGGGTGCATTGTGATTGCAAGGTTGTACTATGGCAAAGCGAACTGTTACTCAGTCTGCTAATTGCTGATCTGAACATCTGATACCATGTGACGCCTCGTGGCTGCTAGTTTCTAGTGTTGTGGTGTAGCGGTGTGCTTTGTTCTTGGCAAGGGACACTACTAGCTTCTTTTAGTGGTATTGATCATGTTTGCAGTGGCTGAGTTAAATAAATAAGTTGACTGAGTTGAAGTGGTCTGAATATTAAGCTGGACTTCGAGAGGTTATTGAATCTATTTGGTCCTCTTCGTTTATGTTAGTTTTAAGAGTTTTTAAAGGTGGCTTCATAATAAAAAAAATAGACTAAAAAAGCCAAGTTGATTTTCTAGCGAACATGCTAGATAAAATGGCATGTTCCTTTCTGCATCATCTTGCTAGTTGGCAATTCTATCTTTTTCGGCCTTCTTCAAGGTCTTTGTTTCTTATTGCCAGTGGGTGTATAGTATTTTAAAGCCTAGGTTATTCTTGTTCTCAGGTTCAGAGTTCTGACTCCATGGAGTAGTTACAGCCTTACAGGATAACCTTCTCCAAGGGCTTCTGCTCCTTTCCTCCGTTCCCGCTGCAAAAGGAATCATGTTTCCTTCGTGGCTCTAACAAATTTCTTTCATCGTTCTTTTCCGGAAGGGATTCTCTTTTCTATTCATTTCAGGAAGAGATTCTCTCTTCTTTTCCTATATCATTTTCTTGAAGGGATGTTTTAATGGAAGGCTTGATCCGGTAAGATCAAACTATCTTGTTACTCTAGTTTCTTGTCTTGAAGGCATGGGCTTGGTGATCTTTCAAGGAGAAGCTTGTGAGAGACTCCAAGTTGTTGTACAAGGTCGGAGTCCACCTACCGAAGCATCGTACCATATAGCTACAACGTGCCTGTTCTGAAATATGGCCCAACGGCTAGTTTTTAAATGTTGGTTATTTAAGGAGACAGGGTACCTCTTTAAGGACTTCGTTGCATATCATTTAGTCCATTTGAGTGAGCCACAAAAAACTAGGGTTTCTATCCATAGGGTGAGTTCTTGAGAGCTTGGGTGCCAAGTCTCTAGTGTGCTTTAATGGAAGGCTTGATCCGATAAGATCAAGCTATCTTGTTACTCTAGTTTCTTGTCTTGGAGGCGTGGGCTTGGTGATCTCTCAAGGGGGACCTTGTCAGAGACTCTAAGTCATTGTACAAGGTCGGAGTCCACCTACCATAGCGGTGAAGGACTATCCTGAGTGAAGTCAAAGCAAAACTCCACTTTGTGAAGAGTGCTCCAACGAGGAGTAGGAAATGGGAAAACCTTTTTTTGAACCTCAAGAAAAAATCTCTTGTCCCTTGTCTCCCTTGCATTATCGTATTTGCGTTTCCGCATTTACTATTTGCTTGTGCTCTTGTGTTGCTTGTTTTAGTTGTTTCCTAGCTTGCTATTGTAGAAAGTTTTAATCTTGCTTATAATTTTAAGAAAAACAAAAAAAGAATAAAATTTGCGTTAGGCCAATTCAACCCTCTTCTTGGCCCTATGTTCCTTTCAATCCCATAAGGAGCTCGTAGGCGGCATGTCGTCGTTGCAGGTGGCAGCGAGGAGTGGGGAGGGCAACACGGAGAGGGAGGAGGGTGTTGGATCCCATATTTGGGCTAGATGAGTGGCAACGTTGGAATACGTGGAGGAGAGAGCAGGAAGGAGGGAGCACAGGTCACCAGCATGCTTGCAGAGTAAGCGGAACGAGCCACACCGGCTGGTCAAAGAGAAGGAGGAAGGTGATGGAGCTTAGACCAGAGTGTTTGTGCTCACAGACGACGATGACGGTGCTTTGAGCGCTTGGGAGGAGGGAGCTGTTGGATGTAACGAGAGAGGGAGGAGGGAAGGAGAGAGGAGGGAGTGGCTGGTTGCTGGCACAAGTGAGGAGGAATGAGTAGGGAAGGGAGGAAGAAGGAGAAGAGATATAATTGGTGAAGTTTTGAAGGGGTTAGAGGGGCAAAAAAAAGCCCATAATAGCGTATTTGTGAGAATTGGAACTTTGTAGTGGCATATGGACGATTTTTGGCTTTTTAATGGTATATCTTTGCAGTGGCATGTATCTAATTAACCCTTTGAAATTCCACAGAAATTTCATACGGGTTCATCATTTCTACGAGAATAAGAAAAGAATCCCGTGTTCCAAACTTATAGGACGTAGTATTTCAACAACATGCCCAGTGGTCATGGGTCACGAGTAGTAGGGATGAAAACAGGATGTGAAATATTCGTCTGATTCGATACCACACACGAAAGTAAGTCGGCTCCAAATTCCATTTTTAGTCTTAATCCATATCCGATATTATCCATATTTGTATTAGAAAAAAAAATCAGAAAATAAGGGTTGGGATACAGGAAGAGCAATATTTCTTTGCCTCGTGTAAATCAAGATAGGCCTTGTGTGTCTTATGGGATTTTGGTGATTAATGATAAATATATTTAATGGCAAGATTTATTAAACAACAAACATAAGTTATTGATTAACCTCCTTTGAGACTAACATGTATTGTCTTAGTCTCTTTGATAGAAAAATTGTTCACCATTAAAAGCATGTATCTAATTATCCTAGTTGAGACTAATATTGTTTATTGATGTTATTCCTTTAGTCTCATATATTTAGGTCCTTGATGAATGATCCATATGAAGGTATGAAAAGCATATTCTATATAATATATCTATTAAATGCTTAATCTAGTGCGTGATTCATGATATTTCTTTATGTATGATAATCTTATTATGGGACTAATGTGTTTATTGCTAAGTTTTTCTCTAGTTGCATATTTCTATAAAAGGAATTATTAAGGTCAACTAAATGTCTATTCATCCATATAAGGTATGTATCTTAGTGTCTATTTAGTTGAGACTAACAATTTGATGATTTACTCCTTTTAGTCTCACATATGCAATGTGGATAAATAGTGAAAGATGAGGTAAGCAATCTCGGTATCCTTTTCATATTTATTATTGCATTCCTCTTATGCAAGTGCGCATTCCTCTTATGCAAGTGCGTAGTGAGCTCTAAGTAACATATTGATTATAATTATGCGCATTACTTCATGTCATATTTATTTGGGCATAAATATCCTTTTGAGCTTAATATGTGCATTGCTTGCTTGCCATTCTTCTTTTAACTAGAGTTAAACTTCATCTCGCTATAAATTGACTTTGTGTATGTATGTCTTGTCTTCACATCTTCTCATGTACTTAATTTAATGAAGTTTAATTTAAATTGAATCACAACTTCATTTTTGCTTTAAAAATGAATTGTACATGTGTACTTTTTGAATATATTTTCATGTGCATCTTTAAGTGAAGTTGTATTCATGAAACTAATTAATTGCCATGAATTATTAAATTATCTTTTGGATAATCATCTCTCTAGTACATATAGATTAAATATATCTTCATCATATGCACTTAGTAGAGACCTTTTATATCAAGTGTTCATTTGTTATTTGAGCTTTATTGTTGAACATTTGTTGTGCTTAAACTTTTTTGAGTATCTAACCAATCTATCTTTCATTGAGCTTTTGTGACTAATATCTCTCATGAGTGGTGTAAAGTGAATTAGGTCCCGAGAGTGTGTGTGATGACCAAGGTGTGTTGAAGAATAATGGTCAAGTCAAGGTCGATAAGACGGGAGTATTACCAAGAGTTGAGTACTAAGTCAAGATCGATTTGGTGGGATGATCATCAGGGAGGATGATCAAGTCAAAGTCGATAAGACGAAAGAGTCTCGTGAGATGATCAAGTCAAGGTTGACAAGACGAAGACGTCATAAATCGTATGGTAAAGGTCATAATGTAAAATGCATCAAGATGTGATGCATGGAGCGTTAAAGTGGACTTGAAGGCGTTAATGTGGGACATCAAGCTTCAAGATAATGCTCAAGGCTAGGGTATGGTTAGTGTAGGGCTAAGGATGTTCCTTAGTATTTTACCGGTCTGGTGGTTGGTTGAAAGATCAGGTTAGTAGGATAGTCACCGTACTATTAAGAGGGATCCAGATCAGTGTTGATCGGATCAGTTCCTAGCTCTCGGATGATGCACACTTTCTCCTAAACCCTAGTTGAGCTTAGTGAGGTGTCGGGGTTTCATAGGAGGGTAGCGAGAATGTTGGAGGTGTTTGGACTTGTGGTTGTCCGAGAGGGAATGTGCACGGATACGCGGGTGTTTGTGCCCTTATAGTTCTGTATGCAGCTCCTCTATTATCCACCGGACTGAGTCCGATGGTCACCGGACATGATCCGGTGGAGTGCGTCCTACAGTTGCATGGGTTATGCATTGTTCTGTAGTCCACCGATCCGGTGGTGACGGATCAAGCGTCCGTAGAGACACAAGATCTGATGCACACGGGGATCTGGGCGCGCATGATCGAGTCCACTAGCCACCGGACCCCTAGTGCTTAGTAGGCACCGGACTAAGTCCGGTGGGACTGGACTGAGTCCAGTGGGTTCCAGTAGCTAGCGCGCGTGGGGGCCGGGACAGCGGACTGTGTCCACTCGCCACCGGACCCTTGGGTTTTCTCTGTCACCGCACCGGACTTAGTCCGATCAAGCCTGCAACGGCTAGTTTGTGTAGGATTTCGACTCCTAAAGGCTAGTTCTCGGGGCCAAGGCTATTTAAGGAGTTGTGAAGAGCCTTGGGGTTGGGTTGATTGGCTTTGTTAAGACTTTGGGTGTGTCCTAAAGTGTGTGAAGTGGCTAATTGAGGGAGATCACCCAAATTGAGTGGATTTGGTGAAACCCTAGTGAGAGGAGTGAGTGACTAAGTGAGTCTTGTGTGCATCACTCTTGAGCTTGATCTGGTGCGATCAAGCTGCTTCGAGTTTGTTACTCTTAGTGCTTGCCGGCACCTAGATGGCGTTGGAGGCATCGTGCGCTGGTGACCTTCTCAAGAAGTGTATGAGAAGGCCTAGGCAAACCGTGTGAGTGGCATTGGTGCTTGCCATCTCCGGAGGGGAGGAACTAGCAACCACTAGTGGAGAAGAGGCGGTTGATTCGGAGAGGGAGCCGGTCCTTGTGAGGATCAAGTCTCAACGTGGATTAAGGGAGACCGGCAAGTCTCCGAGCACTACGAAAAAAAGTCTTCGTATCACTTGTGGTTTGCCTCTTGTGCTCTTATATTTATTGCCATATCCTTGAGCTAGTGCTTAGTCCTCATAGCATTTATCTCGTGTTTAATTGTATATGTTAATTGCCTAGTTGTATTTGGTTCACCTCTCTCTAGGATTGCTATCATTGATATATTATTTGTGTTCAAAGAATTTATTCTTACCTTCTGTATTTGTTTAAGCTTTGAACACAAGTGTAAAACTGACTAGAAAGTAAAATTTTGAAAAGCCCAATTCACCCTCTCTTGGGCATCTAGTTCCTTACACCTCATATCTTTATTTTATTGATATCAAAAACAGAAATACCACATACATCAACAAAGATGATATCCGTCAAACTATATATTCTTTATGGAAAAATCTTTGTATGCCACTGGAGAAACTCTTAATTCCTCGCGCGCCATCACTTTGTGACTCTAACCTTATGTGCCATTACATTGACATGTTTGTTGTCATATATGCCATTGGTAAAAACTTTTTTTATTTGAGCCACAAAATCATTTCCAACAAGTCCTAGAAAAATCACAGTGATATAAAATATATACTACTTTCAATCTAAATTTTTTTGGTAATTTTATGTTTAATATTTTGTGTTAAAAGTATTGATTGAAAGTTTATACATTCTTTCTTATAACATATTTCTTTGTAAAAAATACAAAAAAAAGTTGGAAGCATTGAATATTTGAGAAAAATGTAATTTTTTTTGCAGATTTGTTTGGAATGTTTTTGTAGCTGAAATAAAAAATACAAAATTTTACCAATGGCATAGATGACAATAAACATGTCAATATAATGACACATAAGGTTAGAGTGAGAAAGTGATGCCACGCAAGAGATTGGGAACTTCTCTAGTGGCATACAATTTTTTCCCTATCTTCTTTATGGTTATCTAGTCACCGACTAATATATAACATGAATTAACATTTGGTATGTATCTCTACTATTCTAAATTGTCTTATGGTGGTGGTGGTGGTGAGTTCACCAACTAAGAATCCTGGCCGTTCACGTGCATTCCAGCGGTGGAGATCAACAGACAGCCACCACAGTGAGATTCTTCACCCAAGTCTACAAACGTGTACCGCTAATTGTGCGGGGTAATTATTAATAGACCGCGTACCGCTAATTACGCGGTCTAATTATTAATTAGTCTGGCCTCCTCCTCTCGACCTCGCAGCACCGCTTGCCTCCAGTCTCCAGAACAGCAGCCGCTTCCACCCCCGTTGGCCTCTAGGACGCGAACGCCGGCCTTTTCTCCTCCTCTCCACCTCCAGTGCCTCCCTACAACGGCACCGGCCTCCACCTCCACCCCCACCGGCCTCCAGAATTGACACCGCCGCCTCCCACCTCCACCCCCGCCGGCCTCCAAAACCGCCATCGCCGCCTCCCTCAGCACCCGCCGGCCTCAGGAACCGCCGCTGCCGCCGCCTTCCTCAACACCCACTGGCCTCAGGAAGACAGGAACCGCCGCCGCCTCCCTCAACACCCGCCGGCCTCAGGAACCGCCACCGCCGCTGCCTCCCTCAACATTCGTCAGCCTCGGGTACCGCCGGCGCTGGCACCGCCTCCCTCAACCCCCTGCTGGCCTCAAGGCTGCGACCACCGCCGCCGGCCTCTCCGCCCCCGTACAAGTATACATTCCCAAATAACTAATGTTGGTCATCACATTATTGCTATAACATATGCAGAATTTTTCCTTATGTTTTGCATAATTTTATCTAGCAAGCTCTGACATCTGCATCATGGTAAAACTGGTTTGAGCGACAATATTCTTCTGAAATTATTTCGCCATCCATTCTCATTACTTTATAGAAAAGTATACAGCTATAGTCTGTAGCCATAAAAATGTGTTTGACAAGCTCTGGACCAAAAATTATAGGACAAAAATTGACATATATTTAAATTATTTTTCAAGTGACCTCTTACTTATATTTAAATCATTGTTTTCAAATGATCTCTTACTTGTTGCCAATTTAAAGGTGCCTTCCGGCTTTATTAGTTTGGATGTTGTTTCTCTTATGCAAAGGTGGTTTCTTTGTGTCTGAGCGAATGCTATCATTCATTCTAGCATCCAAGCATATTATATTTTTAGATGATGGAGGACGGAGGCTGATCTTGTCTATGATAGTTTGATTTTTTGTATATAGGAGTGGTTTGGGTTGATATTTGCGATTGTTGGCATTAAAATTTTTTGTTTTAAGAACGAAAAAGAAAATGCAACAACATACTCTTGTAAGTCTTTCATCTGTAACCAACAACACCGACATTTGATTTTAACATTATGTTTGGCACACTTAACAAGCTTTTACTCTTGTAGAAATTATACAGAAATATAGAAAAATAATGACCAACTCAAATCATTTTTTACAGGTTCACATAATTATATTAGCCTTGATCTTACCAAGTCATTCAGAGCATCCACATTCCATGTTGCAAAGGATAAAGGAACAGAATTACAAAGGATCAATTCCATCACAATTTGAGCTGGCATGTATGAACTTTGTAATATACACATTTTCTTTTCCTTTATCCTTTTCTTGTGAACAGGGTTTCATTTTGCATTGTAACATTAGACAATGTTTTGTTTCAAGTCTATCAACAGTCCTTTCATGTGGATTTTTTAAAACAGCTTGCAGAGGTTCTGTTATTTTCCCGTGCGTTGCAACGGAGCTAAAATGGGAGCTTGTGTGAAGCTCTCCTTTCATCTGAGCTTTGAGTAATTATGTTTCATCGATCTTGTGTGAAGCTCTCCTTAATGAGCATCTTTAAGGCTGATATTTCCATAAAGCTACAAGGTATCCGATTTTCACAAAGTTCCCTTTTTTAGCATCTATATATAATGCTTGGTATCTTCATGTTTGAACTTATCCGATTTTCACAAAGTTCCCTATTTTAGCATCTATATATAATGCTTGGTACCTTCATGTTTGAACTCTTAATTAATTGATTCTCGCTAAATTCCCTTTTGTAGCATCTATATATAGTGCAACAATTATACATACTGATCACTGATCTGATAACAAACTTGACAAGATTAACACTAGAGCTAGCACCATTGAATCTGCCAGATCCAGTGTTTTCTTTCCCGCCAAAATTTCAATATGCTCTGTTCTTGCCTCATTGCAAGTACGGATGTTTATCAATTTGGGGTTTAAAAAGATCAATTAGTACAGATAATGGAGACCTATCAAAAGATGTTTTGAAGGTATCTCCAATAGATTTTTCAGTTCACCTATGCGTGAATGATGACGTAAGAATCTCAACTTGTCAAATATTTAATAAATATAATCAAATATTTTGTACCTAATATGAGTTGTTTACGTCTAACTATAGGTCATAACTGCATATATTAGCATATTGAGGTCCATGAAACATTTGCACCGGAGGTCTGATGGTAATGTATTCTTTGAGAATACCTTTATCTCCAATCTTCTCAAACGGGATGGAAAGAGTGAGCCAAAAAATCCAAAGGAGGACGGTATAGAAGAAAGGGTAAAAAAATTACCTAGCACATGATATGGTAATAATAATATTCTCATTTATGCACTTCATTTGTAACATGTTCATTATTTTTTCTGATTATCGTTACCTATAAATAATTGAGACAGGTGTTCATTCCGATCAATATGAACAACACACACTGGTACCTAGCGGTTGTCAATGCTAGTAAGTGTGAGATACAGGTGCTCGATTCACTGGGCACTCTATTTGGTCATGAGGATCTTATTCTTATTAAAAGTATGTATTGTTATATCACTCATGCTTTAATTCCTTTGGTTTTACCATTTTTTGAAAAAGTTGTTGAAATAAAACTATGCTTATTATGACCACTTTTATTTAATTTGACACATAGGAGGATTACAATACACCTCAATGAGATTAAAGATAAGAAGTGGTCTAACCTTCATGTTGATAAATGGCCGATTAAAGAAATAGAATTCACAAAGACAATGCAGACAGACGGATACATTTCAATAATGTTTATTCCCAAATAATTTTCTTGTATTGATTGAATATGATTGAACAATTAACTAGATGATGTTTTTTTAACTATACAGGACATCGTGCGGTTTGTTCATGTTGAAGTACATGGAGCTCTGGACAGGGGACATTTTGTCTAGCAACGTAACTCAGGTATTTTAGCCGTGTGAAAAAATTGTTGAATCTATTATTGCATAACATTGAAGGCTTAATTATATCACTACTACGTAGGATTATATCAATGCATTCAGAAAAAAAAAATAGTTGCCATCCTTCTTGATTCAGAACTAAACAAGAGGATAGGAGGCCCATATATCGAGCAAATTAGCAATGAACTCGTGGACTTGGATGAAGTGGAGATATTAAATAATCCTCCGAAACGAATGAAACCATTAAATTTATTTGATAAGTCAATGTGGACTTTGCAAGCTATCATTGCGTCCGTTAATGTAGACGAGTTGGCGAAAGGTCTATGCAAATATATTATGTCCGTTGACAATGCCGATACTCTAGAGTAAGAAAATTTTATATTTAGTTAGAGAAATATGTTATTAAAAGAATTTTTTTATGTTTTATTACAACTAACGTATTCGACGTATTATTATAGGGAAGAATGGATACGGAGCTCCGAGCCTTATGTAATTAGCCTAAGTCTTAACAAACTACAGGAAGCGCTCAAGTGGGAAAAGGGAATGGATAAGAATTATTTTAATATGTCTGTACGGATGCATGCGTGCAACGAAGCACGGTGGTTCCTTGACACCCACGTGCACTCGATGGATTTGCAATTTAGCGTAAGTCTTTTATTTCTACTAAAAAGTCATTCTCCGTTTGTGCACATTTCTAACTTTCTTCCTATATATTGCAATAGACATTATCTGATTTTAGTATATTGCATTCTTTACGTAAAGAGCTCGATGTTCAATGTTTGGCAAAAATATTTGATGGATGGCCTGGCTTAAACATACATATCTCTGAGTGCAGGATGGTAAGGTTTCAACATGATGTTGTTAGATACTATCTTGATTTATAGTTTTATAGCACCTACCATTTGCAGATCCTCCTGCCCCATATTTCCTTCGGTGGTTTATACCGACTATTTGCACTAGATATGGAGAAAAAGATTTTTTGGGTACTAGACCTGCTTCCCAATAGTGGATCAAGTAAATTCCCAATAGAAAAAGAGGTACATTAGTATACAACAGAAGATTGCCAACTACTTTTAGCTTGGTATGCAAATCGTAAACCCCTCATGAAATGATGATATTTCAAAGTGGCCTGTTAAAATCCATCCGTATCTTCCTCAAATCCATGATCGGTAACTTTCTTATAAACATGTAATGGCTATTCTCATTATGAAGTGTAAATGTAATAATCTATTATTAAATTTTAAAATGTAGGGAATCCTCTGGTTTTTTATTATCGAGTTCATGAGCGTTTGGAATGGAGAAATGCTACAACCTAGAAAAATTTGTAAAGTAAGTTTTTCATTTCATAGTTACATACAATCTCGTGATGGTCATAAAAGTTTTCTAACTGTGATTCTTAACATTTCATGTGCCGTAATTACGTAGGAACCAGGTCGAGCAAGAAGGAATTTTGTGATAGAAGCATTGAAGTACTACAAGAACGAAACTAAGAAAAATATCCCACAAGCTGTACAAACCATTATTAGCATAATTACACGACACATGTTTTAGATTATTAATGTGTTGTATTTTTTTATGAAACTATCTTAGTAATCTATTTGAAATACTATCAAGTTTTGTTGCACATGTTATGGTAGAGTTAAAGAAACATTTAAATTGGGGATATTTTTTCGCCCCTTTGGATGTTATTGTTATTACAGTTGATTAGATATTTTTTTTGCCTCCCGTTGCAACGCACGGGCATGTTACTAGTATGTTCTTAAATATGATAAATATTCACTAATAGGTAGTATAATATAACACTTTGTTGACAAAAGTTATGTCTTTTATTTACATGTATACTATATGTTAAGTTATTCATAACCAATCCGAGTCCATCTATATCCATCCTATGATACATAATATCCCAAATAATCTGTATTCTTATCCATATCCAAAGTATTCGTATCCGAATCCGGATTCGAGAAAAAATATGGGTTAGGATACAAGACAAGCAATATTCGCTCGTATCCGACTTGTTTTCACCCTAACGAATAGGGATGGCAATGGGTACCGTGCTGGTAAATACCCATCGGGATGAGATTTGAAACCCATGGATACGGGCATGGCAGAATTTGATACCCGTGATTATTATTTTCACGAGTATGGTTTTATAGTACCCATACCTATTACCCGCTAACCGACATCTGACATGTAGGCCTGACAAAATACCCTGCCCAACATATACACTACTATATATGCATCTATGCCTAACCCTACTCCCTATACGTCACCGCATTATCCTCCAAGGCTCTAACTCCTCCCTTCCTCGCTCCTCTGTAGTCTCCTCCCTATATGTCGCACCCTAAACACCGTCGCTCGCCTCTCGCCCTACCCTGCCCTGCCATCTTCCAAAAAGTCACCGCCGCTGCCGTCCATGTTGGCTGCCTCGTGGCCCTCCCTTCCGGACTTCTCTCCTCCCTATATAACGAGCTCGTATGGAGGCAAGCTCGTATAAGAGGAAGACAATGAACTTAGATCCATGGTTTGGCGCAATGACACCAGGACACCAACATGTTCCAAGGTCTAACGGTAGCAGTGACGGGTGGATCTGATACCTATAGCGGTCTCAGGATTCGTCCTCTCCTCTAGCGACTGTTCAGGCCTCAGCCTCTCCTCCTAGTGGTGGATCGAGCCTCGACCTCTTCTTCTGATGGCGAATCAATGACCACCATCCATCCCTCAAGGGCGGCTCCACGTGTGGGGACCAATTCCCGGTTAAATCTTACTGGAAAATGTTCCCTCAAAAGCACGATTACCTAGGATGCAACAGTGCCAAAGCTGATACAAAAGTCCACTTTATTATATGGGGAGATATTCATTTTTACATAAAATATTACAACTCAGACTTCTACTGTACACTTACACTGCTGCACAAGTTGTGAGGATAGGAAAGACTCTCTAAAACTAAGACTCTAGAAACCAATAATGCCATAATCGTTCAATTCCTCCGCGGAAGATTTCTCGAAATCATCAAAAGCTGGAAGACCTGAAAATAGATTATATTCCCCACAAAGTGGGTAAGTACCAACCGTACTTGCGGGCTTCCATGAGGGAAAATTCTACTCTAGTATATGCAAGAATTAAACAAAGGTATTGTCGGCGACCGGGAGGCGAACCTCCGCGGGCCGATGAGCAAGGAGAAGGTGGGTGCGAGGCTCGAAGGCGGCCCTGCCCCCTGGACCGAAGCCCGGCCGCGTGGCTGGACGTCGCCGAGGGAAAAGACTTGTGTCCCGACGCGGTCGGACGCGTCGAGACCGGAGGGTGTGATGATGACACGAGTGTTTTTATCCTGGTTCAGGCCTCCACTGTCGGATAACAGCCCTACGTCCAGTCTTCGTTTAATGCCAAGTTTAAACGAGTACAAAGGGGGTGAGTCCGGGCTTTGGGAAGCCCGGGCTCGAGTACAATAAGTGCTCAAGGCACTGTGTGTGTGTTCCTACCGTTACCTGTAGCGGAGAACTACCGCCGGGAACTAGAGCTCCTACGGGAGTGCAAGTGTGCTTGTTCTGCAGTGGCTACCTTCCGAGTGAGTGTTGTGCGCGGGAAGAAGAGAGATCCTCCTTGTTTTGGCCTGTACGCCCCTTTTATAGGCGGCCCCCGGCCACTATAGCTTGCGTTGGTCCGTTGAATAGTTGTTCCCTTTTTGCCATGCCGGAGCGCACAAAATCTACCGGGTAATCGAGTGTATCTCCCGATCGCTGTGTCGGACCGCTACCGGTCAGCATGTGTCTTTGCCCATGCGGCGGTTGACGGGACCTGCCGCCAACCCGCTAGTAGCCTTTGCCAGGCGCTCCTCGGTACAGTGCGCGCATTTAATTCTTGATGACCTTAGGGACCGGCGTATCTGTCATGGCGTGCACGATCTGCCTTGGGTCCTGAGCCCTGAGCTTCGGAAGCCCGGGGGTGTGAGAGGCTCGATCTTTCGAGACGGGGAAGCTCGGGTGCGAGCCTGCCGAGCTCGAGCGTGAGCTTGCCAAGCCCGGGCTTACTTCCTATGGGGCCGACGGCAAGTCAGTGGGCCATATCTCCATGGGCCACGTACTTTCCCCAACAGGTATAAAGTTCGGTAGTGAGTGGATGCAGTAACATATAATAGATGGAAGAATCTTAAACTTTAGCAATCCTTTACAAACAATTTTCGGATATTTAAAACCTTTCACAAAGCCTGTCTCCATACTCCACTACCCTGCCCGAAGCAGAACACATACACCTTTTCTTTTTGAAAGCATGAGTTTATTGAATAAGAGAGTCATCACCCATTTGGCACAACTTCATATACTCGAAGTAGGGTCCATCGATGATTTGGTTATCAGCCCTGCAGAACCTATCCAGCTTTACCCATGTAGTGCGCAGTTACATGGATATATGTAGTTTGTGTCATTCTCATTCATTATACCCAAATTTTTATATGAGCAAACAATTCTAGCTGCTCTTCTCCGCAAGCTAGTGCCATGGTGTTTTTACCTAGGATGTTCCCATATACCGGGCTCGGATCCATCAGGTCTTACACAAATCGACAAAACTCTGTTTCTGAATTTGCTCATATACTTTAGTACCACAATGTCGAACCTAGGGATGTTCCCATATACCGGGCTCGGATCCCTAGCCTTCGCACATCTGGTAATCTAACGTCTCATCCTCATATCCAGATAAGCATCCCATTCTACTTATCCATATGACAAATGATTTTCTATCCTGCCAATTTTAAATATTACATAAGATAGATTTCCTGCACTAGTGTTATCAAAGGTTGGGGTTAACCAAAAGTAGGTGGGCTTTTAAGCTATCATTTCTAGGTGTAACTATTCTACAAAGCATTTAAAATAACAGAACTTGGCAATAAATAATAACTATAAAGTAATGCATAGTAAATAATTAGGGAATTCAATATGCATCAAGAAATAAAAACCTGCCTTGGTTACGGATGCTACTAAACTCTTTTTTCTGTTCCACCCTTGATCATCATCTCCATCCAGGAGGTAGCTTGAGTCTTCAGAGCTTGATTTTCTTCTTCTATTGGTCATGAAGTTTTGATAAAAGAGAGAGAATAAGAATCAAATCAAGTAAAAAGGATTTTGGATGCTATGCAAAAATATTCTTTTGAAGGGGTTCCTGGGTTTGGAGGGCAATAGGTATGTGGACAGTGTGTTTAGAGTATTAGGAAGTATATAGTAGTCAAAAGGTAAAAGGAAGGGGTGGTGTATATAGGGGTTGAATTTATAGGATAGAGATGGTAAGGATGAGTGTCAGAAATTTGGTAAAATGGTTAGGATAGGTATGAGAATGTGGAAGGATAGAATTATGGAAGAGTGGTTATCTAGTTTTATTTGGATCGTCATGATGGCTATGGATAATGTGGGATAGAATAGAAGTTGTGAAAATATTTGGTGGAATGATGGAGATGGATATTTGTCATGTCTGTTATAAAGGGATAAGATAGAATCTTGGCATATAATTGAACTGGAGTGAAGTGACTGCGAGATATTTTTAGGTTTACTACGAGATATTGTGGTAATTGAGATTTACTACGGGATATTATATGAATAGATAGGGTCAAGAGATATTTATACGAAAGGATAGAGTTACGAAGTTACGAGTGGATAAAGTTACAGAGTTACGAGTAGATAAAGTCGTAGGATATTCTTCTGGAGAATACTTATATTAATATATGATAAAATTATAAATTTTTATTTTATAAGGTATTTTGTATTTTTAGAAAATTTCTAAAACTCTAAAAGAGATAAATTTTATAGATAGAAAATTTATGTATTAAATAGCATTATAAGGTTTTGAAATTTAAGAAATACTAAAATTGCTTGTGACTTATTAAAATTACCCATTTTACATTTTTGTTATTGTTGGGAAGATTTTTGATACAAATTAATTATTAATTTTACGTAAGAAATTATTCTTATAAAGGTTTAAAGAAGGAGAAATATACAATTGATATATTCTATAAAATAGTCCTGAAATTGATAATTTCATGAATTTTGTATATATTTTTATTTGTTAGGAAAAATATCAATTTTACATTTTCAAAGATTTTTCTATTCTTATAAATTTCTAAAGAGAGGGTTTAAGATTCAAATTTAAATTTTGAATGATTTTAAAAATCTGTAAAAATCATATCTAGATGTAAAACACCATTTTGAACAACTTTTGTATAATAACTGTTTGCTAATTTTGACTCTAAGGCCTTCAATTTAATGAAAAACAAAAACTGGGAGTTGAATAGTGGATGTTCTATGGTTCTTGAGCACCCGAATTGGGGCTTTGGATTTGGCACGGTTTTGGGGCAATTAACCATAGGGATTTTGCTCCTAGAGGTTATTGAAAGGTTTTGGAAGTGGATTGGTGGGTCAAGGTGGCCGGAGTTGGCCGGTCGGCGTGGTCTAGCGGCGGGGGGATGAACTCGGTTTGGGGATTTTGAATTCCTCTTGCAATTATACAAATTGATGGCTTTGTAAGTTTGAGAGGGTGTCTAGGGTCCTTACCCTGTCGCTATTTGAGCTCGCGCGACCGCGGCTTGGCCCGTCGGCATTCACCGCCCCGGTCGTCAAAACAGGGGAAATGCCAATCGGGATCTCCGGTTGATTTCACGCCAATTCCTTTTGTTCGCAGCTGCGCGACGCCACAACAAGGCTTTGGCTGGCGGCACTAAGTTTGAGACGACGTAGTTTGGACGGATTTTGTGGAGAGGCGGCGGCGGCCGGTACAATGAAAGACATGAAATCGGGGGCTCCGGTGTGCTTTTACGGGCGCGGATGGGTTCTGGAGGATGAGGAGGATATAGAGTAGGAGATGGGCTTAAGAAATTGATGATGTGCTAGAGGATTAGCTCGTTGCGGCGTTGAACTAGGAAGCGGTCGAGAAGCGACCGACGTGCGGCGATTTAATTAGGCCTGCAACGCGATTGCTTGACTACTTCACCGAGGGGACGTCAAGCATGAGGTGGCATGCTACACATTGTCTTGGCGGCCACGAAAGAGGAGAATCAGTGCGGCTTATCTCTTGCGGCGGGATTGGCTTCGGTGGACAGAGAAACAGGGGAGAGGGGAGGGAAGAAAGAGGAGAGAAGAAGGAAGAAAGGTCCTAATGGCAGTTTGGTAAATTCACAGAGAAGAGTTTCAAAATCAACCTTTAGTTTAGATCAAATTTGAATGTTAATTAATATGGAAGTATTATGCATATAATAACTAAGTAAAGTGAAAAGAGAGGAGGATTTTGGGGATTTTAAGCTCGAAGGGCATTTTGGTAATTTCTTTTGAAAGTATCTTCAATTCAAATTTTAAAATGAAATTCAAGATTTGAAATCAAAATTGGGATTTAAATAGGATGCAAATGATCATATAAAAAGAAGGTAGCTAATTATATAAAAGAAGATGATTTTTAGAAATATCAAGTTGGGAGGGTATTTTGGTAATTTGACCGAAGATATTTCTAGTTCAAGTTTTAAAATATATCCAAGGGTTGAAATTGTGTTTAAATGAATATTGATCATACAAAGTAGTTGAATAGATTTAAAGAGAGGGAATTTGGAGATTTTTAGCCAAAAGGGTAAATTAGTAATTTTACCAAGCGCACATTTGATGCAGATCCAAGATCTAAATTTGAGTTCGAGTTTTGGGAGAAATTGAGCATGCATGAGTAACCATTTAAATTTCAAAGAAGAAAACTTGGGATTTTAGCTAAAGGGTATTTTGGTAATTTACTAGTGCACTTTTGATACAAATTCAAAGTTTGAAAATAGTACATTAATTGATTACATATTTTGTACTTATAAAGGATTTATTGAAATCAATATTAAAGGGTCAAGGGAAAAGGGTAGTTTGGGATTTTTGTCTTAAAAGGGCAAAATGGTAATTTCACCAATGCCTGATGGTTGAGTATCAAATTTGTAATATAGTGGAATTAGTTGTTTATAGGTGAAAATGGTTAAAAGAAATAGAAAATTGAATTCTTGAAACATAGGGTATTGAAAACACTATTCACTATACGAAAATACTATTCATCGTTTAAAACTCTCTTTTTCAACTAAATGTATAAAATCCTAAAACATGATATGGGTCTATAAAAATTTATAAAATGGATAGTGCATAAATATAGAGTAAAAGTAGTATGCTGAGAAGATTTTATTTGCAAAACAAACAAATCTTGTTTTACACATCACAGGAGATTTTAAAATTTGTAAACCGAGAAAATTATTGCACAAGCAATAAAGAGAACTGAAAATAAATTAAGCGCGAAAAATTTTTATGCAAAATTTCGGGCTGTCAAACCACGCCTCTACCCCTCTCCTCCCTTTCGTAGCCGCAATGGAGCGGCAAGGGGCGGGCCAGTATCCAATGGGTACAGGCATGGGTACAATGTCATACTCGTGGACAGATACATGATAGGTTCTTTGGCTCGGGTACAGGTCCACGACTATGCTACTTGTGCTCGACCTATCCGGTTGCCATTCATAGTCATGAGTAAGGCCTAGATATCAGTTAAAGCATCTATAATGCATTGATAGAATTTGACAAGACACATGATTATGTAGACACAACGTTTTACCTTAGGACACTACCAGTGCATAATTTCTATAAGTAGCATGCTACATCATATAGAAATGACCATAAACACAAACTGCTTAGTTTCAACGAGTAGCATGCTACATCATACATAAATGACCATATATGTAAACTTCTCGGTACACTATATCTAGCAGTTAATTTTTTTTTCTATTTTGTTCCCCTTAGAAACGATGTATTGCTCCTAATGGGATTTTTCTTGTCTTTTTTGCTTTGTTTTTAAGATAGAAACTATTTCTTATAAGAAACGACCATGTGCGCTCTCTCTCTCTCTCTTCATTAATTACCCTCTAGCTTAGCAATCAATCCTATATAGCCGACATCTTTATATTGACAGTGCCTTTAGAAGCAAACAAATATCTTTTCTTTTAGGGGTTAATTAGATACATGGCATTGCAAAGAGGCCACTTTACACATATGCCATTAAAAAGTCAAAAATTGCCTACACGTCATTGCAAAGTTGTCATTCTCACAAATATGCTATTATGGACTTTTTTTTTTGCCCCTCCAATCCCTTCAAAATCTTACCAATTGTACCTCTTCTTTTTTCTTCTTCTTCCTCCCTTCCACATTCATTCCTTCTCACTAGTGCCGACAGCTTGCCACTTCTTTCTCCCTCCCTTCCCCACTCGTTCCTTCTCATCGGCGCCAATAGCATGCCACTTCCTCCTCCCTCCCTTCTCCCTCTCTCCTCACATCCATCGGCTCCCTTCTCCTCCTTGCCACTCCTAGCATAGTCGTTGTTGTCCTTGAGCACCAACACTTCGGACTGAGCTCCTCCCATGGTGGCTTACTCGTGAGCATGCTAGCGACCCGTGCTCCCTCCTCTCTCCTCCACATAATACGTCGCCACTACTCGTCTAACCTAGATATGGGATCCGACACCCTCCCCCTGTCCCTGTTGCCCTTCCCACTCCCCACCGCCACCCACAACAATGACACGCTGCCCGTGAGCTTCCCACGGGACGGCAGCCTCGGCAATTATGCCAATGTGGCCACAACGCTCTAATTACCGTTCCCGATGACCTTTTGCATCGATACCTAGGCAATGGGCTCATTGGCGAGGTGGCGACCATGGCCCGCAACGATGCAGGGGTGACAACAGGGTTGAGATGAGCTCGTTGGAATCATGGGAGACGGCCCTGGTGCCATTAAGACCATGTCTGTTGCGAGAGAGAGAGGAGAGAGAGAGGAAGAAGACAGATGGAAGGAGGAAGAAGAAAGAATGGCAAAGTAGTCTTTTAATTTGTGTAATGGCATATTTGTAATAATTAAAAATTTGCAACAGCATGTGAACAATTTTAATTTTTTAATAATATATGTGTGAAGTGGCCAACATATATTTAATTAACCCAATTTCAAAAGAAAATTATGTGAACTCTGCTCTAAGCGATAGGGGAAGGCAGCGGAAGGTTAGGTGGAGTGGGCCGGTGTTTGGTGGGCCTGGAGTCTCTTCGAAAGTGAGCTATGGGCCACGGCATTAGTCTGAACGGAGTCTCGAGCCATGGGCCTCCCCAGCACCTAGGTGTCTATCCCTACCGTCTTCGCAGCAAACGGGCCGTGCCGCTTTTCAACTTACATGTACGCCTTCCAACAGGGGAAAATTAGCTGAGTGACACTCAATTGGCTGTCTCGGAAAAAATTGACACCTAATTCGATCCACTTTCTGCTAGAGACACTGTGGCAACGAATTGATTCGTCCAGTGACATTTTCTCCATTTTTTACTGATTTTCCTTTTTCCCTCTCCTTTTCAGCCCCATGTCAGTTTTTTTGGGACAGTTTTGCCCCTGGCCGAGCCGTAGCAAGCCCGTGACTTCCCCCCGTATACGGTGCGCACGCCCCCACAAACCGACGGGATCCCCAAATGGACCAAGCCCGCTGGGAGGGGGAGCGCTAGGGTTAGCCACATCCCGACGATTTGGCCTGGTCTTCGCCGCCGGCAACGAGGCCCCCCGCAGGCGACGACGAGCATGGCGCTCCCCCCGCTGGCCAGTAGCACGGAGCTTCCTCCGACGGCGAGTAGGACGACTGTTCCTGTCTGGCGACTCCCCGGCGCGGACGGACGACTCCACTCAGACGGCCTCCCCGGCGACGCTTCCCTCTGACCGAGTGACGGCACTCCAGTGATGGAGGCTCCGTCTCCCCTGCAGAGACCCCCTCGGTAAGAACCCCTCCCCTCAATTCCCCTCGTTGGCATGCTTGGCAGTCTAGGGTTTCTCCAGATCTTGAGCTAGACTGCTAGAGTAAGTCGTGTAAGTTTTGATATGTTGACTGTCAACAGAAGGAATGTAGCACGTGCAAGCTTTGGTATGTTGCTCGTTAAATTTTGGTTGCAGACATTAAGCAATTTGGAGTCTGAATAGAAGTGATGTGGCAACTGCTATGGACCTGGTTTATTTTTAAGCAATCTGGAATCATTAAGCAATTTGGTTGGAGACTTTAAGCAATCTGGACTGTTTTATATTGGTCTTAGTCATGAACCATTAGTGGCAATGTGGAGTCTGAACAGAAGATTGTATTTTTCTGGTTTATGAAGTGATTATTGCCACTGAGTAGCTTTGCATGGATGCATATATGTCACTCTCATTTTTAAGTTTGTATCGATTGTTTTAACAACAGTAGTTGATGTAATCAATTTGAAACAACACTAGTTGCTCTAATCAATTATGGTATGTTTATTTAAGTTATCGACTGTCATTGTAAATTATGGACTGTTTTTGTGGATAGCTATGGGCTGTCATGGTAAGTTATGGATTGTTTTATGGCCAATTTTGTCCTTCTGTGTTCTCTGTTGTTAGGAGTGGCCCTGATGATGACCCGTACAACGATGCTGCCTTTAGTTTATGTTTTAGTAACTCAATGGGCAGCGAGGTAGTACCAAGTGTGGTCACAGAAGAGGTAATAGACCAAGCTGCTGTTGGAACTAGCCAGGTCTAGGGTGTTGTGCCATCTGTGATAGATTGGGACAGCTTGCACATCTCGCAAGCTCAGGAAGATGAGTTTCCGTTGATCGGGGAAGATGAAATCTATGAGCTTATTGGACTTAGAGATGGTGATGAGGCACACAAGGACATTGGAACTGGTGCTGCCACTGAGGGTACTGCTGCCATTGAGCAGGAGGTAAATGAGGGTGAGGGGCAGCAAATGAATGGTGATGAGTTGGAGGCAGAAGGGCAGCAAGTGATAGATGATGTTCCTGGGGAGGAGAATGTAGAGTACGATAAGGATGACCCTTCAATGGAAGAGGGAAGCTCATATCCAACAATGTTTGAATTCAGAATTGCTTTGAGGCAGCACACAATTGTTGGTCAATTCGATGTGGTGACAGAGAAGGCTGAGTCAGATCGTTTCAGGGGGTTTTGCAAGGCTGATGGTTGTCCATGGGCCATAGTGGCAAGATTATCGCGTGATGGAAAATCTGTGCGGGTGTGTGTTGCATATTTCAATTTGTACAGTTAGGGTGTTCAACTATTCTATTATACTAACCGATCACATGTTGTCATGCAGGTAACTGTGAATAAGTTTAAGCACTTGTGTGCTTCAACGCGCAGAGTTAAAACAAGGATGGCCTCCTATCAGTGGATTGTAGACAAGGCGGCTCCTATCCTGAAGCAACATCCTAACATGGGGGCAAAAGAACTCCAAGAGCATTTAGAGCAGAGGTACAATGTATTTTTAGTGTACTCTACTGTTTGGACTGGTAGGCAAAAGGCAATAGAACAGATTTTTGGCACATGGGAGGAAAGTTTTGAGATGTTGTACAGATTCAAAGTTGAGGTTGAGTTGAGAAGCCCCGGTAGTGTTGTAGAGATTGGCTTGCAGGGAGATGGCGACGAAATTTATTTTCACCGTTTCTTTTGTTGTTTCAAGCCTAGCATAGATGGGTTCTTGAATGGGTGTTGATCTTACCTAAGCTTGGACAGCACAACCCTAAATGGCAGGTGGAATGGACACCTTGCTTCTGCCACTAGGTTAGATGGCCACAACTGGATGTTCCCAGTGGCATTTGGTTTCTTCCAGGCTGAAACAACAGATAACTGGGCCTGGGCCTGGTTTATGCAGCAGCTAAAGAAGGCAATAGGGGAACCCCCACACTTGGCTATTAGCTCAGATGCATGCAAGGGCCTAGAGACTGCGGTGAAGGCCGTGTATCCATGGGCAGAGCACAGAGAGTGTTTCAGGCACCTAATGGATAACTTTGCAAAAAAGTTCCATGGTCCAGTGCTTGGGAACATGTATTCTGTAGCCAAGGTAGTTAAAGTCGCGATCCTACTCGTAGAGTCGTGCGATTCTATGATCCTATGGAAGCATGTCGATCTGAGTCGCTTACTGAATTGGGATCACATAGGATCGGGGTAGGATCGCGATCCAAATCGTAGAATCGTGTAGAATCGCGATCCTACTCCAGATAAGATTTAGAAGCTATTTTTGATAATTGACAGCAATCATAATGTTAATTAGTGTGTGATTCAATCGAATCATGATATATCCATCTTGATCTTCTCATTGAAATCTCTTACATGACCAAATTTCGTAATTTTTTAAATTTTTTGCTATTTGTTTTGTATTTTTAAACATCACCGATCTAATTAGTTATGGAGTGTCCAAATTTTCGGTTTTCAAAAATACAAAAAATAGCAAAAAATTCAAAAAATACGAAATTTGGTCATGTAAGAGATTTCAACGAGAAGATCAAGATGGATGGTTCGGATTGTCCATTTTGAGTATCGGATTTTATAAACTAGACGCAAAGCACGGCGTCTTCGGTGCTTTGCAAAGCACCGGAGCTCAACTATATATATATAATGTAAAAGTACAGTGGAGAACAAAAAATATATTTATTTTACAAATTAGATAGAATCCTCGATTTTACGATTGGATACTACGATTCGATTCTTTACAGGGAAAATCGATCCAACTTAGGATCCCGACTCTGACTACCTTGCCTGCAGCTAGGTCTTACAGGGAGGACAGATGGGCCTACTACATGAACAAGGTGTACGATGCATCACATGAAGTGAAACCATGGTTGGCCAAGTATCACTCTTTGCTCTGGATGAGATGCAAGTTCAGTGAAGAAATAAAATGTGATTACATAACAAACAATCTGGCTGAGTCATGGAATGCATGGGTGAAAGGAATAAAAGACTTACCTATTGCAGAGATGGCTGACACTATTAGGTCAATGACAATGCAGTTGTATGATAGAAGGAGGAGAATTGGTGATAGACTACAAGGTGAGATGCTCCCCGTGGTGATACAGCAACTTAATGCCCAGACCAGGGCATTGTCACACTTGAAGGTCACCCGAGGTGGTAAAGATACTGTGGAAGTCAGTGAGATCAATGAGGATTTGGAGGTCGTGAGGCATGTGGTGCACCTTGGAAGGCATGAGTGCACCTACAGGCAATGGCAGGTTTCAGAAAAACCATGCCCTCATGCATTGGCCTTCATAACTACTCTTAGAAATCATAGGATGGAGGACTTTCTGCATGCATACTTTTTTATGAGGTGCTTCAAGTTGGCATATGCCAGTGTGATTCAGCCCTGACAGACAAGTCACAGTGGCCCAGGGTGGAACTTGGCTTCAAGGTTCTACCACCTATGGCCAAAAGATCAGTTGGGAGGCAAAGGAAGAACAGGTTCCCTTCATGCACCGAGAAGGGCAAAGGCAAGTGGAAGGTCAAATGTAAGAGATGTGGACAGTTGGGCCATAGACAAACTTCTGCCAAGTGTCCCCTCAATGGCACCAAGAAAAGGTATCTTTCTAACCACAGCTAACAACATGTATACTTCTTTGCTTATGCTTTGTGCTCTTGCAGGAAAAGAAATGCCAAGAAGGGGAGGCCACAGACTGCATGCACAAGCACTCCAAAGAGACAGAAGACTGCAATGGACACTACCAACCCTGGACCTAGTAGCCCTGGCCCTATGACAAGAAGGTGAGTCACTCGTTTAGTCATTCATTCAGTAGTTCATGCACTGCTATGTAATGCTTGTAAGACTGACAATGCTTGCCAAATTCAACTACCTAGGAGACTAGCAATGAGCTCAGCATCCGGAGAAGGCACAAGCCAAGCTGTCTCCACCCCTCCTAGGACAGTTGCAGGCAAGAGGGGCAATGAGGTGGCTTTCAAGAAAATAACACCTAAGAGGAAGACCTCGAAGAAAACTGCATAGTCTAACATGACTAAGTGGATGTAATAGATATGTTCTAGATGGACTAGTATGTGTCCAATGTATTTTGGAACCTTTACTTCTATTTGGCTGCATGTGAAACTAGACCTAGAGTAGTATTTTGGCAAATGGCTGTCACCAACAGGAACAACAAACATTTCATTTTGGCAAAAGTTGCATTTCGGTATATGGTTATTAAGTTCCAGATTCGTGATGCTCTAGTTCTGTTTTCAAAATGTTGTGTCGCCAAATTTACTGAAATACTTCATTTCGGTCTATGATTATTAAGTTCCAGATATGTGATGCTCCAGTTCTGTCTTCAAAATGTTGTGTTGTCAAATTTACTGAAATACTTCCTTTGTTTTTGGATGTTGTCGTGCCATCCAAATTTAGTGAAAGACTTGTTTCATTTTCAGATTTAGTCAAAGTGCTTCAGTTTTCAGATTTTTGTCTTGGTCCAGCAATTTCGTCGTCTTGTAACCCTCTTTGGCTCGGTCTAGTAGCATGTAATGCAGCTAACGCTTCTTTTCAGCTCACAGCAGCCACCCAAGAGCAAAACTGTCCAAAAAACTGACATGGGGCTGAAAAGCGAGGGAAAAAGGGAAAATCAGTAAAAAAAAAATGGGAAAAATGTCACTGGACGAATTAATTTGTTGCCACAGTGCCTCTAACAGAAAGTGAATCGAACTGAATGTCAATTTTTTTCGAGGCAGCCAATTGAGTGCCACTCAGCTAATTTTCCCTTCAAACTGGGGAAGCGCAACCAGATAGCCGAATGCGCTAGGGCCTACCAGGAGGGCGCCACCTCACTCCTCACCGAAGCAAGCATCGTCTTTTGCCTACTGGACCCCAACCCCGCCCGCCTCGAGGAAGCTACAAAATGCGAAGAGAGCATTTCGATTTGATTTCACCACTACTCGCTACGCCGTCGCGGAGGGAGCCATGGCGGCGACGGCGACGACGTCGACGACCCTCCCCTTCTCCTCCTCCTCCGCCGCCGTCCGAGCCCTAGCCCGCGCCCTCCCCTCGCGCCGCGGCCTTCTCCACCACCGCCCCCTCGCCTCCGCCGCCGCGGCCTCCCGGGGCCTCCACCACCTCCTCCCACCCCCACTTCGCCTCCGCCGCGCGTTCTCCGTCTCAGCTTCCGGGGATAATGGCGCCGCCGACGGGCGGAGGAGGTACGACTACGACTACTACCTCTTCACCATCGGCGCGGGGAGCGGCGGCATGCGGGCCTCGCGCGCCGCCTCCTCCCTCTACGGCGCCCGCACCGCAGTCTGCGAGATGCCCTTCGCCACCGTCGCGTCCGACGGCCTCGGCGGCGTCGGCGGCACGTAAGTGCAACTCCCAGCTCCACCCCATCCCCCATATATACTGCTCGTATGTCCAGTCGTGCCGCCGTGTTTGTGGCTCACATGCTTGTCTGCGTATATTGTTTGCTTGCCATCGCTGAATTGTGGTCCGCGGATTGAGCAATCCGCATACAATTCAGTGCTTCTGTGCATAATCAGTCACTCATCAGTGATCACCATGAAATTGAGAACAATTTTTCACACCTTCCGTTCATGAATCATGGAGATCATGCCTTCGGAGGTGCCATTGTCACTGTAATTTTGTCGCGTGGAGATTGTAGAACCACAAACTGAAAAGCAACATGTGTACCTGCTGATATGAGGCCAAAATTTGGCTTAGAAATTGCAGAGGGCTCTGTCAATGTCATGATGCATTTTAGTAGCCTGAACTTATGGATATGAAGTATTATCCAGCTCTGATGCACCGATACGTCAAGCAACAAACATATCCGTGTCGGACACCGTATCGTACAGGGATACGTCGCCGATACGTATCGGATAATAGAGATAAAAAATAAACTTTTTTATACCTGATACGTTTACAATACGCCCCGATTAGTCGCTGCCTGATACGGCTTGGCCCATTGACGAAGGGAATTGGGAGCAACTTACCATAAGAGAGAGGGAGGAAGAGGGAGAGCCACAGCCATGGTCGCCGCCATCGTTGGGTTTGAAGGCACCACCTGCAGAATCGAGGTTGCCTCCACCAGATCTGCTAGATATTGGGCGGCTAAGGAGGCAGAGATTATGGCGTTGCGAGGCGGTGGATAAGGAGGTGGAGGTGCTGGGTGGATAAGGGGGTGGAGGTGCTGAGAGGCAGCAGTTTTAGGAGGCAAGAGAGGCTGATGCTCTAGTAGGCAAGAGATGCACGACTCTAGAAAACAGAGGCAGCAGCGTTGGGAAGAAGTGACAGCGACGCAGGTATGCATCCGTGGTAGTGGCTTTGGAGGTGGCGGTGGCTGGGAGGGAGGCTTTGGGACAGGCTTAGGGTTGAGAAAGGTTATCAACTAAGGAGTGAAGGAGAATGGTTGGATCTTGATCCAACGGCTTGGCTACTTGCTCTGTTATACACTTTATACTAACTAGCTTTGATGTCAGCTTTCTTATCTGAGTTTGTTTGATATATTTGAGTTATTCATATAAATAATATATATAATGGAAAATAATATGTATAATATATATAGCCGTATCGGCGTATAAGGTTTTTTAGAAAAATGGTGAATCCCCATATCGCCGTGTCGACGTATCGTGCCAACATATCCGTATCGGTGCATCATAGTTATCCAGTTAGTGCATATCTATATTTTTCTATGAACTTCCTGTAGATTGTATGTTGTACCGAGTCTTGATTCATATGCATGATTCATGAAAATGGGACAACTAGTAGCAGTTACCATTTAACCAGGGTTGATTACCATGTTGTACTTATTGGGTTTATTTAAATTTTTTCTTGCTTGCTTTACTGTTAAAATTGTGTAGGTAAGATGCTTATTTTTCTGTATTTCAGATGTGTGCTTCGTGGTTGCATTCCAAAGAAATTGCTGATGTATGCATCCAAGTACTCTCATGAGTTTGAAGAGAGTTGTGGCTTTGGGTGGATGTATGGGACTGATCCAAAGCATGACTGGAGCACCCTGATAACCAACAAGAATTTAGAGTTGCAGCGCCTAGTGGGTATTCAGACAAACATGCTGAAGAATTCGGAAGTCACTATAATTGAAGGTCGTGGAAAGGTTAGGTTATACTTGTAAATCAGGTTGAAGTTTGTATATGCAACTTTGATGAAAGGATTGATGCAGTAATGACAGTAATTAATGTAATATTTGTTTAAGCTAATGCAGATCGTTGATCCCCATACTGTCAGTGTGGATGGCAAGCTTTACACTGCTAGAAACATACTTGTAGCTGTTGGTGCTCGACCATCCATGCCAAACATCCCAGGAATAGAGCACGTTATAGATTCAGATGCAGCATTGGACTTGCCTTCAAGACCTGAGAAGATTGCAATAGTAGGAGGTGGTTATATTGCTTTGGAATTTGCTGGTATTTTCAATGGCTTAAAGAGTGAGGTTCATGTTTTTATCCGTCAGAAGAAAGTGTTAAGAGGCTTTGACGAGGAGGTGGGTAATTATATAAACTGACAAACTTCCTTATCTGATATATTGTTCGTCATGCCTTGAGTTTCTTTAGATCAGTTCATGCCTTGTGCTATTTTCTTAGTCCCTGTGGATTTGTAGGTCAGGGATTTTGTTGCTGAACAAATGTCTTTGAGGGGTATAACATTTCATATGGAACAAACTCCTCAAGCAGTAACTAAATCAGATGATGGTTTACTGTCCCTGAAGACGAGCAAAGGAACTGTTGGTGGGTTCTCACATGTAATGTTTGCAACAGGTCGAAAGCCAAATACAAAGGTCAATATTATATGACTATTTCTTTTCCAATTCTCAAAATCAGATTTTGTGCAGCTGTACAATTGTTAAAATACATGCATCCTTATAAAAACCATACACTTGTAGAATTTGGGATTGGAAGAGGTTGGGGTCAAAATGGATAAGCATGGGGCAATAATGGTATGTGTTATAATACCAGGTTTTGTATGTCCTTTATGGACTTAAATTTTCTCTACTGTTGATAATCATTAATTGATATTGAAAATATTGCAATCAATTTATGATGATAGGTTGATGAATATTCTCGGACCTCAGTTGATTCAATCTGGGCTGTGGGGGATGTTACTAATAGGGTGAACCTGACGCCGGTTGCATTAATGGAAGGTGGGGCAGTTGCAAAGACCATTTTTGGCAATGAACCTACTAAACCAGATTACAGGTATGCATTTATATAAGGTCCATATCTTTTTTCTTGAACCTCACTTGCTTAAGAAGTACAAATGGCATCCCTTATTTTACTCCCTATTCATCCCTTTGTTATCTATTTATTTGAATGGATGCTCGTGGATGAGCATAGCCTTGTTGCTCATTCATTACATAGTATGTTTCCTACAGGAAATAATTCCATGCCACCATACAGGCATTTATATTGCGACAGTTGCATATAATTCAAAACATTCATCAACGTCCTTGTCCATATTTTTCCCTTGGCATTTCTTTCCTATTTTAAAATTAAATGCTAAGTTAAGATCTTTTAGTTCTTGCAATCTTGTTCATTTTCAAGTTAACTCAGTCATGTAAACAACCTTTTGGGCTTAAGTATTCTTATGTTGTGATTATGCATTTTAACAGTGCTGTGCCATCCGCCGTATTTTCTCAACCTCCAATTGGACAAGTTGGCCTTACTGAAGAGAAGGTAATTAAAATTTGGACGTTTGTAAGTTTTGAAATGCATGAACAATTTTGATTAAACTTATACACTTCTTAGGCTATCGAAAAGTATGGAGATGTCGATGTCTACACGACAAACTTCAGACATCTCAGGGCCACTCTTTCTGGTTTACCTGATCGTGTATACATGAAGGTCATTGTGTGTGCTAAATCAAACAAAGTCCTAGGAGTGCACATGTGCGGTGAAGATGCACCTGAGATTATTCAGGTATGTGTGTGTTTTTTATTTATTCTCATCCTCCTATTCTTCAATTAATATATCTGTGGATGTAATATTATTTGTTCCAGGGTATTGCAATTGCTGTTAAGGCTGGGTTGACAAAGCAAAACTTTGATGCCACTGTTGGTATTCACCCAACAACTGCCGAAGAAATTGTCACAATAAGGAACCCAACTAGGAAGGTCCGCAGGGACACTGCAGCTGAGGTCTGTTGACTCCACCATGTAGATCTTTTATCTCATTGATATGCTTAGTAGGAAAATGCTGAAAGCACAGGCTCTCCATCTTTTGAAATGTTTGCCCCTTCCAGTATGTTTTGCAGTGTTTGTTTCTTACCCTTTCATCTTACAACTTCAGGCAAAGACTAAAGATGGGGCCTTAAGTCAGAAGTAGATATGCTTGTTTTGCATGATGAGGTAAGCATTTGGTACCTGAAATTCTTCCTTGTAATTTGCTCTTACAGTATTGTGGAGCAATGTTTCATTGGCATTATTTTAACTGAGAGACAATGAAATTGCTGTTTACTATATAATCTTCTTCCTCGCTGTCATCCTTCATTGTGTTAGAACTTTTTAATTTTTTTGGGTTGATTAACATGTGAGCTCCCATAGAATTGAGAATTCTGAGAGAAGTCTTTTTTCATTTAAGTTTTTTTTGAACTGGAGGTATATGAATACTTTTCTGGATGCCTTTGATCATTGGGTTGTTCAATGAGGTGTTTCTTGTTCAAAATTTGGATCTGGCATTTTCGTTGTTCAATTTCAAAGGCACGTGAAGCAACTTCTTATAAATGCCTTCCACAACTCTGGAGGAAATTAATTAAGATCTGTTTTGTCATCACTATCGTACTCTGGTTCAGTTTGTTTCAGGCATTAATTCTCTACCGGAGGAGGTATATCCACACCTAGTCAGTACCTAACTGTGGAAGCAACAGGCAGATTGCAGTCTCTAGAGACCAGCCGTAGCGTTATCGTCCGCCTTCTCGCAGATTGATACCGGATGCAGCATGTAATTTTTTTTGTGTAAAAATAGGAGGAATTTCCTCTTTTTTTTCCCTCCCCTCGTTTCACTGTAGTAGCTCGCACTGAGCGACGGTGTGAGACGGACGAATCTAGGAAAAAAGGTCATTGGATCGACACTAAGTATATATAGACAAACATGTATAAAAGAGAGGAGAAATTATCGACCAATATAGTTGATAATAATTTAAAAATAAATTCTTTTTGTAAATTACTTACCAATTTATCCACCTCGCTATACACACACTAACCAATCGTATTTAGTGAACCATTTTAAATTAAACCAATGTAAATGGATTGATATGTTTCTTTGTAGATACATGAAACCAACTTGTTCGTCGTGTAAACTTTCGGGTGTAGAAGCTGGAAACAATTTCTATTATAAAAAAATAAACCAACTTGTGGCAAGTATGAATCTTTAATCAAATATCTCATCTTTTAGCTTTCGTCCTATGTATTTCGATCTCTTCCTATTAGTTGGATCATATGAAGCTCATTTAAAATTACTTCTCTTGGCGACATCGGCAAAGGAGGAATTTTACCATTATTGTTAGATACCTCTCCATCTCTCCTTGAAGGTCCAACATTAGGATCTTGATCATCACTAGGCGGTGCTGGTGGTAACTTTCGATTTAAAAATTGTTCCATTACATTTGCGCTACATGTTAAATTAGTGAAAATTATGAAACACTAAATTAGATAATAAATTTGTAAGTGAATTTATTCATCTTTGATAGCAGTATACAAGTAATCAAACTAATATAAATATACGAGACTACAAGTATATAATATACCAAAAATTAACTCACTTAAAGACATCTTGGAATTGAGGTAGGGGCCATAGGTGGCCCTCGGGCTGTAGGGGATTGTCCGAGCGCTAGACTGCTGGCTGCCAGCTGACTAGTTGACCATCAGTCTATCATAGATTTGCAAAGGTAAGACAGTGCCAGGCGCCAGCCAACCCTAGGGCATGGGCGAATCGCCGAATTGGCTACAGTAGAGAGGCGAAAAAACTAGGGTTGAGTGTTGGGCATCGCTTCCAAATCTAATCTCTCTAGGTAGATCAAACAAAAACAAGTAATTAGCGGCGTTGGGACTTGTGTATTGCAGCTTGGCTGGATGTTGTCCACACGTGATAATATAATACATCTATGTCCTGATGTGCAGCATAACTATACAAGATGGATTTGCTTGTGCACTATTGTTCTATGCATGTATAAGTTGCTATCTGGCCGGACGAAATAAGATGGGCTGGCTTGAGATTTCTAGTCCGTGGAGCAGGGTTAGTACCAAATATTCAATGGGATCATATACTAATATACTACGTGGCTTACATGGGCTGGGCTGAACGGCTAGTGTCACTTGACATCTACTGTGGATTCGCCCCAAGAGGCAAACTTGGTTCAGATTTTCTATGAGTTCCTCTCTTATTACAGAGCTCCACGTGGGAAATAAATTCAAGCAAGAAGCAATGCATAGCTGGTGATGGACCAGAGCTGAGCTTGCAAGCTTCGAGCCGATCGGGCATTTGCCATCTGTTCCATGCTCGGCTGGGCTGGGCGCCTCGGTGTATCCGTTGCTTTTTTTTGGTTTCACCTGGGAGAGCGGATACAATACCAAGCGTATGTCCTCTTCTTTTCGTCTGGACGATAAGCACAAGTAGATTTTGGGCGCTTTGAAGCTGGATGGATGCACAAAAGATAAAGATAGGAAAACAATTGCCCTTTGATTTATGTATTTCCCAAAAAGTCTGCTAAAAAAAGAATTGCTAGAGAAATCATATTCTACAAATGAATATGTTTTAATCCATTACACTACACATGGCAATAGCCATAGAACGTCTAGCCTTAATGATGTACATCAATTTTTTAAAACATCAAAGTTCTTCGTAGCTGCTAAGGTTTTTTTTCCTCCCTCCTATTCTAAAGTCATGCAGCCTATACGTTCACGCTGACCAAACGGTCCGATGGCAACGAGATCACGGTGTTGCATGGTTTTTTCAGCTTAATCCAGCTATATATTATAGCTAGGCATTCTTGATATAGATTTTTTAAGACCAATTTTAAAATTGTAGAAAAAAAGGTTTTCAAGCTAAAAAGAATGGAAAAGTCGCTTTCTTTAGACATTGTTTGGAGTAGTTTGACTTAGACTTAAAGTTTAAGTCTAGCTAAATTAAAAGGTTGATCGTTTTGACTTTTTTAATTATAAAGCCATATTTAAAAACACTTAAAAATAAAATAAATAAACAGATCAATTTTAAAAAATATTCAAAAAAACCTCTTGAAATTTAGTTTAAAATTCAGCTTAAACCTCTCGAAGCTCGGTCACCCCGATACGCACACAACCGCAGCGCCTGAGGGCTGAGGCCGGCCCGCTCTCGACTCGCCTCGCCCCTAGCAAACCTCGCCCCGCTTCCCGTCGCCCGCCGCCCGTCGACCGCGTACCGCCGTCCGCCGCCCGCCGCCCGCCGCCCGCCGCCCGCCGCCCGCCGCCCGCCGCCTGCTGTCCATCGCCGACGAGTTCGAGGGTTCGGAGATCGACCCAGGTATGTGCACGCGTGGAGTTTTCGATTTGGGCGAGTTGGCAACCAGTATAATTCATCTCAGAAGTCTCATGCATCAATTATGATCTGTTATGGGAGAGATTTGTGTGAGATTAGGGGAAAGTAGCGAGCACTTCATTACTCGTGATGTGCATTTTACTAGAATTGGAGAATTGCCCTTCGGTCGTGGGCGGCGGATACTGCTCGGTGAGGAAAGGACCTTGTCAGCTCAGTTGTGATAATTAAGCATATACACTGGTTCTGTCGTTCATGTAAGCTTGATGGTAATACTGCTAAAATCTAAAGAACAGTAAGACATTATTCTTTAAGAATTGGTGATGTAGACTAGGGCTAGTGTATATTTACAGTAATTATCATCTTAACTAGGTGGTGTTTAGGGCTTATTGTTTGAGTTATGCTCAAAAAGTTTTAGAAAATCCCTATATTCAAGTATAGGGGTCATGTTTTAGGGCTCATTGGAGATGCTCCAACAAGCCGCTAAATCCTAAACTTCCGCACTACCATTCCTCCCTCTCCGTGCGCCAGCCGCTGCCTGCCACCGGTGACCCAGGTTCGAGCCGTTCCCCTGCCCCCAGCGCTTGCATGTGTTTATCTCCCTTCCGTCTCACTGGGTGCACCATGGCGTTCTCCTCTCCTTCTCCCCCTTCTTTTCCAGTGGTTCTTGGAGGGTTAGGGGAAGGGAAGGAGGGAGAGATGCACTGGAGGAAGGGATTCCAGGGGGAAGCTGCCACCTTGGCCTTGCTGAGATGAGCATCCCTCGGCGCTCAGCCACACCGTTCTGCTAGAGTTCTCGCATGGTGTGAGCCTGGATGTGGGTTGCCTTCCGCGAATGCGGGGCGCAGGAAAAAAAATTAGTTCTTGCGTCGATTCGCCTTGTGCCGATAAGTGTGGATCCCTGTATGCTTGTGAGGCTCTGCGTGTGACTGACTTCTTTGCAATCGTTCGTCCAGTAAATACCGGAACGCCGACAATTTTGGGACTTTTATTAGGGAATCAAGAACTTGTCGTGGATGGTTGCGCTCTTTTCATGTTTTCTTGCGCTTGTTTTTGGGAGATGTTCTTGATTGTGTGATAGTGCTCATTTAGTATGCTTCTAGCACGAGGGTTTTCTTAAGATTCTCTGTGGAATCATGCTAATTTAATGTTTTTTCAGTGCATTTATCATTTAATGTGACTTTTGGAAAGGAAATAACCATATTGAGCAAAGCAACCTGATGTCTATCTTCTTTGGTATTTTTGCTTAAAAAAAATGATGTTATGGAATTTTGTTTCTTGTGTATTGTTCCTATGATCACCAATTGTGGCGTCTAAATGCTCTTAGAAGTCTAATAGCTTACTATGTGCACCATCTCTTTCCTTTTTTTTTTTTTTTTTTTGCAGTTGAACCATGACAGCTCAAACAAAGAAGAGGGGTGCTGTGGAGAATGGAGATGGTGGTATCGGTTTGAGCCTTGCTGCCTTCATTGCAAATAATGAAGATTTGGGCCCCATTGTTCGGCACGCTTTCGAGTCTGGGAAGCCTGAAACTCTCTTTCACAGCCTCAGGACCGTTGTTAAGAAGAAAGAGGTTGAGATTGAAGAACTTTGCAGACTTCACTATGAGGAATTCATCCTTGCGGTTGATGAACTACGTGGTGTGTTGGTTGACGCCAATGAGCTTAAGGGCACGCTGTCTGGTGAGAACCTTCGCTTGCAAGAGGTTGCTAGCACCCTGCTGTTGAAGCTTGATGAACTTTTTGAGTTGTATGCTGTATATAAGAATGTCGGGGAAGCCCTAGCAACGATGAAAATCTGTGCACAAGTCACCAGTTTGTGCCAGATGTGCAATAGGGACATCAAAGAAGCCAAGTTTCATGCTGCATTGAAAACATTGGAGCTGATTGAGAAGAACTACCTGCAAAATATTCCTTTGAATCTTCTTAAAAAGGTTGTTCAGAATCAAATACCAATGATAAAGCTGTACATTGAGAAGAAAGTTTGCAATGAGTTTAATGAGTGGCTTTTGTATATCAGAATGAAGGCCAAGGAGATTGGGCAGGTATCGATGGGCCAGGCCAATTTGGTTCGTCAGAAAGATGAGGGAATGCGTGCCCGCCAGAGGGAAGCAGAAGAATGTAGTCATATCGAGTTTGATGAGCATGCCTATGCCTTAGATGTGGAGCACATGGACGAGGAACCAACACTAGAATTTGATCTCACTCCAGTATATCGAGCACACCACATTCACATATGCCTTGGTCTTGGGGAAAAGTTCCGAGAATATTACTACAACAACAGGCTCATGCAACTCAATTTGGACATGCAAATTTCCACGACACAACCATTCCTCGAGTCCCATCAGCACTTCCTCTCTCAGGTAGCTGGTTTTTTTATTGTCGAGGACCGTGTCCTTCGAACTGCAGATGGACTTCTAACTGAGAGTCAGGTTGAGACAATGTGGGAAACAGCTATTTCTAAGGTCACACATATCTTAGAGGAACAGTTCTCTCACATGGATGCTGCTAACCACCTTCTCCTTATAAAAGATTATGTTACCCTTCTAGGTGCAACCATGAAGAAGTATGGGTATCAGGCCACATCATTGCTTGAAATTCTTGACAAAAACAGGGACAAGTATCTTGAACTGCTGCTTTCTAATTGCCGAAAGCAGATAGAAGGCGTCTTTGCCAGGGACTCGTATGAACGGATGGTTATAAAGAAGGAAAACGATTACAACATGAATGTTACAGCATTTCAACTTGAACCCATTGATGTAATCCCAGATTTTCCATATGTTGCGCCATTTTCTTCTTCTGTTCCCAGTGCTTGCCGAATTGTCCGCTCTTTTATTGAGGATTCAGTGAGCTACTTGTCATACGGTGGTGTCATGAACTTCTATGATGTGGTGAAAAGATACCTAGACAAGCTCTTAATTGAGGTCCTAAATGATGCTCTTCTGAACTTGATACATGGTGGTTGTCTGGAAATTGCACAGATGGTGCAGATTTCAGGAAATATTGCCATTCTTGAGCGGTCCTGTGATATGTTCCTCTGGCATGCAGCTCAACTTAGTGGTGTTCCTAGACGGCTTCTTGAGAGGCCTCATTCTGGTTTGACTGCTAGAGCTGTGCTCAAAGCCTCCCAAAATGCAGCCTTCAACGGATTGATAACCTTGGCCAATTCCAAGATCGATGAATTTATGTTGCTCTTGACCAGCATCAATTGGACAGCAGAGGAAACTCCAGAACATGCCAATGACTATATGAATGAGGTTCTCATCTATCTTGACATGCTAGTATCGACTGCACAGCAGATTATGCCAAGAGAGGCCCTTTACAAGGTTGTTTCCGGTGCACTCAGCCACATCTCTGACTCTATAATGACAATTTTTCTTAGTGACAGGGTGAAAAGATTCAATGCTAACGCTGTTGCGGGCATTGACATTGACCTGAAAATGTTAGAGGAGTTTGCAGATGACAGATTTCGCAGCACTGGGTTGTCGGAACTGAGAAAGGAAACAAGTTTCAAAGATTGCCTGGTTGAAAGTAGACAGCTGACCAATCTTTTGCTCAGCAACCAGCCTGAGAACTTCATGAATCCTGTAATCAGGGAGAAGAATTTTGGATCCTTGGACCACAAGAAGGTAGCCATCATATGTGACAAATTCAGGGATGCTCCAGACAGTTTGTTTGGGAGCCTTTCAAGCCGAAACACAGTGCCGAATGCTCGAAAAAAGTCCTTGGATGTGTTGAAGAGAAGATTGAAGGATTTTAGCTGAAATTAGCTATGTGGCATCTATACTAGAGCTAGTAACCCGTTGAGAAGAACGCTGTTTCAGTGTTGGTCTTAGCTTTTTAAAATTAATTTCATCTTCCTTTTTTTTTCCTTTTTAACCTCCTTTGCTCTGCTCTTCTGAAAAGAGCTAATGTAGTTGCAACGGTATGCATAGGTCATTTTTTTTACTGTTATGATGGGTAGTACTTTCCTTCTCTTCATGTTAAATTATGAACTCCAATGACGCTAGTACTCATGAAGGGAATAAATCTGTTAAGATCAGAATACAACTGTTTGTGTTCCAATCGATATAAAAGTCAGGTCTGAGGAAATTTGATGTGTCCTGCGTATTTAAGTTTCTTTGTTTTAGGAGAAATACACGCTTGTTTGATATTGTTAATCTGACAGCTAACACCCTGTTTGCTCCAAATGCTTCTGTTACAGTACTGTTGTTATTTGTAAGTCGCCTTATTTTTGTAAGCTAAGTTGATTTCCTTGGCCTTTGTAATACTTTTGAGAAATGTTTGTTTGATTCTAGTTCTGATCTGCTAGTTAGAAATGGTGGCACCTTATGAAGACACCCCCTGAAACTTATTACTTGCTGTTTGTCTCCATGCACTGTATGTAACATTGTGAATTACCAGGCATCTACCACTAAGCACAAACAAACCTACATCTAACTGAACTGATGCCCAAATCAACCTGATACTACCTAGCTACCATCACAAGCCAAGGAAGGAGTTGTTGCTCTTGACGTCAAAAGAGCTCCAACGATGAAGCAATCCCGGGTTTTCAGGCAGCTCCCCAGCCTTCAGAAATGCCAGTGCAGGCAGCACAAAGTCCAGGGTGGGTGAAGCCAACTGCTGCACAAACTGATATGGAGTCAGTCCCCAAAGAATGGCATTGCCGTGGAGATGATACGATGGTGATCACTGATCACAACCATGTGTGCACAAGCATACATCAGATCAGCTGCCACAACCGTTGTTTGTACCTTGTGTTCTTTGCCTCAACGCGGCTCTTAAAAATGCGCATGCGTCGGCCTGCGTTATATCTTTGGTGAAAAGTCGGCCTGCGTTATATCTTTGGTGAAAAAGTACAACTATGGATGGTTGCAGTGAAATTTCAGATGAAAGTAAGAGGTGTTACCTGAAGAAAGCCTGTGACCTGAATGACTGCAAATTGGTTTGCCATTACAATTTTCCATCTATGATAGCCAGGGAGGACAGGGCTGCACATCAGAGCCAAATGCCCAGCTGAATGCCCTGGTTCAGTAGGATATGATGATGACCGTGTATGTCTTAGATATGCCCTTGTTCATCTTCGTCATCGGCTCCTGCATGGTGCTCTGAATTTCAGTCATGTTCTGTTGAGAATGACTGGATACGAGCTACAAGAATCTCAACTGAATGTCAGATGTGGACCTGAATTTTTGGCAGCATTGCATCCCTGAATATACTGTGCCGGATGCATAGTTCATTGTTTCCTTGCATGGTTTATTCTTCCATATTTTCAATGATTCCAATACCTTTTGCAGAATGAACATATGATCAGATTACAGCCATAAATGGTGATATCGATAGCTGTCCTGGCAAAATCCGATGGTGCTGGCGGTGCAGGTATAGCATTGAGCCATTGACCCATCGGAGTGATTGGAGTGCTTGTACACTGCCTTAAGGCTGCTGCCAGCAGCGATCTGGATTGCAATGTTATTGCCAACTGATGCCACTTGCTTGAAGAATGACACATGCCAGTAGCCCCAGGGACCTTCAGTAAGATTTTCTGTCATCACTAAATGTTGACAAGCTATGTTTTGACTGAACATTGATGGGGAATCACAACTAAAACATCAAATAAACATTTATGCAAGAAATTAGTATCCTCGTGGCACTTTCAGCAACAATCAGTAACTAAGAAAGTTTCCACTGTCACAACATAGCCAGGTTGATAAAGAACGGTTTCATGGGGGAAAAATAGCACTGACCAAACATGCTCTTTTGCATGTAGCCAGGCTAGAACACCATGTAATTAGTGTCCCCATGACCAAGCTGCAAACATGTAACAGCCCATTTTGGGCATCTTTTGAAAAATTCAAATTCAAAATCAAAATTTGCATTTTGGGTATCTACTATTCACCATATGAAAACCTTCCAAAACTCAAAATAAACCAAACTTAATTTCAAAAATTCTCCTAAATAGTTAAATCCCCATATTTGGGCTTGGCACATCTTTCCATCCCTTGGCCTATTGGTCCAAACCCAACCCAACCTTGGGCCTAGTTCAGCCTAGCTCGGTTCTCTCTCCCTCTCTGCCCGAGGGGCAGAGCGCGTGCCCACGCATGCTGGATGCGCCACACGCCGCCCTATTGCACCATTTGCACCAGCCCGGCCCCGCACGCCTCCTCTCTGCCTCTCGTGGCATCGCGCTCGCACCAGTGCCATGCCTGGCAGCCTCGGCGCCGCTTGGCCGCGCCTCGTGCCCTGCACCCTTGTCCGGCTGTAGCGCCTCGCTACACCCAGTATCATCTGCGTCGTCCCGTCACCACTTTTGAGCCCCTCGCTTTAGGACACGGTTCTCCCTTCCCGCAGACCCTCCTTTGCCTATTTAAGCCCCTAGCTCAGTCTCGTTCCCCTTCTCTTCGCTATTGCTGCCGCCGAGCCCGATTCTCCCCCTTTTGCCTTACCGCCGACTCGATACATCGTCGGCCGATTCCTTGTGTCCCTAGCTTCTTTAGGTGCTTCTTGGCCTTCAATTTTGGCCAAGAACCACCAGAGCTCCCAGGCGACAAGACCCCTGTTTCGGCTGCCTCCTCCTCCACAGTGACAACTAGCCTCCGCCCTTCTCCGAGCTCGGCACCACCTTACGTAGCTCCCTGGTAACCCCTAGTTACTCCCTGCATCGGCGAACTGGCCACCGCCGCCACTCTTTGTCCTAGAATCATGCTCTCGTAGCTTCCTGCCGCTGAGAGTGCATCTAGGCCCCTAGTGGTTTTGGTGATTGATGATAAACAATTAAGGGACTAACATGGTAAATTAAGCTATTGAGCAGGTCTTAGTCCCATGAAAATTGAATGGAGATCTTCGTGGACCTCTCTAAAGCAAAAAAAAAAAGAGGCTTAGTCTCTAGGTTTATCTTATTTGTTTTACAATTTGAGTCTAAGGATAAAGCCGTACTATTAAGAGGGATGAGACGGAAAATAAATTTCTAGATGATCTAGGTGCTCATATGGATGATCCTTGACTTTATCTTCTTCCAAAAACTGCCATATACAGCTTTCTGCTCTGTTTTGTATCGGAATGTCCGATATTGGATCGGACTGTCCGATAGATCGGAGTATCCGATCTGAGTTCCGATCGGACCCTCTCGTCCCTTGATGTCGAATTCCAATTTATATCGGAATGTCCGATGTTGAATCGGACTATCCGATATATATCGAATATCCGATCCAAGTTCGATCGAACCCTCTCGTCCTTTGAAGCTGAATTCTAATTTATATCGGAATGTCCGATGTTGAATCGGACTATCCGATATGAATCGAATGTCCGATCCATATTCGATCGGACCTCTCATCAATTTTTCTAGCTTCGCTTGTGCCTCGATTTTTGCATATCGATAGTCCGATGTTATATCGGATAGTCCGATACACTGCACGAGGCACAACGGCTAGATCTCGAGTGTGGGGTATATATTATGCCTTTCCCTCGCCATGGTGGCTACTTCACTTTTCTTTGGTGAGCTTTCAAACAAAAAAACCCTTGAGCCTCTTTGCTTCTCCTCTCCATAGATCTAAGCGATTTCATCCTTGTGAGAGTTGAAAAGCAAGATTTGAGTGTTAATCTTCAAGCCAAGTTCATCCCTTGAGCACTCACTTCATCTTCAAGTCAATCTTCCGCCGAATTTGTTACTCTTGAGTTTGAGGGCTCCTAGACGGCTAGAGTCATCCTTGAGCCACCGGAGCTGCGTGTGGTGGTCAAGGAAGGTTTGTGAAGGCCGGTGTCCGCCTCCGCAAGGAAAGGAACCAAGGAGTGAAGCCGGGAGTGCATAGGTGCAACCCGGGAGGATTTGGGTCAAGTGGGACCCTGGCTTGGGTGTGGTCGAGCCGCCTCAACGGAGATGTAGGATCTCCTCAAAGATCCGAACTTCGGGAACAACATCGACTGCGTCTTCTTCACCCTTTTCGTTCTTGTGCTCTTTCTCTTTTTTTTGGAATCCAGTTGATTTTAGGGTTTCTAGCTGCAGAAAAATCGGATAGTCCGATATAGCATCGGATAGTCCGATCCTCATCAGACTGTCTGATATAAAATCTGAACATCCGATATTTCTGCCATCCGCTGTGCTTTATTAGTTTAAATTTGTAAACGCCTATTCACCCCCCCTCTAGGCGACATCTCGATCCTTCAATTGGTATCAGAGCTTGGTCTCTTACCCTAAGCTTAACCGCTTAAGAGATTAAGATGTCGACTGACGGGAAGGTCGTGGACACTAGCGTGCAAGCAATGGTAGAACCGCACCGGTGGCGGTGGAACTTCTATTCCTTACTCCTATCCTACCACAAGCTCATCCTTGTCCTATGGTTCCTTCTACGAAGCGGGTGCCCTATTTTGATGGCACTCACTATGCCGCTTGGAGACATAGGATGAAGATGTACTTGCTCTCACTTGATTTTTCTATTTGGGAGATTATTGAGACAGGGTACAAGCCGGAAGATCCCAATCGTCTAACTCCCAAGGATGAACAAGACCGACAACGCAACTATCAAGCCGTCAATACTCTACTTGTTGCCTTAAGTCCTAGCGAGTTCAACAAGGTTGATGGACTTGAGGATGCCAAGAAAATTTGGGATACACTCAAGGTGGCTCATGAGGGCTCATCAAGTGTTCGTGAGTCCAAGATCAAGCTCATCAAGGGCAAGTTGGGACGGATGGTGTTGAAAGATGGAGAAAGCTACAAGGACATGTATGATCGCTTGATGATTCTTGTGAATCAAGCAAGAGGCCTTGGTTGTGATGATTTGTCGGACAAGAATGTCGTCAAGATCATGCTACGGATCATCACACCAAGCAACCGTCACTTGGTCCAACTCATTCGAGAAAGGAGTGACTATAACTCTCTCACTCCCGATGATGTGCTTAGAAGGCTCTTAGCCGATGAGATGATGGATGTTGAAGCTAAAGTGGTCAAAGAACTTGTGCGACCAAACAAGAAGGACATAGCCTTGAAAGCAAGTCAAGACTCCGAAGAGAGCTCAAGTGATGATGAAAAGGAAGTCTCCATCGATCTTGAGGAGATGGCCTTTCTTGTTAGAAGGTTCAACAAGTTTCTCAAGAAGAGTGGTTACAAAAGGGATCAACACAAGAGATACTTTGGGAAGTCCAAGGGAAGACACTCAAGGAGAACTTGCTTTGAATGTGGAGAATCCGGCCATTTCATTGCCGAATGCCCACATAGGAAGAACAAGGAAGGTGACGACAAGAAGAAAAAGGACAAGCATTACAAGAAAGACAAGACCAAGAACTATAAGAAGAGTTCCAAGGGTCAAGCTCATGTTGGGCAAGAGTGGACGTCCGATGATTCCGACTCCGACTCCAACTCGGACTCGGATAATGGAGGAGTAGCTACAATCGCCATCACCAATGCTTCATCAAGCAAGACACTTTTTGGTGATATGAGCGACGACGACACTCCTTCGTGCCTCATGGCTAAGGGGCGAAAGGTATCATCTAGACACAAGCCCAATACTATCAATGATTCTTGTGATGATGAAAGTGATAATGATAGCTACATGATTAGTTCTATTCAAGAGATTAATGCATCTAAGATTAAAATCATGCTTGAGACCATTGAAAGGCAAGAAACTAGCCTCGAGTGTCAAGAGGATTTGCTCATCGAAGTAAAGAAGAGAAACCTTGACCTCGAGAAGGAACTTGATCGTGAGAGGAAGAAAAATGCGGAGTTGGTCAACAATTTAGTCTTGGCCAAATCCCAAGTGACTCATCTCGAGATCACCAATGTTTCACTCATAGAGAAGCTTAGTGGGGTCAAGGACGCCCATGAGTCTCTTGTGGTGAAATTTGATGATCTCTTGAAGCGCAACCCTATCACCTCAATAGAAAAGTCTTGTACTTCAATGGCCTCAACTAGCAATGGTTGTGCTAAATGCTTTAATGTTGATATTAATGCTTGTACGACTAACTTTGAGACCATGAAAGCTCTAGCATGTGAAAATGAGAAACTTAAGGGATTACTTGAAAATGGGCTTCAAAAGTCCTACAAGGCAAGCAAGGGCCTAGAAGAGTACCTTGTGAAGAAGAGGGACAACTTCAAGAAGGAAGGCCTCGGCTACATCCTCCAAGCAAGAACAAGGGCGAAAAGGGCCACATCGTGGTAGCCCCGGTTACTAGGCCCATCAACTTTGTGCATTCTAATGGTTCACTTATTCATGCATTTCATTCTACCTTCAATGCCTCATATGTTCTTAGAAAAACTAATGTTGGTAGAATTGTTGCTCACTTTGTTGGCATTAAATCTAAGAATGTTCGCATGCCTAGTTCTATTTGGGTGCCAAAGGCGCTCGTGACTAACTTGAGAGGACCCAAACAAGTTTGGGTACCTAAAACCAAAGTCTAATCTATTTTGTAGGATTATCACTCCGGTGGAAATACATGGGTACTCGATAGCGGGTGCACAAATCATATGACCGGAGAAAGATCCATGTTCACAACTTTTGACTCAAATGGCTCACCCTATGAAAATATTGTCTTTGGGGACAATGGCAAGGGAAAGGTAATGGGTCTCAGTAAGGTTGCTATCTCAAAAGATCTATCTCTTTCAAATGTATTACTCGTAAAATCGTTGGAGTATAATTTGTTATCGATATCACAATTATGTGATATGGGCTTCAATTGCATATTCTCCAATGATGGTGTCTCAGTCATTAGAAGCAAAGATAACTCTTTAGTCTTCAAGGGTGTGCTCAAGGATAAACTCTATCTTGTGGATTTTTCCTCAGAAAGAGCTCAACTTGAAACATGCTTGATGGCTAATACTAGCATGGGATGGCTTTGGCATCGCCGACTAGCCCATGTCGGTATGAGAAATCTTCAAAAGCTTCTAAAGGGCGAACACATTTTGGGACTAACAAATGTATCATTTGAAAAAGATAGAATTTGTAGCGCATGTCAAGCAGGCAAACAGGTTGGAGCATCCCATCCAGTGAAGAACGTGATGACGACCTCAAGACCGCTGGAGGTGCTTCATATGGATTTATTTGGCCCGATTGCTTATCTAAGCATCGGAGGTAACAAATATGGATTAGTTATAGTTGATGATTTTTTCCGCTTCACTTGGGTGTTCTTTTTGCATGACAAAGGTGAAGCACAAGAAATTTTGAAGAAATTCATGAGACGAGCTCAAAATGAGTTCGACTTGCGAATCAAGAAGATAAGGAGCGACAACGGAACTGAGTTCAAGAATACCGGCGTGGAGGAATATCTCGATGAGGAGGGCATCAAACAGGAATTCTCGGCCCCCTACTCCCCTCAACAAAATGGGGTGGTCGAGAGGAAGAACCGGACCCTCATCGAGATGGCAAGGACAATGTTAGACGAGTACAAGGTCTCCGACATCTTTTGGGCGGAGGCCGTCAATACCGCTTGCCACTCCACCAACCGACTCTACCTCCACAAGCTCCTAAAGAAGACGGCGTATGAACTCCTCACCAAAGAAGAAGCCTAATGTTTCTTACTTTCGTGTCTTCGGAAGCAAATGCTACATCCTCAACAAAAAGGCTAAGTCTTCTAAATTTGCTCCTAAAATAGATGAGGGATTTTTACTTGGCTATGGGTCAAATGCTTACGCCTATCGCGTTTTCAACAAAGCCTCCGGTATTGTTGAAATTGCGAGGGACGTAACATTTGATGAGACTAATGGCTCTCAAGTGGAGCAAATTGATTCACATGTGCTAGATAAAGAAGAAACTCCATGTGAGGCAATCAAGAAGATGGCCATTGGGGAGATCAAGCCTTAAGAAGGTGTTGAAGATCAAAGTAACCCAAGTTCTTCAATGCAAGTGGAACCATCTACGTCAATTCAAGAGCAAGTTGAAGACAAGGTACTTGACGAAGATGATCAAGCTTGTGATGATCCGACGCCCCCAACTCCTCATCCTAGGGTTCATCAGAGCATTCAACGTGATCATCCCGTGGATAACATTCTTGGAGACATAAGCAAGGGGGTATCTACTCGATCTCGTATTGCAAATTTTTGTGAATTTTACTCCTTTGTCTCTTGTCTTGAGCCTTTAAAGGTCGAAGAAGCTCTTGAGGACCCGGATTGGGTGATGGCTATGCAAGAGGAGCTCAATAACTTCACAAGGAATGAAGTATGGAGTTTGGTGAAAAGACCCAAACAAAATGTCATTGGAACCAAGTGCGTCTTTAGGAACAAGCAAGACGAGAATGGGATCGTGACGCGAAACAAGGCGCGGTTGGTTGCCCAAGGCTTCACTCAAGTGGAAGGTTTGGATTTTGGTGAGACGTATGCACCCGTAGCTAGATTGGAATCTATTCGTATATTGCTTGCATTTGCTACTCACCATGATTTCAAGCTCTACCAAATGGACGTGAAGAGTGCCTTCTTGAATGGTCCTCTCTCGGAGATGGTCTATGTGGAGCAACCGCCGGGCTTTGAAGACCCCGAACATCCCGACTACGTCTACCTCTTACATAAGGCACTATATGGTTTGAAGCAAGCCCCCGGGCGTGGTATGAGTGCCTTCGAGACTTCTTGGTAAAGAAAGGTTTTGAAATTGGCAAGGTGACTCCACTCTCTTCACTAAGAATATTAATGGAGATTTGTTTGTTTGCCAAATATATGTCGATGACATAATATTTGGTTCTACTAACAAAGATTTTTGTGATGAATTTAGTAGAATTATGACTAAACGTTTTGAGATGTCCATGATGGGAGAATTGAAGTTCTTCCTCGGTTTACAAGTCAAACAACTCAAGGAAGGAACTTTCTTATGCCAAACGAAGTACCTCAAGGACATGCTCAAGAAATTTGGATTGGAGAATGCCAAGCCCATCAAAACACCAATGCAAGCTAATGGTCATTTAGACTTAGATGAAAATGGTAAGAGTGTCGACCAAAAGGTATTTCGCTCTATGATTGGTTCTCTCCTCTATCTTTGTGCATCTAGGCCTGATATAATGCTTAGTGTGTGCATGTGTGCAAGGTTTCAAGCCTCTCCTAAAGAGTGTCACTTAGTGGCCGTTAAGAGGATCATGCGATATTTGGTTCATACCCCTAACTTAGGGCTTTGGTATCCTAAAGGGTCAAACTTTGACCTAATCGGCTATTCGGATGCGGATTATGCCGGTTGTAAGGTAGATAGGAAGAGAACCTCGGGGACATGCCAATTCTTGGGTAGGTCCCTAGTTTCTTGGTCTTCCAAGAAGCAAAATTCCGTAGCCCTTTCTACCGCCGAAGCCGAATACATTGCGGCGGGAAGTTGTTGTGCCCAATTGTTGTGGATGCGACAAACTTTGAGAGATTTTGGTTTTGATCTAAGCCATATTCCACTTTTGTGCGACAATGAGAGTTCCATCAAAATAGCCAACAACCCCGTTCAACACTCCCGAACCAAGCATATTGATATTCACCACCATTTCTTGAGAGATCACTCCACGAAAGGCGATATTGATATTAGGCATGTGAGAACCGAGCTACAATTGGCCGATATATTCACCAAGCCACTTGATGAAAAGAGATTTTGTGAACTTAGGAATGAGCTAAATATCCTTGATGCTCGAAACGTGGCTTGAAATGTTGTATGCAATTTGGTTGAGTTGGAATTCTTGCTATACATATATCCTTATTATCCTCTCTCCAAGCTGCATTTATCTTGGATTTTTGTCGATCCTTTGGATCATGTCAATTCATGTGTGATCGTTGTTTGATTGGTTGTGTGTTTGCCGATCACGAGTGAAATGACATCTATAGGATTTCTATTCATCTTCTACCGGTGCTAAGCTTCAATCAGTGATCCTATCCCTGAAATTCCAGAGAGGGTCGAATCGGACTGTCCGATATATATCGGACTATCCGATTCGTATTGGAATGTCCGATCCAAAATCGGACTATCCGATAAGTGCGGGCTGCTGGTTTTATCCCAAGGGAACGGGTCATTTACCCCTTCCCTTTCACTTTCACCGCACCTACCTTTTCACTGCCCTCTCACTCTCTCTTTCTCTCTCCACCGGCGCCATTGCTTCACGAAGAATCTCTACGCGACCGGAGTTTTGGATCGGATACTCCGGCCGTGATCCGGAGCAGGACCGCCTCCATCTGCACCTTCTTCCTCAGATCGGCGCAGCCCCCTCGTCGTCGGTTTCCAAATGTGTGGATTAGGGTTCCTTCTCTTTGATCTTTCTTTCTATTTGTTTCTCTTAGAAACTTCCTGGTAACCTAGTTGTAAACCACCTTTAGGCTAGAACCTTTGCAATGGCTCTAGGTTTCTTCAGTTTATTCAGAGTTTAGATGTTTCTAGGTTTTGGCCGTTTTTGGAACTATCGGAATGTCCGATCTAAAATCGGACTATCCGATAATTTCAACAAACTAAAACCTTGATTCATCTAGAATTTGAATCTCTTAGAGCCATATCTAATCCATCCTTGTTTCAATCTTTGTCCTCTTGTCAAGATGGATGCCTCCGGCAGCAAGCAACCCAGGGAGAGCTCTGGTGGCTCTGGCAATCAATCACCCTCGGCGGAAGTTCCGGAAGGTTGTTAGGAAGGTGTACATGTGTGGCACCTCTTCCTCTTGATCCCAGATCTCAGCCTGATCCTGATCAAGCAGCAGAGTCGTGGTCAGGTAGCAGAGTCGAGGCGGCGAGGGTCGGCGAGGGCGACAGTGAGTCCGAGCAGTTCCTCGATTCAGGATCCTATTGGGCCTCTCGTGCTAAGGTCGCTCAGTGCGACGCTTTCCAGAAAATGTCAACCCCCCAAAGAAGATCAATCTCAAGAACAAAGGTGCCAAGATTAGAGAAGAAAGAAAGTTTGATCCAGAGGACCACCTCAAGCAAGCTCACACAGATCCAAGATTTTGGAACTTCTTCCAACAAGATTTCTATGACACCGTGATTCGAGCAAAGAAAACTCCTTTTGCTAATATGAAATGGATTGACTGGAGTTACATGGAGCGTCAAAAGGACAAAAACTTTGATGAGGTTGTCGTTGCTTGTGAGAAGTATGATCCGAAAGAGATCATGAGCCTCGTGTACAATTGGAATGTAGAAGTAATTGCTCGCTTTTATGCAACAAAGTGTACTTTGGCAAGAATGAGGTTGAAACTCTCAAATGGATGACCGAAGGTACATACTACAGTGTCACCAAGGATCGCTTTGCTAGCATTCTTGGCTTTTCTGCCTCATTCAAGAACAAGGACAAGCTCCATCTTCAGAACCCCCTGAACATCAACAGGATGGCGAGCTTGTATGTTGAGTCACCTGATGTGGAGCTAGGTAAAGTTAAAGGTTTACTCCCAATTTACTCCATCTTGTTCAGATTAATAAGGAAGACTCTCACTCCTAAGGAGGGTGATGCCACTAGCATCCTAGGTTATTCCAGAAATTTACTTTTTAGGGTTGCCTCTGGGTCACGCCCCTTTGATGTGGTTGATTTCATATGGAGTGAGATTCGCCTAAGTGCGACAGATCCAAGGAGGAGCTGCACCCACGCTCCTTACATAATGAAGGTGATTGAAGAAGTGACCGAGCTGCAGTTTGTCAAGGACGTTGATCATTTGGGTTATCAAGTCAGGGCCTTCAAGGTCCCATCTCGTGTCACCACTCGCTCCAACAGGGCAAGTCCTTCCACTTCTGCAGCAGCTCCATCATCTTCCTCCTTTGGTCCCTCAAGGCTATGCTTCGGGCTGTCTTTTGCCTAGGTAAGAAGGAAAGGCAGGCTCGTCAGAAGGACACCGCCAGAATCAAGGAGAATGCAAGGCGTCTCAAGCAAATTCAGAGGCATTTGGACCTCCCTTGCTCTCCTGACAGTTCTGAGGCAGAGGGTAGCGAGGATGAAGCTGAGATTGAAGAGTTGGAGACTGTGTTTGCTTCACCTGATCGTGATGAGGAGGCTGCCGAAGATGAAGATGACGACGAGGACTACAATGAGGACGAGGATGAAGTTTGAGCTTCCCTCTTTAAGTTTCTTTTTCTCCTTTTTTTTGGTGTCTTGATGCCAAAGGGGGAGAAGAGCTTATCTAACATCTTAGTAAGCTTATCTAACATCTTAGTAATCTTTGTTGTGATCCTTGTAATGGTTAAGCCCTGTGAGCCCTGTGTGTGTGCTATCTTTTGCTACTGTTGGTGGTTGGGGTTTAAACTAAAATTATTGTTAGTTGCTTTTGTTATCTTAATTTATGTCTCTATGATGTGAGTGATGGATGAACAATTGCGATGGCATGTGACTGTGGTGTGCCCTTTAGCTTATCCAGCTTGCATTATTTATGCTGTGGTTTAGATGCTAATATTTGTGTGCCCCATTCCATGTCATGTTTAAATTCTTACAAATTATTCATGTTTATCTCTCGCTTGCTTCCTCGAATGCAAGAATATAAGGGAAGCTCTCGCAAATTTCTCCTCAAAATTGTGCATTTTGAACTTCACTCCACCTTTACAATAATGCACATATTTAGGGGGAGCTTCCACTATATACTTGATCATTCAAGCAATTTTTTTCATTTGTGAGTCTTAATTGTGTTGTCATCAAGTCACCAAAAAGGGGGAGATTGAGAGTGCATCTAGGCCCCTAGTGGTTTTGGTGATTGATGATAAACAATTAAGGACTAACATGGTAAATTAAGCTATTGAGCGGTCTTAGTCCCATGAAAATTGAATGGAGATCTTCGTGGACCCTCTAAAGCAAAAAAAAAAAAGGCTTAGTCCCTAGGTTTATCTTATTTGTTTTACAATTTGAGTCTAAGGATAAAGCCGTACTATTAAGAGGATGAGACGGAAAATAAATTTCTAGATGATCTAGGTGCTCATATGGATGATCCTTGACTTTATCTTCTTCCAAAACCGCCATATACGACTTTCGCTCTGCTTTTGTATCGAATGTCCGATGTTGGATCGGATCGTCCGATAGATCGGAGTATCCGATCTGAGTTCGATCGGACCTCTCGTCCCTTGATGTCGAATTCCAATTTATATCGAATGTCCGATGTTGAATCGGACTATCCGATATATATCGGAATATCCGATCCAAGTTCGGATCGAACCCCCTCTGTCCTTTGAAGCTGAATTCTAATTTATATCGGAATGTCCGATGTTGAATCGGACTATCCGATATGAATCGGAATGTCCGATCCATATTCCGATCGGACCCTCTCTGTCAATTTTTCTAGCTTCTGCTTGTGCCTCGGGATTTTTGCATATCGGATAGTCCAATGTTATATCGGATAGTCCGATACCTGTCAGTGCACAACGGCTAGATCTGAGTGTGGGGTATATATTGCGCCCCTTTCCCGCTCTGAGGTGGCTACTTCACTTTCTTTGGTGAGCTTTCAAACAAAAAAAAACCCTTGAGCCTCTTTGCTTCTCCTCTCCATAGATCTAAGCGATTTCATCCTTGTGAGAGTTGAAAAGCAAGATTTGAGTGTTAATCTTCAAGCCAAGTTCATCCCTTGAGCACTCACTTCATCTTCAAGTCAATCTTCCGCCGAATTTGTTACTCTTGGAGTTTGAGGGCTCCTAGACGGCTAGGAGTCGTCCTTGAGCCACCGGAGCTGCGTGTGGTGGTCAAGGAAGGTTTGTGAAGGCCCGGTATCCGCCTCCGCAAGGAAAGGAACCAAGGAGTGAAGCCGGGAGTGCATAGGTGCAACCCGGGAGGATTTGGGTCAAGTGGGACCCCGGCTTGGGTGTGGTCGAGCCGCCTCAACGGAGACGTAGGATCTCCTCAAAGATCCGAACTTCGGGAACAACATCGACTGCGTCTTTTTCACCCTTTTCGTTCTTGTGCTCTTTCTCTTTTTTTTGGAATCCAGTTGATTTTAGGGTTTCTAGCTGCAGAAAAATCGGATAGTCCGATCCTCATCAGACTGTCTGATATAAAATCTGAACATCCGATATTTCTGCCATCCGCTGTGCTTTATTAGTTTAAATTTGTAAACGCCTATTCACCCCCCCTCTAGGCGACATCTCGATCCTTCAGCCGCCCGTGCCCATGGTGCCGCCATTTTGGCTCACCGCTAGCAATGCTCCAGCTAGCATGTCCTAGGTCTCCCCTAGCCGAACCCATTCCGATCATGAACCAGTAGGATGGTGCATAATAGCGCCGCCAGTTCCCCGCCGAAGGTTCACCGGAGTTCAGTCGGAGAACCAGACGAACCCGTCGTAGCTAATGTCACCTCAACGTTGGTCACGAGACGGAGTCGCTGACATGTAGGACCAATGCTAACAGTATTTAACGTTTAGATCTCCCACACTTAGCTCTAATAGCCACTAACATGTGGGCTCATGGCCCTACCAGTCAGTACTAGTGGAGGCGTACTCTTGGTTTACGCCTTCTGTTTATGGGCTTCGGTCAGACTATTTTCGCTCACGGACCAAATCATCCCTAGGCCGCACAGTGTTAGCTTCAGCCCATTCCTGTTTAGGAATTTCTAGCTTTTTCCTATTTTAATAATTTCAGAAAGTGTAAATGATTTTCAAAAAAAAAGTTAAACACCTCTATAATATTGGAAAAATTATGATAAATACTAGACAGCATGCTGGATTTAATAAAATTATAACCTTGCTTAGTAATCTATTTCTCGCTCCTGTAAAATAATAGTAACCGTAGTTTAGCCTTTTTGGAAATTATAATATAATCCTTTCTGTTTAATTAAATTAATTTATGGTTTCCAAAAATCTTGATAAAATTTCAGAAAATACTAGGTGTAGTATTGGACCCAGGAAAATTGTTTTAGCAGTTTTGAATAGATTATTGTGCTTTGTAAAATTAATAAAATCTATTTAAACCTTTTCCTTAGGTGTTATTATTGCTAGAAATCTGTTAAGATTATTTAAAAATACTTATTGAACTCTGAAAATTTTCAAATTTTCACATAAACTTTTCCAACACAGAACAATTTAAGAAAATATTATACACAATTAACTTCTTGCAAAAATTAGCAAAATAAAAGAAAACCCTTAGGGCTTTATGGAATTAATATTTTAATACTTAATAATTTCTAAAAATTATTTTCCAGCAAAGGTATAAGTATTTAAGGGTATTTAAAACATGCTCATACATATCATACGTTGACACATAGGATCTTTTTGTCGACATTAGTATTTATTTCGTGCATCCATGCATCATTTCTTTTGCATATGTTTATGCATCGCCTTTATTTTTCCGATTAGACGTCGAGGATCCAGAAGGAAGATTTGAAGACACGGAAGAAGAGTGCACGCCTCAGGACAAGGTGAGTTAACATCCTTAGTTCATGTCTTACCCAGTTTTACTTAAATTATTTTAATTAAATTAAGAAAATTGCATGCTCTATGATTTATGGAAATACATAGCTTATTAATCATGTTATACACATGCTATGACCCTTGATAAGTTGAACTACCATGCTATGATTGCCTTGAATAATGCTATGACTGCCTTGATAGTCATATCCCTTGTTTGCCACTAATAAATAAGCAAAAACTTTTGGACTCATAGTCCTTGGGTAAAAACCTACTTAGACATGCTTAGTTCTAATCAATGATTTGTTTCGGGGTGTAACTACCCCATAGTGGTGAACAATAGCTCACCAGTATAACTACTCTTACTATATATTATGAATTGGTATATAAGTTGGTATGGGATAGAGGTCTCGGGTGGTTTTGAGATATAAACCGGCTGAGCTAAGGTACCGATACGGGTTGAGATTCGGTGAATATGTTGGTTATCTAGAGTGGATTTAGACTTGAAGGTCGAGGACCTATTGAGTTTGAGGTAGGAAGCGAGTGTGGGATCTCCAGCTCTCGGGCTATGAGAGGTGGGACCAGAAGGAGTCCCTTGTTTATGCATTAGTGTTGGATGTGTCCGACACAACATGTGGCCATCGCGCGGTAGTGCGGATGTGGAGTGCAGTGGCATGCTTTGCGGAGACCCTGGAAGATATTCCAGCCCGAGGCGAAGGGGGAAGGGTGCCGTCACCTGAGGGTGATCTAGATTATGTACATGCTGGACCAGTAATTCAGAAGCGATGATCTACAATGGGATTGCCAAATCCTAGAATACGATGGTGGGTGAAAGGAGGAAGAACATGGACCGAGGTTCCAATTAAGTGTGGTGTTTGATCTGGTCATACCAAGGGATGGTACATGGGTAGCCAGGATTGGATAAATGGATATTCTGAGAACACAACTCGGTCTTTAATTATACACCTTCTTAACCATGATTTATATTGGCTAAGTCATACGTTTGTATTATGACTATTTTCAATTGGCTTTATACAAATAAACAAACCCTAGCATTCATTTGAAGCCCTTATCATTACTTGCATTAGGAGGGTATTAACTTGCAAATACGGTTTAATTGCGCACTTACCCTCGCAGTCACTCACTCTTCAAATGGAGAGTATCCTGAAGACCCCTATGAATGCCTTGAAGATGAAGGCCCCAACTACGATGACCAAAAAGGAGTTTATGACGTTCTCTCTAGTTACTTGCAACATTGCATAGCCGTTGGATGACCTTTTGCTATTTCTAAGACTTCTGTATTGTACTCTGAACTATCTTTTGTACTATATTACTATTTGGCCTAGTCGGCCCCTGATGTAAAATAATTCACCGAAAGACAGTATTTCCTGCTAATTATCTATTCCACTTTGGACGTTTGCATGTATTATGATCCAGCCATGTGATGTTGTGCACTAGTCTACTCATACAGGGACTAGTGCAGTAATACTTGGTAGACCTCAGAGCTGAGGCCCACAAAACACTTGTGGTAAAATAAATTGTTAATCGCCAAATGAAAGAGAAACAAAGTGCATTGAAAGGAGTGGAACGGCAATAGTAACCAAAAGTGTTCCCTGTCTGGCCTTTTGGTTACTATTATTTTTTAGGCCAGTCAAGGGAGGCAAGATGCCTTCCCTTCACGCCAATGGCTGCTTCCTTTTCAAACGCCGGCTTCACCGTTCTGATTCTATGGGGCACCGCCTCTCACCGGCGACACATGCAGCAGCACCACCAGCATGGTTCAAGGAGATGCTAGTTGCTAGCCGGTCAGGACTAGCATGGTCGGGAGCTAGCCAGCTAGGGACTGGTTATTAGACAGGATTAATACAGGGATTAATTTGGAATAAATCAGAATTAATCGGTAATTGCTGCTAGGCAGAGGACTGTCGATTAGAGATTAATGGGGATTAGTTGAGATTTTTAGAACAGCGACCACCAGTACTCTCCACTACACTTCACATATATGTAACATGTCAAGCCACACCTGAATGCCATCCCAACTTTCCATGGACACCCTCACAGTACTAACATCTCCTTACTCTGATAGTTTCCTTAGAAAGGAAAGCAGACACCCTACATAACATGAAAAATGTACGGAGACAAGAAGAAAGAGTGTGAAAACCTGTCTTGTCTTATGTTGACCAAGACGCTCTCTGCACTTTCTGCAGTCTATTCAAGGTAGACATTTTCTAAAAAATAAAAAGGGCTTCTCACACAAATTAAGTCAGCTCTTCCTTGTTAGTTTGTACAGCTTGTCCATAACATTTTACCATCAACTAGACTAGTATTTTTAAATATCAGCTTGCATTTCTTTTTGCAAATACAGTACTGACTACTACTGGATCCGGATGATGTTCATTTTTTATGAAAAGTATACGCCCCGCCACAGCCCCCCGCGCGCGCGGGGGAAAAAGAAAAATGTACAAGGGAGTAAACCGTGACTGTAGAAAGTAGGAGATGCTGCAATAGAATTTCTGGTTCCATTAATCTTTTGGAAATATAGAAATGAGAAAGAGAATGGAGCCCCATTGGAATACACGGAGAAGACAAAGCAAAACAAAGTCTAAAATTAGCTTGTCTTATTAGGATATTCTAATTTTAGCACCCACAAAGTCACAAGACAAAAATGAACCAAACCTGTAACATGGTCAGACTGAGTTTGTTAGATTTTTTTTAAAAAAAATTATACGATGATATAGCTGTTTTGAAATTTTGCAACAATAAACCTCTGTCAAAAATTAAAATGTCGTGGCGCTTGCGCTCCTCAATTGAAATGTCTAATTGGAGGCAAGGGTATAATCCTGTCATTTTTTTTATAGATTTATACCACCTTAAAGTTCGCATTTTGAAATATGCCATTCGATGTATCGTTGATATGTGGGTTCTAGGTCCACATGTTATTGACATATGGAGTGGCATATTTCGAAATGCCATACTTTGTAATGGTATGTATCTAAATTTTTCTTTTTTATATGGCTATATTTTCATGTTATTTTATTTTGAAAATTAAATACTTAAAAAATCAAGTTTCACTAAATGTAGGTCATCCTACCATCAGTTTAGTCAATAATTTTGAAGTTTTGACAATATGAATGGAATTATCCAGATTGGCCAAAATTAATCATTAAACCTACTTTCATTACATTTTTATTAGTGCTTGGTGAAGGAACCAGTACTTTACAGACTGCGATTCTGCGAATGGCATGACCAACACTTCTGAGGGGCTGTGAATTATAACGGTAGGAGTACTAATTTAGGTGCATGTGTAGTAGTTTGCTAGGTTTGTAGAAGATTTCCATGCATTATGCAAAGTCCTTCGCTCAAAAAAAAATATATGCGAAGTCCAAAAACGTGAAGAACTAATGGCCTGCAAGATGTGGATATCCCACATATAATAGAATTCATCAGATATGGATCTTGACACTTGAGCTGGCTGGTCAATACAAAATACAAGCACAAGTAATACAAATTCGAAATATTCGAAGGAAGAGACAGATCACATCTATAGTTTCATAACAGAATCTTAATAGTGGTGGATTGCGCATTCCTGTGTGTTTTTGTCAAATGGCGATTCAGAGATACATGAGGTATTGATCTAAAAGCAACATGGCATACATGAGTATAGACTGTGTAGTCTGAGAAAATTAGTGCCACTGTAATATCATTGCGATTAGATCATCGGCCATCAGAAAAACAGCAATATTCAATCAACTGAAATATTTGGCGAGAACGAATTTGGGGAATCCAAGAAGATGAACGGGACATTAACTGATTTGACATGAACATGTAGTTTACTAGTTAACTCCTCTTGGCAAGAACCACAAGCATTAGTTACATCTACAGTCACAAACTTGCTCCTAATTTCAACAGCCATCAGATGAATATACAAGAGATGTTTTCTCTGTATCAGTTATTTACTGAAGTAGTGGCAGAAGAAAAGCAACAAGGGGCCAGCCAGGTCGATCAAAAATTGAAGGATAGTGCAAGAGATTTGGTCAGTGGATGTTCATTTCCACATTTAGCCAGGTCAGGACTGAAGAAAAACGGATGATCTTGCACTGACATCGATCTTCAGAGTTCAGAGTTCAGACCTCTAGAATGCAGCATCGACACTACTTCAGGCAACATCCGGAAGCACCATCATCAGCTGTAGGTCCCTACATTAGAAGAACTGCAGGAAAATGTTGGATCAAAGTTTGTCAATGTTTTTTCTGAATTAAACAGAATATCCATATATAACATTTGTGGTTCTTGCATACGCAAGGAACAGTAACATTTCCTTCAACTAATCTGTAGATCTAGCGACTGTAATGCTAATATCGACAAAGTAGCATTTGGATGCAAAACAAATTAAAATGACAAATAAAATCACAGGAATTCAAAAAAATTGATAAGGTTAAATATGTTGCCCAGTGCATTGAGAATAAAATAAGGAAAATAAAGCTACAGCTTTATTCGGATGTACAAGTAGATAGTAGCTAATCCAGATTTCCATACCCATCTTTTGACAACTTGATGGACTGAAATTATTATCAGAATAAATCAAGTTTGAGTAAAATCTTGCAGTATTTTTGGACCATCTATTGCAACATGCAAAACATAAGCTTTCTTATTTGGTGCACTGTTTGCATCATCTGAGCTATGCCATATGTTTTGGGCTTTCAGTTACCTCAAGGAAAAATTCCATTTCTCATAATGTTTCAACAAATCAGTATTCAGTAATACTAATTGCTATCAAATAATGTCCAGAAGAGTTCTTACCTCATGACCAAATACTGTGAACTCAAGGCAAAGTTGTTTCTCTTCATTGAATCACAACTCTTTGCAACTCTAGCAAGTGCAGTTTGTCAGAGGTAGATTTAGGGAACTTGATACCTGCTTGAGAAACCTTTCATCAGCTCCAAGAGCCTTCAGTCTTGTACTCAGTAATGAGATTTAACCCTTAAGACATGTAACATCACTCAATTTTCCATTGTCTAAAGGAGAACATGACATGAACATTTGTCCTTGTCGTTCTCAACTAATTCATTCCCATCATTTTGTTGAACAGAATTCTCCAATGTTAGCCATCTGCCCTTGTGCGATCTCCTAACAATCCCTCTTGACTATCTTTGGCATCAACAGAAGCAAGTTTGTCTGTGAAACTGTGGACCTTTTCCTCCAATCCGCTCAAGGATTCCAAAACATACGCCTTCTCATCTTCGAAACCCGACATCGTGCTCCCCACAAAATTATCTGAACCATTGAAGACATCGAATGCCACATTTCTGCCATATGCCGCGCCAGTGGCATCGAGTTTCCCGCCACTGAACGACACATCCTGGAGTAGCCTACGGCAGCTCTCAAGCTCAGAATCCATGTCGAGCAATTCTTTCTCCCTCTCTGTAAGCAAGTCATGAAGATTCTGAATTGCCTCATGGTCATGGTCTGCCTGCTCCTCCATCATCCTCAGATACTGCAGTGCCTCCATCTGCATGGCAGCCTTCTCCTCGTGCAGTCTGTTGATCATGGCCATCGCCTGGCACGCCGCGACCGCCGAAGCGCTGCGCTCTTCCTCGAGCTCCTTGTAGAGAGCACTCATTGCCTTCCTGTTGAGATCAAGCTGCTTCTTGAGATTCCCAAGAGAGCCCTCCCCTTCAGCTTCATCGACAGTGTTCCCATCCGACGGCTCAAGCACTGAAGAATTCCTCTCGAGCTTCCTGACAGCAGCATTGCTCTCTTCAGTCTGAATGTTGGCGCCAGGAGTAGAAGGCCCTTCGGTACAAGAACAGTCGAGGCCCCTCGCGGAGGACATCTGAGAGAGGAATGCCTTCACTTCCTGCTGAGTGGTCGAATTGCTGTCCCTGGCAGAGATGATCTCTGATGGCCGAGGTGACGGCAGATTGACCGCCCTCCCGATGAAGGTGTTCTTCATGCTGCTGTCGCGGTTGACGAAAATGCGCATCGGCTTCGCTGCCCCGGCACTTGCAGAGGCACCACTGTCCTTTGCAGATTGTTCATCTGTGCGTGGTGAACCATCTGATTCGCCGGCTTGTTCAATGCCCACCACCACAGATGCTACATCCAAAGCATACGGATACAGTCAGTGGATTTCTGAAGATGATTTCAGAGATTACAGTACGGCAATTCAGACAGCTATGCTTACGCTTCTCTTTCGGATGATCTGCAGGGGCTTGCTCAGGTACAGCCTTGTCCGGCAATGGCAATGCCATGGCAAGATTGACGTCTCTCGCAGCAGCTTGGCTCCTCCGGTTGGTTCCATCTGAACCCTCCACGGCATTCGCAGCCTCAGAACGCCTCTGCGCGTCGCGTCTCGCCTTCTTGAACGGCTCCGAGCAGCAAGAACACGGCCGCCTGGACCTCGATCCAGACCGGGAGCTCACCCCGTCGCTGACAAGATTGCAGTGGCTCTTGCAGTATGCCAAGGATGAGACCTCCAGCCTCGAGCACAGCGTGCATGGCGCCCTGAGACCGAAGGCGAGCGCCAGCCTCGCCGCCGCGTACGACGCCGCGGCAGCCACGTAGAGCAGCACGATCACGCCGAGTTCGCCGGAGGCGTAGGACAGCATCGACCAGAACCGCATGGAGAAATCATGATGCCTCGCGCGGGTTCTCGTGGCCATGGGTGACCAATGCGCGTCAAGAAATCGCATGCAGCAGGTTGCTTCGAAGAAACCTCCTGAGTTCAACCAAAAAAACCTGAAATCATTCGTCAGATAATGCGCATTTTTCCTTGCGGACCAAAGAAAACAATGTTTAATTTAAATGTTCAGAGTAAAAGAAGATGGAATTTATTTTCCTGGAGCATTTCAGATTTGTACAGGATTGTTCATGTTCTTGAATCTTAAATCACTTTCAGAAAATAACAGAAAGTAAAAAAAAAAAGATTGTTCATGTTCTTGGATCTTAATTCAATTCCAGAAAATATCATAAAGTAAAAAAAAGAAGTAATATGCCAGTTTATTCTGAGATGTACCGAGTCCACACACTACAATTTGGTGAGGAAGCTCCAAAAATCTGTAGAAAGCCACCGAGCTGAGAAGAGTGAGAGCAAGAACGAAGCCGCACAATGGTAGGATCGACGAGAAGGCGAAGAAATCTGTAGGAAAATCCGCAAAAAAGATTGGGGGATTTGGAAAAATGTGGTTCTTGGCAGGAAAGAGAAGGCAAAGGGACTCCCTCTCTCTCTCTCTCTCTCTCTACGCGGGAACGAAGAGAGGAGAGAGAAAGGAGGAGCAGACTGTGTGCCTTGCAATCCTCTAAACCCGGCGATTTTCCCCTTTGTAATGCCTGCATGTAAGGCGAGAGATTCAAGCGTGGCCCCACGTTCGGACGGGAAACGGAAAAAGAAAACTCTGCTTGCATTCACTGCAAAATATTCGGAATGCAACATCGGCTCAGCCCACTTATCCCAAATTAACCAAAATTCTGTAATTCTACAGGCTTAAGCATAACTTTAGGAAAAATTTGCTGTGTAATACTGCAAATCGCATGGCTTGTCCATGGAGTCACTTGGATATAGCGTCATGGCCCACGTGTCTGCGACACATGGAGCAGTATACATCAAAGCCATAAAATTTATGTATTTTAGATACAGGAATCTAGAAAGGAACGGTATAATCATCTCAGGATGAGTATCAAAATTTTTGGTGAGTTTACTCTTGGGAGGATTTCCCGTATTGCTGGTATTGGGGATATGTGCAGAACTCAAATTCTTGGGAACTTTCAGTAAATCATTTGCAGGCGATGTTCTGTCAAACCGCTTTCTCTGCCAGTGTGCGAAGCAGCTGGAGTATGAACAGCAGGAGATAATGGTGCCGGCAAATATGGCGGAATGAAGTCGTAATTGTGACCAGGGGAAGCGGCGGCGGCTTCAGCCATGAAGTTCTGGAAAAGAACACGGTAGTCAGCAGAGTGAAAGGGTAACCAAGATGTTTGTAAGGCAAATCTGCAAATTTATAGCCATGAAATACATTTTGGAGTCTCAACGTGAAAGACAGTATCAGAATTACAAGCAAGATGTGATGCAATCATGCAAAACAACTAAACAAGCAAATAGAAGCTGAAACCATTTTACAACAGTGACAGTTTTGAAAGTAATGACCAGTTTCTTCTGCCAAAGATAAAACATCAATTCACAAAAGTACTTTAAGAAGTATATACTTATAGTCTAAAAAAAAGTAGTATATACTTTGTATATGGAAGATTTAGGGGAGATCTCTACTGAAATTAAGTAGTATATTTCAGCATTAACAAATGAAACAGAGAATCATGTGGATGACTTGGCTCAAACCAGCACTGCTTCGGTGCTTCCAAATCAATTGACCAGAAAGAAGCACGTCAAAGAACTGATAGTCTAAAAGGTGATGAACCAGCACAGTAGTCACTGGCATGTTTACCCATGCATTTGGACTGGGTCAGAGAGCTTTTGAAGAAAGCAAGGATGGGGTCTGTTCTTGAACAGGTGAAGTTAACCATGTAACAAGTCTAGAGGATTGAGCATTAGTCAGTAGACACCAAACATGGGCATCCAATTAACAGAAATAATCTTCACAAAAGAGAAGATTGAGATACCTTATGCTTTACAGACACAACCAGAGTCAACAGAAACATTTTGTCATAGTATTTGCTTAATAGCTAGTATGACCATAAATCAGGTCAAGTTCTATCTGAATTCCAACAGAAAACAGTGAAATTTCTGAGTAGTTACTGCTACCTTTATCAGCTGCTCTGCAATCTGAACATCTGTTGCAGCACTTCCATTGATCTCAATAGACATTACATCCTCCTCCAAATCATTTATCAAGATGCTCGACCTGCTGGCACGACGAATATAATCAATTCTTTCCCCAGTAGGGCCAATTACAGCTTCAGCATAGAAAATTGGAACTCGCATCTGTTTCATAACCTGTAAAACAACGCGCCATACCAAATATAATTAGTGTAGCCAAGACAACAAAAACATGTGGGCAAGCATAGAAACAATACGATAAGAAACATACAAACCTGAGAAGTAACTGCTGGAGATTGACTAGATAATGAAGGGCCATCCACATGCAGTGATGCTTCTGGTGCACATGCAGACACGCGACAGTGCAGAAGGTTTTCTACAGTGGCTGATGGATACATCCTCAATGATGGATATGTAGGTGATCCATATGCAGGGATGTCAGAAGTTGGAGGTAGATCAGCATCAGCTGATGGAGATACTGAGTTTGGATGAGCATCATTTCCATATAAAGATATCCCTAAATGTGGGTGTTTTCCAATCTTGCTAGATTGATATGTCTGCTTCAGTGGTTGTGCTTGTTGTCCATACACAGATATAAGGGACCGTATTCTTTGAACAGTAGCCAGTGGACCAATAGGTGTTGCTCGCCATCCATTCGCAGTCAGGTTGTGGTGCGACGATAATTCCATAGGAGCTGGTAGATAAGTTCTCATGGGTGAAGATATTTCTTGTCTATATGCACCTATACCATGGTGCGGAGGTGTAACTGATCGATATCTCCCAAAAGATGTAGGTGCTTCCCATCTGTACTCAAATATATCAGTGTTTAGAGGATTTTCCATAGGATGCCTATACCTCGAATAGCAAGTATCAACCCATGGAGGTTCACACTGAAGATCTTCAGCATATGATGAATGATAGCCTGGACTAATTGCTCGCATGGGGCCCTCAGGATGGTCACTGTAGTGACATGGGGGCATGTCAATGTGTGACATTGTCATAGGCACCTGGAGAACAAACAGCTGTCAAAATTAAATGTTGGCAAAAGTAAAAATGTACTCTAAATCAAGTATGCCCCTTAAATGGCTAATGTTAAAAACAGCAGAAACTTTAGTTAAAAAAAAAAGCAGAAACTTACATGAGGGTCAAATAATGGGATGACACTTCGATGAACCAGGTACTTTCTCAAATGAGAAGCAACAAGTTCCAAAGCTTTACGCACTCCTAAAGGTTGTCCCCATATTTCAAAAATATTGTCGTCCTCGAGTGCAACAGGTGGCAAGTCACCATCTACATAGTCAAATCATGCAAGTGATGAAATAATGGCTAAAGAACACTGAAGGCTGGAGCAGTGAACCCAAATATAGCAACTGAAAAGAATTGACATACTGAAATTGCCCATCACCAAATGTAAAAGATAGAATACCATTTAAGCCAATATCACATAGAAACTTTAAAATAAAAGTGAACTTAATGGCATAAAGGTGAACAATATCACATAGAAACTTTAAAATAAAAGTGAACTTAATGGCATAAAGGTGAAACCCACTTTTATGTAAATGTCAAATGATGGATGCAGCTTATTTAACAGATCATGTAGTTTGTGATTTTGATGAAGTTATTGTTGAAACTGTTTCCTGCCATTGCAATCATGGGCAATCATTTTAGTGTTAGTTGATATCACTACATAAAACTTCAAAGAATTAAGTTAAAACAATAACACAAAATACCAATTGGAAGAATTAGAACATTTGAGGTACAGTTTATACTATACCATAAGGTCCATAACCCTTTAAATATAGTTTGAGTCCTAGTTCAAATTACACAAGTAGACACTTGGTGTACAATGATTGACTTCTCTGCTTGTGGCTTAACTATTAAATTCACTGATTTCTTCATAACCAAATTAATAGAGAAGCACAACCAACATTTACTGAACACAGAGAGATTACAGATACTTGACAACATGTAGAACACATATGCATCACTAACCTTTGCAACAAAGACACCACATTTCAGAAGTGCATTTTCAGCCTATGATTGACCAGAGCAACCAGGTTTGAGAGAAGATGCTAATGCAACTACGCAAGAGATGGGAGTAAAATAACATTCTATGCTAGGGAGTAAAATAACATTCTATGCTTAGCAACCAAAACAAGAACTTGGAGGACCTTAGTTTTCTATTTATTTGAGAGTTTGTTACAGCTACACCTAGGTGGACAAAGCTCTCTTATGTAGAATACAACCACACAAAACCCTATTTCAAGACTTGGATGGAGGCATCCATCCATCTCTCCTTATATAGGCCATTCAAGTACATCTCCATCTTTTAAGGGTTGCTTTAACTTCTAAGCTATCCTATAAAGGGCTAAAACAAGATTCACACACTCCACCAGCCCCACACAAGGCATTACATCCTTTACATGTGCCACACACAAGGCCCAACTTGGGTTTCAGACGAAGCCCTTTCAGTTTCACTGCAATAGTGGCCAAGAAAAATGAGGAAATATGCATATTTATGAGCTGAAACTCCTGTTGCTTATTGACAGATTGATACTAGTCTAAGGGCTGGTTCTTTTTAACTTATCTTATCTAGCTTATTTGACTTATCTCGTAACTTCGAGAATTTTCCGAGATAGCCTCGAGAGCCGGTTGCCCTTTGTGTTTAGGGTTTAGGGAGCTTTTAGACACACCTACGAGATAAAAAAACGGACTAAAAAATTAATAGAAAAAATGAGATAAGTCAAATAAGTTACCTAAAATCTGACTTATTTGACTTATTTACCTGTCTTATTTGACTTATCTCACTTTTTTTTATTACTTTTTGAGTCATTTTTTTATCTCGTAGGCGTATCTAAAAGCTCCCTAAACCCTAAACACAAAGGGCAATCGGCTCTCGAGGCTATCTCGGGAAATTCTCGAAGTTACGAGATAAGTTAAATAAGCTGGATAAGGTAAGCTGAAAAGAACCACCCCTAACTCTATATATGTGTATCATCCAAAGAGCTACATATATATTTATTTATTACCACCACTGATATCAATAGAACGAGCCGGTCACCAGTGATTGTGGAAAACACAGCTTAGAGATACATCAAAGTAAGGAAAATACCAAAGACACGGATGTTGGTTTTAGAAGCTTCCTCGATAGAATTTATCATTGAACCTTGCACGCCAATAAGGCTTGCTGCCTGTTCACTTGGTGTAAGAAGTCGTGTAACAACCATACTACCAGATCCCATGTCTAAACCATCATCATTAACTACGAGCTCATAAACTCTTAGTAGTGCATCAATGGCTGGAGATATTGGTTCATCAGGTTGTTCCTTTGCAAATATGATAACCTTTCAATGAAAAAAAGGAAAAGAGTTCATACAATTGTATTGTCTGTTAAATTGAAATAAAAAACAATGCCCTTCGATAGCCCATCACAACTAAATAGTTTAATAGACACTAAGAGAAACAAAGTTAGGAACACATGGTGTGAAGATAAAAGAAGAACGATGCTTATATTGCAGCCACCATGAAAAGAATACATTGAGATCCACAGCTTATGTTGCTCAAAAAGATCCACAGCTTATGATAACATAATGGAATTATTGAACACTAAGTGTTAAAAAAGTTAAAGAGTCACTGAATTTTTAGTGGCCAATTCCATGGTAGAGTGCCCCACCTTATCAGAGGGTTGACAAACCATGCTGAGAGAATACATTGTCTTCATCCAGGTAGTGAAAATGCTTATAAGCCTCATGCGAACACAACTTTGGTGAAAACATGATACATTTTAGTATATCTGATCTTTCTACCAAAGAGGCCCAATAGTTTTTGTTACAACCGAAGAAAGAATGTAACCAGCCACATGGAACGAAGAAAACTATGCTAGTTTTTCAACGACTTGCCAACAGACACTTGTCAAAAAGAAAAAAACTAACGGATTCCAGACAAATATAAGTAACATCAAATTTGTTCTCCAACAACAAGGATGAACCCTTAGGGTGATCACAAAAATACTATAGCAATAATAACATAACCATTCAATGCACAACTTACTGCTCTCTCTGCTGCAGGAAGATGGCCACCTATTACTCGGACACAGGCTTTTGTTTCCTCACACAGTCTCCTGACCCTCTCTCCTTTGTGACCAATTATTGCACCGACTGCTGTTGCGGGGATCAGCATCCTGAAAACGTTGGTTCCAGGCCAGCCAGGGTACCTATTTTCACCAGCAGACCAAGTGGCACCACCAGAGTCTTCATCATCATCAGTGATGCCTTGCTCTAGAGCACTCCCGATCACTTCATTCCCCTCCTGACCATGAGTTCTCATGACCACTCCAGTAACCTCTCAGTCTTTGGAATATATCGGCGTCTCAACCATTCCCTCCAACACTGAATCATCAAAACAGATAGACAATGATTAAAAACAAACTGAACAATGAAGGATAGCAGCTATCAGAATGTTCCGGTTAGTTCTTTCATCGCATTTGCACTGAGATGTGAAGAGTCTCAATGCAAGAAGCCAGGCACAACATCAAAGAAGACATTATTTACACAAATGCACCATAGGGCCACACCGCGGATGCGCATAGATGACTTGAACAAGCACATAGTTTGCAGCCTGGATTCCCCACTGACAGCCCACAGGAGGCACAAATACGAGATCAAGCCTACATCACATCGCAACTAAAGCTGATCAACCCTTAATACCGCTCTCAAGAATCACCGCACACCATCCAAACCACAATCCCAATGCCTAATGCGCAAAAAGAAATGTTATGAGAGCCCCATCGAGAGACGCAACGCAACAAAAAGGTAAGCTTCACTGCACGGCCTAGTCGACGCCGTTTAGAGGTCAAGAAACAATCCGAGGCCTCGCGAAACCCCCCGCCTCCCAAAAGAAATGGAGCCGGTAGCCCGGACCGGGATCCGAGGCCGCGCCGCCGCGCGAGCTCGGCGTGGAGTGGAGGGGGTGGGGCAGAGAGGGAGGCGGAGAAGAGCGGTTACCTTGGCGGAGGCGTGGCCGTGGTGGAGGTGGTGGCGGGCGAGGGAGCACGAGGGGGGAGAGGTTTAGAAAGAGAGGCTGGTGGGGGGTTTTGGACGGGGACGAGACGCCTCTGTGGTCTGTGCTGTGCGACAACGGCGGCTAGTCGTTCGTAACAGGCTGGAAGTATCTAATGGGCTAGACTTGCGTAGCCTCCTGGGAGAATGGGCCAGAAGTGCTTGGACAAGCTGGATTACTGGGCCTCGACCTTCTTGTTCTTTTTTTTTCATCAACGATGCCTACGTGGCCACGTGTTTTTTGGAAAAAAAATTCATTTTACCCTCTTGAGCTATTAAGTGAATCCGGTTTTCCTCCCTTAACTCCAAAATCAGACAACCAAACCTGGAAGTCTTCATACCGGACAAATTCCCCCAAAGCGTAACCACCCCTATATTGTCTAAGGTCGCATCCAGGAGGGTTTTCTAAAAAATAAATTATAAAAAATCTAATAAATTGTAGAAAATCATATAGGAAGCTCAGAAAAATAAAATAAAAATATCTACAAATTGAGAAAAATATCTATAGCATAGAGGGGCTATCCATGGGGCTTTGGAGGATGATTCCTACGTTACTTGTGACCCTTTTCCATGTCCAAAAAACCCCCGAAACAGCAGCACGCGAGGCACCACAAACGGTGCAAAAACCTGGCAAAACGAGGCAAGAACCAAGCAAACAAGCAAACAAACATGAATCAAACCATGCGCAGGTTAGGGAAAGGATGGATGAACCTTTTCATTGCTCAAAGCTCATGTTTTTCACAAAACCTAGCACAAAACCCCTTATACAAGGCGCATGCCCTCTCACACACACTCACAAGTGGAGGCACACATAAAATGACTTGATAAACCCTAGCTATCTCAGCTGAAGGGTATTTATATCCTCAACCCCAACATGGACGTAAACACCGGGCCAACTCGAAAGCCCACTAACACGGATTACACACACAACGTTGCACAGATCTCGATGCGAATCCAACTGCCACCTGTGATTTCTTCGCCTCGAAGCCTTCGTCTCTGCAATATCTCGTGGACATCTCGTGCTCGAGACGATAATCCTCTCCACCGCATTGACTCCACGTCCAAACCCATCCCGAACCGGCAGGACACCTGGCCGAATATTTATCCATCCCACCTACACCTGCATCCACACAGACAACCGTCATGTGTACCAAAGTGTTCGTGGTTCCACCACGAACCCTACGCATCAAACCGATCGAAAATCGGGGTTAGAAAGGAAAAAATTCATCCAAAACGGGTCCCAGCCCGAAGCTGCACAGTATCAGCTGGACCGTCTGCCTCCCAGCCCAGACCGTCCGGCCATGTGCCCGGACCGTCCGGGTTACACGTTCCTCACACGAATCTCCAGACATAAAGATGGCAGTGTTGGCCGGACCGTCCGGGTAACACTTCTCCAAAAACTCAAACTGAATGACGACAATGCAGGCCGGACCGTCCAGCCTAGAGCCCGGACCGTCCGGGTTTGACTGAGACAAAGAACATCTGAGCTTCAAAAAATTCTAGAAAAAACCTAAAAATTCCTGGACCTATCTAGATCCATCCTTCCTAGAGCATTTTCCCACCGACCAAAAGTCCAGAATACCTCAAACTTGCTCAATTTGCAAAACACGCCACCGAGGGGTTTAATTCACCGAAAAATCCATATTTTACCCAAATAGACCACAAACCCCTCAAACTCTGCCTATATATTCATCACATGGATTCACAGAAAATGTGTGGTAAACGTGTATCCAAAGCTTTTGAAATTTTGGTTATCTCTATATTCTTAAATAGTTAGAGCGGTAATTTTGTTGAGTTTTCTTTTTTGAAAAAATACAGTAGTAATTACCTATCAAAATTTTATTTCGGGACTGTATATTTGAACGAAGGTGTCGAACATAAAGAGTGACAAATCCTTGAATAATGGCAAAACTAGACACCCTAGCTCTTTCCTGCCCCATGCTGGCCATGCATCAACTTCTTCAGATTTGCCTTTTCTGCTAATAAAACCAAAGAAGCAAAATTCAGCTGTGGAAAAAAAATACTTTTACATGGATGCCAACTGACAAAAAGAAGAAAAAAAAGAGCAAGAACAAGGCTGATTCTTTTTCCTAACCACTTGACCCTAACCCGCATGAACACTAATCCAAAGGCTCACAAAAAACGGAGGCGCTCTTTTGCAGGTTGCAGCAGGGCGCCTCATGGCTGGTTGCCAGTTTTCTTAAGTGCTAAGCTTGGAATCATAAGCAAATGCAAAGGCAAAGAACCTCCCTTTGCTTGGGAATAAAGTCATGGGTCACCGATGTCAGAGCCGATCTAGCACTCCTGGATTGAAGAACAAACAAATTAAACCAGCTGCAACTAATATTCTAATGTGTTTTCGGCGGCTCAATTTTGTTCTTAATCATCGCCGAGAATATGCGTAATGATGGATTAAGTTTCATAATTAACGAATTGACTTTGCTCCCTATATATAACTTACAACACTGGAGATTCAGTTGACTATTCTAAGAATCTTGGTGTCATGTACTCCTAATCATAGCTAAGCATATATTACTCATGATTACCAGCCGATAGAGAGAGATACATGTGAACATATCTATATTAATAGTACCCGGCCATGGCTAAATTCATTGAGATTAATTAACACCTTGACCTGAATACTGGCATCGCAATATACATATACATAGACAAATAAAAATTAGATCGATCTTGTTCGTGGCTGGTGCTAGCTAGGTGTAGTGTGAAAGCAGCAAGGAAGAAAGGGGAGACAGCTTGCCTGTGAGCCTGACGCAGCTGCAGAAAAGCAGCATCATTTGCTTGCTGGCTGCCGGAGGCAGCAGCAGCTGGTATATAGCACAGGAGAAGCACTTCTTCTTCTTCTTCTTGCTGTTGATCTTGTTCTTCTCATCGTCTTAGTTGAGGGGGATGTTGTCTGGTTCGACACCGGCCGGACAGCGGGCGGCGGCCGCCGCGCATTTGGATGGTCTCGGACCAGGCTTCATTCCCCCCCAACGATTCCATGTACGCTGATCGGAGATGGGGAAGACGGCCGGGGAGCTGGTGATCTGAGCCTCGCAGTTGCACCGGCGACGTACGTCCTTCTTGTTCTTGTTGGTTGCAGTAAGTGTTAGCTCTTCTAGCTCCTTGCTTCCTCCATGGATGCATGCTTTGCAGCTGTAGATCAGAGGATATATCATTAAGATGCTGATTGATCCGATCCACAAAGACGCCTGCTAATTAATCCTCTGGTTAATTCCCTTCTTGTGATCGAGCACCGGTGGTTTAATTACTTAGATCGTTGTTCTTCGTTTACGTCTTCCTCCGATTAACTAAGGAAGTAGGGAACACGAGCAGCTCTATTACATGTAATTATTAAGGAAAAACTGCAAACTAGGAAATTTACAGTGGTAGGGCCGTCGATTTTCCCATTATTTACTGCATTTGGTTTATAGTTAGTATGATTACTTGCATTAAATTTAATCAACACCATCAGCATGGCACTGGGCAGAATGCTAATCTAGGGATTTACAGAAACGATCGATGGGTGATTTAGCTAGCTTAGTTAGTTAATTAATCCCCGATTCACGGGGCTGCATTGCATGCATGGGGCCATCATCGCGACGATGATCACGGGTGCCAGCTTTGCATCGGTTCTCGTGTCGTCCTCGCCACGAATCTTTCCGATCATGGCAAAAAAAAAATACCTTCCGAGATTGCTTCTCCGGTTGCCGTCCGCACGTGCGGGCGTGCGGCGCGGCTGCCAAAGTAGAGCGTGTATGATGAACTACACTTGAGATGTTGCTGCTGCCGACACCTGCGTTTCGGCTAGTAATAGTAGGAAGGTATGACACTCATCATCCAATTGCATCAGCATACGAACGCCAATACAAAGCATCCCCAACAGCCCAGCGACTAATATTTGATCAGGGAAAAGCCCTGGCGCATGTACACATGGTTCCATATATGCATGTCACCATTTTCCCTCGCATACTCTTTTGCAAAAAAAAAAAAAAATCTAAATTTTTGGAAAAAAAAATAATCAGGTTATTCTTCTTCTTCCTCTCCCATTTGGCTCCACCAAGCCGACACCCTTCTAGGCAGGCAGGCGTGGCAGCGCCAACGACCACCGCCCCTCTCTACTAGCGATCACGTCGGCCCTGCATGAGCCGTAGCATGCATCATCCGTCCGAGCTGGGTTAGAGCCGAGCCGAGCCACACGTCCCATGGGCGGCATGTGCCACGACTCGTGCAGGCGGGACAGGCGGGTTGACGTGGTCGCCGGTGGGAAGGGGTGGTAGTCATCGGCGGTGCCGCACTGCCGCACGGCTCGACCGGCCCAGAGAGGAGAGGAGAGGAATAAGAAGGACCGATTGCTTTTTTCTTAAAAAATTTAGGGGCTTTTTTGCAAAAAAAATGTGACAAGAAGTGGAGCTGAGCACGAATCTTGGAGCAGATCCAATGGTTGCATGCATCCATGTAACAACATGTACATGCCTCGTATCTGAGCTCTATATGATTATGTAACTTATGTTTATTTTTAAGAGAAACAGTGGGTAAGAAGCCGATTGGATTTCCATTTTTTTTATTATTACAAAGAGACTAGCGACACGCCGACACCTATGTGTCACCTCTATTTTTGGAAGTCAAATAAAATGATGACAAATATATATGTTTCTATTTTAGGCTTTTTGGTATTTTTGAAAGCTTTGATTATCTGACTTTTGATTTATTCACTTTTTTTTTTATTTTTGTGCGCTTTTTTTTTAAAAGTTTTGCATTCCTCTCTGATCCATGCATGAGGTAGGTGAATAGCAATCGAGGTAAGAGTAAGACATGCACATGTGTCTTTGAATGCGAAGAGTAAGGCAACATTAGAGCATCTCCAACAATTGCCCCAAATTGGGGTGCCTCAACACTGTAGAAGATGAATTTAGGGCACACTGTCGGGGAGGTAAATAGTGATGGGGCAGTAAATAGTGAATATAGAAAGTGAGAATAGTGATAGGGTTGTTGTTGGGAGATGAATAGTGATGGGGCAATGAATTGTGTTGGGGACAATGTCACAACATTGTATTTGTAGATAAATAGTGATAATGCAGGGGCAAATAGAGCAACCGCTAGATATAGCCTAGCGCATAATGGAGCTAACTGAGATGTGGCGCGGAGGCTCAATTTTAAATACCTACCAATTATCTATCTAAAATTCATGAAGAGTAATATGTGGTGATATTAGAGAATGATAAATCCTCCATTTAAAATAATATTTCTTTTTCAAGATTCCTGCTATAATTAAACTCTTTTATAATTTTTTTTGCAAAGTTTTTCATTCCAAATGATGCCCACTTAAGTAGAAAGCACCTTATATATACATGACAACGGATACAATACTAAGTTGCATGGATAGAAAATAGGGACAATCATTATATGCCACAAAAGATTTTGCTAATCCCTTCCATGTCATCACATTGCCACTGTAACTTTGTATGCCATCTCATTTCGAGCTTCTTTCCATCATGTCATTGCTTCATGTCATTGTTGTTAGCTCTATTAGGTTCAACCCTTGGAGAGCTCCCTTAATGCCTGATATGTCCCTTTCACAATTTTTAGATTTAAAACTTTGAAACATTGTATCTTCTATATTTTAACTCTAAATCAAGTGATTCAAATTTCTAAATTTATGTAAAATCATGCTTTACTTGATGTGAAAATTCTATAATTGTCGGTTTTTTCTATTTTTCTTTCTCGTTTCCACGAGATATGGTACCATTACTTTTGAAATAAAATTTTCCATTTCACTTTCAAATTTGAGTAGACATACTTTTCTCAATTCATAAAAATCCATAGAAAATCTTCCATACTTTTATTTTATTTACATTTTTTAGGAAGTTATCCTATTTTCTATCGTATTAAAAAGTGAGGGGCATAATCATCTTTATTTAGCTCCACACGACTTGAATGGTCAACAATAGCATATGAGAGAAGAAACTAGAAATGAGATGGCATACAAGGCTAGAGTGGCAATATGATGACATGAAAGGGATTAGCAAAATCTTCAGTGGCATGCAAAGATTTTTCTCTAAAAAATTTGTTATACCCTAGCATGCACCTTCATAAAAGAGTTAGCTAACTAAACTCTAAGGCACATGCATAGTGAAAAGTAATAACTTGTTGGTACACCTCGATTGTATAAAGCAACAACACTAATATCTTTTGGTGAACTCATGGTTCATCGGACTCCGAGCAATGCTAATCACACTAGTATTATGTGGACATAATGTAGTCAAGGCAGAGATCCAAACTTCAAGGTCATGAATAAGCCCCCGCAGTCACATATTGCGTAGTCATCAACTCAATCTCAATACTCGAATGGGTACTGCAATTTGCATGTTAGTCTCCAGTCAACCAAAGATCAAGTAAGACACCAAAAAAACCACAACTTTTTTTTAGATAATGGATAAAATCACTCTACATCCAAAGATGTACGCAGCCTAAACAAAGACACAATGTGAAATTATTACAATACCATAGGGAGAACAGAGAGAAATATTTGAAGGAAAACATTAGGACATTGATATCCTATTATTAAATCTCCAGCCAAAATGAAACAACACTGTCATGGCAGCAACTTCCAAATAACCACACATATGTGTAAAGCTACAAGTAGCTACAATAGGTGAGGAGTGTAGGCGAAGAGAGGGGGTAGATGGCGTCGATTGATGGTCTATAACATCTTAAAAATTTGGTGAGTTTAAAATACTTTGATTTCTATCAAATAATTGAAATAATTTAATTTTATAATTTTCCTGCAATTAAAAATAATTAAAAGGGTTTTTTTAATTAACCTAGAGGTTTAAAACAATTAAATAAGGAAAAATATAAATAAACAGTCTTGATAAATTTTTCTTAAGTCCTAAATGCTTCATAGGATTTTTAGGAATTTTCGTAGATTTTTTTGATGTGTTTAGGTATTTTTAAATCTAAGAAAACATTAATCGATTTTTTAGAAAAGGGATGAAGGGTTTTCTTTTTCTTTTTCGAGTGGGGCGACGTGGTGCAATCTAGGCCGCTGTTTTACGCGTGTGCGCGTTAGCGGTCGTCAGATGCCACTTATCCGAGTGGACCGGTATCCATGGATCACGAGCGCCTATTCATGTGATGTGACCACACGGGAGCCGTTGGATCTTGTCGCCACCTCAATTGTCATCTCTGCAGTCGAGTCGGAGCTGGCTGTTGCACCGCTGCAGGCCGGGCCTTGGTGTTCACGCCTACCTAGTGTTCCCGGGGCTATTTAAACCCTCGAGCTGCTGCGCTAGGGTTCGTAGATGCCATAGCCACCGTCGTGTTGACCTAAGGAAGTCGGAGCCTCCGAGGAGAGCTTGGGGAATGTTTCGGGGCCGAGAACTCCAACAAACAATTTTGCTATCGCCGGTGAGTCTTACCCTTTGATTCTGGATCCAAAGGTGTGTTTTGTTGTCGCGATCCCCGTGGTGAATTGCTTTTGCCGCAGGGAAGGCTGGAGAGTCGCCGCCGTTGAGCTTTAGGGCCGCCACCGCTATTGGAGGTCACCAGAGCTAACAAGAGTCCCCGAAGTCGCACGTTGTTGTGGTAAAGTTTCTGGTAGTCCCTAGATTCTGAATCTGGGCTTAGTTTAAGCTGGAGAGATCCATAGCGTCCGGTTGCATATAGACCATGGAGCTCCGCCGCTTCTCATCGCCGTGGGTCTCCGGCAATGACCGTATGTCACAGTGAGTTGGCGAGGTCGAGAGCAACTTGTAGAGCTTAGGAACATAGAGTTTGGTGGTCCGTAGCACGAGATTGAGCTCGCCAGAGTTACACCGCTGTGCCGGTAGGAGAATCGAATATGCCCTTGTTAATGAGATCGAAATGTCAAAAATTGAGTTTAAAGTCAAAAAATCTAGTTTATATATCCTTATATCGTATAAATGGGGGTAAATAGGGGTTCTGATGTCTCATAGAAATTATTTGTTACTTCAGAATCAGAAGAAACTAATTTTGTATGGCGAAACAAAATATCTCTCATTTCCGGTGCAAATAGATTTTTTTTTGAATTTCAAAGTAAAGGTTCTTGTCTTGTGGGGAACGATGCACAAATTTTTGGAATCCGGTACCAACAGCCACTGGTCGCTCCTATAGGTTCTTTCTCTACAACCAAACGTGTGTCGAGACTCTAAAAGAAACCTAAAAACAACCGATATTGCGACAGCGAGAGCGCCGCCATAGAGTTTGGTCGTCATATCAGGATTGGGCAGATCGAAGGAGGAGCGATCCGGTTCATATCGGATCGGTCCTATGGGCCAGGTTCGCGGTGAACCGTGTCACTGCCATGTGGGTCCGACATGTCAGATCGATACAGGGTGCACCGTAAGCGCGCGTGCATGGGCTGCGTCCGCTGTGGCTCATGAGGTGGACAGGCGGGGCCCAGTTGTCAATCCGGCATAGGGAATTTTCTAAAAATAGGATAAATTTAAATGGAATTCTTGCCTTAGTTACCCCTAAGTGGTTAATCTTGTAAAATTATTGTTGGGCTAAAGCAGTACAAACCATAAGCTTGACTTCGGTTAAGTCTAAAAGTTAAATTGCTACATGTTAGCTTGTGATACCTTAAGGCAAGTTAGAAAATATGGTCTTGTGTTGGGACACTTGGGAGATGTGCTGTTTATGAGGGCCATCGTCCAAGTGATGATATTGTGCTACTACGTGATCCTAGTGATCCAGATGTTTGCTTTGGGTGGCACGATAGGTATTGAGAGAGCTACATGCTAATGTTTAATCCCGTAACTGTTAGGTTACGAGTGTCTCCTTCATGGCCATAGGTTGAGATATTAGTATCTTGTGATAAAGATGTGTAACCTCTACAGAGTATAAATAAATTATTCGAATAGCCGTATTCACGATTATGAACAATGCTTGGTTATACTTGAACAAGGTATAACGTTGTAAATGCCAAAGGGTGGTTATCATATTGAGCTACTGGGTGCAGGTTGATAGGCTATGTGCCAATGCTTATGATCAAATACATGTTTATGAAATGATTTATTCAATTGTTTTGGAATCTATTATTTTATTACGTCTTTGTTAAATGCTGATTATGCAAAGTAACCATTAGCCAATCTGTTGTACAAAGCTTGCATATAAAGGTTAGAATTGCATCATTCCACTGTATGTGATTTGCTAAATAATCGTCTATACACATTCATGCAAACTTTGTTTGTGGGTTATCTATACCATCCGGCAGGACAAGAAGCTAAAGAATCATCAGTGTTGTTTGAGGAGTTCATTTAAGATGACAAGTAGCTAAACATACTTTCCAGTCAGAAACATGTGGCTCATGATGGGTGTGAATCCATGTGATGAGTATATAGACAGAGTTTGAGAGGTTTGTGGTCTATTTAAGTAAAATATGGATTTTCCAGTGAATTAAACCCCTCGGTGGCGTGTTTTGCAAATTGAGCAAGTTTTGAGGTATTCTGTACCTTTGGTCAGTGGCAAAATGTGCTACAAAGGTTCTAGAAGGATCTAGATAGGTCTAGGAATTTTTAGGATTTTTTCTAGAATTTTTTGAAGCTCAGATGATTCTTTGTCTCAGTCAGACCCGAACGGTCCAGGCTTCGGGCCGAACAGTCCGGCCAGCACTGCCGTCATTCAATTTGAGTTTTTGGAGAAGTGTTACCCGGATGGTCCAGCCAACACTGCCATCTTTCTGTCTAGAGATTCGTGTGAGGAGTGTGTAACGGTCCAGGCACATGGCCGAACGGTCCGGGCTAGGAGGCGGACGGTCCGGCTGGGAGCCGGACGATCCGGCTGATTCATGCTGGGACCCATTTTGGATGAATTTTATCCTTTCTAACTCTGATTATCGATCGATTTGATGTGTTGGGTTCATGGTGGAACCGTGAACATTTTGGTACACGTGTCGGTTGTCTGTGTGGATGCAGGTGCAGGTGGGATAGATAAATCTTCGGCCAGGTGTCCTGCCAGTTCGGGATGGGCCCGGACGCAGAGTCGATGTGGTGGAGAGGATTATCGTCTCAAGCATGAGATGTCCACGAGATATCACGAAGACGGAGGCTTCGAGGCGAAGAAATCACAAGTGGCGGTTGGATTCGCATCGAGATCCATGCAACGGTGTGTGTGTAACCCATGTTAGTGGGCTTTTGAGTTGGCTCGGTGTTTATGTCCATGTTGGGCTGAGGATATAAATACCCTTCAGCTGAGATAGCTAGGGTTTATCCAAGTCATCTGTGTGTGCCTCCACTTGTGGGTGTGTGTGAGAGGGTATGTGTGTTGTACAAGGGGTTTTGTGCTAGGTTTTGTGAAAAACCTAAGCTTTGAGCAGTGAAAAGGTTCATTCATCCTTTTCCTAACCTTTGCATGGTTTGATTCACGTCCGTTTGCTTGTTTCCTTGGTTCTTGCCTCGTTTTGCCTGGTTTTTGCACCATTCGTGGTGCTCTCGCGTGCTCTTGTTTCAGGGGTTTCTTAGACATGAAAAAGGGTCACAAGTGACCTAGGAACCATCCCCTAAAGCCCCATGGACAGCCCCTCTATGCCGCGCCCATGGGGATGATTTTTAGGTTTAGCCTGGTTTTGCACCTAATTGGCTTGGAAGCGATAAAGGTCTGAACTTTGACGTGTTCTTCACTTGATTTTCAAATCGTGATCTGTAGACTCCACCGCCGTGCTACGGTTCAAATTTCGTGGTTGTTCGTTGAAGGGTTTAGAAGTAATCGCGATTCTCGTGCTTGTTTAGGGGTAGGTTTTTGGGCTGAAACTTTCTCCCCGATGCAGGTTCATCCCATTTCCGTAGTTGGCGGTGAATTTTGCATGTGTACATGATAGAGGTGCGTTGGGTGCGAAGAAATAGGGTCAAAATTCAATTTGGCGCCTATTCACCCCCTCTAGTCGCCTGGTTTGGTATTTCAATAGGACATCTATTTGAGTTTATTTTCATTATTTCCGCCATGCTGCAATAAGTACTTTGATGTATTTATTTAGCCTTGCATGACTTTGCTACTTATTTATAAGGAATTTATAATAATTACTGTCACTTTTATGAAATAATGTAATGATATACACAGATGATGTCACTTGTACGCACTAGAATTGATCTTTGGACCGGTGTAGCATGAGGGTCACCAAGTTGGTTAATTTGGGGTCTTGACATGATCTCACAAAGATATCATATAACACTATAATGGGAGAGTACAGAACAAATTAATTCATAATATATACATGGAAAATGTTAGGATGATGATGCTCTCTCTACAAGGTTATGACGATCAAGATACTTAAAGGGGGTGTCTTCGATAGGATGAAGCTAAACGTGAAGCTCCAACGGAATGTTGTCAAGTGATTGTCCCACAGACATATCAGAGAACACTATAAAGGGAGAGTAGAACAAATTAATTCAGAATATATGCATGAAAAATGTTAAGATGATGACATCAAGGTAAACCATTCTCTCTACAAGGTGGTTGTAATGATCAAGATACCAAAAAGGGGTGGCTTCGATAGTATGAAATTGAACATAAAGCTCCAATGGAGTGTCTACCATAGGTTGATCAAGAAGATATTTGATGTACTATTGTTAGGAAAGAAAGTAGTCATTAAGCGTGCAAATGACTTCAATCCCAAGGAAGTAGCAAAAAGAACCCGACGAATTAAAACATTTAAGAGTGGACAAAGAGAACAAGATATGAGGATAGCCAGTAGTAGTGAGTAGTGACAACATAGGTGAAAAGCTTAAGTTAAGCATGACAATGAGGCTTCATTGACTCTTTGCAATCAAGGGATTCCCCTGCCAAGAAATGACGATATGAATGGGAAAGTTCATTCCCCTAGAAGCGGCCGATGTCCATTCCCTACATGGTGATATATGGCCTCATTTGGAATGGCTTAGTTGTAGCCATCGCATGCTTTTGTGTAGTGAAAAGCAGTAAAGCCAAATGATACGTTTAGACTTCGCAAAGATCAACCGATCAGTTGTAGCCATTTCAAAAAAAATCAAATCTTATGTATAAACCCTATATTTGAAGTTATTGAATTTCCCTAATCCTCTCCTTTGCCCATGAAACAAGAGGGATTTGCAAGGGCCTCCCCCTAAGATTAGCGCATATCTTCAATTAGTATGGCATACCAAGATTTGGTTAATAGCTCATACTAATTGATTTATGTGATTAAGTATGAGGGCATTGGGTGGTTCATAAGCTTATACATTGTCACCAATCCCTTAATATATATTTTTTTTATAAAACGCACATCAAGCTACCACATTGTCTAATGTATACTGCATAATGCATAAAAAAAATCTAGTTTTCGTATATGTTTCTTATATATATCTAGTTTTTTTTTGTCTTCTTGTTGATTGACCGTAAACGTTTTAAGTATATGGCAAAATCTTTGTCAAATTTTGCGAAGTGGATTTGGCCAAACTCTACCACGATGACCATTGTTTATATTTGGTTTCTATATTATTATGATAGTTTGAGCACTAGTGACAAAATGATTTTCTAAGTAAAACATTTAATTTGTATCAATAGCTCAAGATATTGTGTTGACACCAAGATTTGGCAAAAACTGATGGGCCGAAAGTTGGCTTGGACCTTGAAGGGAACGGGCCAAAAACAAGATGCTACGATAGCCCAAATCAGCTTACGGGTATACATGGAAGGATATAAATTCGCAAGGAAGATCGGCTAGAGATATGGAAGAGTCCAGATCAACTAAAAGGATATAAATGGAAGGATGAGTCTGGATCGGCCAAAAATCTGATATGTTTGGATAAGTTAGTTAGATATAAAAGATAAAAGTCAAGTTTGTGTCGGATACGAGTCAAGAGTCCTAGTTATAGTTGAGTCTAAAGGTCTGTATAAATAGTTTGCCCTCAAAGACGTGTAAGATCATACACACATCAATCAAATACATCTACTTTTACCTATTCTTTACTTTACATTGCATTAGTAGTAGTTTTCATCGTATTTAGATTTTGTTCGACCTATTGCGTATTGCCTTTTGATCGGCTTTGAGATACAATCCGAGGGTTCTTGCAAGTAAATACTGTCTCTATTAAGTTTGATCTACGGTCTTGTATCGGCTTTCGATCGAAACACTATATTTGTTGATATTGCCGCGCATCGCTGTTTCAATCAAGGGTTAGATGTCACCCCTCTTTCTACCGACCAACACATTCGTTGGCCGTAGATTGTTTACCCCTCATCCTATCGGCTTATAGCTTGCTATTTGTCGATAGTCTGTTTACCATTTCGTTCTATCATCTAAACGATATCATCGACTAGTTGATAGTCTGTTTATCTTCTTTCTGCTGCTCTATTGATTCTATTGCCTTAGCAATAGACCGTCTATCCTTGAAACTGCTGGTTTAGATCTGATCTAAACCGATAGTTTCGTTATTCGTTACACTACTCGAATCTATTTCCAAGCATTGCAGATTCATCATATTACGGATCTAATCGGCTAGGCGAAAGTTGATTAAGTCCTTTTACCAATTGCAGATTAAATCGGCTGCACGCCTTAGACCGCTCCCGGTCCTGATGGAAATCCTATTTTCTAAACCCGCGTGTGCTGACGCAAGAACCTGCTTTTTGCGTCAACATATTGGTATCATGATAAGATGGTAGTAGCAACTAGCAAAATTGTCTCTTGTTGCCCCTCACCCCCAAGATAAGATAAAATCCTTTCCGTCTATGAGTTGGGACGGTGCAGGGTGAGGATGGTACGGCACCCTGCCTTTGGATTATTCTGGCCGTTCCATTTCCAATGGATGGTGAGGATGCAAACCGACACAAAGAACTCTCTCTCTCTCTCTCTAGTTTCGACTTTGGAGGGGTACACTTGACTTGATCCTATTGGATGACAATGCTTTGGTGCATGATGGCGTTAATCTTGCCATCTTCTGACTCCATGATTAGTTATTCTGAACAATGAGTCAAAACTCAAAAAGTGATTATCATCACATCAAACTACAGGGGATGCAAAGTGACAAGCTTGCAAAAAAGATCACATGCTAAAGGATGGTATTGGTGTCTAGTCATGGTTGATCAAGAAAGAAACCTGAAAGACTAGCAGTATGCATGATGCGGTGCCCTGACTCTGTAGAACCAGGAATGATTCCAAGGCCCATTTCCCTTCTAAGCCTTTTGACTTGCACCTTGTGGGGATTGATTATGAAAGATGCTAATGATCAGCTTATTATCCTTAATTATGAGCAATGACTCTTTCCTGGATTGGCTTGTTATCCAGGTCACATCAATCCATGATCCTGTTCTAAAACCTTTTTTTTTTTTTGTCCAAAATAGCAAAATAACAAGTTCTAACTTTTTTTTAAGATAATGGAATATAAATTCTGATCTCTACATCGTGAGGTGAGATGTACACGTCTAAACATAACAAGTTCTAGCTAACTAGACCTGATCTATGAGATATTACAGCTTGAGCACATACAGTAGCTAGAGCAGAATTGAGGTCATGGTTGAGTGCACAGAGAAGGAGAGATCTAGGGCAAAAAATTACAAGAGAATTCTTATTGTCTGAAGATTGGTGTTAGGGTTAATATATGTTAGGCCCATATACAAGGCCTTGACCCAAGAAACTCAAGAATAGTCTGCCGCTACACAACTACACAAGTATTGCAGTTCTCTTCTCGCTGAGGGTTTCAGAGAATTGTACATGGACAGATCAAAATGTTATCTGCCGCCCTCTTCTTCTACCTCTGGGAGTTGTTCTTATTTTTCTTCGATGGTTTTGATCGGCGTCGAGGAATTTGGCTTTTTGCAGTATGGCAATGGAGTTTGATTCTGAGCAAGATGTCCTTAATTTTGTGAAGTACTGATCTTTTACTGCATTTTCGTGGGGACAATCCATTGGGAAAGTAGAAATATCTCCTTCAGTACACAAATCTGCTAGCATATGCAGAACATTCTGTACAAATCCTCTTCTGCCCTACTTGTTCAGATAAAATGGAGTATCAACTAATTAATTGCTTTACACCCCCATCATGTATACAAGCTACAATTCTTGTGTAGTGACAACTAGCAAGTACCACGGCGGCGCCGGCCGGCGACGTTGGTCGATGTATCATCCGCTGCACGCCGCTGGTTCAGGCTGGTCACGTGACGAAGTCGTGCAGCAGCGGCGACGTCGAGCTGAACTGCTGCCGGTCGTCGGGGCCGTCCACGTATTCGAAAGCGCCGGCGCCAGCGTAGACGCCGTCACGCCGCACCGCCGGCGCCAGCCCTGGCTGCTCGGCTGTGACCACGGTGGCGCGTCCCGCGCCGTCGCGGTCATGTAGGCCCAGCGTCAGGGACACGCTTCCTCCGTCGTAGCTGCCGGGCCCGGCCACGCCACTACCGAAGTCCAAGAACCTCATGCCTCCGCCGCCGCCGTGGTGCGCAAGCGCGTTCTGCAGGAGAACGCCGCTGCTCTGCCCGTGGTGGCGCTCGTGCAGGCCGAGGTCCGCCATGGAGTACGCAGCGCCGTCGTCGAGGCCGGACAGGCTGGCGACGGCGGTGTCCGCGGCGGCCATCGCCTCCGACTTGAACGGACCGAGCTGGCTCACGCCGTGCATCGCGGCGGCGATCGACGGGCTCTGCAGGTCTTCCGGCGACCTGGCCGACTCGTCCTTACCCTTCCCGCCGGCGCCGTTCTCGGACGACGAGTTCGACTCCATCTCCGCGCCGAACTCCTCCTTGTACATCTCCTCGACCATCGGCTTCCACAGCCGGACGCGAGCGTTGATGAACCAGTTCGAGACCTGCACAGAATCAAAGCAGTCGCATTTGTTTCATAAAGAATTCAAGACCCATCGATCTCACTAACGAGTACGCATCGATCCTCATATGACGCAATCTTGCCACATTGATCTGACGATCATCTCACCTGGCCCCTAGTCAAGCCTGTCTGCCTCGCCAGCATCAGCTTCTCAGAATCTTTGGGATACCTGAATGAACCATTGCAAGGATCAAGGTCGCAACAACAACAGCAATGGCGATCAGTGATCAGTGGAGGGGAGCAGGTCGTTGTCTTACGGGTGGAGGAAGTGCTCGAAGAGCCAGGCGCGGAGGACGGAGACGGCGGACTCCGGGAGGCCGCGCTGGGGGCGCCACGCCGGCGGCGGCTGGTGGTGCGGCAGCATGCCGAACTGCTGCGCCGCGCGCTGCTGCCGCAGCCGCTGGTCGATGTAGCGGAGGCGGTGGATGCCGGGCGAGGGCCCGTCCTGCTCGCCGAGGCTCCGGCGGCTGGACTGCACCTGCGTGCCGATGGCGTCCCTCAGCGACCGGAAGTGGCGGGAGATGGTCTGCCGGGCCAGCGCCGTGTACGGCCTCGCCGCGCCGCGCCCCGCGGCGGCGTCCAGCGACGACGCCAGCGCCTGCATCTGCTGCTGGTACCGCCTGTACCTCTGATCGACCTGCCACAAAAAGTGTATCGTTTTGTCAGCTCAATGTTGCTGCTTTGATCAAATGATCATACAAATTCTTTCCATTTTTTTGCATATGGAATAGACCATGAATTTCTCGAGTGCATAGAACAGTTCAATTTCCGTATAATTATCATAAAATTTCCAAGTATTAGAGACATGATATTTTGCCGGCCAATTGGCGCCAGGACGCTATGAATTTTCTACCATTGTTGGAGAACACTCATCGTATCACTGATTCAATTGGCAAATACATGCAATTTGCAGTGGTATACAACTAATCACTCAATATTATTTACTATTTTGTAACATTGAATTACTAGTATTTTTTTTGACCACCACTCATTTTTAGTTACAAAAAGTACACGAGTACTCAAAATATATCAATTTTGACCAAACATGTTATCTAAAATACGTAGTTTAATATATTTGAAACGAGCGAAATTCATAAAGAAATTTGTTCGTACCATTATTTACACCTTTGTAAACTTTTTATTTTAGAAAAAATGAAAATGAAGTTCAGTGGCTGGTCGTTGATTTTGACTTGCTATTCAGCATGTACCTCATCGAGCATGGCAAGCAGGGCCGTCACTTTGTTCTGAAGCTCCTGCCTCTCCGACGGCGAGAGCTCGGCCGGAGAAGAGTCGACGGCGGGCTCCTGATCGGCATCCTTGCACTCCCCTGAGCCGTGGCTCTGGTTCTTGTCAGGCTTCCGCTTGGCTATCGCGTCCTGAAAGCTCACCATCTCGTCCAGCAGCTCCCTGGTCGCGTTCAGATACTGCGAGTTCTGCGCCGCGACGCCAGCCTGGCGCTCGCCGCTGCTCGCCGCCGTCAGTTGGTGCGCGCCGAGGAGCAAAGAGGCGTCCGCGCTCGCCGGACGGTACTGGTAGAGGGACGCCGGCACCTGCGTGCCAAGGCTGAGCGACAGCAGCCCATGGTGCGGCATTACCGAAGCGTTCGCCTGAGCCTGACCGCCCATCATCATCAGCTGCCTCTGCAAGCTGATCGCGGCGGCGCTGCTCGTCGTCGGCTCGTCCGTCGCGCTCGCGAACGCGAGCCCGCTCCGGCCGTCGCCTTGCGCTGCTTGATCTTCCGGCGCAATGGCGGTTGCAGGGAGAGGGACAAGACCGACCGTTGTGGATTCAGGATACTGATGGTGAGGTGGCGGGTAGTGGTGGAACGCCGGCATGTCCCCGCCGACGCCGGCGTCTCGTTGATCGCCGGAAGCAGAGAGGAATGCGGCCATGATCTTTAGGAAGAGATAAACATGAGCCTGGCTGACGAATCATCGTAAGGACGGGGAGATGCAGTGCTTGGCTTTGCCATCAGAATATTACTTTCTGATATTGAAAGATTGAGTCTAGAATTGGCTGCAAAAAAGATTTGAGAATTCAGAGCTGTGACCACAGCAGCGTTAGCATCAGGAGATGATTTCAGACTAGAACGCTCGTTTGCTATTGTTCAGGTGTAACGCTCGTGAACATCGTCAGGAGACGAAGAGCAGCTGAGAAATGTTTTAAGGTCCTTCAATAAGAATGCAAATGTTTTGACAGGGTGAATTCAAATCTCATAACTGAATAACATCTAGTAAAAGAAGAGAGTGGGGTACAGAAGAGGTCGAGGTTTCACTGACCTGGAGATAGTATCTACCGCAGATTATAATCTACCGCAGAGTTTCTTTTCCAGGGCCCTCTCCGAGCTTTCATGAAGCTGCACTTCCTTGGATTCCAAGATCCAATGAATGCGCTTTGTCTGCAAAAGTGAACAGATCAAACTGTTCAGTGATTGATGAACTCGGCATTTAATTTGAACAAAAAAAAACCCATACCAAGGACACAGGAATCTGCACCATATCAACTCGTCACCCACAAATCTCAACTCAAATGTTCAGCCGAGATAAACTAAGCCACGGTTAGAATGGCTTAGAGTGGAAAACCAAGCAAGAACTTGCTCAAGAAGAGGCAATATTTCCTGTTGGTGCATTCACCAACCATTGGAAGCTAATTAGAAGCAAAAGAACACAACCAGCAGGAAATAAATACCAAGAAATAATGCAAAAGGGGAAAGGAAAGCTAACCAAGAACAGTTAGACATGCAGAGAAAATTAATGGCAGCAAAGAGCAGAGGCAGGGTAGAGAAGATAGACTATACCTCTCTGCAAATAACTAGGACACAAGCAAGGGCAAGAACAGGCTATATTGATGTAGTATTATGGGAGAGACTACCACCAACACGGACAGAGTCACAGAGGTATATTACAGAAAGAGTTCAAGAAGAGAATTTTTGAACAAAAGAGCAGTATATTATAGCACTCCTTTTTGTTCTTTCTCTGCTTCTTTTTGGTTCCCCCTCTCAAGTATAGTTGCTTTGATGTCTAACTCCGTATAGTTGCTTTGATGTCTAACTCCTTGCTTGGGCTTACCATTCTGCCATCACCCAATAGGATCCGCCTAGCACTATCTTTCTACAAATACTAAACAAAACCCACCAAAATTTTCTTTTGTTTTTAATCGTTTTAATAAATACATACCCTTTTGTATGATGATGTTGCAGTTTTAGATAAACCCAATTTTTTTATGCTCATTTTACACATTTACAGATTTATTACGAAAATATAGTATGATTTAAATTTTCAATTCAATATTTCTTACAATAAAGTTGTATATATTAGAAATAAACATAAATAAATGTGCATATCTGTTATGTTTTTACCCATATATGTTTTTAAGCTAGCCTTCAGAAAGAAATCTAGGCTGAGCTTTTAGAGGGATATTTAAACTGAATTTATCTCATAAATAAACTTTTCACGGAAAAACGCTTCCGCTCCTAGGTCCCTATCATCTGTACAACATGGAAGCATGCTTATCAGCAATTTGCGTACTTTCACCGCATCGTTGTTAATAAAACTAAAATCTCTTTTCCTTGTTGTCAACAAATAATACCACCACCCATATTTTTTATTTGAAAAGTTTGTTTGCGTCATTTTTGTCAATAGAGCATTCAAGTAGATTCTTGCCGCTTGATTTGTTCAGTTGCTGCATGGAGAAGCAAATTTGCTGCTTGGTTTCTTTGTGTGTTTGACTTGAAAGATACCAACTTGGCATTTTAAGAACTTTTCAACGAGCATTTGCTGATCAGTAGGAGTTGGTGATGGAATTTGTTAAGGTGTATTCATCTCCTAACCACCAGTTGGTAGACCTAAAGCTTATCTTTCCCTTCTAACCCCTCAATCTCTCTACTGTTCACCAGTTGCTCATAAGCAAGATGAGTGTTGCTGCCATTTCATTTCTGAAACAAAGCTCAAATCCGCACTGCCATACAGAGAACAAAAGTAGATTCGTGCATTGCCCAAATCAACATTTTTCTAGTTAAAAGCACACCATAATGCCCCTAACACTTTAACCAAAGCAGCCTGGTTTGTTTTGATTTGGTGGTGCCACTGCTTTTGTAATTGGGCATGTGGTAGTGATGTCCAAGGAAAAGTGATCTTATGGTCCCCTCCAAGTCATCAATTTGGCTCTCAAGTCTCAACTCTTTGTTGCCAATGCTATGTACATTGAATCACTGACATGTGGGTCGGATTTAATATAATGTTTTTGATGAAAATGGTTAATAAGGAGTATAAATCTTAAGAAACATACATGTGTCTCTTTTACTCCGATGAAGTAATCTAGTGTAATGTATGTTTCAGGACTGTGACCATTCATAGTTTTGAGTGAACACTTCCTTTTCAGATATTAGAATGTTCGTGATAGTTACTATAGTTTAACTGTAGTGTATGTTACTGCGTACGGTTTCATTGTTCCAAGCTATTAGAAAATACTGATAACTGTTATGATCATGCTTTTATTTTAAAGAAGCATAGGTCATACCACATTGAGTTTCAGCTATTTGTGAATGGGTTTCCTGGGATTCATGTTCACGTCGCTTATCAATTTTTGGATATTTCATTATTATGATGGTGATCGTCTATAGTTTTTAGTGTACTTCAACATGGTAAGTCACGTAGCTTGTGATAATCCAAACTCTCGGTAATTTTGGCTGCTTCTTTGCTGAGGCATTCAGAAATCAGAATTCAGGAACTATGATTTTTTGAGCAGAAAATACAGGAATTATGATGCGATGTGTAAATTTTTGTTCATATTATTTATTCATAATACATTGCTCGCGTTAAGTTAGGTCCCAAGTTTCCTATCAGATTGGGCCACTGGATTACATGTAATTCATATTCATCTGAGTTGTCAAATTGACAGAAGTCTGACAGGTAGCAATGCATTTTGTTCAGATCAGATTGTGCTAATCCAAGCAATTGTTGTTTTAAGTACCAATATTAAGGTTTAAATTTCATGGCAGTATGTGATTGCTTTCATCTTGTCACTATCACTTTATCGCAGATGAGCTCAATTCGGTCATATCTTCATTGGGATCAGGTGATTGGTACTAGCTGTCGTGTCGTCAGATAACTGGCTGATCTTTTTCTAGGATGATGTACTGATGTGGTCCATACATATAGAAGTTTTACAATGATTTAAGAAATACAGTATAGGAACGGAAAATAAAATGAAATGGCCAGCACTCAGCACATTCAGAGACTTTTTAACGTCTTTGACACGTATGGGCCAATGGTAGATGCAAGAATAAATCAGTCTTGCCATAGTGAAGGAAAAGGAGAACAGAATCAAAAGGATATTCCATAGAACAAATCGCGATTTCATGCAAAGACGGCACCAACTAAGTAGTCAATTGTAGCATGTTTATACAATTAACTTAAGTCTAGCATTGCTAGAAACAAGGTGTGGACAAGAGCATAATTTATGTCCAAGTTTCGTAGTAGCAATTTGCATCAGCTAGATTTTTTTAGGGAAGTTGCATCAGCTAGATTAACAATAGGATACATCAACTGATCAAAGTACTTCCTTCTGCGTCCCTTTTGAAAAATTAGGACCGAGAAAGGAAAGGATGGAGTCGCTTATAGTGCCGTTGCACTTTACTGAGAAGAGAGATTATCCTGTATTGTTACTACATTGAGTTCTCAGTGTGCCATTGTACTTGCTTGAACAACATTTTTTTTTCATTTTGACTTCTTATGAGGCAATTTTGCAGATGAAAAGGTATACATGGGTCCTACCATCTTGAATTATCATCTCACTCAAGTGCCACAGAATCTAGATTGGACACTATTTCCTTCAGATGTTAGATCATATGTCATTTGAGAAAGTACAGAATATATGTAGATTACATTGACCGCACCAGAAAGTTCTCCCTTTGCCCCCCAAAGTGGGCATTCCTTCTAAATCTGAAATATGTCATGGAACATTTTTTATCTTCTGTGACTGTGGCATGGGACTGTGATTCTTGCAAGGCAATTCTATTCCATGCTCTCCCTTCTCTTTGCTCTGCAAACTGTACCAGCCTGCAATAGGGACACTGAAAAGTACAAAGTTGCACAGTGACCTAACAAGTGAGAGGAACTGTTCACAACAGTGTGAGCTCTCTTTACTTCTTCCAAACGGTACGCCCCCAACTATTGATCCCTTGAGAAAACCAAATACTAGACCTAGGAATAACAGCCATGCAAAGTACAAAAAGGTGCTTCTTTGCAAGCAAAGAAGATCTGCATCAGTGGCAGGTGGCTTTGGTTCCTGAAACTACAGTACTATCACAGTATCACTGCAAGCCATACAAAGAAAACCTCATGCATGCATGGAGGTTACTAACCACTACTGATACGGTCAGTACTGACCCGATACCTAGTACTCAAGTACAAGGGAGCCCATGAGCGATGCAAATGCAAAGGCTGATACAGAAAAGAGTAGTAGTAGTAGTATATCATTAGTTTCTCCCTGTGATCTCCGTATATATTAGGTTCTCTCTTTACAGTTTAAAATCATATTAAAATTTACGGTTTGAAGTTTGTTATTTTTTAGAAACCATATCTTATAGCACTTTTCAGCTATTTTTGTAACTGTTTTAGTGGTTCTTCTCAAAAATCTCAAAACTATTTTTTAATATATTTTTCTGTCTCTTCAAACCTTTTTTAAGGGCGCTCAACTTTTTAGATTATAATCTACCAGAACATTCTAACTCTATCAAATAGGAAAATGTCCCATTCTGTGTGGCCTGCACTGCAGGGCTACAGGCCATGGCGCCAGATGCATGAACAGAGTGCCTTTCCCCATTGCCAATCTGCTCACTGTGCTCCAATTTCCGAAAACAGTGGTGGCCTTCGTCCTCGACTAGACTGACTAACTAACTGAAAGAACACGTACTACAGTGCCCCGAGAGTCTTTATCGACCCTGGCGTGGCACACTCGCTCGCGAGCTTTCATTTCACCTTTTTTTTTTTTTGCTTTCCCCGGCTCTTTCTCGCCCAGATGCTGGATCCATCTCCTGCACCGATCGAGTGTCGGCACGGCTGAAAGAGATCTAACATCTTGTTCTTGACCACGCATGCATCCACCATCGGTTGAATGGAGATGACTCTACCAGCTGTTTATATGATCCAAATTTTAAGTAGGCCTGGTCCATTGGAGCAGAGAGGCTCCTTGAGCCGCCCCGCAACACGGGAGTGGCTAGGATCTCAGAGTGGAGACAGACTAGTCCGAGATAGTGAAGGTTTCGGATCAATGCCCTAGTTTTTTTTTTCGGTAAGGGTTTTTTTATAAAATCGATGTCTTGTACTCTTGTGTTTTTAATCTACTTTCTATTTTGTCCGTTGTTTTGCTAGCAGGCTATCCGCATATGGTTTGACTATGGTTGTGGGATGCGGTGGAATGGCGTTTAGTAGTTTGTATCTGTAGATGGGTTTGACTCATACGATACAAATACATTCACTCAGTCTAGTTATAGAAACATTAATTTTGGTCATATCCCATGGTCCTAACTTGCACGAGCTTCAATGCATCTCACCCATTTCTTGTTTCATACATCCACTCAACCCACTCTTCTTGTTTCATACATCCACCCAACCCAGTCTTATTGAAGCAATCAGAAACTTCACAACGAGAGTAGCTACCATAACTAGCTCAACATATACAAGGAGCCAAAAGTCATCATGCATGTCTCGTACGGGCCATGTTAAGTAACTAGAAATGATAGTGTGCTTGCGTGAGTGTCCCGGTTGTTTCGGTGGGCGTAAAGTGCGTGGTTGCAAAGTATGCGTAAGAAGAATTCTAATAGTGCCTAAGGAACACATGATTACTAAGCTCAACTACCATGATCTCTTAGTTCTTTTTAAAAGACAACCTTGATGATATACTACACCAGTTCACTTTCGCTAAAATGGTCTGAATACTGAAGTGGTTTCCTAGTGAGATATTTATAGAAACAATGCTATTTGAGCATTTTGTATGATAGGGAAATTATTTCATATGTCACTCCTAAGTTTCAAAATATTGTTTTGTGAGACTATAACATGAAGTTCCGCTCAGGGTGTCAGGCCACAACTCAGAAGGTAGATACAAAATTCAGCTAGACAAATTTGAGGTGTAAACGATAGTGATATATTAATCATTCCACAAAATAGCAATTTTAAAGCTAAGAAAAAGGGAACTTGAAGAATAAAGACAACCTGTCCGATCTCGCTATCGCCATTGGTGACTAACACAGCATCTCGAGGTTCCTCGATACCTATTTCTCACCTAGATTTGCCAATAGATAAGAATTATAAATATAAAAGAGTTTACTTTTATGAAATGTTTTAGCTATGCACCTGAAGACTCATCCTCCTCATCATCGGCCACCCCATCCTTGCGAAGCAAACCAGGTGCTACATACCACCTCCTCAAATTTGAACCCCCCCACACAGAAATTTCAAGAATATACAACTCATTAATCAAACGATGCATTAAGCAGTTAAGGGAATAGACCAAAATTAGATTAATTTGTGGAATTTGTGGCCCAATAGAAGACAATGTAATGAGTATTCACCGACAAACCACCTACACATTACCTATCAGTCTATTAATAAGTACTATTAAAAAGGTTGATTTTTTTTAATGCTCACTGGTCAGGCATTATGAAGCTCACCATATAGGTTGATTTAGAGAAGGTCCTACTAATAATGAACATCGGTTCTTGTTTGTATATCTAGCTAAATTCCAACAGATATGGACATCAACCTAGAGATGCAGTTTTACGCGCCCATGGCGTGTTGGCTGTGTTTCATGGGCTTTTGGGCCATATGAGCAAGTGCCCGAAGTAGCATATAAGAACGGTTAGGACACTACCAGTATTGCAAGACACGCTACAACGTTTAAGGACAATACACAAGACTGTTAAGGTTGACAGGAAAACCATATGGAAAGGAAAGAAAATTGAAGAGCTGAGAGCATGTTTAAAGCAAATGATAAAATCCTGTGGGAGTTGGCCGATGATTGCAGGAAACGGTAGAAGGTTTTTTTGTTGACCAATATAATCTGCAATACATAGGCAGACCTTACAATTTATAGCGGTCAAAGGGAAAACATGGAGCTGCCTCAACGAAAACCTTTTAAAAAAGCTATTCAGTGACTATAATATGCAATGTTTAAGGATCGATGCATTACGGTCTATATAACGCTTGAAGGAAAAACAGAAATGTTAACCTAACAACTTTGATGGTTTCATTTTGGAAATTAGAACCATCCCATTATGACATCTCTGCTTATGTTTATTGTAGGTTCTGACTTTCGAAGGATAAATAGCATATCGAAAAAAAAGGCAAACAGTATAATAAAATGATAACATAGTAAAACTAAATAGGTTTTCACTGCACATCGGCCACAATTCAGCAAATCCATATCCACTTAGGCCACCAAAAATAGCTCCATCGTAGCTGTGTTATGACCGGTCAGAATGACAATGTCAGGGAAGAAGGAAAATTGGTAGGATCATATTGGCCTATGCACACAAACACATATCTGTCTCATTCCACAAAGCCCTAAAAAAAGAGGCTCTATTGAAAAATAGACGGATAGTGTGCACAAAAATATGAAAGATTTGGGTGAATAATCTGAATATAGGTACTTTCTCCCCCAAACTCAAATCCCATGTGCATTGATATAATCTCATATATCAAAAATTTTCCTATAAAATTCATTTATGCAAACCATGTTTCAGATTTATGCCACTCAAGGAAAAAAGGCAGACCATCCATAATAGTTGAGCCATGCTACTAATTTATTTGTTTTTCGAGCTATAGGCTTATGTTGGTTAGGAACAATTAACACCTCAGCTATGGACTAACAAAAGAGTAAGTTTTCTGAATGCAATATTTTCAGACAGTGTGTCACACGGTATTAGGCAGAGCCTTTAACATTTAAACAGGTAACCAAGGAACAAAAATATCTCAAAATCAACGGCGAGGCATGTGATCAGAAATGGCATGATTGAAAGCAATAATGAGAAAAGATTAGATTATATGATTTTATATTCCTAGAGAGAACCTGATTGTAGCATTAGTACGACGGCAAGGGACCTCAAACCAGCTTGGATTGCTGAATGTTGCACATACTCATATCCCAAAATTAAGATCTGTATTTTGCTTCTAAGCGACACTGAGACGTAAAACCAAGTAATGCTTAAAAAGAATACTTATTATATGGAAGATAGTATAGATTTAGGAAATCACATAATTTAACTATTCTGATAATTTTGCAAGGAAGGATGGGGGAGGCGGCGACACGGTGAGCGGGGAAGAAAGGAAGAGGAGGAGCGGCTAGGGCTGAGGCCTCCTGCCGTGGATCCGCGGCACGCGACAGGGGAGTGAGAGGAAGGGAGCGGGCTAGGGTTGGGGTGGAGAGAAACGGGCTGGAGGATGGCGGGGGACCGGCTGGGGCGATGGGGAACGCGAGTTCGAGGGTCAGCACCAACAGGGGAGGAGAGGCAGCGCCGAGCAGGGAGGGAGGGGCAGCGCTGGCAAGGAAGGATAGGGGAGGCGGCGACACGGTGAGCAGGGAAGAAAGGAAGAGGAGGAGCGGCTACGGCTGCGGCACGCGAGAGGGGAGTGAGAGGGAGGCGGCGGGCAAGGGCTGGGGCAGAGAGAAACGGGCAGGAGGACAGCGGGTTGAGGAGCAAGAAGAGCAGGGGTCAAAACGAAAAATAGGACATTATCTAGACGTAGCGAAACCCGCTTGATCAGCCGATCGGATGGTCCTGATGGTGAAAGGATGCTGATAGAAAAACAGAAAGATGAAGGGTTTTTTTTTGCATTGCAATCTGTTATTGCATGCTAGATAGACGGATCAAGCCGGAGGAGTAGATCCGACGGCCAATTTTTTTTTTTGCTGATGTGGACACCCTGAGAAGCCATCTTTGATAAGGGCTTTATAAAGAGTATAATAATGCATGGGCCATGTTAAGTAATGCATGTAATCAAACAGCCATATATGTATCGGCGTCAAAATTCAGAATCGACGGTCGATCCTGAAGTAGGGTGTCCCATGCATGTGTGGATCAGTGAAAGGGCGCGTGCTTTGGCTTGCACGTCGTTGCAGCCTTGCAGGGTACGTGGGGACGTGGGGACGTCGGATGATCCACTTCTTGCCTCGATCCTCGTGTTCTTGAGAGATGGTGATTCGAACAGTTGGATAGTAGTACACTGAACATATGCTTTGAGATGTTAGTGTAGAATTCGTATGAGTGGCTCACCGATCCGGAGGTAGTTCGGTCCATTACAGGAAAAAACTCTTTTTCTCGACGACCAATTTACAACAATATGGACCGTAAAACATTCGACCGCCGACACTGTTGGTCTCTGTCAACGGCCCAATTAAAAAAGGTTGTCGACACTGCTAGTCTATATATGTTGATGACCCATTTGTTGGTTGTCCATCGTGCTAGGCCGTGTAAATGGCCTTCTTTCGGACCGTCGACCATGATGCCAACCCTGTCGCGCTAGGTGTGGAATTTGAAATTTGTGGTTCGGAAGAGAGTGCCCTATCGACATCATGACTAGAGGCCGTCGAGAGCCGTCATGTTGAATATTAAGAAGAACATACAGTTTTGTGAAATAGCGAGTTGTATTTTTTTTTTCTCAGTTTTGCAATCATTAATATTTACCTCACACTCAAAGAAAGTTGATATGAGACGACCGTTAGCTCGGCTAGCTAGCTCCGCTTATGAGCGAGCGCAGCCCATCTAGTTTGATAATTGGATCGGCCTAGTTGTCTCACCGAAGGAAATAAGTGTTGGTTAATTGAATTGGGGGAGGGTATCTCAGAGACATCCCACCTACTCATGCTTGAAATGCGAGAGCTTATACTACACCAAAACATGTTATATTTACCTGCATATTTGTACTGGTTTAATTATAAGAGACACCGATAAGGTGATTACTGTCGGTTCTTTAATAAACACATGACAAAAGCTTCTATATGCTGGTTCTAATTACTAACAGTCACATATATGTAGATTATATGTTTCGGGTTACGACCCGACACATATAATTTGTATATTTGTGTCAAATAGTAATTAGAACGAGCACATATAAGCTTTTGTCCTATGTCCACCGAAGAACCGACACACATAATGTTTCGTTTCCAAATGCATAGTTATATGTGCCGGTTGGTAATTAGAATCGGCACACATATGTTTCGTCTCCCGCAGCGTCTCATGGGAACAATTTCCCCCATACTCGATCTATATCTTTGTCTCCGCCGATCACATCGCCCCCAAGCCTCTCTAGCTTCGATCCTGTCGATCCCCGTTCGATAGCTAGCTAGCTCCGATTTGGTGCCACGGTCTAGTCTCCCGCATCGTCATGGTTGCCATGGCCACTTTATCCACCCGTCTCGCCACCACTGTCTTCACCCGTCTCCGGAGCCATCCGACAAGAAGGAGGAACCGGCTGGCAAGGAGCCTAGTAAGGAGAATGAGCCGGCCGGCAAGGAGGAGCCGGTCGATGAGGAGCCCGACTATTGTAGGGATGGCACCCCAGCCCCTACGTCAGAAGGACTGGCGAGCTCAAACCTCTAAGCGGGAGCCACCCAGGTCCCGGTCCTTCTAGGGCCAAGCCTGGGGCAAATCCCCGCATGGGAACTACTCAGGTCCCGTGCCGCTCGAGGCCAAGTTTGAGGCAAACTCCCCGTGCGGGGGCCACCTAGGTCCCACGTCACCCGGGGCCAAGCCTGGGGCAAATCCCCGCATGGGAACTACTCAGGTCCCGTGCCGCTCGAGGCCAAGTTTGAGGCAAACTCCCCGTGCGGGGGCCACCTAGGTCCCACGTCACCCGGGGCCAACCACGGGGCAAATCCCCGCGCGGAAGCCACCCGAGTCCTGTGCCGCCCGGGGCCAAGCCCGGAGAAAATCCCCGCACAGGAATCCCTCGGGTCCCATGTCGTCCGAGGCCAAGCCCGGGGCAAACCTACGCGCAGTCCAAGGCAAGCCACAGCGCGGGAGCCTCCCAGGTCCTATATGGCATGAGGCCATTTGCGAGTGAGGCTTCACTAGTTGTGCAGGCGTCGCTTCCCTCCTGCGGGAAGCACACAAACTGGTTGTGCAGGCGTCCAGGGATAAAATAGTGCCTGCTAAAGCTGGTGCACCCCCAATAGAGAGCAAAAGGATAGAAGGGACGCTCCCGGTCCCTACCAAGAAGCCAAAGCGAGGGTGCAAAGGGAACTACTAGCGACAAAGATGGGCAGGCCCTTGCTTTTGTTGCCTGACTAGGGTCCTGTAGGGAATTCTACTTGTAAAGACCCCCTTACCCCTATAGCTCCTATAGACCCTGAGGGGCAAGAGGGGGAATGGGCTGATCCTATATAAGGGACCCTGTGTGTGCACTATAACTCAAGCCCAACAGTAATAAAAATTTTTTCCACTCGATCTCTCTAGCTTGTGCTTCCCCCATTGCGATCACCCCTTCGGGGCGGCTCTCTCCTGCCCTAGGGGGCGTCCCCGAAATTTGCTATTTAGGACGTCCTAAACGACCCCAACAGTGACAAGGAAGAGGAGTCGGTGGCCAAGCGGTGGTGCTAGTGGGCCCATCACCGCCTCTGTCAAAACCTTCAGTTGCAGACCCACCGCCGCCAACGACGAGGAGCCTATCACCAATGAGCCAGAGGAGGAGGGCACCAATGAGGAGCTTGCCGCTGGGTCAGAGGAGCGTGGATGGTTTCAAGGGTTTGACAACAGCGACGCCTCCTTCAACGCCCCGGACAATCCTTCCTCGAACTCCTCTAATTCTGGCGACTCCTCTGATGCTAGCTAGGAGGATGAGGTGGAGTACAACGACGGCGAGGTTTGGATGTAGCTAGGATAGCATAGGTAGTAGCTAGCCTAACTAGTGCAACCGTGATGCTAGCTAGGCTAGCAAATTTAAAAAATAAAATATATTTGTGCTAGTTCTAGGCATAAATCGGTATAGAGAATGATCATATTTGTCGGTTTTATATCGGCACAGATGACTGGGCACATCAGTGCCTATTATTTTGTGCCGGTTTATAAACCGACACTAATGACCGGTTTAGAACTGGCACAATTTAACACTTTTGTAGTAGTGTTAGGTCATATAACTAAAAAACAAAGTTGATGTATTGGAGGAAACCAAGCTGGCATGTATAAACCGGCACTACAGATTAGCTTTTTTATAGCAGTGTTATGTCATATAGCTAAAAACAAAGTTGATGTAGTAAAGGAACCAAGCCGGCATGTCAAATCTATCTATGGATCATTGGAGTAGGGTATCCTTCTGCAATAGTGGTATTAAGAATCCCTGCCCATGTCATCTACATTGCTTTCACGGAAGTTTTTTTTACTCAACCTTCTGTTTTATTTTGTGAATTTTATATAAATAATGAGGAACAATAGGAATCTATAGAAATGTAAAATGATTTAAGAAGATGTCGATACTTTAAGTTTATGTATTTCAATACTTATTTAAAGTAGAAAAAAGTGCAGTTTTGGTACATGCATGGACTACCTCATTCAAGCCACACTAGCCCTGATGGTACAAAATCGGGTAAAACTGGTCCTTAAACTTTGCAAACCGTGCCGACTTGGTCCCTTAACCGATCAAATAGTGGTTTGATATGGCAGTCCGTGTGGCCTTTTTTGTGACCTGGCATTCCACATGGCAGTTTTGAGTGACATGGCAGTCCACTGGACTCTTTTTTGTTTTTTCCTTCTTGTTTTTCATTTTCATTTTCCTTTTTTTCCTCTCCTTTACTCTCTTCCCTTTTCTTTTCTTTTCTATGACAACGACAAGGCCGTCGACGGATGGCTTGGGGGCGGTGAGCTCGCTGGGCACCAGTCTTACGGCCAGTTGCGCCATCAAGGAAGGAACCCTGGGGACCAGAGCTGCACACAAAGACTCGGGAGAGGGTGGCACTCGGGACAACATGCGACAGCGAGGCAGGGTGACCGTGTCGAGGTGGTCCGGTGGCGTGACGGGAGAGGGGCCGCGCTCGAAAGGATCTCGGGGCCGGGCACGGGCAGTTTAGGAGAAGGAGAGCTTTGTTAGAGCACAATGTCTTCGATGGTGGTGGCGGTGGGGCACGAGGCAGTGAGATGCAGCGACGACACGGTGGTGGGAGGCACCACGAGATGGTGCCGGTGAGCCTCCTCTCTACCACCACCTCCCCTGCTACCTACCTCGACATCACGTGGCGTCAGCATCTTCGGCCGTGAAGGAAGAGGGTAGAGAGGGGATGCCTAGACAGAGCTTCTCCTCCCTTGCGATGCCCCTACCTCTCCTACCACCCGCCGCCTTCCTTGACGCTAGCACCCCTTCTCCTCCCTTGCCGGTACCCCCACACCTCTCCCGCCGACCGACCTCCTCCCCCAACATGCTACCTCATTCGCGCCCCATGCCCGTCAGTGGGAGGGAGAGGAAGATTGAGAAAAGGAGAGAGTCAGAGAGAGTAGATGCCACATCGGGGCAAATTTCTCATCCATGTCATCAAAAACCACCTACATGTCACTTAAAACTACCCATTGACCGATTAAAAGACCAAATCAGCGTGATTTGGATAAATCAGGAACTGGTCTCACCTGGTTTTACATCTCAAAGACTAAATTGTCTCAAAGGCAATAGTTCAACGACCAAATTGGCACCTTTTCCTTTAAAGTATGTTATTGTTTTACCTAATAACATTTTGGTGACAAAACTACATAATCATACTTAAAGTGCAATCATGGCGCAATCAAAATAAAAACATCATGAAATATACCAAGTTCAATTTTCCCGCAATGTTCTTGTTTTTATCATTTTACCATATATATAATGAGGTCAAATTTATAATTTCATAGGTAGCTAATGTCAGTTTATGGGTATATAGACGTTTTTTTTCAGAATTTTCCAATGCAACTAGTTCAAGGGATCACCCAAAATTTTCTATTTAAGAAAGTTTGGATGCATGGTGTATGTACCGATACCACGACCACCATAGCGAACAGCTATGGGCCCTCTTTGGAGACCGGGGATATACGTTGGTTATGAGACTGTGTCCATAATCAAGTATTTAGAACTCTCGACTGGTAATTTGCATACCGCCCGTTTCGCTAATTGCATCTTTGACGAGGATAATTTTTCGTCATTAGGGGAAGATAAAGAACCCTTAACAGAAAAATGCCAGGAAATCATCTGGCAAGCCACAAGCATTCCCGCGCATGATCTTCGTACTAGAGAAGCAAATGAAGAGGTCCAGAAAATTCTCGATTTACAAAAATTAGCAAATAAACTGCCCGATCACTTTTGTGATTTAAAGGGTGTAATTAAGTCGCATGTGCCTATGCGCAATGCACCAGAGAGGGTAGAAGTGCCAAAGAAAATTACGAGCACCACTCAACCTGTTCAGAGGCCTCAAAGATAAAGACAGGAGATCTGGTTTCTCAGCCCCCTAGTATCTAGAGACGGCTGGGTAAAAAGGGAAATGAGAGCTTATCACAACCAGTCACGAAAGTGCCTCGAAAGAAAAAAAAAAGAGGTGCCAGTTGAGACCTAGCAACTCTAGTGAGAAGTAGCCTGCTAGTGAGGTACTCCCAGATTTGAATATACCAGTAATGATAGAAGAAGAAGAAGCCGATAGAAATGTGAGTGTGCATATCGGCAACAATAAGCTAAACGACTTTGCTCCCGTGATGGGAAATGGCGGTGAAGAGCAAATAGAAATGTACGAAGCACCCATGATGAAATGGCTACAAATTTTATAGAATCAGGAAAAAAATAATGAATAGAGCAACAACCAATGTCGACATATACTTTGCTAAAATGATTGCTGAGCGAATATATCCTGATCTAGAGCCGTCATCTCTTTCTGAGTGTAAGCACCGACCAGAGTGGGCGGAATGGAATAAGGCAATCACTGCAGAACTAATCTCACTGAACAAAAGAAAAGTATTTGGCCTTGTGTGCTTCACACCCTCCCATGTACGTCCTGTGGGCTATTAATAGGTCTTTGGTTGGAAGAGAAATGAAAATAATAAAGTGGTACGGTACAAAGCAAGGCTGATAGCTCAAGGTTTCACTCAGCGCCCAGGCGTTGATTATGAAGAAACATATTCCCCGGTCATGGGTGGTATAACTGAAAGTGCATCTAGGCATATAAGTGATTTTGGTGATTAATGACAAACACATAATGACAATTATTAGTAAATGTGTAAATACTTGGCTAAGTAATTATCTAGTGACAAACCTCTAACATGATTGTGTTGCTATGAGACTAACATGTTTATTACCAAGTTGAATATTAGTCTCATCTATTTAGAGGACATCATATATGCCAAGTGGACAATCTATCCATCCTAGCAAGGTAAGTCTCACACATACAAATAGGATGGGTAAAGCAAAGATAAGGTATGCAATCTCGGTAACCTTCTCTATATATATTTATTATTGCATTCCTCTTGTGCAAGTGCATAGTTAGTTTCAAGTAACATATTGATTATATATATGCACATTGGTTGATTTCATATCTATTTGTGCATATATATCCACTTGAGTTCAATATGTGTCTTGCTTCTATTATACATGTCTTAACTAAAGTTAAACTTCACATTGCTATAACTTGACTTGGTGCATGTATGCTTTGTTTGTATATCTTCTTATGCACATCACTTAGTGGAGTTTAATCTAGATTGTTTCATAACTTCACTCTAGTTTGAATATTATTTGCACATGTATAATTCTTGTATATTCTATCATGTGCTCCATTTTAGTTAAGGTTGTGGTACTTGCCATGGTTTAGTTGATTTATCATATTGGCAATTATCTTCCTAGTGTATCTAGCTCTATTACATATTTATCGTGATGCACTTAGTAGAGATCTTTTCCATGTCAAGTGTTTCCATTTTAATATTGTGCTTATTTATATGAAACACTTGTTGCACTTAATTGCTCACAAACATCAATCTATTTATATCTATTGAGCTTTTGGACTAATATCATTCATGAGTGGTTTGGAAGGAATTAGGTCCCATGAGTATGTGTGATGACCAAGATATGTTAAAGGATGACGGTTAAGCCGAGGTCAACAAGACGACGGTGTCACCAAGAGTTGAGGACTAAGTCAAGATCGACTTGGTGTGGAGATCGTCGTTGAGGATGATCAAGTCAAGGTCGATGGGACGAGAGTCTCATGAGGTGAATCGAGTCAAGTTGGATAAGACGAAGGCTTCATCAATCTTTTGGTGAAGGTCATCATGCATAATGAAGAAAAAGACAGCAAGTGACTATCCTAGACTTGTATTATCTTTGATTTAATTTGAGTCTAAGGATTGCCGTACTATTAAGAGGGATGCGATAGAGAATGACTTCTAGATATGTCAAGTGCTCAAGTGATCTATCTTTATGAAACCTAGAGAGAGTGTTGTGTCGGTGTCAGAAAGTGAGAGTTATAGGTCTCCCTTGCCTTCCCTATGAATTTTGCATTTATCCTTTAGGATTTGAGAAGTGAGACCTTGTTGGTTGTGTATCTCTCGTTCTTAGCTTTTCGTAGAGTCCAAGATCACCCAAAACGGAGTCCGGAGTCAAAAGTTGTACCCGTTTTCATCGGGGTGTGCAGTGCCTGTTTTTAGGCTTCGGACTATCCGAGGTTCACTCGGAGTATCCGAAGTCATTCGGAATATCCGAGCTGACCCTCTTTGTTCGTCGGGCTGTAATTACTCGGACTATCCGAACATCACTCGGACTATCCAAACTTATACAGAACTATCCGCAACGGTCAGAATCCGTGGAAGCCTCTATTTAAACCCCTCTCTCTCCCCACTTGAAAAGAGCTGTTGTACCACCATTTCCTTGATCTATCCAGGTGTTTTGAGCCCCTTAGAACCCCTCTACTCTTAGATCTTTGTGATCACCTTTTGGAGTAGGGTTTGGAAGAGTTGGAAGGAGGGATTGAGGGAGAATTGGGACAAAGGTTGAGAGGTGATTCCTTTGTGGAATTAGTGTGTTCTGGAGCCCTAGTGACCCCTCCACTCTTCGATCTAGGTGATCCCCTTGGGAAGAAGGGTTGGGAAGAGTTGGGAGGAGGTGTGAGTGTGGATTAAGCAAGAATTGATCTTTGAGCACTTATAGTCATCTCTAAGTTCATTCTTCGTGGGCATTTGTTAGTCTTGGAGGTTGAGGACTCCTAGACGGCTAGGAGTTGGTCACGAGCCACCGAGTTTTGTGTGGTGCGCCGTGACAAATTTGTGAAGGCACGATTTCGCCTCCGCAAGGGAAGAAATCAAAGGAGTGAAGCCGGCGAGTGCATTGTGCAACACCGGTGAGGGAAGGGTTGAAAAAGACCCCGGCTCAAGTGTGACCGAGCCGCCTCAACGGAGACGTAGGATCCCCTCAAGGATCCGAACTTCGGGAACAAACATCTTCGCGTCTCCATCTTCATTTCGGTTTTATCCCTTTCACTCTCAAGTTTGATTTACTTGCTTACTTTATAATTGAATTGATTATCTTGTCTTGTGTGATACTACTACACCTATATTTGCTTGTAAACTATCTTTGGTGCAGGTGGTATCCTTGAATCTGTGAGATTTGAATTGAATTCAAAGTCACTCTGTATCATTCGGACTATCCGAATAGACTTCGGACTATCCGAAGTACTCGGACAGTCCGAACATATTGTTTACGCTGTGTTTAATTTAGTGTTTAAATTTTATAATCGCCTATTCACCCCCTCTAGGCGACATCCCGGTCCTTTCAATAACATTTAGATATTTTATCTTAATGATAGTGAATTTGAAGTTAAGAATAAAACTGATGGTTGTGGTCACAACTTACCTTTACGATAACCTAGACTCTGAATTGTAAATAAAAGTACCTGACGACATGCCAACCCCGAATAAAGAGAAGAATGAATTATATTGTGTAAAATTGTAGAAATCCTTATATTGATTAAAGCAGTCAGGAAGAATGTGGTATAATCACTTAAGTAAGTACTTGAACAAGAAAGACTATATGAATAATAAAGATTGTCCATGTGTTTTTATACAACGATCCCAAGATGGATTTTATATAATCTCTGTGTACGTGGATGATTTGAATATCATCGGAACTGATAATAAAATACAAGAAGCAAGCAAATATTTGAAATCTGAATTTGAAATGAAAGATTTGGGTAAAAACAAATTTTGCTTGGGCCTTCAGCTTGAGCATATACCAGATAAAATACTCGTACACTAGGCTGCCTACACTCAAAAGATGTTGACAAGGTTTAGCTTTGAGAAGGTATACGCATCAAGAACCTCGATGGTTGGACGGTCACTACAAGCAGACCTAGACCCATATATGTGACATCCTAATAACATTATTATGTCACTTGTTATTAAAAATAATAATAAAGAAAATTAAAAGATAAAAACATAAAATAATAATACAAAAGGCTCTATTTAGGCTTTAGTAATCTTCTTGGGCCCAATTTTGGTCCAATCCCTTCTCCTAACCAATCCGTAGCCCACTAGGACTCCTAAACCATGACCTACCCCCTATAAATACCCACCTAAACCCCCTCCCTCAGCCCCTAAGGTTGGAGCCTCAGAATTGGAGCCCTAGCCACCAAAACCCTAATTCTTATCTAAACAGGATTCTATCCATATTAGGCCCCCTTAACCATGACCTACCCCCTATAAACACCCCCTAAACCCCCTCCCTCAGCCCCTAAGGTTGGAGCATCGGAATTGGAGCCCTAGCCATCAAAATCCTAATGACCCGAAGCTATTTCGAGGTATCCCTCTTATTCCCGTACTCAAACCCTAGATCTAATACCATCCAATTGTAGATCTCGTCGAGATGATCAATTTGGATATATGGAAGTCCTATTCTTGTGAAGAAACCGAGGAGATACAAAGCGCCGAAAGTTTCACTGTCGCCGCCAACGTCGGCAAGCCGCTGCCGCCGCCTCGCTTTCCGTGAGCCTGCGCCGCTGCCACCCTCCCCTCCCACGCCGCCGCCAAGCGCTTGCCAGACTCCTCTCGCGGGCCCACGCCACTCAGCTCGCGCCGCCACCTTGTGTCGCCGCCCACTCGCCAGCCAGTACCAGCGCGCCGCCGCCCATTAGCGCCGCCGCCTTCTCGCCGCCGCCACCAACCAACCGCCGCCACTGTCGCGCCCGCTATGCGTCCCCTCGCCCGCCGACACGCCCGACAAGACCGCCGCGCCAATCCCACGCTGCCACCTGTCTCGGCCCAGGGTTAAAAACGGTTTTTCCTCGGTTAACCCGGTTTATTTATTTTTTTTATGGTGATACTATAGGAAAGGATCGAGTTATGGCATTCACAAACTAACTTTATCAACATTATTTATTTATTTCACATTAAAAGCTTACATTACACACCTATGCACACGCGTACAAACTCAAGCACTATTTTACAATTTCTTAAAAGTACATTACATTACCAGACTTCCGCTGTTTATTTAATTTTTACACCATGACCTGACAACTTCAACTACCTTCTTTTACATCATCAGATCCACATTCACTTCTGCATTACCTCCACCATCCCCGTTGTTACTTCCCTGGTCATCATCATCGTCACTTCCTGAGGAATTATCTGAAGTTTCCTCTAATTCACCAAGGTCATTCTCGGCTGGAAATGGAGGTGGTGGTGGTATTTCAGCTGGAGGATGTTCTAATTCATGTATATGTTGTAGCATTGCAACCTGTTGTTGTTCTAGCAGCTGATTGACTTGTTGTGTATGGTATAGGTCCATTGTCAGCTGGAAAGAATTAAGGCTCTTACAGGAACGTAAATGCAATAATATACAGTAGATTTAAGAGACTTAAGATTTGAAAGAACTTTAATAACCTGGTTGAAACATTTCCATTTTTCCATAACACTATCTCCATTCTCCACTTTCTACCTGCCTCAAGCAGCGTCATACACCGTAAACTTTTGAAAGCATGAGTTTATTGAATAAGAGAGGCATCACCTAGTTTGACACAACTTCATATACACGAAGTAGGGTCCATCGATGATTTTGTTATCAGCCCTGCAGGACCTACCCAGCTTTACCCACATAATGATCAGTTACATGGATGGGTGATATCTGTGTCATTCTTACTCATTATACCTAAGTTTTTATATGAGCATAACCTAGTTGTATACTCCCGACAACTAGTACTATTGTAGGTCTTGCATGGGATGTCCCCACTTGAGCCTTACCGGGCTTGGATCCTCGAAGGATGTTCCCTGCTCCAAGTGTTACCGGCTGGATCTGTCATACTCACTACACCTGGCGACTCATATAAAATTCTTTTCTCGTAACATCCTTATGTCCAGATAAGCATCCCATACTACTTATCCACATAGCAAATGATTGACTTATCCTACTCAATTAAATATTCCAAAATCCTATTCTAGGCTTCAAAGGATAGGGCAAATCAATGATAGGTAGGTTTTCTGGTTCTTGTATCTTGGCATAACCATTTTATAACACATGAAATAATAATTTGGCAATAGATAATAGCTAAAAAGTAACACATACATAAGTAAATGAATGGGAATTCAATGTGTATCAAAGGAATAGAAACCTGTCTTGATTATCGCTGTAAATATTTCCTTCCTCGCAATCCTCCTCTGCAGGTGGTTCAACCCAGTATACAGCTCCTTGCTCTTCTTCTATTTATTAGGTAAGGAAGGCAATAGTTAAATTATATTTGAGAAGAATTTTTAAAACATAATGCAGAAAATTTTCTTTTAGAGCAACCCCAGATTTAGGGTTATTGTTTTGTGTAGAGTTTGGAGTTTGGGTAGGAGTCTAGGTTTTAAAATATTTTGGTTATTGATTTAAGGGTTTTGGCTCCTTTTCTTTTTAAGAAAATTTCTAGAGAGAGAATAATACTAATTTTGGACCTTTTGCAAATCTCTTAGCATTGTCCTACAAAATAGGAATTTCATTTTTAAATAAAAGTAAGTATCTGTTTTTAGCATTATAAATGATTTTCTAAACCTTTTATTTAGAAAGGTTGGTTTGGGAAAGATTTCTATAGGTGGAAAACTAACATGTAGTATATTCTTTATTGAAAAATTTAAGTTTAAAAGTTTATAGAATTTTTTATATTCCTGTATTCTAAGAAAAATATTAGTTTAATTTTACAATAAACCTTTATGTTTTTAAGAATTTTTAAAATTTTAAAAGAGTGGGTTTTAACTTTAAATTCAAGTTTGGAAAAGATTTAAAAATATGGAAAAATCATTTTTGGATGTAAAACATCTTTTGGAGAAACTTTTATATAGGAACTTAGACTCAATTTGGCCTCTAAGGGCTTCAATTTGGAGGAATTCGAAATCTGGGCTGATGAATAGGGACAAATTAGGGTTCTTGGGTTCGACGAATTGGGGATTTTTGATCTGTGGGGTTTGGTTCCGATTAACCTTAGGGCTTTTGGTCTCTAGTGCATAAGCAGTAGTTTGCCTCTAGATTTGGGGCTCGGAATGGCCGGAGTTGGCCGGACGACGAGGTCCAGCGGTGGCTTAGACCAGGGGATTTGGGGATTCCTTTGAGGAGTGTTTAACTGATCAAATTCTAGAGTGCATATGCTATTAGGAACTAGGTGGAGTGTTTTGGGATGGAAATTGTGCTATGAAAGGTTTTGGGATAGCTCGGCGATGGAGGCAGTGGGTTTCGGGCGCCGGGGAGGATGGAATCGGTGTTACAGTGAGTTTGAGTAAGAATTGAAGGTGGTTTAAGCTTTAGGGGGCTCCTAGGAGGGTTTTTGTTTTTGAGGGCATAGGTAGAAGATCATCGGAGCGCTCTAGCAGCGAGCTCCGGCGAGAATGGCGGCGGCGGGGTGGAGCAGAGGGAATGCGGCTCACCTTTTGCTTGCTGCTCATGCTGCTTAGCTTTGTGGTGCTACTGGAAGCTAAATGAACGTTTATATATAGAAGGAGTCACTTTGTCGTGATTCATCCCGAGAGGATGAGCTCGCCGGAGATTTTTCACCGTGGCGGAGCTTATCCCGCCAAATTGGCGCGCGATAAGTGATGAAGAGGGTCGGCTCGGTACTGGCCAGGTTAGACGTCCAAGCAGGCACTGATAAGGCCGAGCAAGGGTCAGCGACAGGGGCACGTCGGCGGTACTCGATACCGGGACCGCGGCGGCGGCGGATTGGCCAGCAAGGAGATTCCCGACCATGCCATGAGGGGTAATCATGATGAACGAGTTCCGAGAGAGATTCCGAACGAATCAGGGTGAAGAGAAATGATTTAAAACGACGAGGTTTGTCGTTCTGGCGAGGCTTCACGGCGAATATGGCGGCGCCAGAGAACAGAGCGCGGCGGGGAAGAAGAATACGGCGAACAAATCGCGTCCGTCGATTGAGAAACGTGGCGCACACTACAACACACCTAGGATTCTGTGACATTAGGTTTTTGTCACTGATCAGTGAAAATATGTCATAAACTGCAATCTGTGACGTTTGCGTGACGAATTTTGGTTCGTCACCTATCTGACGTGGCTAACCACCTTTTATGACGATTTGGGGGTTTTTCGTCATAAATTCTATGACGATATTAGTTCGTCATTGATTTTGTGACGTTTCAAAATTTTCATTAACCTAAGAAAAAACGTCACTAAATATCAAACTAAATCTCTTGCCATATGAATTGAATTCGTCATAAAAATATGGACCCGATGACATGGATCGATGTGGCAAACGGTTATGACATTTTACAAGTCGACATGGCACAAATTTATGACGAATTTTCTTTGTCAAATCTTGTCATATTTCATGAATTGACGAATTGGCACAAATTTATGACATGGCCCAATTATTCTAGAATTGCCACCCACAACCAAGCAACATTTCAATACTTCAAAGACATATCCATAATTCAAAGATGTCCGCATTTCAACAGATATCCAAAATTCAAAGATGTTCACATGACCATAGCTCACGAAGTTCAAATATCCACTTTACAAAATAATAGCAGCCACAAGTTCATTTCATAGGCCACATTACATCAACCAAACAACATAGATAAACAAAGTTGGAGCTACGGTACCAGCGATTGTAAACAACCAAACAACATGTTCAACCATCTACTAGGAGGAAGCACAAGTTGAACCAGAAGCACTCGTGTCGAAAAACACAACCACGGTGCTAGGAACTAGAAGTTCAACCAGCAAGCACTTGTCCAAAAAATAGACAGGAAACATCCACTAGCTGCTAGGATCCAAAAGTTCAACCCACAATCATTTGACCAAAAAAAACCCAGCAATCAGGAACTCGCAGGCAGTAGTAGCACAACTAGGTTTTAAGGGCATTGAAGATTTATGGGTCTGCATTGAGCTGACCCTGGTTGAAACTTATCAGTTGGCGAAGGAGGGAGTGAGTTTCTTATGATGCCTTCTTTAAACTCTCTATCTCCTGATTGTTTTGCCATTAAAGTTCCTGATTCTTGTGCTTGCATCTTCAAAGTATCCAATTCTTGTCGCAATTGTGCTTTTTCTTGCTTCTCTATTTGAAGCTCAGCCTGGAGCCCTTGCACCTGTGAATAAAAATCGATCATACATGGTTGAGATGGAACCGGCCATTCAAATCACATAACCAAGCAAGGTAAAGAGCATAGATAAGAAATTCATTTAGCAATAGTCTACAAATAACAAAATCTGATATCAATAACCACCAATGAAGGAAAGGGACACATCGATTATGAGAATACAAAAGAAGCATATGCTGTTTTCTAACAAAGTCAACTACTCAAGGCAGACAAGTAAATTATGACCATAGGTCGAATAGGAAAAAAAACTGAAGCGCAATATCACACGCTTATTGAGTAAATTTTGCTACCAAAGTTGCACAACATCAATACTAGTGTAATTCATAATATGGTAGACTCTTGTCACATGGTTTTGCTTCAAAATAGTCAAGTCTATAGTAAAACTAAACAAGAAAGCATTCAGTTCAGTAAATTAAAAACCAGCACTAGGGTTATCAAAATTACATCAATGTCATTATAGACTTACTAGTTACAGTAGCATATGAGTAAGAAAATTTAAGATCGATGACTACAAAGTCCCTCAAAAGGTCTGCATGCCAGAGCCACACTAACACATGTACAGGGGTGGGATTTTGCTCTCGCCATACTCGATCCACACTCTTGTTGTGCGAATCCTGCTGATATATAGAGCTGCTGCAGGGCACTAAATCAGCCCATGATATCCTCTAATTAGTGCGTCAATGCCCCTTGATCTGCACATTATTGCCCTTAATAGGTAGCTGAATATTAGGCAACGAACAAAGACACTTATGAACACGGACACAAGGTTATTCTCCAACAATTCTCAATCTTTGTGCAATGGAGACCTAAATAACATGTGGTTCGAACAAAGATAGCATTTTTACTCGTCTAATCAAGAGTCTTAGAAACAACAAACACCTGGAAGAAATCAAAATATAGTAATATGCCGTTTTAGGAATTTAAGCCAAACTGGTTTCCAATCACCTTTACAAAAGGAAACAACAAATGGAACATAATGTATATGCTCAAGACTTGTACTGCGAGGAAGTGCCACCTCTAGTGCTACTCTTGGAACTGAGCGAACACCAAACAACATGAAGAAATGTAGTCGATTTTACAACTTGAGAAACAGATTCGTCCACTGACTTTGGTTCATGTCCATCTTGTACTGGTTCAGCCATGATGGCTTCCATAGTAGCCTAGGAAAACAACAAATACAATTGTGCCTTCAATATTGTACTTAGATTTTTTTCTGCTGTATATTTCATGTAAAGAAAGAATAAAAGGGAAACAATCACTTACAATAGCTTCCTTTACAGGTTCACTAAATCCAATGCTCTTGCTGCAATGGAAGTCCTTGAAGAGATCAAATGCGGTGGGCTCTACGTCTTTGTATTTATCTTGTTTCTAAATTATTTGTGAACAATTAGAAACTAATAGCTTGAAACGACAAAATGATTTCAAGTTCAGGGTCTTACCACGACATGGGCTCATGCAATGTAGCACCGGATCTGTCTTGTTGATGAAATCGGACTTTCTCTCGATTCAGCTGATTTTTTGTACACTTGTCCTGCATACGATACATTTGTGTCATGGACTAATAAGATAGTATATCTTGTTGAAAGTAGAATTATCACTATATTTCTCTAACCATCACAACTGAATCACATAGCTCAACCCTTTGCTCTCTCTACCTTGATTCGCACAAGCATACTATCGATAAAACATGAGAAAATTAGGAGGGTTGTTGTACCTTGTGCTTTGAGTCTGTCCATAACGCACCAATGCTCTCCATTCGTCAGTCTTTCATACTCTCCACGGGGATGTGGACCTCACTTGATTCGCAGTATCCCATTGAAGTATTTTTTTTCAGCTTGTACCTCATCTGTCGTTGCCCACCCTTGAGCAAATCAGCACATGCATTTTTATTGCATTATTGTTTGTGTCCATGGTGAATTGGGCCTAGTAAAGAGCATAACGTTAGTATTTGAGAATGCAAAGGATGGAATGAACTTTGATGGAACAAGTAAAATTGAATTTGACTTACAAACAACTTTGCCTATGTAGTTTTGAATATGTGACTTATGCTTCTTGTAGTCCTTCGGTGTGGGAGGATAGGCATATCTTGCCTAAGTATGATTCCACCCTCGATGCAAACTTTGCAGCTTGCATTGGTGCCTCAGGCCGTCTCTTCCCTTCACTAACATTGATTGGGATCTTAGTGCATAAACCTATGCTTATCCTATCCAATTCTCTGCCAAGACTTATACCCCTTATCCTATCTGAATCTTTGCTTGCAACAAGTGCACCTAACAACATTATACTCTTTCAGTTAGTGTCAATCTTTTAGGTGATATTTGCAGCAAACATGAAGTTCATGAATATAAGATGGCAAAAACAACAATTATTACAGAATTGCTCTACTAACTAACACAAAAGAACTGATCTGTTAACTAAAGAAAAATTGTAAACAAACACCAATAGGCCGGGCAACCATACTAGAGGGAAGAAGGCATGCAAACAATGCATGATATGTCTGTACAATAAATCTTTGTATGCACTAGTACAGGAACAAAGGTTGGCAATAACTGTCTATGCACCACTGCAAATTATGGCAATGATGGCCAAATTACAAAAAGACAAGAGATAGCATGAATACAAATTGAAAAATAAATCTGTGTATCCAATACTGCAGGGACAAGGGAAGGCAATAAATCTATCTATGCACTACTATAGATAGCATGAATACAAATTGAAAACAATGAATAGTGAAAGCATAGCATAAAGTAGATACACTTGCCTTCTCCAATAATGTCAACCTGGTCCTGTTGCAGGGTTGGAGAACTAACAGGAGCCAATGCCTCAGGGGTGGGTGTGGCAGGAGTCAGACCTATGGTGAGCACTTGTTGTCGATCAGGACTGGTAGCTGCAGCCAAAACCCTTGTCTTCTGTCTAGTGACTCTTGCAGACTCATCTTGTTGCTCAGGTGCCATCACTCTCTTTGATGCTTTTGCTCCTCTAAAAGAGGCGCTGGCATACATTGTGGACCCCTTTGTGCATACATCCTTTGCAACCCGAGAAGTCTCATTAGGCGAAAAATGTATGAATTAAAGCCAAATTAGTGACATTTCATGCTTGGCATGTACGGAAAAAATTGGACAAACATCCTAAATGCAAAGATTTGTTGGTACCGATTGACTTCCTCATGTTCAGAGTCCTCATCCTCCTCCACATCATACAAAGATCCAGCTTGTTCACGAGCGTCACTCTTGCTCTTTGCAGATGTATTGTTAAGCATTGACACTAATGTGCTCACACCAAGTCTTTGCAACACTTGGTTGTTCCTCATCATAGTTTGATCGTCATCGTCATCGTCATTGCAAACCAGTTTCATCGTCATCGTCATTGCAAACCAGTTTCATCGTCATCGTCGCTTGTTGCATCTTCTTCCACTTCCTCTTGGCGTTGTTTACGAAGCCCATCAACTACACTTGCATCGACTTGATGACAATCTTCATTGTCCAGTGGTTGATCATCCAAATTTCCTTCATTGACTCGTACATGAAAATCTCCAGATGTTTCATCTTGGTATGACAGTCCCAAGCCACCGGGTCTTTCTTCATTGTCATTTTCATTGACATTCCATAAGTGCCTATGTGTAAACTTTTGAACAATCCTCCAGCTTCCACGATATTTTGTGTCTTCCAAGTAAAATACCTTTCTTTGCTGTGTTGCTAGAATAAAAGGATCATCCTTGTACCAACAAGCGCCACGGTTGATGCTCTGAAAAACCATCATCTTTCATTCTAACCTTCTTCCCATTAGTGTCGAACCAATCACAACGAAATAGAACCACCGTCCGGTCTTTACACAAATCCGAGTTATACCGCAACTCAATTATTTCCTTCAAACAACCATAAAAATCAATATTTTCATCATCATGGCAACCCTTAGTCATGACTCCACTATTTTGTGTTCTTCTATTTTCTCGCGATCAACCGTGTGGTATCGAACACCATCAACAAGGCATCTTGAATATATTCTAACCCGCAGATCCGGTTCACATGACAATGCATACAGTCATCGTTGATGTCTTCTCCATCCACGTAATGTACCCTTGCAACTGTTGAATCAAATATGCATCATGGTGAAAACCAACACAACCGATAAGGCTCAAATAAAAATGCGGGCATGAAAACTCACATGCTTCTTAAACCGGGAGGAAAATTGCTTCTCAAGGGTTTTTTCAACATTAGGAGTTCTGCATCCTCTAACTCTTTCTTGTATATCCCGCAAATTAATAATTTAAACATCGAGGTAATAATTAGGAGGTTTTATTAAAAAATTAAAAGTGCATATAGGATGTCATACTTCATATATGGCTCAACCTCCGGACAATTGTTTAGCACAAACCAAACCATTCTATCATAGTCATTTTCAAGATACGTGATCCTCGGTGCTCCAAGTAGGTCAACTCCATGCTGAAACACAGAAAAATCACCTTTCCTCAAATCAACACGCTCTCTATTCCTACCCTCCCGATTGTGTCGTGTGTCAACATCATCAAAGTATCTAGAGCAAGCCGTGAAGCACTCATTAGCAACATATGCTCGCAATGGATCCTTCAGTCTTGCCATGTTCCTAACAAACCGCTTTTAATGTTAACAACCTTCTTTCTCTCGGGTACATCCATCCATATTGTATGGACCTCTAAGGATTGCCTCATCCCGTAAATGAACAGACCAAGTGCAGCATCACATCAAAGAAAGCAGGAGGAAATATTTTCTCAAGTTTGCATGAATGATTGGGATTTCAGCTTTCATTCTATGTAAAACATCTAACTTCGAGTCTTGGCACATAGTTGCTGAAAGAAGTTACCTAATTCAGCAATTGCGTCATATATGTCCTTATGCATTATCCTCGATAGCAACAGTACAATCCTTTGGAGTAGGATATGGCAATCATGAGTTTTCAATCCTTGGAGGTTGCATCCATCGCCAGTAATGGATGTTGCTAAGTTAGAAGCATATCCATCCGAAATTTTACACTCCTCAAAAAGTCACAAAATGCAATTTTTGCTCTTTATTCATTACATATGGGGCATGGGGAGCAGTGTAAGCATTTCCATCACGCTCAAATGCAAATTTTTCCTTATGCCCATTTCCTCCAAATCAAGCCTAGCATTAATAGTGTCTTTTGTCTTCCCAACAATGCCAAGAAATGTAGCAATAATGTACTCACATATATTTTTTTCGATGTGCATTACATCAAGATTATGACGCAGCTTCAAACTTGACCAATAAGGCAAATCCCACAAAGATGACCTTCTCTTCCAACATTGACCATCCGCTTCCGCTTTCTCTTTTTGCTTTGAGGATGCTTCCCCGCCTAACATCCTTGACCCTCTCCAGTTGTTCTATCAACTCATGTACACTAAATTCCTCTGGCTTGTCAAGATGGTCCTCCTTACCATCAAACCATTTCTTTGTCCTCCATAGATGGTCCCTTGGAAGGAAGCGCCGATGGCCAATATAGCATATCTTATTCCTGATTCTTCTAGAGCATGGATTTTTGTCACAATGCACACAAGCATAATAACCTCTTGTGACTCGACCTGACAATGTGCTCAAAGCTGGATAATCATGAATGCACCATATAACTGCAGCATGTAGATCAAAATCTTTTCCAGTCAATGCATCAAAAGTAGAGACACCTTTCCAAAGCTCTAGCAGCTCTTCGATCAATGGCTCCAAAAAGACATCTATATCCTTTCCTGGGCATTCCCGACCAGGGATGAGTAGGCCCATCATGAAGTTGGATTGCTCTATACATTCCCACGGAGGAAAGTTGTAAGGGATAAGGAATACTGGCCACATACTGTACGAGGAGCTCATCTTGCCAAATGGATTGAAACCATCGGTAGCAAGCCCAAGTCTGATGTTCCTTGCATCTCTTGCAAAACCACCATATTTCCTATCAAAATCTTTCCATGCTTCACCATCAGCTGGATGGATGAGCTCATTGTCCACTGGTTTCCTCTTCAACTTATGCCATTGTGCCTCCTCAGACATTTTTTTGGAAGAAAAGATCCTCCTAAGCCTTGGAATAATTGGAAAATGCCGCAATACTTTCTCAGGAGTATGCTTTTTCCCATCTGCATCTTTCCATCTTGATGCACCACAAACTGGACATTCATCATGGTTTGCATAATCCTTATGAAACAAAACACAATTATTTGGGCACACATGTATTGAATCATATCCAAGTCCCAATGCACGAATAAGTTTCTTTGCTTCTTGGTAAGATGCGGGAAGACAACAATCCGAGAATGCCGATGATAACAATTTAAGTATTGCAGTGAATGCAACATTGCTGATCCGATAAAATGACTTGATATGAAGTAACTTCACCACAAAAGAAAATCTTGTATAAGTTGAACCAGGGTAAAGTTCCTGCTTCATTTCATCTAATATAGCTGCAAACATAGATTTCCCTCTACCTCGATCATCATTTGGGAACAACTCCTTGACCATATCAGGAATTCTATCATCAGGGTCGTCTTCTTCATCCTCATTCATACCAACATCTGAACTTAACCCAATATGTCCATCTACATGATCTTCATTTTCAATAATTCCGACCTCAGAAGGTTCTCCATGATGCACCCACCTAGTGTATGTGCTAGCCATCCCATGAATATATAAGTGGTCCTCCACCTCCCCCTTGTGTCGATGAACCCGATTCAAACACCTTCTACATGGACAAAGTATCTTCATGTTCTTATCAAATCTCTGTGAAACAAAATTCATGAACTCATTGACCCCGTCCAAATGCGGCTGGCTAAATAGCCTAGTATTGATCCAAGATCTATCCATCTGTACAACATTGAAATAAGACAAAAATATAAAATTAGAAAAAATACCAAACAAAATCATCAATTCTACATTGCAGATTCTATCCTCTATGACAGGGAACGATGTAGAAATGTGTTCAAAATTGAAAATACAATCAAGAGCTAAAACTAGTTCCTATGTTCCGTGTTCATAGGGCATCTGAATCCGGGACAAGTTTAACACAATATGAGTAATTAGTAACCTGCATTTACAAGAACACAAATTGACTTTTGTTTTTGCAAATTTCCATCCAGTTAGCGAGTACTTAGAGGGAGCTAAAACCCATGCTCAATCCTGTAGGCCTGCTCCTACATGCTTTCTATCTCACATATCAAACAAGCATTGAAGAAGTCAACCTCAAGGACCACATTTGATTAAGGAAGTAAGCTCTGTTCCTACATGCGCTTCAAAGACAAGGGAAAAGAATAAGACAATGAAATGGGACTATTACCGGACGCCTATACTCTCTATGACCTTGTCTTTGGCTCCTTATGGTAGCTTAGGCGCCGAGTGGGCGGAGAAGGAGATTGAGCCGCCACATGCGCCCTTTCGGTGGAACGATCTTTGAGTGACCTCCGGTGGCACGCCGAGCGACCTAGGGCGGCGCCTGATGGAGAGTCAACGGTGGATTCGGAGGTAGACCGAGGGGCGGCGGCGTCAATGGAGGGCGGCGGCGGCCGCCGAATCTAGCACAGAGGGGTGGCCGTCAGCGACGGAGGCGCGACCTGAGGGCTCCGGCGCGATTCGCCCAGACTTCGATTACAACCCACTAACAACAAACGGTATAGATAAATGTTGAATTAACATATACCAACAATCCCTCCATACAGTGGCGGATCTAGAATCTCGGCAAGCCCCGGCCTAAAATCTAACGCAATAAAACTTATCAAAAAATACTAAAAATTAACTATACCAAATAATAGATAAAAAATAAAGTACCACGGAGAAAACTAAACATAGTATAGTGCACAGTGTGAGAATGTAGCTTTAGTACCTATATCGCGAAGAATACATCCATAGAAACAAAAAATAAATAATTATTTTTATTCATTATTGATAGAACACTAACCCGAACACTAACTCGTGTGCTCCTGGTCCTGTAGAGGCCGGCGAGTCGGCGACCTGTCTCGTACGCGGACACGCAGCACTGCAGCAGCCGTGGATGGTGACGAGTGACGACGGACGACGGCGGTCTCGGCGGCGGTGATCAACGCGTGGAGCGGCGTGGCCGCTTGGCCACGATGCTGCCGCAGTGCCGCTGCTGGTGGCGTGCCACGCGCGCGTGGCGTCGTCGCTGGCTTCGACGCGGCCGGCCCGCAAGACGGGACGCGATCATCAAGACGGTGCACGTTTCAGTTGCCCTCATGGGCCACCACGGCGGCACGGTGCACGCTTTCACTGTCCTCATGGGCCACTTCACTAGCTGGGCCGTGAGCTTATATATATAGGTCTATCATATGTACTCTTTGTTAATTTCACGCCACGGGCTAAACCCGGCCGCCATGGGCCCATATCCGCCCGCCACCATAGCATAGTGGTGCGGTCCTCCTATCGACCTTGCGGTCGGGGTTCGAATCCGCCGCTAGGCCTTTTTTTTTTTCATTTTTGACACCCGCTAGGCCCTTTTTTTTTCATTTTTCACACGGTTTTTGTATACTCCATTTTTCCAAGCGAACTTTTACACCGACCAAAAACAAACACCTTGGGATGGGCCTATAACCATTAAATGAAGCTTAGCAAGCCCAAAATGTATTTAAAATGAGTGTTCATGAAAATATTTTGTAAATTGCAAAACGAAATTTTATGACGATCTAGCTTTGTCATATGTGCTCACCGAACCACAAGTGACAACAATATTTCGTCACAAATTTTTGTCTAATGATCTATGACGTTTTTATTGGACGTTAGTGAGCGTTTTTGTGACGATATCCCGTATTTGTCACTATTACAACCCCGTATTGAACCTTATGACACCTCCTAGAAAAATCGTCATAGATCAATGATGTTTTAGTCTGTTGTCATGAGAAAAACGTCACAGAATCCCAGGTGTGTTGTAGTGGCACTGGGAGCCATCGGATTTCATTGGACCAAGCGCGCGCGAGAGCGGGCTTCTCTGGGAGTGGGTCCCAGCTGCCAGTGAGGGGAGGGCACGCACGCGAATAGGAGAGCGACGCGTGGCTCTGAGGGGATTTTTCTTCGGTGTGGTTTTTCGAAAAGGTTTTCTAGTGTGTTTTTAATTCTAGAAAGCTTATAAAAATTCTAGAAAATTATAGGAAGATCAGAAAAATGTGCGGAAAATTTCTATGGGTTCATAAAAATACCAAGAATTTTATAAAAGCATAAAATTACTTTTGTTTTATAGAACTTTTTAAGGCTCTTTTGGAAGTCCTTTTCTTTCTTATTTCTGGAAAATTTAAAAAGGGTATTTTGGAAATTTCAGGCATGTCTAGGGGTAAGGGTATAAATCTAGGAAATGTTCATGCAATTTGCGCGAAAAATTTTTATGCCAAAAATTTCGGGTTCATCATAGTTATCAGGTCCGGCTGAAGGAGATGCGCATGACTGTCGGCCTGGTCGCGGCGTAACGTATGGGACGTTAAGCCAAAAGAAAGGGTACACTAAGGGGCATGTGAAAGCAGTGAACGGTTTTGTATTGATTCTCTCTTTGAGATGAGACAAGGCTTGCGGGGAACGTGTACACACTCTGCAGAGTTAAAACTATCATGGTAGCCGTGCCCGCGGTTATGAGCAGGGGAAAGAAGTTTGACACAAGGTAGTCCCATATGTTTTGATTAATTAACTTGATGGTATAGTGTAGGCAGGGAGTGCCTCTTTTGAGCTGGTTAGCCGCCTTCTGGCTACGCTCATTGTGTGTTGAGTCGGATAGCCGTCCTTTGGCTACACTCATGTGTTTTAGAAGGTGTTTATTCGTGTTCAATGAATAAAAGGTAAAAATAAATAAATTAATAGTTAGGTGTTGTTTTAGCAAAATAACCAAATCCATCCTTTGTCCTTGCATTCATTATTAAGGATTGCTTGTTGGGTAGCTGTGTACTCATTATATAGATCACGGATTATTTATTCAGGAGAAGAACTTGACGTTGGTGCCAGTTGGGACCAGGAGGGTCCAATTCAAGGTGATTTGGAGAATTAGCTATGCGTTCCGGGTCAACCTCGGAGTATCATCGCTTTTGAAGTCTTCCGCTATGTTCCTTATGTTTTTAGCTTATGTCCTGTTATTCAGTACAAGACTGTGTAAACGTCTGTGTCAACTGGATGTTATTTATACTCTATGAACTGTTATTTTACTAGTTATTTCTATGCTTGCGATAATATTCCAAACTGTCCTTGAGTGCAATACTAGCTATGATCTTCTGGGACTAATATTCGGTCACTCGAGCCGGTAGAAATACCAGCGTGCACGACAATATAGATCAAAGGAAGAAGGGGAGGAAGTCCTAGGATCGGATTCCACATACTTAAGTACCATAGGAATGCTTTTGTACTTAGCAAATAGTACACAATCTAACATTGTGTTCACCGTAAACTTATTAGCAAGATATAGTGCAGAGCCAATAAGAAGGCATTAGAAGGGAGGTAAAGGACATCTTCCGCTACCTACAGGGAACGGTCGATCTGGGATTTTTTTTTAGAAGGAACCAAGATATGACTTTAGTCGGATATGCACATGCGGGTTATCTTTCATATCCACACACCGGTAAATTTCAAACAGGATATGTTTCATGTGTGGAGGAACCGCGGTATCATGGAAATCGTCAAAGCAAACACTCGTGTCAACGTCGACTAACCATTCAGAAATCATTGCATTATATGAAGCAACACATGAGTATGCATGACTTCGAAGAATGACTTTCTACATCCTCCAATCTTGTGGATTGCAAATAGAACAAACCCTACTATCATTTATGAAGATAATGTAGCATGTGTGGCATAAGTACAGACTGGATATGTGAAGGCAGCTTAACGAAGCATATAAACTCTAAATATTTTTATGCTCATGAGATGCGTAAGATGAATGAAATTAATATTCAGCATACTAAGTCGTGCAAAAATCTCGTGGATTTGTTCACTGAGTCCCTACCTACGTCTACGTTTGAAAGATGCGTTAGACGCATAGGAATGATGAGACTTAGAGAAGTGTAGAATTTAGGATGAGAAATTTCACATATTTTGAATTAAATCTTGAACCCGAAGGTCGAGTACCCAACTATAATGAAGAAGAATAAAGTAATGTTGGGTGGATTTGTACTTTTTTTCCTTAAGTGAGTTTTCAAGGAAGTTTCTCACATGAGATTTTTAACAAGGCAAATCCGTACGCACAGCAAGCTTATGCGATGTACTTTTTCTCCGAGAATTTTTTTCACTGGGTTTTTACGGAGTTTTGATGAGCCATATGCATCATGCGGCAAGATCCATGGGCGAGTTGCAACATCCTCATTTTCAAAAAGTTAAAAATCATCGTGCATCATGCAATTGCATTTTAATGAATTTCTTTATAAATTAAAACTTTTTGAAAATAAGTATGTTACATTAACTTCTGAGCTTATAAAGCTAGATAATTTGGTTTCCCCAATAAAAGAAGAGTTTTAAATGAGATGTTAAAGGTTTAACCCTAACATTTCAAGAATTTGCATAAAAAAAAATTCGCAAGGTTTAAATTTCGTAGTGCATGCACGCATAGCATATATCCATTGCATCAAACATCTAAATTATCTAAATTTCTGCATTTTTTTTACTGAAAGAAAGATCACTTCTTTTGATAAAAACTTAAATGTTAAAAAGGTTTTTGATTTTATAATAAATGTTAAAAACTTATAATACCTTTTTTAAAAAAATATTAAGGAGACTTTATAGAAATTTTTGTAAAAGGAAACCATCCCTTAGCATGTTTAAAAATGCACCTTAAAAGAGCATTTTGATTCTACATAAAAATAAATATTGTCAAATAATAAAATAAAATTCATATTTGGAGTTCTCACATTTTTCTGAATTGTTAGGTATTTTTACTTTATTTTTTTGAGTTATATAAATCTCAAAACTCTTAAAATTAAAAGCCCTGCCCAAATAGGAAACCTTCTAGAATAGGAAAATACGCTTTCCCTGTGGGAAATACGCCTTCGACCAGAGTGAGCATGGGCACGAGCCCGGCTGTCGCTCGCTCGGCCTCACGCCGCTAAAGCGCGCGCGTGGCCTGGAGAGGACGTGCCGTGTGTCTTAAGCCCGACTGCGTCGCCCTTAAGCCATCCCACCTTGGTCACCGCTTCCAGTTTCCTCGCCGTCGCCGCCCGGAGCAGAGAAACGCACGGGACACTGAATCGCCGAAGCCCATTGTGAGAGCTCAACGCCGGAGCATCGGTGAACCCCCAGGAGTGACCCCGAGCTCACCACGTTGCCAGAGACCTCTGTGGTGAGTCTCACCGCCGTTTTCCCCCTTTCTTCTTGCCACCACAACCACCCAAGCAATTACCTCTATTCGTTGCATTTTAATTCGAATCAAGATGTCCTTGACCCTCGAGCATCATAGTAGCTGACCCGGGCCACCCCGACCCTGGATTTGGCCGGAGCCGCCGCCGCCATGGCCGCCGCCGCTAGAGCAACACGGCACACGGTGCTAGCTCGCACCCGAGCCACCCTCGCCTCACTAATGCCACACACAACTCATACCTCATCCCTAGAAGCTCCTCAACCCACTGGAATGGCCGGAGACGCCCTAGAACGAGTTGAACCCGCCGCCGCACAGAACCCTAGCTCGTTGCCGGCAAGCCGAACCACTTCGACCGGAGCCAAGGCCCAAAATGGGTTCCTCATGTTCCTATGAACCCTCCCACCAAAAATTAGAAGCTTTCATGCTTCGAGCTGCCCAAATTTTGGCCAAACCCGAGCCTCGCCGGAGCACCAAAACAGGGGATCGGGAGGTTGAAGACGACTGGTCCAGGGAAAACCGGAAAAACCATCGGTTTATTCCCTAACTGGCGGGTTCACACATATCTAGACCAGTTCTGGAGGAACTTCCAAAATAGAAAATGTTTAAAATCTTTAATCATATTTATTAGAGAATTTTATTTAATTAGTAACAAGCCCAGATATGATAACTAAGCTTTCTTTCACTAAAAGCCTATAAAATACAAATAATCACAATTAATTTTCTGTTAATAGGATATGGTGATAAAGATAAATGAATATAAACCTGTATTAGCAAAAGTATTTCAACATCTTAGTATTTATTTTGAAGAAACTTCTAAATTGCAATATAGACCTACTATATATATATATGTCATTTTATACAAACATCAATATTTAAACTACTATTAGGACAAATTTTTAAGTAAATTAACAGAGAAGTTTTCATATCTTTAATATCATTTTAAAGATATTTCTAAATTGCATCATATACATGCTGATGTTTATTTAAGTTTCTTTCTACAAATAGAGTCCAATTTTATATCTTAAAAACTATAGCACCAAAAATTTTGAGACAAATTTTAAAATGTTTAGAAAATGGAAATCTGTTAGTATATAAATTTTCATATGCAATTGCACACATTCCATTTTCTGCTAATTAATATATTAGTAAAATGTCTTTAAATGATTACCTAGATAATTTAGGATTCGATGAAATTTTAATAAATCTTATTTTCACCAGAGAGACAAGCTTTATCTTTCTGAATTAATTTTGCATGAACATGAGCATACATATCATTTCATGTTTTATTTTTGCATTTATGTTTATTTTTGTTAATTCATTTGTTAGGTCTAGCGGCGATAGCTTTGCGATCAATTCCGCAGAGGATCACCAATCACCAAGGTTGTACCGATCAAGGCAAGTCATTGTTGACATCTCCCCTATTTACCTTCGACCATGTTGATACCTAGCTTTAAAAGTTGTTTTTCTAGAATTATGAAACTGCACTGCTATTTCAATAAAGAGATGCTATATTGGTAGGGTGTAGCTAAAAGCCTAATCCACTCTAAATAATGTCATCTAATCATATCCTTGGTAGCCCTAGATTATTATTTGCTTAATTAGTGACTAACTTCTGTGGTTATAATTTAATCATGCTTAGACATGTTGTTAGTACTTATTAATTTACTTCTGATGATTCACATTGAAATCTCTTTTACTAAAATTCATTTGATGATAGTAGTGGGTGCTACTGTTGGGAAAATTATTGAGCAGGTAGCGGGTATGCTACCAGGGTTTCGAAAAGCAAAATGCTTTGAAATCTGATTGGGGTGGATGGTTGTCTAGCTGGTGTAGTAAGCACGAGAATTGGGTCCAGTGTGGGAACCACCCCAGTCCATAAGGACTGATACCTTGTGGTTGTTAAGACTAAGTACAATAGTGCGACCATGAGTACTTGTATGGGCAAGCACTGGCTGAGTACCTTTCGAACTCTTGGTTTGGACATCCCGTGTGGTGGAGTAGGTGCGGAGAAACCGTTGACCCTACCGGCTCAAGAGGGGGCTTCAGCCAACTAGAGAATCCAGCGCTGCGGTGGAAACCTTAGAGGGGATGCTAGCCAAGAGCTAGACTGTTAAAGGCTTTGTCGTGATGATCTCCGACGGGAGGGAATCATGTCTCATGGGTAAAGCGTGCGACCTCTGCACAGAGTAAAAAACTTTCTAGAAAGTCGTGCCCACGGTTAAGGGCGGACGACAGTGGAGTGATCACAATGGTAGTTTTCTCCCCTCTGTTTCTAGATGGTTTTTAAGAGAAAACCAACAGGTGTCGTGTTTTGTTTTGGGAGCTTGCGGCGGGAAGCCGTGAGGAAATGATTTTCAATGAAACCACGGTCGGTGCCGTGAGATAGCCAAGTTTGGGCAGAAGCCGGTGGGTGCCGGAGTTTGAAATGATTATTAAATTGTTTTGAATAAAACTCCTCTCTTTCCTAAATTGCCTTTCCAAACCTTAGGTGAACTTTTACAAACCTGGCTTTCTGCAAACAAATCCCGAACCTCCCCCTTTGTCTAAACCATGCATATCCATATGTCAATTGACTTACGAGTATTTGCACCAATACTCACCCTTGCGCTTTGCCGCGGGGCTGCACATTCCGACGCGCAGGTTCGAAGTACACGTGTGACCTGGAAGATGGAGACCCTGAAGCCTACATCTTCGCTGATGGAGTCCAAGACGAGGAATATACCGATGCCTAGGACTGCGTTCCTCCAGCTCTGCCTGTGGGGAAATGCTTTGGTTTTTATTCGGTTTTATGGATGTATTTTTGAGGCCCTAGCCGCCAATGTAAAAACTTCCGCTTTTGTAAGGCCGTCGAGCCAAATTAATGTAACCACGCGAAGTGGCGTACTCTGATGTAAATTTATGTAAATTAATCGTCATGGTTGTGATCCAAATTCTGTTATCTGTGTGTACTAGCTACTGATCCAGAGACTAGTACAGGTAAAGCACAGGCGGGACCTGCCTTCGGAGGGGGGATCCCGACAGGAGTGTTGGGAAACCGACCACAACTCGCGGCCGGCCCGACTTGGGCCGCGCGTAGGGAAGGGGCGGGTCCCACGTCTGGACCTGCCGAATCTATGAATAGCACTATAAATATGCGAGGTATCCATCTATTGTATCAAGAAAAAAGAAAGAAAGAATAATAAAGCATATTTCCTCTCTATATCTGTGTCTACATTCTTATTCTTAGCGTCTTCTATGCGTGTTCGTCTACAATCTCAGACTACGTCCGGTAGCGTGGTTGTTTAACATATTGCATGTGAATTCTTTGGGGCACCGATGTTTTGGCAGGGCAAGTCAAGAAATGCTCGCCAACCAAATCATGGCCAAATTGCATTGAAATAACTAATAATCGGTAATGTAAGCTGGGACTATAAATCAAACATGCCCGGCCAATTCATAGGATAACTTAAAGAATAGGATCGAGCAAGGAGAAAGAAGGTCCAGCTGCTAGGGCTAGACCTAAAATGGTAAGAGCATGTCTAATTCTAAACCCTTTTCTTACTCAATTTTACTATTCACCTCCCGAACCTATTTTCTGCCCGAATAATGTTAGGTCTATTTTCTCAATCCCTATATATCTCTCTCTTATATTTTACTTTTCAACTTTTTCACTATTCATAACCTTATTTGTACGGTAATAGACTCAAGCTCAGCTGGGATAATTCTTTTAGCTTATTTCCTTATCTTATGTACTTATCTCCGAAACGAAACTCCAAACGCTTTTACTTTTGAAGTCCTTTTTTCTATCTCAAAACCACTCTGGGATTTGACGGCGGACTTGAAAAGCCACCTGCAGACGCTTTATGTTCAATCATTCCAGATAACACTTGCATTCTCTGTCTTACCGTTTGAGAGCTCTCATAAATAAGTCAAATGATGGGGACTAGACTTTCTAATCTACCTCGAAAAGCTCTCGAAGTTCAGTTATAAACAAATAAGAAGATAACAAGATAAGATAAATGGAAGAGAACACCTCCTAGTCTCACCGTTACAAATGCTTTGCATCACCAACCCGTCTCCCCATGCGCCCCGTGCGAACGAGGATGAACGAAGCTTTGAATTGATTTTCGGTTTTTTAGAAAGATTTTGTGGGAAAAGAGGGGATTTGGGGTATCCTTTTTAGATGGTAGCACTTTTTTTTAGCAAATGATATATATAATTCATTTATCGCTCATCACTAGGATAACTCAAATTATCTGAGAGAAATGGCTGATAAAGAGTCCACACCCTAGGGACATCTCGACCATCCAGATTGGATCCAACGGTATTACTTCTCATAACATACGGTCCACCCTCTCGCCAAGGGAACGGCGACTGACGGACCGAGACGACCACCAACCTCTTCGCCTCTACCGGCGCCGCCGGCATGGCGTCGCTGCTCCGCCTCCAAGCCCTCGTTCCAACCATAGCCACCCCCCGCCGCCTCCCCTCCAGTCTCCGCCTCGCCGCCAATGCTGCTCCGCTCGCTCGCCGCCTCTCAGCCGCCGCTTCCAACGGCTCGCCGGAGCCGCCGGCCTCTGAACCGGTGACCCCTGCCTCCCCTATCCATTTAGCTTTCTGCCGAGAAGATGTCTTTTCGGTGCTGTGTAAAGTGTTTATTTGTATGGACACTCTGGTTTCCAGTGCAGCTTAAAAGAGGATGAAAAAAAAAAATTTCTTTGTTGGTTCTTGGCAGTTTCAGAACACTACATTTTGTTTTTTTAGTTGTTCTATCTAGATACTATGTTGCTGTAAAGAGCAGGATTCTGTTATGTGATTTGTAGTAAGTTTTGCAGGTCTGTCTAAGAGAAGCGTGCTTTGCAACACGCTGTTATGTGGGGAGTCGGGGGTAGTGGTTCTTGCAGTGTATATCTTAGCATAATCTTATGGCAGTGGACCAAAAGTGGAGTTTTTGCAAGCGAAATTTCAAAAGAAGGAAAGTAATATCGGTTTTTGAACTTTGCTTTAGTGCCGGGTTAGTATTCTTTGTAAGAGTTAGAACATTAGTGTATAGCTTAAGCAGTCTTGCTGTGTTTTTGTGGGGAATAAGTATTACCCGAACCATATAATTGTCCATGATGCATTTCGTGATGTTGTTCTGTTGTTGTTTCATTTTAATCTGCAGAATTTGGAGCCAGGGCTGTATCTTGTGGCAACGCCAATTGGGAACCTTGAAGATATCACCTTAAGGTATATTTACTTTGCTATGACAGATTCAACCCTTAACCTTTTTACGCATGACGAAGTACTTTGTACATATGCTTATGCCTTGAGGTCATTTTACCTTAAGACATATTTTTTATATTAATAGGTATGCCATGATATTAGGTGATTACAGATCATTTCATCAGAAAAGGGGGCAACATATTCAGGATTTGTTTGATAGTTTGACTATACATGCATAATTAGTTTTACTAAAACCTGTGATTAGGCAGTCAGAGAGTTTGTGCCTTGTTTCTTTAACAAAAGAGGAAGTAAACCAATGAAGCTGTGTTCTACATAAATTTCTATGGACTAAAATTCTTTTATTAGTTAACTCAGTTAGCATCAGCCAGTTTTTCAAGCTTCTTTAACTTTGCTGTGAAGGAGGAGACAAGAAATGGTGATTTTTTTCAAAAAACATCTTTTTTTTTTGTAACTGGGATTTACATGCTATTGCTCGTTGACTGAAACTTACTTTTGGCACTAAGCACCGATGGTTCTTTCTGCAGGGCATTGCGTGTCCTTAAATGTGCAAATGTGATACTGTCCGAAGACACAAGACATTCTGGAAAGCTGCTTCAACATTATAACATCAAGACACCTCTCGTGAGTTAATTTCATGTTTAGGTTTTCATGTGTGAACTACTATTAATTGCAGCACCATGTAGTGAGATGTGTACTATTGAACTTGAGAATTTAAACTGTACTTGCAGCTTAGCTTCCACAAGTTCAACGAGCGTGAGAGAGAGCCTAGTATCATAAAAAGGCTTCATGAAGGGGAAGCAGTTGCTTTGATTAGTGATGCTGGCACTCCAGGAATTAGTGACCCTGGCATGGAATTGGTAAATCTTTTTAATTTATTTAATTTTGCAAAGTTGCATCTTATATAAACCATCTATTAGATATTTAGATGAATATCTCTGCGTGCTATTCTCTTTTCATTTCAAGAAGCAAATAATAATGATCTATGTTTCGTTTTGCCCTTCTAGATAACGATATCATTGAAGCATATCACCTATCCGTTGTTTTTGTCTATTGCTGCTCCTAGATGTGGATGTTAATAGTGGTGTACCATTGTTCACAGGCTAGGTTGTGTGCAACTGAGAAAATCCCTGTTATTCCCATTCCTGGGCCCTCTGCTGCAATCGCTGCTCTTTCTGCATCGGGTTTGCCAACTAATGAATTCACATTTGGTAAAATATAATGATACTGTACTCACTATTTATAACTGGGAATCGATTTTGGGAGTTGGTCCTAATTTTAATTTTCTAGTGGGGTTTTTACCAAAGCATGCTCGGTCAAGAAGAGACAGGCTTGCGATATCTTCTCGTGAAGCTGCTACACAAATATTCTATGTTCCTCCCCATGGTATTCACCAATTTCTTGTTGACGCTGCTTCATCTTTTGGCGATTCTAGGTAACAGATATTCTGTCTACTCTTGCATGATTCAGAAATTTCAAGAAATTTAGAATGGAAAGCACAGTAATACTGCCTGTTGTGATGTCCCATGCATATTTATAATAAGATATATTTGTGTTGCAATCAGTGATGACTATACAAGCAACCTTATAATCTTTTAATGCAAAATATTTGCAATTGTGGTGTTTCTATCATATGTGTTGATCTTTCTTGTTTATGTGTTGATATACAGGTCATGTGTTATTGCAAGGGAGATAACAAAATTACATGAAGAGGTAATCGTCCATTTTTTTTACTTTATAATTTATCCACCCTTTTTCTACATATTGTCTGTTGATCCTTCAATCCTCCCTTTTTCCACATATTGTCTGTTGATCCTTCAATCTTCCATAAAACAGCAGATGCTGTAAGACATTCAATGTAGACTGGTTCTCTCAATTATCTTTGTATTGACTAATTAAAGGAACAAGTCTTTGTCTTGACTAATTAAAGCAGCAAAAACATACCCAGTCTAACTCACATGTTCATCACAACCAGTTGGACTGAATTATTCATCCCATTCTATGTAAGTTTATGCATTTTGTTTTCCCCTTCCCTGTTACGTGCACGATCTGAGCATGCAACGAGGATAGATACGGCCCTTGACGTGGGCGAATCGAGCTGTTATCGAAGCTAGCGCCTAGGCTGTTAATCGGAGCCACCGCCTATGAGATCTGATCTCGAACTAATTCATTAATTGGATGAATAGAAAGATACAGGACCATCCCTTTTATAGGGAGAAGACTCGGACTCTAAGAAAGAAATCTAATTAATCTTATCCCTAAATAAACTGATCTTATCTAAAGGTGACCTAATCTATCTAATCCTGTAGCACCGTGCTACAGTACCCACATGCTACGGTACCGTGGGTACTGTTTATGTCCATGTGGGCCACGGCCATATCATTACTCCCCCCTTGCGAATCAACCTTGTCCTCAATGTTGAAATGACGACGCCCCAAGATCTGATGCCGTTGTTGAAGACGAAGCGCGTCACAGTGAGCTCGACGTAGCCGTGAGGACGTAGCATGTCCGCAACCCATCTGCTGCCGAAGATGGAGGCATTGTGGTCGCCGGCTGTTTGCTTGGCATGGAGAAGGATGTGGAGCGACGCTGGACTGGATTCCATGATGTCGTTTCGCTGAGACTCTCGTCACCTTGGGAGCCCTGAAACGGGAGATGCACAAACCATGGATGTTGTCCGTGTCAACCTTGACAACCTTGTTGACCTTCACACTATGATGCGGCTCCTTCGCCTTGGCAGCAACGTCCACCTCGCCGATCATGGCCTTGGCGCGGTTCTTTTCGCACGGGTCAGCCGCGTTGTTAGCCGACGACATGGTTGAAGTTGCTGGCGTTGTAGAGTGCGTCTTCATGCCATCTATTATCTTCAAAGATGTCATCGAGCTTGTCGAGATGGATAGCAAAGATCGCGAAACAAGGCCACCATTGCCAGGCTCGTTCTCTTCGCACGTTCGCCGGTCGTCGGTGATGTGGTATGACTGCCTGTCATCGTATGGCCGATGACGATAGTCGATGAGCCCACACTCCTCGCAGAGCCGCTGGTAGTATGTGTATGGTCGAGGTAGCTCAAAGGCACACCGCTCTTCATCAATACGCCGATAGTAGCGGTCGATTGGATGCTCGAAAGCACGCCGCTCTTCTTGGCACCGCTGACCGTAGTCATACGATCAGGGTCGCTCGAAGTGACGCCGGTCATCGTAAGACCAACGATCATAGTAACCGTAGCAGAACGCCATCCAGGGGATCATCTGGCTCTGATACCAAATTGTTACGTGCACGATCTGAGCACGCAACGAGAATAGATACGGCCCTTGACGTGGGCGAATCGAGCTGTTATCGAAGCTATCGCCTAGGCTGTTAATCGGAGCCACCACCTATGAGATCTAATCTCGAACTAATTCATTGATTGGATAAATAGAAAGATACAGTACCATCCCTTTTATAGGGAGAAGACTTGGACTCTAAGAAAGAAATCTAACTAATCTTATCCCTAAACAAACCGAACTTATCTAAACGTGACCTAATCTATCTAATCCTGTGCTACAGTACTCACGTGCTACAGTACCACGGGTACTGTTTATGGGCCATGTGGGCCACGGCCATATCATTCCCCTTATGCTGTCCTGAAATTTCTTTTATCTTGCAGTTTTGGCGAGGAGCTTTGGGTGAAGCAAATGAAGCCTTTGCATCTCAACAGCTAAAGGGAGAAATCACAGTGCTCATAGAGGGCGAGCTAAATTCAGTTGATGAGACACCATCAGAGGATTTTCTTGAGCACGAACTCAGAGAATTAGTGGCAAAGGGACATACTCTTTCAGCGGTGCACACTCAACTCATTTCATTGCTACTTTTCAAGTTTTCAACAAGATTTTTGTATCCTAAGTATTAACTGCATGTACAATATCTTACAAGAAAATGAACTAGTGTTTTTTAATCATTTTCTTTATCCTAAGTATTAGCTAGTATTAACTGCATGCAAGTCTAGTATCATTTCTTTATGGTCTTTGTTTCTGAACTGGTGTTTTCCAATTACAGGCAGTTAAATTAGTCAGTGAGGCTGCATCTGCAAAGAAGAAAGATGTTTATGCACTCGCATTGAGATTATTTGGAAAATGAGTAAAATGCAATCTTGCTCTTTTCTGGTAATTGAACTATTCATTTGTACTGGCATATTTACCATATGGACCATATCTATTTTTTTTATATCTCTCTGAACATGCTAGATATTATATTAATCTTCTTATGTATCTGCAGTGCATGTCTGTTTGACATGGGAATATCAGGGACAACCAACTTTGTTTCTGAAACTTTTGAAAGAAGCGATGCCAGGAGGATCCACTTTACGTGCTACAAGGTACCTGGAGAACGGCATCATATTTCTTTCTTGGGACTTCCTGATAAGGTGCTTGATCCCAGTAAAGCAGCCATATTCGTCACCCAAAGATTTTCCTCAACTATACAACATGGCCAGGAGGCAGGAGCCCCTTGGAGCTGCCAGTCCTTATTCGAAACAACTTAAGGTGGAGCTATAATTCTCCAAGTTTGGTTTGTGTTTTAGCCGAATGCTGTAGTTATGTGATAAATGGGTAGTCCATCCAAAATGGCATCATGACATATCTTGTTAGAAAGAGTTGCCGAATTATATTGTTCTATGGAAGTGGAGTCTTGGCCGAAAATGTTAATGCAAAATGTGATCAATGAAATTGTCACGACTGCTGCTATTGGAGTGTCATGGTTGCCATTCTTGTTTGTGTTTTCTGTGAACGACCGACATATGGAAATGTTAATAAGCATCAGATTAAAAAGTTTGAGCAGCAATAAACCTGCGAATTTTGTTTCCTTATCTGAAGGATGTGTCGTGCTCACAAATTGCACCACGGTTATGTAATATCAACGCGACACGACCATTCCAAAGCGAACAAAATTAACCAAAGAGCGTGGTCATGTCATCAAGGAAGGCAATTTGAGTTGTACTAAGCCCTTATAGTATGCTTAGTTTTTGGAAAAGCAGAAGTCGAACCATCATGTATTGATTCGTTTGGCAATTTATCCACTGAAGTGAGAAGATGATAACGAGCACGAAATACATTACATTTCCTTTACTTCTTTTCACCAAGAGGAAGCAAAACTTTCAGGCACCACATCATGGTACTCACGCCTGCCATGCGTGATGGTCAGTTTTATCTGAACCCTCTTAAACTCCTAAGATATATTGATACAATCAGTCTTGCATCGACACATCGACTCTGAAATTCTGTTCATCAAAAGGAGGAGCAAGATGAAGTAAAAAAAAACCACTTAGGAGCTTGGGAACCTTATTTATGTTGAGCTCAGCAGAAAAATGGTAAGCAATAAAGAACACATCCATGCAGCTATCTCCCTCTCGCTCTTCTCCTTGTGCAGCAGCCATGAATGGGAACATTCTGTGTTCAAGTCAGAAGAGGAGGGAAAGGCGTTTGAAAAACGTAGTGTGGCATTGGAAAAAGGATAATAATTAATCTACTCAAAATTCAATAATTATAAAAGACAACATTAATGCCATAAGTTAAATAAAATTCAATGAGAACTCTAATAGCATGTATATGTATACATACGCTACTGATACACAACTCAAACAAGTCAATAAACAAACAAAAGCATGTGACATAAATATCTAGCAACATAACCCAAGATATATTTTATTTGAGTGCTGTCAAATGGCGGGTTTATTAAATAAAAGACATCTTCGCCACAAGAGCTTAAAGGATCACTAACAAAGTTGTGACAATTTGACACCCATTAATTAACTTACCCCAGCCAAACTACATAACACGCTAACACGGTATTAAAAGTAGCACAATACTGCTACTGTTCTACAATGACAGGGTGTTATGTGCGCGGCTACGAAGATCGTAGCGGTGCACAGGCTTGCGGATTGGTGGCTTCGGTCGACGCTGGAGGGGTGCCAGTCGAAGATGAAGAAGACGCGCGACGGCCGAGCGAGGCGGCCGCCGCGCGTACATGCGTGAGAGGAAACGAGATGAAGATAAGAGACAACAGATAATCTGTTGCTTACTTTATTATTTTCTTCTTGGCTTTTTATAGCCCAAACTAACATAGAATCCCTTAATACGGTAACAACTCAAAGATAAATAAGTGGCCACTAAATAAGGAACAACTTAACGACACCTAACAACTCTATCCTTATCTGAATTCTCCAAGCTTCTGCTGCGTTGGCCTTAGGCCTTGGCTTGTGCCGGACTTAGTCAGGTTCTCATGCGACGCACGTAATACGCGCCGGTGAACCTGACATCTCTCCCCTCCTCCAAGAACAGCTTGTCCTCGAGCTGGAAGTCCGGGTAATGCTGCTGAAAGGTGGAAACATGCTCCCATGTTGCTTGTGAGCGCAGGTAGGTCTTTCTAACGGATGAGCACTTGGCGTTGGCCACGCACTAGGCGTCCCCGGAGTGCCTAAACCGGAACAGGAATCGCGCGACCACGAATGAGAGGAGGTAGCGGTGTTGGTTCCGATGGGGCACACCATGAAACTTCTTGAGAACTCCAACATGAAACACATCATGAATGCGCGCACTGGGTGGAAGGCGAAGACGATACGCCACAGATCCAATGCGCTGAGCCACCTGGTATGGTCCATAGTAGCATGGACTGAGTTTGCCTGGAGCGTCAGTCGATAATGAGAGGGACGGTCGCTGAGAAATACGCAACCAAACCCAATCATCCACCTCAAAGGTCACCTCCCGATGGGAGCGGTTGTAATAAGAAGCCGCGGCGGACTGGGCCTGAAGAAGCCGATCACGACTACCAAGAACTCATCTCGTTCCATTATTTGGGACTCCACCGCAGGTACACGAGCCTCCCCCTTCACATACGAGCGGAGACTTGGGGGATCACGGCCATATACCATGCGAAATGGGGTGGTCTTGAGTGATGATTGGAATGAAGTGTTGTAGCAATATTCAGCCCAAGGCAGCCACCTAATCCACTGCTTCTGACGATCTCCAGTGAAACACCTCAAGTACATGGCAATAATTTTATTGGTCACTTCCGATTGACCATCCGTCCGCGGATGATAAGCGGAACTCATGTGCAGATGAATGCCGACCAACTGAAACAATTCTTGCCAAAAGGTGCTGGAAAAGACCACATCGCGATCAGTAACAATGGATGTCGGAATCCCATGAAGTCGCACCACCGTATCAAAGAAAACCCTGCTCACAGAAGCTGCTGTATACGGGTGTGCTAAGGGAATGAAGTGTGCAGCCTTAGAAAAACGGTCCACTACTGTCAGGATGACAGTTTTACCCCCCTGACTTTGGAAGGCCTTCAATGAAATCCATAGCAATATCAGACCAGACAGCTTGAGGTACCTCAAATGGTTGGAGGAGACCGCCTGGATGGAGATGTTCTGTCTTATTGCGTTGGCAGGTCGCACACTCACGAATGAACTCCTGAATGAGCTGTCGAGCACGGGGAACATAAAAGTCCGCACGTACTCGGTGTAGGGTCTTCTGCACACCTTCATGACCAACTGCGTGGCAATCTGCCACAATAGAAGTCACAAAGGGAGATGATGCAGGGATGAAAACACGACCCTTGTACAGTACCAGACCATCACAAACCGACCAGGGTGCGGTCAGACGGCCTTCTTGGATGCCAGCATGGATGGAAGCCCATTCAGCTTCTGCCGGGAGGGCACGGCGAAGATCATCAAAGAGTGCCAGCGTCAGCATGGAGATGGCATGTAGGGATGCGACTGGTGTCTCGCCATCGCGTCGTGAGAGAGTGTCGGCCACAGTGTTCAGGCGACCAGGGCAGTATTCGACTGAAAAATCGAACCCCACCAGCTTGCTTGCCCATTGATGCTGCAGAATAGTGGACAAGCGCTGATCCAAAAGGGACTTCAAGCTGTAGTGATCAGTGCGCACTACAAATGGAAGGCCCCAAACATATGGCCGCCAGTGGCGCACGGCCTAAACCAACTGATCATTTCAGGCTCGTGGGCATAAGCCGCATGTCGGGCGGCGATAGGTCGACTGTAGAAAGCAATTGGTCCAGTGCCTTGATGGAGCACTGCGCCGAAGCCCGAACCTGAAGCGTTGCATTCAATGATGAATGGACGGCCGAAGTCCGGTAATTGAAGAACAGGCGCTGAGGAGAGTGCCCACTTGAGCGCAGTGAAGGCGTGGGCAGCCTCGTCCCCCCACACAAACGCCTCCTTGCGTAGAAGATGTGTTAGGGGGGCCGCAATAGCCCTGTAATGCTCGATGAAGCGGCGGTAGTATCCGGCCAACCCGAGGAAAGCCCGGACAGCCCGCACCGAGGTGGGAACGGGCCAGTCCTCCACTGCCGCCACCTTCTGTCGGTCCATGTCGGGCCGCCACTCCCTCCGCTGAGATGACGTGACCGAGGTAGGCCACGGAAGAAGTACCGAAGGAGCACTTTGAACGCTTCAGCACGAGACCATGTTTAGATAGTTCCTGCAAGACGAGACGCACATGACAGAGGTGCTCTGCCCAAGACGGGCTATAGATGAGAATATCATCAAAGAAGACAAGCACGAATCTGCGGAGGAATAGACCGAGGACTTCGTTCATGAGCGCCTAGAATGTCGCGGGCGCATTGGAGAGCCCAAATGGCATAACCAAAAACTCAAAGTGTCCATGATGAGTACGAAATGCCGTCCTGTGGATGTCCTCAGGATGCATGCGCACTTGATGATAACCGGAGCGAAGGTCCAGTTTCGTGAAAAAGCGCGCACCCTTTAACTCATCTAGAAGCTCTTCGACCACCAGTATAGGAAATTTATCCTTGATGGTCTTATCATTGAGGGCGCGGTAGTCCACGCAGAAACGGCACGAGTCATCCTTCTTGCGCACCAACAGCACCGGCGAAGAAAACGCCGATGTACTGACACGGATGATGCCTTGATGTAACATCTCTTGGCATTGCTTCTCAAGTTCGTCTTTCTGAATTTGTGGGTAGCGGTATGGTCGTACTGCCACCGCGTCTGTCCCTTGCATAAGGTGGATGTGATGGTCATATGCTCGTGATGGCGGAAGCCCCTGGGGTTGAGCGAACACCTCCTGATGCTCAACCAGCAAGGCGGCCATTAAATCCGGCGTGGCGGTTGCCAAAGCCACGAGAGGTGGGCGTTGAGCGGTGGCGCCCTGAAGGGTGACTTGGCGATGCCCGTGCCAGAACGTCATTGTCAGACGCTGAAAGTCCCAAGTAATGGGTCCCAGTGTTGAAAGCCACTGTATACCGAGGACGAGATCGACTCCGGGCAGCGGTAAAGCATAGCAGTCAAGTGTGAAGTCAGCCGAGCCAATGCGGATAGGCACATGCCGACATGCGCCACTGCTGATAATGTGTTCACCGTTCGCCACTGCCACTCGGATGGGTTGAGATGATGTCACCACGCCTAGTTTCCCACGTGCTAGCACAGTCTCGGAAATGAAGTTGTGCGTGGATCCAGAGTCAACGAGCGCAACAAGCTGCTGGTCACCAAGCAGGATGGGAAGTCGCATCGTGCGACTTGAGTTGATGCCGGTGAGCGCAAAAAGGGAGATGGACAACTCGCCAGCCCCTCCCTCCTCACTGTCGGTGGTCTCGGCATCTGGGATCACCTCCAACAAGAAGACTTGCTGACACGAATGCCCCGAAACATACTTGTCATCGCAGTTGTAGCATAGGCCTAATCGGCGCCTTTCCTCCATCTGTGCCCGGGTAAGTTTTTTGATGAACTTAGCTCCGGAGGTGCTGCTGTCCCCACCCTTGGTCGTTCTGATAGAAGTCTGCCGGCAAGTCTGATCATGCTAGAGAGAGGCATTGCACTGATTCCCGTCTTGACTCCGCTGCCCCTGACGGTCACCTTAGCCGGCGATCGACCCTCGTCGACGTCATGTTGCTGTAGTCTCTCGTGGGCCCTCGCCAAGCTCATGGCCATGGCAATGCTCTGAGGAGCGGCCAAGACAACGGCAATGGCGATCCGCTCCTTTAATCCCGCCGTGAACATCTCAATCTTTTGATCCTGTCGTAACCTAGCACGGGGAAGCAGTGCCTCGAACTCCTTTTGATATTGCGCCACCGTCCCTGTTTGACGCAGATGTTTGATCTCTGCGAGGTGGTTGCGGCGCGTCGGAGGACCGAAGCGCAGGTTGATGACCTCCTTGAACCGTGACCATGTCGGTTCTCCACCTTCCTCCTCTGTAGTATGTACCTTGTAGGGCCTCCCCGTAAGTGGTAGCGGCGGACGTACCTTTTCTCCTTCCGGTGTGTGCTACCCTCGAAAAAACAGCTCACAAGAATTCAGCCAGAGAAGCGGATCATCGACACCCTCGTAAATGGTGAAGTCCCAGCGCTGACTCTTGGGTGGGCGCCCTTCCTCAGCAGCCAGGAAGCTTCCACTTGGGCTGCTGTGATCGCGGCGGCCCGGTGGCACATAGGCGCCCGAATCTTCGGTGACCTTCTCCTTCCCTGTCGCAGTGACGCCCAGGGCTGTACAAACTAGCTCCTCCACCCTGGCGATGCGCGAGTCGTGCCGATCCAAGCGTGTGGTGACTGTGGCGAGTTGTGCCGTTTGGCCATCTTGAACCAGCGCCATGTCCTCTAGTCTTCGGAGGACATCTTGAACCATCGTCTTGAGTGTTGCTTCATCAGATCGATCACCATCGTTGGGAGCCATAGTGCCATCAACAACCTGGCTCTGATGCCAAGATGTTATGTGCGCGGCTACAAAGATCGTAGCGGTGCACAGGCCTGCGGATTGGTGGCTTCGGTCGACGCCGGAGGGGCGCCAGTCGAAGATGAAGAAGACGCACGGCAGCGAGGCGGCCGCCGCGCGTACGTGCATGAGAGGAAATGAGATGAAGATAAGAGACAACAGGTAATCGGTTGCTTACTTTATTATTTTCTTCTTGGCTTTTTATAGCCCAAACTAACATAGAATCCCTTAATATGGTAACAACTCAAAGATAAATAAGTGGCCACTAAATAAGGAACAACTTAACGACACCTAACAACTCTATCCTTATCTGAATTCTCCAAGCTGCTGCTGCGTTGGCCTTAGGCCTTGGCTTGTGCCGGACTTAGTCAGGTTCTCATGCGACGCACGTAATGCGCGCCGGTGAACCTGACACAGGGTGATTAGTAAAGTACTAGCGATGCTACAAAAACTTAAAACCAATAACCAACAGATTGATCAACAGGGAATACATGGCAGCAAGTACACAGTTAAACTACAATCTGAATCAACAAAGAACAGAAGAAATATGTCATCAAAAGAATTGACACTGAACCCAATCACATGAGAATATGGATCTAACTTTATAGATAATTTAAAGATCGAATTGTCATACTATTTCACTGAACCCAATCAACTCCAAGCATTATCACATCCACACACAGTCCCCCATACAACAGAAGTGCTAAAACAGTAGGTAATTCACAAGCACTCACTAAGAGCATCTCCAGTAGATGCTCTAAAATCGGGTCTCTATACATATCTTCTAAATCACTATTCGTTCGGTATATTTTCATCCTCTCTAGCAGAACCTTTATTTAGAAAAACTATAAAGATTGATACAGAGAGCCTCCAAATTTTGAGGCTAGAAAAGAAAAACACTAAATTTAGAGACTGAGATAGCGACTCTGTTAGAGAACGAGAGAATCCAAATATAGAGAAGATTCTGTTTTAAAGACTCTGCTAGAGATGCTCTAAGCACTAAAAATAAATCAGCGAACAATCAGACAAGGCTCGTCAAGAAAAATTTAGAGAAAACTATATTTTGCGGATACGTGAAATAATGGTGATGGAGAGCTCGACGGTTGGCTTTTTACTTTTTTTTTTTAAGCGATTGGCTTCAATGTTACGTCCACAATTGGACGTGCCTACAACATGCCAAGCGGGATGTTGAATGCCAAAAGCAATTGGTCGGTGCACAATCGTCATACGTAGCTATCATTGTAGTTCATGTCCAGATCGACAGATGCATATAGGCAGCAGTTGATTTCTTGTGTCTACCGATGCCTAGCGAGATTTATGAGGTATGAGTACGTAGTATGGACTCCCTTACTGCCGTATTCTTGCCACGGCTTTCACGAACAGAGATAGACTGCTGCATTCGATGCTCTCCTGTGTTTACATCGGTCAGGAATGGTCCATGATTCTGCTTAATTGATCTTGAATCCTACTCGCGTACGTGAACATTGTAGAGACTAGGCCCTGTTCTCCTCATCTTAACTTATCTCACTTATCTATTTATCCAACTTATTTTTTAACTTTTAGAGCTTTTCGAGATAGCTTCGAGTGTTGAAAAAATAGGTATTATTTTAATTCCAGATTTGAATATTAAGCATATTCCACAAATGATCAAAGCCAGCAGACAACACATGATTGAAAAAATAGATCTATACAAAGTCGCACACATGACGAACAGAGAGAAAGAAGATTCTTACAAAGGGCTTGAGGATGAATTGGAAGCATCGCAGTAGTGACCGGCCGTAGAGGAAGTAATCAACATCGAGGATTGCGCCTAGCTACAGTTTGTAACCGACGTTGTGAAAGAAGAACTCAAGCGGTCGCACAGATGCCCTGCCTAGAAACCTTATTGCCGCCCCTGTGCAGGTGCTCGCAGCGACAACGGTTCATAGATCCCGCTCTCCTTGTCTCCCGGTGCACGCTAAGAAGGAAGGCCGATGAGAGGCAACGGCAGCACGAAGACTCAACACAGATCAGATCTGAATCACACGAGAGGAAAGAAAAAAAAACCAGCTAACTTGCTTGGACGTCTCCAAGATTTATAGCCCCTCACTAATAACTCTTCTCCAATTACTCTAATTGAAACTGCCCATTTAATTGGCCGTTTTAAATTAAAACCGTGGCCATAAATTGGCCGTTTCAAATTGGTAATAATGGCAATATTAATCAACGCACTAATGGGAGGAAACCGCAAAATTAAAAGGAGATTAAATGCGCTAGGATTTAATCCACGGCACGGCGACACAAAATTAAAAGGAGATTAAACGCACCAGGATTTAATCTATAGCATGGTGACTTGCGACGTCACAGGTCACGCGATAATTCACGCACGTACACGTGTGACTTTAGTCTTGCTCCTTTTCATTCTCCATATGCCTCATAATGAAACATGGTGGAAACTCTTTTTTTAAGTTAGTATTCTCTCCTCCTAACTAGACTATTCTTTCCTAACTTTGGCATTTAGGAATAAATGGGCCTCTCACTCGTATGGACCCAATTCTAACAAGTAACAATATGCTGTTTGTGTATATCGATGATAAGTACCTAGGAAACAACGACTTATTACTGCCGCCCTGACATCTCCGTTCAAAATTTTAGGCTAAGGCGGGTGGGTCATGGCACCATGGCTGTGGCTACTGGCTTGGCGTGCGGTCTTGGCCCTGGCTGCGGCAGGAACTAGGCTGAGTTTCACCAGCGGGTTTGACGAGAGGGTGAGAGGTTGTAGGGCATGTTTGGTTTGTAATCCTGAATAGCCATGCCAATGCAAAGGTCATGCCAATCTAGGACATGATCTTTTAAAGGTAAAATTTTAAGTGTTTGGTTTGAAGCGGATGAAGAATGACCAATAGAAAATAAAAAATATTTCAAAATTTCAACAAAATTGAAAAGTATTTAAAATGGGTTGCTTATTATTTTAGATGAATTATGAAATTTATTTCATGCAATTTGGACACTGTATGAAATTAATACGAAAATCAGAAAATAAAATCGTTTGAAAAAAAAGACAAGTTAACTTGTTAGTGTTAGTAGCTTCTGCTAGCAGCGCTGGTGACTCTCTGCACGCCAATGAATGGCGCACATTTTCGGCGCCGTTGCGTTGGCTACGTTTTACGTGAAAAAAATTTGGCGAGCCAAATTTTTCGTGCGCACGCCATTCGTTGGCTGCGAACCAAACGGAGACCAAATCACGAAGGCATGCCAATGATTGGCAAGGCAACTGAAGGTCACGAACCAAACACGTCCGTAATTCACTCAGTTGCAGATGACTTTTTTTTTTTGATAGGGGAGCTGCTAGAGGCACGTACGATATAGTATAAAGTGTGAAGCAATTTTAAAGCATAAAAGAAATCTTTTAGAATATGGAGTGAATAGTACTATAAAGGACAAGATTACGGAAGAACTGACAGTGATGCTCTTAATTTGGCTCCCTGACTTTACCTTCGTACCAAAGTTATGGAAATTCATGAATCATTTAGTAAACAAACAATATCGGCATTTGTGTTCCACGTAAATGTATATGCTTCATCATTATCTAAACATATGATATTTGTGCTTCAAAAAATTTTTATTGTATTAAATATTATATCTCTACTATTTAAAAAGCCTTACGGTAAAAATGAGTGGTACGTTCGGTTCAAATTTTCAAATCACAACATGCAAAAACCAGTGTCCCTGCCTGACTACATGGCCTTTCAAATAAATTGTTCTTATCATTCTCACCCGGGCAGCCCCGCGAGCCCCATCGACGACTCGTGCTCCTCCAACTTCTTCTGCGCTGAGCACGCCGACGAGCGCCAGCTAAGGCAAGTCCCCACTGCGAACCTCTCCATGAGCCATTTCCCAACCTGCATAAGCGCCTTCATGGCGAACATATCGCCTCCATGTCCGTGATCTCTTGGTCCTCTGTCCCTTCCTCAAGGCCGACGAGGAGATGACCCGAGAACATGAGGATGATAAGTGAGCAGTTTTTACGCATATATACGTAGATCTATGCATGTTAGTAACCTTTGTATTCTCTTCAAGATTCGTGCTGAGCTTTCACTCTCTCTCAGATGCTCTTTTGAAAAAAAAAAACCTACAATTTTTAGATGAAAAACAATCGGATCCTTTTTCTTCCTCTCCTCCTCTTCCCTTTGGTCCCCTCTAGGGGGACAGTGCTGTCGGCATCGCCTCTCCCTGTGCCCGACCATGCTGGCCCTGCAGCAGCCGCGACGCGCCCCGGCCGCCCATGCCGCACTGAAGGCAACGGGCTGACGTGGTCCCGCATGGGGAGGGGCGGTGGTCATCGGCGGAGCCACCCCTGGAGGGTCGCTGGCTCGGCTAGGGCAGAGGTGTAAGGTGGCCGCATCCTTGAGGTCTGTCGATGATTCATACACTAGTTTCTGAATCAGTAGACTAGTGCACATCTTACATAAATAGATCATAAAGTATACAACGATCAGAGTAAAATCGATAACTTAACGAAATTAATGTCTTTCAGTAAATAGTTTTACATCAGGGCCATCCAGGCCAAATAACAGTACAGTGCACAATAGACTTCAAAGTACAAATGTGAAAGTCTTCAAGTTATCAAAAGAATATCCAGCGGTTATGCATCCATGCAAGTAGCCAGAGGGAACGTTCTAAGCATCTTCTTGGCCTTCATATCCAGTTTCTTTTTCCTCGAAGCAAGCATAAAGGTCTTTCAGATTCTCTTCATCTAAAGAATGAGTGAGTGTAAGGGTAAGCGCAATCAAACCAAACTTACGAGCTAACACCCTTCTAATGCAATTAATGATAATGGCTCCAAGACCGGCTAGGTTTATTTATTTGCATAAATCCAACTAGAAATATTCGTAATATAAACTTATGACTTAGCCAATTTTAAATCAAGGAAACTGTAAATGATTAATCCAATCATGTCTATCCCTCTACCATCCTATGATACGACTAGACCAAACACCAAACTCAGCCCTATTCTTCATTCTTACACCCGCCATCATATTTCGGGATTCGGCAATCCCGTTGTGGATCATTGCTCCTGGATTGCTGGTCCAGCAAAAGCATGATCTAGATCATCCTCGGGTAACGACGCCCTTCCGCCTGTTCCTCAGGTTGGAGTATTATCCAGGGCCTCCACAGAGCACTATGCTAGACTCCACACCCATACTACCGCGCGATAGCCACGCGTTGTGTCGAACGTATCCAACACTTATTCATATCCAAGGGATCCTTCTGATCCTACTTCCCATATTCTGAGAGTCGGAGATCCCCACACTCCGCTCTCCGCTTCATTCTCAACATGTCCTTGACATTCCAGTCTAGAGCCATTCTAGACAACAAACACAAACTCCGGGTCTTAACCTGTGTGGACAACATGGGTCCCGGGTATTTGGAGACAGACGTTTGGACGCACCATTTCCTTGAGCCAAGTCGCGTGGATCTTCCAGAAGCCGAGCTTGGTGGGCGGCGCGGTCCAACGTGTTCTACAAGAAGTAGGATTCTAGTCCTACCCGAATATGTGGAGACAAGCGAAGCTGACTCGGCCATATCCCTTATCTCCCTAATACGGATTAGGAAACCAATCTGTAACCCTACCCTTGCACTATATAAAGGGGGTCGGGGTCCCCAGTTAGACATCATCTTCATCATCTGGATCTTGATCTTCGACATCATCTTCCATCACATCCAATATCGCGCAATCTTAGGCGAGAACATGCGATCATTGTGATCATCCCCTGTTCATTGTGATCGACACCCCATAATACAAATCCACAAGCACAGGAGTAGAGTATTACCTCTTCCAGAGGGTCTGAACCTGTACAAATCCTGTCCCCTGTGCTACCATCGAGTTGTGACCTTTCGCATAGCCCTATAAAATATATTGCCCACACAATTCGCCGACAGTTGGCGCGCCAGGTTGGGGCTAGCGTCACGATCAGCTTCATCGACTTCAATGGCTTCAATCGGCGGATTCGTCTTCACCTACGTCCCCGGCCAAGGTTTTGTCTTCGAAGATCTCGGCTTCCTCGCCAACGACTTCGGGGAACTTCGATTATGTGAGCCGGATGATGTTCAGCCCACATACTACCGGGGGAGGCTGTACGTGACTCCAGCCAAACTACACCATGTCAGGTTGCCTCTTTCGGATTCCGATCCGGGAGAAATCCAATCTGACAACGACGATTCCGACTACCCTACCGCAGGGATTCCCTTCGGTTTCAGTCGGGATTATAAGCCTTTGGCTCTGCCAGCTCCTTTCGCTGATGAAGAACCAATCGGCGATGCTATTTCTGATCTGGATCGCGATCAGATCCAATCGGGAACTGCAACTTCTCAATTGTGCAACACCCCGTTCGGATTGAGAAACTCGGCCACTGTTTTTCATGAGATAACATGCCGTCTTTTTTGGTCTGGGCTAAGGGGTGGAGCCCAACAGACACTTACTGGGATGAGCTTCCCGAGTTCCGGCTCAAGGATAACTCTAACCGGATCTACTTTCCGAGTGGACACTAGGATGCCACTCGGATTAACCAATTCGGCTGTTAGATTTCAGTAGATCTATTCTGCCAAATCTCAGTCGGGTTTTCTTCCGCCAAACAATTCATCACGGGAAGTGGGAGTTGTAATCACCCCTATCGATGAGCCAACAAGTAAGGATCAGTTAAGCCTCTCTTACTCAGGATCCGAGTCGGAGGAGAGCGTCAACGGGTTCCCTGACTTTCGTGGCGTTTACGTGGTGGATGGACAACCCTCCGGGTCGGCCCTGCGCCCAATAGATGAAGCAGGAGCCGAGCATAACCGCGGAGGATAAACTGGAAGCATCGCAGTAGTGACCGGCCGTAGAGGAAGTAGTCGACGTCAAGAATCGTGCCTAGCTGTAGTTTGTAGCCAACGTTGTGGAAGAAGAACTCAAGCAGTCACGCAGATGCTCTGCCCAGAAACCTTATTGCCGTCCCTGTGCAGGTGCTCGTAGCGGCAACGGTTCATCAATCTCGCTCTCATTGTCTCCCGGTGCACGCCGAGAAGGAAGGCCGGTGAGAGGCGACGACAGCACGAAGACTCAATACAGATCAAATTTGAATCACGCGAGAGAGAAGGAAAAATAAGCCAACTTGCTTGGACGTCTCCAAGATTTATAGCCCCTTACTACTAACTCTTCTCCAATTGAAACTGCCCATTTAATTGACCGTTTCAAATTGAAACCGCGGCCATAAATTGGCCGTTTCAAAATCGGTAATAATGGCAGTATTAATCAACACACTAATGGGAGAAAACCGCAAAATTAAAAGAAGATTAAACGCGCTAGGATTTAATCCACGGCACGGCGACACAAAATTAAAAGGAGATTAAACGCACCAAGATTAAATCCATGGCATGGTGATGCGCGACGTCACAAGTCACGCGATAATTCACGCACGTGCATGTGTGACATTAGTGTTGCTCCTTCTCATCCTCCATATACGTCATAATGAAACATGATAGAAACTCTACTTCTAAGTTGGTATTCTCTCCTCCTAACTAAACTATTCTTTCCTAACTTTAGGAATGAATGGGCCTCTCACTCGTATGGACCCAATTCTAGCGATATGCGGTTTGGGTATATTGATGATATGTACCTAGGAAACAACGACTTATTACTGCCGCCCTGACGTCTCCGTTCAAAATTTTAGGTTATGGCGGATGGGTCATGGCGCCATGGCTGTGGCTACTGGCTTGGCGTGCGGCCATGGCCCTGACTGCAGCAGGATTGGCACTAGGCTGAGTTTCACCAGCGGGTTTGACAAGAGGGTGAGGGGTTGTGATGACTTTTTTTTTTATATATAGGGAAGCTGCTAGAGGAAACGTACGATACAGTGTAAAGTGTGAAACAATTTTAAAGTATAGAATAAATCTTTTAGAAGCTAAGGTGAATAGTACTATAGAGGATAAGATTATAGAAGAGCTGACGGTGATGCTCTTAATTTGGCTCCCTGACTTTACCTTCATACCGAAGTTATGGAAATTCATGAATCATTTCGTAAACAAACAATATCGGCATTTGTGTTCCACGTAAATGTATATGCTTCATCATTATCTAATCATATGATATTTGTGCTTCAAAAGTTTTTTATTGTATTAAATGTTATATCTCTACTATTTAAAAAGTCTTATGGTAAATATGAGTGGTACGTTCGGTTCAAATTTTAAAATCACAACATGCAAAAACCGGAGTCCCTGCCTGACTACATGGCCTTTCAAATAAATTGTTCTCATCATTCTCACCCGGGCAGCCCCGCGAGCCCCATCGACTCCTCCTGCTCCTCCATCTTCTTCTGCGCTGAGCACGCCGACGAGCGCCAGCTAAGGCAAGTCCCCACTGCGAACCTCTCCATGAGCCATTTCCCAACCTGCATAAGCGCCTTCACGGCGAACATATCGCCTCCATGTCCGTGATCTCTTGTTCCTCTGTCGCTGCATCAATGCCGACGAGGAGATGACCCGAGAACATGAGGATGATAAGTGAGAGCAGTTTTTACGCATATATACGTAGATCTATGCATACTAGTAAGACTATCTCCAATCGTTTCCCACACTTTCATTCCCTTTCTAACCCCTGACAGGAATCTCTTCCCAGATTTCATTCCCTTTCCATCCATACAGTCCAACAGCATCCCTTCCCCCATTCCCTTCCCTTCCCAAATCCAATATTTTAATCATTCCTACGTAACCAATATTTGACGTACGTCGTACGTACGAAGCTGTATTTGTAAATAAAAATAACAATAATGTACATTAAAAAGATACAAAATTAAAAAAGTATTAATGAATATTTTAATATAAAGAACGCACTTCAATATTCGCTGACGCGGAAGAATATTTATTTCAAAAAATAAAATTTGTAAGTACGGCAATATAGCAGTAGGTGGGTAGGTTGCAAAGTTCATATAAGCAACACAAGATGCGTGCTTATTTTGGCAAGTGTTCACATGCAACACAAAGAACTCCGCTGCGGTGTTCACATGCAACACAACAACCCTCAGTACCAACCAAAGTTCACATGGAAAACATCTGCCTGCAAGTGGCTTGAAAAGGTCACAAGAAGCACAGCATGTACCAGTAGGATCCAAACTTCACGAGTGGCTATGATCGTATCCTTCCACCAGAACCATACTCAGCTCTCATGCATCTATAAATGGGTCCATCGCTACTCCATATGGCCACACTTATAGAGCCAGCCTTGGCACAAATACCTTCACCATGAGTGGACCTCCATTCGGATCATCATCTACCTTCATGGGGGATGATTCTACTGATGACGACGACGACGAAGAGCTACTCATGTTCGCTACTCAAACTGGGATGGTGTTCCACATCATAGGTTTGTATGTAATGAAACTGAAGTTATGAGGGATCGAGGTCTATGTCATGGATTAAAATTACAAGTAAATTCGATTGTAACTGAAGGCCAGTACATACATGATACCATCGTAGATTTGTACACATACTCCTAAAAGCAAATCAAGCCGAACCACAACAAGCATGCAACAGACGTAACAAAAGAAGCATAATACATTTTCATATCGAAGCTCATCATATTTCTGATATTAAGCATGCGTGTATGTTTAGGCTACACGGCTTCATACCAAAATGAACTAATTGCCCCCAAATCCGAGCAAAACCGTGGACACTTTGCAACACAGCACGAATGCTTCTATGAATCCATGGACGAGTTTTGCAACATTAGCTTCCAATGGGAGAGATCGAGGGATTGGAGCACTTTTACCTTGACCACCGGCACCGGCTCTAGCTTCCTCGCAGCCGCTGCGTCCTGCGGACACCGGTGACGCCACCTCCACTTCTCACCTCGCCCGCCCTTCCCTTGCGCCGCCTTGGCTCCCCACGCGCAAGTCTTCGTCGCGGCCGGTTCTTCCGGGAGCGGAGGCTTCGTCGCCGCCAGTCGTCCGCACGCGCAAGGCTTGCTGGCTGCCGGACCTTCCCACGTGCAACGATTCCTCGCCGCCTCGGTCCCCACGCGCAGGTCTTCCTCCCTGGGCCACAGATCTGGCGGACCTGGCGGCGACGAAGCGCGCGGGCGACGCCGCCTGCGGCCTGCCCTCCGGCGGAAGAAGGCTGGCGGTGACGCTGCCTCCACTCCCCCTTCCAAGTCACGCCGAAGCTCCTCTAGGGGCGACGCCGGCTGCGGTCGCCTCGCCCAACCTCTCTCCGCGCGTGGATAAAGTGACGGGAGGAGAATGCCCCTGCGATCCCGCTCGGCCGGGATCGTATCCCAAATCCCACGCGAATCCCGACTGCGATGGGATGCCGTTGGAGCACATTGCGCGAGTCCCGTCCCGGGCTGTCCGAGGCCGCGAAGAGATTTGGCCCAGGACGGGTATCCGTTGGGGACGGTCTAATCATTGTATCCTCTTCAAGATTCATGCTCTACTTCCACTCTCTCTCAGATGCTCTTTTGAAAAAAAAAACCTACAATTTTTAGATGAAAAACAATTGGATCCTTTTTCTTCCTCTCCTCTCTGGTCCCCTCCAGGTGAAGGCGCTGTCGGCATTGCCTCTCCCCCTGCCTGACCATGCCGGCCCTGCAGCAGCCACAACGCACCCCGGCCGCCCATGTCGCATTAAAGCCAACGGGCTAACGTAGTCACGCATGGGGAGGGGCGGTGGTCACTGGCAGCGCCACCCCTAGAGGGTCGTTGGCTTAGCCAGGGCGGGGGTGTAAGGGGGGCCTCATCCTTAAGGTCCGCGGATGATTCATACACTAGTTTCTAAATCAGTAGGCTAGTGCACACCTTACATAGCCAGATCAAAAAGCATACAAACGATCAAAGTAAAATGGATAACTTAACAAAATTAATGCATTTCAGCGAATAGTTTTACATCAGGGCCGTTCAGGCCAAATAACAGTACAGTCCATACGAGACTTCAAAGTACAAATGTGAAAGTCTTCAAGTTATCAAAAGAATATCCAGCGGCTATGCATCCATGCAAGTGGCTGGAGGGAACGTTCTAAGCATCTTCTTGGCCTTCATATCTAGTTTCTTCTTCCTTGAAGTAAGCATAAGGGTCTTTCAGATTCTCTCCATCTAAAGAGTGAGTGTAAGGGTAAGTGCGCAATCAAACCACACTTACGAGCTAACATCCTTCTAATGCAATTAATGATAATGGCTTCAAGGCAGGCTAGGTTTATTTATTTGCATAAATCCAGCTAGAAATATTCATAGTATAAACCTATGACTTAGCCAATTTTAAATCAAGGAAACTGTAAATGATGAGTTATGTTTTCCAGGTTAATCCAATCAGGTCTATCCCTATACCATCCTATGGTACGACTAGACCAGACACCAAACTCAGCCGGAACCACAATTCCTATTCTTCCTTCTTACACCCGCCATCATATTCCGAGATTCGGCAATCCCGCTGTGGATCATCGCTCCTGGATTGCTGGTCTAGCGAACGCATGATCTAGATCATCCTCGGGTAACGATGCCCTTCCGCCTGTTCCTCGGGTTAGCGTATTATCCAGGGCCTCCGCAGAGCACCATGCTGGACTCCACACCCGTACTACCACGCGATAGCCACACGTTGTGACGGACTCATCCAACACTCATTCATATCCAAGGATCCTTCTAATCCTGCTTCCTATGTTCCGAGAGTCGGAGATCCCACACTCTGCTCTCTGCTTCATTCTCAACATGTCTTTGACATTCCAGTCTAGAGCCACTCTAGACAACAAACACAAACTCCGGGTCTCAACCCGTATCTTAGCCCAACCGTATCTCAAATTGCACGTCATGTACTAAAAGTTGTCCCGCGTTCTCACATAGGTCTCAAAACCGGATATGTGGTTTCGATGACATGGGATGCTTAGTCAGCACAATATATGGTCACTTGTCATCCTAAATACATAAAAAATTAAATTCAAATTAAAAATCATAAAAATATACAAAAATAAACATCCCTAAAATTCTTTTAAAATCCAAAAAAACCCTACAATCCGTAAAAAAAAATCTAAAACTCGTAAAACAAAAATGTTTAAATATAAAATTCATGAAAACCTAGAAAATGCTAAAAAGTCATAAGAAATCTTAGAAAATCCTAAAATTGGTAAAAAAAATATATCTAAAAAATTATAAATTTCGTTTAGAAAATCCTTGCATTCTAGGTTTTTTTTTAAGGACTTTTTAAGATTTAAAGGTTTTGTTTACAAATATTGGGATTTTTAACAAATTTTTTGGATTTTAAAATGAATTTAGGAATTTTATTATTTTTGAATTTTAGAATTGTTAAATTGTTTATGAATTTTGAATTTGAATTCAACTTTTTTATGGATATGGCGACGTGCTATGCTGATTAAGCAGCTTATATCATCAAACCACCCTCTCCATGCCACTTTGGACCTAATCGAAATGATAACGCAACTTCGTGTACCCCAAATATTTGGTTTTGTAAGTTTTAGACCTAAGTGGAAACGCGGAACAACTTTAAGGATCTGCATTACAATTTACTCTTGTAAAAATATAAGTTTTTTAGGAGAGCAAGTGCCACAACAAACTCAACGAAGAGGATTGATTACCGTTGTTAGAGTTTGTGTCAAATATGTATACGAGTAGGGTCACAGTTGGACTCTGAATTGTAGCCAGTGTTCTAGAAATTAGGATTAATCACCGATTAATCAGTAGTCTAGGGCAGGCCGATGCAATTTGGACCACACATGTGCATTAATCGGCCCAAGCGATTAAACGGTCAAAAATCGGGTTTGAACCATTAATCACCCAATTAAGCAGTTGGATCCCACCTCTTTTACATAGAAAAAGCAACAGTAGTGCATGCCCGCTGCCCTACTTGTGGATTTAGGGAAGACACCGCCCATCGACTGTCGATTCCTCCGCAATCGTTGTCGTCTATCAAAAAGGGACACGTCGACGGCAGCCAGGAGGAAGAGGATCCATGAGCTTTGGCATCTAGTTGTAGGTGAGGAGGCGGTAGCGACCAGAGAGGCATTAACGGTGAGGTGGCGCTGACCGAGGCGGGGAGAACAAGGAGGTGTGGCGTCAATGGCTGGTGGGAGGTGAATTAGGTGAGGAGACGGCTGGTGGGGTGGATGTAGTTTAGGGTTTGGTGGGGAGCCAGCTTATACATGAGATGAAGGGAGGAACTTGGTTTGCTGGACCAAGATCCTACGGCTAGAAGCTTTACGATTCTATTGTTAGGCCATGGGGGGCTCATGTTGAGCTAGCACTACACTGCACATCCAAATATGGTGCTACCTCTGCTATCTAATATTCAAATCTGTCGATTAATGTCCACCAACTAATTCCGATTAATCCCCGAGTAATCCAATTAATCCCTAGTCCATAGTTCGCCGAATCTTAGTTGTAATAGATACGGTAGTTAGAGTTTAAGTTAAACTCTATATCGTGAGCCTATATAAAGGGACATTACCGATGTAACCCATAATGATAAAAATAGTAGCATAGACATGCAGAGGGTTATGGCCAACATGTGGTCATGACCTTAAGAGGCTGTTATGCTGCAGGAACATCCATGATCATACCCTGCGGATGTAAACGAGCGTGGAACTGCGTTACCAAATAGCGCCTATCACGTTAAATCCTAACGACCATTGTGCCATCCAGTGCAGTAGTAGAAGATTGGTTAAAGCACAGATTTTGCAGTGCTCGTACGTAGATTGCACAGATCTTAAAGCAGAGCCTGTGGTAGTGGAGTAGCATCATTAGCAGTGGCAGGCTGGCAGCAAATCAGGGTTAGTGTCTCCCCAGTTTCCAGGTTTGTATTTTTCACATTTCACAATGCCATTTTTTGGCAGGCATTGCGAACCATGTGATATTAGTTGGTACCGAGGATTAAAAGAATGGTCAGCTGGCCAGGACCGACCAAAATAAATAAATAAAATGTCAGTCCAGAAAGTTTTAAAATTAGAATTTTGATTTCAATTTTAGGTTGCCAGAAAAAAGCTGTTACTATAGGCTTGTTTGCAAGCTGATAAAAGTATAGAGCTACGGTAATAAAGTAAAATTGTAATAAATGAAGCAACAACATGAAAGATTTCTTAACATAAAATTTGTGCCAAACTTGTCACTTCACCAATAACCAGTTGGTTATTGTTAGACCGTTCAATATTTGTTTAGTGAAATTTGGCTAGTTTAAAGCCGGTAACCGTCGATAACCAGTACCAGGGAGGTCCAATGTTTGAATCCCCGGGTGTTGCCCATGCATAATACTAAAACATTGTCCTGCATGATAACATTGTCCCGCCAAGTGTCAAGCCACAATCCAGTCTGTCTAGTCTACTACTAGAAGGGGCACCCCCCAGGTTTGTTCATGTCCATAGCCAGACCATGTAATCAAGAACCTCCAAGGAACCTCCAGGTTACTTGTGACAAGTAACCTCAAGGAATGGTGGCATGCATTCTAACAGCATCTTCACCACTATGTAATCAAGAACCTCTATTTGTGAGAAGTAACATCTACTTATCATTGTCACCCGAACCCTCATCGGCATCCGAGGACTCTGCTCTGTTAGGATCTTCACCACCATTACTGGTTTTAGCTCGCTTCTCTTTCTTCTGCTGCTTCTTCTTTTGGCGTTTGAGGCGCTTCTTGGCTGTCCGCTCTTCTGCTGCCTTTAGCCTTTCCTCCCTCCGCAGCTCAAACTCAGCTATCTGTTTCCTCTTTTGATAATCAGCGTCCATCCTTGCTATTCTGTCTTGCTCCCTCCTCCGCATTTGCCGATACTGCCGAGACAAGAATATTTATACTTAAAACGATAAGATCATTGAAGTACAAAAACATTTCCATGCAAATTTTCAAATCACTGATGCCGTGTTTTGCTAATTTGGAGAAAGCTTCCAGCTTTTTTCAGTAGGGCTGTCCCCTACTGTTCCCATAAAAAAGTTGTATCACAAAACAAACAAGATGGTTGAAAACATATGAAGAAAAAGTTTGATGTTCCAGTGAAACAGAGGGACCAGATATACAAGTCATGATTTCAGCTGCCATAAAGTGTAAAGTGAAACAAAGGTGTGAGATAAGATTCTCAGTTGAATCAAGTTAGTGACAAACAAGGTCTTGAATCACAGCCAATGATAGAAAAGGTTTTATAATTAATTAATTATCAGGATGTGAAAAAACCTAGATGAGAAAAATACGCCGTGTCAACACATACATGTTCTCAGTAAAAAAATTCTTACGCATTGTTATAAGGCTGTCCAAAATGTTCTTGATAGACTGATAGTATATGTAAAAAAATTCTTATGCATTGTTTAAATGCATACATGAGCAAAAGCCACCGACACTAAATCCTACCAAATTTTAAAGTATATATCCAGAGACAATGTTTACGGTCGCTGATGGAGTGGCAGCCAATGCTACACTAAATTTGATTATATACACCTAATTTAATCTATACACGAGACACATGCAGTTAAAGAGATAATTTTCGGTTTCAACAGTAGTTACAGTACCTTCATATACAAAAATTCCATAGAATAGAGCTTAATGTAAGAATACAGGCAAGGAAAAATATTACTCCTACTTGCATTTTTGCTCAAAATGTCCTCAAGTGATTTAATAGCAGAGATTAAAAATTAAAAAATATGTAGTAACAGAGATAGTGTGATAGAAGCTGGGAAGGCGTGCCTGTGCAAGCGTGTGTGCACACAGAGACACACTAGCTGCAGCAGCATATGGTTACGTAGGTAGTCAGCAAAAAAAAAAAGGAATTCAGTTTTTCGTATTGGTAGAACCAAAATCATAAAATAGCATTGTGAACAGCTGGTTCCATATTTGCTGCATTACTAACATTTTAACTATATATATACAACCTTTAAATCATAGTCAGTTTCACTATACCCAACAACAAGTCACCAGGCTCCGGTTAGGTCGTGGTTGAAACCCACAACTTGCAGGGAGGTCACGAGACAAATTTTGCACTGAAAGTTCTATTTCATAACCTCCTAACAGTAAGTCAGTAACAAGGGTATTGCTGTGCCAGTATCAAACAAACATAAAACATCTAGTTGTTTGGGTATTGTCATTGTCATGTGGCCTGTATCAGATTTATGTATTTCAGCTCCCCGATAATATATGTGAATTTACCAAATTTACTCCATCTGCTGGTGTTCTTTAGACAAGGCATGCATAGTCACCAAAATTCAGAAGGTGCATATAAAATTTTCACCCAACCACCATGGACAGTTCTTCATAGACACCACGGAAGAACATTACCAACAAATGACTTGGTCGATATCTTTGTGTTCAAAAGAATTCTTCAAAGAGAATCAATAAAACAAAACCACTTCTCCAGGGCATTTTATCCATCTATCCACGCGCTAATTGACAAATAGAAAATCCTATCATGGACAAACTGCAGGGTTAAAAAACTGCAGGGTTAAAACTAGTTTCCACTCTAGCTCTACCAATCATAACAACCACACAGAGAGAGAGAGAGAGAGAGAGAGAGAGAGAGAGTGAGAGAGCACCTGGTGGAAATCACCGGAGCCAGATCCAGCGGAGGACCCGGAGGTGTTGCTAACACGGACGGGGACGTACTCCATGATGCGCCGCAGCTTCACCTCCAGGTCCTCCTCGTCCTCCCGGAGCTTGACCCCTCCCGCGGGGCTCTTCCCCGCGCCCTCCGTTACCACCGCCAGCTCCTTCCCGCCGCCGCCGCCAGGAGCCTTCGCGGGCGGCGCTAGTGGGACCAGCTGCTGCATGCTGCTGTCTCCGCCAGGATCTGACATCCGCGAAGAACCGGATGGAAGAGGCCACAAGGGAGAGAGATCTGGCTGGAAATTGGATTCGAGATTTCGAATTCGACCGATTTCTCAATTCTCACAGCAAAGGCCAACGAGAAGACGAGAAGCAAATCCAAGTTACGAAAATCGATTCTCACAGCAAGGGCTTCCTCACGGAGCAGAAAGAGGGCCTAGGGTCGGACGCTGGACTGCAGCAGTTGGATCGACTAATCGATTTTGTGCGGTCGACATCCAGCTTAGCTCCGTGGCATTTTTAAAGTTTAATTCAGAGATAGGGGGTATGAGCAGAAACGAGCCAAGTATGAGCGAGCTCGGGTTCATTTTGCGAGCGAGCTGGCTTGGTTTCGCTCAGATGAAAAGTTAGAAAGTTTGCTTGGCTCAGACTTGGTAAAGCTCGCGAGCTACTCATGAACGCTTGTGGCTCGTTTGATTGAAAACACTCTTAGGTTGTAGCCATCACCGCGGGAGGTAGGAGCATGTTGCCACGGCTTGCAAAAGAGGATGAGATGGAGGCTTCTGCTGTCCCTCCGGTAGGTGCACCACCATAGCCTACGAGAGAGGTGTCACCATCGGATCTAGAGACTAGATGTGATGTAGCAGCTGGATTTGGAGGTGATGGAGGTGCCGCCATGACCATTGACTGGAGGTCATGGGGAGGTGGATGTCCAAAGAGGGTGGTAGTGCCGGTATGGCACAGCATGGTCGAATCTAGAGGAGAGAGGGTGCGCCGCCCAGCGTCGCACAGACGGATTTGGTGGCTACTAACGGCGCCACCAGGTGGAAGGATTAGTGTGTGGCTGCGTGGGGAAGAGACGCCACAGCACCGGCATCGGGGATGATGGGAAGGTGGGTGGTGTGGTGCTCGGCGTTGGAGAGGAGAGGGGGAGGAGGCAGCGTGGTGTATTGGGGACGGTCACGGGGTGCGAAGCGGCAGGTTAGGGACTTAGGGTGAAGGATTCGGAAGCAAGAGTAGGGTTGGTTGTTGGGCTATTGGCTATGGTAGCCAGGTAGACCGGGTAAGGGGGTGGAGGTCAGGTAGGTCTAACCTACATGGGCTGGGCTAAACCGACGGTGATTATACCGACTGAGCCACGTCCGAGCCAGGCTAGGCTTGGCTCATGCTTGTTTTTGGACCAAGCTAGTAATCGTGTTCAGCTCGTGCTCGTTTGCAAACGAGCCGAGCCTGAGCTTTTTTCAAGGCGAGCCCGAGCTGCTCACGAGTCACAAGCTTAAGTTCCAGCCCTACTGGGGGGGACCAATGTTACTAATTGAGCCTTGGTATGTCTTCTTCCTCTTCCTCCTTTGCTCGCTTCTTCCTCGCCTCGCCACTCCTTTCCTACACCGCCGCTGCCCCCTCTCGCTGGAGTTTAGCTTTGAGTTAGGGTTCGAGATACACCCGTGCCTCCTAGGCTTAGAGAGAGGCTGGGAAGGAGGTAGCCCGGCGGTGGAAGGGGTTGTGGTGGAGCGGTGGTGCCCCTGGAGCCGTGGGAGCGGAGGAGGATGGTGAGCAGAGCTAGCCCAGGAATCGACGCTGATGACTGGAGTTAGGGTGAGCAGGGCCGGCATAGCGGCAAAAGGATGGGGGAGGAGAGGCAAGGACGCTGTTGGTCGTGGGTGGTGGTTGGAGGCAGTGGGACGGTGGTAGAGGAGCACAGAGCTCGCTGCAGAAGAAGGAGAAGGGATAGGAGGAGGGCGAGGGCAAAGCTACCATGGATGAAGGGGGAGGCACGACGCGGGGAGCTATGTGTTGAGGACGAAGAGGAATTTTGTCACTATCCTATCCCGTTCGCAACACTACACCATTATGTAATCCTATTCGTAATATTTGGTTTTCATATGGCTAACTGCATCAGATAAAATTGAAAGTGCATCTAGACACATAAGTGATTTTGGTGATTAATGATAAACACATATAATGACAATTATTAATAATGTGTGCTTGCCTAATGTCAAATCTCTAGTATGTATTTATTTGTATTATGAGACTAACAAGTTTGTTGCTAAGATTATTTTAGTCTCATCCAAATAGAGGAATTCTTTAGGTCAAGTGAATAAGTAAAGATGAGGTATGCAATCTCGGTATCCCTTCTATATTTATTATTGCATTCCCCTTGTGCAAGTGCATATTGAACTTCATATAACATATTGCTTATATATATGCACATTGGTTCTTATCATATCAATTTGTGCATATATATTCACTTGAGTTCAATATGCGGCTTGTTTCTAGTACGTTAGTCTTAATTAGAGTTAAACTTCATATTACTATAAATTGATTTGGTGCATGCTTGTCTTGTTTATATATCTTCTCATGCACATCACTTAGTAAAGTTTAATATAGATTGTTCCACGACTTCACTCTAGTTTGAATATTATTTGCACATGTGTAATTCGTGTATATTTTATCATGTGGATCATTAAGTGAAGATTGTGGTCCTTGCCATGGTTTAATTGTTTCATCATATTGGCAATTATCTCTCTAGTGCATCTAGCTCCATTATATATTCATCATGTTGCACTTAGTGGAGAATCTTTCTCTTATCAAGTGTTTCCACTCATATTGTGTATATTTATATGAAACACTTGTTGTATTTAATTGCTCACAAATATCAACTTATTCATATCTATTGCGCTTTTGGGACAAATGCCTTTCATGAGTGGTTTGGAAAGAATTAGGTCCCGTGAGTATGTGATGACCAAGGTATGTTGAAGGATGACGGTCAAGCCGAGGTCAACAAAACGACGGTGTCACCAAGAGTTGAGGGCTAAGTTAAGATCGACTTGGCGTGGAGATCATCGAGGAGGATGATCAAGTCAAGGTCGATGGGACGAGAGTCTCATGAGGTGAATCGAGTCAAGTTGGATAAGGCAAAGGCTTCATTAATCCTTTGGTGAAGGTCATCATGCAAAATGAAGAAAGAATACGACAAGTGATTATCCTAAACTTGTATTATCTTTGATTTAATTTGAGTCTAAGGATTGCCGTGCTATTAAGAGGGATGCGATGGAGAATGACTTCTAGATGTGTCAAGTGCTCAAGTGATCCATCCTTGTGAAACCTAGAGAGAGTGTGGTGTTGGTGGTGTCGGAAAGTGATAGTTGTAGGTCTTTCTTGTTTTCTTTGTGAGTTCTGCATTTATCCTTTGGGATTTGAGGTGTGAGACCTTGTTGGTTGTGTAGCTCTCGTTCTTAGCTTTCCGTAGAGCCCAAGATCACCCAAAAAGGAGTCCGGAGTCAAAATTACTACCGTTTTCGGGTCAGTCATCTCGTCTGAGTTTAGGACCGGACTATCCGGTCCGGAACACCGGATAGTCCGGTCTTTCGGACAGTCCGGAGCAAATCTGACGCTGAGTTTCTGCTACTTAGTTGTTGCTAACCGGATAGTCCGGTGTTAGAGTCCGGATAGTCCGGTCCGACGCAGACCAGCAGCCAACGACTAGATCATGGGAGGCTCTATTTAAATTCCTCTCTCACCCCACTTGAAAATAGCCGTTGTACCACCATTCCTTGAGTTATCCCATTGTTCTTGAGCCCCAAAGCACCCCTCCACTCTTGATCTTTGTGATCCCCTTTGGATAAGGGTTTGGAAGAGTTGGGAGGAGGGTTTGAGTGAGAATTGGAAGAAGGGTTTGGAGGTGATTCCTTTGTGGAATTAGTGTGTTCTTGAGCCCTAGTGACCCCTCCTCTCTTCGATCTAGGTGATCCCCTTTGGAAGAAGGGTTGGGAAGACTTGGGAGGAGGATTGAGTGCAAGTTGAGCAAGTTTTGGATCTTTGAGCACTTGTGGTCATTTCCAAGTTCGTTCTTCGTGGGCATTTGTTACTCTTGGAGGTTGAGGACTCCTAGACTGCTAGGAGTTGGTCACGAGCCACCGAGCTTTATGTGATGCACCGTGTCAAATTTGTGAAGGCTCGATTTCGCATCCGCAAGGGAAGAAATCAAATGAGTGAAGCCGGCGAGTGCATTGCGCAACACCGATGAGGGAAGGGTTAAAAAAGACCCCGGCTCAAGTGTGACCGAGCCGCCTCAACGGATACGTAGGATCCCCTCAAGGATCCGAACTTCGGGAACAAACATCAGCGCGTCTCCATCTTCATTTCGATTTATCCCTTTCACTCTCTAGCTTGAATTACTTGTTTATTTTGCTATTGAGTTATTGCCTTTCCTTGTGTGATACTACTACATATATTTTCTCGTGAATTATCTTTGGTGTAGGTTGTATCCTTGAGATTGTGAAATTTGAATTGGATTCAAAATCCCCTGTTTCTGTGTAGACCGGACAATCCGGTTGTTGCACCCGGATAGTCCGGTACCTATCGGACTATCCGGTCCAAAACCCCAGATTGTCCGGTTAAGCTTCCGCATTTAACTCTGATTCATTGTATTAGAATTTGTAATCGCCTATTCACCCCCTTTAGACGACATCCCAGTCCTTTCAAAAACAATATCGTTTTTAAATCTCTTCAAATGATTAGCGATATGATAAATACACTGAATAATAAAACAGGATGTAATTTCATACACAGCAGAAGTGGTGAGTGTGGCTTCATGAAAAGTCTCTAAAAATAAATGTAAATGAGTAAGTACCTGCCAAACTTGTGGAGTCAAAAGTGACGTGCTATCATGAGTTTGATATTGTGTGTTAATAAAAATTCAAAAACTTGCATATATGGTGATACATGATGAAGCATAAGATAGGTGGAATTCCACCTTACAGACATGTCTAAACCAAATTTCTTAGGTTATACCTGTGATGCACAATAATAGTTCTTCCATGCAGTAATTCTTATATTAGAGCTATTTAAAAATAAGATGGCATCCCAAATAGTTTGAAGGTAAGGTTACAATCTTTTTGAGCCACTTTTAACAATTAGATAAATAAGAAAGAATTAACATATGTAGCTAGCAGAGGTGTCAAAATATTCATGGCAATAGTATTAGCTGATGCATTATTTAAGATAATAGAAAAATCTTATATGTTAATTTAATTTTCTGAACAAAATTCATAACGCTATCATCTATATTTTCACATGTGTGATTAACATCTATAAGTTTTAGGGCAATTATTTTTTCTCTATTTCCTAATTTTGATTAACATAATGAGCAACAACACTTAAATAATCTTCCTTAGTCCTACCAGCCCAGATTTCCAAGGTTAATGAAATAGAAAATGTGAAAATTTTAAACTCTTCTTTTAATTTTGACTTGTTGTGTTATACAATTTTTTTAAAAAAATCTCTAGTTGTTGGCTAATGGAAAACACTAGTGAATCTAAGATTATGAGTAATTTTAATATATTCTTGAAAAGCAGGAGATTCATTACATCCTAACAGTAAATCTTCGGAAGCAATCAGACGAATCAAAGCCTCTCTGCATCTTCGAGATAATAGTCCCAATTACTTACGGTACAGGTTGTAGTTCAATTGTTGCTGCATCATTTGAGCACCTTTTCTCTTCTTACACGCCACAGAGTGCATCTTCAAGTGTTTCGTGCCCGAGCCTGTTATCACCGATAACTCCTGTCGACAAATTTTATATCTAGCTACATACCTCACTTGCCGTCCGTTAACAAGGTGCTTCAACTCATCGAAGTCGTCCCACACCTCCGACTGATTTAGTTAGGCCCCCTTCGATCTGACGGTATCGGAGCCTGAAGCACAGGTTCAACCAGAAGAATCGTAGGGTACTTCTCCCCTTCCTCGTGTTCCTATTTCGTCATCCGAATCTGACACACTACGACTAATCTGTTGATAGTCCTTTGGTTTTAAACAAAACTGGCTAAGATGAAATTCACCGTATGGAGAATTTCCATCGGTCATTTCGAATAGCTGCAACTGCAAAATAATTGAACAAATAAATTAGAAAATAAAAATACAATGAAAAATATTACTGTGATATAATCATACAAACCTCACGCTACCAAATCTGTAAATTGGAAATATTTTTTAAAAATAATTCAAACTTTACCCAAATTTGTAAAGAACAACTAAATTTTTAGTTCGCAATCCAGAGAAGAGAATAGGGTTGGAAATGTGGCTGGATGGGGAGGGGAACCATGCCTATATAGAAAAAATTGAGATTTTTTAAAATTTTCTTCTATCTTTTATGATTTTTCAAAGGTTCAGACGATCAAAAAACGACTATATTTCTCCAACGGTTAGTTGCGATTGGAAAAACGAATTGAATGAATCGAACGAGCGGGGCCGGCATGGTGCCTAATCGGCACGACGACGTGGCGCCCACCGCGTCCGCATGGCGCGTGGTAGCTTAGCAGTGGCAAGCGCGCGGGCATCGGACGGCAAAGCGCCCGGCAACAGACGGCCGCTAAGCGCGGCGGCGTGCGATGCGACGGGTGGAGGGTGCGCGTAACGACGGCCAACGCACGGGCAACATGTGGCTGCAGGGGGCGCGGGCTGAATTTTTGAATCTGCTGCTACAGTAGACCGAGCCAAACAAACCGAACCGGGCTACTACTATGTGAACCGAATCGTGCTAGTTCGATGGGCTAAGGGCCAGACCTAAGCACAGTTCGCTGCACCGAACCAGGCTGGTCCGATTTGTTTTATAACTGAATTGGATCGGGCTAGCCCGATGAATTGTAACGGGCGGCCCGATTCAGCCCGTTTGATTTGGCCCATATGGCGTACTCTAAGTAGGATCGGTTGTTGCTGGGGTGTGTGATGTGTGCTGTTGTGTGAGTTGGTGCGAGTTAACTCGTCTAGCTCTACGTCTACCTTTGAGACTAGGGATGGCAATCGAGCGTGTCGGGCACGGTTATTGGTTCGCGGACCCGTACCTGTGGAGGAAAAAACCGCACCATACCCATACCCATATCCGCCCACGAGTATGGGTATATACCCATACCCGTACCCATGGACATCCGCTACCCGCTGGATACCCGCTACCTGTCCACCATTCTAAAAATTTAACAGCAAGTAAAAATCTACACATTCATAGGTAGAAGAGTAGCATTTCAGCACACAATAAAGAGTAAAAGAGCATGATTTCAACATAAAATAGAGGCTAAAAGAGCAGCATTGTCATGACTCGGACCCACTTGTCATGACCCGAACCCACTTGTCATATTCACGGTCGTGGGTATCGGGTATGGATACCCCACATCCATACCCGCGAAATATATACCCGCGGATACCATTTTCCACCAAACCCGTACCCATCGGATAAATACCGGCGGTTTTTTACCCATACCTATTGCCATCCCTATTTGAGACCGAGGCACGTGACCTGCACAAATCGTGGCGCGACCTCATCTCCGTGGACGGTCCACATTACTCCACGTCAGATCTGCTCGCTTCGCTTCGAATCTTCTACGGTTCGTCGGTTCCTACTTCCTTCCACCCAATGAACCAAAGTCCAAACCCCACCCCCAAAAAAATTTAATGCTTTTAACATCGCCCTGTTAGCGAAACAGGGGTGGAGGCTCCTACCGAACCCACTTTCGATGTGTGCTTCAATTCTCAAAGCCATATACTTCCCCGACTGCCACCTTCTTAGGGCCACTCCCAAGTCTGGTATGTCCTATGTGTGGAGGAGCATCCTAGAAGGTATAGAGCTGCTGAAAAAAGGTATCATTTGCAGAGTAGGGGATGGTGAGAGCATCAAGATTTGGGAGGATCCCTGATTGCCGAGGGGAAACTCTAGACATATTGTCTCAACAAGAGGATTTTCCCTGCTAACTAGAGTCTCTGAACTGATTGACCAAAGTACTTTCACTTGGGATGAAGACTTGGTGGACAGTACTTTCAATAACGAAGAGGCTGAGATAATAAAGAGCATCCCTATTCAGCAACACTTTCAGGATTTCTGGGCTTGCCACCCGGACAATAAAGAGCATCCCTATACAGTCTTCATGCAAACTTCCCAGCAGCAGAATGGACAACAGAGCAGTTCGACCGCAACCGAGATGGGTGGCGCTTGGGCGAAGGTGTGGAAGCTGGAAATCCCCAACAAAGTCAAACACTTCCTGTGGAGACTCTTGCACAATAGCCTTCCCCTAAGAACTAACATGTGTAGGAGGGGGCTACTCTCGGATGCCTTGTGCCCCATGTGCAACCGGTTGAATGAAGATGGTGGTCACCTTTTCTTCAAATGCAAGGCCATCAAAACCAGCTGGAGTGCCCTCCTCTTGGAAACGGAGCGTGAGGTTTTGGCTGCTTGCTCCCACCCCCTTGATATCATTGAACAAATATGGAACTTTGACAAAGAAACCCAAAAACGAGTCATTGCGCTGTTATGGGACTGGTGGTTTAACAGAAATAAAGTGGTCCAAGGAGAAAAACCCGTGAGCCTAACTAGATTATCTCATCAGATTGTTGTCCATGCCTTCGAATTTGATATTCCTATCTCTGGAGCAAATGTCCAAGGAGCTTGTGAGAGATCTAAACAGTGGTCCCCTCCCTAAGAAAGTTGTTTCAAATTTAACAAAGATGGCTTCTTCTTTCCTAAAACCAGAGAAGGCAGTTGGGGCTTTGTTGTTAGAGATCATGAAGGAAATACTATTGAGGGGATGGCAGGAAAACTTAAGAATCAATTGAGTGCCTTTCAAGCTGAAGCTAAAGCATGTCTTAAGGCTATCACGAGGGCAGTTTGCTTGGGTATGAATAAAATCACCATCGAAACGGACTCTTTGCAACTGCAACAAACCCTCTCTAAAGAAGTGGAAGACCTCACTGAGATTGCAGCCCTGATAAGGGAGATTGATTTTGTCAAGAATGTTAATGAGATCAGCGTGCAGTTCCTGCATTGTCATCGAGAGTGCAATCGCGTTGCACATGAAGTTGCTAAATTAGGGGCAAATCTCCAGCCCGGTGACATGCTCAAGTGGGATGGAGAGATTTTCCCTAGGAAATTTGTAACCTCCTGCCCAGCGATGCAGCTAGTCTAGGCCAGTTATAAGTCTTGCTGTGTTTCACCAAAAAAAAACCCCCCACCCAAATGACCGTGTCCGCCACCGCACCGCCGCCGCCGCCGCCGCCGCCGTGGTCTCTTCGGCGACAACCCTCCGCCGGACGCCACTGCCGCTGCCGGTAACTCCCTCTTCCACCTGTCCTTCTCCCAGTAGCATCACCTGCTAACATCTCCCGCCATCTATTTTGGCGTGTTTCTTTGCCTGGAGAAGGCAGAGCCAGGTCCGAGCAAGGATGGTGTTTGGTTGCCTGGAGAGGGGGCGGAGCCAGGCCCGACTGCTGCAAATATACTGTTGCAGCAGGCCCCTAGGAAACGCAGAAATCGGGCGTTCCTCGGAGCCTGGCTCGAGTGGGCGCAACTAGGGGAGAAGAGGGAGCACGAGAAGCTGGGCGGAGCTCTGGCTCAACGCGCCGCCGGCAAAGCAAAAAAGGGGACGGCAGTGGTTCGAGGAGACTGGCGGCGCTCGGGGGTGACCACGACAGAGGATGGGGTGCACGGGCAGCCCGCGGCGGCGCTCGGAAAGACCATGGCCGAGCATGTGGAGCGTGGCGGAGCTCGGAGAGGCTGTGACCGAAGGTGGGGTGGCACCACGGAGCTCAAGCAGGCTGTGGTGGAGCTTGCATAGGCGCGCTGCCTGGCGGCGCTGGCACAACCCGACGGCGCGGAGCAAGGACGGGGCTGGTGACGCCCGGGGAGGGCCAACTGGTGCAACGTTGTCGTTGGCAGCATGCCGACAGGGAGCGTGCACGGACTGAGAGGCGTGCCTGTGCTCAGGGGGCGCAAACACGCATGGGCGAGCTTGTGGCACCACAGCGCACGAGACGGCCACGGCAAGGCGGACATGCGATGGCCGCACGGCATGGTTGCCATGTGATCCTCTGCTCTAGCAAGTTGAGTTTCACACAGGCTTTTGGGTCTAGCAGGTGTTGGGCCCCCTGGGTAGACAGGGTCTGTGTCTAGTCTCTCTAGTAGTCGAGTTGTAGGCTTGCTTTTCCAGTCTGTGTCTTAGGGTAGATGAGTGTGTTTCTGAGCCTTAGAGTTATTTGTCTCTCATCTTCGCTTTTAGACTGCCCTATGAGTTTCTTCAGCTCCTTATCTCTTCTGTTTTCATTTGGTTGAATGATTCTTGGTTTGAGGGGGAGTTTGGAGATTTTATTGCATTTTTCATGGTATTTAGACTTATTTTCATTTCCGAGGTTTTTCTATTATGCTTTTGAATTTAAGTGAGAAATTTACATCTTGCTAACTTAGTGATGACCTTTGCTAGCTTGTTTATGCTTAATTTGCCAACATTTACACTTGCTAGGCTAGCTGAAAATTAAATGATTTTTATGCGTTAATGAAAACTTGATGAGAGTTGCGGCTTTTGTTTGCTAGTCTCTCTACTAAATGCTCATGCTAGGGTTGATGATCTTTTGTTCATCATTTGAGCACTTCTTGCAACTTGAGTAAGCTTTTGATTATGATTGACCCTTGCTCATGTACATGAAAAAGAATGAAATGAAATGTTCAAAAAAAAAAGAAAAAAATGCAAACAAACATGAGGAGGAGAGGGACCTAGGAGGCCTTTGTCAATGGCTCCTAGTCGGGGATGTGCTTTGCTAGGGATCTCTCTCCAAAATCTGAGTTTGCTAAAGGAAAACAAAAAATGAGAAAAAATTTGGAAGTAATCGAGCAAAAGGTCTTTGCATAAAATCTAACTTTCTCATTTGTTACTTGAGTTGCTCATTTGATGCTCATTTGAACCTTGCATTAGCATTAGTATTTAGTTTTGAGATTGGCCTTGTGATGCTCTAGTTTTATCATGACAAAATTGGCATTCTTGTTTTGCTAGGTAGCTTGGATAAAATGTGAGCAATTTTGTATGAACTTGTAAGTTTTTTATTTAACTTGTTTAGCTTGGTGTAGGTGATCTGTGCTTCATGTTCATTCGCATATTCTATAAAGCTTGCACATACGCTCTTTCTTCTCTTTGATTTTTTTAATGCCTACCTTGACAAAGGGGGAGAAATTTCTAGAAAAAGGGCATAATTTGTTCCATGTTCAAAAAGAGGGAGAAAGGGCAACATTTGAAATTAGAATATTAAAAAAAGAAGTTCTTATACTTGGACATGTTAACCAATTGCTCTTCCCTTGGTCCAAGTATGATCTTTGGCAATCACTTTGCTTTATTATCTCGATATTTTTCGCCTTTCAAAACCCTTTTCTAGTGTTTGTCAATATACTTATCAAGGGGGAGATTGTGAGACCATGTGGAGGTGGCCCCATGTTGGTGATGAGCATATTGACAAGTGTTTTGAGCGTAACGTGAAGGTTTTGAGGTGATCGAGACTTCGCCGGGTTTTCCCAGGGTTTTCGGGTCTTGGCACAGGGGAGCTGGATCGTTCGGTGCGTGGGTTGCACCATTGTGGACGATTTTTTCGATGGATTCTTTGAAAAACTTGTGCATATTTTGGGTGTGATTGATTATGGACTAACCTTGCAGGTGAGGAAGGTAAGTATGGTGTTTTGACTAATCTTTGTGGTACAGGTCTTGGTGGACCGTGGTCAGCAACGTATCGGGACGCGAACTGGTAGTTTGTGGGTCCAGAACGACAAGGAGGTTGCGTGGGACGGTTGGACTCGAACTTGAGGACCACAAAGATGATGAAGTTGACGGACTTAGTCGGTGTGAGGATCCGAGGCTCGGCAGGCGGTCGAGTGCGATGGAAACTTAGCGGCTAAGTCAGGACCGGCTGCGTCCGGTGTGTGGGCCCATGTGGGGCATGTATCAGGAATGTGCGTGGCATATCCAAGGATTTGTGAAGTATATTCCAAGGGTTATATGCTGTAAAGAGTGAACAAATCTCAGCCATCCATGTGTCATCCAAAGGTGGGGAATAGTTGGCTTGAAAGTTACTCCACCTTTGAGGTATAAAAGGAGGGAAGGGGATGCCTCCCATTCAGATTTTGAGAGGGTGAGGGCTGAGGTTTGGGTGTGTTTGGAGTGCACTTCTGAAGTTTTTTGCTCACCTTGGTATGGCTTTGTATTACCTTCAAACCGATGCAATAGCAATCAACCATGTTCATCCAAGTTCTTCTCTAGTTCTTGTGTTTGATCTTGTCTCTTTAGTGTTTTTATTTGCAACTAGTTTATTTGCCTCCACTCCTTCTATTTGTTTCTGATCTATGATGCCTTGAGGTTACAAATATGATTTGAGAACCTTCTTGGAACCTAGGAGGGGCTAGAGATCAAGTTCATCTTCTAGTTGCAGTGCTGTCTAAAAAGTTTTCTTCGTGCAGCAGTTCTTTTTTATTTTTAGAAAAATCTAGAAAAATTCTTTTTAAGTGATTCCAGTTGGCAAAGGTGCGTGACTCATATATCTTTCCACCATTAAAATTTGGAGTTCAATATTTGCACCGTTTGGTTGTAGTGAGGTGAACACCGAGCCCAAACTTTCTGGTCGAAGTTTCTGCCAGCAAGCAGTGTTTGATTTTTCTTGGTTGTTCTAGGAGGTTTAAAATTGTAAGATCGTTCTCAACTCATAGACCTATCTTGTGAAATTTTTTCAAGAATTTTGAAGTCCAAAAAGGTCATCATCTCATACATTGAACCTGGACAAGTTTCTGGAATAATACAGTTGTTGCTTTCCTGATAGTTCTTGGTGCTTGAATTTTAATATTTTCTCCTTTTGGATTCTGTGTTTGAAATTTGAAAGGCAGCATCACGACTCACCCATCTGGGTGTAGAAAAAATTTCAAAATTTTTGGAGGCCTCTAAGGGCAGTAACCACCTTTTTGAACCAAGACAAGTTTCTGAGAGAATCAGTATTTACTTTTTCAAAAGCACTTTTGGGTGTTTGAATGTTTTATCTTGTGCTTAGTGTCTTGGCTGGTTGAGCAAGTGGAAAGAGGTTACAAGGACCTTGATTTCATTCATTTAGCCCCATGAACAGCACCTCTTTGCTGTGTACATGGTGAGGCTCTTGTAGTTTGCTTGATTGGATTTTTGGGGCACGTTGTTAGAGAAAACGTTAGAAAATTTGTTACGTCTATTCAACCCTCCTTCTAGCCGCTTAGTTTGGTCTTTCATGCCATTTCCAAACTCTTGGTGATTTTCAGATGAATGCATTGTTAGCTGGTCCTATGCATAGTAGCATGGATAGCTCCTTTTTTTTTGTGTTCAAATCAGTAGTGTAGTCAAACATGTCTGATGCAATTTTGGTGATTTTTAGGCCACCCTGAAAGAGATAACTTCTGTTGTCATTGAGAACCGTCTATGGTGAAAAATCAACCTTCCTTTATCATGTCTGAAATTCTAAAAAAAATGTACTTAGAATTTGATCTGAGTTGAACTACTCAAAGTGATTGATCTCCTTCGCTACGTTCTGTGATCCGTATTCTCCTAGCTGGGTAGTTTTGATGAGGCTTTCGATTTGTGTGCTTGTGAATGCCTGTAAAATCATGCTGCTAATTTGTTGACTAATATTGATGTAACCAAAGCACTTAAGTAACATCCTATTTCTTTGGTGTTGGAAGCTCACCTCTTTTTATTTGGAAGTTTTCTTAATATCTAACCTATTTGTACCCAGTTTTCACTAATCAAACAAAATTAAGCTCCAATCTAGTCTATCGCCTGAAAAGTTTTGGACACGGTAACTCCCTAAGGACATGTAGTTTTGGACATTGTAGACAAACTTTTAATAGTTTTGCTGTGGACATCTCTTTAATATGTAAGATTGGATACATGAAAATCGTACTCTCTGGTTTTATTGAAAAAAATACTCGTGTAATATTGCACTTAACAGAAAGTAGCGGTGAAAGTATGTTGTTTTAGTGACTTCATCGATGTCCATTCGACACGTTTTTTTATAACTAGAAGGAGTAATTTGTAAAATGACATGCCTGGTTGCATTCTTGTGAATGTAAATCGCCGATTCTGTATTTTATAGAAGATTTTTATAAGAGTAAAATGGACTGCAGCTGCTAGGTTTCCATGCGCTTCAACCATTGTCGGATCGCATTGCAAAATCCATGTGATCATGCACTCCTCTCTCCTACTACCATTTTGCAAAAAAAAAAAACCTTATCTTTTGTTAAATACTTGTGCGGAGACCCTAGTTCTTCTTTTCCTTCTCTCCCCCCTTCAGCCTGACCGGCATCTCCTCCATGTTGTCTCTTGGCGTGAGTACACGACGCCCTAGCAAAGACAACCAAGGAGTCCTCACTGGACGTCATGCCCAACGCGCAACACAACACCGGAATGTGATCCTCATGATGGTCTTATGTGGAGGCGTGGTGGTTGCGTCTAGGGCTAGCATGGAGGAGTTGTCGGCCAGGCTGGAAGGGCGAGGAAGAAGAAGGGCCTCCACACAAGAATTTGATAAAAGACATGAAATATAAAAAAGGAGGCGGGTGGTCTCACGGATCTTGGAACACGGTTGCATGGTGATTGATTGAAGCGCATGAAAAACCTTGCAATTGTAGGAAATTTCCTGAAGTTTAGCAAACGCGTAACCTCACTTGCAATTAACAATGATCCATAAGAGAAAGGACTCAAATGCAACGGGAACCAATTAATCCCGCACCCAGAGCAACATGTTGGTCCAGAGCAGTTTAAACTTTAAAACCAAGTCATATCATAATCAACGATAAATCACGATTATTTTTTTTAAAAAATATGTCTTACAGAGAACAAATAAAAATTAATTAAAACATCTCACAAATAATAAAAGAAAGCGGTTGTATGATACAGAGGCAGGAACCTGATTCCTTTACTAAAAAAATAATAGCAATTAATCAATAGACCAAATGTACTAACGAACAAGTACACAACAACTCAACAATTAATTAGTTGCGTCTTGCTGCTGGCCGGAGCTACCCTGACCCTGACCCTGAGAGCCATCGCCGCCTCCATCTGCAGCGTCGCCGGCGCCTTCTCCTCCCTCTAGCGCCATCGGCTCCGGCGCTGCACCGTCCACTAGCCGCCGCAGAGCTCGTCCATCGTGAAGCTTAAGTCGTCCAGGTGGATGTCTCTGTACATCTGAAATTCGTCCTCCCAGCGTAGCTCGGTGTCGTCGTCCTTGGGCGCGGCGAACCCCGACGGCAGCGGCGAGGTCTCCTGCTTTGCCGGGCAACACTCGTCGCGTGCGTCCGGCAAGGCGGTCTCATTGGCACCCGCCGGCGGCGAGGCCTCCGGCTGAATCTTGTACCACTCGCTGAACGTACTGAAATCGTCGGCGTGGCCTGCGGCAGCCGCCGGCGGAGGTTGCCATTGGACGGCGTGCCCGGACCAGTGGGTCGGCAGCGCAACCGCGGCTTGCTGCTGCCACGGCGAGCAGTTCACCGCCTGTAGGGGCTCCACTGACGCCGGCGACTCTTCCTGCTGTAATGCCGCCCTCCAATCCCCCCACACAGCCTCGGCGCTCTCACCGGCGGCACCCGCCCACAGCGAGCCATCCGCCTGCATGTCGCACTCGCTCCACTCGTCGGACGCGTCGTCGGCGATGCAGCCCTCGGCCACGTCCAGCGCCTGTTGCGAGCAGCTCTGCGCTTGTCCGCCTCCGCCCTGCTCTTCTTTATCATTGCTCCTATCGCCTTTCTTCATGACGTAGAGGCGGTACACGGCCATGCTCGCGACCTGCAAAACACACACACGAAGAAAACACTACTAGTAAGACGTCACATGAGTTTCACCGCGAGAAAATATATTGTCGAAACAGAACTAGCACGTAAATTATTGTCTTTAATAAGTGAAGATGATTTTCGCAAGACGCCAAATTTCATCGAGAAGTCGAACAGTACAAAAAAAAATAGTTGTCTTGTCTTGTTCTCTCCGGTTTAAATTAAAATTAAAACTAAAACCTACGGCCACATATCTGTTCATTATTAGAATATCCATACCGGAAACTCTATATACACTGTAGCATCGACTTTTTGAAGATATAGTTTCTGTTGGAGTGAAAAAAATTTTTAGGATATATTATAAAGTGTGAAGGAATTTTGAAGAATAGATAGAGTAGTGGTGAATAATATTTTAGAGTAGTGGGGATAAGGTTTCTGGTGTGGATGCTCTTACGAGCCGGACACTTTAGTGTTCTGTAGCCGTTGCTTAAGAAGTTAGTGTTTTCGCACTGTTTGGTCATGTTTTTCCATCCTGGTATGTAGATTAAATTACGTACCGTCTTGTCGGGAAGCTTGAGGGTGAACTCGTTCATGGCCCAGTCGGTCTTCTTCTCGCCCTCCTCGTAGTACACAATGGTGTGCATCTCGCCGGTGAGCCCGCCGCCCGTCTTCACCTCTTTGCCGCCGCCGGAGGGCTTCCACGTGCCGGTCGGCACCCTGCGCACCGCATTCTTGTTACTGCCCGGCTGGGGCTTCCTCAGGCTGAAGAAGTAAATGTATCTCTCGACCTCCATGCTATTCTTGTAGGTTTCTGCCATTCGATCAACCGAAAAGCGTGCACCATTAGTCCTCCTATGCAAGGAAGAGAGCGAGACGGCGACGACGAGGAGGTGATGGTGGTGGTGGTACTTACTGTAGAGCTCGCTTGGGTGGGAGTCGAGGACGTTGACTTCGTTGAAGACATCGCCGAGGGGTTTGGGGAGAGGGCCGCCGGCGAGCCTGTCGGAGAGGAGCTCGATGAGCTCCGGCGGCTTGGGCGCGAAGTTGGTGCCCTGAGGGAACCCGTGCCTGTTCATCCCGTCGTCGTACTCCTCCGCCATGGCCGCCGCGTTCGCCGGCGGCGGAATCGCCCGTGCGCGCGCGGCCGATGCCGATGCCGAGGAGCAGCCGGATTCGTGGACTCGACGCGCGACGAGAGCAGCCGATCGAGGTGCGGGCGCGTGGAAGCTTACGTCGATGTTGAGCTTGAGCGCGCGTATTTATGGCGGGAACCTCTGCAATTTCTAATCGAAATCGGCGGGTGGCGCTGAATCCGAATCGGGACAGGATGAGCGAGTCGGATTATACAAAGCCCGTCGAAGGGCCCACCTACGTGGGCCTGCGAGATCCATGGGCCGGCTCATTGAAGAAGTCCCAAAGCCCTCCAACTCCAAGGCTCGAAAAAGTCAAGCACGAAGAGACGGCAGCCCCCACCTTCTGACGCCGCCGGCCCTCGCCGGAGGAGATCAGGAGAGGACGGGACCCATGGACGCCCCCCGGCCCCGCCGCTCGCCCCCCGCCGACCGCTTTCTCGGCCTCTTCTCATCACCGTCCCCATCCCCTTCTCTCCCAGTAAACCCTTCCGCGGGGGAGGAGCTCCTCGAGGGAGACCTCCTCTTCCCGGCCGCCCCCTCGAACCCACCGCCCGACGCCTCCAAAAACGCGGGCCGCGTCCCGCATGGCCACCTTGGGCTGCTCGCCGCGCTTCACGACGGCGACGGGAAGCTCCTGGGGCGTGGCAGCGGAGGCGGCGCGGCTGCCGTTGCTGCGGCCACGGCCACCGCCGGGACGCTGCTCCGCCGCAAGGCGACCATTACCGCTGCCTCTGCAGCGGTGTCTGCGGCGCCTTCGCTGTCCGCTGCGCTCGCCATCCCGGTGGCGCCCAGGCCCAGGAACCACGATGAACCGCCCGCGACGCCGTATCACCAGTCGGCCCCCGTCAAGGTGCCCGTCCGGCCACCGCCACGCAGGCGCGGGTGGGACGAACTCGAAGGCGGACTAGGCTATGAGGACGACGACGAAGGGGCGCTTTTCTGCGGGGAAGCCGCGATGCTGCCCCCACACGAGATGGTGGCACGCGCGTCCGCCGGTGGGTTCGGCGTGCCGGTGAAACCGTCCTCGATGCTCGAGGGCGCTGGACGCACGCTCAAGGGGCGCGACCTCCGGCGCGTGCGCGACGCCGTGCTTAGGCAAACCGGCTTTCTTGACTGAATTCCGCCAAAGGTGATACATTTTGCCCTTTAAACTCAACGGCCCATGATCTGAGCTGTAGTTTTGGCCATGGATGACGGTATAATTATACAAGTATGTGATGTGCCTGTGTACAAGGAGATACTAAACCAAAAAAGATTAGATTTTCATGCAAACTTTTTGCAATTTTGGTGTTGTTGGAGGTGTGTGAGATCTCCATTTTTAACTTGAAGCAAGCAATAACCAGTAAGAATTGGGGTCAGGGAGAGCTCTTTGTAGGTTCAGGAGAGGGGAACAAATTTTGAGGATATTTGGTGATTCAATCATTCCAAATGTCAAAGCCTATGCACTTTTTGCTGCATTGGATTTTTGTCTTGTTAAATCTACAGACAAAAGAGGTGTCTTTTGGTACTCGGCCATTTTTTTGTTGTCCCTTGATAGTGAAACGAATACGCTGTAATAAGCAGATGTTATGTAGTTCAGTACAACAAGATGAGTAGATGACTCTCAAATATGCTTCTATACATTTAAATGGATGACTGAAATATGCTTCTATACATTCAAATATTTAATATGTTGTGTCATAGTTTGTGCTTATCTGCTTACTCATATTTTCTGTTTGTAGGAGATATGTATCTGTTTGTGATCCATATGCGAACTGTTTCATTGCGATAGTGTTCAAATGAATTTGGCATGCGTGTATTTGGTTTATTGTGGACAGCTCTAGAATAGATGTGTTGTTGGAATAGTCCCACATTGGGAGTTGGGAGGGCCTGAGTATGGTTTAAAAGGGTGAGGGTGCAACCCCTCATTGAGCTAGCTTTTTAGGGGGAAATGGCCCAAAAGATCTTCAACCCGCTGCTCAGCGTTGGGCCTGCGACGGTACTGCAGCCCAACACCCTGGGATCCGGGTGTGAGGCCCGACTGACAAGTGGTATCAGAGCCTAGGTGGCCCAAATGGTTCCGCAATTCTCGGCCCAATGTGTGAAGGGGAGATTGTTGGAATAGTCCCATATTAGAAGTTGGGAGGGACTGAGCATGGTTTAAAAGGGTGAGAGTGCAACCCCTCATGGAGCTAACTTTTTAGGGGGGGATGGTTCAAAAGACCTTCGACCCGCTGCTCAGCGTTGGGCCTGCGACGGTACTGCAGCCCAACACCCTGGGGTCCGGGTGTGAGGCCTAGTTGACATGTGTTACCTCATTTATGCTTTGATTCAACACTGGAATTCTCAGGACATAAGCAGTGATAGTCTGATTTGTTCATTTGACGTGACTTTTATTTTCTGCATCTCCATTTGTACTGGTTGTTATGAGAGACAATATTAGTCTCTTTTTGCATAAGAACTAAAACAGGATGCTTAGTCCCCTTGTGTTTTGCTACCATGGTAGAATGCAAAATTTCATGAGTACCTTCCTTCCAGTTTGTTCTTGATGCTTGTGTTTACTTAGTGCAGCAACTTGTCACTTATAAGTTCTTATCAGTGCTCTAGATCTTCTGCAAGAAAATGTGTTAGGCGTCCAAAACCTGTCCGAATCAGTAGTAGTGTCAGTTTTTCCCATCTGTTTTTTTTTTCACAAAATTTTCTGCTCTTGCTGTTTTTTCAATATGCAGAAAAATACCGAACACCAGGTCTCATTTGATGTATGGCTTGAATCTGTGCTTGCATGTCCTCATTTGTTACTTTTTAAATCAACACCTTCAAATATGCAGCCGGTATAGATTAGCAGGGCTACCATTATACAGGGTTGCAAAGTAAAGATACGCATCTGTTTATGATCCACGTGTGAACTATTTCATTATGATAATGTTCAAAGGAATTTGGCATGCATGTGTTTTGTTTCTCGTGGACGAAACAGCTTTAGAATAGATGTGTTACCTCATTTTATGCTTTGATTTAACACTAGAATTCTCAGGATATTAGCAATGATATTGTGTGATTTGTTTGTTTGATGTGACATTTAGTTTCTGTATCTCCATTTGTATGGTTGTTTTGAGAGAAAATCAGCCTCTTGTTACATAAGAACTAATTAAATGGGATGCTTAGTCCCAATGTGTTTGGTACCATGATAGAATGCAAAGTTTCATTGATACTTTTGTTCCAGTTTGTTCTTGATGCTTATGTCTTACTCAGTGCAGTTGTCAGTTCTTATTGGTGACCTAGATTTTCTGCAAGAAAATGAGTTAGGCATCCAAAACCTCTGTATATCAGCTGTACTGTCATTTTTCCCCGTCGTTTTTGTTTCTTTGCAGAAAAATACCGAAAACCAGATCTCGTTTGATTGATTGCATGTCTTCATTTGTTACTTTATAAATCAATAGCTCCAAATATGCAGCCGATACATATTAGTAGGGCCATTATACAGGGTTGCAAAGTATTTGAGAACTACTACCAGTCAATTTGTTTAGAACTCACAGTTGAACTCGTTTAGCGCATATTAAATTCCACATGGTTTGAATTTGTTGCCAATTGATAAAAGGGTAAATACCTTACATGTCATTGCAGAGTTACCTAATATTGTACATACCATCATTTAAAGGTTTATCTCTTCTATATCATTTTAATTTATCAATTATTGCCTTATGTGTCATTGATGAAAGTTTATCTTTTTAAACTTTGTTTAAGCTATGCAAACGTTTCAAAAATCCTAAAAAAACACGAGTTATTAAGTATGCAACAATTAGAATGTACAATTTTTTTTGTATTTTTAAGATAAATCTTTTGTGCTTTAAATGTTTTTAAGTGTAAATTTAACATAAAAACTTTTGTAAAAATACCAAAAAATATAGATTAAAAGTATTGCATATCTGATAACACTGTGATTTTATGAGAATTTTTTGATATGTTTATATAACTTAAAAGAATAAATTTTCAACAATGTCATACAGACAGTATTAGAGCAATTACGATAACAAATAAGAAAGAGACGATTAAACAATGGCAGCATTGGCAGGCAAGAGGCTATCCGACTTGCATAATTTAGAAAAACTGACAGTACATTGATAAATACCGATGAACTGTCTTGCAGAATCATAATTGACTATGTGAAATTCCAAATGCCGCTGAATTGAAATTACCTCATATGGCAGTATGCTTGAATTCCTGCTTATTAACATGTTCACGTGTTGGCTCATGCCCCTTAGCCCATCTTCAACAATTTTCCCTTTATTTCGTTCTCCTCTATTTCTTTCTCTTTATTTTTTACCATCTCTAACAGCATCCCTTCGAAGAGAATAATATAGAGAAAGAAGAGATAATCTATTCTTGAAAAGACTGGCTGAAGGGGATGGAAAAGATCCCTTCCCAAATAGAATGGTAAAGAGAATCTGTTGAAGCGTTGAAGTGAATAATATTCCCTTTGTAACAGGAACAGTACTAACCATCTTCAACCATTTTTCTTTCATTTCGTTCTCTTTCCCATCCTCTTTCCCATATTTGTTCCCCTTATTTTTCACCATCTCCAATAGCATCCCTTTAAATGAAATAATACAAAGAAAGAAGAGAGAATTCTTTCCTAGAGGATATGGAAAAGATAATTCTTTCCAGAAGGAAACTAGCATCCCTTCGAACGAAATGATACAAGGAAAGAAGAGAGAATCTCTTTCTAAAGGGAATAGAAAAGATAATCCCTTTCAAAAGGAAACGTGAAGGAAATTTGTTGGAGCCACGAAGGGAACATGATTCTCTTCATGGTGGGAATGGGGGAAGGGAGGAAAAGCCCTTCAGGAAGGGAATGATATAGGGAAAGGAGAGAGAATCCTTTCGAAGAGAATGATACAGGGAAAGCAGAGAGAATCCCTTCATGGCCCATCTCTAACCATTTTTCTTTCATTTCATTTCATTCCTTATTCCATTCCCTATATTCGTTCCTTTTATTTTCCACCATCTCCAACAGCATCCCTTTGAAGGAAATGATACAGGGAAAGGGAAGAGAATCTCTTTCTAAAGGGAATAGAAAAGAGAATCCCTTCCGAAAGAGATCGGTGAAGGAAATCTATTGGATCCACGAAAGAAACGGGATTCCCTTTGCTACCGGTATCCCGCACGGGAAAGGAAGCCCTTGGAGACAATCTATTAAGTCGGTTTAACACTTGACCATGCCTGTACTTCACACATTGCTCTGCTTGCCCGCTCGACTTTGTCTTAGACTATCTTCAAACATTTTCCCTTTTATTTCCCTTCCTTCTTCATTCCCTTCCCCATATTCGTTTCATTCATTTCCCCACTATCTTCAAGAACATCCCTTTAAAAAGAATGATATAGGTAAAAGAGAGAGAATCCCTTTATGAAGGGAATGAAAAAAAATCCCTTTTCAGAAGAAAACAGTGAAGGGAATCTATTAGAGCCACGAAGGGAATAGAATTCCCTTCGCGACGGGAATCCCGCCCGCGAAGGAAAACCGTTGGAGATGTTCTTAGCTTTCACACCTTGGCTCCCTAGCCACAGCTCCACTTCCGAGATTGACTGCATCTTCCAAGATGGACTACATCCTGTTTCTACACCTTTGATGTGATATATCATAAGCAACACATTAAAATGGGAAAGATAGATAATAAAGTGATTTGATATATGTTGAGCATACAGTAAACTTCCTAAATACAATGCACTAAATTAGAAACCATGCTAATAAATAGAAAATATCATTATGATATTTGAACCATTGTATGTTGGGTTAATGGTCGAGATGGATAACCATCACCATCACCGCTCATCACTCCACTAAGCTCTGTAGAGATAGATGCTAACTTTATTCCATTTTTTAAAAGGAAAATGCGGCCCTTTGGAGTTAAATTGACCATAAATATGAAATTCTGCAAAGTTTTGCCCTATCTGTCATGTGTAACGCTGGAACTATTTTCTGGCCCTATTTTACTATTTATTTACTATTCACTTTATATTCGTAACCCTACTTTACTATTCACCTTACCAACTCTATGCCTATTTTTCCAATCCTAATATTCCTCTCTTATATTTTTATTCCCAACCCTGTTTTTACTATTCACAACTTCATTTGTACAACAATAGGCTTAGCTACAGTAAAAGGTACAATTCCACCATTAGACATGCCTCTTATGTTTTGCTTGGGGTTCACCGTGCCAATCCATTAATGCAACACTACGTTGGCAAATGGAACCAATTTCACAAAAGGCAGTTCAATTTCTGTAGGTGGTCGGCGATGTTGAATTTATTTGATTATGAATTGAACTTTGGCTGTTTTGAATAGTGACTTTGGCCAAAACCAGTAATCGAATTCAGATTTGAGAATGTTCCACTTGTGATTTCGAGATTTTAAAAAAATAGCATCAAAAATCAAAGCGCGCAAAAAGACAATCAGAATAATTTAAGTAAACAAAGAAGTCAAGAATAGGCTTGGCTATGTTCTGGTGGGCTGAACTTATTTGCCGATTCTCTTAACTTTAAAAGCTTCTACAAAAGGCTTGAGAAGTTGGCCCACGAGATAAAAAAAATGGTTCGATAAGCAACATGTTTGGATTTTCAAAACCTAGATAAGCAAATAAGTATAAACAAATAAGTTTGGAAGGACATGGCTAAAAATCTTATACTCAAATAGGATTGCATCCATATGTTTGGGTTGGCTCCCGCTAAATGGCTTAACTAATGAAAGGTTGGACGGTTATAAGGAGAGAAAAATGTAGGAATTATGAAAATAGTACTAGGGCTGAAGAGATGAATAGTAAAATAGGGTTGTGAATAGTGAATGAATAGTAAGATACGGTCAAGAAATAGGACTATCATTGGAGATGGCATCAGAGCTTTGAGAAATAGTTTTGGAAAGATGGAAACTTTGGTTCGACCTCACTTTGAGAAAACTTTGATAAGCAAATAAATGATTTAATGGCTGAAAGGGCATAAGGTTGGACTTGAAAGAAGAGATTTCGAAAAGCCGAAATGTTCAACGAAACACCGTGCCAGCTGCTGGATTGACAAGAAAGCATGCTGCGCTTAGATTTTTAGTCAAGAGGCTCAGGACCGTTAATATTGATTTTGTGGCCTTTAAGATATTACCGTTAGCGAACAGTGTATTGGAGAGCAGCTTGCCTAGACTAGCCATATTGATAATACGTCTCCTAGCATGGGACGCGCACTGGTTATTATAGCATACGACCCAAGGTACGCGATCACTCAGGGCAACTCCAGAAGAGATTCCAAAATTTCAGCCTCCAAATACACTATTGCTTCCACCTCTAAAATTATCACCTATCTCTATTTCTACTGCCTCCAACAGACACTCCAAATATCAGAGCCTCTATAATATAAAACTCATTGTCCATAACCGCCATACCCATAGGTACATATGTCGTATACGAAAATTTTTATACATATATCTCTGTATGCACGTCTGTACGAGTTTAATAATTTTATGTACGAATAAATAAATTGAAATAGCGATAGATAAATTTTCAAAGTGCTATCCAAGTATCTTGTATATATGACTATATGTATGTGCTACCCAAGTCTTCCGCCGGGGGGATTATATATTTTGTAGGAAATTTTGAAATAGCAATTAACTAGTTCGAGAATATTCCATCTCCAAACCTTCTCATTTATCCCAATCTTGATGATTTTTCTGAACTTATACATGCAGATTAAATTGTCTGAAGTCTGAACAGACTAACAAACTAGATGAACAATCTCGGATTTAACCGAATTTTGATCATACACTAATTAACTGAACATTTTCAGATCACTAAGACCATCAAACAGTAAAAACCCGATGCTTTTGTAATAGAGATTGAAGATTAAGCAGGAGAAAATTCACAAGAAGGCATGAACACCAAACAGCTCTGTTCATTCACACACCCCAAGTATCATCATCTACAGACGGATCCATATTCGACACACGAGGAGGAATCAATTGCATCTCTGAGCCCAGCGAGACACAAACAGCAGAAAAGAAAATGAGAGAAATTAAAGTCTAGAGAGGGAGGAAGAAATAGCTACGCGTGGAGACCTTCTAGAAGCCCTGGCAGAGGTGGAACCTCTCACCACGGCTTCTTGTTTGCCAGAATCAATTTGGGCCGTCTGGGGCGGCCGGTGTGCTGTGGTACGGCTCAACATCTCTCACATCACGTGCACGTCCGCGTATTCGCATGCCAGACCTCCTGCCGCAGCCTCTACAGCCTTGCAAGCAAGCAAGCATCGCCGTCTGCCTTACCGGTCTGGCGAACCCCAAAGCGGGCGGCGACGCCGAGCCAGACCCCCCGCCCTGGACCAGGCTATCGGCCGCGCTTCCTTCGTCGCAGGTGTTGGGACGAGCTAGGGTCTACTCTGCGCTTCCTTCCTCGCGGACGCAGGACGAAGAGGTAGTTGGGGGCGAGGTGTACGACGCTCAGGATGGAGACTGTCTTTGTGCCCTCCAAATATGGAGGCTCCGGCGATGCCCTCTATTGCTTAAGCACCGAATGGAGTCTCTGCCGGGAGGCTCCATTCTTCGCACGAGGAAGCATCAGTTATTCGTGATGTACAGTGGTATAGAGGTTCTCCTGGACTTTGCTCTCACGCGGTCACGCTCCCTGTACAGGACTAGTGAGGCTTTCACGCACCGTACGGTCTGTACCAGTGCAGCTCTCCAGGTACGCTTTCGTGCGATGGACGCGGAAAGGCACGGACTAGGAACCATCCAGAACGAACGACTCGCCAAACCGCTCCCTGCCCCCTCCCTTACGAAACCGCCAATCAACGGCTCCTTCTCACTGACAGACCGACCCAGCAGCCTCTGGCCCCCAGATGTCAGTGACGTCCCAGCGCTGAATCGCGAGGAATCCACACGACTTCTTCCCCGACCTGTGAGAGTTGAGACTCCTCGCCGTGCTCCTCCTCCCCATCTCGCGGCGCCATGGCTTTCCTCCTCCTCCTCGCCGTGCTTGCGCTCCACCTCGCTGCCGCTGGGGCCGCCGCCGCCTCGCGCCGCGGAGGCGGCGAGGGTGCCTTCGACCCCTCTCGCGTCGTCCAGCTTTCGTGGCGCCCCAGGTGAGTTGACCGATCTGATCCCTCCCTTACCCCGAGCCCTAGGCTACGTACGACTCTGACGGCAGTTTGTTTCGTCGGCGTCGCGGCGGCTAGGGCGTTCCTGCACAAGGGGTTTCTGACGGACGCGGAGTGCGACCACCTGATCACACTGGTGAGTGGACTGGGCCTGCCTCGCCGATCTCAGGGGGAATCGGCTTCCGATGGCTCGTGGTTGGTTGGCTGGTTGATTGATTCAGCATGTTGTTGTTGTTGTAGGCGAAGGACAAGCTGGAGAAGTCGATGGTGGCGGACAACGACTCCGGGAAGAGCGTCATGAGCGAGGTGCGGACCAGCTCCGGCATGTTCCTCGAGAAGAAGCAGGTCAGTAGCTGACAGTGACACACCGAGTGGTTCTCATTTTATCTCGATAATCGGGTTGGATTGGTTCGGAACTGGAAATGTGTTTCCTACTTTCCGTTGGATTCAGCCCGCTGTTAACCCTAGAGATCTAGGAAGGAAATGCTTTTGTATTGACCATGATCTCGACATAGGAAGCGAAATTAGTGAAATTATTACATGAAAATTTGCATATATTGCGGGGGTACCTTATTTTGAATAGAGGAACATATGGGGTGATCTGTGCAGCAAGCAATTCTGTAAACGCCACTGCTATGATATGGCAAAGAGGAAGCTGGATCTCTTTTTTTTTTCTTTCCTTTTTTGTAGTTTTTGTCAGATTTGTATATACCTAGCTAGGAAGGTATAATGTTTCACGTTTCTTTTGTTAATTTTGGCGATTTATGGGCAAAGTGCTTGATTGCAACTATATCTTAGCTGGTATAGTTCTTCTCTGCATGTTTGGTGAACTTTGATTTGTCTCTGTATGGATTTGGAGATATTCTGTCAATATAAAAACAAAAATTAGAGATTCTTTTATCATGACCAAACGTGAAAGGGGGAAGTATTAGATTTTGAATCAGTAGTTAGTTGTGGTGATTTGATGTCTGCAAGATATGTTTGAAACTTAAGGTATTTGTTGATACTTCATGTTCAAGTTCACCTTTTCTAACTGTGTTGCTTAAAGGAGTAAAATTTTAATTGTTGTCCATGAAATCCAATGGTTTCTATAAGTATTCAGATTGATGGAAAGCCAGCGTGCTTGCTCTATTATTTGGTAGCTTTTTTTTTTTATGTAGTTGTCTGGAGATGAAATGTCATTTAATGTCAAGGATTTACCTTCAGAAAAATAGAGCTCAAAGAGGCAGGGGTCTAACTCCTGTCTTTTATGCATTTTGGTAGCTTGTTCTTAGCTTTGGTCCGTACATCAATGGGACGGGGAAAGATAGGCTAATTTTGCACGAAGAGTGCCAAATCTGCTGAACTAGTTGTTTCCGTTGACCAATGACCAGCTAAAAGAGAGGACTGAAAAATGTTTATATTAAATTTGTTTGCCTGGGAGTGCTAAGAGTAGAAATTTTGTTCCTTCCATTTAACAGTTTTCAATTTGTCTTGTACCACTCTGCGGTAGTTGTGATGATATGTATGTACTATAAACTGTAAAGTGGTAAACTGTTATGTGTTTGTTTCGCTTCACTAGTGGTAGGCAACACAATAAGTTTCATGACACGGGGTAAACACCGTCGAAGGGAGGCCGAACAGCAATGAATTGAGGTAGAATAGTGCGAGGTGAAGGAGGGCACCATTTAGGGGAGGAAGAAATCTAGATTAGCCATCCTGGGGAGAGATCGGATCTAGGAATTGGGGACTTGGGAGTATTTCATTACTCATTGCTTCCTTCCATCGATTACATTAGCCCTCCTTACATAGAGGGCTCTCCTAATGATAGATAAGATACTAACTAACTAATTGATAAATAAAATACAAACTAATTAATACCTATCCTGACAACTCCTTAACTTAAGGGATAGCTGTGGCCTGTGAGGGTTCCAAGATCAATGGCTGCCACACATGAACACTGCCACTCTACTAGAACACCCATGGTACTGTTCACGTGTGTGCCTTAGACCTGCACCCGTGACATTTCTGATTTCTCCCTCCCTTCAGCACAACTTGTCCTCGAGCTGTGGTGGTGGTAATGACCGTAATCCAAGGAGGCCCCATGTTGATGGAAGGGCACGCTGCTGCTACCCTGCTCCATTCAAAGGGAATGCTGAAGATCGAAGTAGTTCCACAGCTGTCTTTGGTGGTGTCAACCGTGTGGGTATCAATATCAAAGCCAGCAGTGACACTAATGGAGAGGCCAGTGTGTGATGCAGTAGCGTGCAATTGGCTCTGGTGGTGTCACCCCTCAAGTTAGCAATGGCAGAACCCAGCAATGGCACTGGAATTGAAGGAGGTGGCAGCATCCATGGATGGACATGGTAGCACCAAACAGGCTCCAGTGGTGTCACCCATTGGGATTGGGATGGCAACGGTGGAGCCATCAGTGACGCCAACTTCCAACTCACCATAAGGAGATAGTGCAGCAGCGAAAGCCATTGTGAGTGGATCACTGGCTTTGCCTGTAGATCCATACTAGTAAAGCAGGATCATGCTTTATCTCGTTTAAAAATAGTCTTTACTATTAGTTATGGTTTATATAACACCCCTCTCCTTGGGATTACATATGTGGTGCGTGCATTGGCTTCATGTGGTTTAGGTCGAATAACTGAACCATCAATCATCATTCTTCCATCCTTTTTCTTCTTGTGTTTGTTAAGGACTTAACTGCCTTCACGTCATACATACGTGTTCATATTTTCCACTTTTTTTGGTTATTTCATCTATGTTGTTATTGTGTAGAATATGCTTTCTTTGTACATAGTGCCGATTCATGTTTTAGGACTTCAGTGCTGACCATTCTCAAGCCTGTAAACTGTGATTGTATAGGGCTTACCAATTGAACCTGATATGTTGTTCACTATTCACTTTTGCAAATACATGTTTTCACAAAGCCACAGCCACATGCCGCGAAGCTTTCTTTCTGGACCTAAGACTGTTAGATCTACGCTTGCTCCCTCAACATCTGGACCAATGAACTATGTTGCTTGTTAGCATTGATTTACATCTGTTGTGCCACGGTCCATGGCACATATGTAATTAGTAAGACACTACATAAGTAGAAAATTTAACAGCGGCATGTATGGGTACGGTAGAGATCCATGTCTTCCAGTGATTACCTCTGTACAGACTACAGAGTAGAAAATTTAACAGTGTTTTCTTAACTAGACTATTTATTTGGCAGGATGAAGTTGTGACGAGAGTAGAGGAGAGGATTGCTGCTTGGACATTCCTACCTCCAGGTTCCTTAAGTGAAATTACTCTTATCATTCTAGGTTACATTTTCTGTCTATCTTATAATAGTATTTTCATTATTCTGTCCATGCTCAGAGAATGGCGAGTCAATTCAAATATTACATTATCAAAATGGTGAGAAGTATGAGCCTCACTATGATTACTTCCATGACAAAAATAATCAAGTCCTTGGGGGACATCGGATCATTACTGTGCTGATGTACCTATCTAATGTTGAGAAGGGCGGAGAGACCATCTTCCCCAATGCAGAGGTAATTGTTTGTTGACTCCCTTAGGGTTTCCCTTGCATGTTGGAATAACTTGGATATTCTGCAGGGGAAGTTGACACAGCACAAGGATGAGACGTGGTCTGACTGTGCTAAAAATGGATATGCAGGTATAATGGATAGTTGCTAAAAAGAAATTAAATTACGTTGCAGATCCTTTTCACTTGATACTGGAGCATTATCTTCATCCTTTTTTTTGCTTGATAATGTCAGTAGAGCTTAGTTCTTCAGCAGCCTTACTCAGCTTTTCATATCTCTGTGGTGCCTTGTACAATTACAGTTTACTTCATTTTTTTTTAGAAGACAGTTTTCTTCATTGTTAACTGAACTTTTGGCTGTCCTCTGTAGTCAAACCGGTAAAAGGTGATGCTCTGCTGTTCTTCAGTCTCCACCCTGATGCAACAACAGATCCTGACAGCTTGCACGGGAGCTGCCCCGTCATCGAAGGTCAGAAGTGGTCCGCAACTAAATGGATCCATGTGAGGTCCTTTGACATCATTGGCAAGCAGGGAGGTTCTGCTGATGGTTGCGAGGATGAAAACGTCCTCTGCCCTCAGTGGGCGTCAGTAGGGGAGTGCGCCAAGAACCCGAACTACATGGTGGGCACCAAGGAAGCACCTGGCTTCTGCCGCAAGAGCTGCAACGTGTGCGCACAGTAATCCATCCACCATCTGGTACGCGACATGGCATGGACAATTGTTGTCCGAGTACCATTGAGTGTATAGGACCGAGCATAGCATGTTTTTAACCTGGAAGGACTTGAAATGTAATATCTATCATCTATATACGCCCAGAAAATACAGCTAGAATTCTTGCGGCTAATTACCCATTTTAGCTGAGCAATCATATCAAAGAAAACGCATCAAGCAATCTTTTTTCCTTCAATTTCTCTGCCAAGTGATTACTTGCCCTCTTGGAAGGGAAAGTATGTTCTACTGGTGGAACAAATAGAAGACAACTCAATTGGATCTGATCTGCTTGGTCCTTGGTACTAGTAGATACTAGCATCAATGCTGTTTGCTCGCTGTCGTTTTACCTGTTGAGCTGCTTTGTCAGCTGCTGAATCGAATGGAAGATCTGGCCTGCTGGTATATATGCTGTGATAACTAATCTACCAAACCAAATAACTTCCGCTTTAATGCACCGAGCTGTTGCCTGCAAGTCAATGCACGTTGCTGACACTGACACACACGCAAGAATAGTTTCCCTGTGTCCCCATTTCATTCATAACCTCTGTAAATCTGCATTCAACTCCCAGCTTCGTACTAGTACACTGCATATATTCATAGAAGTGAAACAAAAGAAGAGAGAGAATTACTACTACACTTCCGTGCATATCAGCACAAGTAAATATGGTAAATTAGTACAACATTTCTTTCTCTCTGTCGCTGTCTGTTGCCTTGTCTTTCTAGCAAGCTATGGGCGCCGGCTTGACGGCGACGACGCCGTCGGTGCCGGCGAGTGCCCGGTACTTGTCCTTCCTGGTGAGGTTGGTGCACTGGAAGGAGAGCGTGGCGGCGATGAGCCTCTGGATGTAATTGGCCACCTCGTGGCTGGACCTGCCGCCGCCGCCGCAGGTGAGCTCCGGCGGGAGCTTGTTGAGGAAGGTGACGGTGTACACGGGGCTGGGGTTCATGAAGAAGTAGAAGGGGTCCATCCCCTTCCACCCCGTCGCCGTCGTGCCATGGAACATGCCCATCCGGGCCTCCATGGCCACCGGCACCACCTCGTCGGTGAGCTCAGCGAAGAGCGCTGAGAAGCGCAGCAGGAAGGGCTCCCGGCACGTCGTCCCTTCGGGGCAGATGGCCAGGTCGCCCTCCTGCAGCAGCCTGCTGATCATGGCGGCGTCCGTGGCGCGGTCGCGGCTCAGCCGCACGGTCTTGATCGGCGACAGGAACTCGGAGAGCCGCGACAGCGAGTAGGTCACCGCGGCCACCGGCCGGCCCAGCGCCGCCGAGAGGAAGATCGGGTCCAGCAGCGTGCGGTGCGAGCATGCGAACAGCGACCCCGTGCCGGCCGCCGGCGGCGTGCCCCTGACGACGACGCGCACGCCGAGCGCCCAGAACGCGTAGTACACCCACGGCATGGGCAGCAGCGCGCCGGCGGCGATGCGCAGGCAGGCAAGCGCGAACCCCGCCGGGAACCACAGCACAGTCAGCAGCGCCACCGGCGGCGTCGGGCGGCGCACCAGGCGGCCGTCGTGGAAGATGACCGGCTTCGGAAGCTGCTGCATGCCCACGGCCTCCACCGGCGCCGGCGGCACCAGGTACGCCTCCTGCTCATCCATCAATTGCATCATCAATACGCATGGCAATCAAGATCAGCACACTATAGTCCACCTAGCCCGCCATTAATCCGCGCATTGGATGCATTTGCGTGAATGATTGTGCAATTATGTCTTTAACCAGTGGCGGAGGATCAACAGTGCAGTGCGTCTCTGCGCCGGAACCATACCACGTACTTCCCACATAACCACAGCTACAGCTTGTCGCCACGACCACAATCCACACCCACCCAAAATCTACTCTGGCAACTTTACTCAAGGCAGAGTTAAAGAGTTTTCCGTCCCGTCTTCTTCTTCCTCCTCCCTCTCTAGCCATCCACCCCGCCAGTTTGAAAAGCATGAATTTCAATTTTACTTTTGACACAGTAAGTCAGTCAGTGTCATCATCAACTAAGATGATATGTAGACCAACGAGAAGGTAGAGATCAAAATAACTACTACGGTAGTGTTGAAGTTCTAAACATAATGACATATATCTAACGAGATGAAGTTAGTAATATATATCTACCACATTAGACTTAGATTATATTGGAGTTTATCATAATCTAAATGGCTACACATCACAAAAGAATTATCCTTTTGATTGGATATAAATTATATTAAAGTTTACATCCAGCAAAAAGGTTATAAATTTTTACAAGTGCGCCAGGGCAAGCTGCTTGTTTTATGTAATTCCCGCACATGAAGAAGAATTACATTAAACTAAGATTCAGCCAGGAGGGAGCAGAGTAATTAGGTGTCAAAAGATCCAGGTGGGATCTGATCTGAATGTATTCTGCCTGGGCCGATATATAGCTGTGTCAACGAAACATAAAATGGACGTTTGGAACACATGAATTTCAATCTTACGAAACTAGACCGCAAAACTGTAATCCTTTTACGATCTTTTGGAAGACTAGAGACATAACGATTATGTATCCTCTAACGTACGTGGGGCTCACATGTCAGTGATTCAAAGTCACTCTAACGTACATCAAAGGATATGCGTCCGTGCATAACATACTTATTAGCTTGCTGGCAGTGGCATGTACGGTTTCCAGGATAGCATGCCATATTGCCATCGAATGCTTGGCTAGCTTCAACTTGTTTTATCTAACTAGGTGCACCTAAAAGGTGGTAACTATGTCGGGTGCCAAGCTACCAACACACCCTACTCCATCGCGTGAGCGTGACCCTTCCAACCGTCTGGTATGAAAAAGACTAAAACACCCTTCCTCCAACTCTACATTAGTTGTCTGTTCAGGTTTGCAAATTCATAGTAGCAACTAAACTCGACGATTATATATGCTCGTCACGAGACTTAACCAACACCGTCTATTTAGAGTTACAAAATTATGGTGACAACTAAACTCAACGGAGACTTAATCAAAAATACCTATTCACATGAAAAACTCATGGTAACAACTAAATTCAACGGTTACGCTCGCCGTGAGGCTTAACCAACACGGTCTGGTCATGTTCAGGGTCTGCTAAACTTAACCAACAATATCTGTTAAGTCCGCAAACTCATAGTAACAACTAAACTCGACGGTTAAGCTTGTTGTCGATAATTTGACAGCCAATGTGAGGTAGTAACATGCTGGTGGGGGCTCCAACCCGAGGCGTGTAAATGTCGGCCGGTTGTGTTAATCAATGTGCGTAGGTAGGGCAGAAGGTAGAAAATGCCATGTCGGGTCCTTAACCAGCACGCGCTTAACTGGGCGAAGAAGCCGTGACCCAACCGATCATCTTCCTTCCCGCGTTTCTGCGTAATTTTTCTAGTACTGATGGCCGGCCGGTAGTAGATACCATAGTGGCAGCGGTTGCTGGTTGCTGCTGTTGCAGCGTGCGGTCATGAGCAAGCAAAGCGAGCTGCCAGCCATGCCTTGTGCAAGGAGATAAAATTGGGCACAAGAAAAGAAACCAAAATTCTCCCCGTAAAGTTCTTTTTTTCTCTTGGCAAAATAAAAGGAAAAAAAATAATTTATGATAGAAATTGCCCATGGGTTCAATCCCTAGACCGCTCAGATATCTCACTTAGGGAATCGAGTGTTGGCTTTGTTGGCTCGTGGTCTTATACTATGTTCAGCAAACATTTTAAATTTTTCTCTATAATACCATTCTATATACACTCTATTCATCCTTTTACGACTTCTTCGCACTTTACACTACACTATAAAAGATTTCTTCATTCTAACAGACATTCTATCTTTAAAAAAAATAAGATAAACAGTGTCTTACAGGTCCTGTTAGAGATACTCTTAATGCTTCAAAAAAATGAAGCGAGTACGTATTTTGTTTTAAGGTTGTGGATTAATAGATGGATGGTCTTATTCCTTTTATTTTCCCTATCTGTTTTTTCCTTTTTTTTTTCTTTTTGCTGGCGCCAGAGTCGTACCAACTTTATTGGTTTTATTTTTCTTATCACGAATTAATTGTTGCAGATGCGGAACCGGATTGCTGCCAACATGTGACCCGGTGCAGCTCGGTGCCACATGGATGGCTTCACTGCCGGCCCCGGTGATACGTCGCCTCGATTTGGAACCCTTGTGAGCCAGTACCCCAATTAATCGACCTTAACTGTCACGGAAAACTATACGTCTATTTTGCGAAGAAATAGAAATGAAGTACTACGCGTGTGTATGCATTGTGTTTAGATTACGATAAGATTTGGAATTATGGAGCTAAGTACGTGCGTACGGTACGGAGAGTAGGCGAGCGTGTGTACCTTGCAGAGGCTCATGAAGGGGTAGTCGGAGCGGCGGTCGCCGAGGCCGACGTCGGGCGCGTCGCCGGCGTCGTCGCCGAAGATCTCACGGAGCGCGTCGGCCTTGCGGCGGCCGGTGAGGACGCCGCGGCGGGGGTCGACGAAGCCCGTGGCGCGGCCGCACCAGGTGGCGAGCTCGGTGCCGGCCACCGCGTCGGCGCCGAGGCACTCCCTGAGGAAGGGCTCCGCCATGACCCGCGGCGTGGAGGTGAGCACGACGCGGCGCCGGGCGCAGGCGGAGAAGACCCGCCACGCGCCCGGGTGCAGGTCGGCGGCGTAGAAGCGCGGCAGCACGGCGCGCGCCGCGGACTCGACCGCCGACACCCGCGCCCCGGCCGTGGCCGCGAACACGAGCACCCGCACCGCGGCGGCCTCCGAGACGGCGAGCCCCAGCGCGGCGGCCAGCGGCGCCAGGAGCAGCAGCAGCAGCAGCCGCGGCACCCCGCCGGCCTCGAACGCCACCAGCGCATAGTACGGGAACGCGCTCCGCGATCGGAGCAGCGTGCCCTCCAGGTCGGCCGCCACGGCGTGCGCGCCCCGCCCCGACGCGTCGCACTTGTCCACCGCCGGAAACGGCTCTACCCCCGCCGCCACCACCGCCTCCATGGCTGATGGCTCTACCTCGCTGCCGCCACTAATTACCCAAGCGCCTCTCGCGAGCTGGTGGCTGTGGCCTATGTGTGGGTTTCTGCGCGCGCGCGCACGTTATATATATACTGCTGCCGCGGCAGCGAGAGGGTGCTGTTTGTGCTTGCTGAAATATATGCTTGGTTGGTGAGTGCTACATTTACATGAGCCATGGAGGCTGCCTAATCATAATCACTACTGGTTAAAAGAACTGATTACATATACCATAGTCGTTAGTATTAAATTGCATGCACTGATCACTTCAAAAAAAACTTAATTAAATTGATGAAGAAGGGTCAGCACGCAATATACTTCAACCGTACGCCCCCTTATGTCTAGCTATGACTTGAACTCAAGGCCTATTGGATAAGCGAGTAGACAATATACTTCAACGGATAGTATGTGAGGTTAATTGCATTCATATCATTATTAAGTTGTGATATATCATATATGATATTATAAAGTGAAAAATATCCTAAATGCCATTATAAAGTGCATTTTGTTAGAAACATGCCATTGCGATCTTGAAATGACCAAAATGACCATTATCTCTTATTCTTCCTCCTTCCCCATTGCCTACTTCTCGAGCAAGCTAGGCTCGGGGACGGTGGCATAGGGGCGAGCAGGAGCAATGGCGGCGGGGCAAGGCACGACCTCGTTGGAGCTAGCACTAGAGGCTAGCCGGGCTCGGGGTCAACGACCTCGCCGGAGCTAGGGCTGGAACTCCGCAACAGCAAGGCAATACCGTGAGCTCCCGATTGGCCGATGCTGCTGCATCGACAGTGGCAGCAACACGAGAGAGAGGAGGCCGCCGGAAGAGAAGGGAGAGAGAGGGAGTAGGAAGATGAAGGGAATTTTGAAGAGATGAGAGGGGTATGAAAGTCCACAATAGCATGTATGAAGAAAACACACTTTATAATGGCATCAGAGGTATTTCTCACTTTATAATGGCATATCTGCTATATCGCAACTTAATAATGGCATGTATGCAATTAACCCTTTTTTTAGTTTTCTTTTCAGAAAAACTTCCATCAGACGTTCGACACCATTAGACATCTTCCTCTTTAGCCACTCATTGCACCTCCCAACTCCTCTTATCCCTCCCCTTCTCTCCTCACTGCCAAGAGCTAGCACGGTCCACATCCCTACCTTTACCTCCGCCTCTCCTCTCTCTATCTCCTTCCCTCCTCTCCTCTCTCAATCTCTCCGGCGCCCCCTCTCTATATCCTCTCATTCCTTTCTTTCTCTATCTCTAGAGCGCCCCCTCACGCTCTCTCTCTCTCTCTCTCTCCCCTCTCCCTCCCTCTCTCTATCACTCTCCGTTGTGCTCATGGAGCCGCTGAGCTCTGCTTTTCTTTGTGGCCATAGGTGCTTAGGTAGGTTGTTGTAGACGTTATCTCAAATTGTTGTGATTAATTTTTTGATGTCGCGAGGGGTGATTTGGGATGTTAGTAATAGTATTTTTCGTTGTTACAACAAGTGGTTTAGAAAATTGCTGCTAGGTTTCTCGAATGTTGCACAATCAAATTTTGTTGTTGCATTAGGGTAATTTTGTTGTTACAATTAGTTTTATTCAATGTTACACAAGAGTAAAATTTTGTTTGCGGTTTTTATTTTTTGTTGTGGAGGGAGGGGTATTCTTTTTTATTGCAATAATTCATTGTTTTTATTGTAGTGGTTTATATCAGGGATTGGATAAATTGCATGGTGACTAAATTACCCCTAACGTATACCCTTGGAAGTTATGCCTAAGGAGGATCTCAACAAGCCCGTGGTAGGCCCCGTTTGATGGGCTCCACCTCCCTGACACGAGCTTGTTTGCTCGAGCGAGCATGTATGCTCGTACCACGGGCAAAGGCTGAGGGCGACGACCAAGCGCAATAGCAAGCCCGGAAGCTCGTGTCTAAGGTGTAACTACCAAGGCGATTGATGCGCCTACGATCTCCATGGCGTCCATGATCTTGGAGCCGTTGTCCACGATGCGAGCGTGTTGTTAACATGTGTTTAGGGCTTAGTTATTGCTATAACTATCCGTAATCGACGTGAGTAATTGTTAGAGTTAGTGCGCTACTGTAATAGCCCATTTTGGGCCCCTTTTTAAAACTTTTGCCTAAATTCAAAATCTTGTGTGCATTTCTTTTAATTGCTTTTTTACAATTCCAAAATTTTCAATTCTCCAAATTAAAATTCAATTGGAAATGCAATTCCTCTATAAAAACCCAAATTGCACCTAATCAAACTCAAAGGTTTTTGACAAATCAAATCTGATCTTGGTTTTCTTAATTAAGATTTTATTAAAATCAATTTAGAGAACTTCTAAATAGCCTTAATTACAAATAATTGCTAAATTAAGAATCTTTGGGAGAATTCCAATTTCATTTTGCAAATTATTTTTAAAATTGCAAATTCAACTTTAACTTAATGAAATTTGGAAATTCATACTTTCAATTTAATTTTTTCAATTTTCAATTAAATCAAGATTAATTGTGTAAAATATCCCCTTTTAATCCTTAATTACTCAAAAATTCAAATTCTCATTTTGAAAAATGTTAAAATCTATTCCTAAACTTCTTTGGGCTTGCCAAGCCCAGCCCAACCCACTAGGCTCAGGCTCGGCCCTACCCGAGCCTCTCTCTCCCTCCTTTCCCTCTCTACCCGTGGTAGACATGCCACGCGCGTCCCATCCACGCGTAGTGTGCCCTGCAGTGCCACTCGCGTCGTCGGCGCCACTGTCTCTCTCTTTCTCCTCGCGCCCCGTGCGCCGCTGTCGTCGCAGCTGCCTGAGCCACACCGAGCCCCTCCCCTCCCTCTACTGCTCTCTTTGCACCGTGCCGCTTGGCCTCGCTGCGCTGCCATAGCCCACGCCGCGCATGGCATCATTGCCACACTACTCCACCGCATCTCGCCTCAAGCCCCTCCCCCACAAGCTTCCCCGTTGACTATTTAAGCTGCCGATCGGCCCCTCCTCTCCTCCTTCGCCATTTCAGCTGCCGCTCCCCGAATCACTCCCTTTTGCCTCACTGGCGACTCAGTAAGCCGCCGGTCAATTCCTCGCTTAATTTTGTGCAGAGAACCTTGGAGCTCCTTGGTGACAACGCCCCTATCTCGGCCGTTTCAATCCCCACGGTGCTAGCTCGATCTAGTCCCTCCCCGAGCTCGCCACCACCTTAGGTAGCTCTCTGGTAGCCCCTAGATGCTTTCCGTGCCGGCGAACTGGTCGCTGACCTCCTCCCTCGCCGAAGAAGCTTGATCCCGAAGCTTCTCCCGCGCGCGCCCATGGCACCGCCATCCTGGCTCACCACCGGCGAAGTCCAGCCAGGACATCCTAGGTCTTCCCTGGCCGAACTCATTCTGACCATGAACTAGTAGGATAGTGGATCACAGCGCCACCGATCCCTCGCCGAAGCTCCGCCGAAAAATCGGCTAGAGATTGGAGGGAATCGTCGCCAGCCGCGAGGACTGTCACTTATAGGTGGGACCACACTAACAGTGGATTAGCATTTAAATCTCCCACTGTGAACCTCGTTCGGCCACTGACAGGTGGTCCCTTGGTCCCACGCGTCAGTATTAGTGGAAGCGTAATTCGATATAATACGATTTCCCCGAAGGGTTTGCGCCTTCCGGAAAGCGCCCTGGACCTAAGGCTTCGTGGGCCGTCTTGGACCACTTTGCGCAGTTGCGGACCATACAGTATTGGGCTGGCCCATTACTTTTTTTCCTGGTTTTCAAACCTTTTCCTATTTAAATAATCCAGTAAGTGTTTATGATTTTCTAAAAATATGATTTCAACCCCTAAAATATTGGAAAAATTATGAAAAATACGTGAGAACAAACTAGATCTAATAAAATTATAATCTTGGATAGTAAATCATTTATTATTTTTGTATTAATCCAAAAGCCTTATTTGCCTATTTTTGAAATAACCTTTCTAATTTTATAAATAATTAAATGATGTCCATAAATCATGGTGAAATTGCAAAACACAGAAGAGGTGAGTTAAGATTTAATAAAATTATTTGAACTCATTTACCATTACCCCTGTTCACTGTTGATTTAATTATGGACTTTAAAACCTTTTTCCATAATGAAATTAAATGGATGCTAATTAAACTGATTTTTTAAAAATACTATTGAACTCTAAAAATTACCAAATTTTTACAGAAACCTTTTAAACTCAGAAACAAATTATTGAAAATATGTAATCCACTTTGACCCTAATAAGGTTTGCAACACAAATTAAGAACCCTAAATGCCTTTTGTTAATATGCTAAATGATATAATTAATTTCCAAAACAACTTTTCCAGTATGGAAAACAATAATTTTGGGAAACTAGGTCATACTCATTCAAGTTTAGTTAATGACTCATAAACCCTAGCTTCGATATAGATTATTCTTTGTGCATTCATGCATCATTTTGAATTGTATATTTATATTGGCTTTTATATTCGATTAGACGTCGAGGACCCTGAAGGAAGGTTCCAGGACATCAAAGAAGACCCCTGAGCCTCAGGACAAGGTGAGTTAACACCTATATTGAACCAGTTATGAAAATTGCATGCAAAATAAATTTCTTTCTTAGATTGTTAATCATGTTATACACATGCCATGACCCTTGACACTTTCAATTACCATGCCATGATTGTTTTGAATATCATGTCAAGACTGTTTTGATAGTCTTATTCCATGCAAGCCATTAAAAGAATTAAACATTTGTACTTTCAGTCCATGGGTAAAACTTGTTTAGACATGCTTAGATCTAAAAGTTTGTTTTCGGGCACAACACCCCATAGTGGTGAACATTAGCTCACCACTATAATTATTACCTCTATTATTATGAATTGGATATTGGTATGAGTTTAGGCTGTGTCAGTTAGTCTCTGTGCGTAAGTTGGATTGAGACCCAAAGTTGGTTTGTGGTCTAGAGTAGATCTAGATGGGAAGGTTGTGGACTTGTTGAGTTGAGGTAGGAGCGAAGGTTGGACCTTCGGCTCTCGGGCCACGTGCAGCGGGATCGTAAGGATCCCTTGATTATGATTTGAGTGTTGGATGCATCCGACACAATGCGTGTCCATCACGCGGTAGTGCAGGTGTGGAGGCCTAGGAGAGCGCTCTGCGGAGGCCCTGGCAGGAACTCCAGCCTGAGGTAAGCGTGGCTAGGCGCCACCACCGAGGGTAGTCTAGGTCATACGCTTGCTGGGTCGAAACCCCATGAGGTATGATTCACAACGGGATTGCCAAATCCTGAAATAAGATGGTGGGTATGTGAAGGGAGAATTGTGAAGCGGGATCGAAAGAGGTCCCTTCTTAAGCTAGTGTTGGATACGTCCGACACAGCGCGTAGGGCATCACGCGGTAGTGCGGGTTGAAGGCCCAAGAGAGTGCTCTGCGGAGGCTCTTGCTAAAGCTTCAATCTGAAGTAAGCGCGGTAGGACGTCACCACTAGAGGATGGTCTAGATCATGCGTTCGCTTGACCGACAATTCAAGAATGATGATCCACGACAGAATTCTCGAATTTCAGAATAAGATGGTAGGTGTTCGGAGGAAGACTAGGAATGGTTGTTCTGACAGGAATGGTCTAGTTGTACCATAGGATGGTACAGGGTTAATCTAATAACTTACAGATCAATTCTTTCCTATAACATTTCCTTTCCTATTAAAAACTAGCAAAGTCATAGAAATCTTATTATTAATACTGTAAAAATGGAATTCCACAAATAAACAAACCCTCAGCCTTCCTTGACAGCCTTAGCATTAATTGCATTAAGAAGGTGTTAACTCACGGGTGCGGTTTGATTGCGCACTTAATCTCGCACTCACTCACTCTTTAGATGGAGATTGCCTGGAAGACCCGTACGCTTGGTTCGAAGATGAAGAACAAGGATTTGAAGGCGAAAAAGTTTATGGCGTTCCCTCCAGCCTTTTGTAGAGATGCATAGCCACTGGATTTTACTTTTGTTGAAAGACAACTGCATGACTTTGAACATTTCTTTTGTTGGATTGTAACTTTTGGCTTTGCACGGCTGTACTATAACTGTTCGCCATAAGACGATACTTTCTGTAATATTTAGTTACTTTATCGTTTATGCTTTTTGATCCGGCTATGCAATGGTGGCAATAGTGTATCGATCCAGGGACTAGTGCAGAAATCATTTAGGTGGACCCCAAGCAGGGCCTCCACAGCTTGGGGCGTTGCTTCATCATGTAACTTGTTGGGGGAAGTACGTGGCACATGGAGATACGGCCCACTAACTTACCTTCGGCCCCACAGAAAGTAAGCTCAGGCTTGGCAAACTCGCGCCCGAGCTTGGCAAGCTCGCGCCCGAGCTTGGCAAGCTTACGCCCTAGCTTCCTCGTCTCGAAAACTCGGGCCACTCACTCCTCACGGGCTTCCGAAGTTCAAGGCTCAGGACCCAAGGCAGATTGCGCCGCGCCGCGGATAGGATACGCTTCGGGTCCTAAAGGTCACCAAGAATTAAATGCGCGTACAGTACCGAGGAGCGCCTGACGGAGGCTAGTGGCGAGTTGGCGGCAGGTCCTGTCAACCGCCCGCACAAGGAAAGACACGTGTTGACCGGTAGCGGTCCGGCACGGCAATCAGGAGATACACTCGATTACCCGGTGGATTTTGTGCGCCTCGGCACGGCTAAACAGCAGGAGACGACTATACAACGGACCAAGGACAAGCAACAGTGGCCGGACGCCGTCTATAAAAGGGGCGTACAGGCCACAACAAAGAGAGAGCTCTTCCCCCGGACAACACACACTCGGAAGGTAGCCACTGCAGAACAGGAGCACTTGCACTAGTGCAGGAGCTCTAGTTCCCGACGGTAGTTCTCCGCATACAGATAACTGTAGGAACACACACAGTGTCTTGAGCACTTATTGTACTCAGGCCCAGGCTTCCCAAAGCCCGGCCTCACCCCCTTTGTACTCGTTTAAGCTTGGCAATAAACGAAGACTGGACGTAGGGCTGTTATCCAACAGTGGAGGCCCGAACCAGGATAAAAATCCTCGCGTCACTCTCCAGGCTCGACGCGTCCGACCGCGTCGGGACCAAGTCCTTTCCCTCGGCGGCGTCCGGCCAAGCGGCCGGGCTTTGGTCCAGGGGACAGGGCCGCCTTCGGGCCTCGCACCCCCTTTTCCTTGCTGATCGAGCTGCGGAGGTTTGCCTCCCAGTCGCCGACAGCTGGCGCCCACCGTGGGGCCCGATTGCGGTCTTCTCCCCTCGATCAAGTTGAGGATGGCTTCGTTGTCATACGATGACATCGATACCGTAGACCTCAACTACGACGACTGCGACGATCACGACGACGTCGAGGACTCGTACGAAGAATGGCAAGCTGGTGTCCTCGCCGAAGCTCAGGCTAACGAGATGGAGGTGGAAGCAACACCCACATCGGGAGCAGCTGTTCGCTCCCCAGCTTTGCCCGGCCAAGCCGACACTTCGCTGACTCACGTCAGCGAAACCCTCATGGAGGGACTGGAGGCACCGCCACCAGTGCCGCAACCGGACAGACTACGCACGTTTGTGGTCGCGTCCGAAGAGGAGGACCAGTCCTACGCGTGCAACTGGCGCCCTGGCCCGTCAGGGCAGGAAGCGGACCAATGCGTACCCATGGTAGTTGAAGGTGCCGACGGCACCGCCTCCGTGGGTGACACCGACATGTCTCCCTCGCGGGAACCTGCCTCACGCCACGTCTTTGCGGCGTCAGGCGGAGCAACCCCGCACCAGCCACGCGCTGACCTAAGCGGAGAACACAAGCAGCGTGAGGCCGCTCGCAGCCTCTTCGCCGGGTCAGTCGGGCGGACTTTGGCGGACATCCGTCGTAGGCCTACCAGCCCGACGCCCGCCACTCGCGCCGCACGCGCGCACTCGCCTACCTCTACTGTCACCAACCCAGTTCTACGTAGTCAGCAACGGGTTAAGGCGATTGTCCAGGTCATGCGCGACCTGGAGAAAGATCCACGAGGATTCACCATGACCGACCTAGGCGCCGCAGTTGCTGACGGCCTAGAGGAACTTGCCGGGGATCTCGGTGAGCACCTCCAGGTCCAGTCGCACACTAATGGCTCCTCAAGGCGGCGCGGCCAGAGCGTTTGGTCGCGTCGACAGGCATCCACGTCCACAGCGGACGGCGCTCCCCAGCGCACCTCGGGTGGAGTTTTTTCCCGCCTCGGACCGCTTCCAGGCGGGAGGCCCCCATTGGAAACAACGGGCCCGCCCTAGGGTGTCCGGCCTTCTCCCGAGCTTTGCGCGAGGCCCCATGGCCTCGTATGTTCAAGCCCGAAAACATCGAGAAGTTCGACGGGAACAAGAATCCCGACGAATATCTCACTGTCTATACTACCGCCATCTTGGCCGCAGGCGGTAATAAGGCCGTTATGGTCAACTACTTTCCTACCGTTTTGGAGCGAATGGCCCGAACCTGGCTCTTCAACCAGCGCCGAGGTTCGATACGTAGCTGGGAACAGTTGCAGGAGGCGCTCCGGACGAACTTTCAGGGTTGGTACGCACGCCCTGGAAAGCCCCAGGACCTCAAGTTTGTGGTCCAGAGGGCGGGAGAAGGCCTGCAGGACTACGTCTGCAGGTTTGTCCAAGTGCGCAACACCATTCCGTCGATCTCCAACGAGGCCATCGTTGAGGCCTTCAAGGAGGGGGTACGGAACACCCGTTTTACTGAGGACCTTGAGCTCCATCCGGTCCACACCGCAGCCAATTTATTTCGTGTTGCGGAAGGATACATCAACGCCTCCGAGGCGGTGGAGCGCAAGAGAGGAAGAACGGAGGAGAAGGCGGCGGCCCAGATTGGCGCAGACGCCAAGAAAGGCGATGCCGAGATGAAGAAGAAGAAGAAGAAGAAGAAGGAGGAGGAGGAGGAGGAGGCCGTCGTCCCGAACTACGTCACGGCGGTGGAGCCCGAGAGGACCGCTCCTCTCGAGCGGCCGCCTCCACGGCCGGCCCGCCCGGCAGTGGCGGAACGGCGGGCGCGCGGGCAAGGGCGAGCTTTCAACCCCGCCTCGACCGCCCAGAGGCTTACCGTCAAACAACCGCCATCGCCTTCTCCATCGGCGAAGACGCCACGACCGCAGAATCGCGGGACGTGGGCCGCACGGTTGGAGGACTTCTACGCTGGTCACGGGTCCATGCCCGAACTCCCCGACCACGGAGTGCCTGACGACTGGGCGCCCCAGGGCGGCCACGGCGACGCCTTCCAGGAGGCTCGTGTGCACGTTGCCGTGATCTTCGGCAGCGCGTCCGCCTATAGCTCGCGACGCGAGCTTAAGGCTGCTGCCTGAGAGGTTTACCACCTCGAAAAGGGTAAGCCCGGAGACGTGCCCATGAGGTGGTCTCATCAGTCAATCACTTTCTCCGGGATGACTGTCCCTCCCAGGATGACTAGGCCCCAGCGCTTGCCGCTGGTGCTCTGTTCGACCATCAGCAACACGGGAGTTGATCGCGTCTTCGGTGCATCGGCGGAGCTCCTTGGACATCAAGATCGCTTTCAGATTCTTGAGCAGATGCAAGTCCCACGGTCCAAGATTAAGGACATAGCTATTCCTTTTCACGGCATTGTCCCGGAGTCGTCCCTACAACCAATCGGGCAGATTGTGCTGCTCGTAACGTTCGGGACCCCCAGAACTTCCGGACGGAGTATGTCACCTTCGAGGTGGTGGACTCCGAGCTTCCGTACAACGCCATCCTTGGACGCCCCGCGTTGTCCAAGTTCATGGCGGCCACCCACCACGGGTACCGCTGCCTGAAGATGTCGGCCCCTCACGGGGTCATCACGATCAAGGGCAGCCACAAGGCCGCCATGGCTTGTGATGAGAGCGCCCTGGCCATGGCCGGACAGCTCCCAGAGCGCGGCCCAGCCAAAGCCGATCGGCCGCCAGTCCGCCCCAAGGTGGCCCTGCAGCCGTAGGAGCCCACCAAGGCAGTCCCCTCTCCGAGGATGACCCAGCTAAGGTCGTCCACGTAGGGGCTAACCTCAAGTCCAAATAGGAACTCGAGCTCGTCACCTTCCTCCGAGCTAACGCAGACTTGTTCTCATGGGAACCGTCCGATATGCTCGGAGTCCTAAGGAAGGTAATCAAGCACAGGCTAGTTGTTCAGCCTGATAAAAAGCTTGTCAGACAGGCCCTACGACGCTTTTCCAAGTGGAAAGCCGATATCATTCAGGAGCAACTCGGCAAGCTCCTCCAAGTCGGCTTCATCCGAGAAGTCGAGCATTCCGACTGGCTCACCAACCCAGTCGTTGTCAAGAAGAAGGGCGGGAAATGGCGAATGTGCGTCGACCATCGCGACCTCAACGCCGCCTGCCCAAAGACAATTTCCCCCTGCCGCGCATAGACCAACTGGTCGACGCAACGGTGGACTTGGCGCTCATGAGCTTCCTGGACGCCTACTCAGTCTATCACCAGCTCGCACTAGCAAGGGAAGACGAAAAGAAGACTGCCTTCATGACACCTTTTGGTACCTTCTGCTACACTACCTTGTCATTCGGTCTAAAAAACAAGGGAGCCACGTTCTAGCGATTGATGCAGAAGACGGTCCCTGATCAGATAGGGCGCAACGTAGAGGTTTACGTAGACGACGTTGTTGTAAAAAGCAAGGTCCCACGGGACCATGTGACCGACCTTCAGAAAACATTTGCTAATCTTAGGAAACATCAAGTCAAACTGAATCCTGAAAAATATGTCTTTGATGTCCGGTCTGGGATGTTGCTTGGCTACGTAATAGGGAAGACGTGCATCGGGGCTAACCCCGAGAAAATCGAGGCCATCGAGAATATGAGGTCGCCAACCTGCACCAAGGAGGTGCAAGCCCTCACCGGGCGGATGGCGGCTCTCAGCTGATTCATATCTCGTCTCGGCGAGCGCAGTGCACCTTTCTGCAAGATCCTACGCAAGCACGATGGTTTCGAATGGACAGAAGAAGTCGAAGCCGCTTTCAGCGAGCCAAAGCGTTACCTGCCCACGTCTCCCGTATTAGCCACGCCAAAGCTCGAGGAAGCTTTACTCCTCTACTTGGCGGTTGCCCCGCAGGCTGTGAGTGCTGTACTAGCAGTCGAACGCGAGGGAAAGCAACAACCTGTCTACTACGTAAGCGAGGTATTGCATGGACCTAAGGAGCGGTACTCCTCCTAGCCGGCCTACGAGCATGCACTGCGCTCGGCATAAAATGGCTGACAACGAAAGGGGATTCGCAGTTGGTCGTTTGCCAGGTAACCAAGGAGTTTCAGTGTTACGACGACTCAATGGCGCGATACTTGGCAGAAGTGAGAAAGCTGAAGAAACACTTCACGAACTTCGAAGTGTGTTACGTTCCTAGACTGGCTAATAGCCTAGCCGATAAGCTCGCAAAGCTCGGCTCCTCACAAGAAACCGCCCCGGCGGGCGTGCTCGTGCAGCACCTACTAAAGCTCTCTATTCCCTTCGGAGAAGAGGCCCCCGAGAAGACGGTTGCCTCGACCCAAACGACCGGTACCATTTCGTTCCTAGAGCAGCGCGACACCTGGATGACGCCATTTGTCTAGTTCTTGATGCATGGGACACTGCCACAGGACACAATTGGGAAATCCCGGCTCCAAAGACAAGCCCGACTTTACCGATTACTCGGGGGCTTGTTGTACCGAAGGGGTTCTAACGGCGTACTTTGCAAGTGCGTGGCCCAGGAGGAATGCAAATTTCTCCTCCAAAACATCCACGACGGGATCTGCGGGGCCCATGCCTCTTTCAGAACCTTAGTGGGAAAAGCCTTCCGCATGGGGTACTACTGGCCCACTGCGTTGATCGACGCAAGGGAGCTAGTAAAACGTTGCCCAGCCTGCCAATACCATGCCCGAGTGTCCCACCAGCCAACATACGAGCTACAGACTATACCGCTGACCTGGCCATTCTCGACGTGGGGAATGGACATACTTGGTCCGTTCCCCGAAGGCCTAAAGGGGTACACACACCTATTCATCGCCATCGACACTTTCACTAAGTGGATCGAGGCTGAACCAGTGTCGAGCATATCAGCCCAAACGGCCAAGAGGTTCCTTAGGAACAACATCATGACCAGGTTCGGCGTCCCGAGCAAGCTGATCGCTGACAAGCGAGCTATTTCAGGACTACTGTGAAGAGCTCGGCATGAAGGTCGCCCTAGCCTCGGTGGCTCTCGTCGAACAGCGTCACAACTAGGTAGAAGAGCTACTCTCGGTGCTTTTGGCAGCCCGGATGACCTCCAATCGGGCTACTGGCGAAACCCCATTCTGGCTCGTATACGGCTCAGAGGCGGTCTTACCCGTCGAGCTAAGACTTGGTTTAGCTCGTGTTGATTTTGCAGGTCAAGTCGACAACGATGAGGAGCGACTGTTGGATCTCAACCTATCCGAATCCTGCCGCGAGCAAGCACTACTGCGGGTGGCAGCATACTAGCAATCCCTACGACAGCATGCGGCAAAAAAGGTACAGACCCGGACCTTGCAAGTGGGCGACCTGGTTCTAAGACGAGTTCAGAACCTAGCCCACGCCAATAAGCTCACCCCAAGGTGGGAAGGTCCGTACACGATCAGATCGCCCACACTTGGGAGTCAGAAGATCGGCTATTGGACGGTAGGGTCCTCAACAGCTCCTGGAATATCGCTCAACTCTGGAGGTTCTACGCATGAACCAAAGTCGTAAGTCTCTTTTCCCACCCTTTTTCTTTTCTTTTGTCCATCTTTTCACTCCCAGAAAGTCCTCAAACAAACCCTGGCGATCTAAACCTACGATCGGGCTTGGGAGAAGGCCCGGACTGTCTCAGTACACATCGGCAGAGTAGTGGCTACGCAGAAGCTAACCTCCGGGATTCCTTTGCACACGGGTAAGCCGATATCCATCGCACCACGCAAGATCCCGCGCGGGCAAATGCTTTCCGGCCCTATATCATAAGTCCGCATAAAATTGTTACAGCCCGGGATAACTCTAGAGTCCAACGCTCTGCCTCTTACAAAGCAACAGAGCAAGAGCCACGAGCTCCGTTCCAAGGATGCGGTCTCTCTAAGCCACGCCCGAGCTTCTCTTTAGAAGCTCGGCCATGGATCGGGGGCTAGGGTCGATTTTTTAAAAATTGATCTCTCTAAACCACAACCGACCTTCTGTCAAACCAGAAGCTCAGCCGTGGCTCGGGGGCCAGGGTCGATTTTTCAAAAATTGATCTTTCTAAACCACAACCGACCTTCTGTCAAACCAGAAGCTCGGCCATGGCTCGGGAGCTAAGGTCGATTTTTCAAAAATTGATCTCTCTAAACCACAACCAACCTTCTGTCAAATCAGAAGCTCGGCCGTGGCTCAGGGGTTAGGGTCGATTTTTCAAAAATTGATCTCTCTAAACCACAACCGACCTTCTGTCAAACCAGAAGCTCGGTCGTGGCTCGGGGGCTGGGGTCGATTTTTCAAGAGTCGATTTCTTAAAAGTTGATTTTCCAAGGTCGATTATCCAAGTAAGGACTTTCGATCTTCTCTAAGCCACGCCCGAGCTTCTCTTCGGAAGCTCGGCCATGGCTCGGGGGCTAGGATCGATAGGATTATATTACGACCTTCGAATCCTTTTTTTGGCTATACGACTACTTGTGTTCGTTTGCACACAGGAAAAACGGCAAAAGAAGGAGGCAATAACAAAACAACTTTATTAGAGACTTCGAAATGGCTTGCAAGCCAGTTACACAAAGCCTCGGGGGCGCGGACCAGCGCCTCGACGATCACATCAGCCACCTCGGCAAGCACCGGGACGACCTCGATCAATACCGCGACAGTGGCGACGTCGCGGGCATGGGCCTCCTCCTCCGCAACCTCAGCGAGGGCGAGATCGTACTCCACCCAAAGGACCTCCAAGAACTCTTCATAATCCATGGAAACAAGAGGAGAAGGAGGTACTGAAGGAAGTAAGAGGAGAGGGAGGTATGGAAGAAAGAAGTTTAGAATGAAAAGTGGCCGCCGCATTCGCCTCTTTTTATAGCCAAGCTTGGGAAGTCGAAACGATCCCAGGAATAATAGCATCAGGAAGCAGCTCCGACGAGAAACTGTTTCCAAGATTTGACGCGGATGTCTCTCGGGACATGGCGCAACAGTCAAATCGACGATCGGCATTCCAGGGAGAAGGTGGACCGAAGGAGCGACAAAGGAAAAATGTCGTAACAAGTCAATAGCATTTTTAAGAGTATTTACAAAAAAGGGGCAAGGCGGATCACCGCCCAAGAAAAAGGAAAAATACAAGGGCCTAGGACTTAGGCGCTTTTGAGTTTATGGCTTCGCCAAGATGCCGTCATGTTGGCTCTGAAGCTCGAGGAAGGCTTTTTCCCTATCCCGGGCAGATCGCATATTAGTCCGCAAGACTTCATTGGTTGCCTCCAAGTCCCGCACGGTGTCCCGGTGGGTCTTCAGCAGATCCTCCTCGCGGCTACAGCTAACTTCGCCCAGGAGAGCTCCACAGCAAGGAGGTCGCGCTCCTCCGCTGCACAGGCAACCTCGGCGGTGCGGCACGCCTCCACCGACCGAAGACGCTCTTCAAGCTCGGTGGAACGGTCGCGTTCGGCCTGAAGGGCCGCCTGCGACCGACAGGAAACCTCCCCAGCATCATCCCGTGCCGCGGCTAGGGCCTCCTCCGCCGCCGCGACTCGAGCTTCCAGAGTCACTGCCTGGACTAAGCTCGAGCGAGCTTCTTCCAGCTCGGCGGGCGCGGTTTCAGCCTGCTGTCGCCAGCATGCGCCGTATGCCTGCAGGGCCTCCCACTCAGCATTGTGCTCAGCCCCAAACGAGCATGCAATGCCAACGACCTCGTGGTAGAACTGCACCAAAAGGATAGGCTAAGGAAAAAGAAAGAACCAAAGTAGAGTCGACACAAGACCTCAAAGGCCAAGCTCGAAGGCACTTACCCGCCTTATGGCCGCCGCAGTCACGGACTCGTACCGAGCCCAGAAAGCACCCCTGGTGCGAGCAGCCTCCTAACCAGTCGCCCGAGCCGCCGCCGAGTCGCTTGGTTCCTCGGGCGCTCCCTCTATAGGTGCGGCCGAGCCTCCCGCAGGCTCGGCCGCTTCTCCTGCAACCTCATGCACCCCTTCCGCCGGCTCGCCCGGGTTCCGTCGGTGGTCCCAAGACCGCTTCTCCTCGGGTGGGCCGATTCCTTGTAAGTCTTAAGAAGATCAATGGCTTGAAGGCATGGCTCGGGGGCAAAGTCGGTTTGCACCCCGGCGTCCGCCTTCGGCTTGGCCATCTTCATGCTTACTAGCCACTCCGCGAGCGACTGGCCGGAAACCGGTCGAAGCAGGATGAACTCTTGCTGGCGCCTCCCGGCGAGCGAGAGCTCGTGCTCAACCCACGTTGGCGTCGCCACGATCCACCCCGCGACAACTAGCGGGGCCACGCTCCACAGCCGCACAGGGATGACGCTGGCGGCCGTGAAAATCCGGACGGACCAGTTCCAGCCAAGGAGGAGCGTGTTGCTTATGTCCAGCGGTGGGACGGGCAGATCGCTCTTCGCGAAAAGCTCCGATAGACCACCGAAGTCAATTGGGTGCCACCTAGACGAGGTCCGCCCCACGACACGGAGTGGCGCCAGGATCGATGTCCCATCGTTTGTCTCCACCTCCACGGTTACGGCCTGGCAGCGCACGTCATTACGTGCCACCAACGGGAGGAAGAAGGGCCCCGAGCCTCAACGCCCGGGTTCATCTTCAACGGGGTCGTTCTCCTGAGCCACTTCCTCCGGCCGCACCGGGATGAGTTTCCCCTCTTGGGAAGACAAGGCAACTGAGAACAAAGAGAGAAGCGGTCGAAGCACGCCCGATCAGCCTGGGAACTATGATAGGTGGAGAAAGGAATAAAGAAACTAAAAGGCACAGTGACTTACGACCAAGCTCGACATCCGTCCCGGCCAATCCGTCGTCCGAATCGTTGTCCAGCACCAACCGGCGTCTTTTCGGCACCGGCTGGGTATCCCGTGCACCGACCAAGTCCTGGCCCCATGAACCTCTAGCCCGTGCTGGGTCGGGGACGGAAACAGGAGCCCGGGGTGCCAGCCACCCCGCGTTGGCGACTTTGTCCCAGCGGGAGCGCCCGGTCCGCTTCTTCGGGGGCGGTCGCGTGCTCACGGCCTGTTCTTGCCGCGCCGGAATGGAGCCCGCGTCGCCGCCGGTCGTCGAACTGGCAGTCCCCGGAGCCGCCACCAACGCGAGTGCGGCGGTCCCGGCTTCCTCGCCCGCTTCCCCCTGCGAGACAAGTCAGGGAGCATCAGCCCGCGCCCTAGGGAGACCGCCTCCAGGGGTGCTTAAGCCCACGGGAACACGTACCTCGTCCAGGACGTTGCGGATTCCCGAGCCTGATGGCTCGTTATGGTTCGCGGGCAGGAGAAGCCTCACAGCCCGGACCACGTCGTCCTAGGTAGGGCTACAAAGAAAAAAGTGGGAACATCAGAAACATGCCCAAAGAAAGCTCGGGCAAAGGACTATAAGGTCGAAGAGAGGAACTTATGGGAAGTACCTTCGCGGGTGAGATCGTCCCACCCGCGGATCTTGAAGAAGGGGCGAACCCGCTTTCGCAGCGGGCTCATCCGCTGCCTGATGAAGTCGGCTACAATGTCGTAGCCATTAAGCCCTCGGCCGGCGAAATCTCGGATTTTGGCCGCCGAAGCTATCTCCGCCGGCTCCAGCGAAGGCCGGGGCAACGTCAGCTTCCCAGGGCTCGCGTTCACGAACCATAGCCCGCAGTCGTTGAGCACCTTGGCATAGTACCACTGCGACGCCCATCCCCCGACGTTCTCCTTGGCCCTGAACACCGGGTACACAGGCTTCATGTCGCGACGGAGCTTGAAGTAGGCGCACCCCGCCGCATCGTTTCCGCCGGTCGTGGTCAGCTCATAGAAGTTGAGGAAGAGGCTGACCGATGGCTCTACCCCGATGAACGCCTCGTAAAGGTGCGCGAAGATCGTCAAGAATAGGATCGAGTTGGGATTGAGATTCATCGACTCGATCCCACAATGGGCCAAGACGGCGGCAAAGAAATCGGACTCCGGAACCCGGAGCTCGTGAACAGCAAAAAGCTCAAAGCAAATAAACTCCTTGCTCTCGGGTGCGGGAACCATCTCCTCGCCGGCCGCCCTCCAACCACCGACCTCGATGAAGCCGGCGGCTTCCAACCCCTTCAGGTCGTCCTCAGAATGGAGACTCTGCGTGAAGGGCGCCATCGGAAAGAAAAAAGTCGGAAGGCAGAAAGACAGCGGAAGAGCGAAAGAATGAGGAAGGCAAGAAGAGCAAATGGCACAAGGGAGCGTATGGGGAAACAACGAAGGGAAAGCCGCATGATATAAACCGCCGCAGAGAGACGAACTGTCATCTGATCGCCTGGACACGCGAAAACCAAGGGAAAAGCAGCAGCGCGCATAACCGCGTTTCGGTTAGGATTCCCGCCGAGGCCAGGAAAATCGCGCGCACCCCAATCATTTCGCCCTAGGACAGTTACCAAATAAACCTCCGAGTGGCACGCCTTCGTCCCGCTCGAGGCTCGGGGGCTAGCTGTTGGGGAAAGTACGTGGCCCATGGAGATACGGCCCAGTAACTTACCTTCGGCCCCACAGGAAGTAAGCTCGAGCTTATAAGCTTGCGCCGAAGCTTATAAGCTCGCGCCGAAGCTTCCCGCCAAAGCTCAGACCCTCACTCCTCCGGGCCAAATTCAGGCTCAGACTCAAGGCAGATTGCGTCGCGCCACGGACAGGATGCGCATCGGGTCCCAAAGGTCACCAAGAATTAAATGCGCGCACAGTACCGAGGAGCGCCTGACGGAGGCTACTGGCGAGTTGGCGGCAGGTCCCGTCAACCACCCGCACAAGGAAAGACATGTGTTGACCGGTAACGGTCCGGCACGGCAATCAGGAGATACACTCGATTACTCAGTGGATTTTGTGCGTCCCGGCATGGCTAAACAGAAGGAGACAACTATTCAACGGACCAAGGGCAAGTTACAGTGGCCGGACGCCGCCTATAAAAGGGGCGTATAGGCCACAACAAAGGGTGAGCTCTTCCCCCGGACAACACACACTCGAAAGGTAGCCACTACAGAACAGGAGCACTTGCACTAGCGTAGGAGCTCTAGTTTCCGGCGGTAGTTCTCCGCATACAGGTAACTGTAGGAACACACACAGTGCCTTGAGCACTTATTGTACTCAGGCCTGGGCTTCCCAAAGCCCGGTCTCACCCCCTTTGTATTCGTTTAAGCTTGGTATTAAACGAAGACTGGACGTAGGGCTGTTATCCGACAGTGGAGGCCCGAACCAGGATAAAAATCCTCGCGTCACTCTCCGGGCTCGACGCGTCCGACCGCGTCGGGACCAAGTCCTTTCCCTCGGCGGCATCCGGCTAAGCGGTCGGGCTTCGGTCCAAGGGACAGGGCCGCCTTCGGGCCTCGCACCCCCTTTTCCTTGCTCATCGGCATGCGGAGGTTCGCCTCCCAGTCGCCGACATAACTGTAAGTACCCCCTACTATCATCAAAGGGTTGTTATTAATCACTCTGAGCACCCTGTGACCACTCTGAGCATATCAATCATACTAGAGTATAGCTATTATCTCTACCAAGAGAGGCCTAAATTAACCAAGATAATGGTTGTTCCTTGCTCGTTTGATCACCCTGTAGGTTTGTGATGTTTCCAAAGCCATACCTTAGCAAAAAAAAGGGAACCTACTGATCCCTCATTTAACAAGTAAACTCATCGGGAAAACTATTTTCCAATCGTAGGTAGTTTATTATTTTTGATGTTGCATTTCATTATTTTTGTTGCCAACTGGAGCATACGTGGGCAACGTGGCTAGTACTAGTCTGTTCGAATTTTGCACAAATCGGATTCTTGTTGTATTTTTTTTTTGTTGTTGTATAAGCCTAAACTTTTTTTTTTGGTTGCAGTAAGATTTTTTTAGTGATACTACTTTTTAGTTGCACCGGTTCATATTTTGTTGCAAACGGGCGTCCGATTGTCTCGTCCAGCGTCTCATTTTTTAACATCCCAATATAAAAGGTACACGTAACCACCCTGCACGTGAATCTAGATGCAGATCCGAATGCAGTCGTGGATCATGATTTTTTTGGGGCAAAAAATTGACATGCACGATGTAGTAAAAACGGATAAGAACTCTGGTTACCGTTGATTAAATTCAATACGGAGCACATTCATTTGTTTCTAATCCAATGTTTTAAAATATTTAGGATTTAATAATACTACACCTGACCCAACATGAGTTGTGTAACCTCCTTAAAAAACTTTTTAAAAAAATTACATCTTCTATCGCCACTGTATACATATCTTCGACAAAACATGACAGGAACAGAGAAAACGCTGAAAATAAGGGCCAGCCAAAAGGGATAAACTTTTTTTTTTTGGCTATTTTTAAACTAAGCTGCGCGCGCGAAAGAGGTAAAAAAAAATGCGGCCATTTTGTGTTACAAGAGCTTCCAATGCCTAGCTCGCGAGCGTGCAAGTGAGAACACTGCACAGTGAGGCTTGAGCTCCTTGCTCTGAAACGCAAGGAGTCACCGGTACGGCTTGTAATGTCCTTTTTCTGGGACGCAGTACTAGATGGTAATTAACGGACGAACGTGTTGAATTTTAGGACAGTCCATGTTCTGACCTTAAACTTAATTGCACTGCTAGTCAATAGTTAAAGGGTGTGACTAGCTGCCTGCTAGCTAGTGACTAGTGAGTGCTGCCCGGCTACTAGCGGGTTAATTAGGATTCAAACCCTAAGAGCATATCCAGCGATAGCGGAAAACACTATCTATCTATTTTTTAAAGATAGAGAAGCTGTTATAGGGAAGAAATCTTTTAGAGTGTAGTATAAAGTATAAAGGAAATTTTAGATAACAGATAAAATGTATAGAAAAAATATTATAGAGGAGAAATTTGAAGTGTTTACTGAAGATGGTCTAATTCCACGAGATTTGGTCATGGCTACATGAGGAGCCCGGTGGAGCTAGCGTAGTGTGTGACAGCGAGATAGTTAAGGCAAAATACCGTAGCAAAGGTATTGTCTTCGTGTTATGCGTGTATTTCCTCCGTGTTCAAGTAATTGGCACTATTGACATTTCACAGTCGAAGGCTAAGATTTGGCCGCTATTTTTATACTGAGATGTTTATAATAAAATATTGTGAAAGTATACTACTCTTATGAGAAGTAGTATTTCTTAAGATAATTCTAACATCATTATTTTAACATGATCCACTAAATAGATTTAAATTTGTTATTCAAGATTACGAACAATGAGTCATCAAAGTTATAAGTGCCGAGTATTCAAAAATGGAGGAAGTACATTGTTTTGTGATGTGATATGTCCATGTAGGATTTACATTGCATATCAATGTTGTGCTTAATTACTACAACAACTAACTATGACATTGATCGAATCTTAGATGTAAGAAAAGAATGGTCTAGGCTTAGCCTAGATGCCACATGGAGCACTCCTACAGCGTTTTCGCTACAATGTTTGTGTTGGTCAACCTTAGCATTCGATTCTTCATCCGCCAGCTAGAAAAACGTACAGTGTTACCTTTTGGTAGCACCATGGCATTGTCAGCATGAGAGGATCCGAATCTGTTACAATTTTTTTTAAAAGGGAAACAGATTCATTCATAAGGCAAAAGCTCTTTTATAAAGAGATCCCTACGAAATAACCAAAACAACAACAAACCCTTGAAGGACCATCGTGCTACCCAACACATACACCTAGGAACAGTCTAGACGACTCATTAGTGGAACCCAAGAACCGCTGTATCCATCGCTGGTGCCAACTCCATCTCCTCCGGCCTCAATTCCATAGGAAAACATAAAGACAAGTCAAAATCAAGAGTAATCATGGTAGCAACGAACCCCGACATGGCCGTAAATAAGGAAGATGAAGCCGAGAAGCCGTATACGAACAGTGTCAACTGTCGTCGCCGAACCCATTCACTCTGTAAACCACCCAAACATATCTACTATCCTACTCCTTCTATCATCACTCCTTCGCAAAGCGAGAAGCCTACCTTCCCTCCAAGCAGCAACTGCCGCAGGCTCGCTGAAGACGAACCTCGCACTGCCACCGAGGGTCTTATTGCTGCCCACCATGACAGAGCGGCTAGCGGAAGAACAAGCAACAAAGTAACCACCTCTCCATCGTCGATGAAGTTGTCGTTGGACGAGATGCTGCTAAAGCGCTCGAAATCCGCAGGAGCCACCACCACCACTTGATGAAACACCCAAAATCCTAACCCTAACCCAATCCTAAACCTACTCCTGTACATCCCCGAACCAGATCTGCCTTCCCCCCTCCACCCACCCCCCGGAGGCCGGATCTAGGCTAGGGCCTGCTGTCCTCTGTAGTCGCCCTCTGTGTCGCCTAAGCAGCTAGGAGAGGGTAAGACCAAGCTCATCAAACTGAGCCAGAATTGATGAGTCTATCACTATTGCCTTATTATCTTTGCTTAGATTTGGATTTTTATCTACATCTAGAAATTTATCTTTTTCTTGCTGGCTAAATGTTTTAATGCTTTTTAGTCAATTTTTTGAAGATCTTAGTGTTTTTTTTCTCAACGCTCTCAAAACCGGCTTTTAATATTTTTTGATATATCTAAGCCATCTATCCAAGATGCACAACTTTTTAAATTATAATCTATAACATCTTTTCGACTGAAAAGAACGTCCACATCATTCATTTGGAACGGATTTCCAACACTAATCAATAGCTAACGAGGATTAAGCAGGCTTCGATAGCTAGCTCGCGACTGTACTACTGCAGTGCACAGCGAGGTTTGAGCTAGCTCCTTGCTCCGGAACTCAAGGAGTCACTCGTACTGCTTATAATTTCTTTTTCTGAGAAGTAGTACTAGATGGTGATTAACGAACGAAGTTTGAATTTAGGACAACCCTAGTACTGGCCTTAGTTAGGTAGTGTTTCTTTCGGCGGTTGCGGTTGCGGTTACGTTTAAGCTGGAAAATTGTACCTCCTCGATAAGGACATCCAAGGGATCAAAAATTATAGAAAAAATGGTTTTGAGAGTTTTGAGAAGATATAGTAAGAGCTATAAAAATTGGCTACCAAACGTCAAAATGTTTGACTTGTACAGAAATAATAAAATTTCAGCTATAAGCAAACGCAAACGCAAACGCAAACGCAAACGCTGAAAGAAACACTACCTTAATTGCACTCCTAGTCCGATTAATTAAAGGGTGTGACTAGCTGCTGCCTGCAGCTAGTGAGGACTGACCACTAGCTGGTAATTAATCAGTGGATTCAAACCCTAATTCCATGAGATTTGGTCGAGGTTGCAGCTAATCCTACGCCTAAAGCTAGAGGTGCGGTGGTGGCGAGGTTGAGACGGATGCCCTAGCAAGTAGTAATTGGATGTCCATCAGAGATGAACGGTTGGGGCACAATGGGCCCTTTTGCAGGCACTTTTATGGGTTGACAATACTTTCATTAGCTGAATGAGTGTTGGCAAATTAAAGGCTTTGTTAGTTGTTACGGTTAAGTTGGCGCCGGCGAAAATATTTTCCGACAGATAATTGTAGAGTCGGCGGCAGATAAAACCTTTTCCTATAGACAGATTTCCGCCGATCGGCAAAAGCTTTTCTGATAGATAGTTCGTTGCTATTTTGCGGCCGTCACCGATAGTTTGGCTGGCGCGTCAAATCTCCGTACCTTCTCCGGCGGTTAATTTGTCTCCCATACTTAACCTTTCGTGCTGCTAATAAATATCAGAATTGCTAATTCTCAGGCGACCGAAATTTTCTTAACTGTCAGTCACTCTAAAATTGCACTCTAATAAGACTAAAATTACACAGCTTACAAAGGTGCCATTTTAGTATCAAAATTGTTACTTATCAATCATCAGTTTTATTCGTTGATTTCTATACTTTGTTGATGCATAAATCTGTTAAATAGATGTGCTTGCATATTTTTCTTTTCCTATGTTTCGAGCCATCATGTTTGTTTCAGTCGATCTAAAATTGTATACTGGTAAAACTAAATTTGCACTTATTTATAATGTGCAATTTTAGTATAGTTATTGTGCAATTTTATTAATAATCCACTGACACTTATTTTATTACCAGGCAACTTGCTCTTAGTCGAACCCAATAAATATATCCTATAATATATCAATTGCGGCCGAATGCTACCTAGTCTTCGAGAGCTTTGAGAATCCAGAACGTTTAATTTGACTAGGCTTTTCAGATCTTCGACAACACAGGCGAAGCCAGAGCACTCGGGTTCGAAAGCGGCTTTTTTTTCTTTACGCAAATATTGGAAACAACTCCAGCAAAGCGTACCAAACATGCAGTCGCGAATCCGACGCGCCCACGACTGCGTGCAGCCAGCGGATCCCCCTATGAACTAGAGACGGAGAGTTCGATCAGGCGAGAGCAGCGGCGGAGTTAACTAGGGTTTCTCTCCATGAACCTCGCCGATCTAATCCCATCTAATCGCCTTGGGCGAGCCGCCCCATTAGAGCATGCACACACTGCCCTGCATGACGCCTCGTTGACCAGCAACGTACGTACTGTGCCAGTGACCTGACCATGAAGCTACTGCTATACTACCATGCATGCGTATGTATCGATCGTCTTCTTGTCCTGTCCGAGTATTCTGATGACTAGGTCGTCAGTTGCTAGGCTAGTCACCTGTCACTCATCCTTTTAATTGTCTCCTAATGGCGTCCAATTAGCTGACGAAACAGCAGTAGCTCGCTTAATTAACCAGTTTCTTGCAGCTACGTTTGGTTGTTTCTGTCGACGTACCAAGCATGGCAGCCTCCTGTTGAGTCTTGATTGGTGTCTTCTCTTCCTCCATGAAATGAAATTTGTAATCGGCGGCTCGTTCTCGATCCGACCGCCGTCCCTCGCCGAACCCCATCCTGCATGCGCTTGGCCGGGCGTATAGAGACAGATACCAAGACGGGGCTGACAAAACATGTAGTACGTTTGAGTGTTTTGACCCTATATGGCTCAGCGGTGGCCCGATCTTTAGAGGTTCCCGATTTGGAAGAAACGGCTTTAAGGAATCAAAGTGTATGGACGGGAGAAACGGTCATAAGTCATAAGTCTTAAGCCATATGTATGTATGAGGTTTTAAAATCCTACGAATCAAAGATGCCCTTAACAGATATAAGAAAAACTTTCCAGGTTGGCCGGCCATCAATCTCTCGCGACTTATGTAATTAACTAGTGTATATATATAGAGAGAGTTGGGCTACGGTACTTCGCGAAGCACGAAAGACGCCATGCTTCACGTCTAGTTTGAAAAATCTGAGACTCAAATGGCCGATCCGATTTATCCAACTTAATCTTCTCGTTAAAATCTCTTAGATGACAAAATTTCGTATTTTTTGAATTTTTTTGCTATTCGTTTTGTATTTTTGAAAATCACCGATCTAATTAGTTGTGAAGCATCCAATTTGTTGGTTTTCAAAAATACAAACAAACAGCCAAAAAATTCAAAAAAATATGAAATTTGGTCGTCTAAGAGATTTCAACAAGAAGATTAAGATAAAGGTTCGGATTGGCCATTTGAATCTTGGATTTTTCAAACTAGACGCGAAGCACAGCGTTTTCCGTGCTTCGCAGCCCAACTATATATATATATATATATATGGTACATATCCTATGTACACAGGCTTTTTGTGTACACACCGTCACACCAACTAATAAAGTTATGAAAAATTCTGAAAAAATTTATAGATGTACTCCTAAACTTACTATAGCTATGTATAAAGTTTCAAGATCAAATTCATTATATATTAAGAGTTATAAAAAAGAGAAAATTCTAACAAATTTGAAGAGTTCAAAAATAATATAATTTTCTCTTTTTTGTAACTCTTAATATAGAATGAATTTGAACTTACAATTTTATACAGAGGTAGAGTAAGTTTAGGAGTATATCTACAAATTTTTTAATTTTTTCATAATTTGTTTTAGTTGGTGTACACGGTGTATACACGAAAAGGACTGTGTATATAGGATATGTTGCGCTCCGTTATCGTGTGAAACGGCACGGTTCACCTCATCGCCCGGGCGCCGTTTCCTATGCTCTGTCCCGATTACTTCGCTGCAAAGGACTCGGCTGCATCCACGGCAAGCAAGCCGGTGAAGGAGCAGCACGGTAGGCTCATCCATGGCCTGTGAAGGAGCAGCGCAAGGTAAACCTGATCACTTGGTGAAAATTCGTTTGGGTTTTTGAAAATTAGGACCCAATGCCCTAATCAACCTGGCACTTTGGTGTTTTTGCATCATTTTAGACCCACACCCTAATTCATCCAGCTTTGAAAATTAGGATCTATGCAGTTTATTTTTTTTGCATATAATAAGGATCTTTGACGGGTACAAAAATTTATCCAAAATTAGTTATGAGAGCTTTGAGAAGGAATAGTAAGATCCATGAAAAATGGCTACCAAATATTACAGCATTTGGTTTGTGTAAAAATGAATAAATTTTGATGCTATGAAATAGTAAAGTTGAAAGATGGAAATTTCATCATTAATTGCATTAATTTGATTTATTGTTTTTGTATAGAACCGAGCATGGCAAGCACGGTTGATGGCAACGAAAGCACAATTGATCCACATGAGCATTTACAGTGGACTCCGTTTGTGGGAAAAGAATTTTCATCAGAGGGTGAAGCAAAGAAGTTCTATAATAAATATGCCTTCAATAGGGGGTTTAGTATTCGTGCCGCTACTCATACAACATCGAAATCAGGGGAAATCACATCTAGATTGTGGTTTTGCTCGAAGGCAGGATTTTCTAAAGATGTCAAGGAAACTGCAAAATTAATGGAGAGTGCAAGAAGTCAACAAAGCCCCCAAAAGGAGGTTGCTCTCACCCGAACCGGTTGCAAGGCACGTCTTAGTGTGATGTTGAAGGATGGAGTGTGGTGAGTTAGTGTTTTTGACGATGAACATAACCATCCTTTGGTCACCTCTCCTTCAAAGAAAAGGAATCTTCGCTCTCACCGATCAATGGAAGATGAGGATAAGGAAGTCATCGAAGATATGCGTGCCCGAAATATTGAGACCTCGAAAATACATGAGTATTTGGGTGCTTTGCATGGTGATAAGAGCAATCTGAAGTTCAAAAGAAAGGATGTTAGTAATGAGATAGCATCTGCAAGGCGAAAACTCGTTGGTATGGATGTGGAATCAACTTTGGTGTATTTTCATAAGAAACAGGAAGAGGATCCAGAGTTTTTTTGTGAGGTGAAGGTGGATGGAAATGGTCACTTGAAGAACTTATTCTGGGTTTATGGTAAAACAAGAAGAGCATTTCGAGAATTTGAAGATGTTGTGACCTTCGACACGACCTACCAAACAAATAGGTATGGTAGTAGTCACTAAATAAACAATTGTTTACTATTGATATACGTATAGCATGCCTCTTGCACCATCCTAACAATAAACAATTTTTTTGTGTAGGTATAGCATGCCGCTTGCACCATTCATTGGTGTGAACCATCATCGGATATCCATTATATTTGGGATTGCAATGCTACGATCTGAAGACAAAGATGCATTCGTTTGGCTTTTTGAAACTTGGGTCAAAGCCATGTATGGGCAAGAACCTAGAGCGATTATCACTGACCAAGATCCTGCAATGAGAGCTACTATCAAAGATGTCTTTTCCTAATACAGTTCATCGATGTTGCCAATGGCACGTAATGAGAAAAGCAAGAGATCATTTGGGGGTTCTTTATGGCATGAAGCAAGGTTTTGAAGGTGGATCTTACAAGGGCACAAAGCACATCTTGTGGTGGATCTGCACAATGCAACTTTGTTCAATTTCTGAATCTTTAAAAGAAGCACATAGCTCCTTGTCAGATTTCATTAGCAAAATCTAAAAAAGAATCACATAGCTTCGGGTAGCAGCAGTCCAATTGACCCGTAAGACATCTATAAAAAATGACACCTCTGCTCATTGCAAAAATGCAATTTTTCAGGACAAAACAAAGCAACATTTTTCACTAGAGCACTTCACTGGAGCTCTGATTTCGAAAGCAATTCACATTATTCAGAAGCTCTGTCTTATTATACACAATTCACATAATACAAGCAATCAGCAACACTTCCTGAAAATGTCTCAAACAGAACCTGTCTTATTACACACAATTCACATTATACGACCAATCAGCAATACACATTCTCAAATTGTCTCAAACAAAACCAATATCTCAATCAGCATTATACAATTCAAAGTTACAATTCAGATTATATTCACATTATACAACCAATCAGCAATACACATTCTCAAATTGTCTCAAACAGAACCAATATCTTAATCAGCAATACACAATTCAAAGTTACAATTCAGATTATACAAGCAACTTGCAGCAGCTCTTCCAACTAAGCCACTTCCAGCAGCTCTCCTGGCGCCGAGCTTGTAGGGCTGCATCCCCGGCGGTGCTCACGGCTGCTGCCCACGACTGCTCTCCTGGCGTTGGAGCTTGTAGGGCACAACTTTCTCACGGCAGTGAGGCAGACCTTCCTCACGGCGGTGCTGCTCCATGTGCAGTCCTTCCTCAAGACGGCGGCTAGGGTTTCTGATGCCACGCTGGTGGGGTGACCGTGGGCGTGGCGGGCGGAGCATAGGGAGGGGCGGGCGGACGAGAGCGGCGGGACGCGGAGAGAGCGGGTGCAGGAGGGTGGAGCGGGCGAGGCCGAGCCGGGCGGAGAGGGTGTGGATGGGCGGCGGAGAGGCGCGGTGAGCCAGTGAGAGCGGGCGTGGGCGGGCGGCGGATAGGGCGCTGGACGGGGGCGGGGCGATGTCGCTCGACAGAGGAGGAGGAATATGGCTGGCTAGAGAGAGAGGGAGGGAGGGAGGGAGGCGGAGAGGGTGAGGAGACGGCGCCGTTTTCCCTCACAGACGGCTACGCTGCGCCTCCACGCGACTTCCTCGGGGGATCTGCGCCCATTTGCTAGTCCATCCGATGGCTAGCAGTGTCGATAGCACGGGTAGCCTGTACTATACGTAGCAAACTAGCCATTCTCTCTCTCTCTCTCTCTCTATATATATATATATATATATATATATATATATATATATATATATATATATATATATATATATATATATATATATATATATATATATATATAAACCTTTTTAGAAAACCTCTTAGAATTTATTTTTCCTTAGAGTTGGATAGAAGGCTTCCACCTTCCTTTATCTGGACCACCCAAACACAATCCAATAGTTACTATCTTGAGTTATCATATTAACACCCAATTAGACATTAGCACTATATATATATATATATATATATATATATATATATAGGAATAATACATAAGGCTCCATGAAGCCTAGGCTCCATAATTCGATACCACTAGATGTGCTTTGAGATTCGTGTTGTTTGATATTTGTACTTTCATATACGCACTAAAGAAAATATTTGAGACATCAGTTTCAAAAAAAGTTAAGTTGAACTTCAGTTTGAACTACTTTCAAACTATACTTCAAACTAGTTCAAACTATACTTCAAACTAGTTTAAACTAAGTTTGAAATTAATTTTTTTCGGAGTTTGATATCTCAAATATTTTTTTAAAGAGTATGTGAAGATATACACGTCAGATATCACAAATCTAACTGCATATCATAGGTATTTGAATCATAGAGCCTAGACTCTATGGAGCCCCAAACTGGCTTCCTATATATATATATATATATATATATATATATATATATATATATATATATAACAACATGCTACACCGACCAAGCCAGCACCCGGTCTGCTTGGTATGAAACCCGATACAAGCCTAGGTGGGCGGGGGCGCTTACCAGCAATTCGTGCCAACTGAGCTACACTCGGTCATTAATTTCAAAGAATTTTGAAGAATGACTAGTTTGCTTTTACAGGTGCATGCGTTTGGTCTGAATTTATTCCCTTGCATTGAGTACTCAGTATTCTCTCATTACTATTTAAGCATTAGTTTATGGATCCATGGTAAGAAGAACCACATGCTACTTCTATTTGTTTTTTAATCCAGTGTTTCAAAATGATTTATTCTGTATAGAAGAATATTCATCGTTGAAGTTGATAGTGCTGAAACGTGCATGCAGCTCTAATTTCGTCAAATTTGATGACTATATAGAATTACGAAATACGCCAACACTGCCATCTATTGATACATCAGATGTATTCCGTTTCCTTGACATAATCCCACGAGCTTTATGAAAATTTCTTTTTGAACACTCAATTATATTTTTAGTTTGTTACAGATTGATGAATAATTTGTCCTACAAAAACAAGATACGTTTGCCGGCTAGGAAGGAGACATTCTACACCAGGCCAGGGGAATTTTGTTATTCTTTGGTCGCCTAAAAAACAAATCCATTTCAATCAATTCACTGATCGCCATGCTCTGGCGAGGTCTCTGACTTCTCCTACTGCCGCTTCTGCTGGGTTAGGGTACATAAGTTTCACCACATCCCTTAGCTTAGAGTGAGGCCAAGGCAGCAATGGGCCTTGGCTGCAGGATATGTGAAGGATGTTGGGATGGTTGGCCTAGTGGATTGACGATGAGTCAGATGTTCATTAGGTGGTGGCGGTAGCCACCGAATACAAGGAAGGAAGACTGGGTGGGGGCACTATGCTAGAGAGGAGAAAAAAAGTGGTAGGTGAGTAGAAAGGAGAAGGTGTGGTGGTGGTGCTTGTGTGACCTCCAGAAGGAGCCATCGACGGCCGTCTCGGATGGTGGGAGGAGACAAGAGATATTAGGGTTGGGAAGGGAATAAAATTTGGATGTATATATATTAGTGGGGTAGATTAAAATTCAATGGTCCTAAAAACTGATTAAATGTTCATTTTTTTCATCTGACTGATAAGCAGTTGATTCCTTTTGGAAAACCAATGAATTGTCGTACTTTCATTGTAATACGGGCATCTTGCAAATATTGATCTTTTTACGAGGAATGCAAAATGTGAATTCTTTCCATACAACATAAAATTGACTTGTAAATTTTAGTTCACGATGGTATTGATGTTTTGATAACTTAATATAATACATATTAATCTAAAGCATGGTGATTATATATGTAATATTTAGATGTGGCCGGTACATCAGTGGCTATAGGAAAAATTGTGCCTACTATATATTGAATTACATGTGCCAATTTGAACTCGGGACCTTTCGGCTCATACCATATTGAAATATTGAACTGCATGCATGAATCAGTTCATTGAAAAGCTAAAGCTGATGGAGAAAATCGGGCAATACAATTCAATTCCTTCGAACAGGATGTAAAGATGGGTTGGACCATGTCAAGGAGCACATAATCCATCTCCACATGCTTCAACTCAATGTTTTGTAACTCAAAACTAGATATGGTTATTGTTCAAACTGTAGATGATCGTTCACATCTCAAACAGTTTGATTTGACATTCAAATTACTAAGTGTAGCAATAATTTTGTCTGCGTCTATAGACTATCTCAAGACGTAGACATCTCATAATTTGAGATCGGGGTTATGGCACACCGATGGGATGAATGCTAGCTAGTCCATTTATAGGTCCATAGCAACATGTACGACTTAATAACTAAAAACCATATCTAGTTTTTTTTTTTTTTTGGTCGTTGTAGTGCATCTTCCACGTTGCGTATGCGTGATATTTTGTGCGTGTGGGTTATACGATATTTTACTGGGGTTGTTAGGAGGTCACCCTTTGATGCCCTGCCAGTTAGCCTTGATTCTTTCATGGGTTAAGTTAACTAAGGTGACATAACCTTTCTTTAATAGTGGACAAGAAACCTCTCACAGGCTCTCAGATGGAAGAAGGGTAGCGCGGCCAAACAAGAACACTGTGACATCGGTTCGGTGCAATTAATTCTATGCTATTATATATTTATATGTCAATTAACTACTTGCAATACTCCTGTAAAATACTGTAATGTTTTCTTTCATGAAAATTTATGTGTGTCGTGCATGATAAATAAACAAAACTAATTCAACGTGGCATCATGGATGGTAAGCTCCAACCAGTTTATCCAAAAGCTTTGGTTAAAAAGAGAGACGTGATATATATACTTCAGCGTAATCTCCGCACCGCAACCGGTCTCGCTGTAGCTCGATCGATTAGATGGCTTCCTGTAAGTGCCAGCTTGGCTTAATTGGGTAGGCAGGTCTTCTTCCCAACGATCGCCATGAATGGGCGGTTACCACGCGCCCGTCCCATTCATGCGGAGTGTTGCGAGCCGCAAGTACAGGCGAGGCCCAGAACAGAAGAGCCAGAGGAGGCGATCAGCCTCAGCTCCTACCAGCAGGTCTCTAATGATGAAGCTAAGCAATGATTAGAGGAGCACCGTCTCCCTGACCAGCGACGATGATGGAAATGCCAGCCACAAGTTCAGGCAAATTAATGTGGAAAAGACTTGTCTAACAAGTTCTTTTCTGCTTATAGCTTATGGCTTATGGTCGTTTTCGAGACAAACGTCCTGACTTCTCGAAACTGTTTCTCACGAACTCAACGTTCTGCTTTCAAAAGCCGCTTCTCGAAGTCTAGTTTTCCAGCCGTATTAACACAACCAGCTAAAAATGAAGGATGAAGTATTCTTGAGTAGGTGCATCCATACATGTCAACAGGTGCAAGCAAAAGCTGATCACCGTGAGGCGAAGCATGAGAGAGCTTGGTTTGGGGGGGTTTAAGACGAAGATCAAGATCAAGATTGAGAGAGGGAGATGGTTGATTTGTTTAGGCGCACGGCCCATACCGGTGGTTGAACTCCTGCTGCATCAGGGCACACCAAATCAGGTGACGCACGCGATTCGGCTGGATTCCTGCTCCATTCCTTTCCTTTCCTTTCCTTTTCTTCTCCTGTTTTGTTCTGTTCTACTCCTCTGTCGATCCGTCTGAAACTCTGAATATCCTGATCTGATCTGAGCCGCCATTGCAGCTGAGCTGAGCTTGGATTGGTGGCAGCACAGCTCACTGAGCCACTGTGTGCAGGCCCTGAGTCCTGGCTGACAAAAAGGAAAGCACTCAAGCAGAGGTGCCTGCTGGTAGGCTCTCATCACTCCCTCTACAGGGCACACAGATGGGGCTTGGGGAACTCCTGTGCATCCCTGTTGCTTGAGACAAGAGCACAGCTGCAGCTACTGTAGTGTCATGCTTTCAGACACAGAAAGGGAATGCAAGTAATCTGACAGGGCGTGGTATTAAAAATGGGCTGCAAAAGGCTTCAGCTTCTTGAGTTCCTGTGTTCTTGTCCCACGTTAGAGCAGGGGTTCACGATTTCGTTTTGGCCTCGAATCCCGCTCCCCGACGAATTCAAAATCTATTTGAGTGAAATCCCGTTGAATTCGGTGAAAATTTGAAATCCAAATTTTGGAATCGGCCACGGATTGAAAACGAAATTTCATTAGGGTTTCCGGAGTCCCAAGCCACACATTGCAAATTCCAAGCGACATTTTCGAAAAACGGACACATTCTCTTATCTTGAAATTCCAAGCAAAATATTTGAAATTTACATTTGAATATGAACTTGGGATGGTTTAGGGTTTGGGATACCGATTTTCGGTTTAGACCAAAACATCAAGATCGCACAAATATTGACTCTAATTCCGTGAAATTGCAACGTGGCGTTCCAGCATCTGAGCTGGGAGCACATGGTTCCCAGTCCCACGGGAAATTCTCGATTTTCCACATGCGCTCAAACGGGATTTTGAAGATCTCGCTTAGGATTTCGAAGTTTTGAATGCATCAGAATTTCAGTGATTTATTTCAAATGGCCGATAATTCCAATTTTTGGATTTTGTATTTTGTCTGAATTTTAGGGAATTCAGTCGATTTTCCGCGGAAAATTGAAAACCGCTGCCGAACGGAAATTGACCCTGAAAGGGGATTTTGTGAACCTTGTGTGAGAGTGACGGATGCATCGGTTTAGGCTGGATCGATTCATGCTACTGTCTGGCAGTAGAGCAGTAGAGCGTGCAGTTCCTGTGCAATTTTTCCTAGCCTGATTAGTAGGGGCCGATAGTTTAATTTTGTGTTTTTTCAGAAGCCCTGACTTATTGAGTTATATGGGAATGTCACGATGGTTAGATTGTATGTTAAAGATATAGAGCTATCGTGTAGTTTCCTTTGGAAATAACTCGGTAAGAGATAATTCCATGATAATATTACACCCTGTTTGGCTCACAGACAGTGGCGGACCAGTAAACCGTGACTTAGGTTTTATAGGTCGACTCCCTAGTAGAGCCCAGGCGTTTAAAACTTCAGCAACGCCAGTGCCCTTGCACCTAGGCTCCCCAAAACTCCTGGCTCCGCCATTGCTCACAGATATTAGTCATGGAATTAGAACTTAGAGTATGTTCGGAGTGGTTGAGCTAGATGAATAAGTTGGCTGAACTGAAGTGAGCTAAATATTAAGCTGCACTTTAATAGGTTCTTGAATCTGTTTCTCGGAACTAGTCCGCTTTGTTTATATTATTTTTATGAGCTTTTAGAGGTGGATTCGTGATTGAAAAAACTGGATAAAAAAAGCCAAATTAATTTTCCTAACCAAATAAGCCAGCATGCTCTTAATTCCAATGATAGAGTTGTTTGGGTGCCACAGAGAATTTTGGGGGTGTTTGACAGGGCTCTAGTTCCAATTTTTCAGCTCTGCTTCATAACTCTACTGTGGAACAGATCTACTATGGAGCAGATCCATAACTCCGCAGAGCACCCTTCAAACTGCTCCATAAAAATGAATTGCGAGAAAGGCTGCTCCATGGAGTTGGCTGCTCCATGAAGTTGCCTGCTCTAGACTTACGTGAAGTTAAGACGTTTAGCACTGCTCCAGGATGAAGTTGAGAGTTGGAGCTCTGCCAAACACCCCATTAATTGCCAAACAACCCCTTAATTGTAAGTGCCCATATCAATACGCAAATATGCAATGGGCAGCTGGCCGCAGGCCCATGGGCCTTCAGATTGCTGTGCCGGCCTCCCTGCTCTATCTCGGGCGCATTGGGATGTGAGTATAGACAGTAATGGGCTCATTTATCTTCCTCAGTGCCGCCCAATCTAGGTCAGTTGCAGCTCAAGTTCTTGGTCCAATAGCCTGATTTGCACCGAATTTTTGTTTATTTTATATTTATTTTTTTTCAAAATTAAATAATTAGCCTTCCATATTCCAAAATCACAAAAATAGACATCTGTCCTCGTTGGACGAGAGGAATTAATCACCCTATGAATGGACAATTTTCTTTCTATTGCCCATCCAAAGAGCAACAGGATGACATGACTCGATGCCACTTACTGTTGATTGACAGCAAAGCCCGTGATAACAGGGCTGCCACGCGAAGGGTGTCACTTACCTAGGCTCTACTGTCAAGTTTGGCCAGCAGCATCGAGTCATGTCAACTGGTCACCCTTTATTTGGTGGGTGGATTATTACCGTCGTCTAACCAACAAGCAAGATGCGTCTATTTTTGTGAATTAGAAAAAAGAAGCATATTTATTTAATTTCAAAAAAAATAAATATATAATAAACAAAAAATCGATTTACACCAGCTCACAAAAAATGGATTTACACCAACGATTTTCCCCTCCAAAATTTTATTGAAGCTAGCCTAATGGCGATAAAACAGAAACACGTTGGGGAATTTTCTACAGCTTTAGCTAGTATTATCTTTTGGGAGTGACTCCTTATCAATCGCCTAAATATAGGTAAAATTTTAGTCGACGTGTTTTACACTAGTAAATAACTAATTTTACATATAATTGGATGTGTTAAAGTGCATAATTAACTGTTAAAAGTTTGTTTTATTTTGGCACATACCTTCAGTTTTATAAGTAGCCTCTTGTGTGCCTTGTTTTTTATATAAAAATTTTAATCCATTCACCGATAGCAATTTCGTCTTCCATGCATGCACGACCACAAAACACACAAGTATACCAATAGGCAACACGCGCTAGCTTCTTGTGTACCAGCAGGCAACATGCGCTAGCTAACCAGCAGTGTGTCTGCATCAGCTGATGTGCAATGCGAACAAGCTCACTATCTTTGAGACATGTAGTACTGATATGCTACAGCCCCATGTACAGAACCTAGTGATCAAGACAGTCGTCTTGATCATTGAAATAATGAGAAAAAATAGTCGACTCACTGTTAGCAAAAGCCTTATCTTTTTGTAATGCTCCTCAAGGTGGCTTGGCTAGCTCCTCTAAATCATGCCTCCTGCTTTGCTTCCATTGCAATGCAAGTGAGTGAGTCACCCAAGCACGAACTCCTCCTAGCTAGTGGATCATTGCGATATGAGAGATCATTGCGATATGCTCATATGCTGCATGCTCAAGAAAGGAGAGGCTATAGGCTCATCGATTCACTCCATACCTGCATTGCATCGATCTTGCTGGCATATATATGTGTGTACAAACCTCTGCGTTGCATACTAATTGCATTGCAGCTTCGACCTCCACGGCCACGAGAGGTTTCTGCCCAGAGATCGAGATCAATGGCGTGCCGCTGCTTCAGCTTACTCCCTGCTGCTCGCCTTCCTCCTCTGCTCCTCTCATGCATCCTCGTGCTGACACTCTCAGGTAGGTATATCAATGGCCTGCAGCTTCTTGGTCTTCGAGTTGTCTTCCTGGTGCTAGTGCACAGGTGCTAGCTCTGCAATGGCGGAAGCTGAACACGATGCGCCGTGTGCGCACGTTGGCTTTGCATGTATAGGACCGGCCGTGGTGGTGCAAGGCGTCACCTTCCACGTGAACAACAAGTGCCCGTTTCCGGTGTGGCCGGCGACCGCGCCCAACACGGGGCACCCGGTCCTCGCCGGCGGCGGCTTCTTCCTCCCGCCGGGCCAGTCGAAGCGGGTCAGGGCGCCGGACTCCTGGAACGGCCGCTTCTGGGGCCGCACCGGCTGCAACTTCACCTCGGTCGACGGCAGCGCCGGCTCAAGGGGCGCCGCCGCCGCCGCCTGCCTCACCGGCGACTGCGACGGCCGCCTCGCCTGCAATGGGTCCATCGGCGCCCCTCCGGCCACTCTCGTGGAGGTAAACGCATGCAGAGGCTAGCTAGGTCGACGGTTAAAACCGCTTCTTGTTGTTGTGACGACTGACGAGACCGCGGCGAGCCGGCCGGCGACATTGTTGGCAGGTGAACCTGCACGAAGACCATAGCAAGGGGAGCTCCTACGTCGTGAGCGTGGTGGACGGGTACAACCTCCCGGTGGCCGTGTCGACCAAGCCGGTGAACCGCAGCAGCCGGTGCGCCATCGCCGGCTGCACCAAGAATATGAACGCGGTGTGCCCGCCGGAGCTGCAGGTGACCGCCGCCGCCGGAGGCGGCGGCGGCGCGAGGACGGTGGTGGCGTGCAAGAGCGCGTGCCTGGCGTTCGGGCTGGACGCCTTCTGCTGCCGCGGCGAGTACGGCACGCCAGATGCGTGCCGGGGCAGCGTGTACTCGCGGCTGTTCCGGGACGCGTGCCCGGCCTACTACAGCTACGCGTACGACACCGCCGCCGCGACGGCGCGCTGCTACGCGGCGGAGTACGTGCTCACCTTCTGCCCGTCCAGATGGGGCGACCGTGTGGCCCAGGCTTGACGGATGCATCCCCAGAAATCGAGCGAACTACTGTTCCATGAGCTATACATGTATATGGAGCTATATCGTATGTACATGTGGCCACGTGGGATTGATTTCCCAGCGTACGTCTCTATATACTTTGTACGTAACCTTTTGCCAGGGTATATGTGTACAAGTACATAAGTGTAACCATGTGCATGCGCCGGTGCCAGTACATGTATGTGACATTCAGAAATAACTATTGAGTTAATTGTCGCTGCTAGAGTGTAGTCCATATCATCTTGGTATTTATATTCGAAAAGAATGTACTATCCCTGTTCGTGTTATCCGCTATTCAAACATAAACATTGTTTGTATTGAAAATTATCCGTACTAAAAAACATTAATTATCCTTATTCACATTATTAGTATCCGTATTTAGTATTGAAGCCTTAATTTGTACCAATGATTGGATAAAAAGCATCCAAGAAAGGTAATATCCGAATTTCTATTCATATTCAAGAATATTCGAATTCCTATTCGAGAGTATCACTGCAGGAATCTGACGTATTTACGTCAGCCAAAATTATTTATGTTGGCCTAGAGAAAGCCGACGTATATGAAGAATTTTTTATGTCGGCCCCTATTAAGCCAACGTAAATACTCGTATTTACATCGGTCATATAACAAAGCTGACATAAACAGACCTCGGTCAGGTCGACGGAAACAGAGGCCCATCCGGCCAGACCGAATTTGAAATATGGTGGAGGCTTATTTACGTCGGCCAAATATGGGCACGTGGCATCGGCTCTGTTTACGTCGGCTCGGATAATATGTTATCAGTTCCATGAATAAACATCGTTCACATTTTTCATCAAGTACGACTTGGTTGTGAGACACATTGTTTATATGATCTTATTCTAAATGATCTCTAGTCTCGTATTATTATATGGAACAGTAATGATTTGATCAACACATGTATTGTTTGATGGTAATGTTTCATATACCATAGATATAAAGATATCAAATCAATAATGTGGATATATTTTAGAAAACATGGTGTTAGTGTTGAGATTGTTATCTTACATGTGCCATCAGTCTGTAGTTTCGAGTGGAATACCTGTATGATCCTTAAATTTAAGATCGTCATTGAATCCCAGCATGCGTAGTTGTATACTTTGGGGTTATCAACCGCTACACCGTAACTGGGTAGTTATATGAAACGTGACATAGAGTGTGAGCGATCAAGATGGAATTTGCCTCTTCTTGATAACAGGAGAGATATCTCTGGCCTCTCGATGTGATTGGATTGGAAAGTACAAGGCCATACTAATGTGGTTAAAGAGTTAATCATGGTTTAGAATCCATCATAAGATCGAGTGAATGGTCGAGCTATCATAAGGGTGACATGCATCTTGCATTGAGCTTGATTGGTATTATGCGGCAAAGGGATCGGTATGTGAATATATCAAGGTTTAGCCGATATGATCATTCTATGTATTTGAGAGTTAATATGTCTTACTAGGAACCGCTATTGACTTATGATTCGGAAAAGAGTTTCTAGGGCCACAGACACTTGCACATGAACCTAACAGGTCACACACTTAACGGGTTGGAACATGTCTAATAGATTGGATTCATTAGTCAGTTTCGCAGATACTGATCCGTGTAGGATGAGGTCTTAATGAGTCTTTAGCGTAGAAGCCTATTAGTGCGCTCCATATAAGGAGAGGCGATGGGGGCGGCGCAGATATACCAGTTTGCCACCATGTAACTCTATCCATCGCACCCCTTCCAACTCTTAGAAACCCTAGCTGCATGCGTTCGGTGCTAGCACACCGGCGCACGGTGTTGCGCCCCTAGATGTGTGGATACCGTAGAGGTGCTACTGCGGTTGCTGTGGCGCTAATCGGTGATAAGGATGAGAATGTCAACGAGATCGACTATTTCCTCTACGGCAGTACGTACAACGTTGCTGCGGTAGTGATTGGCGAGGAGGGGACGTTCGGCTCGACGTGAACAACTACTTCCCATACCTCAACGCGCGTGATGTCAGAATCAGCTACTCCGACTCTCCTTCTGCTGCGACTGCGCGTCAAGGGTAATGATCTGTGATCCTCTACTTGCATGATGTCCTGAGTGTTTGCGGTAGAAATTTTAAAAATTGTGCTAGCGTTGCCTACCTGTTCCCCTTCAGCTATGTGTGTTTGTGCAGGGGGAGGGTCATGTGGCCTCATTCGTGGTGCATTCATGAGTGCCGAACAACGGGCCATGGATAAATCCACAGCAATGGTTGGTTCTCTGCAACACGAAGGGCTATGGGGAGGGGTGAAAGTCATTCAGATGATCCAAAGGACTAGCATGGACATCTAAGAGGCTTTGGCATGGTTTGCTGTGTTGTGTAAGTAAAGTCGTACACCTCTGCAGAGTTTAAATTGTTCGAACAGCTGCGTCCCGGGTTAAGCATGAATCTTGAGTTGGCAAACCTCCCTTGTTAGCATGTTGACAGGTTTGGGTATGATGGGATGGTTGTTGTTTCATTTCCGAGTACAGGGGTTACTTGTGGTATTAATGAAACGGCAGGTAGCCCTTGGACAAGAAGTTCAATTTGTGGTATTATGAACAAGTGAATTTATTCAAGATGATGAGATATTGATACTATTTGTTCTAAAATTCAACCATGTTTAGAATTATGCGAATTTCAATCTATATATGTCTATGACTTGCAAATATTGTTTTATGCTGAAAATAGCCAATTGAGACTTCATGTCATCATTTGCTATATGGCTGTTAGATATTGTGTTAAGTACATTTGTTCTTAGCCTGGTTGCCACGTTTTTCAGGTGAGGACGGCCCTACTCTTGAGTATTACTATCAAGCGGGATGTGATGACGCTAGCGCTGGATGCAACGTTCTTGCCCCCAGTTAGTTGCCATCAGGATGGGCATATCACGCTGGACTTTTGGTTAATGCTTTATGTTTTCGCTGCCACTTGAAGTTATTTTTGCTACTATTGCCATGAGATGTATTTTGCATGGATGAACCATGTATGGATAGTAGTCCATATATGTAATGTATGTAACCATGTGTCAAGCTGCATGAGTTGTGATGTTAATCTTGAAAGGATATGTGTGTGATATTCATCGATACTAAGAGCTATCATGGAACACATATCTGGGTACGCTGTTTGCTTTCGTTTCAATTGAGAGTGCTCCTATGTGTTTGCTACTACTCAAGTTGAGAATTAACATATGTGGCATGCCTCGGGCAGCTTGTATGTTGGTTTTCAACTAAATGAAAGCAATTGAGTAATCTCTCTATTGAGTCGAATGCGAATTTGGAGGGTCCTCACATGCACCCACCAACATTTGAAAATATTATATCTTGTTCAAGTATAACCAAGCATTATCCATAATCACGGACACGGCTATTCGAATAGTTTATTAACACTGTGAAGAGGTTGCACGTCTTTACCCACAAGATACTCATATATCAACATCTGGTTAGGAAGGAGACACTCATAACCTAACTGTGTCGAGACTAAACATTAACAAGTGATCCTCTCGATACCTACTATGCCACCCAGAACCAAACATCTGGTTCACTGGGCTCAATAGCATCACAACATCATCGCTTGGACGATGGCCCTCATAAGCAGCATATCTACCCCAAATATCTCAACGCATGACCATATTTCCTAACTTGCTTTGAGATGCCACAAGCTAACACTTAGTAGCTTAATTGCCAGAATTAACCAAAGTCAAGCTTATGGTTTATACAGTTGTAGCCTGTAAATCATTTTACAATATTAAGTTCTTATAGATAACTAAGAACAAAGACTAGACTTCCTTCTAAATTTGCCTCATAGCCTAGCCACACAGACTCCACTCTCACAATAGTACCACTTGCCTTAGTCAAAAACACCACCTAGATTACTAACAAGTTGCATCATATGCCAACTTCTACACAAGAGCAACACGTGCACATCCATACGGAGCAACACATGCCTCTCTCACGTAAAAACAACATATGCATTTACTCTCAATTGCATATATCTCATTAGTCAATATTAATTAATCCTTCCAAATAACGTGCATGACTAAGCAAGTTAATAATGACTACCAATCACACAAATATCATCACTCTCCAACTAAATTGATGATAAACTATGTTACAAAAGAATATCTGGTGATACAGTATTTCAAATGAAGGTAGTAAGTAAATTGGAATAACCAAATTCCCATTGAATTATAATAAATTTAGCAATGTATAATTTTAAAACAAAACATTTGATTTGCAGTTATGAGCAACATGATCAAAAGATCTCATTTTTCTAAATTTTTAGAGACTTGAATGGGTATTTTTGGACTTCTGAATGAAAAAAAATATGAATTTTACGAGTTTAACCAATTTTTAATCAATTGAATCAATTTCCAGAATTAAATTTTGATCCGATCTGAACTGGTCCGCTCCGCTCAGATCCAAACCGTACAATCTAGATCCGACGGCTACAGACGCTCCACGTCACCTCACCGCCCCGGCAACCAAAACCCATGGTGGCGCGAAGCGATAGCGCTCTACAACTCATACGTGACCTGACGGTACAAACCTCCCTAGCCAAATCTGAGCACAGGTTCGAGATCTACGGGCTACCAGGGTGCTTATCATGGCAACAAGCGACTTCGGGAACCTCCGGTTGATTCTAGTGACCTCCAACAGTGGTGACAGCGCTAGGTCTCAACAACGATGACTCTCGAGTGCTCCCTGCGGCAAAAGCATATCATAATAAGGTTCACGACACCAAGGCACACCTCCCGGTGAAGAATCATAGGTTAAAACTCATCGACAGTGATAGAATTACTCGCCGGAGCTGCTTGGCACCGATTCTTTCCCTTCACTCTCCCCGATGACTCCGTCCTCCTCCACATAAGGCGACGGCCGCTACGGGATCAGGGAACTCTAGCGCAGCTCCCCTGCGACATAAATAGCCTCGGGTACCATAGGCTGGTGTAGACACCAAGGCTCAACCTGCGGTGGCGCAATGACCTTTTTGGCTCGGCCATGGAGACAATGACCTAGGCGGCAACGCTATCCAATGGCTCAGATGTGGCCACATGATTCTAACGGTCGCCCAAGATCTAAGGATACTGGTTTGCTCGGATAAGTGGCATCTGATGGCGGCCAACACACACACATGCTAAACAGTGGCCCAGATTGTGCCACATCGCTCCTATTTGGAAAAAATAAAAAGAAAACCCTTTTACCTTTTTTCTAAAATGCTGTTTAATGTTTTCTTTGGTTTAAAAATACCAAAACACTTTAGAAAATTATCAAAAATCCTCTGAACCATTTAGGAGTCAGAAAATTTATCAACCACTGTTCACTTATATTTTATCTTATTTAATTGTTTTGACGCTCTAGGTTATTTAGAAAACACCCTTTTAATTATTTTTAATTGCTAAAAAATTATAGAATTAATTTATTTCAAATATTTACTGTAAATCAAAGTAATTTAAACTCAGTACACCTCCTTCTCATGGCTAAATAGAACTTTATTGAAATGTCCCCTACACAACCATGGAAGATTTTTCTAATTATGTATACTTTCGAGAGGCCTCCATGTTAACTCCTTTTTCTCTTGAGCAGGTTCCCTATAAATTTCGGTTAACCTCCAAACTGAGCCATTCTCCTCCCTAATCTCAACATCCCTAATCTTCAGTCAAAGGTATTTAGAATAACTTTGAACTCATACACACACCCCTTTCTTCTATAGAAGTGTTAAGCCTTCGGTCAATATAGAGTTTTCCTTTGCTATCATGTTTGGCATCCCTAACAATCATCTAAACCTCTCTATCTTTCCACCTAGCCTCTTAGTTTCTTACAAAATAACACCTTAGGATCTTCAAGCCTCTAGAGTTCTAGAAGCCAATGAAGAGCCAACCAGTTCTCAGTCCCTAGATAATTTCATCTTATAATTTTGAAAAAGTCTATTTTACAGCCGGAACTATCGTGCTTCACCTACATAACCCCCTAAACTATGAAACCAGGTATTACCTTGAAGCCAGCGCAAATAACCCCCTAAGGTGGTTTTTCCCACATGACGAGTGATGTGGCAGTCTAGTCACCAGAGCAATAAATAAATAAAAAACATGTGTTGGGCCCAATTTCATCCTCGCTCTTCCCCTATTTCTCTTTGCTAGTGGAGGAGCTCCAATTGCAAAGTCTAGACGAGGAATGGAGAGGGTAGAGCAAAGGGAAGCGGAGGGAGTGGCTCGACCATGCTGATGATGGCGGTGCTGCGGCAGTGCGCTGCCGATAGGGAGGAGCCGCAATACTTACTGCGACACACCCTAAGGCAGCGGTAGAAGGGTAGTGGTGCCTAGGGCTTAGGTAGAGGCAGCGGCTGGTGCTCGTTGTAGCGGTAGCGGACGGCACTTGGAAGCCAACGGAGGGATGAGCCCTCGCCGTCCATGGTCAAGGTGGACATACGATGCCAGTGACAATAGTGGGAGGCATGGTGGAGGCAGTGGGCGGTGCTAGTGAAGGTGGCGGCAGTGGAGCGAGGAAGGGCTGACGCTGATGCTTCCCATAGTCTCCTCCTCCCTTCCCATGCTAGCTTGCCCTTCCCTAACGATGTAGCGCCATTGCTTCCTCTCCCACAACTCGCTACACTACCACTTCATTTCCCCCAACTCGTTGTGTCCTAATCGCCGCTTGCCTTCAAGGCCGATGCCATTGTGAGGTGGAGGGGATAACATTGAGCCAGATCCAGCCCCAGCATGCCCTCATCCTCACAACGTCGCATCACATCCCTCACAATGCTGCCTCTGCCCTCCATTGGTGATGATGACTAGATAGAAGCGTGGCCATCGACCCACTCCTCCCGCCGATTGCATCTAGCCTCCTCCTTCCTCTTGCCCAACCGGCAGCTGATGTTGCTCTCCTTAGCATATCTTCGATAGAAAACAAAGGAGAAGGAGAGAGAAACTAAGAGAAAGAGAGGAGAGAGATGGTATTGAGACTGACATGTGGACCCGACATAAATATATGTTTTTATTTATTTGCGACTCTTGCTGACAAGGTTGCCACATCACTATCCACTATGGTAAAACCGCCTTTAAAACACTTTAGGGGGTTATTTGCGCTAGTTTTCAAGTTTTGCGGGCTAGAATTCATGATTTCATAGTTCGAGGGGTTATGTAGACGAAGCACGATAGTTCGGGGTGTAAAATAGAGTTTTTCTTATAATTTTTTCTTGCAAGACTGTACCTACAATCTCGCATGTAATCTTTTTTTACTTTTTCAACTCTTCATCATTTTCCTCTATTTTAGTTTGATAGGACATGATTTCAGTTTCATCAGTTCTCTGATTATTATCATTTGTCAGGTTCTACATAGGGACCAGACTCAACCTATCCTCCTAATTATTCTCCTCGTTTATGTAGATTCCTAATAGTATCCTTTTTTATATTTCAGCACCACCTTTCCACCTACTGAGAAAGAGTTCTGTTGACACAAAAAAGTGGTCTTCACGTCAACTCACGTGGGCTTAGGAAATAGGATTCTCGACAGCACCGGGAGCTAGGTCCAAGGCGTGCAAGCCGATTTGATCATGCAATCAGCAAGAGAATTAAATCAGCTTTTATCTAGCTGATTAGATCCGCAATATGATGAATCTGCAACACTTGAAAATAGATTCGTGCAAACTAACGGGTAACAAAATTATCGGCTTAGATCAGATCTAAACCAGCAGTTTCAAGGGTAAACAATATACTGCTAAACCGATGAAATCAACAGGGCAGCAGAAAGAGGGTAAACAGACTATCAACTAGCTGATGGTATTCGTCTAGATGATAGAAGGGTAAACAGACTATCGACAAATAGCAAGCTATAAGCCGATAGAATAGGGGGGTAAACAATCTATCGCCAATGAATGTGTTGATCGGTAGAAAGAAGGGTGAAACCTAACCCTTGGTTGAAATGGTGATGTGCTATAATATCAACCAAGATAGTGTTTTGACCTAAAGCCGATGCAAGCCTATAGATCGAACTTGATCGAGACAGTACTTACTTGCAAAAACTCCCTAGTTCTTTTTCGAAACCGATCGAAAGGCGATGCGCAACAAGTCGATCGAAATCTAAATACGATGAAGCTGCTCTAAAGCGACAAAAAGTTAATGACAAGTAAAAAAGAAGATATATTGAATTGATGTGTGGATGGATTACACGCCCTCGAGGGCAACTATTTATACGGACCCTTAGACTTGACTTCAACTAGGACTCTTGACTTGTATCTGATACAAACTCAAATCCTCTTTTCTATATCTAACTAACTTATCCTAGTATACTTAGACTCTTAGCCGATTTGGATTCAAGCTTCCTTATCTATCCCGACGGAATCTTCCATACATATCTTTGTAGTCGATCCAATCTTATTTATATCTCGCTTAGCCGATTGTTCTTTTCCATGCATAGACAATCCGGGTCCTTCCATGTATATCCTTCAGCCGATTTGGGTCGTCGTAGTATTTCATTTTAGCCCGTTCTCTTAAGGCCTAAATCGATTTTTAGCCCATCGGTTTTTGCCAAATTTTAATGTCGACACATGCCCTCCCAATTTTGCGATATGAGGATCATGTCCCAAAATTCTTCCATTCATCGGCTTTGTCTTCATTGTTCCATCCCGATTCTGTCATTGACCATAAGTTCTCCTTTTGCTAACCATCAAATTTCAAGGGCATTCTCGTCTTTTTGCATTTGGTGGTTTTTACTGCACCTGGCAGTTAGCTTCCTCGATTTTACTTCCTATAAATAACATTGTCGTCGCTTTCATTCGTACGCTCTCGAACTCTCGCGATCTGCCATCAGCTTGTTTCACCGAAATCGGCTCACAGCTTTCTTTCTCAGACTCTAATCAATTCTCCATCCCCTTCCATTCAGCAATGTCTCAGGTACTCTCTCCTATTCCTGGCCTATCTGATACTTTCACGCTTGGTTCGATAGGGGATCTTGGCCCATTAGTCATACTGAACCTCCCTCGTCTCCCTCTCATTGTTGTCGGAACCAACATAAAAGGATGGAAGGATAGTTTTAGGTCCTAGCCGACTGAGTTGGCCGGTTGGAGGGACTGGTTTGTTAGGGTGTCGGCTAGCAAGAGGTCTGAATAGGAAAACATAGGAATAGCCGACTGCCATTCATCTTTCCTTGTCCACTCCTACTGCTAATGAATCCATGTTGGCATCGGCCAGTTACTTCCGGTCCGACACTTTCAATGCTTTCATGTTTAGGCTAGGGCCAATCGGACAGACTCTTTTGGATGTGACCATGCTGCGTGGTCTTATACCCGATGGGAAGCAGCCATCAGCTTTTTACCAACCTGTGTCCCTCAAGCTGATTTCCCAGAAAGGAGAAGGCTGGAATCATTACATGGAGGAGAACAACCCAGAGGTCGGTTCAGTATCGGACAAGGAACATATAGCTTTTCTCAACATGTGGTTGGATCGGTTCCTCTCCTACGGAGCTTCCCTGGGTCCGACACAAATATATCAGGGCTTAGCCAAGTGGCTGCTACACGGGGAGCGAGTATCTTTGGCTAAGTTACTTTTGGGTTCGATGTACCAAATGATGCACACCATCCGATCTAGATTGTATACTAGCATTGAGGGTCATTGCGTCAGAAACATAGGGGGTCTGATGCAGTTTGTACAACTGTGGTTGTATACTCTGTTTCATCGGCTATGGGAGACCCCCTTAGACTCTAAAATCCCCTTCCCCCATGAAGATATCCCGGAGACTGAGGACATGGACTATAGGCCAAGTCGATCGTTTGGAGAAGCTATATCTTCAGGCAAGGGCTCAGCTAGACTCCATGCATTGGCCATGGTTAAATATTTTGATTTTTTCTTCCACGTAGCTGCCGATGAAGTCCCGGCACGCTATCTCTTTTGCTACCACAAAGCAGATAAATCTCTAGTCCCCTCCTTCTTCCATCTCTCCGATCACCTCAACGAGGAATCGCGAGAAATTCTCAATTTTTTCATCTCTCTTTGCACTCTGGTCGTCGGCTAGAATACCCGAGCCAGGACCTTCAAGCCCTCGTACGAATTTTATCATCCTTTCATTTACACTAGACAACTTGGCTTTGGGCAAGCCATTCCCGATTTGATACTAAACCGACGACTTTAGCCCCGACTTCCATCAGCCAAAAATACTATAAGTTCTATCCTTGGCTTGGCCGATGATCTCTTTTGCACTGATCTTCCATCGCTCCGTCTTGGAGGCAAGACCTCTCTTCTCTTCAAGCAATGGTGGTAGCCTATTTCTGCAACCATCTTCCCAGCCGATCGTCCTCTTAAGTGTTACATCAATCAGCTATATCCAGACCTTCCTAACTTCTTAGAAGAGGCTCTCCAAGAGGCTCAAGATCCCATCGTCAAAGACAAACCCTCTTCTTCTAGCTCCTCTAGCTCTTCTTAGGGTAGCCGACTAACCCCCTAACCTCTTAATAACCTTTCAACGTCTTAAGCCGATCTTAATCCCATTATGTTATATTTGCAGGTGGATCAGACTAAGAAGGCCCCTACCGGGGTTGTTGGCTACTCATCGGCCAACATCTATCTGGATGCTCTGACCCCTTCCAAGCTGGTGGCGAAGAAGGAAAAAACCAAGAGTAAGCTTTCCTGTCATCGACTTTTCTTTCATACATCTTTTACTTTTTACTCAGCCAATAAGTTACTTGTAGACGTCAAGTGCCTGGCGTCCAAGAAGGATGCCCCATGTTTAGAGAAGGGTGAGACAACCCTCACTGTCGCCGATACCGCTGAGGTAACAGAGGGAGTAGCCGAATCTCAACACTAGAGATCGGCCCCTCAAGAGGTATGTTCTTTACCTACCTTTTCTTAGGATTCTTTCTCTAGACTCATCTTCTAACCCACTTCCTCTTCATTAGGATATAATGGTGGACATTCTCACGATGATCCCACCATCAGCTCTCAAGCCGATTCAGTCCCTTGTCGCTGCCGTCCCCACCGATCAGGTATCTATCTTCATCTTCCCCAATCGGTCTTTCACACTATAGAAATTATACTAACTGTCCCTCCATCACAGGCTTTCTCAAAGCCAATCAAGGGGACCTCGGACATCACCGCTTTCCTAGACTTTGATCTGGAAGAGTTTGAAGATGAAGACGATGAGGGAGTGGACTCCCATCCTGTGACTGATCTGTCTAGGATTCCAAAGGAAGCAGGCCAAGAATTGGCTTCGACTGCCATCACCCCCGCGATCTTAGAGAAGCTCAAGCGGCTAGAGTTCTTCCTTACCTCCAATACCGACGCTCTCCTCCAAGACGTGTAGCCGATTTGCAACGCGGTGCTGGACTTGGACATCGTCCTTCCGGAGGTTGTCCAGAGTGCCAGGGACCGGATGGCCCGACGCGTAGTTCAACGAGGTGAGGAATATCTCCTCAAGTCCTTGGCAGGGAATGCCAACACTCAACAGGCGGCCTGCCGAAAGCTTCCTGAGTCGGCTTCTAATGCCACTAAGGAAGCCGACGCCACTTTGACCTCCGTCCGAATCTTGAAGGAAAAACTAAAGACAATGAAGGGGCAATTGTCCCAGGCCATCCAAGCCAAAGAAGAAGCCGACGCAGCTGCCCTGCTCCAGAAGCAGAAGGTCAAAGAATATATTGCCTCCATCAAGCAACAGAAGTCTCGGATCGTCGAAGTCTCAGGATCGGACAAGGACGATAAGGGGATCATTTGGGTGGTTCAAAAGATCCTGGAAGCAGCAGCAACGGCAATTTAAAAAATAATCTAGTCGGCACCAGTCCATGTTGACTCTGAATGATCGGCTATGTACTTTTCCTTTTACAGCCTTGAGCCGATTTATGTAATTTTTCTTTCTGGCCTTCATGCCTTACCCGATGTACCCTATATTCAATCTTAATACAATGTTTCCTTTTATCTCCATTGCTTCATCTTATACTGCTTCTTACTTAATCCTCAAACTGTCCCTACAACAACGTGTTGGGATGGTACTAAAAGCGATGCTCTTTACATCGCTATCACGATCTAGGTCGGCTTTAGGTAAACCACAATTAGGAGCCAACCCAAATGCTAGGGTAATATTTCTTCAAGTAATTGCCGTTGAGGTTTGCGAAACACCTCACCCTCTAAGGTCTCCAAAACATATGAATTACTAGATACTAATCGGCTTATGCGATATGGTCCCTCCCATGTAGGAGACCATTTTTTGTAGCAGTTATCGTTCGAGCCAATAGGCAATATCGTTTTCCACACAAGTTCACCATTTGTGAAAGATTTGGCGACAATGCCTTTGTTGTAATATCTGGCTATTCGTGCTTTATTCTTTTCGATCTGTTCCAACACCTTAAGCCGATGTTCGGGTAAATCTTTCAAGTTGTCCATTAGTAGACACTTGTAGTCATCGGCTTGTAACCCGTCTTGTTTACTTAACCGTAACGAGCCGATACTAACCTCCAATGGCAATACTGCTTCTTGGCCATATACCAGTTGGTAGGGGAAAAACTTGGTTGCTCCATGACATGCAATCCGATAGGCCCATCGTGAATCCCATAGTGTTGTGCGCCATGTTCTCGGCTTCTCGTCTATCTTCCTGTTTATTAGCTTGATCAACCCTATGTTAGACGATTCAGCCTGTCCATTGGTTTGAGCATAGTAGGGTGATGAATTTAGCATCTTAATGCCCAACTCCCTATCAAAGTCTTGAAAGCTTTCTGACATGAACACAGTCCCTTGGTTTGTTGTAATCGTCTGAGGGATCCTAAACCTGTAGCAATGTGTTCCTTAGTAAAGCCGATGGCCTCAACAGTTGTGACTTGTTTTAAGAAAATTGCCTCTACCCATTTGGTAAAGTAATCCGTGGCTACTAGGATGTATTTGTGTCCCTTAGACGAGGCAGGGTAAATTTGGCTGGTTACATCGATTCTCTATCCTCTAACGGCCATGGCATGATAATACGATTCATAGCTAATGCTGGAGCTATTTTGACATTACCAAACCTTTGGCAAACTTAGCAGTCCTTATAATATCTAAAGCAATCCTCTAACATCATTGGCTAGAAGTATCCCATTATTCAGATAAGCCACTTCATTTTGTGAGCCCATTGGCGAGTTCCACAAATCCCTTCGTGAACCTCTCCCATGACGATTTTGGCCTCTTCTATACCAAGGCATTTGAGCAATAACCCTTTCAAAGTCCGATTATACAACACTCCATCAAGTAGTACGTACTTTAAAGCCCTTCTTAATTTCTTATCTTTACATCCTAAAGGGTTCTATAGGTACCCGATGATTTCCTGCCTCCAATCGTCCTCCATAATCATAACATCTAGTACATCCCTGGTTTCCATCGGCTTGTAGCCAGACGCATTTTGTGCTAGCATGTTGGCCTCACAAATTTTGTTCCCTGGGAACGTGAGTAATCTCAAACTTTCTAAATGAAATGATAATATTCATGCACTCATCTATGTATCCGTTCAAAATTTCATCTTTGCACTCATAATTTCCAGACACTTGTCATACGACTAAAAGTGAATTGCCAAAAACCTCCACATCATCGGCTCCCATGCTTTCCAGTAATTGCAGTCCTCTTAGCAAAGCTCGATACTCCACCTGGTTGTTTAAGCATGGCGAGTCAACCCTTAGCGCGAACTTGAACCTGCCCTCTTTGGGGATATTAGTAACAAGCCGATGCCGCTCCCTTGACTACAAACCGACCCATCAAAGAACAATGTCTAGGGAGCGATGTTGATCATCCCTTCAGTGACGGCAGGACAATGATTAGTGACGAAATCGGCCAACACCTTTCCCTTAACCGCTCTAGCTGATTCAAACTTTAGATCATACTCAATGAGTGTGTATGCCCATTTCCCTAACCGCCCTTTTAATATTGGTGCGGACAGCATGTATTTTATTACGTCGGCTTTGCAAATTACTTTGCACTCAGTAGCCAAAACATAGTGCCCCAATTTGGTGTAAGCGAAGTATAAACATAAACATAGCTTCTCCATTGAAGAATACCTAGTCTCGGCATCAATAAGTCGTCGGCTCAGATAGAATATTACCTTTTCCTTACCTTCAACTTCTTGTGTCAAGACTGCACCGATCGAGTCATCTTCAGCCGATATATAGAGTTTGAATGGGACTCCCTTTTGAGGTGCCGCCAACACCGGAGGGCTAGTCAAATAATTCTTTATGTCATGGAAGGCCTCCTGATGTTTCTTCTCCCAAACAAACTGTTGATCGGCTTCCAATCCTACTATAGGCGTGAACGCCCCCAAGGCGTCTAGACAAGTATGAGATGAACTGTCGGAGATAATTGATCATGCCCACTAGCTTCTGTAGGTTTTTTTTGCACTTAGAGGCTTCACACTTCATTATGACTTCTATCCAAGGTAGTTAAAGTCGCGATCCTACTTGTAGAGTCGTGCGATTCTACGATCCTATGGAAGCATATAGATCCGAGTCGCTTAGTGAATCGGGATCACATAGGATCGGAGTAGGATCGCGATCCAAATCAGAGAATCGTAGAATCGCGATCCTACTCCGTATAAGGTTTAGAAGCTATTTTTGATAATTGACAAAGAACTATAATGTTAATTAGTGTGTGATTCAATCGAATCATGATAAATCCATCTTGATCTTCTCATTGAAATCTCTTACATGACCAAATTTCGTAATTTTTGAATTTTTGCTATTTGTTTTGTATTTTGAACATCACCGATCTAATTAGTTATGGAGTGTCCAAATTTTCGGTTTTCAAAAATACAACACAAATAGCAAAAAATTCAAAAATACTAAATTTGGTCATGTAAGAGATTTCAACGAGAAGATCAAGATGGATAGTTCTGATTGTCCATTTTGAGTCTCGGATTTTATAAACTAGACGCATAAAGCATGGTGTCTTCTTGCTTTGCAAAGCACCGAGCTCAACTATATATATATATATATATAATATAAAAGTACAGTGGAGAACAAAATATATATTTATTTTACAAATTAGATAGAATCCTCGATTTTACGATTGGATACTACGATTCGATTCTTTCCAGGGAAAATCGATCCAACTTAGGATCCCGACTCTGACTACATTGCTTCTATCCTCTGCTGACTGACCTCAATTCCCTTCTCATGCACCATAAACCCCTAGAAACTATCCAGCCGATGCTTCGAAAGCACATTTAAGCGGATCCATCTTTAATCCGGACACCCTAGTCTTCTCTAACACTCTTCACAAATTCGCTATATGCTCGTGCTTTTCATGGGACTTGACAACTATGTCATCGATGTATATTTCTACTAATAAGCGTATCAACTCATGATATATCGAGTTCATCACGCGTTGGTAGGTACCCCAGCGCTCTTCAACCCGAAAGTCATAACAACCCACTCGAACAAGCCGATAGCACCTGGGCATTGAAACGCCGTCTTGTGGATATCTTCTTCTGCCATGAATATTTGATTGTACCCCTCCATGAAGCTAACTATCTTATGCACGGACGCAGTATCGATAAGTATATCGGCTATAGGCATTGGGTACTCATCCTTCGGGGTAGCCTTGTTCAAGTCCCTGAAGTCGATGCAAACCCTAATCTTCCTGTTTTTCTTCTTGACTGAGACTATGTTAGATATCCACTCCATGTATTGGCAAGGCCTGATGAAGGGAGCTTCAAGGAGTCGTTCAATCTCTAGCTTAATTGCAGCGTATATTTCGGGATTGAACCTCCTTGGTGCCTATTTAAAAGGTTAAACTCAGGTTTTTATTGGTAGCCGATGTTCCACAAACGATCGGCTTAAGCAGGTATCTCATGATATTCCCAATCAAAACAATCCCGATACTATTTAAGCAATTTTATTAATTCAGTTTTAAGCTCAGCAGGTAACTAAGCACTTACGAAAGTTGGCCTTTCACCATCGCCTATGTCGATTTTTTCTAAGGTATCAGCTGACATAAACCCTTGGCCTAACTTTTCTTTGAAGTCTTCTATAGCTTCAGATCCCATAGACATGTTGTGGCTCCAGCTAACTCGTTCTCAGTCACGATCGGCTTAAAACCTGATCGACTGACGTTGATGAAGTTGCAATCTTCTAGCACTCCCCCGGACAAACATTCAATGCCACCAAGTGGCCAAATAACATCGGTATCGGCCATTGTGACATGAGCCATTGTGTCCGCGTGTACCGTTTCAACTCGATCACCATCCCATTGGAGGAGGACCTGATGCATAGTCAACGACATGTAGTAGTTGGCATGTATCAAGTTTCGCCCAAGAAGCACTGTGTAGCTCCCCTTGCCATCGACTACAAAGAACGCAGTCAGGAGTGTTTTGCTTCCAAAACTGAGCTCTATAATTAGCACACCTTTTGCCTCCGTCGGGTTGCGGTTGAAGTCGTTAAGCACCATGTTAGTTTTGACCAAGTCCTTTCTGGTCTTACCCAACTTATAACACGTTGAATAAGGCACCAAATTCACAGTAGCTCCTCCGTCCACCAGCATCCTGTAACATCCTCATTTTCAAAAATAAAAAATTCATGTGCATCATGCATTGCATTGCATTAAAATTATTTTTAAATAAAATAATTTTCAATAAAATGAGTATGTTACTTGTTTAATAAAAACTATAAAATTTATTGACCTGTTTGCAAATAATTTTGGGTGGTACTTAAAATATAAGTATTTAAAAAAGAGAAAATAAAATTATATTTGTAAATTGGTTTTTAAAAGAGAAAATCAGAAAAAGTAATTTAAAAACCTTCCCTTCCTCTTGGTCCCACCTGTCATCCCTCTCTACCTCTCCTTCCCTCTCTCTCTATTTTCCCTATTCCTCTCCCACCTCTTCTCTGTACAACGTAGGAAACTCCCCATCCCAATCACTCCCTAACCCCCTCCATTCACTCCTTAACCCCCTCCCATTCACTCCTAACCCCCTTTGCCTTAATCCATCCATGAAACTCCTGATGACTTCCGTTGTCTGCCATTAGGGGGTGTTAATTGACACAGAGCTAACCCCCCCCAAATCAATCCCTCGTATCAAAAATCCCTAGCCGAGCTCCCTTCCTCCTCCCTTGTTTTCTTCTTCGATTCGGCCTGAGTAAGTCTCCATTTCCAAAACTATTCCTGGACGTCCTAGATAATCTTCTCATGGTTCCATTTTGCCCAGGAACTCGCGTTTCCGAGGTCAGTAGCTCCGGGAATCGCATCCCGAAGACCTCGTCGGAGTTCCCTCTTTTCCTCGATAGTGGCGCTGTTCCGGTGAGCTCCTCCTTTTTTTTGGTTCTTGTGCAATACTTCGGTCCGTGCGCATCATTTTGGGGTCCGCGCCGCCACTTGGGACCATCGCTGGCGAGCTGCGCCACCACGGCCGTCAAGCGGGCTAGGGTCAAGACGCATGCAAGCTGGCTGCCAAGGCGGCGCTGCCATCTTGGCCGAGCCAAAGCCACCGCCATCTTGTGCTCCGTTCTTTGGCCGCTCGTCTTGGCGTGCCTCGCCTCGCCTCGTGCTTTCGTGGCTAGGCGGCTGCATTGGCCGGGCAGCGTTGCAGCCATTGCCAAGGCTGGTCAGCCAGATCACGCGTAAGCAGCTATGCTGCATTGGCGGGTCATGAGCATTGGGCCGAGCCCATCGGTCGGCTTCTAATTTCTTTCCTAATTTTCATATACAGTAAAATTGTTAAATTCATATCTTTTATTATATAAGTCCAAAAATCACCAAATAAATTTCATGATGTTCATAAACATGAGTTCTTCTATTCTATAATTTTTCATAAATATTTTATAATACTTAAATTTCTGCTTAATTGATAAATTGATACGATGTCTTTAAAATTGGTTATTTAAATAATTTTTGTATTGACCAAATTGCAAATAAAAATTGTTTTGACCAAAGAATAAAAATTTACCATTTTGGGTTAATTTTTGCATAGCATGATCATACGTGTCTTTTTATATTTTAATATAGAATTCGTGTTTATTTTTGTTAATTCCTTTGTTACGATCTAGCTACGATAGTCTTGCGATCAATCCTCCGAAAGATCACTCGGGTTGTGCTGATCAAGGCAAGTGCTGAACTTCGCTACCTATGTTTATAAAAGACTTTCCTAGAATTGTTAACTTGCATCCTATGTTAAAGATGTAGAAAAATGCTAGTTGTTAACCATAGTTAAAACCCCATTTAATATTATCTTATTAAACTTGTACCTTGCTACCCTATGACTAAATTATTTAGTTTTTGAATATTGCCATCCCTTGAAAATAGTTTTTCTCATATTAGCTATGCTCAGTTGCAATCATATTAAAATTGGATTCATGATGATAATATCAAATGCTTGTTTAATTAATGATTTCCAAAGACAGTTGAAACTGTCGTGTTTCAAAATGGGCATAGTTGAGATAGTGGGTGCTATTGGGTAAAAATGTTTTATAAAACCTGATCGGGGTGGATGGTTGCAAGGATGGTGCAGTAAGCACGAGACTTGGGCCCAGTGTGGAAACCACCCTAGTCCCTAAGAACCGATTCCTTGAGGTAGACGAGCTAAATACAACAGTGCGACCATATGTGCCTGTATGGGCGGGCCCTGGTTGAGTATCCTTTCGGACTCTTGGCTTTGGCATTCCAGTCGGTGGAGTAGACAATCGGTGTTGTTCTATCGGCGCAAGAGGGGCATTGTAGTAGAAACCTTAGCGAGAATGTCTTAACTAGGAGGATGTTAGAGAAAGGCCCTGTTGTAATCATTTTTCCTTGGAGGCACCCTACGAAGAACCACCTCGCATGGGTAAAAGAGTGTAACCTCTGTAGAGTGTACAACTATCATGATACCCGTGCCCACTGTCAAGGGCGCACGACGAGGAGTTGCCTCATGGTACTTCTTACCTTTTTGTTTTCAAAATGGTGTTTTAAAGGAAAACCATGATCGCAGTCGTGTGTTTTGTTTTCTCTCCTCATAGTGGGTGCTGTGAGCGATGAGGGTGTTGCACGGTGGGTGCCGTGAGTAGCCAGGTTGGGCAAAACAGGTTGAGGCCGAAATTTCAAAGGAAACAATTTAAATATTTGTTTTTCCCTCAACACTTTTCAAACCGTTTTATAAAATCTTAGGCAAACTTGTAAAACTGGCTTTATGCAAAAGAACCCTATCATTCCCTTGTAAATCTTAGATGCATTTAGTCAGCCTTGCTTGTTGAGTATAATGTATACTCACCCTCGCCTTTTATCTTGTGGTCGCTCATTCCAACGAAGCGTGTCTAGATCAAGATCGCCTCGCCCCGATGAGGAGATGTACCAGGACGAGGACTTCACCGAAGGAATTCAGGATGAAGACTACCCCGAAGCTTAGGAGTGTGTCTCTACAGTTCTGCCTGTGGAGTTGGATTTTATTTTGTTGAAGCTAGACAATGTTCTTATGAGTTTTCGCTGATGTTTGTAAGGCCTTGGTGCCAAACTATTGTACTAATGGCCGTGTTGGCTGCACTCTAATGTATTTGGTTTAAGCGTGAGATGGTTATGATCCAACCTGTTCTACTATGTGTACTAGCTACTTGATCCAGGGAATAGTACATGTAAAAGCACAGCAGGGATTCGACTCCGTTTTTTGGGTCCTGACACATCCTAGCCATCAGCTTGCCATTGATGAACCCTTTTAGGTATAATGGCTTCATATGCTGATGCTCCCCAGATTTTTTGAATATAGCTTCTTGCGAATCAAGGCATAGCTGAGCTCCTGTAAATTCTTGAGGGTCCGACACACATACTTTAGGCACTCGATATTCAGCAAGAAGTATGAACACCATATTGATGTCGGCTTTGGAAGAAGATGGTTCTTCATTAAGCGCATATTTCTTGCGCCACTCCTTTACTACCATCGACTTTACCTCATTGAAGGCCCTGTCTCTTTCCTGCTCAGCCTCGGCTTCCCTCTGCTCATGAGTTCTTAGCCTTTGTAGACGCCTTTTATAGGTCTTGGTCAGTCTATCAGGAACCCACTGCGGTTTGGATGCTATCAGCTCCCTGATTTTTCCTCTCAAGCTTTCTTCCGGTCTTGACCCCCCGAGGCTCTAACTTGTTCTCCTCAATCCTGTCTTTAGTCGATATCCTCTGCTTTTTGGGACTCGGGCTTTTGGAACGATATCGCTATGGTGGAAGGTGTTGCATCGGACAGTCCCATACTGACGGCACATCATCCTTCTTTCCCAACAGAATTGGAAGAAGGGACACTCCCAATGCTCCATATTCGGGTCCCTCTGCAACCTATCCCGCACATGCTCCTTCCGAGGTGGTGTTTCCCATCTAACCGATCGTGCTACTTGTTTCTAGTACTTCTCATATAGTTGGTTGAACGTCACTGTTGGCTTTAGCATTGGTCTTCATGTCCGTTTATCCTTCTCTAAGTGATGCCATGTATTGACCTTCTGATCTCCTTTGGGCTTCAATGTCTTAGACGTGCCAAAAGCGTCTGTGGTGATACTTACTGAGCCGATGGTACACTTGATGTTCTGATTAACCATCTGAGTGACGCTTTTAGAGAATGTCACCCTTGGTAGGATGAGTTCCTGTTTTTCCACTTCATCAGCCCATGACTAAACCTTTTCTTTCCCTTATTAGATATCTCGAGCATATTGACATGAAAAGGATTCACGTCCACTTGCATGGCGCTCTTATCTTCGAACTTGAGTCTCTCATCCTCAATAGTCGATTGTATTTGCTGTCTGACGATATTGCAATCATTGGTGTTGTGAGAGTAAGAGTTATGCCACTTATAATATCTTTTCTTCTTTACCTCTTCGGGTGATGGCAGCACATGGCCCTAGGGCAACCGGATGCGGTTCTCTTGGAGTAGCAGGTCGAATATCCGATCATACTTAGTTACATCAAATGAGTACTTCACCTCCAATCAGCTTTTGGAAGGTTTGAGCCAAGTACACACAAGCTGCTTTTTGTTGCCTTTGACCCACTCAGCCACGTTTACCTCTGTAGGATCTTCATCGGACGATTCTTCATCGTCTGATGCGTAATTAAAATAGCTAACTTTGCCTTCGTCTTTCTTGAACTTGTTTTTGAACTCCTTGTTCTCGGCAAATCGGCTTTCATGAGCCAATACTCGTTGGGCCAAACTATTTAGATTAGAGAATTCTTGACCACTGAACTTCTCCTTGATCTGAGGTAGCAGGCCTTGATACGCCAAATCGGCTAGCTAGGCATCCGGCAGCACCATGCTATAGCACCGATTGCGCACATCTCTGATCCGCTTGATGTAGTCATTAGCCGATTCCCCGTACTTTTGACGGACAGGGCTAAGATCAGACATTCTTAGTTCTGCACTTCCATTGAAAAAGTACTCATGAAATCGGCTTTCCAAATCTGCCCAGGTGTTGATGGCCCTGATAAGGACATTGGGAACAGCCTGGCACGATGGTGATCGTATCGGCCACCTTCCCCACATTGAGCCAGGAATCGGCTAATGTGCTCCATGATCGAAGTCGATTCATCCCCTGAGAACTTGGTAAAGTTAGGGACTTTGAAACCAACCAAAAAAGCATATTGGTCCATCCAGTCTGGGTATGGCTTCCTGTATCCCATGATCTTTCCCTTGGGCTAGATCCCAAACTGATCCCTCAGGACATTAGTGATCTGATCGGCTAAGTCAGCCGATATGGGGGATTATCTCTCGTTGTCAGCTAGTTGCCCCCGTAGTGTCGAGCGGAGACGTCCACTGGTGGGATTGTCTGATCTTGATGCGGGGTGAAGACAATTGGACGGGCAGGTTTTGGCTGGGTCTCCGCTGGATGATATCCCTAGTCCATCTCGATGCCAGCAGCCATGTTTCTCGTCCAAGGTTCTGGGGCTGTGGGTTTAACTGGCATGTAAGAGTATTGAGGAGCTTGAGGCTGGACTGGGATCGACTTAGGAACTGGTATCGGCTCAGGAAGAGGCTGATTCTCCATCTGCTGAGGAAGTGCGCCGGACTAGGCACGGTCAGTGGTTGTTGGTGTCTCACCGGGGCGAAGCGTGCCGGACCAGGCATGGTCAGCGTCGGCTGCTGATGCGTTTGTCTCATAGATGTCAGCTGAGGATGTTGCACCTGTGGGAAGGACATCGCCGGCATCTAGGCTTGAGGACTCGGCGGAGCCCTTGACGGAGTGCTTCGGGCGAAAACGAAGCTTGCACATAGGTTGGCCCAGATGCATACCTCATCGGCTGCGACGAAGCTCAAGCCGATGCAGCTGTCCTCGTGGCTATAGTTGCGTAGATCTGCTACTGTTGGCCAATAGTGAACTGTGGGTACGTCAGTACCGCCAGTCCAGGAGCGAATAGCGTTCCATTTGCAATCATCTCGTGTGCTATCTCCTTGACACTATTGATAATTACCGGGGTAAGATTGGCAATGAAAGCCGATGATTGGTTTGCCATAGCGTGATGTACCGACGATTGCACCAATTCGGATACTTCTTGGGGTGATCTCGTAGTGCGACTTGGCTGGATCCACCACCTTGGGGAGTTCTCCCTTCTGGATAGTGTTTCTGTGTCGGCTTTTCTAAAATACACCAAGGTAGGCACGTCTCACTTCTTCCATCCTTGCTGCCATGTTCTGACGCTGTTCCTCCATGATGTCGGCATCGATCACACGGATGATGTTTTATTCTTTGATGTCCGATCTTGTTGATCGGCCATGGTAGTCCTACCGAGTGTGCCAAAAAGAGTACATGTTGACGCAAAAAAAGTGGTCTTCACGTCAACTACTCACGAGGGCTTAGGAAATAAGATTTTCGACAGCACCGGGAGCTAGGTCCAAGGTGTGCCAGCTGATTTATCCTGCAATCGTCAAGAGGATTTAATCAGCTTTTATCTAGCCGATTAGATTCGTAATATGATGAATTTGCAACACTTGAAAACAGATTCGGGCAAAGTAATGGGTAACAAAACTATCGGCTTAGATCAGATCTAAACTAGTAGTTTCAAGGGTAAACAATATACTGCTAAACCAATGATATCAACAGGGCAGCAGAAAGAGGGTAAACAGACTATCAACTAGCCGATGGTATTCATCTAGATGATAGAAGGGTAAACAGACTATCGACAAATAGCAAGCTACAAGCCGATAGAATGGGGGTAAACAATCTACCGCCAACGAATGTGTTGATCGGTAGAAAGAAGGGTGAAACCTAACCCTTGGTTGAAACGGCAATGGACAGCAATATCAATCAAGATAGTGTTTCGACCAAAAGCCGATGCAAGCCCATAGATCGAACTTAATCGAGACAGTACTTACTTGCAAGAACTCCTGAGTTGTATTTCGAAGCCAATCAAAAGGCAATGAGCAACAAGTCAATCAAAATCTAAATATGACGAAGCTGCTTTAATGCGATGAAAAGTAAATAACAAGTAAAAAGTAGATATGTTGAATTGATGTGTGGATGGATTACACGCCCTCGAGGGCAAACTATTTATACATACCCTTAGACTTGACTTCAGCTAGGACTCTTGACTTGTATCCGATACAAACTCAAATCCTTTTTTCTATATCTAACTAACTTATCCTAGTATACTTAGACTCTTAGTTGATTTGGATTCAAGCTTCCTTATCTATCCCGACCAGAATCTTCCATACATATCTTCGTAGTCAATCCAATCTCATTTATATCTCGCTTAGCTGATCGGTTCTTTTCCATGTATAGACAATCTAGGTCCTTCCATGCATATCCTTCATCCGATTTGGGCCGTCATAGTATTTTGTTTTAGCCCGTTCTCTTAAGGCCCAAACCGATTTTCAGCCCATCAGCTTTTGCCAAATTTTGGTGTCAACAAGTTCCTTGGCCACGGTAATCCTCAAGAATGCCACTAGTTCATTGCCTTTCATTTTAATAGATAAAAGTAACTTCCTCTTTATCCATATTCATGAACTTTCCTCTCCAATCTATACACCCTATTCTGTTTTGAGAAGTGATTCTTTGCACTTAATTTAGACCTTGCTCTCGAGCCACTTGACTTTTTGAAAGAACTTTCTTCCTGGCCAGAGTACTCAACTTTGGATAATTTCTTCTAGTCCTTGGAAGCTCTAAGTTAGTCATTGTAAGGTAATAGGTCATGCTCATCCCTTAAAGTCATTCTTTGGCATTTTAACATTGAATGACCAATTACACCATATAAAAAACAAAAGAATTTAAAGGTAGTTTCTTATAGAACACATCGTAGCATTCTTTCTAATTTCTTCTTGACAATAAGAAGAACTCTCCTTTCCTTAAAGTCTCTTTTAGGGGGATCTTGACTCAGGCTCTTAGCTCTTTTCCCACCACTCTGCCCATATCATCTATGCGAATTTTCTTCACTGATCATACTAGCAATTTTTGTGTCACTTGTTTCATTCCTAATGCCAAAAGGCAGGTTTAAAATCTTGATCCATATGGACATAATTTCAAACATGCCACCTAAAGGCCTTAAGTCAAAATTATAGTTTTGAAGTACAATCACTTGTTTGCCCACTTTTTGATGTCCCACTAACTATTGTGACCCATTCAAAACCCTTGACTTGTTATTCTTAGATTTGAATTGGACAATGAAAACATTTTCTCCAACTAACCAACCCTCCAAACCTCTAGGATTGCCCATTATGGCCCCATAACGACTTGAATCATATGAATATTCAGAACATTGGGCGCAAGAACCTTACTAATCAGTACATGCTTTGAACCTACTTGATCTACAACTTTGGAATCCTCCAAGACCAAAGTTTGATTCTCCTTGGATGTAAAATTCATCCTTCCGAAGTGATTGGACACCAATTCTGACTCTCTCGGCATAGAATCCCCGCAGTATTTCGACACTAGTCACTTATGGCTGCGAGTCTTCAATCCATCCCCTTGCTCCATGCTAGCTTGCATACCTTCCTTTTCTTCAATATCCCCATAATGCCAATTCCCCACTTTGCTTCACTGAATCTCTAGCCAAAGATGAGAAGTGAACTAGGTTCACCCTTTAATCATCTCGAATCATGAGTCAGGAAGTGAATTGGAAAAAGGCTACTATGACGGAGAGTCGACTGGAATACCTTCGATCTGCCTTTATGTGCAGCGATTAGCTTTTTCTATCACTCACAACTTGAATCTCTCTACTTCTCACGATGGAGTACGTGTTGGGAATGGAACTTTTTGAGAACTAGATAAAAGTTCTTGTGGAGAATGATATAGAGCTTTTGTTAGTATAGTAGGAATTGTGGGCCTCTCGAAGCTCTCAAAACCAATTTTTAACATTTTTTTAGCCTCTTAGAGCCACCAAATGAAAGCCTGCAACTTTTCATATCAAAATCCTACCGCCGGATTAAAACTACATCAAACAGAGCATTGCTTCGAATTACTCGGTCCTCATCTAGTTATCAAAAACAGAGTACAATAGCGTTACTTCAAACGGAAGCATACTTTTATATGTATTGATTTGCAGTTTTATGGAAGTTGGGTGGCAATGTTTAGAAATTAGAATTGGATTAGTGTTTTATTGGTTAGGCAACAAGCATGATCCCAAGAGAAAAGATAATAGAAAAAGACAGAGGTCCATCTTGAGCAAGTGAGCAACATTGGAGATTTGGAGGTGACCACAGTATTTTGGTTGTTGTATGTGCACATCGATCAAGGCTAGACATTAAAAATAGGTTTGCAGGATCATATTCATCAATGGGCCTTAAGCTACAAGAGTGATGATGCATTGTGGGTCCGATAAGAGCACAAGGCCATATGATAAACCCACATCTCCTAAAACTTTTCTTAGAACGAATAATTTTAGCTCAATAACGATGATGCCATGTTGTGTTGTAATGAGCTTCTTGTGGACGAAGATTCTCCAATCCGGTCCGCTAGATCAAAAATGGGTTGTTCAAATGTGTTGCAAAAGAAGTGGCGTTATAGTGCAAAACAATGTTTGCTATAGCACTTTCAACTAGTTTAGTTGATGTACTTGTAACTTACTGTTAATCTGGCTTGTCTAAAATTGATCAAATGGTTGAGGTAATAAAGGCAAAATATCTTTGTAATTGCAAGGCAAAGAATACATGTTCACTTTCACTAGGACATTGTAATGTGGAATATAATCTATCCTCTACATTTTCCGTATACAAGAGCATTTGTATTTTGTACTTTTTAAGAGAAATCAATCTAAAAGGAGTTGCATCTAATGTTCTTTCTCACACCTTTGTTTCTCTACATACTTGGTATGATTGTAGCCCATGTTTTTCTTTGTGGTATTATTATCATTGTTGATTGATCTTGCTATGTCAACATTGTGGTGCTGGTTAATTTAACAAACATTGCAAGCAACACAGATAATGGATAAAATGATAATGGAAAATATTGGCAACCGAAAAATTGGCACAGTAGCTACCACTAATTCTATAAAATAACATTAACTATGTTTTTAATTAAATTTAGACCATAGACATGCAAATTATATTTTTTTTAAAAAAGGAAGAATCAAAGAAGTCTAGTGCCTCCACTACCTTGCACAAACCAGTTTAGCAGTAGTGTTGTTTGTTGAGATCATCATGGCTATTTCCTAGTGTTCTTGGGCATGACAATGCTGCATCGCTAAAGCCAAATATCAAAATGTTAGCGGTAGAAGATGAGTTAGAGTAGAGATGGCAATGATTTGACTTTGACATTACTGGAGGTGGAGATGGCTTGTATAGAGGTGGCAACACCTTGGCTTTGATGTTAGTAGAGACAAGGTTGGATAGATATGGCAACTATAGCAAATTACTGTGGTGCGTTATTGGTGATAGATTTTGGCAAGAGGTTGTAGTGGCTTGACTCTAATGCTCTATTGGAGATGGAGTTGAGGTGGAAGTATGTTGATTGTAATGTGTCACTTTGGGGATGTAGTTTTGACAAGAATGTGGTAATGGTTTGACTTTGATGCGCCACTGGAGATGGAGCTTTGGCAAGGATGTGATAGCCGCTTGACTTTGACGCATTACTTTGGGTGGGTATACAATTTTGGTAAGGATGTGGTATCAATTTGACTGTGACGTGTCACTTTGGGTATACAACTTTGGCAAGGATGTGGTAGCGGTTTCACTCGGATGCGCCACTGGAGATGGAGTTTTGGCAAGGATGCGGTAGCGACTTAACTCTAGTGTGTCACTTTAGAGATAGAGTTTTAGCAAGGATGTGTTAGGGGCATGACCCTGATGCATCATTGGAGTTGGAGTCGGAGGGGAGGCAATATGATGGCAATGGAATATGTATTTTATTTGCCGAAGATTACTTATTTTGTGTCATCTTCCTAATTTTCCTTTATTCAAGACAACATAGAAGCTTTCATTTCTATTTTAAAAAAAGCTTACCTATTTCTTAAAATATATAGATTGCTTCGGAGATAAAGAGAAAGTTGTAGGAAGCCAAGATAAAAGGCGAAAGTTTGCTCGAAACGACCTATATCCTAACACTCAGAAGTAGAATCAATCTTTCTATATAGATCAATCTTTGCTTGTTATAGTCTATTTCTTTTTTTTGATTTAAATGAAAGTAAGAAACGGAATGAGCATAAAAGTGTAGCATCAAGACTAATTGTAGGCTTAAGATGTGAAAAATGTAGAGGGATGTGAGAGTAGATTGGCACATCTAAATGATTCATATAGAAGAGGAATGGACGAGGTTGATCTAAGCTATTATTTTCCTTTTATTATTTGAATTTTTCCGGTTCGCTTTTGTTACACAAACAAGTACCGCATGCAATAGGCAAATTTCTTTCAATGCATTCTCTCTTTCCAAAGGAAGTTACTTGGAAGTTGACAATCCAACGTCTATGCATCATGTGCATTTTCATATTATTCCATTCAAATATTTTTTATAACAAAAACACATATACATACTTATACCTTCTTGAAAAGTATAACCTCCGTCCAACCTTTTAATGTTCTAGCTAATGCTTTCTTGATAAAATGGTTTAGCAAAAACAGTTATCTTTAAAAATAATTGTTTGACAAATTTATCGTAAAAAACTACCTCTACTTATTATTTCATCATGCCCCTCTACATTATTTTGCTCCATCATACTACAAAACTTAAAACTACGAAACAAAAATAAACCTTACTTCACATCTTCGACCAATTTAGAATTCCATATGATTTTAGAAAAGTCTCATTATGCCTTCAATGTATCTACAATATTTATAAGTTCAAAAGAAAATATTTTGACCCAAAATTATGACTGAAGAAGTATATTTTTTGCTTAGCTATACATCACTCACATTATAAGTTGTATAACACATCACCCATTCACCCCTACATCAATGGGCTGAGGCCTCCTGCCTCCTAGGCTCCAACCCTAAGGGCTTGTTTGGCACTAAGGGAAATTATTTCCCAGGGAAAATTAAACCTCTCGAGATTTTTCCGTCGTTTCAGTTTCCAGGGAAGATAAGAACCTCAGGGATACAATCCCCACGTGCACGATCTCACCCACTCGATCCCCTTCCTCTTGTTTCCTTTCCACGGCTCCGCGCGCCTCTCGCTCTGCGATGTCGTCAACGACGTTGGCGTCGGGGGACGCACCTCCCGCAACCTCCGCCTCAAGCGCCTCGATCGCCCACACACCGCTCGACGTAGGCGTTGTCGTTTAAGGAGCCCTCGACTACTACGACCCTAACCCCTACCCCCGCTCAAGCACTCCCATCTCGCTTACCATACGCCTCACAGGATTCTTTTGTCTGCGGCATGCTATGGATCCTGGGGCTACGGCTCAGAGGCTACAGAGGCTCATTGGCACGCCCGGAGGAGGTTACGGCGGTATAGCTATACGACGCAGCGCCCGACCGAGTACTGCTCTCATGGCGCGCCTCACCCTACGACGACTGGTGGCGCCGCCACCATCCTACGGGGATGGGGACAGGGCTGGCGGTGGGCGACTGGAGGCGGAGGCAACGGCTGACTCGAACGTGACATCCGCGCGGAGAATGAGCCGACCGCAGAAAATTTTTCTGATGTAGGAGGGCCGGGATATTTTCCTAGTGGATACCACGGGATTAGGCAGGAAAATTTTTTCCTGATTGGCTTCCAAACACATCTCTAACTATCCTAGAGAAGTTTATTCCTACGGATTTCTAACCCCGGGATTGAGCCGGGATCCCGGCCAATTCCTGAATTTCGGCCCTCTCAAACAAGCCCTGAGCAGGGTTTTAAAACCCGAAACCGCCGACCACCGTTTTTTGAAAAAATCGCTAAAACCGCTAAACCCATAAAATCGCTCAAATTTAAATTCAAACGAAGCGCGCGAACCACCGGTTTCCCGGCGGTTTTTGCCCAAAAACCGCTGGTTTTTCCTGTTTCTCGGCGATTTTTAGCGGTTTTTACCAGAAAAACCATGGAAAATGGGAAAAATAAAAGAAGTCTGAAAAAATATAAAAAATTGGGAAAAATCAAAATTTTGTTTCATACAAATTGTTCTACTCAGCATCTAGTTTTTTATAAGATTTTTTTAAAATTTTTTAAAAAATAAAAAATTTTGAATTGTACCGGAAAAAAACCGACGGTTTCTCAAACCGCCGCACAGCGGTTTGGCGAGAAACCGCCGGTTTTACTGGTTTTTCGTCGGTTTTTAAAACCCTGACCCTGAGCATGAACAATTTCCTACCCAGTTATCCAGCAAAACTAAAAGAAAAAAAAAAGGGTCCCACCTGCCGGTGCCGCGTACCATTTTCCCAAATCTACAAATACCCGAGTGGACGGGCACTCGCAGCGCCCACAGTGAGCCCCCCGAAATTCCAACGCGAACCCGAGAATCACAACCGCGACGCGGACTGGATTGGTCCGAAGAGGAGAGTCTTCTGCAGCAGCTGCGCCCAAAACCCTAGCCCAGCCTCCTGCGCCCGCTCCCCGCGTCTCCAGAACCTTCCAGAACCTTCTTGGGCCCGCCGGGACATCCACAGGTGAGCCCCCTCCCGCCTGGATCTCCCATTTCCCCCGGCCCGCGGGCTCGCGCGGCGGGATCCTGGCCTCTGAAGCTCTGACGCGGGGGTGGTTCCGTGCAGCAGCCAGGGCGCGGGCGTCTGGATCGGGGGGCGCAACGCTGGCGGCGCGCGGCGGCAGGTGATGGCCGATCCGCCTGGCGGTGGGGGATCCAGTGCCTGCGTCTGTGAGCGAGGGGAGGTCGGGGCGGTGCTGGTGCTGGGTGGAGCAGGCCAGGGGAGGAGGAGCAGGGGGCGAGGATGCTGAGCGTGGTGCGGGTGCACCTGCCGTCGGAGATCCCGATCGTGGGCTGCGAGATCACGCCTTACGTGCTGCTTCGGCTGCCCAACGGCGTCGTCTCCACCGATGACGTGCCAGAGGCCACGCCAGCAGATGGCCACTTCATGCGGTACAGATGGTGAGCTGCTCAAGATTGTGTTTTTTTGGGGCTGATTATGATATGCCATTGTGGAATACTTTTAGTTCTGCTTGTGCGCCAGCGGTAGTGAATTTTTACCGACTATGGGGCTTTCAAGTGTCAAACATATTGCTAGATGCTTAAGTAGTTGCTAATCTCAGGGAAACGTGTCTCTTTTTTTTCCTTTGCTTAATTCTTGCATATATGAAGTACAGCTGTATGAACTCAGAGCATCGAGTGCTGTATCAATCCAATTGTTTGTTTTTCGATAAAGTATGGATCCCATAGAATGTAAAATGTCCATGCTTACTGTTGAGACATAAAAAGAGTGTAGGATTGCAGACATAATTTTGTATAGAATTGATAGATCACATAATTTTTAATCTGTCGTTAAATCACAGTGACACATCAAGTAGCCACACGGGCTAACACAGATTGCTAATAGGCGAGCAATTCATTGACAATTCAGTAAACCATCTGATTCTGAAGCTATTTTGATTTGTTAACTTGAAAGCTGAGTTTAGGACTATAGGAAATTAGATAGGAGTCATAAACTCATAATAGGGGTTATGTTATAAAGGATGTTTGGTTTGTGGAATGCTGCCAATTGTCACACAAGATTGGTTGCATTCATCTCAAGTGCAATGGGCGCACCCAGCAAACTTTGTGAGATTGAATTAAATTATACAGCGAATTGTGCGGAAAGACCTTATTGCGTTATAATTGGGGCCATATGGTCTCAGTATTCGGGTATTCCTTGAACTAAGCAGCACTTTAGCTTCACCTGGGAACTCAAAGGGATCAATGCTGATTGTTGATGCTCTTGAAGCTCGGGAAAAAAAATAATATTTCTTTAATATTGCAAATTAGAGTAGATATCACATTAGGCTGGTTGAGGTCATTGCAAATTACTTCACTTGTTTTAAGTTAGGGAGAGTTTGAAACATACCTTCAATTCTTTAGTTTTGTTGAATGAGCTTGTTTGATCTCTCACTGCCCCTGTTACCCCTGCCCCACAAAAAAAAACCATGTTCTTTCCATGATGCTATGTTTGAAGCAATTATTATTTTATTTATGCAAAACACTTCTAGCTTATGTTTTAGCAGTGTGATATAGTCAATTTATTGTAGGTGAATTTTGAACTCTCTCACACCATGCATGATTGATTATGTTCGTCCTTTGATGTTCTGTTCAACCATCATTTCCATTATATTTAATGTTTTTTAGCAGTGTGATATAGTCAATTTATTTTAGGTGAATTTTCAACTTTGTCGCACTATGCATGCTTGATTATGTTGGTCCTTCGATGTTCTGTTCAATCATCATTTCCACTATATTTTAACATCAAATGACCCAAATCGCTTCACTTAAAAGTTGCAGGTTTAGACTTTAGACCTTAGACTTTCAAAATATTGAAACTTGGTCTGGCAACACTCATGTAGTTTCATTGGTGTTGGCTCCTTGACTCTATATGTGTTAATTTTCACTCTGTCAGCCTTTCAGTCAGCTAATTTAACAGCATCTCATGTGATGTGTACAAGCTTGATTGTATATGAATTTGTACTCACTTTTAAGGTTTGGTATGTGAATTGTCCTCACTGGGAAGGTTTCAGTAGGCTAGAAATACTTCTCTGATCTAAACTACAGAATTTAGCTTGTTGTGTAGTTGTGTGTACATTGTGATCTGGTAAACAATTCTAGATAAGAATGTTGATCAACAAAATTAGCAGGCTGGGTGACTAAAATCAAACAGCAATGAACACATGTGCAGAAGCCCCCTTGTAAATTTGATGTTTTGCCAACATCAAGCCAACTTATTTCAGCTTACCACATCTGCACAATGCTGATTACAGAATTGTATGTGCACAAAGAAAGTATCCTAGCAAGCAATATTCTTCTTAGTTTTCTGTTTATGCAATAGGATCTGTTAATGTGTTACATTGAATTGACTTCTTCCTTGAAGGTATCGCATTCAAAGTGATCGAAAAGTCGCTATCTGCAGTGTACATCCAATGGAACAAGCAACAATTCAGTGCCTAGGTTGTCTTAAGTCAAAAATACCTGTTGCTAAGAGCTACCATTGTTCAGCTAAGTGCTTCTCAGATGCATGGCAGCACCACAGGGTTTTGCATGAGCGAGCTAGTAGTGCTTTAAACGAAAATGGAGCTGAAGAGGAGGAGCTATTTGGCAGATTTGGCAGTGGTAGTTCTGGGGTTCTCAGTTCTACCGGGTCTGGTTCAATGTCTAATTTTGGACAGAGCCCTGGTGTTAATAATGGACCTGTTCCTTTGTATCCCTCAGGCACTGACAAGAACTCGGGTGAAACTTGGTTTGAAGTGGGACGCTTGCGGACATATACACCGACTGCTGATGATATTGGGCACGTTCTAAGATTTGAATGTGTAGCTGTGGATGCAGAAAAAAAAGCACCTTTGGGGCCTCCAACTTCAATTATGACATCACGTGTGATTCCAGCACCAACTCCTACTCCACGTCGCCTTATCCAAGTGAATGGAGATGTTTTGGGTCATCTAGATTTAGACAGCCAGACTTCTTCATTTGGGACATTTACGGTGCTGTCCTACAATATTCTTGCTGATGCATACGCGACAAGTGATGCTTATAGTTACTGCCCAACATGGGCACTTTCTTGGACTTACAGAAGACAAAATTTGATGCGTGAAATTATTGGTTATCATGCTGATATCATCTGTCTTCAGGAGGTACCATATGCTAACTTATCTTCCCAATTTAAGTTTTTTATTGATGTATTCGCTGCTTTTCTTGCCATGATATATTTGATTTAATAAACCAAGCAAGTCTCAGTTGTTTGCATGATACAATTTTTGCAATTTAATTGATTTATGGGTGGCAGCTATGTTCAACAGCCTACAATTTTTCTGATACTTCTGCATTGTTGCTCCATGCCATATTGGAGATATCACTTATTTTTTGCTCGCTTTCAGTATGCTTACAATCATGCTATTTTCCTTACATGATTGCTGTCCTTTTTGAACTAAATTCATATAATATAAATGCTAAAATGTAAAGTACTATGAAAAAAATCTAATGTGTAACTGGTGGAATCCTTTGATAAATTAGATCCAGCAAGTTTCTACAGTCTACACTCATCTAATTAGTTAAATCCTACTATTTTCAGGTACAATTCAACCACTTTGAAGATTTTTTTGCACCTGAGCTTGACAAACATGGATATCAGGCACTTTACAAGAAAAGGACAACAGAGGTATTTTTGGGTTGCATTTTAGTTTGGCAATTTGGTTTAATTCCTCTTGATGGCTTATTTCATTCTGCTTCATTGTTGTCTCAGGTGTACGCTGGAGCCCCTCATGCCATTGATGGTTGTGCTACTTTTTTCCGTAGAGACAGATTTTCACATGTTAAAAAATATGAGGTACCGACACTACATGTCTCTCAGTTATCTGCTAAATTTCTGATATCTAATGCTTCTTGTACTTGCTTGTGTAGGTTGAGTTCAATAAGGCTGCACAGTCTTTAACAGATGCGATTATTCCAGCTGCTCAAAGAAGAGTGGCTTTAAGTCGATTGCTCAAGGTAAGGTGAATTTGAATTTAAATTTAGAGAAGAGAGATTATATGCTACTTCAGTGGTTCTGTTACTGACTATTTATTATCACACATTCTGTTTCCTTTGAAGGATAACATTGCGCTGATTGCCGTTTTGGAAGCTAAATTTGGCAACCATGGAACTGAAAATCCTGGTAAAAGACAGCTCCTCTGTGTGGTATGTAAATTACTCTTCTTTCTCTATATATGTATAAAGTAGCTATTCTCCTTATAATCTGTCAGATAGCCAAGTTTTTTCGTTGCACTTGTTAAATATGTGAAAAGTAATTTACTTGATGCACATTACATTATGTGACCTGTCATTCTTATATGTTCAGCACTTCAGCTGTTTAACAGTTAGCACCATGCTGCAAGACAGCAGTTGAAATGATTTTCTTTACTTAATAAATTTGAATGTTGCATGCTCTTTTATGAAGAATTATATTATGATGACCTTGAATCTAGATGCATGAAGGTGTCCATATGTTGATGGTAGTTCTTTTGACACCTAGCTCTAGGTTTTCAGGCTGTTACAGTTTTTCCATTACATATTACCTGCTGTCAGCGTTTCATCTCTCGACCTTTTCTTTGGAGCTTATATAATTCTTCAGAGCAATCTAGACTTCGACACATTTTGGTGTCATGGGGATCTCAAGTCTGATTTCATTTTCAAATTACATCATTTGCAGGCAAATACACATATAAATGTCCACCAAGACCTCAAAGATGTGAAGCTATGGGAGGTCGGTACCATCACATCCTTTATGCTATCATTCTGCAGCATCTTAGAATTTCAAATTGACAGTAAATATGGTTTTTGCAGGTTAACACCCTCCTAAAAGGATTGGAAAAGATAGCCGTCAGTGCAGACATTCCTATGTTAGTCTGTGGAGATTTCAATTCAATCCCTGGGAGGTGCATGTCAAAATTCTATCACAGAAATATTAATTAGTTGATTTTTTTTGGGAATTATGAATCTCTAAGTAATCAATTTTGCCTTTCAGTACTCCACATGGACTTCTTGCAATGGGTAAAGTTGATCAGTTGCATCCAGATTTGGCCATAGATCCCCTTGGAATTTTACGCCCTGTGAACAAATTGACTCACCAGCTTCCTCTGGTACAGTAAAACTATTATGGCATGGTGGTCCCTTTTTTTCTTTGGTCAAAGGTTATGATGATCTGACCTAAGGTTTTGCTGGTTTGTAGGTCAGTGCATATTCTTCATTTGCAAGAATGGTAGGTCTTGGCTATGATTTGGAGCACCAACGGAGGAGGATGGACACTGCAACAAATGAACCACTTTTCACAAATTGCACAAGGGATTTCACTGGAACAGTTGATTACATATTTTACACAGGTTAGTGCTAGACCCATTGTATCTGTATGCTTGTTAATTTGTTATGCTATGTTACAGTTTTGAATCTCTGTTTTTCTTGAATAATCAACTAGCCAACTAGGCTCGTGATATTTTTTATGGTCAGTTGGTCATTTTTGCCTTGTTATTTCAGCGGATTCGTTGACAGTCGAGTCGTTATTGGAACTTCTGGACGAGGAAAGCTTGAGAAAAGACACAGCTCTTCCTTCACCTGAATGGTCATCGGATCACATAGCACTCTTAGCAGAATTTCGGTGCAAGCCAAGAATCAGACGGTGATACCTTAGGTATGTAACAAGGGCATCACTTCTGTTTAACTGCATTCAAGTCGAACCTTGTTTTGCTTTTGTCAGCACAAACAGTGTGGTGCTCACAAGCTAGAGTAGGCTACCTGTATTGTTTTTCTATTGCTCCCCTTGGCTGGGTCTCGTGTGTCTCTACATGTGTTTCTGTTACCTCCATATTTTGGTGGTTTATAATAATGATTAACAATATTGTTTCACCGCACCATAATTCATCTAAAACTAGGCGCATCCGCACATGACTTCCTACTTGTTCTACAGTTAGCCATTGTCCATTGTTTCTTTTGGATGTTGCTGCAAACATAACCTGCTGTGAATTGTGTTGATAATCGATTATATGGCCTTATGGGCAACACCATGAAACCCTTCCTTAATTCAATGGTCAATGACTGGTTTTCTTCAGGTCAAGTGAATGGTTGACGTCAGCATCCATGGTGGTGGAGCATTCTTCCATGGTGGAACTTGAGGAGGGCAGGCGCGGATGGATACTCGGGAAGCAGCAGTCGTAGGAAGCGGCCTAAAGCAGGCTTTTAATGTTGATAACCCGCTTACATTTCCAGCTCATGGCATTTAAGCCGGCCCCTTTGTAATATTATACTTTCTATAGAAAGAGAAATCTTTGAAGAGATAATTTATGACAGATTGATGCATTGGCTAGGTGATTCTAAGCCCCTTTTTTCCCCATGGCCTGCGCCGTCGAATTCATTTCTCCTGCAGTTTCTCTGTTCGCTTTGGACTCCTGATTGTTAAATCCCTGTGCGGTTTCCCTCGCGAAACTTGGCTCTCTGTGGACGGGTTTGGTTGCCTGTCTGGCTCACCGAGCCGGGCTGAGGTCGTGCAGGGTGGCCTATTTGGTTGCCGCCGTGAGCCGATTGCCCTGAGCTACAGCGACCTCTTGCGAGTCACACCCTCGTCCGAGCTCCAGCGACCTGCATCGCCGCGTCCTCCTCTGGCCAGACCAGATCCGACGACGTCGCTCGAATCTGGTGACCTCGAGCTTGGACGTGGCCAGATCCAGGCGCTGTGACCGCACGCTGTCACCCGCCTGCATCGTGGCCGCTCGCACGTTGTCGCTCATGTCGTCGTCACTGTTTTGTTTGGGCCTGGCTCGGGGCCACGACTGTTTCCCCAAGCCAGGCTGGCTCTTGCCGGCATGCAGGCAACCAAGTAGGTGGTGTCTTTCTCGCGTGCGACTGGTCGGACGAGAGCTAGGGAAACAAACGCGCCCTATATTTATTAGACAACCAAATAGGTAATGTTTAGACAGCACACATGAAAATCATGTGTACACATTGTTTCTCTACGAGGCCATCTTCCGACCTTGGCTGTCTATATGCTGTAGGATTAGGCGTTAGACGCAAGTTAGCTATCCGACTAGCGCTTAGAGCCTAGTTATAGTTGGTTCAAGTTAGATAAAGTGGAAAAAAAATTTAATCTTTTTTTAATAATTAATTTAAAATTAACCCTCGTGAAAAAATATTTTTATTTCTAACCCTTTTGGACGCGCCACTCGTGATGGCGCCGGTCACAGGCACTGCCGCGCCGGTGCATGTGGCGCGGCAAGGCTGCCACGTTGGCGTCCGCGACCGGGCAAAGGATGGCGTGGCAGGTGCGGGCCCCACCTTTGCCGCGTCAGTCCTTGCGGCGCGGCAGGACTGACAAGTGGGCCCGGTGCATCTTTCCAGTCTCGCGGGCACGACAGATCTGGGCTCACCCTGCCGCGCCACCCCGCCTGGCGCGGCAAGGCCTGATACAAACTCCTACAGAGCTCCTCCTAGCTCGGTCATTCTTCATTTTTCTCCCATTTCAGCTCTTTTCTAACCACTCTTCTCCTCCTCCATTCCCAAATATTTTGAGCATTCGATCCGGCGAGTTTTTTTTGGGAAAAGTCTGCATTTCATCATGGCAGGTGACCCCTCTCCTTTGGTGTCTTTTGGTTGCATTTTTTGTAATTTTCAATTGATTTAGGGTTAGGGTTAGGGTTCTAGTTAAACTTAGCGTGGAGATGTATGAATTGCATAGTTGTTTTGTCTTCAGTGATGATCTCGTGAAAATGCCTACATTGTGTAGTGAATTTTTTTTTATAGTATTTGATTTGGTACTAATGTTAAGCCTAAGATGTATGTTTATGCGGAGTACGTTTTGATAAAATAATTTATTTTTCCGCCATCCTGCACTATATTATAGGAAACGATAGTGGGACGGCGAAGCCATTGCTCAAATATGAGAATTACCCTAGGGGTAAGAATGCTCCAGTTCGGGCCTCACCGTTTCCGGTTCCACTTTGTGAGCATGGCCTTCCTGTGGAGGTTCAGCAGTTGAGGGACCATGATACTGCCGGTAGAGCCTTCTACACTTTGTGGTGTGAAGAATGAAGACATTGGCGGGTGCTCTATTCGGTAGTGTTGGTTTTTCGAGTGGATTGATGAACCTGAAAAGTTTGATCCGAGGATCCGGCTGTTCCCATGGTGCACCATGGAAACTAAGCCAATTCAGTATTTCAGGCGTTGGGTTCCTCCTCCGCCAAATCGACCAGAAATGACAACGGAGGAGAAAGGCGGTGGCAAGTGCTAACGGGTAGTAAACCCGCTCTATGTCATTGCTATGTTCAAATCCATATTAGTACGGCCTAACCCAGGATGGACTTTATCCTTCTTCAGTTGCTTTCAAGAATGATCCGGTAAGTGTATGCATGCCTAGTCCATATGTAAGTTAGTCTCATGCATTGAAGTAGTTCGATAACAATGTTATTTTTTGTAGGATGGATGGCCTCTCTGTGATTTCTAAGAGTATATTTATGGGCGCAAGGCTTGTTGGCCATTTAATGAGGAAGTGGAGGCCTTCAACTCTAGCGAAAAGAATTGGCCATGTGAGCAATATCCACCCACTACATGTAAGTGCGGCATACCGGCTTGTAGAGGTGTTGTGCCATCGGAGCTTGGGTATGAATGGTATTGTGGTAACTCCTATGGTGAATTTTGGGTACCATTTACTAACATTTGTTTTATTTAAAATTAAAATACCACAGTGCATGTTCAGCTTGATGATAGTCGTTCCCGTAATATTTGTAGGAGGGACGGACGTGTGACTGGGAGACATATAGCGGAAAACAGGACTTCGAAGCTGAGATTTTGAATTTGTGTGACCAGGAACAAGCTAGGAGAGTAGAGAAGAGGAAAAAGAAGATAAAGCATGATTATGATGTACTTATGCCGTCTGCTGAAGACAGGAAGAAGGTTTTCGATAACATGATCAGGGTGCGTGGGGTGCCGCCACGTGGCTACTTCACCGAGTCAGAAACTTTGGATTACTGGAGAAGGCGTAGGGGGAGGTACCCACATGGTGTTGATCCAAGAGAAGTCAGACAGCAAATACAGCTGCAGAGGCAGATGGAGAAGGAGCGAGATCTTCAGGAGAGAAGGAAGAAGATGGCAGAAGGTTCGATATTGACCTCATGCCAATTACCGCCTAATTCATGGGAAGCTCATTTGCAAACTCTGCATGCTTGAAGAAGGCGAGGAGGACGGTGGAGATGGAGACCATGAGGGGTCTTGTTGGTAACTTGCCTACTATCGTGCCGGATGACGACGAGGACCCCGAGGAGTGAGACCTTGTTTGTTGAATTCCGTGATATAATATGTTGTTAAACTTAGTTTATGTGAATGTACTTTGTGATACCTAGTACCTTTTTACTAAGCGGTACATTTAAGCCTGTCATAAGTTATTTGAACAAATATCTATAAAACGTTTGTGACTAAGCATAATAAGTGTTAGTAGCTATAGCAATTCATGTTTACATTTTCATGTGATTTAAGCATTTCAAAAATAAAAATAACGGTTAATTTCCTATATTTAATGTGCATGTTACTATATTTAATTTCGTAAAGCCTACATAAAAGTTTTGCTTTTAAATACTTAATTACAAAATGTTTAATTTGCTGAAAACCTATTTTAACAATTTATACATTAATAATTTCATTTTAGTCAGAATACAGAAAATTTAAACTTAAATTAAATTGTATTTGGTATCAAATTAAGTTAATTAAATTTAGCCAAGATCTATTTTACAATTAGACCGTAGCCCTAATCCTCTCTTTTTTACCTCACTCCATGACAAGTGGGTCCCACTTTTTCATTCTTTTTCTCTAATTGGGAATATCTCAAATGGCCTTCTTTAAATTGGGAATTTCTCAAATGCCCTTTCCATATTTGGTTTTTTTTCCAAAATGGCCTTCTTTTTGCCCTTTCCTTTTTTCCTAATTGGCAATTTCTCAAATGCCCTTCCCATTTTTGGATTTTTCCAAAATGGCCTTCCTTTTGCCCTTTTTGTTTTTGCCTATCCCCTAATCCTATTTTGGAAAAGTTCCAAAATGGCGAGCTCTTGCCAAGGCCAGCCCCAATGGGCGCGTCCGACCTAATTTGCCACGCCCATGCCAGCCGAACGATCGATGGCGGTCCCTCGCGAGCCCCGGACTGTTTGGCTGGAGCCAGCTGTCGCGCCCAAGACATGGAAGCGTCAGAGGTGGCTGCCGCGCCCGCCAAGACGCGCCAGATCGATGGCGGTCCCCTCACGCCATGGCTCGGACTGCCGGGGAGCGAACTGGCTCGCGCCGATCCTCTTAGCGGCGAGCTGTGGTCGCGCGCTGCACACTGCCTGATCGAATGGGTCACCCACATGCCATCGGCTTAAGGGCTTGGAGCGGGAAGAGCTGCCTGGCCAAGATGCGATGGCGCTGTCAGAGCTGGGCTCCCGCGCCCGCAGCCGCAGAAGTCCAGTGGAGGTGCCGGAATCCAGCTTTTAGTTACAGATTAACCTGTGCATGACATTAGTAAAAAATATGCAAATAAGTTGTCAAATAATAGTAAGACAAAATGAAAAAAGATCACTGCTTGGCTCATTGTCATGGTGATATGAAAATTTTGCTTAATTTCTAAACCCATTCCATACATGTTATTCTTGATAGGGCGTGTCTCATATATTGGTACAAATTCTTCCAGCGCATTACGTAGATGCTTCGAAGTGCACTCCACCAACTTTCCACTTTTCGATCTGTCTTTTGGCGAACAAAAAGGATAAGATAGTCCAATGATTACTAATATTTTTTACAATGCAAACTGATCTTACGAGCAAATTAACCCAACATGAAGGTGTTCATGAAATAAAAAACACACCATCCCAGAAAGACTTAGCAATGCATAGAGGAACATAATAGTTCACACGAATACACAGTGGGAAAGTACAGAAGTGCGAATAAACAGAAGTGCGTATTATTATGGTCACGCGAATACACAGTGGGAAAGTACAGTAGAACTAATACAAGTACTGCTCAACGCCCTCCAGGCGTGAAAGGAGCCTCTCACGGCGAGCCTCCTGCATTAGTCCGAGGACGCCAGGGCTTCACGCCGGTCCGTCACGGCACGCCACGGCCTTGCCGCCCGGAACCACCGTGTCGTCAGAGGCTTTGCCGCTAGGACCCTACATTGAAGCATAGTTGCAGGTTAGTCTACAAAATATGACGAAGTCGCTGGGAGGGAATACATAAAGCACTTACCGCTTCTTGGATGGGCTGTGTCTGGCTCAACGGAGGAGCATCAAACATCTGACTGAGGCGTAGGGTGGTCCGGAAGGTCGGGTCGTCAGCGGAGGAGTCCGAGTCATCCTCCTGCCTGGGTTCGTCGTCATCCTGCACTTTGCCACGGGCGCTCTCGCCAAGCGTGTCAGGGGAGGTGCCGACGAAGTGGCCGACCGTGACGGCGTCTGAGCTCTTGTGCCCCCGGACCAAACGGGGGTCCGCTGGCTCGACGACTGCTGGGGAGGCATGACGCCTCGTGCTGGGCCCATATCGTCGGTATTCATGTCACTCAATTTATGGGCCAGGCGGCGGCAAACCCTGGTCACGGTCTGCACGTGGGCCACGCAGGAACAAAACAAGGATATTAGTATGCAATCTAATATGCTCGGACACATGCACAATGTCGTACCTCCGCGAGGGTGCGTAGGGCACCACTCTCCTGACCACCGGCACTGGCGAGAGCCACCCTAGCCTCATTGGAGAGGCGCGCAAGCTGTGTAGCCTACACCGCAGAAGTAGACGTTAGTAAAGTTCAACCGAAATCGATGTATCACATACTATATGGGTTTAAAGTTGTAGCCATGAGCACGTACCATGTAGTGCTGCAGTGGGCCTCTCTCTGGCTGTACCCCCTCCCGTGTCATGCGGTCGTACTCGTCGGTGATGTCGTCGTCAGAGTTCGTGTCACCGATAGGTACGTTGCTGAGTGCCGGCCTAAGGAAAAGACACGTCGAACGGTGCAGCCAGGCCAAGTACTCTCTGAAAGCCTGATCGGAGTGCACCGGGCCATTACTATGCTCGAACCTCTCCCTGGCGTCCCACCGTTGAAGAGGCACGTGGTGGGTGACTCTCCAATCCAACTCTCTGTAGCGCTTGCGTCTCTCGAACCTGTCAATATCAACCATCGATTAGTGCAAAGAACTACGCACCGACTAATGCAATGGAAGTAGCTAAACCTAAATCTCACCCGTGCAGACGCTGGTCAGTGGAGACAACGGCTAGAGGGGTCGACTGCCTGCGACCGTTCTGTCGCAACACTCTCGACGGGAGGTGCCACTCAACCACGTGGAAAAAAATAAGTGGAGTCACCGCCCGCCACAGCGTGCTGTCCCGAGTACACAGGAGACTCAACTCCAAGCCCTCCACCTCGGGACGGGCGTACGGTGAGCACACCACCTACAGAGTAAGAGTATAATCAATACTTACAGTGAGCGCAATGTGTTAGTAAAACAAGCGATTCGATCGATACTAACCTGCCACTGTGTCACGCAGTCAAGCTCATTTGTGTAGGTCAAGTACCTCCTGTCGGGGTTGCCCCGATCCGACCTGATGTTTTTCCAGATGTACATCAGTGTCGGCTGGCACCCCGAGATGTTCCAAGCCTGCAGCACAAGAAAAGTTAGAACTTCGAGAGACACATATAAGGCCTTTATTGGTGCTATCGATCGAACTGCACTCGGTGTGGCCTCCCAATCGGAAGCCGCTCCCACGCCCACACCGGAGAAGGTAAAGACATCCTCCCAGTGGCAGATGTCGCCGGCGTCTGCGCAGCCACGACAATGCCGCTGACAGAAGGCAAGAACGGCCGACCCCCAACTATACGTCGCCACATTCTCCCACGGCTCGGCAAGGAGAGGCAACATGTTCCAGGAGACGGTGTTGCCGGACGCGTCAGCCAAGAGGAAGCCACCGATCAAGTGCCACGCCACACTCTCGCGGCCGCCGACCTCGGCCTCCTCTCGCCGAGGTGGGCGGAAGGAATGTCTCACAGCCCACGCGGAGCTCACCCCAGACGCCCTCCTGCGGACACACATTTCAGACGAGACCAAAAATTAATGACCAAATAATGAAATGCGAGAAATGTACACAACGATTCGATTAAGTCTTACTTGCTCGCGGCGTGGTCGCCCTCTGGGGCTGACACCAAGGACGCCGACCATCTCGCGCCACGTCTTGGGATTTAAGATCCCGCAAACTGCACCGCCCTCCAGTGGTAACCCGAGGATCATCGAAGTGTCCTGCATGGTTACCGTCATCTCGCCGCAAGGAAGGTGGAAGCTGTGCGTCTCGGGCCTCCAACGGTCCACAAGGGCCGTCAAGAGAGGCCCGCCCAGTCCCGCAACCCGGCCGTCACGGCGAAAGTAAGGTCGAGAAACCACTCGCGCTAAATACGGGCGAACACGTCGCCCCACGCCGTTGGATTGCGTGTACGGGGGGCGGGCGTGGGCAAAGTCTGCAATACACAGTTATAGTACTGCATTAGAACCTGCCAATTTCAAATGAAATGCGTAGACAAGAATAATAAGCCGAACCTGGCGGTCGTCAGCGATCGCTCGCGCACGGTGCTCCCTCTCGTAGCTAGTCTCAAGGAGCAGGTCTCGAGGGTCCGCCATCCTGCATAAATCAAGTAACAAAGTTAGTTATCGGCACATGTATTCAACAAAAATAATAGAGTTAATTAGCAGCTTAAGTTGTTCTTTACAATTATTTTCAAACAAATATTACGACAACCCTATTACCTGAACACTTATTGTACCGCTAGTACAACCCCTTGCCTTTTTTTTTTATGCGTACTAGCGTTGTGCCTAATTCTGTGGCACTTAGAGCATCGAACCTCCCCAGAAACGTCGTTAAAATCACTGGTTCCATATCTATCGTCACCGTAACATTTCATCTGGTCCATTTCACCTCGAAGCCTCTTCTTCTTTCGCCGGCCTTTCTTATTCTTTAGGAGGGCAGGATTAGGCAAATAATCGAAACCACTGTACTCGGGCCACTGTGTGGGATCAAGGTAAGGCTCGAATGTAGGTTCCCATATCTTCAGCGTGTGTGCCTTAAGGTACAGCGGCGACATATATTTCATAGCTTTGTGGTTGACGCCTCTGGCGGAGTAAGCAGTGATCAAATGCAAACAAGGGGCGTGAAGAAGCTGCGGAACCTTGCACGTGCACTCCGCTTTGTCGATGTCAACTTTGTAGTTCCTGCCACCGAAACGCTCCCCCCCGGATTAGTTCCCCCAGCAGACTTGACAGTATAGACCACTCTATTGGGCCGTAAGCCGCCACGTGGTTTAGAGCAAGCTTCTCCTCTTGCTCCAAGTGAGCGGCACTTGCCTTTCCCCACTCCGCCCCTCCATCAATAGCATTCTTTGCCAAACCCCACCGATCAACGAAGTATTTGTTGCACTTTTGAAAAGAATACTGTACTATTCCAGAAACCGGCAACGCATGAATCCCTTTGAACTCATTATTCCAAGACTCCGCGCTGTTTGTGGTCATGATGTCGTAACGGCAACCACCTTCGTCGAAAGCAAGTGCCCACTTGCTCTTGTGCACCATCTGTTCCGCCAACCATGCCCTCGTCCGATCGTTCAACATCTTGTCTAGCTCATTCAACTTCTTCTCGAAAGTTTTCTCTTCTCTAGCGCAACAAATCTCCTTCAACTTGGACACCACCTCCTTCTTTTTCTGTCTTCCCCATATATTGGCCCGAAGTGCCTCATGCACCACCTATGCTCAAGAGGTGAAAAACCATCGATTTGTTCCACAGCCGCATTTAAAAGGCCTTGGTGACGGTCGGAGATCATGCAAACCTTTCTGCCCTTACCGAGAACCTCGCGCCTCATAATGAACATGAACCATGCCCAGCTATCGTTGTTCTCGCCCTCGGCCAATGCAAATGCAAGAGGCACCAATTGATCCTCCGGATCAACCGCAACGGCCGTCATCAACACACCCTTATATTTGCCGGTTAGGAAGGTGGCGTCGACGAGTATGACCGCCGACAAGGTTTCAAGGACTCCAAGACCGGTTGAAGCACCAAAAGACGCGCCGAAGAACATGCCGCAGATTGCCATTCTCATCGACCAAGTAACTACCACCCGTGTAAGTATAGAACTTTGTACCAGGGTTAAAGTGTTTAATTGCACTCAAGATCCTTGGCACCAAGTTGTACGCCTCCTTCCAGTCCCCATACAGCATGTGCATGGCGTGTTGCATTTGCTCGCCTTGCCTTTGAGTACTTCACGCGGTACCCGGTGAATGCAAATATGGACTCTATCAATGAGGCAACTGACACATCATTATCCACCGTGACAATGCCAGCGATACGACGGCCTAGGTACTTGGCCGTGTTTTGAGCATGCACCCTCTTTGTCTTTGACGAGCCACAAGTGTACAGTTAACTCACACGAGAAATCTTCCATCTCCCATTATACTTGTTTGGCCGAGCCTACACGCCCCACAGGCATCCTTGCTTGCACATCACCGTGTATCTGACTTTGGCGTTCGAATGCATCACTGTGTACGGCCTATGGTGCCTCACCGCATAGTCCATCAAGAAATACTGCAAGTGCTGCAACGTGTCGAATGTCATGCCCTTTCGAATCTCCAGGTTCTCAGCATCCGACAGTACCACGGTTGACAACAAGCCGCTCTCACATATTGCCATGTGAGTTCGGCTTAGGTCGTGAAAGGTCGCTACGTTCGGCACATCGACATGAACTGACTGCAGCTGACTCCTCTCCTTTGAGGACAAAGCGTACAATGTTAGCCCTCTAACCAGCACGTCCAGGGTAGGAACCACGTCGGCATCTTCTTCGTCCACCGCATCTTCTTGCTGCACCGCATCTTTTTCCTCTGATTGTACTGATATTTCATGGCCTTGTACCAGCTCTTCTTCTCCTGCCTCCTCATCCGCTAATTCATCGTCTGATCCTAAAGAGATTTCATCGACATCCACATCACATTCTTCCTCCTCAAATACTCCATCATCGAAGTCATCCATGACAAAGGCATTATCAAAGTTCACACTTGCCTCTTCCACCGCCTCCCCAGGAAATGCTTCAGATATTACCCGGGTTTCTTCATCTATGGCCTCCTCCTGAGTCAAGTGCTCTGCAGGCTCCTCTTCCTCCACAACTCCCACCTCCTGAGTCAAGTGCTCTGCAGACTCCTCTTCATCCACAACTCTCTGCACGGCTTGTACGAGAGTTGCTAACGAGCTACCCGCAGGAGAAATATCCATCACCACCTCCCAACAACTAACATTGCAATTCTTCACAACTTCCTTATAATTATTCCAATCCGACTCCGATGAAATCTTCATCATCACGTAGTGAGCCCTAGCCTTCCCACAATCGAATCTGCCTTGCAAAATCAATTCACCTTCACCAACACCACACCTCATCACAGACCGACATCGTGAAACTAAATCATCGTAACTTGGGATCCTATCAAACAACACTACCTCTTCCTTCATATTCTCAAACTCCCCGTTTTCCCTAACGGTTCCACCATGAAACAATCGGACTAAACGATCCATCTACAAAATTGCATATAACAAATGAAAGTGGTTTAGCCCTAAGATGCATAGCAACAATATATATAAATTTTTCTTTCAATTTGCCCTAATCTATTCGTTTCATACTAACAACCTATATGAATTTCCAACATTTATATGCACTACCTATTAAAAAAACCATTAGCTATTATATGCACTACCTACAAAAAATCCCTTATCTACCAACAATAAAAAACCTAACTTTACATTAGCACCTAACTTATTTTCACCAAACTATGGACTACATATTATATGGATCAACATCTTATTTTCACACCTAATATGGATTAGCAACAAAAAAAAACTAACTCAATACATGTACATATCTACACTTATATTTGGAGTCCAAATCGATACATGCAACAAATTCTACACGTTAATAGTTTGGACAGAATGTCCATTACGAATCGCACCATACTTAGATTGAACTAAAAAACTAAAAATCAAACATATATCGATATTTTCATTTCAAAAACTACTACCCAAAGAACTACAAAACGCGCTCAATCGAATGCGAAATAACGCAAGTGAAGGGGCATTACCTTCCTAGGAGGGTGGAGAATCCTTCCCTAGGCTCCAATCGGCCGGTAAACGGTTGCTGGCGGCGGGCGGCGGCGGGGGATGGCACAACTAGGGCTCGGGCAAAGCTCTCTGGAAAGGCCGTGCGGGGATTTTAGTTGGGTCTTGCCGGGCCAGGCGGGATGGCGCGGCAAGAGCCGACCGAGCAACCACCGACGACGCCAAAGGGTGGCACGACAAAGGTGGGGCCCGACTGCCACGCCATCCTTGTCCCGCCATGGAGCGGCGTGGCACCCTGCGCGCCACATGCACCTGGCGGCGAATGGTCGTGAGCCGCACCGTGTCTAGTGGCGCGGTCAAAAGGGTTAGAAATAAAAATATTTTTTCACGAGGGTTAATATTAAAATAATAATTTAAAAAGGTTAAATTTTTTTTCGATAAAGTGGGTTAGCTAAAATTAACCTAGCTAGATTAGCTTAATCTATGTCCAATTGATCTAATGCGTTTGGCTAGGTTACTGGGGTTAGCATAGAGGGATAACTTATCTCGTCCTTTTATTGGTTAGCTAATCCTAGATTAGCGGGGCTAAATAACATTGATCGGATTAATTCAATCATGCTTAACTCAGGGGTGTTTGGCTGGTTAAACCCTTAAATCCACCTCTTAAACCCGAACCAAATACAGCCTGAAGAATTTTGTGTGTATGTTTATGTAGAAAGTACTACTACGATTTTATTATTTTTAATGAGTTTTATAAATAATTTGTAACGGTAATAAATGATCAAACTTGTATTTTAAAAATTACATCAATGCCCAATGGTGTGTTCTTTGCCGTAGAAAGAACAAGATGAATGGTCCTTTAAATGGTGTGGTGTCTAAGTTTTCCGCTAGCGGAATGCAAATCCCAGGTATGCTAGTGTTGGGTATATTGGGGCTGTTTGGTTGGTCGGAAATGCCTAAGCCTAGCCAAGTTGGTGCAAGTTCTCTTTGTTTTGATGCCTGAAAATACTGTTGCGACTAGGCTCAATCCATGTAAAATCACTAAAGTGGCCAGACCCAGCAGAAACGTCAAAATCAGGCGTTTCTCGCAAGCCTGGCTCCCTGCGTGCAGGCGTGGGAGCCAATTGCATCCGAGCATTCCTCACCGCTCCCCTTCATTCCAAATCCCGTCTATGTCACCGCCCTTCTCTCCAAATCTCACAGATTCTTGGCCGCCTCCCATCGCCACTCTGGCATCTCTCCTCGTCTGCTATCCCTCCTCACCACCTCCCCTACAACGTAGTTCACGGTGGTGCCGCATGTGGGCATAAGCAACAGCAGAGGCTTTGGGTTCCAGTGGCAACGACGACGGAGATATTGAATCCAGGCAAAAGCGAGGACAGCAGCACCGGATCTAGGTGGGACGAGGCCATCTGCGTCGTGGCAGGAGGTCAGGTCTGCCGGATCCAGAGCGTGACGAAGCTCGGGCTTCTGGCAAGGGGGCGCAGGTCCCCAGAGTGCTGCCGTGGCATGAGTGGCATACCTTGAGCGCGAGCGGGGCACAGGTGGCATTCCTAGCGCGCGGCCGTGGTGCAGGCGGCATCCCTAGAGCGCGAGCGGTGTGTCCATGGAGCGGGCAGAGCGTAGCCCATGTGAGCATCTTGGTTCAACTCACATCCATGCAAGCAAACACGCGTCTGGATCAACCAGCCTCTAAGGGTGTGTTTGGTTGCCGTATAAGCTCAGGCAGATTGTATGAATTGAGTCAGGCTGAGTGGAGCCAGGCTGAGTGGATGCAAAGGGATGTTGTTTGGTTGGTTGTATGAGGTTGGACTGGCTGTGTAGAGATGTTGTTTGGTTGGTTGTATGAGGTTGGACAGACTGTGTAGAGATGTTATTTGGTTGGCTGCACTAGAAGGGAAATTGGATGGACAAATTCAATATAGGATGGACAAATTGAAAAAATAAATACTAGAAAATCAATAAATTCAAAAACAAAATAAAAATGCAAGTGTGCCAAATATTGGAAAATCAATAAATTCAAAAAAAAGAAAATAAAAAATCAAAATTTTGAAATTTAAAAAAAAAATTTTGATCATTTGAAATTTATATGGCAAGTGTGGTCTAGTTTTGTTCGAAAAAATGTCAGGAACGCAAAGATAAAATCGGTTTGATGATCGGAGATACTAATCAAAAGATATTGGCAAAAATGAAAAGAAAAATAGGAAGGAAAAAATAAAAAAATAGGCGCAGGGCCGGCAGGTTGAAGCAACCACGGCCACGCGTTGAAGCCAGACGTGACGCGACACGACTCGAGCAAGCAATGAGATGGCCACACATCACTACCAGCGAATCACTCTCTACAAGCGGTTCTAAACCACCTTTACAAGCGGTTTTGGAACCGCTTGTAAGCAATCGCTTGTAATGCTTCTCGAGTATCACAAGCGGTTTTATGCCCGCTGTAGTAATCGCTTGAGTACCGGTTAAAAGAGAAATAATTTTTGGAAGGTGGGATTCAACCCAAGACCTCACCTTTCTCGTGACCCACGCCTCACCCTCGCTAGCCAACTCATCCCACGCTTTCTCTCGATAGGATAAGGCAAGCTTTCCTTTTAGCATTTCGAAAATCGGACTTTTACAGGGGTTGGGACACGAACCCCTTGTAAAGCCCGTGTCTCAACCGCTAGAGGCTTTACAAGGGTTCGTGACACTGAACCCTTTGTAAGAGGTAGGGCCTCTTTACAAAGGGTTCAGGTCACTAACCCCTGTAAGGGGCTCTCCAAGTTAGGATCTTTTGAAGCAGGCTTTACAAAGGGTTCGTGTCTCCAACCGCTTGTAGAGACTTTACAAGGGGTTGGGGACACGAACCCCTTGTAAAACCCAGGCTTTACAAGAGGTTCGTATTCCCAACCGCTTGTAAAGGGGCTCTCCGGGCTGGGGCCTTTTGAACCGTTTGTGATAAACCATCACAAGGGGTTCGTAACGAACCCCTTGTGATAGACCGCTTGTGATGCTCATTTATCTGGTAGTGCGTTGAAGCAATGACGTCCACGCGTTGAAGCAACGAGACGGCCACCCGAGCAGACTCGACGACGTCGCCGCGTGGAGCTGCCTTTTCACTCGCCACAAGATGCTTGAGCTCGCTCACGGAACGCATCAAGCATTCGCTTCATGAGCGTGCCCGCGTGCGAGTTTGCATCCCGTGAGCCAGGTTCCAACGAGTGTACAGGCAACCAAACAACCATAATCTTGCATCCCACACCCATTTCTCTACCTATACACCCAACCAAACACACCCTAAGCAACCCATATAACCAAACACACCCTACCTGTATGAGCTCAGCTCAACCAGACTCACACCGGCCTAGCTGGCTCTTATGAGCGAGGCTGAGGCGGGATTGCAACAAACATGCCCAAATAGGATGTTAGTTGATGCATGGTTGGTGGCGCCGGTTGTTGGTCTTGGTCCTGTGCCTGCCATGCCAATTTGTCATGGGTTGGCTGGAACATGTACATGCATGGACGGACTCACGGCACGTACAAGCCACCCTCTTGGCTTCTCCGATCCGAGACCGGCGCCTGATGACGGATGCTTCCGCGAAGGCGATCAAACCAAAGCTCCTTGGTAGGTCACCTTAGCTGTGCCCGTGGTGCGATGCCATTTCGTAGAGATTTCTGTATATACACATCTTCTACGAATATTCTAGCCAGAGCTCACAAAGATTGGTCCACATGAAGCGGGGAAAATATACTGTGCTGGGTTGCTCTGTTGAAGAAGTCTATCAATGGCGTCGAGTTCTGACTTATGAGCCTGGCAAGGCGTGTGTTGATCGTTAAATCAACCTGGCTGGAGATTTTTCCTCGCTCTGACCGCGAAAATCTTAACGGACCCCGGCTGTTAGTTGAAATTAACGACCTTACGAGCGTCCTCGAAGATCTCCAAATTCAGTATTTTGGCTGCAATGTCCTAAACAAGGCTCTTTTAAGATTTTAAAGGTCAAAGAATTCTTTAAGCATGTTCGCCATGATTGATCTTGTCTTACTTACTAACTTGGTGAAAAAAAATCAATGTTCATGCAAGCTTGCATATGATCATATAATAGTTGGCCAAATGGGCTTGCTAGACGATCGGTTTGCTGAACCAGGCGGGCCCGGTTTTGTCCAGAGAACCGAGTTTGGACCAGTGTCTTGCTCGGCTTGATATCGTCTGTTACTGTAACACACTATTAGAATTAGTTATATGCATCTATATGCATATTTTTCTTATGCTATATATACATCTATTCAATTATAATGTATTTTTATTATATTTATTTTCTGATTTTAAGTATTTTTGTGCCAAATGGGTTAGTGCTCGTTAGTAACTAGGTCGGCCCAGTTCTTCTATGAACTGGTCTGGGTTCAGACCCCGGCCCACTAGCCCGGTTCGCATAGTAGCAGGTTGAACATACTTGAACAGGGCAGGCCCGTTGGCCACCTCTAGATGATGATAGGTAGTTCTAGCTAGATTTTAGTTTAAACGAGAATTCATTATATTCTTGGCAAATTTGTGCTGTTCAAACAAGATAAAAAAAACTACCAAAATGTAAAAAAAAAAATACAATAGCTTATACACCTATGAAAAGATAAAATCTATACTATTAAAAAGTTTGTAGTTGGTGGTGGCGGTGTTACCAATTTTCGATCTAGACCCTTCAATCTATCCAACGGCTCATATCAAATAAGTCATCAATTACTAAGGGCTCTCGAAAAGAGCCATTAATTACTGGATCCTAAATTAGTAGAGACGTTAATTAGCATGCCATTAATTACCAAATCCCTAAATTAGTGGAGACATTAATTATAGGTGTACACGATTGCAATTTCCATTTGCACAAACCGTCTCTTTCCTCAAACGCCAAAATCTGGTGTGGTGGTCTTAATCTAGAGGCGATTCAAATGTCGAAGACCTCTATGGCATATTTAGTAGAGCTCTAAGGGTGGCTCCCCTCTAGTGTCCCGCGCTCCTTCGAGGGGCCTTGATGTTGCCCTGCCCCTACCAGTGTCGCGTCTCCTTACGCGTCCTGCCCACCCCGCGACGGTGACAACCTAGCCTCCGCATTGATAACTTTACACTCATGATTTGTCCCGTAAATATTTCATTTTATTCATTGAGATGGGTTGAATTAAATTAACAAGTTGGCTGAGCTGTACATTAAGATGGATTTTGAGAGATATATGAATGATGTTCCATAAATATTTTCTTTTCTATACTATTAAAAAGAGTCTTGTGGTGGTGGTGTTATCAACTTTTAATCTTCACTATACAATCTATCCAGTGGTTTAAATATAGTCGGGGTACTTTCTATTTATTTAGACTTGCTCTTCTTATTTCAGTGCATTGTATTCTTGAAAGTTTTCAATCAACCAATCAAAATTCATCATATTTATCTAGCTTCCTTATTTTAATATATTTTTTAAGGAAACTTTTAATCATATTAACATATATACCAATTAAAGGGTCCTAAAAAACTATGCATTTGAGTATTGAAGCAGAGTTTGAGAATGCAAAAAACAAGACGTAATCAAGTGGAAAAGGCTGAAAGCGAAGCTAAAGTGTGGGTTAAACAAATCAAATATGACACAGTAGATAGTAACATGATATTTATTCGTAGCAAAGCACGTGCGTTTAGCTAGAACTAATTACACTAAAGTCCCTGATTAAAAAAATAAAATTGCATGTACATCCACGCAGTGTCTATCCGCACCGCTATGGAAGCTAAGTCCCATTCTCAACACGTCAGCGATGAAGATAAAGAATACGAGGATACGTTGCGCTGTCAAGCCTCTCTCCAGCCAAACAAGATGGCTGGATAATTTCATATGTTGGGACGTCTCGCCTCATAAATCACCATTTATAATTTCATATATTACTCCGATTTATATTTTTCTTTCTTTCCTTTGTAGTTTTGTTGCAACGTACGGGCATTGTACTAGTGATACAAAAGTACCATAGTATTTGAAAGCTACATTACCGATATAGCAACGAAAAGAGAGGATGATTTTTTATTGCGTGATTTCTCCTTTGATTGTATGAGATTTGATGTTTTTTGTGAAATAGGTTTGGAAGCCTTGTTAGCAAAATGATATGAACATGTTAATCTTGTACTACTTTCTTAGTGCTCACAATAGGAGGTATTTGGTAGAGCTTCCTGTATTTTTGTCTATGTGGGTCGAACATCGAATGCCTTCGTTCGTCATATAATTGTAGAGGGACGGTCACTCCGTGAGGGATTAGAAGGGATAGTACAAGGAGAAGCATAGAAGACCGACAAGGAAGGGAGTTATGGAAGAAGAAACAAGGAGGAAGAAAATAAGAGACGGGAGAAAGAAAAGGAAAGACAAAACAAAAATGGTAGGAGGAAAAAAAAAAAGAAGAGGTATGTTTCTCGATATCAGCTGTCATTTCCACTACAATTATCTTTCTAACAGTTTTTTAAGCTAACATTCTATCAAATGCTTGATATACTCATAATTAGACGATCAGGGTATAATAGTAAAATAGGATTCAGCGGAATCTAGAGCTTAAAAGAAAATTCTTTCAAATCTATCTAGAATAATAAAAATCAATTTTTTTCTAAAAAACCTCCAACTAAAAAGCCATATTTATGTCATACGCTTCGCTAATTACCCTTTGCTTGTACATCGAGCAATCCTCGAAAAGCCAAGGGAAGAAAGATCAAGAACGCGGTTCACTGGCGAAAAAGGAGAAATGAAAAAAAAAGGATGCGGTTCAAATTTCAAACTGCTGTCACCGAAGTCCCCAGCATTTCAAAGAAACACAGGGTGCAATCCGCAAAACTTCGCCAATTCCTTCGTTTCTCTCCTCTCGCTCTTCCACCGTCGCCTTCTCCTTCCTCTCCCTCCCGGAGGAAAGGAGGCCAAAGCAAAGCGAAGAAAAAGAAAAGAAAAAAAACACGCGCAGCTACGCGTGACCCGAACCGAACCGGATCCCCTCCTCCTCGCGGCGCTGCCCAAGAGCCCCCGAAATCCACCGGAAGCCGCGCAAATCCGGCCGGATTCGGCCCCCGATCTCGCTCCGGGAGGTCCCCGGAGATCTCCAGCGCCATGGGAGGTGGGGGTGGGATGACATCGCGGATAAAGGAGATGGTGAGGGTCGCCACCACGCGGCTCGGGGGCGAGCCGTCGCCGCGTGGGGTGGGGTCGTCGACGTTCGGCCGCAGGACGGCGCAGCTCGGCGGCGGCGGCGGCGGCGGCGCGAGCCTCCGGCGGCAGCCGCAGCCGCAGGCGCCCACCGTGCGCACCATCTGCTGCAACGACCGGGACTCCAACGCCCCCGTCGGGTACAAGGTACGGCGACACGCATGGCTCACGGTTCGATCGATCCGCTGCTTGCTCCGCTTCGAGGGCTAGGTCTTGGTATAGATCTCGTCGCTGTTGATGCATGTAGTGGCTCGTGGGGTTGGGTTATTGATGGATCATTTGGCGCGATGAGCTAGTGGAGCAGTAGTAGTTTCGTTTTGCAGTTTGATCGAATAACATTTGTCATTGAGGTTGCAGAACTAGCCAACCTCGAGGTCATTAGCAGCAATAAGATGTAGGCTTCACGCCTTCACCAGGTGTCTAGGCTCGAGGAATTGACATACAATTTGTGAACTAGCTGCGCCTGGCGAGACGAATGCTCTGTTACTGTACTTGTGTGGTCAGGTAGGGCAGTGAGCCCACCAGCTAGGCAGTTATCACCTGTTGTCACCAAGCTGAAGCAAAGCCATTTACCTGTTTCAAATAACAAGCTTGCAGATCATCCCCGGTCTTGTAATATTTTTAGTTCAGTGGAATTTCCCCCCTAACATAGGGAGGTTGTGCCAAAATAAATATTTATTTCTCTTCTTCGCCATTCCCTTTAGTGCTTGGCTTTCTTTTCCTCCCTGCAAAACTGCTGCCTCAATATTCCCTTTTCTTTTCCTTTGTTAGTGTAACTAATTACATATATTGGAAACTGATGCTGTAACAATCAAACTGTACCATAGCCATATTGCTAACATGCGTATAGTTTGTTTGACCATTACAATTCTCTTTTTTGTTTGGTTTTACAGTTTACCCCATGTTGGGTGTCAAAACCATTAATCCTGCAATTTGTAATGCGAGAAGGCTATGTACTTTGTTTTCTGTTGTTGAATCAAAGACTTTTAATTTTATTTTAAGATTCTTTGACATATGCTGCTTGCGTTTCCAGGGAAACTCTGTTTCGACTACAAAGTACAGCATCCTGACTTTTCTACCTAAAGGGCTGTTCGAACAGGTATAAATACATTTTTTTTGTTTATTACATATGTTGCGAATCGAAAAAATCCTCTAGTCTTGGCATCTTTTAGAGTAGATTTTCCTTTGAGGCAGAACTGAATTGAATGCATTTGCTTTTCTTCCTTTTATGTTACATAAATATGTACCTTTTTAAATCAGAAATGCTGAGTTATTCTCGCACAATTAAATAAGTATCTTATCCTTTTGACTGTTCAAATCACTCTATCCTTTGTTCTCCTGTTTTTGGATCATATTTAGTTTAAAATAGTGTATACGTGAGATATATCCCTTTTTTGAGAATACACAGATCTTATATAATAAGCAGAGATAATGAAATTCAGAAGGTCAGTACAACTGCCTTGAAGGCTAATGACAACCTAAGAAAGAATAAAACTAACAGGTTATACTGAAGAAAGCAACGAACTACCATCTTATAGCAGCTTCATGTAAATAACTTTAAGACCACAGCAATTCTAGACACTTCGCCCCCTGATTCACCACTTCTGGTTTTCCACCTTGTTTGGCAAATGTTGCAATGCGTGTAACATATTATGATTATCGTGCTTGCACTGTTTATGTATACGGTTTTGCTTTTTTGTAAAGCACTAAATTGCTATGCGCTTTTTGCGCAACGTAAGTTGTAATTTCTTCAGCTTCATAAAACTTGCAGTTTTCTAGTTCACTGTTTGTTAGATGTGGGCGATCCCAGTATTTCAATGAGCCATTGAGCTCCATACATTGTTTAATCAAGCAGCGAGTGTTATATTGCATGTTTCATTGTTCAGAAAAGTGGCTTAGTGGTTGTGCCATCAACAATTTTCGTATTCATCACCCTGTATTATTCAACAGCAATTGAGCATGGGAACCTTTTGTAATTCATTTGTTTTGTTTTTTTTTTTGCTTTGACAGTTCAGGCGGGTGGCAAATCTTTACTTTCTCATGATTTCAATCTTGTCGACCACACCTATTAGGTCTCTCTCTCTCTCTGACTCAAAAGTCAAACCCATGCACACACCTACACCAGCTATATAATTCTCTGGTTGCATCTTGACATTGGACACTTCTGAGGATATCAAGTCCCTGGGTTGATTCAGTCATCCTTTCCTTTGCTTCAGCCTTAATCCTAACAATCTAATTTTGTGCATGCTTGCATTTCAGTCCAGTTCATCCTGTCACCAATGTAGTACCGCTTAGTCTTGTGCTTTTGGTGTCTCTCATCAAGGAAGCTTTTGAGGATTGGGTTAGTATTCCTCAGTTACTTCACTATTTTGTTGTGCTATTCTTAAATTAAGAAATCTGATCTCCTTTCTTTTCTTATTTGTTTGGTGTTATCTATACAGAAACGTTTTCAGAATGATATGTCAATTAATAATGCACACGTCGATATATTGCAAGGTCAAAAATGGGAAAGAACTCCATGGAAAAGACTGCAGGTTGGAGATATTGTGAGGGTAATGTCTTAAATCTTACGCAGAGCAATTTATTGATCCATTTGTCTGTTCCTTCCTGAAATTAATGCACTTATTATTTTATTGTTTTCAGTTTAATCTTTAGCTCAAAATACATACAAAAAACTAAAGTGACCGGCTTTTCTTTAGAACAGATCAAGCAAGATGGTTATTTCCCTGCTGACTTGCTCTTCCTATCAAGTACAAACCCTGATGGTGTCTGCTACATAGAGGTTCATATATTCATTTTTACCTTTTCCGTCTAATGCACAATTTCAAGTGTAGTAAATGAGCTTGAGAGAAAACTTTCTTTTAATTGATTTTTTTGTCTATATTAGACAGCAAATCTTGATGGGGAAACCAACCTGAAAATAAGGAAGGCTTTGGAGAAGACCTGGGATTACGTGCTTCCTGAAAAGGCTTCTGAATTCAAAGGTTTTGTTATGTTGTTTCGTGTTTAGGACATTGTAATTTGTAGTTCGTGGAATTAAGGAAGCATTTTACTTTTATAAACTAAACATTCTTTGTCTGTCTTATGACCTTTCGCGATGCTTTATGTTTAACTCACCTAAATGGCTTACAGGCGAAGTACTGTGCGAACAACCAAACAATTCACTTTATACATTTACTGGGAATCTTATTGTGGACAAGCAAACTATACCACTTTCTCCAAACCAAATATTATTAAGGGTAAGATTTGTTTTCAGTGTTTTATTCCTTTTAAAAAGGGTTATTCACTTGTTAAATTGTTTTCATGTTCCTAGATGTAGCATGACAAGATTTTGATACTCCCTATAGTAAAAAAAGAATGTCACGATGGGATGCATTCACAGTTCTAGAAATTTGACCAATAGCATCTATCTAAATACTTTAATTGGCCACATGAAAATGACATTAGTAGAGCCAGCATAAAACAAAAACCTGTATAATATTATGATTATATATATTGTGCAAACGAGGAAAGTTGCTGTAAACGATTTCCTACTTTTCTAGTCTCACATAGTAGGATGAGTAGTGGATGATGGAAGCAATGTTTGTGAAGTGCATAAGAAATGAACACTTGTACCATAGACACCGTTACAAATAGATAACAAAGAAATTTATAGCAAAAGTTATACTTCCAAGATAGTGAAAAGTAAAAAAAAAACATTTGTTACGACCTGATGGAGTACAAGAGCACCTCCAATCCTCCAAGGTGCAGGATGCTTTGGGTTGTTTATTTTCCTTGTTGGAGAGTGGAAAGTACGAAAACCTGATAATTGTTGCTTATATAAGATTCAGTATTTATGTGGGCTTTTCTGAGTGTTTGCCTTGTTGGGTTCATGGGAACCACAATCAGGTGCTTGTGTTGGATCAATGGTCAGAATCTTAGATGGATGCTTGGTGACTTGTTGTACTCTTTCCCTTTTATCCACCTTAAGCACCCTTTGCATTGGAGATGCTCTAATATTCCTTGTTATAATCTTTACTTTTTATCAGAATAGTTGTGCCTTGCGTGACACTCAATTTTGTGTGTGCGTGCGAGCAAGTGCAACGACACCCCTAACTTCTCATTGCCTTCTTGCCACAGGGATGCAGCCTTCGCAATACAGAGTACATTGTTGGGGCGGTTATATTCACGGGCCACGAGACAAAAGTATGAGTATCTTTGTGTTCACTGTATATTTAACTTGAAGTTATGATTTTTTTCACGTTTTGATATTTATTGCATTTGAACATTGTCACAGGTTATGATGAATTCCATGAATGTTCCGTCTAAAAGAAGTACATTGGAGAAAAAGTTAGACAAACTTATCCTTGCTCTATTTGCAACCCTCTTCACCATGTGCATTATTGGTGCTATTGGAAGGTTAGTTTTTTTACCTCTAAATCCACTTCATTTATTGACATATGTCTATTGTATATTTTCTGTTTAAACTAGAAGAGTACACATTGTTATGATCTATCACTAAAAAACAATTTTGCTGTACAAGATATGATGTACAGATGTAGAGATTAGGAGTTTCTCTTATTTTGGGTTCTTTTAGTGGTTTTCTGTGGGAGAGGAAGGGTACAGATGTTTGCATGGGTTAGCTCGTTTAGTTATATCTAATTTTCTTTGTGGTTTATGTGGGAGGTGGGAATGGTGGATGATCAGAATGGTAAGGTCCTTTTATAGTATAATATGGATTTCTATGAAGGTTGGCAGGGAATAATAATCCTTGTTAATAGTCAAAATGGAATAAGTGCATTGCATCCTCATATGTTAAAAGAATCTTGCAGATGCACAGCTTGATATGCTGATAATTGCCTCCGGAGGTCAAAACTATATCTCTACTAATGGATGTTGTATTTGACTTCTGTGAACAGTGGTGTGTTTATTAATGAGAAATACTTCTATCTTGGATTACGTGGGCATGTGGAGGACCAGTTCAATCCTAAGAACAGATTTGTGGTATATACTATTTTAGATATTTTTTAATACAGCTGATTTGCTACGTGTGGCCTTATATTATACCTCTGCTGCAGGTGACCATTTTAACCATGTTTACTCTAATAACTCTATACTCAACGATCATCCCCATTTCTCTTTATGTGTCCATTGAGGTATATTGTCCAATTTCTCATTTAAAGTGCCCTATATTTGGACTTTTGGAGCTCATGTTACCTTTGGTTGTCAGATGATCAAATTCATTCAGTGCACACAATTCATTAACAATGATCTTCATATGTATCATCCTGAGAGCAACACCCCAGCTTCAGCCCGGACATCTAATCTGAATGAGGAGCTTGGGCAGGTAATCTCTCTCTTTTGTTCTTAGCGATCTGTTTTGGTTTGAAGAAAACCCCCTTGTTTTGCTACTTAATGGACTATCTTATCCTACATGGCTGTGTTTGGTTAGTGGAATAGAATACCCTTATTGTAGCTACATGGCTGCAAGGTTTACGAGTCGTAAAGTCGAGTTGAGTCGGTAGGGTACCGACTTGTAGACTAGTCGTGACTAGGTCTGACTAGTCGTGACTAGTCGACTACTAGTCGTTGACTATACTTTTTATATAAATATAAGCTACTGCAGTAATAAATACAAAGCTAGAGAGGTGGATAGAAACCTGGAGGTGCACCAATCGCAGCCAAAGACCATGGCCTCCACCTCCCCAGGCCGCCAGGGGATTAGTGGCACAACACGTGCTTCAAAGCACTTTGGTAGAGAGGGGGCTGCCAGGGGAGGAAAGGAGAGCAAACAGCAGTAGAGCGAGAGAGAAGGAAGAGGAAGGCAGCACGAGGAAGGCTGGAAGCAGAGCAGATCGGGAGAGAAGGGAGAGCAGACTAGCAGAGAATAGTTTACCAATGAAGGCGGCGACGGGGATGCAGTGCAGGAGGCGGCGGCGGCGATGTACTGCAGGCGGTGGCGATGCAGTGAAGGCGGCGGCGGCGCGGTGAAGGCGGCGGCGGCTGAGCCCGAGCGCCTGAGCCTAGGGTTTGCCTCATGGCCTCGTGGGTTTACTCGACATGAGCTGGGCAGTGGGCACCTGACTTTTAATTGAGTCAGGCGACTTACATGCCGCGCCTAGCCGTGGCTAGTCGGTGACTAGCCGTCGAGTCGCCCGACTCGCCGCGTGAGTCGAGTCGGTGGCACCGACTCGGTTTGAAGTACCGACTTGTCGGCTAGTCGTCGACTAGTCGCGAATAGTAGAGCGACTCACAAACAGTGCATGGCTGTGTCTGATTAGTGGAATAGAATAGTTTTATTGTAGCACCAACGCATTCCAAAAGCAATTGGAATTATTAAAACCAAAACTAAACATTTATGACATATTTCTTCTTACTTTGGATTTTCACCATTAACATAATGGTTCAGGTTGAATATATATTTTCTGACAAAACCGGGACACTTACAAGGAACTTGATGGAATTCTTTAAATGTTCGATTGGTGGGGAAATATATGGGACTGGCATTACAGAGATTGAAAAAGGAGGAGCTACACGGGCCGGAATCAAGATTGATGATGATGAGGTCTATAATATTTTCTTTGTTTGGAGATGTTACACTGAGGTCTCTGCCTCGGAAAATTAACTTTGTTACTGCTTCTATATTTGCTTTATTTTCTTTTATTAGGGTAAAAGGTCAGCTGCTACAGTACATGAGAAAGGATTCAACTTTGATGATGCTAGAATCATGCGTGGTGCATGGAGAAATGAACCTAATTACGAAGCTTGCAAGGTAGATATTTTGGACTATTTGTGAATAAGATTTAACTCTTTCCTTTTCCACTAGTTTTGTTGGCTCCATTTTGGTCATAACCACCTTTGATTGTAATTGTATTGACATGTTTTCCACATTATGCAAAAAGCATCCACGCCTTTGATAAAAAAGGCTTCAAATGATCTTCGTTTACTTTTTTATTGTGCTAAATATCCTATGTTATTTACTTTTGTTTCTTTTTAGGAATTCTTCAGATGCCTTGCGCTCTGTCATACAGTTCTTCCTGAGGGTGAAGAGACACCGGAAAAGATTAGTTATCAAGCTGCCTCTCCTGATGAGGCTGCACTTGTAACTGCAGCAAAGAATTTTGGTTTCTTCTTCTATAGGTAATTCTTATTTTAAATATTGTTTTAGTTTGCTCTTGAAGTTTTGTTCTTCTATGCCGTTTACACAATCATCCTGAGGGCGCTATGCTTCTACTGGGATGGTTCCTTTTCATTTTCCATTGATACATAATGTAAAAGCAACTGCTGTGAGACACTGAGACATGACTTATTTTTAGGAATACAAGACATGGGTTGATAAATTATTTTCATGCATAGCATTGCAATTTTTTTGAGCTAAAGATTTCATTGGTGAATGGTAATGTCTGAAGGGTGACATTTTGTGCCTTTCTTGTAGACGTACACCAACAACAGTCATGGTTCGTGAATCACATGTTGAAAGGATGGGGAGTATACAAGATGTAGCATATGAAATCCTGAATGTTTTGGAATTCAACAGGTGTATTTATTTGTTTCCAATGTAAATTCAATGAGATGAAATCATTGTTCTGCACTTCACACTTTATTGTGCTTGTACAGTACTAGAAAGCGTCAGTCTGTGGTTTGCCGTTTTCCAAATGGAAGACTTGTTCTCTATTGCAAGGTACTACAAGAAATAAGCCTGATTTATCTTTGATTTTGTACATTATTGCACTAATCTTAAGACAAATATTGTGTAATAGGGTGCTGATAATGTCATTTATGAAAGATTGGCTAATGGAAATCATGACATGAAAAAGACGAGCAGAGAACATCTAGAACAATTTGGTTCTGCTGGCTTGCGTACACTTTGCCTTGCTTACAGAGATCTCAACAGGGAGCAATATGAAACCTGGAATGAGAAGTTTATTCAAGCGAAATCGTCTTTACGAGATCGTGATAAGAAGCTTGACGAGGCATGCATCACCATCTTTTGCCAATTTTATTGATATATGATAATATGAAGGATATTTTTGTCGAATATATGTGTGCTGAACTATGGTTCTTGTGATTTGAAGTTCTTTTTTTTTTTCTTTACAAGCTCTTGTTCTATTGCTTGCATGAGTTTTTACTTTATGTCCTGTACAGAACTTGTGCATCACATGCATTGTTGAGTATGAACCTTTGATTCATCTGCCCACGACCTGTTTTGGAACTTACGTGTATGAAAAGAGATCTCGTTCACGAAATAATTGCTACCTACAGCATTCTTGTACCTCTATCCTTTTGTTTTCCCTAAAACGTCATAGTTGTATTTATTGGATCTTTGCCGTATGTAGGCTTCACAGGTTGAAATTTTCTGTTTCCACCATACGACCTATAAATTTTAACTGCCCATTTGCAATTTCACTATGTGTATTTTGTTATCTTTTGCTATTATGGTATATTGAGAAAAACTGTATTCTGTATATTCCATATACATTTGCCATGGTATGAATGAGGATCATGAATGAAATATTTTTTGTCAGTTTTACTAGATCAAGAATATGCAAGCATTTGTATTTATCTTTCTAATTGTTTTAATTTTTCCATTACAATGGCATTATTTGTGCATTCTATCACAATTACAGACTGCTGCATGTGTACAATGGCATTATTTATGCATTCTATTACATTTATAGACTGCTGCATTTTATATCACAGCTACATTCTGTCGATTTGTAAAACGAAGAACCTTGAAGTTTATTGTGCTATTGCTAAGCTGCATTATGATGTACTTTTTGTTCTTTTCCCCTGTAGGTAGCTGAGTTCATTGAAAAAGACCTTATACTGATAGGGTGCACTGCTATTGAAGACAAACTGCAAGAAGGCGTGCCAGCCTGCATTGAGACTCTTTCTGCAGCTGGAATAAAAATTTGGGTTTTAACGGGAGATAAAATGGAAACAGCTATTAATATAGCATATGGTGAGATTTTGTCTATTTTTAATTATTTTGCATTGATCATATCTTTTCTCGAGAACATTTGAAGTTTTTAAAAAACTCCCTTTTGGATATACATAGCTTCTGAAGATGTGAGTTAATTCTTTGCTATGCAGCATGCAGCCTGGTGAACAATGATATGAAACAGTTTATCATCAGTTCAGAGACAGATGTTATTAGAGAGGCTGAAGAAAGGGTAAGATGAATATACAACATTGCATCGTTGTATAATTGGTCTATTCTATTTTTAAGTTTTAAGTGACTACAAGTGGAGACTGTTAAAGATATCAGCCATATATTTGGAATAATGGGATAGCTCAATTTGGGAAGTACTTGTGAAATAGGTAATGTTTTTCAGAAAACTTGGGTGAGGAGAGGAGTTGCAAAAACTCCAGGACAACCTTTGTTTGAACCATAACAGAGTTATATGGGGTCATCTTTTTGTATCCAAACACACCTATGTAATCTAAACCAGGGTAACAGAGTTATGTCTTGGGACCATGAAAACACCATGTATCCAAAAAGGTCCTAACTTGGTACTTGGGTCAGTGGGGCATTAAGGGACTTGGGATTTAGCCTTGATTCTCGTAAAAACATTTTTTTAGGATAAACAGCATACATATTATTCTTTAATAGTTTTAAAACTTTGTGTGGATTCTGCTGCTCTAATGGTCTAGCCCTCTCTGTTATGTTGATGTATGTCTTGTACACATCTCATGGTGCATATTTTTTTGTTCTTTGAACTTGGGTCAAGCATAATCAGCTATATGATGCATCCTTTGGTATAAACCAACTTTTGACTAGTAGTGTATATATTTTTATGGACCTACCTCTGCCTTATATAACACTGTAGTCATTTTCAGGGTGACCCTGTGGAAATTGCACGAGTTATTAAAGACTCAGTAAAACAGAGTCTGAAAAGTTACCTTGAGGAAGCACAACATTCTCTAAGTAGCATACCAGGTCGAAAGCTGGCTCTCATTATTGATGGGAGATGCTTGATGTATGCGTTAGACCCAACTCTGCGTGTGAATCTCCTTGGTTTGAGTTTAATTTGCCACTCAGTTGTATGTTGCCGAGTCTCTCCATTGCAGAAGGCACAGGTAAATATCATTTCTTGATGTTACCGTTCTTACTTATGGATTGCCTTCTTTTTTCTTGGGGAATAATTAACAGCATAGCATTTTTTGGAAACAATCAATTTTGTATCCCCACAAAAGAAGGGTTCTAGTGCACATCTATCTATTATTAATTGTAGTACATTGGATGTTTTTGCTATTGCAGTTTTGGTTTTTAACTCAATTTTGTACGCTCTTACTGTTGAGTAGTATGTCTTATAGGTCATTATTTAGTTACTAATCATTGATAATCTCATAATCTCTGATTTGTTGACTTATTTCCTTGCTTAACCTGTAAAAATGCAAAAAAGATTTGACACATATATTTCGTAGGTTACTAGCTTAGTTAAGAAAGGAGCGCGTAAGATAACTCTCAGTATTGGTGATGGTGCTAATGATGTGAGTATGATTCAAGCTGCTCATGTTGGGATTGGCATTAGTGGACAAGAAGGAATGCAAGCTGTTATGGCTAGTGATTTTGCCATTGCTCAGTTTCAATATCTTACTGATTTGCTTCTTGTACATGGACGGTGGTCATACTTGAGATTGTGCAAGGTATGCCAATTGGTTGCTTTATAGCTCTCTATATAGTTCAAAAAAACTACATACTAACACTTTCTTTTTCAGGTTATCACATACTTCTTCTACAAGAATCTGACATTTACACTGACTCAGTTTTGGTTCACTTTCCAAACTGGCTTTTCTGGTCAGCGATTTTATGATGACTGGTTCCAGTCTCTATATAATGTCATTTTCACAGCACTACCTGTAATTATGGTTGGATTGTTTGATAAGGTATGTTTGTATTCATTTTACTCATGGGTTTATTCTATTTGCTAGATTGCACTAAACTTACCCCTTTCAGGATGTGAGTGCACCTCTATCGAAAAAGTACCCACAGCTTTATCAGGAAGGAATCAGAAATACATTCTTCAAGTGGAGAGTGATAGTGGTGTGGGCTTTCTTCGCATTTTATCAGTCAATAGTGTTCTATTACTTCACTGCAGCTGCAAGCCAGCATGGTCATGGATCATCTGGCAAGATTCTTGGTCTATGGGATGTTAGCACAATGGTATTCACTTGTATTGTGGTGACTGTGAACCTCCGTCTTCTCATGGCGTGCAACTCTATAACTAGATGGCATTACTTCAGTGTAGCTGGCAGTATTGCGGCATGGTTTCTGTTTATCTTCATATACTCTGCGATAATGACATCATTTGATAGACAGGTCAGTGAATCCATTACCATGGTTGTGCCTATTCCTTTCTCCCAATGCATTAACCTCATGTTTTCCTTCTGCAGGAAAATGTTTATTTTGTGATATATGTTCTGATGAGGACCTTTTTCTTCTACCTCACACTATTGCTTGTTCCGATCATTGCTCTAAGTGGCGACTTCCTATATCTGTCGTAAGATACCCTGTCCTTTATTACCAGTGCTTCCTTGTGTATAGTTATACTAGTTTATGCCGTTTGGTTTTGCTTCCTTCCAAAAAGATTCATAGCTGTTCCGTTGCTTTCTCAGCATACAAAGATGGCTATTCCCATACGACTACCAAGTTGTCCAGGAGATGCACAAGGATGACCCTCACGAGTACAGCATGATCCATCTACCGGAGAGAAGCCATCTAAGCCCAGAAGAAGCAAGAAGTTATCAGATTTCCATGCTTCCCCGTGAGACTTCCAAACACACAGGGTTTGCCTTTGACTCGCCGGGCTACGAGTCATTCTTCGCGTCACAGCAAGGCGTTTGCGTGCCGCACAAGCCATGGGACATTGCTAGGAGAGCCAGCATGAAGAAGCGGCAGCAGCAGCCGCAACGAAGGGGAAGATCTTAACCCAGTAGCCTTCCCTCCCCCTTTTTGTGTAAAGTTCTGTACATCATGTCTTTTGCTCGCAGACCACAGGAGTGTGTATTAGTAGCGTTCTAGCCCTTTTTCGTGTTTACCACCCATATGTTGTTGGCGATGTTAGCAGTGGCCATCGTTCCAGTTGGTTGGAGATTCACGTAGGCACGCACTTAGTTTAACAGCAGCTTAAACTGGGAAATTCAGGTAGTGAAAATTCTTTAGACGCTGTCACGACATGTATAATGTTTCTGAAATCTCACGTGTGGCTTTACTGCCCATTTCTCCCGTTTTGCCTTGCACTGGTGCCGCAGTGCCACGAGTATGTATATATGCACCGCCGAACAAAGTTTCCAGGGGTGCTTAATGGTTACCTCACATTTGTGCTTAATGGTTTCCAGGACATGGGGCAAGGTATTTGGCTGTGAAGCCTACCATCTGCGTTTAAATCCCTATCGGGACAATAAATATTTGGGTCTCATTCTCGGAGTGTTATATTTATGGGATCGAACCTCTGATCTAAAAAAACCAGATATTGTAGCTTCAGTAGTATTGTTTTGCCACATGGACCTACCAGTTAGTCCTACGTTTCTCCTCCTCCGTCCCAATCTCACGGGAGGAGCATCGATGGTCAATGGCGCCTGTCTTCTACCATCACCATGAGAGCGAAAGGACACATGGCTGAGCACCTCCAACTCCTAGTCGAGCTCGTCTTATGCACAGTCTTGCCTCGTTCTGCTCGTGCCTGTTAAGGAATAGATTGTGGCTCCGTTTTTTTGTAGCGGACCGTCGGCGGCCGGCAGTTCGCCACAGTAAAATTTTTTTTAAGATTATTTTTTTATGCTTATTTAAACTTTTTCCAAAAAATTATAAATTTGCTACAGTAAAACCGCCAATCACCAGAAATCGCCGAAAGAAACAGAGCCTGTGTTTAACCGGCTTTAGAGATAGACTTTGTATAGATAGAATCCTTGTAACTGCCCTGTCGAGGGTGTTTTCTCGGCTATATAAACATGCAAAGGCAGCCTCTATGGGGGTAGAAAACGCTTCCATATTTTCTATATGGTATCAGAGTAACCTGCCTAGTCAGCATCCGAAAAAGCACTAATCATATTAGACTCATATTTGACAATTTTTAGCCCGACATCCAGAGATCCGCTGATGTATCTCAAAATCCTTTTTACTGCAGTCCAATGAACTGTAGTTGGAGCATGTAAATACTAGCATGCTTTATTGACTGCAAATGCAATACCAGGACAAGACAAAGTTAAGTACTGTAGACCTTCTACAATACTCCTGTATTTCGTACTATCTTCACCTCCTAAGAGATCTCCAACAGATAGGAACGGTTTTTCAGAAACTGAGAGAGGTGTACCCTACAGATTTGCAATTTTTCAATCCCGCACATGTAATTAGTTCGGCTACATATTTCCCTTGTGATAAAATTAATCCTTCCCTTGTAGAGGTAACTTCTATGCCTAGAAAATAATTTAGCCGTCCCAGATCCTTGAGAGCCTCATGACAGGAACTAACAACGATAATAATATCAACATATACCAAAAAAATATATAACAATGTCTCCTTTTCTGAAGAAGAATAGTGAGGTGTCTGCTTTAGATGCGGTGAAACCAAGCGGTACAACTTATTATGAAGACGAGAATACCAGGCTCTAGGTGCCTGTTTAGTCCATATAAGGCTTTTTCCAGCTTGCATGTATGATCGGGAGCAAACTTATCTATATAACCAGATGGTTGTTTCATATAGACCTTCTCCTCCAGAACACCATGAAGAAACGCGTTCTGAACATCTAGCTGACGCATGCTCCATCCTCTTGTAACTACAAGAGACAATAAGACGAATAGTGGCAGGTTTGACAACAGGACTGAAGGTATCCTCATAATCAATGCCATATCTTTGGTTAAATCTTTTTGCTACTAATCTAGCCTTGTATCTATCAATAGTTCCATCAGACTTTTTCTTAATTTTATAGACCCACTTGCTGTCAATTATATTTTCCCCTTTCTGATAGGGAACCAAGCGCCAGGTATTATTTTTCATAAGGGCTGCATATTCTTCATCCATACCTTTTTCCAATTACCATCACAAAGAGCATCTTCTAAGCATGTAGGTTCTTCTGTGGAACTCAACAAAACCCATCCACTACTGGGGAATCGGGCTTCAGTCCCGGTTCAGGAACCGGGACAGCCAATGTGGGACTGATGCCTCCTGGGCATCAGTCCCGGTTCCAACGAGCGAGACTAAGCTCCATATGTGTTGGCGGGGGAGCCTAGCAGTCCCGGTTGGTATCTCCAACCGGGACTTGAATGTCTTGGTTGGTGTCTCCAACCGGGGCTGTAATCATGATATCATACAGCTGCCACGCCCCTAGCTATTATATTTATTTTATTATCTGTGGCCTCTAGCTATTATATTTATTTTATTTATGCATGCATGTGTTAAATCACAATTAATTAAACCCATACAATTAATCATGCACAATTAGCTGATAATTAAATCAAAGGACATTCATTAAAATTTAATTACAACTAATAAAAATGTATTGCAATACCTAGCTAGCTAGCTAGCCTATATATAAGTATCACATATGTACACAATTACACATATTTTTACTTATCGGGATCTTTTACGTGCATTGCTCTTGGTAGCAGTAGATGTCGACCCTGATGGTTGACCGATCTCTTTGGCGGGCTCCGACTTCGCAATATGATTAAAAATATGGTGGTAATGCTCGCCCGTGGGACTTACGACCTCATTAAAAATGAAGCCGGCGAGTTGCTCTTGTATTGCTTTGACACGCGCCGACGAGAGTTCCGGGCCTTTGTCCAAACCTTTTTTTTGCCAATTTTACGCAAACCTATTTTTAATTAGGAAAATTAACTAATTAATCCTTGAATTTATAGAAGATCGATGTCCGAAATAGCTAGGCATTAGTAAGGTACTTATTACATATACTTATCCCAAACTGTTCACTTTTTCTCGTGTAGTCAGCAGTGCCTCCGATGAAGTTGTGCATCATCTCGTATACATAGAAGCCGCATAAATTGTTTCCCGGCGGCTGATGCAAGATCTGTGGTAAAAATGTTGGAAGCGTGAGATGGATTCATGAAAATTAAGTTAACTAAAAAGCTAGTATTAAGATATACATATATATTTAGTGAGATGCAACTCAAAATTCTTCTTGAATTTTCCAATGTTTTTGTCACGAAAACTTGCGAAGGCACTACACATCTGATTACGATTTATATATTATTAGAGTTTGTTTCGAATGGAAGGAACAGAACTAGCACAATAATGAAAGGAACAAGAATGTACCAGTTGAGCATGGCGATGAAGTCTTTGCGCAGAGAGTCCATAACCATGATCTGGCTTCTATCTAGCTCAATAATAAAAAGGGCCCAGTAAAAGCTGCACATATATATGTTAGCATAGGTTACTAATTTGTTGTAACACCTGTTAAGAAAAAAGGTTAGAACGAGATGGTACAAAAACACATACTCAAATTAATAGGATAGAAGTATCTGTGACTTGAATCTTTGGCCCATTAGCGCGTTGTATATGTTCTCCTCTGTATCTTTTGGGTGGGCCCTAACTGTTCGCTCGTTGATAACTACTGGATTAAGGAAGCCAATGTTGTAAATGTTCTCCCTTTGGTATCTTTGTATCTCCATTCTACACAAGAAGAAATTAGTTAGACTTGCAAGTTAGTATAGTGTAAGGGGGCGTACGATGGAATTTAGAAACGAGACACTTACAGAGTCCAGCAACGCAACATGCTAAATTTATTCCTATCTAGAGCAAATTGCATCAAATATTTTTCATAGCAATTCTTATTTTAAAGCCAACTACAAACTTAAAATAAATTTATTTCATTACATATTTTGTAAAGAACTATATTTTTATACAATTTTTTTCTATAAAATGATTATTTGCTCCGGTATTCATACTTGACAAGTTATTCCAATCTACATAAAAGAATTGATCTATGAATTGATGTATATCAAAGTCTAGATTAAAATTCTTCATCCATCGATGGGACAAAAACCTAGATTATACCTTCAATGCGAGATACATCATAATCCCACAAAAAATTTCACAAAAGATTGAGCTAGATCTTTATATTCATAATCTTTCAATGATCATGGCAAAAGATTAAATTTTCTTCATTTTTCAAGCATAGAAGAAGCTCCATTGAACATTCAATGTAGCGAGGAATGATGCACTAACCTTGATTAACTTGGCTTGGAATAAAATGACCAAAATTTTGAAATTTTGGCAGTACCTCCCCTTTCTTGAAGCTCTTGGCAACCGGCGCTACTATTCTTGGTCGGGCAGAGTGGGGACTGTGAGAGGAAGAAGGGAGAATAAATATGGCATACTAATCCTGGTTGGAGGCACAGACTGGTATTGTGCCCGCCTTCCCGCCTGCAACAGGAGTTCAAATATGGCATACTAATCCCGGTTGGACACACAGACCGATATTGTGCCGTCTTCCCGCCTGCAACAGGAGTTTAAATATGGCATACTAATCTCGGTTAGGCACACAGACCGGTATGTGCTCCCCTTCCCGCCCGCAGGTCGTTGCAGACACCATCAGTCCCGTTTTATAACACAAACCGGGATTGATGGCGTTGCATCAGTCCCGGTTGGTGTCTCCAATCGGGACTGACCCCGACCGATGGCCCAACTTACGTTCAACCGGGACTGTTATGAATGTCAGTCACGGTTCATATCTAACCGGAACTGATGAGCCGGTATTAAAGGCCAGTTCTCTAGTAGTGACCTGACAGTACCATCAGATCGAATAAGAGGCTTTCTGATGTTATTTTGTAATCTTGTATGCGGATGATCAGTAGCAGGAGCAATTGCAGGTGCAAAAGCCTCGCTATCCACAGGAGAACCAGGTTCGGTCAAATTACCCTGTCCATCAGGGGTTGCAGAAGATCCACCGCCTTGCTGCGGAGATCCGGGCGCAAGCAAGTATCCAGCGCCTTGCTGTGGTGATCCGCACGCAAGCAAGTCGCTGTCGTGCTGCTGTGCACTGTCGTGCTGCTGTGCGGTGGAGTCAATCCACCCAGGCGCACTAGAAGCCACGGGAGCAGGCAGGCCAGGGTGTGCTGGCAGCGTCAGATCCTGCTGAGAGCCCATGCATGGCAACACATCATCTCTGCCTTGCTACATAAAATGACGAGATCTTGCACCGCTTTGGATTGAGTCTTCTGCTGTATCCTGTATAGGAGGAACTCCAACAGTAGTATCAGGAGCATTAGTCACAGGAAAAATACTATTTTGCATACCGCCCGAAATTTAACAGCGAGTGAGGCAGCAGAAGAATTTCAGCACGTAGCTGAGCACCTACTCAGTGAACTTGGAGTATCTCAGCCGAAAGCAGCGACACTATGGTGTGACAATATTGGAGCTACATATCTTTCTTCTAACCCTATTTTTTATGCTAGGGCAAAACACATTGAAGTGGATTATCACTTTGTTAGAGAAAGAGTGGCTCAGAGTTAATAGACATTCGATTTATTTCTTCTGGTGACCAAATTGCAAATGTTACTAAGGCACAGTCGACAAACAAATTGCTAGAATTCAGAAACAATCTTAACTTGTGTAAGTTATGATTGAGGAGGAGTGTTAAGGAATAGATTGTATTTAACCAGCTTTAGAGATAGACTTTGTATAGATAGAATCCTTGTAACTGCCCTGCCGAGGGTGTTTCCTCGGCTATATAAACATGCAAACGCGGCCTCTATGGGGGTAGAAAACGCTTCCATATTTTCTATAGTGCCCTTGCCGTGCCTAGTACCCATCCTCCTTCCCGGCAGCCTCCTCCTAGAGGTGGGAATTGGGCTAGGCCGTGCCGGCATGGCCCGGGCCTATCGTGCCTCGTGCCTAAGTAAATCGGGCCGGCCCGTGCCGTGCCGGGCCAGCACGGAGGGCCAAAACTAAGGCCTGGCACGGCCTTAAAGCACGCCGGGCCACTGTCGGGCCGTGCCGGCCCGAGCACGGCATAGGAAAAGACACTGCTGTATTATTATTTTTATAAATTTGTGTGTTACTCAAATGAAACGGTTGTCTACATAAAAAAGATGCGTCTCGAAATTTTCTACAATTTTCATGTAGAACTCAAAATCATCCGAGCAATGGAACATCTCAAAAAATACAGATTACCGCGGCAGATAGCGTCGACCCAATAATTGCAACACACTAAATATTTTTTTATAAATTCATACGTTGCTCAAATGAAAAGGTTGTCTACATAAAAAAGATGTGTCTCGAAATTTTCTACAACTTTCATGTAGAACATAAAGTCATCCAAGTATGAAAACACCTCAAAAAATTATATTACTGACTCGGGCTGCAAATCGGGCCATGCCGGCCCAAGCACAGCACGAACGATCGGGCCGTACCGGGTGGCCCATCGTTCCTAGATTCCAGGCATGGCCCGGCCTGGTATTCGGGCCGTGCTGGCCTGGCCCATTAGAATTTGGGTTGGGTTGTGCTTCGTGCCACCAATTTCGGGCCGTGCTCGTGCTGGCCCAATTAGGCCCGGCCCAATTCCTAGGTCTACCTCCTCCTACAGGTGATGTTCTGGACGTTAGGCGCAGACGTGCTCTCCAATCTAGAAGCAAGCTCATCCCCTGCCCACTCCCCAGATGCTGTCGCCTCCTACTCACCCGACGTCGCCGTCTTCTACCCTGATTGCGCCACCTTCTCCTACCCCCCCCCAAAACTGGACTGAGTTCCTCCGGCCTAGACGGCCGCAAGTGCCATATTTGCTTGGCCGATCACCTCTGTCATGGCCGATCAAGCCTTCTACCGGCCATCGTCTCGGTTGAAGAGAGATGAGAGAGAAATACATAGAGATGAAAAGAATGTCTAGCTGCAGGCAGGGTTTTAAAACCCGAAACGGGACCCGAAACCGCTTCATGGGCGGGCCGGTTTTTTGGAAAAAACCGCTAGAAGCCGCTCAAATTCAAACGGGCAGACCGCAGCGGGCGAGTCCACCGGTTTTTCGGCGGTTTTTGCCGAGAAACCGCTGGTTTTAGCCGTTAATCGGCGGTTTTTGGCGAAAAACCGCTACGAAAAACAGGATAAACGTGGAAAATAGAAAAAAAATAAAAAGAGGTCTGAAAAATTTAAAAAATTGGAAAATCATAGATGGGTGAGATATATGTGTTGGTAATTTGTTTAATTATGAAAAAAATTTGGAAGAACCTTTGATACATATATGACATCTTGAACATATGAATATGAAGTCAATAATTTATTTGAACAAGGTAGTTTCCAACAAAAATATCAATATGAAGTAAATTTAAACATATCAATATGAAGTAAATAATATGAAGTCAATAATGTGATATGCATGGTAGTTTCCCCTAAACATAATTACTAGTCTCAATTTAAAATTCTGCCCTAATAGACATCAATCATTCTCATAATTACAGGTCTCAATTTAAACTTTAGAATTTTGCCTAATAATGTGATATGCATGGTAGTTTCCCCTAAAAATATCAATATGAAGTCAATTATAGTGCATGCAATAATAGACATCAATCATTCTCACTCCCCTAAACATAATTACTGGTCTCAATTTAAAATTTTGCTTCATACAAATTGTTCTACAAACCTTCTAGTTTTTTATAAGATTTTTTAAAATTTTTTAAAAAATCAAATTTTTAAAATAGCCCGGGTAAAAACTGGCGGTTTCTCAAACCGCCGCCCAGCGGTTCGGCGAGAAATCGCCGGTTTTTACCAGTTTCAAGCGGTTTTTGGAACCCTGGTTGCAGCAAGCAGCAATATCGACATCGATGAGGTTAAGAGGGGACGACATGGCGGGGCCGACGAGGTTGGGAGGGGGCAGTGTGGCTTGCCCACGAGTTCAAGAGGGTTGGTGTGGCTACGGCGTTGCACCGTCTAGGAAAGGAGACAGTGCTGTGAGTGATGTCAGGGCCTCGGAGGGAGACCAAGAGAGAGAGGAGAAATAAGAAGGAGAAGAGGAGGATAAAGAACTAACAAGTGGGGCCAGGAATAGAAATTGATTTTAAAAAATTAAAATACCACGTGTCTAACCTACGTGGCAAAAGTACAAGATTGGATAGCACATATGGCAACACTATAGGTGGTCAAGTGCACCAAGTCACATACTTTCAAAGGTCAAATAGTATTTTCCTAGGTCAGGGTGTTAGGTGCACCAAGTACGATAGTTGAGGAGGTGAATTAGATCCTTTTTTTTTCCAAAAGAAGGTATGATGCCTATAATGCAAATACTTATAGAGGTGCTTAGAGAAAAAACTTTTTTCATGTAGGATAGGTAGGTGTTTATACGAGGTTTAGGTGTGTTTACCAAAACATCCATGCTTAGAGCGGTGCTTGGAGGAGGAAGCAATATCTAAGTCTACTATTAAAAATATCTAGTTGTGGTGGTAGGGCCAACTTTTAATTTCCACTATCCATCCCATCTAACGGCTCAAATCAACCTATCAACCTCACACACGGCTACACAATTTCTTCCCTAAATATTGCCACAAGTATTTCACGTCATGTAACAATGGCCTAATTCTACGGGTGGAACTGAACAGTCCAATCTACATGAGCTATGCATCCCAGCTGCTCGAAGTAATGTTTGTGTCCGATCGTCACCGCACGGGATAGAAACCCCGGGAGCACGCGCGCGAAGGTGAATGGGTCATGACCATCATCGCAAGCAAGAGAAGGAGGAATCACAACCGTGAGTGACCTGACGTGCCTCCTCTTCATGCATTCTCCGGAATCAGAGTTACCTGCCTTAGCCACCTCGTTCCCATCTGAAAGAACGCTAGGCAAAAAAGCGGGAATTGAATTGGATACGGTCAAATTTTAATGTTTTTGTATTTTAGTTGAATTAATGGTCAAGATTAGAATTTTGTATCAGAGAGGAAAACAAACTAACACAAGTAAGAACACAAACAAGACAAGAGCACAAGCAATACAAGAAAATTAAATGCGATATGGATACGGAAACATAAGTGGAGAAAGTAAAAAGGGATAGGGAGACTTGATTTATCTGGAGGTTCGGGGAAGGTTTTTTCTTCTCCTACTCCCTATTAGAGTACTCTTCAAAAAGAGGAGTATAGCTCCTCTTAGTGATATGTCCCAGAGATGATTATGTAAAATGATTGTATCACGTCTATGTTTATGTATTTTTTAATAATATGTTATTAGTTCCATTAATAAACATCATTCATATTGTTCATCAAGTATGACTTGGTTATGAGATACAAATGATCTTATTCTAAATGATCCCTGGTCTCATATCATTTTGTGTAGTAATAATTTGAAAAGCACATGTATTGGTTGATGGTAATGTTTCACATACTATAGATATAGAGATATCAAATCAATAATGTGGACACATGTTAGAGACATGGTATTGGATAGGCCTACTCTGAGACATTGCTGAGGTTGTTATCTTATATGTACCATTAGCCTGTAATTTTGAGTGGTATACCTATATGATCCTTAGACCTAAGATCGTCATTGAATCCCAGCATGCGTAGTTATATACTTTGCGATATCAAACGTTACACTGTAACTGGGTAGTTATAAAGATAGCTTTTGGGTATGTTATGAAACATAGCATACGGTGTAAGCGATTAAGATGGAATTTGCCCCTTCTTGATAACCGGAGAGTTACTCTAGGCCCCTCGATGTGATTGGATTAGAAAGTGCATGGCCATGCCAATATGATTAAGGAGTTAATCATGGTTTAGAATCTATCACAAGATCAGGTGATGGTCGAGCTATCACAAGAGTGGCACGCATATCGCCTTGAGCTTGATGGGTATCGTACAACAAAGGGATCAATATGTGTGTATATCAAGGTTCAGCCGATATGATCATTCTATGCATTTAGGGATCAATATGTTCTACTACGAACCGCTACTGACTTGTGGTTCAAAAAAGAGTTTCTAGGGCCATGACCACTTGTGCATGAACCTAACGGGTTACACACTTAACGGGTTGGAACATGTCAAATGGATTGGAGTCATTAGTGGGTTTCATGGATACTGATTCGTGAAGGGTTAGAGTCCTAATGGGCCTCTAGCGTGGAAGCCCATTAGTGCGCTCCATATAAGGGGAGGCAGTAGGGACGGTGTAGACATATGAGTTCATCACCACATAACCCTAGCCATTGCGCCCGCTTCTGACTCCTATAAACCCTAGCTGCGTGCGTGCAGTGCTAGCACACCGATGCATGACGTTCCATCCTTCCGCCCTTGGACGTGTGGATACCATAGAGGAGCTGCTGCAGTTGCTGCGGTGCTAATCGCCGACAAGGAGGAGAAGGTTGGCGAGATTGACTACTTCCTCTACGGTAGTACGTATGATGTTGCTGCACTGTTGATCAGCGAGGAGGGGATGTTTGGCTCAACGTGAACAACTACTTCTTGTACCTCGACACGCGTGACATTGTGTTGGGGAACGGGTAGGCTACGCTAGCATAAATCAAAAATTTTCTACCGCGAACACCCAAGGTCACATGCAAGTTGGGATCACAGATCGTTACTCTTAACGCGCAGAGGCAGCGGAAGCAGAGTCACGCACGTCGAGAAAGTAGTCATACACACCGAACACCTCCTCCTCGCCAATCGTCAAATGTCCCCGAGCTGCGCCGAACAGCACGTAGTCGTAGCCGAACACCGCGAGGTTGTCGTGGTCATCGTCGTCATCGATTCCACCGATCAGCGTGTCCACATGCGGCAGCGCCTCTAAAGGTATCCACACGTTGAGGGAAGGAACATCGTGTAGGGTGTGTTAGCACCTCACCACGCGACTAGGGTTTTGGGCGAGCGGGAGGGGCGCAGCAGCTAGGGCTTCCCCTTTTATGGATGCGCTAGTGGGCTCTAGTTGAGGCCCACTAGGACTCCAATTCCTACAAGGATCGTATCCGCGTGCAAACCCTTCTTCTAATGGATCAAATCCACTAGATAAATTCCAACCCATTAAGTGTGTGACCCGTTAGGTTCATTTGCATGTCGGCCATGAATCCGGAAAGTCTATTTCTAATTCACAGATCAATAGTGGTACCTAGCAGTACATATTGACCCCCGAATGCACAGAATGATCTCATCGGCTGAACCTTGATACACTCAACATACTGATCCTTTTGCTACACGATACCAGTCAAGCTCAAGGCGAGATACGTGCCACCCTTATGATAGCTCGACCATTCACTCGTCAATGTGATGGATATAAATATCATGATTAACTCTTTAATCATATTAGCACGGTCGTGCGCTTTCCTTATCCATCCACACCGAGGGGCCAGAGATATCTCTCCCGTTATCGAGGGACAAATTCCATCTTGATCAATCATATCCCTACGCCATGCTTCGTGGCATACCCAGTAGTTATCTTTATAACTATTCTGTTACGGTGTAGCGTTTGATAACCCCAAAGCATACGACTCCACAAGCTGGGTCTCCATGATGATCTTAGGTCTAAGGACCATATAGGTGTACCACTCGAGACTACACGCTGATGGCACTTTGTAGATAATCTCAGCAGCGTCTCGGAGTAGGTCTATCCAACCACCCATGTTCTCTAACATGTGTCCACATTATTGATTTGATATCTCTATATCTATGGTATGTGAAACAATACCATCAATCAATACATGTGCTGATCAAATCATTACCGCTCCTCGTAATGATATGGACCAGGGATCGTTTAGAACAATATCACAATGACAATGTGTCTCATAACCAAATCGTATTTGATGAACAAAGTCGTGACATTAATTCATAGAACCGATAAGCAATGTTATCATAAGTATATGAACAAAGACGTTACACAATCATCATATGATTGCCTCTAGGTCATATTCCCTTCACATTGGACTCAGCTACTCTGACTCTCCTTCCGCTATGATTACGCGTCAAGGGTAACAATTTGTGATACTCTACTCGCATGCTGTCTTAGGTGTTCGCAGTAGAAACTTTTAAAATTGCACTAGTGTAGCCTACCTGTTCCCTTTTAGCTCCGACTCTTACTCGACAACAAGCTCAAGCCATTCACTCGTGGTGAGCTCTAGAACCTTGTACACCTCCTAGTGGCTTCCATAATTAGCTCCAAGAAGCTCACCAAGCACCTTCACCAATCACTGACTCGAAGTAACAAGCCCGAACAAGAATGATCAATCCAAATCAATCCTTCGCCATGAAGCACACCTAGGACTTGAACCACTCAAGAGTTCTTTCTTAAGGATGAAACCCTAGGCACTAAGCACTCTCACTTTTCTGGACTCTAGAATGGAATTCAAAGTCTCTCTCTTACTGACAACCAGCTGAAGATGAGATACAAATACCTAGCATTCAAAAACTAGTCGTCGAGAAAAGTCAAATCATACGGCAGACAAGTCTGTGACATGGAGGACAAGTCCACGGGACACAGGCACACGATAGACAACCATTGTCCGCAGGAGCCACATGGCAGACCACCACAACATCCCACGGACAACACTCCAGAGGAGGGTAGTCCGTGGGGGGCACTCGGTGGACTGCCACGGTCCGCGGTGCACACTACTCGGCGGACAAGGCAACATACAAGGGTAGTCTGTGGGAGGCACACGGTTGACCGCCACAATTCGCGGTACACTACATCAAGCGGACCAAACCACACACCTTCCCCTTTCACAGCGCCAAAATACACTCTATGCAACACAAGATAACTTCACGGCGCCGGCACGATCTGAAGTGTTCCATTCACTTTAGCCCCCTTCAAGAAATGACAAGAAGGAAAATAAAAACCTATCATCTACCGCTGGCTCAACTCAACTTCTGAGCCAACGACTAATAGGTCTACTTAATTTTCATGCTTGATGCCATGATTAGAGAAATACATGGGGTTCCAACAAAACCATGAATTCCCCATAAGCTTGATCATCAATCGTCATGTCATCAATACCACAATAATAACCATAAATACTAATAGGGGTATAGAAAACCACAGTCTCCCCCTTTGTGGTGCTGGATGACAACACACCTCAAGGTGAAATATTAGTTTTGCAATAGGATAATATAAACAAACATTGAACCAAAGAATGAGAGATTAAGTAAATGATCAAACATATGAATAGAAATGAAATAAAGCTAGACCCAATAGACAATGGCATGATATATAAAGCTCCCCCTAGAGAGATGCAAACTAGCAATAACAAGTTCATGCTAGCATAGATATGTGGGCATGTTTCCAAGGTTCACAGCATACAAGGTTCACAAACCAAAGAATTAGCAATTAAACACCCAAAGAAGCAAATAGTAGTACACATAGACTAGAAACCCATCCTTAGCCTTCTCCTCCTTTGGCATCAAGCACACTAAAGGGATACCATGTCAATATCACTTCTTGGAATAATGCTTGCAGAAATAGGTTGTAAGACCCTTTTTTGGTGGAGAAATATTGGCTTGAGTTGTAGGAGCTTGATCATTGAGATAAATGAGGAGATGATTTCCCTTGAGCTTGAGGTGTGGCAATAGTATCTTAATCATGAGAATGGCACGGCCAAGAAAAACATAATCATCTGGATTCATGAAAACATTGAAAAGTTAATCGCCTAACAGCTGGATAGAGTCATGCAAATATGTGATTTGATTGTTCATTAGCCATTCTAGTGAAGGTTTGCATAAATTTATCTTGTCGCTCTTCATGCCTTTGATTCTAAGCTCTTTGATCATTACACAACTCATCCAAAGACTTGCGAAATGTGTCAAATTGAGCATTGATAATGGCGAGTTGGCGGTCATTCCAATCCAAAAAATGGTCATACCTAGTATCATAGAGTTGCTCTCTTTGATTTTGCTCCTCGATGAAAGAATTCACTTGATTAAAGTAACAAGTTTGTTAAGCCATGTATTCTTGCCATTCGTGAAAACTAAAAGAGGCATAGGCTTGTGATGATGATCCACCAGCTTCATGATTATGCATTCCGAGTGGAAATGGAGCCTCACCACCAGAAGGATAGCCTGTGCCGAGAACATGCGGTCCATCTTCTCCTTGAATTGCAAAGTAGTTTGGTTGACCAAGTTCCATGAAAGATGGTAAACAAAGAGGCACACTTGGAGGTGGAGGTTCCACATTTGGCAATTAACACTTAGAAGCAAGAGATGAGGACACTATGTATTCCGTGAGTTTGATGTCAAACTTGAAATTTTCCACAACTCCTTGAAGATCTTCCACACATTCAATCAAGTAGCAAATGAGATGTGCAAATGGTAACATTCTTTTGAAGTCCTTTGAAATAGCTTTTTTCTATCTCGGCAATGATTTAATCCACAAGGTCAATTTTAGTATTGGAAATCACAGTGTTGAAACCAAGCCATAAGGGGAGTGATGCTATCTCGGTTGATACTTCTTGTGAAGATGGTATGGCAAAGAATATAGTAGACATAAGTAGCTTTGGCGTTGAGAACATTGACTTGGTCATATTGAAGTCTCTTTTTCCAACATGTTGATAGATGTGTCTACAATTACCCAATTATGACATCATGCCAGTTTGGGGCCATTGTTCGATTCCTAGAGTGTGATCATGTATCCTTTCACCCGAGTCACTAATTTCAAGACCCTGTGTTATTCTATCCTCCTCATGCTTGTGCTCCGCTGGAGTGCGACGAGAGATTTTCTTGCATGGGGTTTTCCCCTATTGTCTCAAGCATTAGCTCGGTCAGTTGGTTCTTGATGAGGGATTTTATGTTGATTGTGCTCGATGATCGTGTTTTATGTTGATTGAATTGTCTAGATTATCTTGCCATTTAAATAGAGCGTGAATTCTTGGGAAACAATAACTTACGGTTCCTTTTCTCGTCTGTAAATGGGAAATTTGCGTTTATAATTACAAACTGACATTATTTTACATGCTCAGATTCGTTGTAAGCAATGTGCCTTTGTGAATGTGACACTTGGTTGAATAAGCATGGTTTTGGGAATTAGAGTCCGGTGTGCCGTGTGCGACTGAAGCTTTTTAATTTAGCTACACTTTGAAAATAAGCATTGAACATCTCCTCTTGTGATTTGGTTGTTGTCTTGGTGTTAGATTTTCTCATTGTAAATTTTAATTGTCTACAGGTACTTGATGACTTAACTACAGTTCATTCCAGCTACTCCCTCAGGACTTCGATGTTTATTTTTCATCGAGGTTCTCCATAAAAGAAAGATGTTGTAAGGGTAATACACACACCCCCTGTGACATGGTGACCAAGGGCTCGACCAGGTGGGGCAGCAGTGGAGCAAGGCAGGAGGCAACCCCATCGTCACTACCTCGCAGAAGCCAGACGGGCGAGGCAAGGCAAAGGCGATCGCCTAGGAAGACAGAGTGAAGCAAGGACCCCCGGTGCTACTACCTTGATGGGCCTGAGTAGATATGGCGAGGCAAAGAGGAGCATCGGGTACCCCAGGTGAAGCGAAGACTAGAGAGGATACTTGCCTCGGCCAGTGCGCGAACTTGGCTAAAGGGGAGGATCAACTTGGGATCCACGAAAGCTGGGGGACAAACAATATAGTAGGGCCTGCCAGGTATCAGGATAAGCATAATTAGACCCCTCCCCTAGGAGGCAGATCGTAACTGTCTCCTCAGTGTAAATCCCTCTTGTAGCCCTGCTTTAATAAGACGGTGGAGGAGCACTTTGGTCCTCCTCTCTTATATTGTAATAGTAAGTAACCTTGATGCCCCAATAAAGAGGAAAAAACAAGGCTAGCAAGGTCACCCCTCATTGGACCATTGAGCCCTTAGGATTGCCCTTTTCGAGGGTGTTTTAGTCCTTTGCAGACTGTAAAGCTGTAAGGAACCGGATGCCCAAGAGGGGGTGAATTAGGCTTTTCAAACTTTACTTTCTAATCAATTTTACACTTGTGTCTAAAGTTTAAACAAATGCGAAAATTAAAGATATATTCTTTAAACACAAGTAATATATCAATGATAGCAATCCTAGAGTGAGGTGAATCAAATACAACTAGCCAATTAAGATATACAATTAAACACAAGATAAATGCTATGAGGGCTAAGCATTAGCTTAAAGATATGTCAATGAATATAAGAGCACAGGCAAACCATAAATGACACGAAGACCTTTTCTCATGGTGCTCGGAGACTTATCTGTCTCCCCTAATCCATGTTGTGGTTTGATCTGTGAGACCATGGGGAGGTACTCCATGTTTTTGATGAGTATATTTGGTTTAAATTTGATTTGGATGATGAGTTTGATTTTGAGACTTGATTTAAGCCGGTTTGGCCTCCTATGACAGATTGCAGTAGATATCATTTTTGTAGGTCTTCCCGTACTCAAAAAAATTATGTGTTGGACACGAAAGTTGTAGAGAATTTCAAGGTGAATTTTTTTTTGTGTTGTGACCTTTTTCATTTGAGTAACATATGAATTTATAAAAATCATTTTGTTCACTGGTGTGTTGAGAGGAAAGCTAAAAAAGTGTTTTTTGGTTCCGGTTCGTGGATTGCATGCATATAAGTTTGAACTCATGATATTTGACTAACATGTAGGCTAGAGAGGTAAAAACATATTTTGTATTGTGGAAAATGGTTTGGTCTTTGTGGACGCAAGCTTGGAGGCAATCGTGGTCGGCGATAGTACCGAGACTAGGTCGGGTGGATCAAGGTCTAGAACGGTGATGATATTGCAGGACGGATGGGCTCAACCTTGGGGCTCATGAGGACGCCATGGAGATGTACTTGAGGTGGCTCAAAAGTATCAGTTCGGGTTGGAGGCCCGAAGGCATGGAAACAGAGCGGTCAAGTCCGACAGATGAAGGCCCATTGCATCGGCTTGATCGGATTTTTTGTAAAACACATTATGGCCTGTGTGGCCCATGTTAGGCTGAGGGTTGTGTGGGTTTAGGCCCATGTAAGTGACTAGTTGAGTGGGTGAATTCTATCTCTTGATTTGGTTGCTTAGGGTTGAGGCAAGAAATTAATGGTTGTGGTTCACCCAGGGATCGTATAAAAGAAGGGGTGGAGGGGGCTGCCTCCACCAAATCTTGGGCAGATGTTTGGGTGTTGTATTCTACTTATTTGAGCTTTGCCCATCTAGATGTGGCTGTAAAAAAACCTCTCAAGTAATAGAAACTAGTTTCTCCAAAACTATGACTTTGCTCTTGTCTAGTTCTTGTGCTTGATCTTATTTCTTTGGTGCTTTTTGTTGCAACCTGTTTATTTGCCTCACCTCCTGCTAAATGCTGCTAATCCATGATACCTTGAGGTTGCGCTTATCATCTTAGGGCATTGGCAACTAATGCGAGGCTAGAGATCAAATTCTTGCACTCATTGCTCTTCTTAGCAGAAAGTTGTTCTTATGCAGCCGGTAGTGTAGGATTTTTAGAAAAAATCTAAAAAACTCCTTTTTGAGTTCTTCTAGTAGGAAAAGTTGCCTTACTTCCATATCTATCTGTGGAAAAATTTTAAAGTCATTTGGGTGAATCCTTTGGGAGCTATGAGGTGAATACCGAGCCCTAAATTTTCTGTGCGAACTTCTTAGCAGACCGTGGTGCAAGGATTTTCATATTTTTTCTGAAAAGAGTTTTGAGCTAAAATTTGGTGGGTTGTTGCATGAATCATTCTTCTACTTGGAGAAAAATCCATGAAATTTTTGAAAGCTCAGAAAGGCAGCAACAACCCCCTGTCCTAAGGCAACTTTCTGTTAGCAACCTCTTTCGCTTTTTTTTTCTAAAGCCCCTTTGGTTGTTGGGCTGTTTTGTCTTGTGCCTAATCTCTTTTGACTTTGTGCAATTTTATTTGAACACCAAATAACTAGAAATGTGGCTACAAAATCATCACATACTGGCATGGATTTCATCATGTGAATGCTTGAGATACACACAGTGTTGAGTATTCTTGTTCTTAGAGGGTTGGTGGGTTCGAAGAGCACCAGTCCGAAGAAAAATCTTCAAAGCTCCCATTCATCCTTCCTTTGGTCGCTGTAGCCATGCTTTCAACTGGTATCAAAGCAAGGTTGCGCTCTTTTGTGATCTTCACCGATCTTTGAGTCTTTCCTTTTTTTAAGCTATGGCGGATGACAAGTATTGCACCAAGCCCCTAATCTTCTCGGGTTTGGATTTCCCTTTCTGGAAGGCACGGATGGAGTCATATATCATGGCACAGAGGTATAATATTTGGCTCAAGTTCAAGAGCCCCTTTGTTGTGCCCAATGATGACGAGATCACTATCCAAAATTAGGCACAAGTGGAGCTCAATGCTAAGGCTCGGAATCTCATTATCCAGGGCCTCAGTCGTAATGAGTATGAGAGAGTGGCGCACATCAAGTCCGCTCCCTCGTTGCTTACCATGAGGGGACAGCCCAAATCAAGACCATGCACCAAGACCAGTTCAAGCGGGATTATAATCGCTTTGTGATAAAGGGTGGTGAATCACTAGACGTTTGTTTTAGTAGGTTCACAAAGATTCTTAGCAACCTCCGAGCGGTTGGTACTACCTATACTGACTCGGAGAATGCTCATCACTTCTTATCTGCATTGGATTTGAAAGTTTGGGGGGTGAAAGTGACCACGATACGGCAGGCTCAGGATGTTACTACTCAGACTTTGGACGGGCTCTATTCCAATCTCAAGACGTATGAGCTTGAGCATCTCTCTTGCGAGCCTGGTCCCGGTCTTCACTCGACGGCTTTGGTTACCGATCCTTCTTTGCGGTGTTCCTTAGATGCGTTGGATTTCAGTTCAAGTTGCTCTCTTGCTACACTCTGTGAGTTGAGTGATGAACACCTAGACATCCTCCTAGAAGAATAGCTAGCCCTTCTTGCTAGAAAATCTACAAAAGAGTGAGGGAGAGGAAGCGAGGGCCGATCAAGTGTTTCGAGTGTGGTGGCCCCAACCACATTCGAGCCAACTGCCCTAAGCTTGGGAAGGGCAAGAACGACTACACTATGCCCAAGCAAAACGCCTACATTAATAAGAACCGCAACAAGAAGGCGGTACCTGGAGGCGACAAGAAGCCCAACTTCTCCAAGGGGAGGAGGCTCTTCCAGAAGGTGCTGGTGGCACTTGACAACGTCAACCTCCAAGACATGGATGAGTCATGGAGCGATGATGGTGACGTCAACCTCCAATGCCACTCACACGGTTTGCCCGGGTCTTTTTACACACTTCTTGAGAAGGTCACCACCATACGACACCTCCCACGCCTCCCACGCCGTCTAGGTGTCGGCAAGCACCAAGAGTAACAAATCTGAAGCCGCTTGATCGCACCAGATCAAGCTCAAGAGTGATGCACACAAGACTCACTTGGTCACTCACTCCTCTCACTAGGGTTTCACCAAATCCACTCAATACTGTGCTCTCCCTCTTTCTCACCCTTTATTGCCACTTCTCACACTTTGGGACACACCCAAAATCTCAGCCAAAACCAATCCTCCAACCCCCAAAGCCCTATCACACATGAACCACTCAAGGGTTTATATAGGCCTAAATCTGAAAAACTAGACGTTGGAAGAATGGTAGTTATTGGCAGACAGTCTAGGAAAAATCCCGAACTATTCCAAAACACCTACGAAAAACACTCGCTTACAAACAGAAGAGGACGGATAGTCTGGCCCTTGGGCCGAACAGTCCGGCCCTCACACCCCAGTTCTCCATGGACCATCAGGCCTCTTGGCCGGACTGTCTACCTAGAACTACCAACACTCTGTTTCCTCTTTTTCTTAGCTCGAACCTATTCTGGACTATCTGGCCTTAGATTGTCTGTTTAACACTATGAACTCTCTGATACCTAGAGATCATCCATCCCGAAAAAATCCACCAAGTCCAGAGACCTCTCAGAACCCCTCTCGCTCACTCCTACGACACCCCGACACCTCACTAGGCTCAACTAGGGTTTACGTAAATGTACATCACCCGAGAGCTAGGAACTGATCCGATCAACATCGATTTGGATCCCTCTTAATAGTACGACGACTATCCTACAAACCTAGTCTTTCAACCAACCATCAAGACCGGTAAAGGATTAGGAAATATTCTTAGTCCTACACTAGCCATACCTTAGCCTTGAGCACCATCTTGAAGCTTGATGTTCTATATCAACGCCTTCAAGTCCACTTTAATGCTCCATGCATCACTCCTTGATGCATTGTATATGATAACCTTTGCCACACGATTGATGACGTCTTTGTCTTGTCATCCTCGACTTGATCACCTCATGAGACTCTCCCATCCTATCGACTTTGCCTTGATCATCCTCCCGACGATCATCCCGCTAAATCGATCTTGACTTAGTACTCGACTCCTGGTGACATCCCCGTCTTGTTGACCTTGACTTGATCATCATCCTTTAACACACCATGGTCATCACACACACTCCTGGGACCTAATTATCTTCAAATTACTCATGAAAGACATTAGTACCAAAAGCTCAATGGAAGAGAATATAATTGCTATTTATGGTCAATTAAGCACCACAAGTGTTTCACAATAAAGCTCAAACATAAATAGAACACTTGATATGAAAGGTCTCTACTAAGTGCATCATGATGAAAATATATTTGATCTATATGCACTAGAGAGATGATTACCCAAAAAATAATTCAATAATTCATGGAAATTAATTAATTTCATGAACACAACTTCACTTAAAGATGCACATGAAAATATATTCAAGAATTGCACATGTACAATTCATATTTAAAACAAGATTGAAGTTATGATTCAATTTAAATTAAAATTCACTAAATTAAGTGCATGAGAAGATGTAAAAATAAGGCATATATGCACAAAGTCAATTTATAGTAAGGTGAAATTTAACTCTAATTAAAACAAGGATGGCAAGTGAGTAATGCACATATTAAGCTCAAAAGGATATTTATGCATAAATAAATATGACATGAAATAATATGCATAATTATAATCAATATGTTACTTAGAGCTCAGTATGTACTTGCATAAGAGAAATGCAATAATAAATATGGAAGGGATACCAAGGTTGCATACATCTTGCACTATTTATCCACATTGCATATGTGAGACTAAAGAGAATAAACCATCAAATTGTTAGTCTCAACAAAATAGACACTAAGATACATATTTTGCATGGATGAATAGATCATTTAGTTGACCTTAATGATTTCTCTATAGAACTATGAGACTAGAGAAAACCTGGCAATAAACACATTAGTCTTATAACAAGATTACATATATAAAAAGAATATTATGAGTCAAGTACTAAATTAAGCATTCAATAGATACACAATATAGAATATGTTTTTCATACCTCCACATGGATCATTCACCAAGAACCTAAATATGAGACTACGGAATAACATCAATAAAGAATATTAGTCTCAATTAAGACGACTAGATGCATGTATTTAATGGTAAACAATCTTTCTATCAAAAAGACTAAGACAACACATGTTAGTCTCAAAGAAGGTTAATCAATAACTCATATTTGTTATTTAATAAAGTTTGTCATTAAATATGTTTATCATCAACTAGCGTTTGTCATTAATCACAAAAATCACATAAAGGCTACTTTGAACTTACAAAAGCTAGCTAGCCCACCTATATAAGGAGGAGGGTGAGGCCCTGTAAGAGGCAGGATACCATTTCTCAAAGTATTCCAATATACACATCTAGCATTGCTTCCTGTAAGGTCATCCGCTCGCGCGCTTGGTTATCGCTTCGCTAAGCCCCAAGTATGTGTTGGGGTGCCTCCTAGTGTGTTTGTCCTGTCAAGGCCGACGACAAAAAACGTGTGTTAGAAAAGAAGCCGATTTCCTATTAATTCCTACCATCAGATACGCCTAAAATAGTATCAAGCAGGATTTTCCATAAGGCAATTTTGATAATGGCGAATCACAAAACCTGAGACGAAGGGTCTATGGTGTGAGTATGGCTGTATCTTCATACATCGGTCTCTTTCTTTTATGTAAGAAAGTATTTCTACTGGATATAATATAATGGAGTGTAGATTGTTTTGCTAAGTTAAATTTCTTACTGTTGCTCACATTTTTATAGAGCAAGATGTACTCTGAAGTCTAAACATGGAACTTTTATTAGTGATAATTTGATCGCCTTTGTCAAGACTGATTTTAAACATGCAGGAAAATATTAAAACCTCTTACCCTCATAGATCAATAATTGGATTTAATTGGTATCTTTTGGTACATGATAAAGGGCTGTAAAAAACCTCTTAAATATTGGTGTCGAAGTATGTGTATGCACGTTGGAGTCCACTTTAGTAGAAACTATCAAAGGTCATAGATTTATTTATTTATAGATGTATGTGCTTAAGAGGCACATGGGTATTTGTTTATTTATAGATGTGTTCGGTTAAAAAGCACATGGATATTTGCATGCATGGTGTTGCGTGGGCACGTATCATTCATGTAATCTATATAAAAAATTGAATAAGTTCACTGGACTAAAAACCCAAATATTCATGGGTATACTACAGCCGGACATATAAGATTTTCTATACCGGTTCTTGAGCTAGGGCACGAGAAAAGCTTAATCAAGAATCTGCGCATATATTATTTACTATTTGTGTTGGCTCAACGCTAGAACGGATACAGATAACTTTTGCCTCCCGATGCACTAAGCGCGCAAAACTCCCTTCACATTCTTGATGCGTGCTCTCTATAACTTCACCTTCAAAGTCGATCGATCAACTTCTCTAGCCACTTCCATCATTTGCCACTCTGTGCTATCATGGCTTAGTTGTCGCCATCTCCACCTCCATCACCATCGTCGTCATCTTCCCTACCGGCATTGCCATCTCCACATCCATTGCCATGGTCGCCATCTCTATCGACATCATCGCCATTGTAAGACTCAGGATCTCTACGGATGACTCATGGAGTCTGTGGTACTGTTTTGGTGATGACAACAATGTTTGTATATCCTCGAATCCTCGTGGATGACAAGCCGTTAAATATTCAAGGCTAAGGATAAGCTATAATGAACTCGGGCGTTGAGAAGAATTCATTTAGACTTTTTAGGTTGTTTTTAGTTTCTTTGTTGTTTGAGGGGCTTGGGACAAACAAGTCGCTGCTCGGGAGCTCCCGAGCAACTCCGGTTGCGTGCGGTGCAACGCTCGGGCACTTCTCTGCTCGTGCACTGTAGAGGAACACGCGACTGCTCCGGATAGGCCTCGTTTTCCGTTTCCCTTGCGCCCGTGATGCTGATGTCCATCGCACTGCTACGTCCCATCGCGAGGTTGGAAAAGTCTACTACCACCTGCCCCCGTCACGTTTTACTATTTTACTGTCACGTGCCACGCCTCCTCACGTTGTTCCAAGGGATGGGCACGTGACGTTTCCCATATGGCTCTAGTCAAGGGTGCAGCGCTCGGACCAGAGAAAGCACCGTATAGACCGCTGGATTATAAGCGGTGCTTCTCGAAAAAGTTAGCAGCTCTTGTACATGTCTAAATAGATAGCCTTTGCGCACACGCGTGAAGAGAGAAGACGCACCGAAAGCACACCACAGTTCTCTTTCTTCGGGCAAACTTGAGTGTTCGACACTTAAGCTTGCTCGAGCATCCTTGTAACATCCTTCATATACTCGTATATCCACATTATTGGACGTAGGGCTGTTACCTCGCTTCGAGGGGCCCGAACTAGGGTAAAAATCCTTGTCTCCTCCGGTTGCTTGACCAAATTTGTTGTCTCGAATGTCCCCGTATCTACGAAAAGGGGCCGTTGATCCTCAGTTCAACAAGTAAGCTCGGCACCTAGGGGCCCGTACTCCCAACCGCCGGCTTGAGGAGGTCTTAATATGCTTTAAAGCATGTTTTTCCGTTAAAGCACACTTGCTAGGGTTGTTAGAATGTCATAGAGCCTTTGTATTAGTTTAGTGTTCTGGTGACGTTGGTGTTGTATGGTATGGGGTATTAGACGACACCCCGTCGGGTTCTTTCTAGAGAGGTTCTGAGAGGTTTTGAGTGAGTAGTTTGGATGCCGTATGGTACGAGTTACGTACCAAACAACATCCCATCGCATTTTATCCAGAGAGGTGCTGGGGCATCCCTCACACGCCGTATGGTATGGGGTACCAGACGGTGTGCCGCAGAGATTTGTCTAGACGTATGGTATGGGGTACTGGATGACATGCCATCGGGTAGTTTCCAGTAGGCTATCTAGAGGTTCCTATAGCAGGTCAGGCTGCCATATGGTATGCCCGCCCAAATAGTTTGGTCTATAAGGTTTTGAGGATTGAGTACCTTGGGACCCCGTATGGTCCGGCAATACGAGAACCCGTGTGTCCCATATGGTACGGCACGTGCTGTACCATACAACGCCAACGACCCTATTCTGAAACAGGGGCCAACCTAATTTTTGAGCGTGGAGTATTTAAGGACTTAGGTTACCCCTTTTGTCTCGTGAGGAATGACTCCATTGCTTATCCTTGAGTCCATTTGAGTGTGAGCCACCAAAAACTAGGGTTTCATCCATAGAGTGTGTTCATGAAAGCTTTAGGTAGTGTTTCTTTCAACGGTTGCGGTTGCGTTTGCTTATAAGTTGAAAATTTGTAGCTTCTCAATAAGGACATCCGAGGGATCAAAAAATTATAAAAAATAGTTTTGAGAGCTTTGAGAAGAAATAGCAAGACCTATAAAAATTAGCTACCAAACGTCAAAGCGTTTGGCTTGTAGAAAAATAACAAATTTCGAGCTTACAAGCAAACACAAACACAAACGCTGAAAGAAACACTACCTTAGTGTCATGTCTTCTTGTGTGCTTTCATGGAAGTCTTGATCTGGCAAGATCAAATCATATCATGCTTGTTACTCGAGTCTTTGCTTTTGGTGGAGGGGCTTGAAGATCTCTCAAAGGAGGAGCTTGTGAAAGACTTCAAGTCATTGTGAATGTCGAATTCCACCTACCAGAGTGGTGAAAGGTTACCTCGAGTAAAATCGGAGCGATACTCCTCTTCGTGAAGAGTGCTCCAACGAGTAGGGAAAGGGATAACCTTTTTCGAACCTTAGGAAAAAATCTCTTGTCCCTTGTCTCATTTACTTCTTGCACTTACGTTTCCACATTAAATTCTTGCAATTTTCTTTAGCCTTGCACTTGTGTTTATTGATGTAGATTGTAAATGTTCTTTAGAATTAAAAAGCTTTAATCTTGTTTTTTAAACCAAGAAAATCCAAAAAAAAAACTAAAATTTGACTTAGGTCAATTCAACCCCCTTCTTGGCCCTTAGATCCTTTCAACCATCTCCACCTTCGTCGCCATGGCCATCTCCATCGCTGCCTCCATCTTCGTCTACACCGACGCTACCACCATCTCCACCTTCGTTGTTGCCTTTGTCTCTTTCGTCATCACATGGAAGCATCTATGTTGGAAAGAAAGTGCCTAGGAGGCTCTGGCGATGACAACGACGATAGCGAGGGTGATAATAACGAGAAGGAGGAGGACGATGAGGAGGATGAGAGGGACAACGACGAGGAGGGCAAGGGTGACGAAGAGGAGGAGGACGATGAGGGCAATGATGATAAGGAGGACGACGAAGAGAAGGTCGACGAGGAGGAGGGTGAGCTAGAGACTCCGCAGGGCTCTGACATACAATCCGACGAGGACAAGGACAAGGGTTGGCAGTGGATGAATTACTCTAGCAGCTTGATTGAGTTGACGGACTCCAATAGTAGCTCGCTAGAGTACTCCGCCGACGAATACTTCTATAGCTTGGGTTTAGGTAGCTCGATTAAGAAATATTTTGCAAAATTAACTATCAGAGATTAATTAACCGTCAATTTAATCTTAATCTTACCTAATTTGTATAGAGACATAGATTAACTGGCTATCTCGATCCTACTTAGCTACATCTGCCCCTTATCGAGCTAAAGGATTCGTCTCTTTTTCTGACCTCCATGCTTCAATCAAGATATTAGGCATAGAATGTCGCTCTTTAGAATGGAAAAAAAGTAATAAACTGTGACAAGAAAGAAAATGAATCATTTTGTAACTCATCATTTATTGGTAAAAGTCAAAGAGGTCAATATAAAGGAGGATAAAGAAACAATTGCAATGTGGTCCTGAGCATCTAGCATTTTACCATACAATCGCGATTCATCATGGAAAGTGTTGATTTTTCTTTGGACGATAGAATAAGCTGTATATAATTAAAATATGATGCTCAACTATATATATAAGCACGTCCTACTTTAGTGTGAATCAAGCAGCTTTCACGACTACCTCGTTGCTGACACTTTTTTAGTTTTTTTAGCTACTTCCATTTATGCAGCCTAACTTATGCCATAAAAGAGGTAGAGATTTAGATGGGTTAGGTCGGGTTGGGTCACGTCTTGACCCGATCTGGCCCATGGGATCCAATTTACTCATCTCGACTTGGACCTACCCAAACCTGACGGTGCTCTGGTCTGCTCCGATCCTGAGGAAAGAAGGAGTTAGTGAGATGCTGCTGATCGTGGGGTGTGGGGAAGAGGAAGCCACCGCCACAGCCGCCAAAAGGAGCCAGCTAGCCTACCGCCGTAGGAAGCCCCCCACTAGTCGCCACCGTGAAGAATCCGCCTACCCATCCGCCAGCACATCGAGGGCCGCCATCGTGGGGATCCCGCCTGCTTACCACCACCGCCATGGGAAGGTGTCGTCGTGGTTTGGTGGAGAGCGGCTGGGGGAGGGGCGACTGGGGAGTGACGGGAAAGAGAGGTAGGAAAAGGGTGGCAGGTAGGGTTAGAGGAAGGACGGCGGCTGTGACGCTGTGCGGTGGAGACCTACATGGTAGAAAGTGGAGTAGCCCATGTGGTCCTAGGATGCCAAATGACAGTGAAGGTTAAGACAGAGCGGGTCGGGACTGACCTGGACCTGATTCAGGTGGAACCGAGGACTTAATCCAAACTCCACCCGACTATCGGGTCGGGACCCCACGTTGGCGTAGAATCTCGATGTCTAGGGTCATGTTCGGAGTGGTTGAGCTGAATGAATAAACTGGCTAAACTGAAGTGAGTTGAATGTTTAGTTGGACTTTGAGAGGTTCTTGAATCTGTTTCTTGAAACTGGTCCGTTCATTTATGTTATTTTTAAGAGCTTTTAGAGGTGGCTTCATGATTTAAAAAATGAGGATTTTAATATTTGCCACTCTCAAACATTGACAATTAAGTATTTGTCTCTCATGAGTCAATTGACACGGGGAGTGGCAAATTCTTAATTACCAATCTTTGTAGTGCCAAATTTTAAATTAATTAAAAAAGACTATAAAAAATTAATTTTCTAGCCTAATAAGCATGTAAAATACTATTAACGGTGTTCCATCGGCTCCCTTCCCAACGGCATAGACAATAACGACAAAAGAAACCGTGTCTCGTGCAGCGCTTGGCCCTAGGGGTGGAACCCTGGCTCGGGCTCGCAAGCTAGCTCGGGCTCGAGCCATAAACGAGCCCAAGCCCGAGCCGAGCTCGCTCGGAGCTCGTTCGTAGCTCGTGCAGCCCGACCTCCACGAGACCACGAGTGCCCTACTGCCCCATCCGGCCGTCCCCGTCTCCAGTCCCGCAGTCCCGCTTCCCTTCCTCCTTCCCCATCTCCCTTCCACTTCTTTTTCCGGCCTCCCGGGGATGCCCGTCAGCCTCCTCCTCCGTCTCCGTCCGCGCGGCCGCGCAGGCCTTCGCTGCCTCTGCCTTGTTGGCCTCCTCCTCCTCCACCCCGTCCCCAGATCCGGCCGCGCCGGCCTCTGCCACCTCCGCTTCGTCCGCGCCGGCCTCCTCCTCCTCTGCCCCCGTCCCCAGATCTGGCCGCGTCGGCCTCCACGCCTCCGCCTCGTCGGCCTCCTCCTCCGCCTCCGTCATGTGGCGCGCTTACATCCTCCTCCGCCCGTCGCGCTGGCCTCCTCCTCCTCCGCCCGTCCCCAGATCCGCCGTGTTGCCGTCGCCTCGCCGTCGCCCGCCTCGTCGGCCGCCGCCTCTGCCACCCAGCTCGGCCCCTAGCTCGGGCCCCGGCCATGAGCTCGTGGCCTTCAGAAGCTGGACCGAGAGCTCAGACAAGCCCGAGCCGAGCTACTCCCCTGACTCGGTGCCCCTACCGAGCCCGAACGAGCCGGACCGAGCTCGCTTGGGCTCGGCTTGTGTCCAGCCCTACTTGTCCCTTGGTGCGTTCCGCGTTTTGCGTGTTTGCACGCCTTTTGCATGCATGTAGACGTCTATCAACCTGGGATGGACTAGTTATTAGTGTATACATTTGCTTTTTTCAAGTTGATTTTAACTTCACAATTTTATTTGTGTTTCATCCGAATTCCATTTAACATAAAATAAAATTTATAATTCATTTAAAAGAAGATCAAGCTTCCTATATTTTTTTCATGATTTCATGAGTTTATTTTTATTTCCCTTGTTATTAGCTTTTGTTTTAAAAAAGTATTTTTGGTACTCGACGATGACTTGATACTTGATGATACTTACATGATACTTTATACTTTGATGATACTACTTGGTACTCGATGATCTTTGGTACTCTATGATAGCCTCGAATCTTGACAATACTTAGATGTTCGACGATATACTCAATGATACCGCTCTAATACTCGATGATATCTAAATCGATGACAGGTACTACATGATATCCTAGAATACTTGACGATATTCAACCAAATACTCGATGATAATTATGACACCTACTAATCATACTCGATGATATCCAGCATGATACTCAATAATAGCTATGATACTTACTCATGATGTCTGATACTTTATGATATCCAATATTCAACCCGATACTCAATGAGGCCATTAATACTTGATGATACTTATGATACCTACCGATGGTTCTCGATACTTGGCTACAGCGGCGGAGCCAGAAAATTGCTGAGAGGGGGGGCTAAAAAAGAACATCGAAGGCTCAAGCCATAGTGAGTCGACAAAATTATAGTATATACTATAATTATAGGGTTTTACCACATTACAAAACATGATAATATAGAAATACAAATAGCTATCTTATAGTTGTAACTTGCATTAATTTAAACATAATGACAAAATGAAATTGTAATTTATAAGTAAAATGCATGAAATTTAACTACGTAAGGAATATAAACGAACATGTGGCTACTGTTTACTCCACCAACATGTGAATTTTGAAAGCACCACAAAGACCTCTTGCATTATTGTGGCTACTATTTACTCCACCAACATATGTATTGAATGATTCTTTTGCCTTCTTCCAGTTGGTAAAACCATCTTTTGTGAACACATCATTTGCAAATTTATTAACCACTGATTGCTTAAAAAGATAACAATAGAAGCAAAAGGTTGCATCTTTTTCTATGCTATATTCTAACCAATCAAATTCGGGAAGCCACGTCTTTTGAAAAAATCTTGAAATCTTTCCTTATTGTTTGCTTGGAAAATTATGGCCAATTGGTTTAAATGGACCCTTCAATAAGAAAGCCCTTCTCACATCATCTCTGATTTTAAATTTGTACTCTTCAATTGGTTTGCGCAACCCCGGATCGACAAGAATATCATTTGGACTAAATTCAATGGTACTACAAGCTTTCTTTTGTGCTAAAAAATTAGTAGCATTAGAAACCTCTGTTCTTTTATGACGTGCATGGCTTTCGGATATTCAGATTCGGATGGATGAGACGGTGGCTCGGATGGTTTTGATTTTTGCAATAGTGCAAAGAATCTCTTCACTCTAGAATTTAGTTGCAAAAAATTACTTAGTTATGGATGCAGTAGTATTAGTAATCGAATCAGATATTTTGATTAGAAAAATACTGACCTGCTGGCTGCTGTGCTGTCTTGCTCGACGCCTCGACGTGCTCGTGGGCTCATGGCTGCGTCGCTAGACACTGCGCCGCTGCGCCAAAGACGTCAGAGCCTGGAGGAGATGAGGAGACGAGGACGCTGGACACGCGTGGCGCGGAGTGGCGGAGACGAGGAGACGAGCAGTCATGGCATCCGAGCGTGTACTAAGTACTTAGTTTGCGGCCTTGCCGGGACGGTTCGAACGTGACACGAGGAGACGAACAGCTTAGGCCTTGGACCACTAAGTACTAAGTTAATCAGCATATACTAATTACTAAGTATTATGTTAATTGGGCCATGATCGGAACTTCAGCCCCACTGAGCCCTGGCCTCAGCTCCGCCTCTGCTTGGCTATGCCTGACTTGATACTCAAACCGACAGTCAACAGTACTTAATACTATAATCACCTACCCGATACTCAATGATACAAATTTGATACTCAACGTTACTTATAGATAATATTCGATACCGTGAAAAAGAAAAAAGTAAAAGAAACTAACCAAATAGCCCACCACCCACTTATGTCAAATGCAAGGTAGCCAAACAATGCGGCTGCACGGGCGGGACGCAAGACAGCACGAGACGTGCACTGGTTTCTTCTTGTTCTGCGGTAGCATTCACACACAATCACACCCAAACGAACGGAGTGCTGTTCGCTGGCACCATCCAATCTAACATTTTTTCTTCATTTTCTTCTATTCTCCGTATTCGTTCCCTTCATTTTTCACCATCTCCACAACATCTCTTTAAAGAGAATGATATAGAAAAAAAAGAGAAAATTCTTCTTAAAGAAAATAGAAAAGAAAATCAATTCTTTAAAGAAACAGCATAGGAAATCTGTTGGAGCTAGTTCCTTTCGTGATGAAAATTAGAGATGGGAAGGAAAAAGGTTGAAGATAGTCTAACCACTCCAACCATGCTAAAAAGTGGAAACTAGGAAAGCCTGTCGGTAAGCTAAGAGCATTCACATCAGCTATTTTAAATTTCTACTCTATAACACTATTTTCTATATTCTCTATTATATTTTCTATACATTCTGGCCATCTCTATAAAATTCTTTGACACTTTACACTTAACTTTAAAAACTTTAAAAGATTTATTTATCTGGATCAGTCTCGTCGGTGGAAGGGAGCTCTCCCCGGCGCGACGGCATGATGGAAGCGGAGGCGGCGGCGCTGTCGCAGCTGCAGCTGCAGGTCCTCTCCCTCGTCTCCGAGCTCCGCCTCCTCCGAGTGAGTCCGCTAACCGATGCCCACCGCCTTCTCGAACCTTCTAGAACGTACCTCCCTCCCGCCCGAGCCCCATCCCATCTCTTCCTCATCTCCACCCCCTTCGCAGGAGCGGGAGCGCACCACGCGCGAGGAGCTGCACTCCTCCAGCCAGGTTCTGCCGCCCACGCTTCTCTCGGTGCTGGTCTTAGGGTTTTAGGAGGTTCTCTAATGGTGGGGTTTTCGGGTGGAATGGCGCAGAGGTGGAAGGAGGCGGAGGAGGAGCACAGGCGGGCGGCGCGGGAGCTGCGGGCGGAGGTGGCGGCGCGGGACGACGCGCTGCGCAGGCTCGAGTCCAGGGTTCGTTCCATTCTCCGCAGCTAGTAGTATTAGCTTTCGCAAGCTGCGTGCCTCGGAATTCGTGTAGCATTATGTAGGTTTATTGAACTATCATAATGATTTGTAAAAGCATCATCGTTCGGCTGTGGTAAACAGTAGCTGTGATGTTGCTTATGTTGTGTAACTATGGGTTATGAATACTCATTTCCTCACATTGTGCTTGATTTGCATTTAATTTTTCCTGTGCAGATAAAGTGCCTTGAAAATGAAAATGATCTGCTAGAGAAAAATGAAGAAGATTTGAAAGAAAGCTTGGAGGGGCTGCTTCAATCGAGGGAGGCCTTCATAAAACATTATGAGGCATGCATCTTCTACCTTTATGTTTGCCTCTTCTTTTTGAGCTATCATTCATTTAGAGTTGAATTCGTTTCTGTGTCTTCTCTCAATATTAGACTTTAGTTTCTTGTATCAACCATAATTAATCCAATAACCCTTTCAGTTAATCTGTTAAGTTTTTTTAAACCACCATCAACCATATGGACAACTTCTAAGACTAAGAGTGTAGGGCGTTATATGTACCACTCTCTTTCATCTCTAGTTAGCAGCTGCAATGTTTTGTTGTGTTTATTGCTTATCATCTGTCATCTGTTTCTGCTGTTGGTTTTCTCACCTACACCAGAAACATTCCTGGCTTTATAACGTGCATAGACTTCTAAAAATTCAATACAAGTTTCATTTTGTTTGTTTGAAGATGGTAGTCTTGAGTTCTGGACCACATGCAAAAGGAAGCTGACTGACGTTTGGCCCATGATACCGTGTTTGATAGGCAGGATTCTGCTTGTTCTTTGCAATGGTCCAACAAAATGAAGGATAAACAGATTGCTGTAATTTCGGAAAAGCTGAATTCTCATCTGGCTTTATTTAGTTCAGTAGGAAAGGAAGTTGCTGCGGTGAAACAAGTACTAGGTGATGTGGAATGTCTAGTTGGTGAGAAGGAAAATGTAGGTATGAACACAATTGGAACTTTTTTTATTCTACCGCTGGTTGACCAATGAACTGTATTTGGGTTACTATTTCTCATTATTATGCTGATGTGCATTTTTATACATTAATGTCCCTTCTGTTGCTGTTTCAGTTTCAGATTTGAAGGGCAAGGTCCAAAGGATTTCTGTTCTTGAGAAAGATTTTGCTGGTATGGTTGTTCCTTGTTATATGATATCATCATTCTCAGACTCTGATTTTCATCTGATGAATATAATTACCATATATGTGGAGAATCTTTGTGGCATCCACTGTTCCAATTATGACGTTTCATTTGTGCAGAGAAACTTGGTTTTTTGGAAGGAAAAATTAGTAGTTACCAGCTTGAACTCCGTAATAGGGCGAGGATCATATATGGATTAAAGGAACACCTTGAGGCTGAGAAGCTTAACAACAAATTTCAGCCGCAACTAGAAGAAATATCCATTTACTAAGTGAAAAGCATTGCACATATTCAATCTTAGTTCCTATTGATCGCATCAAGTTGGTTATTTTCTCTTTAACATTGTTACCTTAGAAAATCTTTGTTGGTGAAGGATGAGATCATAGAGAGATTGACATCCGAGAAGCAGGTTATTTGGTTACAATGCGGTAGCTTTCCAATTGTATCTGAAACTCCATATATCCAAATTGATCTATATTTTCTTTATGCAGGCAATGCTTATGGAGCTTCACAATATGGAGATTGCTTTACAAAAATTTCAAGATATATTCGGCAGTATCGGGCACGAGGCAAGACACAAATATTTGATTAAAAACTTGAATGTCATTTTTAAATCATTTATATTACCAGTATCGCAGTGCTTAGCTACTTTTGTTTAATCGGATCATTTGTCCTCTATCTCCTAATTATATACTAGGTAACAAAAAGTTTTTCACCAGTTTTTGAAAGTCAAGATATACAAGAAGTTATCAATGACGAGAAACTTGGAAGGTGAGTGCTTCATTGAACATTTGGAATTCACAAGAAGAAAGTGAGATTGACTGTAGCTTTAACATCCTGTTAATATTGGAATGTGAACCAAATAGTATTCCAGGTAGTCCATGTGAACCACCTGAGCATACCATGGTACCTGTAATTGAGGAAGCAGGTAAATCATCCATTCTTAAAGGAGCTTTGTATAAAACTGTTATTATAAAATTGTTTGGTGGCCTGTCTTAGAATGTATGCCAACAAATGGCCATGAATTGAACACTTTCATATTACATTTATTGTACTTCTGCACTTCCTTATTGAAATGCATGAAGTCCTGAACTTCTTTCTGTTAGACCATCCACACCAAAAGCTCTATTTCATCTACTCTATCATCAATTAACACCCAACTATATATTCTCTCTCCTCAATTTGCCCCATCCATCCACACCAGAAACTATATAATTGAAACTCTATAATCTCTCTCTTCATTTTATATTGCCAGTCCAACTACCATACTATAACTGTCGTATTTTCATATTTGGACATTTTTCAGGGGTATAAGCTCAGTTATAGGACATGTAAACGTGTATTTGTAAATCGGAAAAAATGAAAAAATTAAATGTGAAATTTATTCGACAATGCTGTTCGATTTGATATACTTTTTATACGTTACAAAAATGTATAACATTGATTTAACAAATTGGCCTCTACGTAATGGAGTAATTAACACAAAAATTATGTGCTATCGTTTAATGAAACAGTTCATGAATTGCTTTCCCTAGAAGCATTGCACAGAAGTGATGCATTCTAGGCAAAAATTCAGCACTGGAATAGCTTTCCCTGGAAGCATTGCACACCGGTCATATCGTTGTTTGCAGTAAAAATTCATATCGTTGATTGCATTGCAAGCTTTTGTTTGGAGCAACTTCACCGCGGAACAACCATGAGTACAACATTGACTAGCAGAGCCTACTCATTGCAGCAAGATGCGCTTCGATTCCAATATTGATGTAATATCGGACTTGGACATGTTTCTCGCTATGCTCGCGTAGAGGAGCGGCCGAGCGGGTGGTTCGGTGCGGTCCTCGAGTCCCATCAACGCTCGCCTATTTCGACTACACGAATACCAACCTATTGCAAAACGTTAACGATATAGTTGTAAATTGAACACTCGGTGGCATTCCGTTCCATATGAAAGCAACGACGGCGTGCAAACTTAATTCCCAACCCGATTAAGATCGCCGTCAGATGACTTGATCGACGAGTACCTTCCATTCGAGTCTCAAGTCGACGGTTATCGCGTCAGAGGCCTGAGGGCTGCGGGCCTTCGAGAAGTCGCCGCTAGGTAGGCATGCATCGGCGGGAAGGGCAATTCTTCCACCGCCAATGCATCAAACAACGACATTTTGCACGCTCTCCATTGTTCGACAGGTATTTAAACTACCTAGCATTCCGGAATCTCATTGACTAGCGTGGCCCACTCAGTAGATGCCATTGACGAGATAAGATACGCGCTAGGTGTCCGCTTCAAGAGAGCCCTCAAAACTCCCCGATCGAACTCGAAAGCGAAGAATCACGCTTTCAAGAACTTCCTGCTCGACTTAGGGTCGCCGACCAAGAATGCGAAGGTACTCAAGAGAGCCTCAAATACGCCGATCGAGTCCGGTCAAGGGGTCAGATACGAGCATACGAAGAGCCGTCGAATCTTGATCGAGCATACTAAGCGCCTAAGCTTTATGTTTGTTCTCGCCATGGATGGAAATAAGTTTGCTCTCCCATGACGCCGTCGACAATGCGGAGGAACAGCCGCTTGCTCATACGGAACATGATGAATGCCAAAATCAATATGAGTGTCATCACGACGTACAACTATATCGCGTGAAATGTACCATTGATCATACCTCCATCTAAATAGACCCTCGTGATAGGTTGGTATGTCAGCGAAATAGTCCCGGAATAGCTGCGCGTAGCCCAGATGGGACTCCCGGTTGATGGTGCGACGACTCGACACCAAACCACCCGGACGTCCTCCACGGGCCTCCTCCTTTGTCTCCGCGAGCATAGCGAGAAACATCACATTCTTCTCATCGTCCAAGTACGATATTACATCAATATCGGAAGCCATTGGTAATCTTTTTCGAAATGATGATGAGAGATGGTCTTGCCCGGCTATTTATAGCCTCTGGAGGCTTCTTTTGGAAGGTTGCGGTGGAAGATTGGGGAGGAAGAAATGGATTTTGCTCCGAACAATAGCTTGCAATGCAAGCAACGGTATGAGTTTTTGCTGCAAACAACAGTATGACCGGTGTGCAATGCTTTCGGGGAAAGCTATTCCAGTGCTGAATTTTTGTCCAAAATTCATCACTTCTGTGCAATACTCCCAGGGAAAGCAATTCATGAACTGTTTCATTAAACGATAGCACATAATTTTTGTGTTAATTACTCCATTACGTAGAGGCCAATTTGTTAACTCAATGTTATACATTTTTGTAACGTATAAAAAATATATCAAATCGAACAGCATTGTTGAATAAATTTCAAATTTAATTTTTCATTTTTTCCGATTTACAAATACATGTCCTATAACTGAGCTTATACACCTGAAAAATGTCCAAATATGAAAATACGACAGTTATAGTATGGTAGTTGGAGTGGCAATATAAAATGAAGAGAGAGATTATACCGTTTCTGGTGTGGATGGATGGGGTAGGTAGAGGAGAGAGAATATATAGTTGGGTGTTAGTTGATGGATAGAGTAGATGAAATAGAGCTTTTGGTGTGGATGCTCTAAGCTGGAAGTTCCTCCTATAGTCCATCTGGGTCATTGACTATGTTGATTCCAATCACATAATCAGTTTCCTACCGTATTGTCCTTCGGCAGAATTATAGTATAAAAATTGCTCAGAGTTGGATATCTACCATTGTCCCATGTATTTTCTGTGAACTTCCTGCTTCTGGTTTCCATGACAGATGTTTTGTTTGTCAAATACAAATGTAACAAATCTATTGAATCATGTTGTTTCTATGCCTTCTACAGCAACTACTCCAAATGTAGAATGTCAGTTGGAAGTCGACTCAGGCAGCAAGCAAGTGCAAAGCCCAGCATCCCTTAAGGCAAGTGCCCATCTGATTCAATTTGTTTCTTTAGCATGGCCACAAACGCCTACACTTTCCATAATTCTACACCCGCATCAACAAAGTGGATTCTCTCTACATGTGCGCAGCATTCCTCCTTGCCATCTCAAGAGCCAATAAACGCAAATGCAGGAACAGTTGACTGCCTTCATGAATCTAAGGACACTGACATGGTATGATTCATAAACTCTTGTTTTATAATGACACGCCCTTATCATCAATAACTATGAAATTACTGTTTTTGTCCATTTACTCACTTGCTGCTTACAGGCTGGCCATTCAGCTCCGGCACAGCGAACAGACTCGGTGAATCCAGACACTGAGACTGAAAATCAGCCATGAGCTACAATTGAGGCACCTTTGACACCGTGAATTCTGATATTCCAAATTGCTAACGCCCAATGGTCAGCGTTGCAGCTCATGGCCTCTGCTCGTAGATGATTCATTGCCTGTATAACATATCTTACGATTTTTTGACTTGTGACCTACCATTTGGGAGAAGTGTAGTAAACATTGACAGCATAGCACATCGCAATTCTTTGATCATTTGTTAACTAAGGATCGTTAATCTGAATTTTTACTCATAAGAAACTTCTTTTTTAGGCCCCGTCGCAGATCCTCGGAAAATTAGCTATAAAATGTTGGTAACTTGTTTAGCAAAACTAATTTGAACTCCATCAGATGGCCGATCCTTTTACATTCCGACTCATTTGATGTGTGTTTGTGGGAGCTGGATCCTCTGCCGTATTGCATCGTGCAGTTGTGCCACTTATCGGGTCCATGTATCAGTGGCATAACTGCTCTCTGCAAGATGGCGGAGGATACTGGAGTGTTTTTGTGACGCAAATACAAAACTCAAGTACCAACTAGAGAAACAATAGAATATCCTAAAGGCCATGTGCTGGAGTTTTAAAAACTCTAGAAAACTCGACCGGATAAAAAAATTAACAAAAATAAGCCTTTCAGGCCTAAAGTAGGCCTAATGGGCCCCTATCTTCATATTGAAAAGCAGCAGTATGTCGGGCTTCAGGGCCAACGCAGCCCGGTCCAACAAGTAATAGAGGTTCGCTCTTGCTCACGAGTCATGACTCATGACCACGTCGACCTCGAGCCGGAAGAGCCAGCTATATAAGCAGCCGAAGAGCGCTAGGGTTTTACCCTCCTCCTTCCACCACGCCCTCCTCGCGCCGCCGCCGCCGCCGCCTCCGCAGCAGCCGTCGTCGCCGTTGCAGCAGCGCTCGTCGTCGCCTGCAGCCAACGAAAGGTGCGTGTCTTCACTCCGACTCCTCTCCTCGCATGGGCATGGCGTTCGTGCTGTGATACGTGGTTTGCCAATGCGCGTCTGGACGGAGGACGCGGTTGATCCGCGGTGTGGGTTTTGGACGGAGGGCGTGGTCGATCCGTTCTCTTGAATGGAAGAGAGGCGTGCGGGTGATGCTACGGGTTGGGGACTTGGTTGTTTTGGATTGATGTAGCTGGTGGTCAATTTCTCGATCATTCTGTCTCGCTGGTGGCGTGGCGTCGTGGTGTTCCGGGAATAATGTTGGGGTGTTCGGTCTTGTCTTTGTAGGCTCGTCTGAAGATGAATCACTACTGTTCAGATGCTAAGTATGATTTTTTTGGGTATGCATTGTAGTTACCAGGTCTTGATGAGAGATTCATCTCAGTGACACTCTTTAAAATTTGCGTTTCGTCATATGCCATCCTGGCCCACTGTCATAGACACAGATGGTTTCACATGTCATAGACAGAAACAAATTGGCATACGAATTGGGTGTCATACAGCTAATTATTCCGGTCTTGATGATCTGCTTGGTTGGGTAATGCGTATATCCTTGGATGGTTTCAGCATTTATATCCTTGGATGGTTTCTGCATTTAAACGATTTTTGAATTGCTCTGCGTAGAACATTTTGTAGTTTAAGCAATCTTGACTTCTGTTTAGCACTTAACCTTGACACGTTGTCCTGTGATAGATTTCGGTGTTTGTAGCTTGATTACGCATATAGAACTCTTGGGGATTTGATCTAACAAGAAGTGAACCGTAGTCTGCCTAAGCTTTTACATCTGCAACATATGGAACTGTTAAAAGCCTGTTTAGAAAATAGGGATTTTGAGAAATTTCATTGAAACAGCGCAATTCCTGCAGGAACATAGGGCAATTCCCACATTTCAAATGGGACCAAATTGTGTATTACGCATTGGTGTAGCTATAGCATCTTTTCTTTAGCTGAATTTAGCGGATACTGGCTGGGCATGTTCGTTTTTCATATGATATGCTCATACAATATGCATGAATATTTGTAGACTTGCATGTGGAATTAAGAAGTACACATGCTCCGATAAGTGCAATTGGATTATGTATTAGCTGCTTCTTTCTCAACACCTTATTTTCCTAATGAAACACCTTCTGTTGTCGCAGCATGGATACCCAAGTCAAGCTTGCTGTTGTGGTCAAGGTCATGGGCCGCACTGGCTCGAGGGGTCAGGTGACCCAGGTCAGGGTGAAGTTCCTGGACGACCAAAACCGTCTCATCATGAGGAATGTCAAGGGCCCTGTCCGTGAGGGCGATATCCTCACCCTGCTCGAGTCTGAGAGGGAGGCCAGGAGGCTGCGCTGAGGCGGCTTTGTGGTTCCTGTCTTCCAAAAGTAAAATGCCGGGTTGTTTGCCTTGCTTGGTGTACTGCCTTCTAATTGTGTTCTTGAACACTGGTTTTGCTTCTTCTTAGGCTATCTGGTACGAGTTAAGAGCAATGGAGATGTAATGAGTACATGGTTGCATTTTTTCGGTCCATTGCGTAAATGAAATTGCGCTTGATAATTGTGAGACATGGTTATGATCTATCGCTTGGTTAAATATGAATTTCTTGGATGAAAGCGCTATGTTGAATCCTGTGGTTGAGTGCTACCACAATCTGAATCCTTTTTCTGATGGAATACTTTCATGTCTGATGAAGTTATCCTATGCGGCTATTTGTGGTCTTGCTGTACTGCTCTACTTTTGTGTAGGACCTTTAGCAAGCATTTTTTTTTTGCTTGTATGGCCACACTTGTAAATCATCATGTTAATTTGTATTTATTTTTATCATACTTGTGGACTGTAGCAACCTCCACTGTGGGAAGTTACAGTTACATTAAGCCTTAGAAGCGAGCTACGTTAAGGCTGTGCTTGGTTGCCTGCACGCGTGGCTCGCGTGAGTCTAGCCTGTGGGAAATGGCCGCGCATGGCGTCTTTGTGCTTGCAGGCGCGTGCACTACTGGCATTCGCTGCAGCGGGTGAGCCAGGCCGCGTGCGGGCGATGCAGGCAACCAAACGCTAGCTCGCGCGCGGTCAATGCAGCGGGCGAGCCTGGCCGCGCGTGGCTTGCGAACCAAACAAGCCCTTTTTGAGACCAGCCATGGGTCTAGCTTAGAGGCAATTTTGTCATGTGAATGTTCTAACAGGTTTGGAGAACCGCAGATTTTCCATCTCGTTTTCGAACACTTGCGAAGTCCTTATGCATCCCTCCTATTGGATTGTCAACTGATAAAACAAAATGAATTAGCGCTCGATCCATCTGAGTGTTGTGATATCTTTGACTTTGCTGCACGCTACATAGATCCATGCTCTCAAACCTTTATGTAACATCCTCATTTTTTTAAAAAAAATTAATTATTCATGCATCATGCATATGCATCTTGATTTAAAAATTATTTAAATTTTAAAAATAATTAAAAATAAGAATGTTCCATTTCTAGGAAAAGTTTCAAATACTAAATTGTATTAAGATTATTTAAATTTCTAAAATAAATAATTAATGGCTAAATAGTTAATAATTAATTTAGTAAAACTCAAAGTAATTCAATTATTATTATTATTATTCTATAATTAATCTAATGGTCCTATAAAAATGTCATAATTTCCAAAAATTCCTTTTCCACCGCTAGTCCCACCTACCTCTTTCCCTTTTCTTTCTTACCTTTCTCTCTTCTCCCCTGTTTCCTTCTTCCTTGCCGACTCCCTCTCTCTCTTTTCTCTCGGCGCGGGAAGCTTCTCAAAGGGGGAAACCTCCCCTAATTCCTCTTTTCCTTCGTAATCAAGGGATTTACCACCCCGGGGGCACTTCCCTTTCTTGAGCCCGACCCCAATTCAGCCATCACCTTCCCAATTCCCAATTCTCCACCCTATAAAACTCGGCTGAGCCCCCTCTTTCTTATTCCCATTGCACCTCGCCCAAATTCGTCACACATAAGTCACCGTTGCCCTTACTGTTCGATGACGTCTTTCCCCGGCAAGCCCCTAACCCATTTTCCCCTCGCATCCAGGAGATCGTCACCAGAGCCGTCGAATTGCGCTGCCGGAGCCGTGCTACCATTGCCGCCGCTACTTCTGCATCGTTGTCAATTCGCCGCCATCTCTCGGTAATTCCTCCCCCTCTCGGCTCCCTTAGCATCTCTAGGAGCAGAGGGACCCATTCATAGGGCCTTTAGGGCTGAATTTTTGCCAGCATGGGCCGTCGCCGTGCGCCCCTTTCCTCCCACGGCGGGGGCATGCCCCTCGACATCGCCTTGACCCCGTGAAGCTCTTGGACCGTGGTGCCCTCCCTGATTCGCCGCCGTTTGGCCACAACGTCGCTTGCCGCCGCGAGCCGGCACCGTGCAGCCGTCGCCGCCACTGATTTCCTAGTGTGCCGACTCTACTAGGAGGATCACCGCGCCATGCCGTTCCTTTCCCGCTAGGTCGCCGTTGTCGGCGAGCCGCTATTCACCACCACCGTTGCTTCTCGTTGTTGCTGCCTCCTCCGCTTGTCGCCACGACTTGTGTGTGCGCAGATTAGGCCGAGTCACAGGCGTTAAGCAGCCAAAGCCGCTAAGTCAGGCGCCAGATGGCACTAGGCCGAGCCAAGTGCACGTCCACACACTGAGCCTCTGGGCCGCACTAGATGCCAGGCCGAAATAATTTTTATTAATATTTGTGAACACTAAAACTTGGTTATTTTGTATCTTTAATTCTATAGCTCCACAAATTATGAAACCAATTTTAAAATGTTTATAAAATTAAGACCTACTATTCTGTAAATTTGCATATGCATTTGCACACATATTATTTTCTATTATTTTGTTCTCTTTGTAATTATGGTTATATTTATCGTGTGATAGATTCGGGTGAAGGTGATTTCGTTAACAACACTTTGGAAGAGAACTCTAGTTTTGTTGACCAAGACAAGTGCTGATCATATTACTCTAGAGTTTTTACAAACTGAAAGTGCATCTAGGCACTTAACTAATTTTGGTGATTAATGAACAATGTGTGTATGGACTAACGTGTTCTTAGTCAGAAATACCTCAGCTCTAAGGTAAAAATAAAAAGAGGATAAAGAAGTGATGGCTCGATGACCCAAGCGAAGAGATGATCAAGATTATCTAGATCATAGGTTTTTATAATTTATTTGAGTCCTAAGGATGACCGTACTATCAAGGGGGAGCGACGGAATGAGGGTAATTAGAAGAAATAGTGCTCAAAGTGTGAATTTACGGCGTAAGTGAACATAGCTTCTCATTTCAAGTCGTTCTACCTAATTTAGTATCGGATCGTCTGATCATTTTCTATCGGATCGTCTGATACCCTTCGACATTGTCCGACTTTTCGATCCTTGGGTCTTTTCGTCAAAGAAGATCTTTTCTATCGGATCGTCCGATAGTTGACTATCGGATCGTCCGATACTCCTGACGAGCATGTGCTTGAATTGTCCGATTTTTCGATCTCTAGGCGTTTCGTCTAGCGGTGCCAAATTCTATCGGATCGTCCGATAGTCGACTATCGGATCGTCGATACATCTCTTGACAGATACCTTTGATCGTCCGATTCTGCGACCTTGGCGTTCTCTCGTCAGAGTGTTGAATTCCATCGGATCGTCCGATAGTTTTCTATCTGATCGTCCAATACTTCTGACGATGATCCAAGTTTGTCCGATTTCCTCGACTTTGGTCTTTTTCGTTTTTCTTTGAACATTTCTATCGGACCGTCCGATCCTCGACTATCGGATTGTCCGATATTACATGTAATTGATCAGAATTGGCCGATTTTGAGGGTTTTGTATTTATACTCACCAACCCGCTTGGACAGAGGTTGGTCACCATTTACACTTGCATTCAAAGCCCTAGCTCTCTCTTGCTCCCAAGCTCACTCCTCCAACTCTCCCTTCATTCCTTGATTCAAATCAAGTGTGAGGGTTGAGAGGAACAAAAGAAGAAGATTCAAGTGCACCAACGTTCTAGGGTTCATCTTTGAGCACTCGCTCATCTTCTCCCCACATTTTGCCACTCTTTTCTCTTGAGTTTGAGGGCTCCTAGACGGTCTAGGAGTTGCCCTTGAGCCACCAAGGTGTGTGGTGGTCGAGGAAGGATTGTGCAAGCTTGGACTTCGCCTCCGCAAGGAAGAAGCCGATTAGTGGAACCAAGGGAGCTTTGTGCGGACCTTGGAGAGGATTAGGTCAAGGGTGACCCGGCTCAAGTGTGACCGAGCCTCCTCAACGGAGACGAGGATTCCTCAAGAATCCGAACTTCGGGATAAATCGGTTTGTCTCTTTAAACTTGAGCTCTTGCAAACCCTAGTTTATATTTCTTGTTCGATCTACTTGTACTTTAGGGTTTGTGTTAGATCGCAAGTTTACTTGTGTTCCTCTAGTGTCTTCACCGCTTTGCTTATTGCAAGAGAACTAACTAATTTGCTCCAGCTAGGTTCTAGATTGGTTTTCTTACTCACGGTAAAATTAACCATCTGACCGTCCGAGCCTTAACATCGGATCGTCTCGAACATCATCGGACCGTCTGAGCTCGCCATCTGACCGTCCGACATCATAAAAGTCTTCCGCAGGTTTTATCTCTGATTTTTAAATTACGCCTATTCACCCCCTCTCTAGGCGACATATTGATCCTTTCAATTGGTATCAGAGCCTAATCTCCTATTTGGCTTGATCGCTTGGTGAATTAATATGTCGACAGAGAATCAAAGTGGCATCACGGGTGATCTCAATGATCTCAATGAGAACCCTCGTGATGCCGGTGGGATTCAAATTCCTTTCGAGTATCCCAATCCTTCGTCTTCATCTCATGTCACCATTCCGACGGGGCGTGCTCCTCAATTCGATGGCACATATTACCCTCAATGGCGACATAAGATGAAGATGTATTTAATATCTCTTCATCCCTCTATTTGGAAGATTGTAGAAATAGGTTATGCACCCAAGGACCCGGAGAAGCTCACACCCGCCGAAGAGCAAAGTTTCTACCGCAACTACCAAGCCGTCAACGCATTGCTTGGGGTTCTTAGCCCAAGTGAGTTCAATCGAGTCGACGGGCTTGAAGATGCAAAGAAAATTTGGGATACCCTCAAGATAGCACATGAAGGAGCTTCGAGCGTGAAGGAGACCAAGATTGAGCTAATCTACGGAAAGTTGGGAAGGTTCATCTTGGAAGACGGGGAGAGCTACAAGGCAATGTTTGATCGACTCATGGTGCTTGTAAACGAGGCAAAAGGACTTGGATGCAAAGACTACATGGACCATGCCGTGGTGAAAATTCTTCTAAGGGCCATCACTCCAACCAACCATCACTTGGTGCAACTAATCCGAGAGAAGGATAATTATCATTCTCTCACTCCCCACGATGTCCTCGGACGGCTTTTGAGTGATGAGATGATGGTCAAGGAGGCCAAAGACATAGAAGAACTTGCAAGATCAAGCAAGAAGAAGAACATTGCTCTCAAGGCCGGAAAGGAGATCAAGGAGCAAGAAGATAGCTCGAGCGAGGATGAAAAAGATGGACCCATGAGCTTAGAAGAGATGGCATTCTTTGTGAGGAAGTTTAACAAATTCCTTAAAAAGAGTGGCTACAAAGGGGACAAAGGAAGAAAGGGATCAAGATCGAAAGGAAGATCCTCCAAAAGGTCTTGCTATGAGTGTGGAGACGTTGGACACTTCATTGCCGAGTGCCCTCATAAAAAGGACAAGGACAAGGATGAGAAGATGGACAAGCATTATAAGAAGGAAAAGAGCAAATACTACAAGAAAGGTTCCAAGGGACATGCTCATATTGGAGAGGAGTGGGACTCAAACTCCGACTCCGAATCTTCCTCATCCTCCGAGTCCGAAGACGAAGGAATCGCTATATTGGACTCGCTTCACCACCACCATCGTGACACCACCAACCAAGTCACTTTTTGGTGACTTAAGCGATGATGAGGAGATCCCACGATGTCTCATGGCCAAGGGCCGAAAGGTACAACCCAAACCCTCCAATAGTCTTACTATTGATTCTTGTGATGAAGATAGTGAGGATGAACTTGATGTAAGTCATTCTAGTATACTAAAGATGCTTAAGAAATTTGACTTAAACAAAATGAATGAACTTATGGAAAGAGTAGAGCAACAAGAGGAACTCCTTGAGAAAGGAGAGGACTTGCTCATCCTTGAGAAGGAGAGAAACCTCCAACTCGAGGAAGATCTTGCAAAAGAAAAATTAAGAGTGGAGAAATTGACCAAAGAACTAAATGAGGCCAAGTTCAAAGTTGACTCTCTCGAGATCAACAATGCTTCACTCGAAGAGGATCTCATAGGTGCAAAGGAAGCACATGAGACTCTTGTATTGAAGTTTGATGATCTCTTGAAGAGCCCATCCACTTCCTCAAACATAACTTGTTCTACTACTCTTTCCACAAGCAACGGGTGTGCAAAATGCTATAACATAGACGTGGATGCTTGTATGACTAACTTTGTCACCATGCAAGAGTTGGCTAATGATAATGAAAGGTTGAAGGGTCTTCTCGAAGACGGACTCCAAAAGTCCTATAAGGCTAGTAAGGGCCTAGAGGAGTACTTGGGTAAGAAAAGAGGAAACTACACAAAGGCCGGCCTCGGCTACAAACCCCCCAAGGGCAAAAAGGGCCACATAGTGGTAGCCCCGGTTACAAGACACATCAACTTCGTTAAGGCACAAGGGCCTTCTACCTATGCATCTCATTCTACTTTCAATGATTCATATGTTCTTAGGAAGAATGACATTGGTAGGGTACTAGCATATAGGGTAGGACCTAAAAATAGAAATGCACCTTTGGTGAGATCCATTTGGGTCCCAAATGCTCTCGTGACTAACTTAAGAGGACCCAATAAGATTTGGGTACCTAAAACAAAAGCATGATTCTTGTAGGAGTATCTCTCCGACGGTCCAAGTTGGGTGCTCGACAGTGGATGCACTCACCACATGACCAGAGAGAAAACGATGTTCTCTCAACTCGATGCCTACGATCAACCTCATGAGAGCATCGTATTTGGAGACAATGGTAAAGTTGATATTCTTGGTTTAGGTAAAATTGCTATTTCCAATAATCTTTATCTCTCAAATGTACTTTTAGTTGACTCACTAAAATACAATCTATTATCCGTACCGCAATTTTGTGCTATGAGTTATGATTGTGTGTTCTCTTTCGATGGTGTGAAAGTCATTAGAAGGAGTGATGGTTTAATAGCCTTTAAAGGTCATCTTAAGGGTCGACTTTATCTTGTGGATTTTTCCGTTGATAAACCCAACTCCGGGATATGCCTAATGGCTAAGTCCAGCATGGGTTGGCTTTGGCATCGCCGACTAGCCCATGTTGGTATGAGAAACCTTCACAAACTCTCTAAGGGAAATCACATCATCGGTCTAACAAATGTCAAGTTTGACAAAGACAGGGTCTGTAGTGCCTGCCAAGCTGGAAAGCAGATAGGAGCATCTCATCCCGCCAAGAACGTGATGACCACTACAAGGCCTCTTGAGCTATTTCATATGGACCTCTTTGGACCTATCGCCTACATAAGCATAGGAGGTAACAAGTATGGCTTAGTAGTGGTAGATAATTATTCACGCTTCCCTTGGGTGTTTTTCCTCCATGATAAGACAGAAACTCAAGGGGAACTAAAGAAGTTTATGAGAAGAGCTCAAAATGAGTTTGATGTGAAGATTAAGAAAGTGAGAAGTGACAATGGGACAGAGTTTAAGAACACCGGTGTGGAAGAATATCTTGATGAGGAAGGAATCAAGCACGAGTTCTCGGCACCTTACTCCCCTCAACAAAATGGGGTAGTCGAGAGAAAGAACAAGACCCTCATCGAGATGGCAAGAACGATGCTTGACGAGTACAAAGTTTCAGACATCTTCTGGGCCGAAGCCGTCAACACCGCTTGCCACGCCACCAACCGGTTATACCTTCACAAATTACTTAGAAAGACCTCCTACGAGCTACTAACCGGTAACAAACCAAATATCTCATACTTTAGGGTTTTTGGAAGTAAGTGTTTTATTTTGAATAAGAAATCTAGAACCTCTAAGTTTGCACCTAAAGTAGATGAAGGATTTTTGCTTGGCTATGGGTCAGATGCCTATGCATACCGAGTTTTCAACAATACCACAGGTGTTGTTGAGATCTCGCGTGATGTGACATTTGATGAAACTAACGGCTCTCAAAAGGAGCAAGTTGATTCACATGTGCTAAATAGTGAAGAACCACCGTGTGAGGCGGTAAAGAAGATGGCAATTGGAGAAGTTCGACCACGAGAAGAAGTTGATGACAAGGGTGAACCCTCATCCATTCAACCCGAACCTCCTACTTCCACACATGATCAAGAAGATCGAGAACAACAAGAGGAGGACAAAGATATCGAAGACAATCCCACACAACCTATCGTCCATCCTCGAGTTCATCAAAGTATCCAACGAGATCATCCCATCGACAACATTCTCGGTGATATAAATAAGGGAGTGTCCACTAGATCTCGTCTTTCAAATTTCTGTGAATTTTACTCTTTCATTTCATCTCTTGAGCCTACCAAGGTAGAGGAAGCACTTGCGGACCCCGATTGGATTATAGCAATGCAAGAGGAGCTCAACAACTTTACAAGAAACAAGGTATGGGAGCTAGTGGAAAGACCCAAGCAAAACGTAATTGGAACTAAATGGGTCTTCTGCAACAAACAAGACGAACATGAAATTGTGACCAAGAACAAGGCAAGATTGGTGGCTCAAGGCTTCACCCAAATCGAAGGTTTGGATTGTGGTGAGACTTACGCTCCTGTAGTTAGAGTAGATGCAATTAGAATATTAATTGCCTTTGCTACTCACCATGGCTTTAAGCTTAAGCAAATGGATGTAAAGAGCGCATTTCTCAACGGACCACTCTCCGAACTTGTTTATGTTGAGCAACCTCTGGGCTTCAAGACCCTAAGTACCCGACCACGCCTACAAGCTCCACAAAGCACTATATGGATTCAAAGCAAGCACCTCGTGCTTGGTATGAGTGTCTAAAGGACTTCTTGATAAGAAAGGGCTTCGAAATGGGTAAATCCGATCCTACTCTATTTACTAAAATTATGGATGAAGATATCTTTGTATGTCAAGTCTATGTAGACGACATCATTTTTGGATCTACTAATGAGTCGTTTTGCGAGGAGTTTAGTCGATTAATGACTAAACGATTTGAGATGTCCATGATGGGCTTAATTGAAGTTCTTCCTGCTACAAGTGAAACAATTGAAGGAAGGAACATTCATTAGCCAAGCCAAGTACGTGAAAGACATGCTCAAGAAGTTCGAGATGGATCAAGCCAAACCGATAAGGACACCTATGCAAACAAATGGACATCTTGATCTAGATGTAAAAGGTAAGTATGTTAATCAAAAGGTATATCGTTCTATCATTGGTTCGCTTCTTTACCTATGTGCATCTAGGCCTGATATAATGCTTAGTGTGTGTATGTGTGCGAGATTTCAAGCCGCACCTAAAGAGGGCCATCTAGTGGCGGTCAAAAGGATCTTGAGATATTTAGTTCATACCCCAAATTTTGGCCTTTGGTATCCTAGAGGGTCAAACTTTGACCTAATCAGCTATTCGGATGCGGATTACGCCGGTTGTAAGGTGGATAGGAAAAGTACCTCCGGTACATACCAATTCCTAGGAAGATCGCTTGTATCATGGGCCTCAAAGAAACAACACTCCGTAGCCCTATCCACCGCCGGGTTTAATATATGGCGGGACATTGTTGCGCCCAATTGCTTTGGATGAGGCAAACCTTGAGAGACTATAGGATTGACCTAAACCATGTCCCACTTTTGTGCGACAATGAGAGTGCTATAAAAATAGCCAATAATCCTATTCAACACTCAAGAACTAAACATATCGATATTCGCCACCACTTCTTAAGAGACCATTCTACCAAGGGCGACATTGATATATCCCATGTGAGAACCGAGAAACAATTGGCCGATATATTTACCAAGCCATTAGACGAGAAACGCTTTTGTGAGATTAGAAATGAACTCAATATCCTTGATTCTAACAATGTGGCTTGATGTCTTGTGCGCACTGTTTGATGTATGAAAAGGAGTTTCAAAACCAAGATGTATTTACAAAACCTTATTTCAATTTGATTTACTTTAAGACTTGAATCTTGATTTAGTCAATGAATCTATGACCATTGCTCATCTTGATTTGCTGTTACTGGTCATAGGTAAAGAGACACCTGCTTATCTCACCTACTCTTCTTCATCTCTTTTCTTCTCTGAACTTCAGTTCCTTCATCTTCAGTTTTGAGTATCTTCGGACTGTCCGATGTTCTTGTATCGGACTGTCCGAACACTATCGGACTGTCCGATAGTTCTCTATCGGACTGTCCGATGTGAGTGGCAGTTGTATTTGAGGGGTAGGGATCGTTTTCTTTCTTTACCCCACTCCACTCTCGATTCCCATCCTTTTCACCGCCGATTCCTCTTTCCTCACCGCCTCCCCTCCTCCGAAACCGACCTTTTGTGGAGGGATCACGAGAACCTTCTCCCTCACCATCTCGGGGGTGAAGTTCGTCCGCCGGTCAGCCACATTTGGTTCTACCCGCGGCTCTTCTTCCATTTAAGGTAACTAGGGCTAAATCTCCATCTTCTCCAAAATCCCTAGTTACCAAACTGTTTCTTTTGGGTAGAAATCCGTTTTGGCATGTTTAAAACCCTCCTGTATCTTGACATTGTCGTGTAGTTGATCAATTTCTTGAATTTCGTGAAATTAGGGTTAGTTTCAGTTCTTGTAGTCTGTCAGATATCGGACTGTCCGATAGTTTGTATCGGACTGTCCGATAGTGACAGAAGCAGGAATAGCTAACTCTAAGCTTCAGAATCAACTTCACCATTGATCCTATCTAATCCCTGTCACCTTGTTTCAGCTTTTTCTCCATGGATCCTAGCCAAGGAAGCAGTAGGGACAAGGGCAAGGGTATTGCTACCTTTGAGCGTCGAGTCAAGTCTCGTCTTGACCCTGCTTCCCAGGACCCCCCTGCCTCGAACCCCTTCGGAGGGCAGAGCAGTGCTCCTCCTTCTTCTCCTCCTCCTGCCCAGGATGTAGACAGCAGCTCAGAGGAAGAAGAAGCAGCTGAAGATGAGATTGGACCTCTGTTTTTAACTGTTCCCCAAAAGTTCTCAGGGCAGTATGCCAGGAGGGTGGTCAGCTATAGGGGCAGGAGAGCTCAGGCTCGTTCTCAGAGAAATAGAGACCCCTTGGTGTATGAGAAGACAGAGTTCACTGATTCAAGGTTTAGGAATTTCTTCCAGCAAGACTGGTATGAAAGTGTCATTCTCGACAAAAAGCAGCCAGTAGTTGTAATGCAGTGGATAGACTGGGATCACATGGAAAAGGCCAACAACAGAATCTTCAATGAAGTAATCCATGTGTGTGAAAAGCACGATCTTAGGGAGGTAATGGAATTCAAATATGATTGGAGTGTCGAGGTGTGGCCCGTTCTTCATACTTGTCTACTTTGAAAGAGACAGAGTTTACACAGTAAGATGGATGACTCAGGGAGTGTGGTACAGCACCACGAAGAAAGAATTTGGAGAAATGCTGGGTTTTCCTACTGTTGCTATGAGAAACAGAGAGAGTCTACATGATGAAGGATTCATGGATGCTAACAAAACTGACTTCCTGTATGAAGAAGGAAGGTACTGCAAACCGGGCACAATCAGAGGAATCAAACCGTTTTATGATGTCTTGAACAAACTCTTTAGGAAGACTCTCACCCCAAAGGAAGGAGATCGCTCAAATATCTCATCATTTACTAGGAACCTCCTTGGCGTGTGGGTGAGATGGACAGAAAGTTTGATGTGGTGGACTTCATCCGAATGAGATCGGTTTAGCCTCCTTCGACTTCAAAGGAGCTGCCCATATGCCCCATACATAATGTGCATGATTGAGAAGGCAAGTGGGCTCAAGTTTCATAAGGAGGTGTCTCACACAGACTTACAGATCAGGCCCCTTGGTGGAGCTCGTCCTTCTAGCTCTAGGGGTGCCTCCTCCTCGAGGGTCGCTCCTCCATTCTTGCCCTGCAGAACCCAAGGTTTCTTCACTTTGTGCCGTGCTCTCAAGGCAATTTTCTGTTTGGGCAAGAAGAACACCAAAAGGTTAAAAAGATTCAACGCCATCTCGAGATTGAGTGCTTATTTGACTCAAGTGATGAAGAGCGACAATTTCAAAGAGATCTTTGGGGAGCAAGTCCAAGAAGAAGAAGACGGCATTTACGGCATTTACGACAAAGAGGATGACGAGTGAAGACCTTCTAAGCAGCCCTCTTTCTCTTTTTGGTGTCTTGATGCCAAAGGGGGAGAGAAAATGGTGTAGCTTAGAAGATGACTATATATATATCTTATCCTTAGTCTTCCTGTTCGTCGTCTTTTGGATAATAGATCTTATTTGTGATATGCTTGGTAAAACCTGTGGCTGTCTAACTTAATCTTATGTGTTGGTGAACTAATGAATTACTCTTATTGTAATAGGTTAGATTGCATACCTTGCTACCTTCGCTCCATGGTTAATGTTCTACGGAAAATGCTTATAACTATTACTTTGTGTGCACCATGTTTGTCATGCATATGCTTAAATCTTGCTGATAATTTGAGATTGATCTGTTCTAGTGCATCCTGTTCACCCTATTCCATCCCATACTGCACACTTTCAGGGGGAGCCTTATAGGATAAGATTAAGATGCTTATGTTCGCACTATTTACTCATTTTTCTTTCATTTATTCATCAAATCTTGAGTATTTGTTGCAAACTACACATATTGTCATCAATCACCAAAACGGGGGAGATTGAAAGTGCATCTAGGCACTTAACTAATTTTGGTGATTAATGAACAATGTGTTTATGGACTAACGTGTTCTTAGTCAGAAATACCTCAGCTCTAAGGTAAAAATAAAAAGAGGATAAAGAAGTGATGGCTCGATGACCCAAGCGAAGAGATGATCAAGATTATCTAGATCATAGGTTTTTATAATTTATTTGAGTCCTAAGGATGACCGTACTATCAAGGGGGAGCGACGGAATGAGGGTAATTAGAAGAAATAGTGCTCAAAGTGTGAATTACAGTGCGTAAGTGAACATAGCTTCTCATTTCAAGCTGTTCTACCTAATTTAGTATCGGACTGTCCGATCATTTTCTATCGGATCGTCTGATACCCCTTCTGACATTGTCCGACTTTTTCGATCCTTGGGTCTTTCGTCAAAGAGATCTTTTCTATCGGATCGTCCGATAGTTGACTATCTGATCGTCCGATACTCCTGACAGACAGCTTGAATTGTCCGATTTTTCGATCTCTAGGCGTTTACGTCTAGCGGTTGCCAAATTCTATCGGATCGTCCGATAGTCGACTATCGGATCGTCCGATACATCTCTTGACAGATACCTTTGATCGTCCGATTCTGCGACCTTGGCGTTCTCTGTCGAGTGTTGAATTCCATCGGACCGTCCGATAGTTTTCTATCTGATCGTCTAATACTTCTGACAATGATCCAAGTTTGTCCGATTTCTCGACTTTGGTCTTTTTCGTTTCTTCTTTGAACATTTCTATCGGATCGTCCGATCCTCGACTATCTGACCGTCTCGATATTACATGTAATTGATCAGAATCGGCCGATTTTGAGGGTTTTGTATTTATACTCACCAACCCGTTTGGACAGAGGTTGGTCACCATTTACACTTGCATTCAAAGCCCTAGCTCTCTCTTGCTCCCAAGCTCACTCCTCCAACTCTCCCCTTCATTCCTTGATTCAAATCAAGTGTGAGGGTTGAGAGGAACAAAAGAAGAAGATTCAAGTGCACCAACGTTCTAGGGTTCATCTTTGAGCACTCGTTCATCTTCTCCCAACATTTTGCCACTCTTTTCTCTTGGAGTTTGAGGGCTCCTAGACGGTCTAGGAGTTGCCCTTGAGCCACCAAGGTGTGTGGTGGTCGAGGAAGGATTGTGCGAGCTTGGACTTCGCCTCCAAGGAAGAAGCCGATTAGTGGAACCAAGGGAGCTTTGTGCGGACCTTGGAGAGGATTAGGGTCAAGGGTGACCCGGCTCAAGTGTGACCGAGCCTCCTCAACGGAGACGTAAGATTCCCTCAAGAATCCGAACTTGGGATAAATCGGTTTGTCTCTAAACTTGAGCTCTTGCAAACCCTAGTTTATATTTCTTGTTCGATCTACTTGTACTTTAGGGTTTGTGTTAGATCGCAAGTTTACTTGTGTTCCTCTAGTGTCTTCACTTCTTTGCTTATTGCAAGAGAACTAACCAATTTGCTCCAGCTAGGTTCTAGATTGGTTTTCTTACTCACAGTAAAATTAACCATCGGACCGTCGAGCCTTAACATCGGATCGTTCGAACATCATCTGACCGTCTGAGCTCTGCCATCTGACCGTCCGACATCTTTAAAAGTCTTCCGCAGGTTTTATCTCTGATTTTTAAATTACGCCTATTCACCCCCCCTCTAGGCGACATATTGATCCTTTCACAAACCTTGCATATTATGTTTAAATTAAAATGCAATTTGATTAGGGTGATTAGCTAAAACCTACCCAAATAATTAATCTATTAAAAAGAATTGCCTTGCTACCCTAGTAGGCTAGTATATTAAAATTGTTGATTAATACTGCCACCCTTGATCTAGAACTATTCATGCTTACCAATGCTTAGCCATAGATTATCTGTTAGTTAATAGATAATTGATTCTTGTCAAATTCCTGATTTATTTCCATGATTTTAAAGAACAGTTGGTGATATCTTGTTTCATATTTGGGGTTAGTTGAGATAGTGGGTACTATTAGTGGGCACATATTTTTGCAAAATCCTGATTGGGGTGGATGGTTGCAAGGCTGGTGCAGATAGCATGAGACTTGGGCCTAGTGTGGGAACCACCTTAATCTTTAAGGACCGATTTCTTAAGGAAGACAAACTAAGTACAGTAGTACGACCACGAGTGCTTGTATGAGCAAGCTCTGGTTGAGTACCGTTTGAACTCTTAGTTTGGGCATTCCACTTGGCGGAGTAGACATTAGTTGCTAGTTCTATTGGCGCACAGGAGGATTTCTGGCTCAAGTGGATGAAACTCTCTAGTGGTGGAACCTTAGCGGGGGTGCTCGACTAAGAGCTAATTGCTTAAAGGTCTTGTGATGGTTCACTTGTGGGTAAACCGTGCTACCTCTGCAGAGTGTTAAACTATCATGATAGCCGTGCCCACGGTCATGGGCGGATGACAAGGTACTACCTCAATGGTTCTTCTTATCTATTTGTTTTTAAAATAGTGTTTTAAACTAAAACCATGATGGCAGTTGTGAGTTTTGGTTTTCCTCCTTGCAGTTGGTGCTGTGAGTGATGAGGGTGTTGTACATAGTGGGTGTCGTGAGTTAGCCAGGTTTGGGCAAAACTGGTTGTTGCCGGAGTTCAAAAGAAAAAAAATTCAAATGTTTGATATTTCTCAACTCTGGTTCTATTTCCCCAAAACTCTAGGTAAAAACTTTGTAAAATTGCTTTTGGCAAAAGAACCCTTTCTTTTCCTCGTTAAGCATTTTTGTTGCATTAGTCAGCCTTTTTTTTTTATTGAGAATGTTGTATTTTTACCTTCGCTTTTCATGTGGGGCTGCTTATTCCAACAGGCAGATCCTAATGCATAGAACTCTTACCCTAAAGTGGAGATGTACCAGATAAAGATTTATTCGACAGAGTTCAAGATAAAGAATTTTCTGATATTTAGAAGCTCGTTCCAATAGTCTTGTTTGTGTAGTTATTTGGGTCTTCCATTTGGATTTTTATTCTTGCAATAAGACTTCCGCTCATGTAAGACCATGGTGCCAAACTATTGTAATAAGTGTCATGACGACCAACACTCTAATGTAATAACTGTTTTATTCGTGATGGTTATAATCCAAACTGTGAATCTGTGTGTACTACCTACTTCATTCAGGGGCTAATACGGTAAAAACACAGTAGAAACTCGACTCCGTTTTGTGGGTCCCAACACTTTCTCTGTTAACTAAGCACGCTCTACACTAGACAGAGCCACGTTCTCTCAACCTTTCCCTCCCAAGTAAACATAGTTTGTTTGATCATCCTGAAAAGGAAAAAAAAGAAAGAAAAGCCTTTGTCCGTTTGGCCTGAACATCAAAAGGCTGTCCAAGTAACACTCCTCTGCCTAGGCCTGAGTAACATTTCCAGGTTGTCACCATGGGCAGGAGAGCCCACACCCCTTGTGCTAGGGATGCTGTTTGGTGTCAAGGCGCTCGGCCTCGGGGACGAAAACCTCGTCGGCCTGCAGCTCCGGGGCGATAGGCTAACCTCCTCCAATGCCCGGAACTGGAGCTCCGAAGGGTAGTCGCGGACGCACCCAATCCGAGGACCTGCCCCAGTGCTCCACCGGAAGGACAGTTGCTTCCCCAGTTGGTATGACTTCATGGCCTTCTTGGAGCTGATGCGGCTCAGGATCAGCTCCTCCGGCACCTCCACCAGCTCCTCTTCGTCGTCGCCATCCTCTGCAAACAGGTTCTTCTTGCAGAAGTCAAGGCACTCGCCGAACATGGTGGAGTCCATGTCGATCGGTGACGGCCTGCTATTGGCATGTGCAGCAGGTAGTATCTTGTTGTTGGAACTGATCAGCAGCCTGGGTGGTCGCTTCCCTTGCAGCTTGTTGGCTGACGAGGACTTGCTGATCGGTGGTGTGCTCGCTGTGGGTTCAGTGGATATCGTGGTGGGCGCGCCACTGCTGATCTTGGTTTTGTCGATGACATTGTGTTGTGCCACTAGTGTCTTGTGTTCTTGCTCATCAGGTTGGCAGAGTTTGGTTAAGTCCAGCTGAGAGTGGTCACTCTTGAGGCTGAACTCACCATCATCTTCGCCTTCTAATGGGCTCAACTGTAGCAAAACCGAAAACCAGCACACCGCGGATATCAGTTGGGGTAGAACTCTATCAGCATTTATGGTGGGCTATCTTGGGCAGATGAGGTGTTTCATATGTTTCACATTTTGCTCCTCACCTTGACATCGGTAAGATCAACACTTCTCTCCTTAAGAAAGTTCATGAACTCCTGAAAATTCTGCTCTGTTGGCCTGTAATGCCCGCTGTGAGGCCATACAACCTGAAATGAACTAAGTTCTTAGTCAAGAGCAAATTCAGTGTTACTGACAGAAATATACCAATTCCCATGATACCTTCAGAATTCCTCTCTCTACTACTATCCTCCCTGCAGCAGATGTGGCTCCCCCTGCAAGGAAGCTGGAGTGCTGGAATGTGCCCTTCTGCTTCTGTAATGATATCGAAGATTTCGTCATCTAGTCAGTTACCAGAATTTAATCAAGGTCGAAGAAGCTCTTTAGCAGCCTATCAAAGAAGTGGCATGGATGTATTAGTGGTTCACCTGGCCTATGTACAGAGTCTTGCAAGTGCTCAACACAAAGATCCATTTTGTGCCCTTGGGGCTTCTGATTGTGTCCACTATCTCATGGCTAAGCTTGTACATCAGTTTTGCATCCTCTACAATCACCTCATAGGACTCCCTCTCTTTCTGCAGAATTCCGCGACAACATATCTTGTCAGTAGGATGTGCAATTTCTGCAGCCGATCAGTTTCTGAATGGTTGGTTTAGACTTTCAGTCCACAAGAGGAATGATGAAAAAACTTACTGGGCCAAGGTACTTGATGCACTGCTTGTGCAGCTTCCATCTGGGGCAATGATCTTCTAAGCTGACATCTTTCCCTTCACCTACATCTAACCTGTTTGCAGAATCACAGAATATTCACTGGCCATGTTTATCGTTTCATTCAGAGATGCGTCTAGTCTTCAGAGTTTCGCGCATTTGTACCAGTAGAAGAATGGCTGCCTGCTTTCACAATGGAGCCAACGGTGGTAGTAGAAATGCAGATTGTGGCCATAGCGATGTCGAGGGTCGATCTGACAATCAGACATGGGATGAAATTCAGTTTTCCTTGCACAATGACACCATCAGAAAAATGTTGAGCCATCGACATGTGATGTACCGCCTCAAGCCAATGCTGAAGAGCAAGTTTCTGGGCCTTTTCATCCTTGGACAGACCTTTCCCAACCTAAAGGTGATAGCAATACCACACCTGCGTCAGCAATGCAGTATGTTCCAGGATAACTGATAATACAAAGGTGTCAATGCTACAGTTCAGACATGACCACAATACTGAAGCCATCAATTTATCATATCTGAACAACAAGAACACTACCTTGGCAACCCTTATTTTGGCCCGGGACCATCTTGAAACAGCCGTCTCAGGCTTCTCTATGTCGAAGAACGACACCGAATTCCGCTTGAGCAGCGCAAAATCAAGCAACTTCCACCTGAAATCAGCATCGGAAGAGTTCCAAAAAAAAAAAAAAAAGCATCCCAGTGGTCCAGAATGAGCTCTCCCAACTATGAAAAATGCAAAACCATTGCTTAGTAGGAGTACACGACAACATTACCATTGCTGTTCGACGAGAACAGCACAATCAGCGAGTTGCCGCCTTGTCCTGAAGCTCTTGTACACCTTCTGCAGCCTGACTGCGGCTGCCTGGTGCTTAGGGCTTGCCATTCCGACCACTGGAGAATCCGGTACTGCCCGGTCTATAGTCGGCACAAATCTTGACAGGCCAGTAGTAATTGTTGGCTTGCTGCTGCAACTCTCCATGTCACATTTAGGACTGCTTATGGATACCATGGTCTCCATCTGAATTGGGTCAGCCTCTCTTCTCTTGAAGCTTAGCGAGCCTTCTATGATCAGCTTCCCGGAGCCGAAGGCAGGGAGCAATGCCGATGGCGACTCGACGGCCTCCATGTCGTCGTAGCTCAGGGACCGGATGAACAGCCTACCCATGTTGTCTTCGATTGCTGGCAGGTAATCGTCTGGTGGGTATGAGATTGACAGCCCCATTTTCTTGCCAAGCCTTTCACCTATCTCCTTTCTCCTCTGATTTGATTGATTTGCTCCCGTTGTTGTGTATCTCACAAGTTATGGTTTAAATCAATCTGTGCCAAGAAAATCTAATCAATGGACATAAAAGATGTAATTACTAGGAATGGATAGCACCGTTTCAGAACAACACATTTCATCTCGTTTATTATTTTCTTTTCCTTTGTCCCTGGATGTCTGATTTTCAAGAACAGAATCCATGTTAGATCAGGTGATCAATCAACAGAACAAATGCAAGAACTCTTTAGAAAAGATCAAGGGAAAGAGGGCACGTGACTCCATAAGAACAATTTTTTTTATCTCATTGCATCTCTTGTTTCTTGATGAGATCAACAATCTGTTTGTTCCCGAAATGTGCATGCCTCATAACCTGGAGAACATATGAACAAAAGAAAAGGAAGAAGAAGAATCAAGAACTAGTAATCTTACCTTGTTGATTGCCTCCAAGTCCTTGTACCAAGTGCCAACTACCTCACAGAGGCTCCTTAATTATGAGAGGGCTGTGAGGCAGAAGGCTAATTACTGTAGTGCAGGGCCAATAGAAGGAGATTCAGGAGGAACCAAATGGGGTGATGGCCATAGGAGGAAGGAGGGTGGTAAGAGCTCAGGGCAGCTTGCCTCAATGCCCCCAACCCTATAAATAACAAAGCAAAACTTGAGGTGCTCCGGTGTTGGCAAAAAGGAAAAGGTAACTGACAAATTTGATGAGTGAAATAAATGCATAACAGCACGTATGTAAGCACAAATTACAGAGATAGCTAAGGGACATGCAAGCATGGATTAAGCAGCTTTCACATTGGTCCTCCTTGAAACAAACAAGCATTCTGAATAAGGAATATAAAAAGAATTGAGTTTTGGTGTCAATAGATGGCTGGTCTATTCCGAATCTTTTTCTCCATTTTTCCCCCTCCCTTCAAGTGAGTTCTATTGTTTACTTATAAATAGCAAAAGTGGAGAAAAAAATCCTGGAGGTTTCTACTATAGTATCTTTATTGGCCACTGGGGGTTATCTTTTCCTAATTGTGTTAAGGAGGCATTTACTACACTATGTGGTTACATTTCTGCTCAATATAGGAAATCTGACATTGCTACTGTCATATTTGAACTATAACCGCTGTTCCAGCCTAGGGCGAAGCTCGTGCGACGCCTAGGGCCCCTCCACCCTGCTGCCACCGCCGGCGGCGGAGGCCGGCCCACCGCCGTCGCAATGCCCTCCTGCTCCCGTGCCCCCTATCCGCCTCCAACCCTGCCCCGTCACCTGCTGCCGGCTGTCCCCAGCATCTCGCACACCACCGAGATCCCTTCCCTGGGGCTGAATCCGCGCACAGCAGCCCCAGCTCGGCATGAGGCAGCCCGCTCCCTGGAGCTTCGCCTCATACGCCCTTGCCTCAAGCCTCAATCTGCTTCCCGATTCGCCGGGATCTGGCCTTCCCCTGCAGCATTGAAGGCCAACTCCGAGCCCGACGCCCCCGTGTGTCCAGCTGGTGGCACCGTTGCTCTGCTAGCCCTAGTCGCTTGTGCTCCCCGCCCCTGCAAGAAAGTACGCTTCGCGTTTACCACCCGGGCCAGCAACATTCACTCCACCTCCACCAACCTGCCCAACACCCATTCACTCCAGGCGACATCAGCGCAACCGCTCCATGGACACCAGACGCCCCTCCCTTCTGTCGCCTGCAGCTTGGCACCGAGTCCGAGGTCATACGCCGAAGTGCTCACCTCTGCAGCCCCCTCCCGCTCCCGGCTTTACTTCCCTACCAACCGAAGGCCACCCAGCAGCAATGGCCGCCCGGTCCCCCTCTTTAAAGGCCACTGCTTCAAGTGCCTGAGCTCGGACCATTCCATCGCACAGTGCCGGGACCCCGTCAAGTGTTGGCGCTGTCTCCGCAGAGGGCACAAAGCCATCGCTTGTCGCTCCTCCATGGCCCCGGTCGACACGCGCTCCCGCCCCCACCGCTCTTCCAGCCTGTTGCTAGCTTCAGCTGACTTCGGCACAAACCGTGACGAGCTAGAAGCGTGTTGGGCTGTTGTCTCCCTCCATGACAGCCATTGTGCGGCGAAGCTGCTCCTCGATGACGTCCGCATGGCGGCGGTGCCGGCCTCGGGGGCAGAGTGGCAGGAGCTTCGAATCACCTGCCACCACCCCGAGCACTTCCTCATCAGGTTCCCCACGCCAGAGCACCACGAGCGCGCCCTCGACTCCGGCCGGTTCCAACACGGCGCGCTCGAGCTCTCCTTCAAGCCATGGCTGCCCCACCTAGCACAACACCCCTCCGCGGTTCCGTTCCGAGTGCGCCTAGGCCTCGAAAACGTGCCTCTCCACTCGTGGGGAGAGAAGACAGTCGAGAGCATCCTAGGTGGTGCATGTGCACTCCAGTGCTTCGAGGAGCGCTCCATCCGTAGGGAAGAAACAACTACGCTCAATGTGTGGGCGTGGACGGCATCTCCAGCGGACATCCCGAAGGTGCACTATCTGAGCATCGTTGACTCTTCGGAGAGTGCCCCGGTGACAAAGGAAGCGACCATGTTTAGAGTTCTCATCCACCTCGACGCCGTTGAGGTGCATGATGCGGGGCGCCACCGCGTCGCTCGCGTCGCTCGCTTCACGCGATTTCGATGGAAACTGGGCATCGTTGACGGGGATGATGACGCCCGGCGTCGTGACGACACCCTGGCCCCAGACATGCGCTATCGTCGCCGTGACAATTCCGATGACGATTCCAAGGCCCCCCGACGTGGCCACTCCCTCGGCCGCGCGTTTCGCTCCGCCTTGCGGAGCGTCTCCTCCTCGGGTCACGTGCACACGCGCTCGCCACGCAGCCGGGGTTGGCGAGGTGATGCTGCTCCGTCTCGACGACGCCGTGGTACCCCACGTCGTGTCGCTGAGCGTGGCTGGACCTTCGTGGCCCCTCAGGTCGTGACTCCAGCTCCAACTCTGGACTGCGCCCCCCTGTCCCGCTGCAGGTCTGCACCGGGCGGACTAGGTGAGGGCATCCTTGGCCCCTTCCCAGCAGCCACAGAATCGGCGGCCCCCCAAGTTTCTCCGGCGACTCCTTCGGCACGCGGCTCGGCCGCAACAACGTCGGACCAAGACTGCCCTTTGGCACTGTGCTGCCTCTCAGTAGTCGCCGATGACGAGCGTGGCAACGCCTACTCCGGTGAGACTGCACGTGACGCCGAAGCGCATTTCAACTCGCAATATCGAGATCGCGTCGACGGCACCATGAACGTGTTCTCGCAGATTCGCCTCGAGGTACGCCGTGCATCTTCCCCGCCGTGCCATGAGCCGTTGCCCGCCGCTCCGACAGCCATTCAGCTTCTAGGCCTGACTGACGCGGCTGCAGATAATTTACCCCCTGGCCTTGCTCATTTCCATGGTGCCATCACTCACCGTGTGGCCCCCCCTCTGCTGCAGGTGTACAAGCGCCGCCAGTCCTCCCAAGTCAAGAAGCCTGGGGGGCTTGCCGTTCACCGCAGCGTTCGCCTGTCGTCCTGGACGGCTACCAATACCTCGGTGGAAAGCAGGGCCTTCGGCCTCATCGCCAAGAAGCTGCAGCCGTGGGTAAAGAATGGCGTGAAGATCCACCCAATGGACGCCATCAACATGCTTGCTGACCCTCTGCCGGACGACGCAGTCAACGTCCTTGCTGATCTTGCTGGACTAAAGCTTGGTGACGCATCGCCAGAGCCGCTAGAACCGGGTCTCGTTGCCTAGGACAGTGCGCAGGGCACTGCCTAGCTGGAGACTTCCGCTCCTCATGTCATCTAGGAGCTTCTTAGCACGGGCAATGGCCCATTTTGTTCAGTGACCGTCGAACCACTGCTTTTGTGTTTCCACCGCTGGGATTGTCTCCCTACTGTCTTCTCTGAGGCTTCGACCTCCGCGGCATGTCATCTCTACTGTTCCTGCGGCTTTTGCTTTTGTTGTTCGGAACGGACCGGTCAAACTTCGTGGCATTGCTATGCCTTTAATCCTATGCTATTCCAGTCTCCTCACCCTCCCTTCTGCGGTGCCTTCTGTTTTGGATGATTACTGATCTTCGAGTCCTCAATTGGAACGTCCGGGGCCTTAATTCTGGAGCTAAACGTTCTGTCCTCCGTAATGTGATTGCAAATGCAAAATGCACCCTTGCATGCATCCAAGAATCGAAATTGGCTACCATTGACAGTCACCTCATCCAGGAATGCCTTGGTCGGCCCTTCGTTGACTCCTTCTACTTCGGCCTGGCAGTAGGAACTAGAGGTGGTATTCTCCTTGCGGGCCATGCTGACCACTTCTCCCTCTCCGAACCCCTTGTCACTGACTACATTGTTAGCGCGCGCGTCTCCCCTGCGTCCGGAGACCCCCACTGGCGCATCTCAGTGGTCTATAGCCCGCAAACACGTGAGGACAAAATCCAATTCCTGCACGACTTGGAAGGCACAACCCTCACTAATGCTGGTCTCCCTGGCTTATCATTGGGGGACTTCAATTTAATTTACCGATCGACAGACAAAAGCAATGCGAACGTCGACACCAGCCTCATGCAAGCTTTCCAAGCGACCCTCGACCGGCTAGAGCTGAAGGAACTTCCTCTCACCGGTAGACGCTTCACTTGGTCCAACGAGCGCAATCATCCTACCCACACCAGAATCGATCGAGCCTTCTGTTCTCCGGATTGGGACACTTACTTCCCTACGGCCTTCCTGCAGGCTCTCCCTTCGCTCGCGTCTGACCACGCCCCACTCCTACTAAGCGGCATGTCCAGGCCGTCCTTCCGCCCCTTCCATTTCGAGAACTACTGGCCGACCCTCCCGGGGTTCGCAACGACAGTCCAAGCAGCTTGGGAACGAGTGACTACAACTGCTGATCCGCTTAAAACCCTCCACACCAAACTCTCTTGCACTGCAAAAGCCCTAAAGCTTTGGGCCAAGACTTGCGTTGGTGATCTTCGAATCCAACTTGCTGTCGTGCATATCCTGATTTTAGGGCTCGACCAGGAGCAGGAGGACCGCGACCTCACACAACAGGAGAGGAGGCTTCTCTCCACCCTCAAGATTAGATGCCTAGGCCTTGCAACGTTGGAGAAAGCAAGAATCAAACAAAGGGCGAGAACTGCTTGGGTCAAGCTCGGAGATGCCAACACCAAGTTCTTCCACATAAAAGCAAATGCCAGGCATCAGAAAAATCGCATCCACTCCCTTTCCACGGCGGGAGGCCTTGCCCTCACCCACGAAGACATGGAGGCGGAATGTTGCAATTTCTTTACCGAGCATCTTGGCCAGCCACCCCCTCGCGACTCAACCTTCGATTAGGATGCCTTTAATTTCCCCCAGGTCGACCTCCACACCTTGGAAGATCCCTTTACAGAAGAAGAAATCCGAGACACCATCCTTACCTTGCCTACTGACAAAGCTCCAGGCCCTAATGGTTTCAGTGGCCTCTTCTACCGTGTGTCCTGGGACATCATCAAACACGACCTCTGTTCGGCCTTGCTTGCCCTCCATAGTGGAAACAAGCAATCCTTCCATCTTCTGAATACTGCCAACATTATCCTCATCCCAAAGAAAGATGGGGATCACCTCGCTATCAGAGACTTCAGGCCAATCAGTCTAGTGCATAGCATTAGCAAGATCTTTTCCAAGCTCCTTGCAAATCGCCTCGCGCCGTTCTTGGGCTCCCTCATCTCTCATAGCCAAAGCGCCTTTATCAAAAAACGTAGCATTTAGGATAATTTCTTATTTGTGCAGAGTGTGCTCCAGGACTTACACAAGAGGAAGGCTCCGCCCTGTTTTTCAAAATTGACTTCGCTAAAGCCTTCGACTCTGTTCACTGGGGTTATCTTCTGGAACTTCTGGCTAGGCGTGGCTTCGGGCCACGGTGGCGTAAGTGGATGGCCATTCTACTTGGCATGGCATCCTCCCAGGTCCTTCTCAACGGGAGGCCGGGTCCAACTTTCTACCACAATAGGGGGGTTCATCAGGGTGACCCTATCTCCTCCATGCTCTTCATCCTCACCATCGACCCTCTGCACCACATCCTTGAACTAGTAGCTGGTCAAGACGTCTTTGCTCCTATTCACGCCAGAACACTCCGGCTGAGGGCCTCCCTTTATGCGGATGATGCTGCCATCTTCATTAGCTCCCTCAAAGGCAAGGTCCTTGCATTGCAATGCATTCTCAACACCTTCGGACAAATCATGGGCCTGCGTACAAACTTCCAAAAGAGCTCCGTCTTCCTAATAAACTGTCAGAAAGATGACCTTGCTGAGGCTCTTCAGCCTTTCCCCAATTCTTGGGAGACCTTTCCCTGTCGCTACCTGGGTATGCCTCTTCACTTTCGCCGGCTCCGCAAAATCCAACCTCTGCTTGACAAAATGGCCGCTAGACTCCAGTGTTGGAAGGCGAACCTTCTCTCTAAAGCGGGACGGCTTACCTTAGTTAAAGTCGTTCTCTCCGCTCTGCCTACCTACTTCCTCACCTCTTTTTCGCTCCCTAAGTGGGTCGAGAGGTGCATGGACAAAATCAGAAGGGGATTCCTCTAGGCTGGCAAGGCAGAGGCCCATGGAGGGAAGTGTCTGGTCAACTGGAGGACGGTCTGCCGACCACGCAGCCTTGGAGGCCTGGGCGTCATGGACCTCGACAGGTTCAGCAGAGCTCTACGACTGCGTTGGCTATGACATGAATGGAAAAGCCCACAAAAACCCTGGGTGGGTGCGGACCCCCCTGTAGCCGCTTGGACTGTGCCCTCTTCCGGGCAGCCATTGCGGTCAAGGTGGGGAATGGCACAAGGGCCAACTTCTGGCATGATCGTTGGCTCCAGGGCGAAGCTCCGAAGGAGATTGCCCCTGGCTTGTTTGGCATCGCCTCAAGGAAGCGTCTCACCGTCCGAGAAGCACTCCGCGACGGCAATTGGATCAAATATGTCAGACGCCTGCAGGGCCGAGAGCTCCTGCAACAATTTATCCACCTCTGGCTCAAGATTCGGCAGATCGTCCTTACGCCAGAGAGTGAAGATGACATCACCTGGATGCTCACATCTTCAGGGAACTACACCTCTTGCTCGGCCTACAATGCGTAGTTCCTCGGTTGCGTCCAGCCTTTTCATGCAAATCTTATATGGAAGGCAAATGCAGAGAATAAGTGCAAGTTCTTTGCGTAGACCTTAGGACACAAGAGGCTTAACACTTCGGACAACCTTACGAAGAAGGGCTAGCCGCACCAACCCTTCTGTCCCCTTTGTTGTCAGGTGATGGAGATGGCCCAGCACCTATTTTCAGAGTGCCCATTTTCCTCACAAGTCTGGAGCCATATCGGGGCCAAACCCCATGCATTCACCTGTACCCCCGGGCAGTCCTTCCCTTCTTCGAGTGGTGGGGACAGGTGGCTAAGCAAGTGCCCAAAAATCATCGTCGTCAACTGAACAACCTTATAATCCTCACGGCCTGGAAAATCTGGAAGGAACGGAACGCGCGTATCTTTATGCAGGTTTTCACTTCAGCATTGCAAGTGTCTATCCGGGTTAAGGTAGATATTTGTACATGGGAGGGCGCCTTCTTTGGCGTGGCAAGTACCGAGTAGTGACCCTCTTGTGCTGTTAAACCCTCCTCTCCCCCTCCTCTCTTGTGTATTTGAACTCTCTCCTCTTTAATGAAATGGTAGAACTCCTACCTTTTGCTCAAAAAAAAAGAAAACCTGATGAATTTTGGTACAAGAGTTTCGCATACTATTACTTTATTTTCTTTATCAACATACATAAGTCAAGCTCACTTGCAAAAAACATTTTGCCGACATATTACATCAAACAGAAACATTAGGGCTAATCGATGTTAATCAAATCAAAAATCTTCTGATCCATAGTTTTATCCATGTCTACATCACAAAAGGGAAAGCTACTGTCTGTTGGCGGTTGAATCTTCTGGAGGACCAACAATCCCTTGCCAAGTGCAAGAATTATTCCCCTTCATGAAACCATGACCAATTCCATACGAGCCAACCTTAATCTACAAGACACCTTGCTATTTTGTTGATGCGGATGCAAACGTAACATCTAGCCCATCCTAACTTTTGTCCATAACAATTGGATAACGACTTCTTAAACACGAAATAGTAGCAAAGTAATGGAACAATCAATACATTCTACGGATTAAAAAAAAACCCATACATTCTATGTATGTATGGCCAGAGATCTAAAAATCGGATTTGACATTTATCGGGGGTCCGAATTTACAAAATTTAGGTTGGAGTTTTCGACTAAAAAAAATGAATAAAAAACTCAGCCGAGATTCGCTGAAATTTGGTCATATTGGCCCAATTACTTCATCTATCAAGCCTCAAATCTTGGTAACTACTTTTTACTTGCACGTGAGCGGGCTTCGATAAATTTTGCGAAACGCATGCTTTAAAAAAGGTTCAATTTTTTATGTCATTGTATAGTCAAATAGTCCCTTACTATCCGTTACTTAATTGTCTCTTCCTTATTTATTATCGCAATTGCTCTAATATTGTCATGTATATTATTGTTAAAAAGTTATATTTTTTGCTTAAGCCATGAAAACATACAAAATAATTTTTAAAAAATCACAGTATTACCAGATATGCAATACTTTCAATCTATTTTTTGTATTATTACAAAAAAAATTTATGTTAAATTTACACATAAAAATATTTTAAACATAAAAGATTTATTTTAAAATACTAAAAAAATTGTACATTCAGATCGCTATATACTTAATAACTCTATGTTTTTTAGGATTTTGAAAATATTTACATATCTTAAACAAAAAAAAAGTTTTCGCCAATGTCAAATAGTGCAATTATGGAGCAATTACAATGGCATAGAAGAGATAAGCTTTTAAGTGATGCCATGTAAAATATTAGACGGCTCTACTTAGCACATAAAGTATTTTCCCTAAAAAAAAAACTAACAGCGCAGTTACCTCGGTGAAAAAGAAATAATTAACGTCCCTGTGTCTGTGTAGAAGTGATTATTTTTTGGTATGGATCATAGTGGTAGCTGTAGCTATTGATAAAGAGAGGAAAACATCTATAGAAAAATGGCATCACCAATCCCAATTCCCTGATGGACTCGCCAAATCGCAAAGCTGCCGGGGCATAAAAGACGAGAACAAAGTAGCCGCTGAGAAAGAGCAAGATTTCTCTTCTCAAGGGGACAGAGCAGGGAACGGGTGGTTAGGCGAAGCCAGCCATGTCGGCAGGCACCGCCTGCTTGTCGAGCTCGCTTCACTTAACCATGGCCGTACCGTACGCTTCTTCCTCGGTACGGGCAGGCACCGACGTCGCACGCGCCGCCAAGCCCGCTGATCACCAGCTGTGCCCGAACCCGTGTGCGCTTTCTTCTCCGTCCAGACTTGTCGAGCCACTCTAGGATGTAATTTGATTGGATATGGTTGGGTATCACTCATTTTGTGTTCGCATTCATATTTTTTAATAGGTATAGCGTCGGATATGGATAGTATCGGATAATAATATAAGTACAAATAAAATCAATAATATTAGTTACGAATACAAAGTACATATAGATCGGTTTTGATGATGATATGAATTATTTTAGTCGGATAACACGTGAAAATAGTGATCATTTGTAAATCATATATAGCAGATTAACATAGATTATCAACGTACGATTAGTGAGCAAACTTGCATTCTCAGACAAATAGTATGCATTAATAAAAACCAGACTTTGCACTAGTGACCAAACCATGCCTTGCCTCCTACAATCCTACATGGTAGAGGATTTGTTCGGACAATATCCATATTCCATATTAAAATTTTACCCAAACAAAAATTTGAATATTCCCATGCCGTTGGATATCTTTGCTTTATATCCGTATCCAAGAAAATCATTTGGATATGTATTCGTTGCTTAAGCCCAAACTCCAAAGCTGCTAAAGGCTGCAGGCTGCATCGATCGATCTCCTGCATCAATTTTTGTTCGGTAAGCTCAGCAAGAAAATCACACTGATGCTGATCCCGATCCCAGGATGGCAGCTCATGCCACTGCTTACTTCACTCTCTCAGTGACTCAGTACTTGGTATGTGAGTGAGCATCAGTCTCAGCTGGCCAGCACTCGCAGTGGTTTGGTCGCTGACAAGTGTTAAGCGTATGTAACGCATAACCGCGTCGGTTCTGGTTGGGCATCCAAGCCAGCACACATATACAATTGCGATGTCAATATTTTGTTGAAGATTTTGCTGCATGCTGAGGGTGACGGGTGATTTGCATCTGCGTTGTATGCTGCAGCGCCGTCGCCTTCGGTGCCCATATGCAGCGTCTACCTTGTATTAGCTTTAGCTAGCTGCCTTGGTAGGTTGGTAGCTGCGGGATCAATGGCAGGCAGGTTCGCCACCGCAAGGATGGTGGATGGTGATGGGCATGGAGTGCTCATGGTCAAGGAGACATGGCCAGGCCTTATCTGCCTTCAAGTTTTGGCTAATTATTAGTCAGTACTTGGTAGGAGTGCTGTAAGTACGCACCACATCTTATCTTATTCTTGCCCATATCTCAACTCAGAATTAAGTGACCCGAGTTAAGAGGTTTTTTCGCTCAAAGAAAAAAAAAGGAAGAGTTTTATTGGTTGCTCAAGAGTCGGGTTCAAAAAACCGGCAAACCGAGCAGAAAACCGACCCAAAATCAAAACTTCCATTCAATTATAAAATCCATAAAATAAACTTTAAAATGCCTAAAAATGGTATTCACATGTTTGAAACATTTAGCATGACAAGGTTTTTGAAAAAAAAATCAAGTGTTTTTTTACCAAAACCTTTTTTCTTCCGTATAGGCATTATTATCTTCTTTATAAAGTGCTTATCAAAGCTGGCTGCTCAGCCCGTCCACGTCGGCGGAAAAAAACTGTCCGTCCGATCTGCCCGTTGCCCTTGATCCCACATCCAGCGTGCAATGCTGGATGGCGAATGCAAAAAACTCCTCTGACTTTTCCATTTTACGTTGGCGTCCTCGCTTCTTGACGACCGTTCGATCAGCCGATCAAACAGCTCTCGCTGCGTCATGTTTGCGTTTAGGCCCTTCACTTTTTTCATTCTCGCTTCGCCGTCCTCCCGCCTCCTCACTCCGCCCAAACCCTAGCCTATCCCCGTCTCTCTCCCATGCCGCCCGTTGTCTCCCAACTCAGCCGCCGCCGCTCCCGCTCCTCCGCCGCACCCCCATCGTCTCCCAACTCAGCCCACCGCCTCCTCCGCCCCATGTCCCGATTCGACCGTCCCCGCCTCTCTCTGCGCCGCCCGTCATCTCCTCCTCGGCCATGGCGGCTCCTCCGCCGCCTCCTCCCCATGCCCAAGACTAGCTGCCCCCATGTCCCCGTCGCGCCGTCCCCCATGTCCCCGTCCGTACCTTACCCACTCGGCGTCGCCACCTCCTTCCCAGCGGCGCTGCCCATCTCGACCCTTAATCGGCGTGATTCGGCTAAAGGATGAGGCAAACGGTGGCGGCGGCGAAGGTCGAGTTGGCGGATCGCGGCGGCATGGCTCGGGCGAATCCGCCGGCGATGCGTCTCCAAATGGCCGCGCCTCCCTTGCGGCGACCCTCCTTCGCGCCCACCAAGCTGCAGCCTCCTCCCCTACTTCACCCATCTGCATCGGTACTTCAACATTTTAGATTTATGCAAGTTTACCTTTTCTTTTGGCTATCATTGATGTTTCATCATATGAAGAGGATGAACATGCCTCTAGAACTAGTGATTCAGATTATTTTTTTATTGAATAACTACTTAGGAGTTTCGATCATGATCTTAAAAATATTTTGCATGTATATGGTTTTGATCGGGACTCTCCTCACTCCGCCCAAACCCTAGCCTATCCCCGTCTCTCTCCCGTGCCGCCCCGTTGTCTCCCAACTCAGCCCGCCGCCGCTCCCCGCTCCTTCGCCGCACCCCCATCGTCTCCCAACTCAGCCCGCCGCCGCTCCTCCGCCCCCCCATGTCCCAGTTCGCACCGTCCCCCCGCCTCTCTCCTGCGCCGCCCCGTCATCTCCCTCCTCAGCCCGCGGCTGCTCCTCCGCCACCTCCTCCCCATGCCCAGCACTAGCTGCCCCCCATGTCCCCGATCGCGCCGTCCCCCCATGTCCCCGTCCGTACCTTACCCACTCTGGCGTCGCCACCTCCCTTCCCCGCGCCGGCGCTGCCCATCCTCGGCCCCTTAATCGACGTGATTCGGCTAAAGGGATGAGGCAAACGGTGGTGGCGGCGAAGGTCGAGTTGGCGGATCCGGCGGCGGCATGGCTCGGGGGCGAATCCGCCGGCGATGCGTCTCCAAATGGCCGCGCCTCCCTTGCGGCGACCCTCCTTCGCGCCCACCAAGCTGCAGCCTCCTCCCCTACTTCACCCATCTGCATCGGTACTTCAACATTTTAGATTTCTGCAAGTTTACCTTTTCTTTTGGCTATCATTGATGTTTCATCATATGAAGAGGATGAACATGCCTCTAGAACTAGTGATTCAGATTATTTTTTTATTGAATAACTACTTAGGAGTTTCGATCATGATCTTAAAAATGTTTTGCATGTATATGGTTTTGATCGGGACTACAAAGACATTGGTGTTGCTCGGTTTACAGCTAAGTCCTTTATTGTGAGAAATTGCATGGCCAATGCATATCACATTGTTATCTGCCTGGAATGCTCCTCCTGAAAAGTAAAGACTAATGTTGGCTTTATTCCTGTCATTGGTTACTCTTCATACTCCCTCCGGTTATGAAAATCTATCATTTTGGGCATCGCCATGATTCCTAAAATGCAACTTTCACAATTAATTATCATTGCAATTTATTTATGAAACCCAATAAAATTATACTATCATAGAAATACTTTTCAAGATGAATCTACACATGATTTTCACAGATCCAAACTACATGGGTTACTCTTCATACTCCCTCTGGTTATGAAAATCTATCGTTTTGGGCATCGCCATGGTTCGTAAAATGCAACTTTCACAATTAGGTATCATTGCAATTTATTTATGAAACCTGATAAAATTATACTATCATGGAAATACTTTTCAAGATGTAAGTTAGAGAGCATTTGGTTACTGAATTTCTGTGCATTAGGCCGATAGCTCAAGCTGGTTCCTAACTTGGTTAGTACTTACCTCAGGTATAATGTTATTGCTACATGATTCTTTCGATAGAGAACAAATTTGTGTTGTGCCTTCCTCTGTTGGCTAGTTTATATAATCCGTTCATTATCTACTTTGGTTGTAATGGAACTATTTGCTCTGATTTTTATATTACTGTACTAACATTGTTCTCATGTGATTATTTAAGATTTAGTATTACGCATGTAGCACCTTCCTGTTTATCCATGGAACATTTTTGATAGATTTAATAAGCCACGTGGGGCACTTGCTGCATCTATTTTGTCTCTTCATGTTGCCTCTCTTGGTTCTCTGCTTTAACATTACCTTCTAAGTGACAGATCCGTAGATTTAAACAGATTCTGAATTACTTGGATTGTCCCTACCGGACAGAACTACATCATGCCCTTTTCGCGCGAAGAGATAACTAAAGCAATTGGCTTTTGCATTTCCCGTCAAATGAGTATTTGATGCAGAACATGGTAGCCATTTCTCTGTTGACTTTACTTACGATCCATCATGTACTCTTCAATTTTAGAAAATGTTAATTTGAACTTAAATGTACTGGATCTCTAATTGTTTTTATTTTATTTCCATGATTTCATTATCTAGCTGTTGTGGATCTCAATAGCCAACTTGGATTTGCCAGCCATCAACCTCTGGTTACAAGGTTTGTCTGATGTTCTACCTTTTACTTACCATTCACAGTTCATGGGAAGTTCATCAGGTTTTTGTGTTACTTTTTACACATGAAATTTGCTGCAGTTCTTGCAAGCCACCTACATGTGCTTCCCTGGTAATAGTCGTGAAGGTGATACAAGTCTATAACATGGCATAGTGTGAGGTACAGATGACCCCTTGGCACCCAAAAAATTCTATACTCTTAAAGGCACATGTGGTAAAAGAAAATCTTACATTTGTTGGCCTCTGGAAATGAAGCTAATTAGCTAAATTATGTGAGTTATTGCTCGGTTGGTTTCACAATATTTATTATTTATGAACACATTTATCTTCTATGTGCTGCATAGTTTCACTTTTGTTCTGTACAGTTAGGCATTATCTTTTATCTTTTATGCTGTCCATAGTTTTCCTTCGTTATGTAGAAATGTTCATAGTATCTATTTTTTGTTAACATGTATCTCTCTCTTGCTTCAATATATAGGTTCGTACTGTTTGTGGACCTGTTGCTGGTGTTGTCCTGTCCTTTTATGTAATCGGAGTATTAGAGACCATGTCTCAGAAGCCCCATGACAAGAATTCTATAGTGCAGAAAGGTTCAGGTTCTATAAAGTATGAACGAATATTTGTTCCTAGCGAAAAGGTATATAGAATGCTTGATTATAATCCCATGGCATCGAGGTGTATACATAGCTTGCGTTTTTCTCCTCTACTTAAGAAATGGCCAAATGGTTTCACCATTGCTGTTCTGCACCGAAGCTCATGACTTGGACTAGCTGAACTGTCGATACTTTTGCCGTGGGTACAACAATCTGGATCAATTCTTCATAAGGTTGGTGCTGATTATAAATTGTTATGCAATGCAATGGTCTGTGCAGCAAATACACCTTATTGATTGGAGAAATGGTACAGTTATATGTTTTGTTTTAGTCTTCATGCCGATGAAATCCGTTTTCTTTGATAGACCTTATATTATCCTTATTATTAACCGTTGCCAAATGATAAAACAAACGACATGGCATCGCGCGCTTACCATTCAGTGTTATCTGCATGTGTAACTATCCTACCTGCCTCTACACCGGTGATCTCTGCTCAATTCCACCCACACCGTTTGCATCCATTGGAAGACCAGAGGCGCGCACGTGCCATCAATGCTAGTTTCGTCAAATAAGTAGTGTATGCACCGCTACTGCCTTCATGCCATGTTGTCTACACGCTTTCTACGCCACGCGTGTGTCCCGCCTACCCTGCCGCGTGCCTAGCCACAACGTCCACACGCTTGACGCACCTCATATGCCAACGCCACACGCTTGTAAAAAAGAGATTGTTCGGTTGACAAAAACTGGAAAATAAACCTATGAATTTCTATATCTAAATTCAATTTTTATTGGGTTTTCATAGTTTTTTTAGCTGTTTTCGTTGGCCCAATGCGCTATTTTCTCTAGTTAAGTTGAACCCAGCTCAAAGAGCTTCATCAATTCCTTGTCCTGCTGCTTCTCATGAGTTATATAATATACATAGTTGGCTTGCCAACAATTAAATTACTCCCTTTATTTTATAATTAGCGTAATGCCAATATTGTGTTTTACCGCTATTCCAACTCGAGGGCAAGAAAAGTCGATTATACATTTGAAGAAAAAATCAACAATGTGTATGTGTATGATTACATATGCTTGTTTGGTTGATGTCTTAACTTTGTTATAGCTAGTACATGTAACTTATCACGTAAAGTTAGCCTATGACGTGTGGGCCAATAGCTCCATAAATGTGGTATGGGCCAAACAATAGCTGAAGGAGCTATGCTAGTTGGTTTGGCTTATGACTTATGGTATTTTGTTGTTTCTCTGAGCCACATACTTTAATTGACTTCTCGAACCCATTTCTTAATACCTCAAAGACTCTTCTCAAAGCTCTCGAAGCCTAATTAAACCAAATGTTCCAGCTTCTCAAATCTTTAGAAGCCCACAATTTTAGTTGTCCGGCAATTCAGCCGCCACTACAACATGGTAAGTCCGTGAGAGTGTCTATTTATGCTATTATGTTCATAAATGTCCCATATAAATTCTCATAGCACTTATAGGCCGTCAAGTAAAATGCTAGCGGGGTAGTATTCCCCAACGTTTACATAGCCCGACTTCTTTTCTGTGCCAGTTTTGATGAAGTATTGTGGTATACTCGATGACTCTGTTTTAGGAGCACTGGCAGGTGGGAAACACCGTGGTTGGCTATCTTTGGCATATATTAAATGTTGTGAATGCTCTAGTTTGACATGTAGTAAACATGGTTGTTGCACAAGTTTGGCCTATGTTAAGTGCCTTTGTTTGATCGATATATTCTGACATAAGTTAAACTCCTTGTTTAATCCTCCTTAGCACTTTCGAAACACCATATTAGGTATTTCCCATGGCATGCCCATTTCGTTGATGATACTAACATCACACAATACAATGGTATATAAAAGATGTTTTGTTGTCATTTAATTAAACATTCTATATGAAGTAATGCATATCACATGTAAAATTTATCACCCATAGCTCTCAGGCTATCATATCATGTACTCTTAGAGGAGCAAAACAACTTTGCACTAAATAAATTGTTCATCAGACATGCCTAACTCCTATTACATCTCACATAAGTTTCATACACGTCAATACTAATGTTTCCTTCACAATTAACAAGTCTAGGTAGCAAAAGACATAAAATATGACTTAGTTCATACTATATATACCTTCCTACTGCTTGGCATCATTAGGCTCACAAAATAAAGTCAACACACATCCATCACATATAATTATCTATCAGGAAAAAAAGGTAGACAACACCACTACTATAAACAACCCCCCAAAATCAATAGAAAAAAGACTAAATGGATCCATCATCTAATTACTCGTGGAAATATGCAAAATTAAGGAAAAGAGTAAGAAAACTAAGTGGTATTTTTATTTGCAAATTTATAATTACTATGAATTTAGTACATCTACTATGATGATTATTTGTTGCGCGCTTGGATATGTTTTGAGATGATCCATCTTTAAGTAAAAACAAGATCATACATAAGCAAGTAAGTTATATATGCACAAGTAATATATAGTTGGTTTACCGTATTGTGCGATCCATATGTTTTGAAATGGCCAAACAATTGCATCGGCCAATAACATCACCCAACTTGGTAGTCTGCCCTTGGACTCGAGGCAGTAAGTATTCTCCTAAGGGCAGTCTATCCAAGCCTTTATATTTTTATTTGTGCATTTAAGTCTAACATAAACCACGATCTTGGAGCCAATTAGTCTAACGTAAGCCTTCGGTGCCCATATGCAGCGCCTGCCTTGTATTAGCACTACTAGAGATATAGGCATCACAAGGGGTTCATTGTGAACCCCTTGTGATAGTGCCATCACAAGCGGTTTAAAAGGCTGAGTCAGGATAGGACTTTTACAAGAGGTTCGTGTCCCGAACCCCTTGTAAAAGTTCTACAAGCGGTTCGGGACACGAACCCCTTGTAAAGGCTACAAGCTTTACAAGGGGTTCGGGACATGAACCTTCTACAAACGGTTGTTTTACAAAGGGTTCGTGTTCCGAACCGCTTGTAAAAGTCCAATTTTTGAAATGCTAAAAGGAAAACTTGTCTTATCTTATCAGAGAGCACGCGTGGGATGAGTTGGCTAGCAGGGTGACACGTGGGTCACGAGAAAGGTGAGGTCCTAGGTTCGAATCCCACTCCTCCCAAAAAATTATTTCTCTTTTTACCCAGACCCAGCAGTACTACAAGCGGGTATAAAACCGCTTGTAATGCCCCGGAGAGCATCACAAGGGATTGCTTACAAAGTGGTTTGGAACCGCTTGTGAAAACCAAATCGCTGGTAGTGTAGCTAGCTAGCTGCCTTGGTAAGTTGGTAGCTGCGGGATCAATGGCAGGCAGCAGGTTCGCCACCGCAAGGATGTTGATGGGCATGGAGTGCTCATGGTCAAGGAGACATGGCCAGGCCTCATCTGCCTTCAAGTTTTGGTTAATTATTAATCAGTACTTGGTACGATTGCTGTAAGTATGCACCACATCTTATCTTATTCTTGCCCATACCTCAACTCAGAATTAAGTGACCCGAGTTAAGAGTTTTTTTCGCTCAAAGAAAAAAAGGGAAGAGTTTTATTGGTTGCTCATGAGTCGGGTTCAAAAAACCAGCAAACCGAGCAGAAAACCGACCCAAAATCAAAACTTCCATTCAATTATAAAATCCATAAAATAAACTTTAAAATGCCTAAAAATGGTATACACATGTTTGAAACAGTTAGCATGACAAGGTTTTTGAAAAAAAAATCAAGTGTTTTTTTACCAAAACCGTTTGTTCCTTCGTATAGGCATTTCGTCGAACACGTAGTATGCGCACCGCTACTGCCTCTTGCCTGCACATCACGTTGTCTAAGCGCCTTATACGACACGTGTGTGCCCTGCATACCCTGCCGAGTGCCTAGCCACAGCGGCCAAGCACTTGGTGCACCTCTGTCGGGACCCGGCCGAAAGATCGTACCCCTCTGTGCCTTCCGTACTAGTCTCAAGGATCAACAGTTAGTACGTACAGTCTAAACAGAGTAATACATTGCCAATGGAAATAAAATATTACATGACAGGAGCAGAACCTCAGTACAATACATACATGGCGACACGCACACCGTGAATCAGAGTTTAGCGAAATACAACACATAGGCCCACACAACAGGGCACAACAGAACTCTACTATCTTCCCATAGACAGCAAGACTGTAGAAAGTAACCATAGTCTTCTGTAAAGTCCTCATATGTAACATCCTTATTTTCAAAACCCTAAAATCATCTGCATCATTGCATTTGCATAATTTTCAAAGTGCATTTTAAACCAAGCTTTTGAAAATAAGTATGTTACCTTTTTATATTTTAATCTGTCCAAAAATAATATTTGCAAAAGATTGTTCAAGAGAAAAATGAAACTAATTAATTTGTTGAGTTTGATTCGCAAAATAAAAATGTCTATGAAACTCGGACCGTGAGTTCTCTTAAATTCATAATCCGGGGATTTCCAAAATTTAAAATTTCTTGTTTGAAATAATTATTTCAAAAGCCTAATCTTTTTCCTCCTCTCCTGTTTTCCTGTTATTTTTGGTGGGCCCATCATTTTTTTCATTTCTCCTTTTTCCTTCCCTCACTCTTCCACCGGGTCCCACCCCCTCTCTTCTCTCTCCTTCCACCTTCGCCCGGCTCCCTCCCTCTTTCTCTCTCTCCTCCTGCTCCCCGCATCCACGCGGCTGCTGCTCCTTGCCACCCCGCCGCGTGCTTCCTCCTCCTGCTCCCCGCCTCCACGCGACTGCTGCTCCCTGCCACCCCACCACGTGCTTCCCTCCTCCTGCTCCCCGCCTCCACGCAGCCTCCTCCTTCTGCCCCGCCCCTCTCTCCTTCACCCTCCCCGGATGCATCGCTCTCTCTCTCTCTCTCTCTCTCTCTCTCTCTCTCTCTCTCTCTCTCACTCTGCCTCTCACACTCTCTCTTCTGCTCTATCTCCCCTCCCGCATCCTACTTGCCGCAATCGCTTGTGCAGAAGACGCCATGCATCCGTGCCGCGCCGCCCTAGCAGCCGCCGCGCCACGCCGTCCTGGGAGTCGCTCTCGGCGTCACTCTACGCCGCGCGCGCGAGAGCCCGATCTCGCTGTGTCGCCCCCTTCTTCACGGTGAGCCACAGCCGCCTCTTTTCCTCGGTCTTCCCCTCTCTTCCCCTAGCTCACTACCGCCCTTTCCTCCACGGAGTCGGTCCTTCGTGTTGCCTTCGCCCCGCCATGCCCCAGTGACGCTGCCGCATCTCTTTGGCCCTCACCGGCGCGGGCTGAAGCCTTCTTCGCCTCCCTCTTTCCTTCCCGGAGCTTGCCGACCCCACCGCCCGGTCGATTTCATCGCCGGTGAGCTGTTTCGCCATGCGCTGCCGACTTCCTCCGCCTCGGCCGCCGTCGAGCTCTCCGCCGACGCTCTCTTGCCCGGCCGACTCTACTCCGAGAACCCCCTTCCTCCCTTTCCTCTTTCCCCCTTCTTTCCCGCCACCGGTGAAAGGACCGGGAAGTCGCCTAGGGGGGTGAATAGGCGATATCAAATTTTTAAAATAATAAACAAAGTTAATTGCGGAAGTCTGATCAGACGATCCGATGGTAGTGCGAGTCAGACGGTCCGATGTATCTGACCGTCTGAGGTAAGTATCGGATGTCCTGGCTCGCCTAAAACAGAGGACTTTGGATTCAATTGAAATCTCACAAATTCAAGGATACCACCTACACCAAAGATAGTTCACAAGCAAGTATATGTGTAGTAGTATCACTCAAGACAAGATAATCAATTCAATTATAAAATAAGCAAGTAAATCAAACTTGAGAATAGAAATGAAGAACCACGAGTGGAGTGGAGACGCGTCGATGTTTGTTCCCGAAGTTCGGATCCTTGAGGGGATCCTACGTCTCCGTTGAGGCGGCTCGGTCACACTTGAGCCGGGGTCTTTTTCAACCCTAATCCTCTCCAAGGTCTGCACCAAGCTCCCTTGGAATCCACTAGTTGACTCCTTTCCTTACGGAGGCGGAATCCGGCCTTCACAAACTTGACACGGCACACTACACAAAGCTTGGTGGCTCGTGACCAACTCCTAGCCGTCTAGGAGTCCTCAAACTCCAAGAGTAACAAATGCCACGAAGAACGAACTTGGAGATGAATTCAAGTGCTCAAAGATCCAATCTTACTCAATTCACACTCACACCTCCTCCCAACTCTTCCCAACCCTTCTTCCTAAGGGGATCACCTAGATCGAAGAGTGTAGGGGTCACTAGGGCTCAAAAACACACTAATTCCACAAAGGAATCACCTCCCAACCTTTCTCCTAATTCTCACTCAATCCCTCTGTGGAAAACATGGGCCCTGGGTGTCCGAAGATATATTACAGGACGTACCACCTCCTTGGGCCGAGTCAATTGGGCCTTCCAGAAGGCAGGCTTGGAGGACGGTGAGGCTCGGCATGATCTACAAGGAAACGGATTCGTTTCCTACTCGAATACATGGATATAGGTTTAGCTAAATCGGTTATATCTGTATCTTCCATATGCGGATTAGGGATTCTATCTGTAACCCGACCCCCTGCACTATATAAAGGGGGTTCGGGGACCCTAGTTCGGTATCCAATCCCACATCTTACAATCATCATCATCATCCACCATAATACAGTCCACGAGCACAGTCCATTGGCGGATTCGTCTTCACCTACGCTCCTGGCCAAGGCTTCATCTTCGGAGATCTCGGCTTCATTGCCGGCGACTTTGGAGAGCTTCGGTTGTATGAGCCGAACTTCGTTCGGTCCACACATTACCGGGCGAGATGGTACGCGACTCCGACGGAGCCTTACCACTTTGGGATCTCTTCCTTGGATTCCGATCCAGAGGAGATCCGATCTGATGATGATGATCCCGACTGGCCAACCGCTGGGTTTCCCTTCGGTTACGGTCGGGATCCACCGCCTCTCTCTTCGCCAGCTCCTCATGTTGGCGAAGCATCGAGTGGCGATCCGACTCCTGGCCAGGATCGTTCTCAGATTCAGTCAGGGGTTACAATCCCTCAGTCATGGACCGCCCCGTTTGGATTTGAAAACTCAGCCACTGTTTTTCCATCGGATAACATGCCGGCTTTTCCAATCCGGGCTAAGGAGCGGGACACAACACATATACACTAGGGCGAGCTTTCTGAGTCAAGACTCGGGGACAACTCAAGCCAAGCCAAATTCCCGAGTGGCTATGCCATTCGGACTGGTCAATTAAATTTGAAAGTTTCAAAGAAATTGATTCGCTGAAACTCAGTCGGATCCCTTGATGACCAGTGATCCTGCACGTGAGGTGGGAGTCATAATCACTCCCATCGACGAGCCAACGAATCAGGACCGGTTGAGCCTTTCCTTCTCAGAATCTGAGTCGGAAGAGAGCGTCAATAGGTTCCCTGATTTCCGTGGCGTCTACATACTGGACGGCCAAGCCTCTGGATCGGCCCGGCACCCCGTAGGGGAGGCAAGAGCCGAACCAAACCGCGAAGGCGGAGAAGACTTGCGCGACCAATTACGCGGTCATGCGAGGGAAGTCCGGGAGGAACTGCTTCATGTCCGTATGGGAGATCACTCGGTCTTCCGTTCGCCACAGCAGAACATCCTCGCTTGTAAGACCCTCCTGGACAATGTTGGCCCTTTACTTGGAGAGAACAACCCCGCATCGCCAATCATGGAACAAATCAAGGCCATGGTAGCAGCGGCTGTCCAAGGCACTCGGGACCAACCGGCCAACTCGGCAGAGCGATCGCTACGAGTAGTACTCGGCGCATCGGCACACACGGAAGTCATGGAAGAAGCGCCGCCGGAGCGCGAGCCGCGACCTCCGCCTCGACATCGAAGCCCGACGCAGGGAGCGAGACGGAGATCGTCGCCGTACCCTACCACGCCGAAATCTCCCCCGACGATCTCCTTCCCCCGGGGAAGGGTTGATCGACGGATCAAGGCATTCACTCCCGACTCAAGCAGTAAACCGCCCGGGGTTCAACCCTAAAGGCATTGTGAAATTTGATGGAGAACGGGACCCCGAGGCTTGGTTGCAGATTTATTCTTTGGCGATCAAGGCGCGGTGGAGGATACAACGTGATGGCAAATTATTTGCCCGTCATGTTAACCCTCCGACTCGAAGCGCTCGCGGGCCTTCCAGAGAACTCGATCGATTCTCGGGAGAACTCTGCGACCGGTTCGTTGCCAATTCGAGGCACTTACTTAAAAGCACGGGACCCAGTGGGACCTTTATCAGACTCATCAGAAAAGAGATGAGTCGTTAAGGGATTTCATTCGGCGTTTCACCAAGAAGAAAAACACAATCCGGGAGATCTTAGAGGTGGTCGTCGTCGCAGACTTCCAGAAAGGAGTTCGCGACCCCGATCTAATCAAGAAGATGTCTCGGAAGCCTCCGACTACCGTCAAGGAGATGTTCGCCTTGGCGGATCGATATGCTACCGCCTCGGATGCTCTCGCTGAGCGTCAAGAGGATCACCCAAGCAAGCACGAAAGCAAGAAGGACAAGCCTGAGTCGTCCTCCAAGAAGGACAAGAAGCACAAGGGTGAGGAGATGGCAGCAGTCACAGATCAGGGACGGCTAAGGCCGCCTCGACCGGCCGACTACAATAAAGTCATGGAGGCGCCATGTCCTTTCTATCCAAACGGGAAACACGCGGCCAAGAACTGCAACATCTTGAAGAAGTTCGCTGAGGATCACAACAGCGACACTCCAAGAGATGCTAAGCAAGAGGAAAAGCGCGACCCTCCTGAGGGCGACGCCTACCAAGAAACTGAGCGAGAGCTCAACTACATATTCGGGGGATCGGATGCATATGAGTCCAAGCGTAAGCAAAAGCTTACCGATCGAGAAATCAATGCAGCTATTCGGTGACCCCGGGTATCTCCGATGGTGCGAAATTCGATCATATTTGATCGCTCGATCACCCAGATCACGCCCCATGCCCAGAAGATATCCACTCATCACGGATCACGTGGTCAGGAGTCCGATTGCGCAAGGTCTGGTTGATGGCGGAGTGGATTGAATATCCTTTTCGCTAAGACTCTGGGCGAATCAGATCCCAAACGGCGCTCGGTAAACGGATCGCCGTTTCATGGTATAATTCGGGAACCTCATCGGTGCCAATCGGGAAGATCGCTCTTCCTGTCACCTTTGGCACTCGGGATAATTACCGGACGGAGAATCTCAGCTTTGAGGTGGCCGATTTCGAGATTGCGTATCACACGATCTTGGGAAGGCCGAGCTTGGCCAAGTTCATGGCTGTCCCACACTATACCTATCTGGTTATGAAGATGCCAGGTCCGCGGGGTGTAATCACGATCCGTGGAGACGTCAAGTTTTCCCACCTCCTCGATAGGGAAAATTGTGACTTCGCCCAGTCCATCGAGGCGGCAGCTGAGTTGGATCAGATCCAGCAGGCATCCACCACCCTCCGCGACGAAGGTGTTCTACCAAGCAAGAAACCAATTAGGTCAGGCAGCAGGCCTGACAAAGATGATGAGCAAAGAGGCGCCCAGATCGTTCTTCTGCAAGTAGATCAGGACGTCCTCACATCACTCAGCGATACGCCCGGGGGCTCGCCTGGGCAAAGGAACATCAAGCAATCGCGTCGGTGCTATACCTAAACGACTATTGTAATCCATGTTTACAATAAAACAAAGATAAGTTTTCGCTCACATTGTCTTAACGCTTATGCAATTCAGTTTCTGACTTGCTACTTATTTGTATGTCAATTAAGTAGTAAGTCGGGGGCTACACCTAATTAGGTGCACAATCGCGCACCTAGGGCCTGTTTGGTTTGTGACTAACCTTGCCACGCCTAATCTTGGGCAAGTGTGGCTAGCCACACATTTTGTGGCGGAAAAATTCATCGCCACAGTTGTGGCAAAGTGGGGCAAAAAACTGAGTCTATGACGCGTGGGCCACACAGCTAAGAAAGTATGGCAAGCCACAGTTGTGGCACGAACCAAACAGCTACCAGAGAAACTGTGGCTTGTCTAATGTTAGGCGAGGCAATGTTAGGCAGTAACCAAACAGGCTCCTAATCTTTGTCTAACTCGACATTACTACCGCGAAGCTAGTAAGTCGGGGGCTACACCTAATTAGGTGTAGTCTGCGCCTAACCAATACCTAATCGATTTTTTCTCTTTTAAGTCTATGATGAAGCCTAGAAGTTTATTCAGGCTAGAGCCATAACTTAAGTAGAGAAAAGATGGTTAGCATATGCCAAGTCGAAAATGGAAGTCATATACATGGATAATTTACGAGTTCCTATATTTTTCTGAAATCTAACTCTAAGTTGTCTAAAAGGCACTTTCATTTGTCGGCTTCACTTCCTCGGCGGCGCCATCGCCCTCCTCCGAAAGCAAAGCGAAACCATCCTTGACAGCGTCAAGATCGATTCGAGATAGTGCGACTTGACGATGCCCAAGACTTGATCGAACCCGTCAGGCCGACTTCCCTGAGCCGCACCTTCAGCTGCTGTGGGGCTTCGGTCCACCTCTGGATCAGCTCGGCCCGAGAGCTCGGCTCGACTTCGCCAGCATAGTGTTGGCGTCGAGTGGGTTCCACCGCCACCAAAAGCTCATTATATCGCGCTTGCGCAATCTTGGCGTTCTCCTGAAGAACGTCATACTGCGCCAGCGTCTTCCTCCTATGCTCTGTCAAAGAATAGGGAGTACACGATTGCATAACCATGTAAACACTGGGGGTTCAGAGCCGGTCGGGTTTGGGGGCTTACCCTCTAACTCGGCGACGGCTTTGCCCTCCGACTTCTCCAGGGCCAGCTTCTCGCTTGAAGTCTGGCGATTGTGGCGTCGCGTCTTTGCACATGATCACGGGACACAACGTCATCGATCACACACAAGACAAGCAAATTCGACTTAGGTCGGTACCTAGCGGAGGAACCCGCAAGGTCGAACTTTTCGTCCTGCGGCTCATAATCCGAACTGCGGCTCCGGCGCTCCTTGGCGCCTCGGTGGGACCCGATGACCTCCCTTCCACGGACTTAATCAGTTCTATTTGGGGGAGGAAGTAATTGAGGAACTTGGTTTTCCTCTCGGAGTATTCACCAAGTTCCTACAAAGACGAAGGATGGTCACCGTCCTAACTCGAGCAAAAGGAGATTTACTCCACAAATCAAAAAGCTTACCCGAGCCATTCGGCCACAGTCAGTGGCATACTCGAAGAAGACTTTCCTCATCTCTTCCTCGGCCTCGTCATCAACAAGGGCCCAGTTCCCGGCCTCATCCCTCTAGCCCGCTGAGAGCTTTGGCTCAGTCTCCTTTGGGGGAGGTGGGGGCTGGCGGAGGATCTCCTCTACTATTGGCTCAGCCCCCACGCCACCCTCAGTGGACGGACTCGGGTCAGAGGCCACGGCAGTAGCACCTCCCCCGACCCCAGTTCTCGACACGGCTTCCGCCGGCTTTGCTGGTGGGGGCACCGCATCGGCTGATGGAGGAGGAGCCCCCTGACTCGGCTTGGCAGGCTCTGATGCCGGCTCGGTCAGGCAACTTGACGGAATCTCTACCGATGGTTTCCTAAAATAGGAAATATTTTGGTCACAGGAAATGCAAATGAAGACAGTCGAGGGGTGACGGAGTTGAGCTTACCGGTTGGTGGTCTTAATCTTGATACCGGCGCCCTTTGGAGAGGAAGCCCCGCTCAAAGAGGCGTCGGGTGGGCCTCTCGGCCTAGCTTGGGGGGTTGAATTCTTCCCCTCTTTTGACGCCAAGACTACCGTCCTTGGGGGGTGAGTCCCCTGACTACACCTAGAAGCCGAAGTTGGTTGGCCCGTTCCCTCTTTGGGAGCCTCACCCACCTTTGGCCCCGAGCTTCGCGGGCCGCGTCCTCCGGGCGACGGGGCATTTTCCTCCACTAGGGGAGCCGGGCCCTTGCCTTTCTTGGCAGCCGGAGTGTCTTCAGGTTCTCCCCCTGGGCGCTTCTCGCCCTTGTTGGCAGGAGCATCAGGAGTGGGGGCCGCGGACACGGCATCCCCAAATAAGCTTCAGCAACAGGTTTGCCTGGAGTTCAACGCAAGTAAAAAAAAATATATACTCGAATCTTACCTCAGGAGGTGGATAGTTAAGAGAGAAGCTCCTGGGACCCCCTATGATTTGAGCAAATAGCTCTAGGAGCGAAGAACTCGGAGAGTCGATCGATGGTGTCCGAGTTGGAGATTGGGACATCCGTTTCTCTGGTAGAGTCGGATGGCCCGGTGTACTTGAACCCGAGCCTGATCCTCTCCTTGAGTGGCTGCACACGGCGTTTCGTAAAGGAAACAGCAATAGCAACGCCGGTCAACCCCTTCTCTTTGAGATGTTGCATCAGGCCGAGCAACTCGGTCACCTAACCCATTTCAGAGGAAAGAGGGGGAGAATTCCAAGAGGAGGAAGCTCGGGGCTTTCTCCCGTCAAAGCAAGGAAGACTAGGGGGGGGTTGGAACAGTAAAACCAATCCTGATGCCACCCCTTCAAAGAAGTCCGAAGCGGCAAGGCGAAATACTCCTTCTTGAGGCCGCTCCGGAGTTGGAATCCAGCCCCGCCGACAGTCTTAGGGGCGTTGTCGGTGGGTTGGCCTTCAAGAAGAAGAGATCACGGAAAAGGGCGAAATGGGGAGCGATCCCCAGAAAAGCCTCACAAAGATGAACAAAAATTAAAAGTTGAAGGATGGAATTGGGATTCAAATGGAAAAGCTCAATCCCATAATGATGGAGCAAACCGCGAAGAAAGGAGGATGCGGGGAGTCCGAACCCGCGGGAGAAGAAGGATTCGAAGACAACAATCTCCTCTTGATGAGGAGTGGGGGAGGATTCACCTGCGGCGGCGTGCCAATCGATGAGCTCCGGCGTTGGAAGAACGCCGGCGTCAACAAGGGCCTGCAGCCGCTCGTCGGTGGTGTTTGAGGTTGCCCAGTCCCCCACCATTGGAATGTGGCGGATCCGAAGCTTGGCGATGGCGGCGGTGCTAAGATTGCTGGGAGGCGACGGAAGCACGAAAACCCTAGCGGAGGATTTCGGGGAAGTGAACGGTTTGAGCGCCGCAGTCAAGGCGAAGCGTGCGGTTCAAACTCCCGGTTGGCTTCACTTAAAAAGCGAACGCGCAACGTTTCAGCGCAAAGCGGAAGGAAATGAAGCCCTAAAATTATCATTTCAAAACTTGGGTACAGATCTAAGCCCCTGAGGACATGCTCTATAAGGGCCGTGAGCTGTACACGATTCACTCGGGTACAAGTGTCACTCGGGTCAGCTTAGTCAGAAAAATAGCGCGCCCTCTGTTGGGCTCATTGCCAGTCTTCAATTCAAGGATTGGGTGCTTCCCAAAGTCGTGACCCAGCTTTTGATGTGCCCCCTGGGGACGGTAGTCGGTTTGGCTTTTTAAGCTGAACCGCGCATTAGAAGTTCTTCAAAATTGTCCCGGTGGCATATCTCCGGATCGTTTGTCATCAAGACAAGCACCACTTGGGTAAAAAGTAATCCTGCTCTTGGCGTACCCCTTGGGGTCAATGGCTGGTCCGATTTTACAATCGGATTAGGCATCAAAGAGTTACCTCTTCAGTTGGGTCTCAGTGGCACATCTCCGGATCGTTTGTCGCCAAGACAAACACCACTAGGAGGACCTCAACTTGGAGGCAGGCGTATTCCTCTGGGGATCACTAGCTTGTGTCCGCATTAGTCGGATCAAGACGCCTGAACACCCTACACAGGTTGTGGCATATCCCATGCTAGATCGAATGTCGAACTTTGTAATTCAGGCTTGAATGCCATAAGTTGTAACAGGGAGGATAACGCTGGGTAGCACTGCATACTCGGCAAAGTCCACTCTCCTGGTATGCCTCTCCGTGGGGCCATTAGCTTGACATTCGATCCGTCGGTGGGTGCCGACATCTTTAATAAACTTGAGAATTTTTCTCGAGTTCTTTGCAACTGTGTTGTTTGATCAGCAGGTTACTCGACGAGCAGATTCCATCAGTCAGACGAAGAGTGACGTCACTCGGGTAAACATCTGAAGGATTGCGAGCCGAACCCATAATCAAGACAACCCAGTCCCGAAGCACTCGGGGGCTACTGTGGAAAACATGGGCCCTGGGTGTCCGAAGATATACTATAGGACGTACCACCTCCTTGGGCCGAGTCAATTGGGCCTTCCAGAAGGCAGGCTTGGAGGACGGTGCGGCCCGGCATGATCTACAAGGAAACGGATTCGTTTTCTACTCAAATACATGGATATAGGTGTAGCTGAATCGGTTATATCTATATCTTCCATATGCGGATTAGGGATTCTATCTGTAACCCGACCCCCTGCACTATATAAAGGGGGTCCGGGGACCCTAGTTCGGCATCCAATCCCACATCTTACAATCATCATCATCATCCACCATAATACAGTCCACGAGCACAGAAGTAGGGTATTACCTCCCCCTAAGGGCCCGAACCTGTATAAATTCGGCTCCCTGTGCTACCATCGTAGTTGTGATCTTTCGTATCGCCCCCTAAAATATATTGCCGATGCAAATCGTCGACACCCTCCTCCCAACTCTTTCCAACCCTTTTTCAAAAGGGGATCACTTAGATCTAGAGTGGAGGGGTGCTATGGGGGCTCAAGAACAAGGGAAGGCACCTTCACACACCTTGGCACACAACCTTCTTAACGGCTAGTTGGAGAGGAGGGGTATTTATAGATCTGGGTGAAAATCTGCCCGTTAGGTCCAAAACTTTGTAATACCGGACAGTCCGATGTCAAGTATCGGACAGTCCGAACTAAATAGTAAGTCGGGACAGAGAACCCTAAATTCTGGAAGTTCGGACAGTCTGATTTATACTACATCGGACAGTCCGATATATAACATCGGACAGTCCGAACATAAAATCAGTTTCAGACAAAACCCCAAACTCTGAAAAATCGGACAGTCTGGACTAGGGTATATCGGACAGTCCGATACAGAACATCGGATAGTCCGAGGCCTGAAAACAGCCACTGCATGCCCGGACGAAAACGGGCATAACTTTTGACTCCGGACTCCGTTTTAGGTGATCTTAGACTCTACGGAAAGCTAAGAACGAGAGCTACACAACCAATAAGGTCTAACTTCTCAAATCCCAAAGGATAAATACAGGATTCACAAGGAAGGCAAGGGAGACATACAACTCTTACTTTTCGACACCGTTAACACCACCCTCCAACTAAATTTCACAAGGATGGATCACTTAAGCACTTGACACATCTAGAAGTCATTTTTCATCGCATCCCTCTTAATAGTACGACAATCCTTAGACTCAAATTAAATCGAAGATAATATAAGTCTAGGATAGTCACTTGCCGTCTTTTTCTTCATTATGCGTGATGACCTTCACCAAAAGATTGATGACGTTTTTACCTTGTCCAACTTGACTCGACGCGCCTCATGAGACTCTCGTCCTATCAACTTTGACTTGATCATCCTTCCTGATGATCTCCACGTCAAATTGATCTTGACTTAGTCTTCAACTCTTGGTGACACCGCCGTCTTATTGACCTTGGCTTAACCGTCATTCTTTAACATACCTTGGTCATCACACATACTCACGGGACCTAATTCTTTTCAAACCACTCAGGAATGATATTAGTCCAAAAGCTCAATAGATATGAATAGATTAATGTTTGTGAGCAATTAAGTACAACAAGTGTTTCATATAAATAAGCACAATATTAAACGAAAACACTTGACATGGAAAAAATCTCTACTAAGTGCATCATGATAAATATGTAATGGAGCTAGATGCACAAGAAAAATGATTGCCAATAAGATAAATCAACTAAACCATGGCAAGCATCACAATCTTCACTAAAATGGAGCACATGATAGAATATATAAGAATTACACATGTGCAAATAATATTCAAGCTAGAGTGAAGTTGTGGAACAATCTAGATTAAACTTCACGAAGTGATGTGCATAAGAAGATATAGAAATAAGGCAAGCATGCACCAAGTCAATTTATAGCAATATGAAGTTTAATTCTAATTAAGACATGCATACTAGAAACAAGATACATATTGAACTCAAGTGAGTATATATGCACAAATAGATATGAAATGAACCAATGTGCATATATAGGCAATATGTTACTTAGAGCTCATTATGTATTTGCACAAGAGGAATGTAATAATACATACATACATACATACCATGCATACTTATTCATTTATTTTTGCATGCATGTTTTCATGCAATGTGTTGAATGAATGTTGTTTGCAATCGCTAGATCCGGTCGAGTTCGTGTCAGGAGTCGAAGACCAAGCCGGGCAACCGCACGACTTCAATCACAGCAAGTCTTTCTCCTAGAATCCTAATTTATAGATTTTGCCAACACTGCTAATTAATTAAAACACGCGTATTTATTTTAGAAATTCCCAGTGCATGTCGTTCATGTATATGTCATGCACCCATTGACATGAAAAATCTTATGATAAATTATATTAAATTCTGTCATACTGTTTTAAATATAAATTGGCTTAGCAATGCTTAGTTAGACATCGGGGAGTGATTTCCCTGCAATGGTGATCATTATTATATTCATCTTGTGAATTGTGAATCTGAGAATGAGACTGGTGAACTTGGTTATGGTGGGCTTGATCACCCCTTTAATTAAAATTTGACCAACTAATAATTGGGATCGGGAGCGGTTGGAATGAATGGTGAGTGCCTTCGTGTACGAGACTTGGGTTTGTGTTTGACTGCCGCTCCGAGAATAAGGACCGACGATTGTATCGAGTTTAACCAAGCTCGGTATGGGACGAGCCTGATCTAGAGGGAGAATACCGTTGGGTTTGTCACGGTACGTGCACCGTGGGTGAGGTCCCGAGGGATGTGTCACCGCCGGTGTATTGCCCGGGGGATGGAAATTCGGAATACTTGTGTGAACATCAGGTATGGTCGAAGCCCTCGGGGTACTTGTGTGGATATTAGGTATTACTATGGCAAGGCCGGGGTTAGACTTTTAATGGATTTTGTTATGGTACCTTTCGACGGGAGGGTACTGTATCTTGCGGGTAAAGCGTACAACCTCTACAGAGTGTAAACCCATTCAAATGGCCGTGCTCCCGGTTAAGAGCGGCTTGGTGGCTCCTTACAACGTAGCTTCACCTTAATTAATATGACCCGGGTAAGGTTTTCCGATAGGTGTGCCGTTGCTAGTTGAGAATGAGACTGGGGTATGAGGTTTGAGAATATGAGGTGATGACTTGAGAACTTTGAGATATGCGAAACTTGAGTTAGAGAATGAGAACCTGGTTATTTCTTGTTTATTATAAGAATTGCTATTTATTTATTACTGTTTTCTTAAATGCTTTTATACTTCTAGGTTAAATGCTTTTATGCAAAATAACCCTCAGATTTCCTAGGATGAGCCTTATCCTGGTCCTTCCCAGAAAAGACTTGCTAGCATTCGCGTGCTAACCCCGCCTTTCATGCGGGGCTGCTCATTCCAACGAGCAGACCCTGATTCCCAGTGTACTACCAGGAAAGTGGAGAACTTGAAGACGAGGTCTATCCCAACGCCTAGGACGCTACTACAACTCGCCTATGAGATTGATTGTTGTATTTTGTCTCTTCCATTTGGAGTTATGGAAGACTGTTAACGCTTCCACTACATATTAGCCTTCCGCTGTTATAAGGCCTTCGTGCTAGTTAGCGTACTCTGATGTGATATCTATTCGAACTTGTAACGACAATGATCCAATGTTCTGGAATCTGTGTGTACTAGCTACTGATACAGGGACTAGTATACAGGTAATGCACAGAAGGGGCCCGACTCTGTTTGGCGGGTCCCGTCATCATAGTCCTTCGCCTTGTAGTCAGCATCGGTATTGTCAAACTGTGGGTTTTGCACAAACTGTATCTCAACTGAAGTTCAGAAAGAGAAGAAAAAACAGTAAGGGTGAGTACAATTGTACTCCGCAAGTTAGGGAAAGAGATGCAGTATGGGGCTTAGTACAAGAGGAGGTGTCGGACATTTTGCAAAATGCTAGTTTTCCAAATTTTTACTCCTAGGGGGGAGAAAGCAAGTTTTAAAAGGTGTTCTGTGATGAAATAAAATTCATTTTCCTTGATCCTTCCTTCGTCAAGGACCATTTGCAATTCCATTTACAAAACCATCTACTCTCTTCAAAAACCCTTTTCTTTTGAAAAAGAAGAGTATATCATATGAACACTCTCTTCGCATGCTCTTAACTATGAGCACGGCTATCATGATAGTTTTTACTCTGCAAAGTGGGTACACTTTATCCTTAGGGGATTACGCACCAGAGGTGTGAATCATAAAGCCGTTTGAGCTAAAAGCCCTATAGCACTTGCTCCGTGAGTCATCCATGGGCACCCTATGGGGGATCGGCCCAACGACCCTAGTACTCATGTTGTATGAAAAGGCCAAGGAAACACAATCCAAGGTGCCGATGAACATGGAAACACCATCCATGCCCATACAACCTAGATGTCTATGAAGGACATCTCCACCAGCAAGTTGTTACTAGAGATTAAAGCTTAATAGGCTAGGTCCGTCCCATAATGGAACTCGAGGCAATGCTATAAGGCTTAGTTCGTAGGTTCATAGGATGAGCAGTCTTTTGACTAAGGGAGGAGTACAAGACCAACCCGAAACCATGCATACCCTGCACCATATCGTCAATCGGGTCCTCCCTAATCAAAGCATTTAATGGGTAGACAAAAAAAATCCCAATCCCGGCATTCTTCCCAATGCCTTATTTCACCGAAAACTCAGTTTTACAAAGATTGTAACAATATCCCATCCGTAACATTTAATCCACATAAACATTTTGATCCCATTCCAAGGGTAAGCATGGCATCGAGGTATTTTATATTTAATCCTATGGTTCAAAATTATTAGGGGTGTGAAGTCCTTTTATATTTTTCGGTTGTAGCTAACACTAACAACTAGTCATTTTAAAGATAGCATGCAAGTTAAAAATTTCCATAAAGCCCTTTAACTCAGACAATGGTTCATTCAACATGCGTGAAGGGAACTTGCCTTGGTCATACTCTAGGTGCGGGTATAATTCTCCAACAGCGGGTTCGATGAACTCCTCGGGTCCTACTCTCGCACACGACAATACAACAAGCAATCATAACTCAGAAACCCTTTTATAAACACTTTTTACAAAATCTTACAGGGTAATATAAAGGTTTTATATTTTTAGAAATTCATTATCTAACGCCTAGGGAGCTACTGGATTTTTCAACACATTTGTTCCCATTGAAATGTCAAGTTCAATATTTTTCCTAAGTCTACAAACATATCTAGTATTTTATAAAAAATTTTCAGAATTTTCAGAATTATTTTGTTATTTTTAGTAATTCCATTTGCATTATCTGGTTTTCTAAATTAGAAAAGACTGGATTTTCTCCAGCACCATACTAGGCTCGGCCCAGTATCGTGCGGGGTGGCCTGTGGCGCACAGCCTGGCAAACATGCTGCGGCGTGAAGGCACCAGCGTGCGGAGAAAGCATACTCCAGGGAGTACATTTCCACTCAATCTGACGGGTGGGTCCTCTGGTCCTACCTGTCAACGATGGGAACGCGCTACGCGGTTTAATCTTGTGAATAAACTCCACGGGCCTCGCATGTCAGCAACAGACAAGAGGCTAACCATCGATTAACAGCTAATAGGGTGGACCCACCATTTAGCGACTCAGCTGGCAGAATCATAACATCACCGTCATTTTCCTCCAGCCGAGCATGACCGAGCAAGGAAGAACGACAGCGCCCCAGCGACTCGGGCAACCGCGGCCAGCAAGCGCCGGGGCCAGGGACCTAGGCTTCTCAGCGAACCAAAGTGAAGTCACGGCGTCGCTGGAGATGGCCTATCCTGGCGGCGTCGGTCACGGTTCACCGTGGCACCGACCCATCTTAGGCTATCTGCTACGTGCAGAAGGCGTAGAAGCTACTGGGAAGCTTCAAAAAGTTACCTGCAGCAACTTGGAGGACGGAGAGGTACTGGATTGTCCTAGTGTCATGGAGGTCAGCGGCAGTCAGAACAGGGGCCTTGCCGACAGCAAGCTCCGGCGAGCCCTAAGCCAAAATAGTGGCACGATGTGAGTGCAAGGCTCCTAGGGTTCACCCAAAGCAAGGAATCGGGATGAAGCTTACCAACGACGGTGAAATTGGAAAGGGGGCGGTTTTAGACCGGTGGCGCTTCACGGGCGATCCGGCAAGCTACAAGGGGAGAGGGTCCGATTAGAGTGAAGATGATGAAGTAAAGAGAAAAAGTTCTCTGCTGAGCTTGGGTTTGAGCTAAATGGCTCACCAATGCGTGCGGGGGCCTGAGCTGGAGTGCGGCAACGAGATTGAGAGGAAAGCATGGCTACAGCGACCAGGGGGGTGAATGGTAGCTTTGAAGATTTTTCTTCGGACTGGTGCTCCTTGAATCCACCAACCCTCTAAGAACAAAAAACACTCAACACTGTGTGTATCTCAAGTATGCATAGATAAAATCCATGCCAGCATGCGAGGATTTTGCAGCCACATTTCTGGTTGTTTGAGGGTTGAAATAAACGTGCACAAAGCCAAAAGAGATTAGGCACAAGACAAAATAGCCCAACAACCAAAAGTGCTTAAGAAAAAGCATAAGTGGTTTCCAACAGAAAGTTACTTTGGGACAAAGGGGTTGTTGCTGCCTTTCTGGGCTTTCAAGAATTTCGTGGATTTTTCTCCGAGTAGATGAATGAGTCATGCAACAACCCACCAAATTTCAGCTCTATGCTCCTTGTAGAAAAAAAAAAGAAAATCCTTGCACCGCAGTCTACCCGGAACTTCATATAGAAAATTTGGGGCTCGGTATTCACCTCAAAGCTCCCAAAGGATTTTCCCAAATGACTTCAAAAAATTTTCACAAATAGATATGGAAGTCAGACAACTTTGCTCACTGAAAGAACTCAAAAAATATTTTTTTTATATTTTTCTAAAAATTCTACACTACAAGCAACGCAAGAACAACTTTCTGCTAAGAAGAGCAATAAATGTAAGAACTTGATCTCTAACCTCTCATAGGTTGCCAAAGCCTTAAGATGATATGAGAAACCTCAAGGCATCATGGATCAACAGCATTTAGAAGGAGATGAGGCAAGTAAACAAGTTGCAACAAAAAACACCAAAAAAACAAGATTAAACACAAGAACTAGACAAGAACAAAGCCATAATTTTGGAGGAACTAGTTTCTATTGCTTGAGAAGGGTTTTTCCACAGCCACACCTAGGTGGGCAAAGCTAAAATGAGCTGAATACAACACCCAAACCTCTGCCCAAGACTTGGTAGAGACAGCCCCTTCCACCCCTTCTTTTATAAGGCTACCGGGTAAACCACAATCCTTGATTTTTTGCCTCAACCCTAAGCAACCAAATCAAGGGTTAGGATTCACCCACTCAACCAGCCACTTATATGGGCCTAAACCCACACAACACTCAGCCTAACATGGGCCACACAGGCCATACATGGGTTTTACACAAAACCCGATCAATCCGATGCAATGGGCCTTCATCTGCCGGACTTAACCGCTCCGTTTCCATGCCTTCGGGCCTCCAACCTAAACCGGAACCTTTCAGCCATCTCAAGTACATCTCTATGGCGTCCTCATGAGCCCCAAGCTTAAGCCCATCCGTCCCGCGACATCATCACCGTTCTAGACCTCGATCCACCCGACCTAGTCCCGGTACCGTCGCCATTGCCTCCAAGCCTGTGCCCACAAAGACCAAACCATTTTCTACAATACAAAATATGTTCTTACCTCTCTGACCTACATGTTAGTTCAATATCACGAGTTCAAACATATATGCATGCAATCCACGAACCGGAATCGAGAAACACTTTTCAGTTTTCCTCTCAGCACACCGGTGCACAAAATGATTTTTATAAATTCATCTGTTGCTCAAATAAGAAAGGTCACAACACAAAAAAGATGCACTTGAAATTCTCTACAACTTTCGTGTACAATACATAATTTTTTGAGCACGGAAAGACCTCCAAAAATAAAATCTACTGCAGTCTGTCATAGGAGGCCTAACCGGCTTAAATCAAGTCTCAAAATCAAACTCATCATCCAAATCAAATCTAAGCCAAATATACTTATCACAAAACATGGAGTACCTCCACATGGTCTCACATGAGCAGAGATGGAAAAACGTGAGGCAGGGGTGGTTTGTGGCATTAATGGCTCGGGGAGGGGTGAAGGGGTAAGCGGCAGTTCGGAGAGCTAACCTACTAGTCCAGGGCGTCAACGAGACGCGCGGGTAGCGATGCCGGTGGGCGGAGCCGTGACATTGAAGGCTTGTCGTCAAGACGGAGAGCTACTGCCAACAAGGCCAAGGCGTGATTAAAGTTAAGGCGCTGGGCGGCGAGTTAAGGTGCTGGGCGACGACTTAATAAATTGTTCATCAGACATGCCTAACTCCTATTACATCTCACATAAGTTTCATACACGTCAATACTAATGTTTCCTTCGCAATTAACAAGTCTAGGTAGCAAAAGACATAAAATATGACTTAGTTCATACTATATATACCTTCCTACTGCTTGGCATCATTAGGCTTACAAAATAAAGTCAACAGACATCCATCACATATTATCTATTAGGAAAAAAGGTAGACAACACCACTACTATAAACAACCTCCCAAAATCAATAGAAAAAAGACTAAATAGATCCATCATCTAATCACTCGTGGAAATATGCAAAATTAAGGAAAAGAGTAAGAAAACTAAGTGGTATTTTTATTTGCAAATTTATAATTACTACGAATTTAGTACATCTACTATGATGATTATTTGTTGCACGCTTGGACATGTTTTGAGATGATCCATCTTTAAGTAAAAACAAGATCATACGTAAGCAAGTAAGTTATATATGCACAAGTAACTTTGTTGGTTTACCGTACTGTGCGATCCACATCTTTTGAAATGGACAATCAATTGCATCGGCCAATAAATCACCCAACTTGGTTGTCTACCTGTAAGTTCAAGTAGTACTCATGTGGTTTTGGTGATTAATGACAAACACATTTAATAACAATACATTATTTAGTGCTTGATTTTATGATATCATCTAATATGCTTATTGCCTTGAGACTAATGTGTTTATTGTGAAGATTTGTTTAGTCTCACCCTATTTAGAGAAAAACCCTATATAGGTCAAGTGGACAAGTTATCCATCCTAACAAGGTATGCGTTACACTAATCATATTGTTGAGACTAACACACTTACTTGTTGATCTTATTTAGTCTAATAAGTACAAGTAGGTTGAATTGCTAATTGAGGTATGTCTTAGTTAGAGTTAAACTTTACATTGCTATAAATTGGTTTGTGCATGTGTACCTTGTTTATATATCTTCTCATGCACATCACTTAGTGAAGTTTAATCTAGATTGATTCACAACTTCACTCTTGCTTAAATATGATTTGCACATATGTAATTCTTGTATATTCTATCATGTGTATCATTAAGTGAAGATTGTGGTACTTGCCATGATTTAGTTGATTCATCTTTCTGGCAATAATCTCTATAGTACATATAGATTAATTGTATATTCATCGTGGTACACTTAGTAGAGATCTTTTCTATGTCAAATGTTTCCATTTAATATTATGCTTATTTATATGAAACACTTCACACACCTTAATTGCTCACAAACATCAACTTATTCATATCCATTGAGCTTTTGGGACTAATACCTTTCATAAGTGGTTTGGAAAGATTTAGGTCCCATGAGTATGTGTGATGACCAAGGTATATTAAAGGATGACGGTTAAGCTGAGGTCAACAAGACGACGGTGTCACCAAGAGTTGAGGACTAAGTGAAGATCGACTTGGTGTGGAGATCGTCGGGAGGATGATCAAGTCAAGGTCGATGGAATGAGAGTCTCATGAGGTGAACCGAGTCAAAGCTGACAAGGCGAAGGCGTCATCAATCATTTGTTGAAGGTCATCACGCACAATGCATCCAAGGAGAAGACGGCATGTGGATTGAATGTAAGACTTAGTTTTCTGGTTTGAATTTGAGTCTAAGGATTGCCGTATTATTAAGAGGGATGTAACGATGAATGACTTAGATATGTCTCAAATGCTCAAATGATCTATCTTTGTGAAAAATTGAGAGACACAAATCACATCTTGTACACCTAGGTATAGGTGGTTTGGTGTGAGGGGGAGAAGTGTTGGTGATGTCGGGAAGTGAGGATTTTGGGCCTCTCTTGGTTTTCTTGTGGTTTCTACATTTATCCTTTGGGATTTGGGTAGTGAGACATTGTTAGTTGTGTAGCCCTTGTTCTTAGCTTTCGGTAGAGCCCAAAATCACCCAAAACGGAGTCCGGAGTCAAAAGTTACACCCGTTTTCGTCGGGCTGCGCTGTGGGCTGAATTAATATCGGACTATCCGATGTCATATCGGACTATCCGATATTCTAAAGTTCCGATCCTCTATCCGATTGACCCCTCTCTGTCATAAAATATCGGATACTCCGATATGGACATCGGATACTCTGATATGTCGCAGAATGGTTTCAACGGCTAGATTTTGGGGTTCTCTATTTAAACCCTCTCCTTCCCCACTTCGCGGAGATCTTGGAGGTGGGTATTCCTGGGTGGAATGAGAGCTAAACCCTTCTGATCTTGAGCCCCAAACATCTCTCCACTCTTAGATCTTAGTGATCCCCTTTGAGAGAAGGGTTGGAAAGAGTTGGAGGAGGGAAGTGCTAGGGTTGTGAGAGATTTGATCTAGTGAGCACTTGAGTTCATCTCCAAGCTTATTCTTCGTGAGCATTTGTTACTCTTGGAGGTTGAGGACTCCTAGACGGCTAGGAGGTCACCTACGAGCCACCGGTGCTTTGTGTGGTTGGCCGTGGGAAGGTTGTGAAGGACCGGTCTCCGTCTCCGCAAGGAAAGGAGCCAAGCGAGTGAAACCAAGGGAGCTTGGTGCGGACCTTAGTGAGGAAAAGAGTTGAAAGAGACCCAGGCTCAAGTGTGACCGAGTCTACCTCAACGGAGACGTAGGATCCCCTCAAGGATCCGAACTTCAGGGAACAAATCGACGCGTCTCCTCTTCACTTTGGTTTTACCTCCTTTACTCTCTTTACTTGATTCTCTTTATGATTGAGTTATCATTTTGATTGAGTAGCTTTGCTAGCTCCGACTATATATTTATATGCTTGAGAATATTTGGTTGAGGGTGGTATACTTGATTGTGAGCAGATTTGAGCATTTCTACTATGAGCATATCGGAGTATCCGATATAGACATCGGATAGTCCGATCACATCGGAGTATCTGATATCTATATCAGATAGCCCGATATTTATATTCCGCTGCTTAATTGTTTCAAATTTTGTAGTCGCCTGTTCACCCCCTCTAGGCGACATCCCGATCCTTTCACTACCCTTGGACTCGAGGCAACAAGACATTTTTATAAGCACAACATCAACTATGACCTCATAGTATTCTCCTAAGGGCAGTCTATCCAAGCCTTTAAATTTTTGTTTGTGCATTTAAGTCTAACATAAGCCACAATCTTGGAGCCAATTAGTGAACACAAAGTAACTTCCTTACCATCCTACAAAATGAATGCCAATACATATTCGTAAAATCTAGTCCCTAACCTAATATTTTTATTTAAGTAAGTAAAAAAGTACACAACAATTTATACCCCTATCTTATTTTTGTTTAAGCTTCCTTATCCTTGCTTGATTAACGCCATCCACAAGAAGCCTATCACATGATGATGACTAAACCGCACGACATTTATCATAGTCTTGCCTAAAAATGAGAAGATCTCACCAATGTTGATACACTAAAAAATAAATGAGAACCATGATATAAATTGAGTAACCAGTAGTTATATGCATTCAAAATACATTACCAACACATTGTTATACACGACTGTTCTTTCTTTGTGTCTATTAGCTACATGACTTCTTTTACCATTGTCAAGAGAGTGTGCTTCGTTATTAGCACTAGGAAATTTTATTCCTTTCTCAACATGAATAGATTATTCTTTTCTGTCAACAACAACAACTCTTGATTCATTATCATGATAAACAAATCTCCCTTCATTACTAGCACCAACAAATCTTGCACAATTATTTGCACCAACGGATCTATTTCTATAGTTAGCACCAATAAACCACGCACAATTATCTATACCAGTTGATTTATCTCCATTGATATCATCAATAAATCTTGTACAATTATCTACACAAGCAAATCCATCTCCATTGTTAGCACTAAAAGATCCTAGTCAATGTAACTGTACCCCTAGAGATTGTGCTTCTTGCATGGCCAGTTGCATGATATTTAGTAAATTCTGCTTAGATTTTTCACACTATGAGATCATTGGTGAGAATTTGACAAGTTTTCAAGTGAATGTGAGCAAGTTTTAAAAGTTTGCAATTCAAATCTTGAAAATTGGAAGTTGCTGGAATTATTGGTGTGAATTGTGGTTACACCGAATAATTGGTAGTACATATTTTTTCCTATATGTTACACCTGATCTCATTGATGGAATTATCAGTGTGAATTGTATTACACCGAATTATTGGTAGGCCTGGTTTTTATATGAATGTCACTTCAAATTTTGTTGTTGGAATTATTGGTTGCACTGATTTCAGGTGATGTTTAATTTTCACAGTGTCATAATGTGATCTTTGGGATTTTGGCTTTCCTAGAAAATATGGTGCCACTAATTTTACACAAATGTCACACCAGATTTCAAAGTTGGACTTAGTGTTGTAATGTGATCTTTGGGATTTTTGGCTTTCCTAGAAAATATGGTGCCACTGATTTTACACTAGATTTCAAAGTTGGAAGTATTGGTAGCACTGATTTTTGGCAGTGTCTAATTTCCAAAGAAATGTAGATGCGGTCTTTGGGATTTTGGCTAAGTCCTATAGGCCAGTTACACTTTTATTTACAAAGCAGTCACACCAATATTAGCTTCAAATTGAGTTAAAATTTACTTTCCATAATCCCTTGCTTATGCATTGTGTTTATTGGTGATCTCATGATGTTAAGATATAGTCTAGGTGTTTATCGACTAACTTAGGTTAAGTTGAAAAGATTTTTTCCATAAATAGTTTGCTGGTCTATCGATGTAGGTGATTGAAGTGGATCAACGTCGACGGTGGGATCAGGATGTGGATGGGAGATCCATGGTTCAAAGGGATCAAGGGTCATGTGAGTTGATCATAACCAGTCTAGGCATACGGTAGATGAGAGTCGATGGATCAACACAAGAGGTGATTTTAAGGCTTGCAAGTAGAAGCAGCCCAAGGGGAGTTGGACATGTGGTGGGCTTGGTGGCCAAGAAAAGTTGAAGATGGCCGTTTTTGAGAATTTTTGGTGCAACAAGGATCGAGAGATAAGTAGTTTAGGTCTAGGCTAGCTTGGGGATTAAATTAGCAGGTTTTGGAGTCTTGGGTCACAGTTTGTGCACTGTTTTGAGATGTATTGTGAGAGTAAAAACCTAGTGTTGTATTGGGTTTCTGGATAGCCTATATATCGAACCCACTTGGGTGGCTGGTTTCTTGCCTCCCGCAAGTATAAAAGGGCATTGACTAGGTTTGGAAAAGTTGAGGCTTTTAGTTGAGACTTTTGGGAGAAGCTAGGTTTAGCAAGAACTGAACCCTAGAATTGCTTGGAGATGGATTTGTGTTGATTCCAGTGCAATCATTCCTCTTCAATCATTCATGGTACTTCCACTCATGGTTTTATCTTTGTGTGTTTGTGTCTCCTCTTTTGGTTTTTGCAATTGCTTTTGTTTGATTCTTGTGAGATCTTTTTCTTTATAGTTTGATGGATCATATAATGTGATTGAGAGTCATAAGACGTGTAGGAACTCATTTAGATCCATCACGTTGATCAATCTCACACGAGTTGCTCATGGATCGAAGTTTTCACTTTTGCACAACTTATGACCTCTCCTTGGTGCAACACCACAAAGTGAAAACTTTGGATATTATTTTGAAACTTGTTGGTTGGATTAGATCCTAGACATTCTCAACGGTCAATTTTTTTAATTTAAAATCATCCAAACATTCCAATCAAAAGGTCCACCGAATTTGCTTTAGCAATGGGGTGTTTTGGTTTGTCAGAAATTTGTGATAAGACCACAATGAAAATATGGTGCCACCTAACTCGTGGTGTTGTAGGGGCAACCACCCCATCTCCGGGAAAGGTGGATGTCCACGAAGATGTTGTAAGAGTCCTTCGTGAGGATTTTCTCCCGAAGGGGTAAGTGGAGAAGCGCGCCTAAGATGACCTCAAGACCCCTTGGGTTGTGAGCCGAGGACTCAAACACGCGTGAAGGGTCGGGAGATGGACGCGAAGGGTCAGTCGTTCTGAGAGAACTTTGAGCAATGAGAATCCTCGGGACTCCTACCGAAGAGTATAGCTGAGGAGCGAAGTCTCGCCGAGGAATTCACGAAGATTCTTCGGGGAGACCGAGCTTGATCTTTGACAAGTTTCGGGCCAGGGGACGAAGACTCCGCGACAGCCCCCGACAAGGACTGACTAGATCAACCACCTTGTCAGAATGTGCCCCCCAGGGTAGGATAGGGATTAGCAAAGCTTAGATTGTAATAAAGCTTGTCTAACGGTTGATCGCAAGATCGACGACTCCGGGACCGGGGCAATTTGGGTGTTTCCCCTGGGCCGGGGCAATTTGGGTATTTCCCATGCATGTAAACCCGGACCCTACAGTTGTATAAATTGATAAGTTCATCAATGAAAGGACAAGCATTCTGATCGCACATTCTGCACACTGGTTCTATTCACCTAGCGTTTGCTTTCTAACCACAACTTCTCGCGGCGTCCTCTCCAGCACCGGGGAGGGGCGCCGTACCTCACCGTCGGCAGGGGTTCCCGACGACAGTTGGCGCCGTCCGTGGGGAGGAGGCGAGCATTGCGGTGATGGCCAGACCAAGGAGGAGCGTAGCAGCAGCTAGAGGCGACGAGCTGCCGGAACCGGGGCACGGCGGAGTAGGCGCAGGGCGGAAGCGGCGAGACCAGAACGAACAAGACGCCATCGGCGAGGCGGCGGAGGAAGCAGCCCAAAGGGCGATCACCGCCACGCCAACGACGGAACGACGGTGAGAAGGCGCGGTCGCGCAAGGACTCGGCAGAAGCATCCCAAGAGCCCCCAACGCCAACATACCAGGCCGGAGGAACCAGAGCCAAGGTGTCCTGGGTGTGGGCGGCGGTAGACCCGACGAGCCAGAACTCAGCAGAATCGCCAGAGATTGGATGCAGCAAAACCCACCCACCCATCCCGTGTAAGAGCATGAACACGGAGACCCCTCATCTGACGAGGACATCCTGCAAGACCGAAGGCGATTGTTGGAGGAACAAAACAATCTACTCTGAAGAGAGCTCGTGACAATGCAACCCCAGCAGCACTACATGCCCCGAAGGATCCCATACCCGGAGGAAAATCATGAGCAATTTCGGCCGACCGTAATGACGGCACAGCCGAGGAAGGCAAGCGAAGAGCCTCTGAGTGCATACCTTCACGGCAAAAGATGGCCCGAGGGATTCAAAATGCTAAGCGTATTCAAGTTCTTCGGAGACACTGACCCAAATGAGTTCTTAGATGTATACGACACAGCAGTAGAAGCAACTGGTGGAGATGATGACATCAAGGCAAATAGCTTATTGCTAACACTGAAGGGTACCACACTCTCATGGTACACTTCGCTGCCACAAGGATCCATACACTCGTGGAGTCAACTCAAAGATGCCTTCACCAATAACTTTCAAGGTAATTATATCCAGAGAATGGTAGAAGGGGACCTCTTCGGCCTGGAACAAGGCAAAAAAGAAAGCACAAGGGACTATTACAAAAGGTTCGCTGCAATACGATGCCAGATAAGAGATGTATCAGACTCCTCGGTAATCAATGCATTCCGAAGAGGGCTTCGACCGGGACCCCTTCTACACAAGTTTACTCAAGATCCACTGCAAACAGCTGTGCTTCTCTATGACGAGGTTGAGGGGTATGCAAAGGGAGAAGAGGAGAACTTAAGGAGACAAGGCCAGCTGAAAACACACAAGGACCGCGATGGCCACAAGGAGAGCAATTCAGAAAACAAGAACAGGAGACATCAAAATTCCAACAAAAGGGTAAGCAACATTGAGCCCAAACAAGCAGACGAGCAAAGAACCATCGACAACAACAGAAGGGGAGATTATTCCCAAAAGGATTACAATTCCCGAAGGGATGAATACAACCATCGAAAAGATAGCACGAGAAAAGATGAAGACAATCGAAGGAACAAAAATTACCGGAGAGAGAATTACCACAGGAATGATAGATTCCGAGGAGGCAATCAGGAGAACAAGAAAAAGAAATATTGTGCGGTGCATGGAGAAAACTATTCGCATACAACCGAGGAGTGCAGAGATGTTAAAACACAACGTGAGAACTACCAAAATCAGAAGCGTCAGCGAAGGCAAGACCACCGACAAAGGGACCAGCACCGCAAATCCCCGGAGATGGTTCACAATGTTGAATAGCAAAACCGAAGGGTAATCCATGTCATCACCGGAGGATCCTCGCTGAACCTCCCATCGAATAGAAAGAGGAAGGAGTTCATTCGCGAGGTGTCACATGTCTCGGTGTCAAGCAAACCAGCACCGACTCCACCGATAACCTTCGATACGACTGACACGAGGGGCGTAAAGTTCCCACACCAAGATCCCTTTGTGATCACAGTAGAAATTGCAGATTATGACGTCCAAAGGACGCTAGTGGATGGAGGAAGCTCAGCAGATATCATCTTCACCAGCGCATTCAAGTAACTCGATATACCAGAAGACAGGCTAACACCATCACACATGCCCCTCATAGGGTTCGGAGGACAGCCCGTGATTGCCATAGGCCAAATATTGCTGCCGGTAACCCTTCACAAAGGCAAAAGGAAGATAACAAAGAACATATGTTTTGATGTTGTTGGCATGGAGTACCGCTACAACACCATCTTTGGAAGAGGATTCATCAACACCTTCGAGGCAATCATACATCACAGCTACCTGTGTATGAAGCCGCTCGCCGAAGGGGGAGTCATTACCATTCGAGGAAACCAACAATCAGCGAGAAAAAATAAACTCGAAGACATACCAAAGCTCAGGCCAGTCCAAACCACGGAGAGGATCGACCCCCAATACAGACCGAAGGGTTACAAGCCCCAGGTCAAGCCGAAAAGTGAGACGAAGAAGATACGATTATTCCCAGAAAATGAGGAGAAGACAATATCCATCGGAACCGCCCTTTCTGAAGAAGAAGAAGAAGAAGAAGCGAACGTCGTCAACTTGCTTCGGCAAAACAGTGACATCTTTGCCTGGGTGCCGGGAGAATCAAAGGGGATCCCCAGAGAAACAATCGAGCACGTGCTAAACGCGAAAACGGATGCAAGGCCAATCAAACAGAAACTCAGGAAAATAGGACCTGATAGACAGGAAGCAGCGAAGATAGAGGTGGAAAAATTGCGTCAAGCCCACGTCATTCGAGAAGTCGCGTACCCTGAGTGGCTCGCAAATGTTGTGATGGTGAAGAAATCTAATGGCACCTGGAGGTTGTGCGTTGATTTCATAAATCTTAACAAAACATGCCCAAAAGACAATTTCCCGCTACCGAGGATTGATCAGCTGGTTGATGCGACAGCAAGCTGCGAGCTAATGAGCTTCCTGGGTGCCTACTCAGGCTATCAACAAGTTTATATGAGGAAGGAAGACGAAGAGAAGACGGCATTCATAACCCCCTTCGGCACGTACTGCTTCCGAAGGATGCCTTTCGGCCTAAAAAACACAGGCGCAACATTTGCAAAACTCATCGCAAAGGTCCTCGCAAAGCAAATGGGAAGGAACGTGAAGGCGTATGTCGACGACATTGTCTTCAAAAGCAAACAAAGGAGGGACCACTGCGAAGATATTCAAGAAACCTTCGCAAGCCTGAGAGCAGAAGGCATAAAGTTGAACCCGATGAAACGCGCCTTTGCAGTGGAAACAAGAAAATTGCTTGGAGTTCTGGTATCCCATCGAGGAATAGAGGTTAACAAGGAGAAGATTGACGCAATTCAATGCATAAAAGACCCTAAAAATAAGAAACAAGTACAGAGCCTCCTGGAAAAACTAGCCGCCTTAGGGAGGTTTATCCCGAAGGCCGCAGAAAAACATAAACACTTCTTCAGCACAATCAAAGGAACAGCATCCTTTGAATGGGGACCTCAATGCAAAGATGCCTTCGCAAGGCTAAAGGAGTATCTTCATCAACTACCAAGACTCGCCAGTCCGAATGGAGCGACCCACCTAACCTCAGATCTAGCAAAGAAGCCACTTCATGGTCGGCCGATCCTCATAAAGGATGAAGCCGAAGGGGGACAAATGCCAGTATACTATGTATCAGAATCATTGCAAGGAGTAAGAAGAAACTACATTGAGCTAGAGAAGATAGCTTATGCGCTACTTATGGCATCCAGAAAATTACGACACTACTTCCAAGAGTTCAAGATAAAGGTGCCAACAGCATACCCCATAAGGTCCATATTTGAAAACAAGGACGCCACGTCAAAAATCGCAAAGTAGGCAGCAGAGCTAGCACCCTTCGACATCACCTTCGAACCAAGGACGACCATTAAAGCTCAAGCACTCACCGACTTCATCTCTGAATGGTCGACCGAAGTTTCGGAAGAAGGTCCAACATTACCCCCTTGTGGAGCATAAAATCCGATGGTTCTTTCACAGTAGAAGGGGCAGGGGCATCGGCAATTGTAACTGACCCCGAACGACAAAGCACGCAGTATTCACTCAGGTTAAACTTCAAAACGACAAACAACGCGGCTGAATACGAAGGACTTTTGTTGGGTCTTCGGAAGGCAAAATCTCTCGGAGCAAGGAGGGTCGTCATTTACACCGACTCAAAATTAATAGAAGGACATATAACAAAGGACTTTCAAGCAAAAGACACCGAGATGGCTAAATATCTGGAAGCGGTAAGAGCAATGGGAAAGCACTTTACAGGAATCTCTATGAAAACAATACCAAGGGGGGAAAACACAAGAGCAGACGAGTTGGCCAAGGCAGCCTCATACTTTACAAGAATACCCGATGGGGTGTTTTACGAAGCAATATCATGAGCATCCATATGCCCCAAAGTACAGCTCATCGCAAGGTCCATGGTAGAAGATTGGCGAACGATCATCGTCAAATATCTTCGGGATGGTGAACTACCCGAGGACACCAGGAAGGCGCACACAACAAGGCAGCGTGCAAGAACGTACACCATGATGGATGGCCTGCTCTACAAATCGGGAATCGGCACACTGTGGATGAGGTGTGTCTCAAGGGAAGAAGGAAAAGAAGCACTGGCGGAAGTGCACGCAGGAATCTGCGGCTCGCATCAAAGCTCGAGGGCCCTCACAACGAAGGTGTTACGCATGGGCATATATTGGCCAACGGCCAATAGCGACGCAGAAGAATTTGTAAAAAGGTGTTGAGGATGCCAGTGGATGACGAACCCACCGAAGGCTCCGCCAACAAACCTACAGCCTTCACCCCCAGTGTGGCCCTTTGCGCGGTGGGGGATCGACATCATTGGTGAACTTAAGAAAGCTTCGGGAGGATTTAAGTGGATCATCGTGGCAATCGACTACTTCACCAAATGGATCGAAGCAGAACCATTGACTACCATTACAGCTGCGAAGACCCAACATTTCTTTTGGAAAAATGTAATATGCAGGTTCGGCATACCACAGGAAGTAGTGGCCGATAATGGGTCACAATTCAATTCGTCAAAATTCAAGTCATTCTGTGAAGATCTTGGCATAAAAATATGCTATCTTCCTTGGGACACCCACAAGCGAACGGCGCCGTTGAACGAGCAAATCAGAACATTATGAAATCAATGAAGAGAAGGTTGGTAGATGAAGCAAAAGGAAAATGGGCATAAGAACTAGAGAAGACGTTATGGACAATCCGCACAACGCCTACAAGACCAACGGGGTACTCGCCCTTCAGGCTGGTATATGGTGAAGAGGCAGTAACGCCGGCAGAGATCCAAGCGAAGACCCTTCGGTTCATAACAGGGGGAGCAAAGATCAGTGATCAACCGCCGGCCGACACCGTCGAAGAAGACAGGCTTAAAGCCAAACAGGCCTTGGAGAAATATAATGAGCTAATGACCAGAACCTACAACAAGCGCGTAAGACCACGGGAGATACAAGAAGGGGACATGGTCCTTCAGAAAATGCCACAACGACCATCCAAGCTAGAGCCCTCATGGGACGGACCCTTTATCGTTAACAAGAAAATAAGGCAAGGATCATCCACCTCTCCAATCTCAACGGCTCTTCGGTCCCAAACACATGGAACGCGAAGAGCCTGATCAAGTATTACCCATGAAGCGATGAAGCGCTGAGTACTCTTTTCTCCGACTCGGTTTTGATGATTTCAAGTATTACACAACGCCCACAACAATTTCAAACTAAGTTTTGATGATTTTCTTAGGGATCATTTCTTGAGTGTTAGCACTAATCTAGATATCCTCTCACAACTATTTTTTATTTGTGTGAGCCTCACAATTGTGGTTGGGTGCGTTGGTGAAAAAGTTAAAATTAATTTAGCTTATCCTTCTAATCACCAAACTTGGTCCTACACACACCTTCCTTCAACACTCTGTCGCTAGTCTCAATCCTTTATATCTTTGTCCCTTCTCATCACTATCTCAATAGCGATCAAGAAAAAAAGGAATAGAAAAAGCATGCCAAACTGGAGGCTTAAAATACCCAGACGAGCTCCATATCATTCCGTCACTTGCAACGTTACTTAAAACCTACAGTGTAAATTTGCAATGTATCTAATCAATTCTTCAACATCATTAATATCATCTCAAGCTCTACCTTTCTTTAGCTATGTTTCCTCTCTCTCTCTCTCCCCCCCTCTCTCCAAGCACACTCCATAGCTTGAGGTCTTCATAATATTCCTTGAAAACACTATTCTGCGGAACAGATTAGGACCCAATTGAGAAAATGTTGGTCATCCAAGAGAGCCATGTATCATTAAACCTTTTATCCTTGAGAATATCCAATATAATATGGTTGGTCTTGTGACTAATGGCTAAAGCCTTATCGACAAAAAATTCCTTACAATCAAGGTGATAGGAGTGCCTCACTCTCTTCCCCCTTTGTGAATGATATGAAAGCATAATCCTTGGTTGAATGAAATCAAAACATAATCGACAAAAATCTGACCAACCTTAACATGAATCTCACAAATGGTAACAAATATAAAGCTATTGCATATTTACAATTTTTTTAGTATAAATATTCATGATTTGCACAATGCAATAAGTTAGAAAAATGTATTCATTTAACTACGAAAGGAGAAAAATACTCATAATCTCATTATAGCAACTAGAAAGGGTAGACCTCATGTTCAACAAGCACTTATGATAGTATAAGAGACAAAATATTCCAATTAATCTTCTAGGTCACAACACAATATAATCTAGTGAACAATTAAAAACACAAGATTCAAAATTCGTACCTAGTTAAAAACTAATAAAAACATAAGCAAATGTTGTACTACCTATCTATTATGCAGATATGCAATTCATGTTCATTGCTACCACATATCTACAAAATTTCAACATAAATATGCATGATTTACACAAGTAGACAAGTTAAAGGAACATAACGAATGAATTGCAAAAAATAGCTGAAATACAGATTCATTGGTATTGTATATCTTCATTATTTATTTGTGTTGCATGTTTATTTTGTATTTATGTAGTTCATGTTCATTTCGGTGCCATATCTACAAATTTTCATCATAAATATGCATGATTAGCACAAACACATGTAAGTAACTGCAAAAAGAAACATTACATTTTAAAAAAAAATTGTACAAACAAATTCGGAACAAATAAATTATATTTTCTAAATAAAAACAAAAATATAAAAAACTTGTAGCTGGTACAGTAAAAAATGTAATTGAATTATTGCTTTGATAAAGAGGCTACTAACTGTAAAATACCTACAAACCATAATATAAAGAACTAAATAATGACCTACATAAGGAACTATACCGAAAAGATAGACACGCTTTCTAAAGTAGAAAGTAATAAAATAGATTAACAAACTACACATAATCTAGGAGAATTATGTGCTACTCGTCGCTGCTTGAAAATCTCAAGGATGTGGTATGAGACCCCTTTGAATTAGCTTGTATGATTGCCATTTCCTCATCTTGCTTGTTAAACAGTACCACTCTTGGTGGTACAAATTACCTATCTGGTCTAAGATCTTCTTAAAAAAGCACTTTACACTTAATCTTTTCACTTGTTAGCAATTATCTCCACCACAAATACACTACCGCAAGTCATGCTACATACACGTTCATAACACGAAAGAAAAAAAATGTTCAATGTGCCTTGTGCTTCATGGATATATAGTAGAAAATGGGATATGCTGATCCTTCATAATGCACAATGACTGGACGTTTGTAATACACAACATAAAGTGTGAAGCAGATTAGGAGATGTTGAAACAAATTAAAATTTAAGTTGCCTGAAAGCTTTATCATGTTCGCTTCAATTGCATATTTTAATACCAGTATGTTCAAATTGTAGATAGACAAATGTTATTTCCTGTAGCACAAGGAGTAACATTATATGTCAAGTAGGGTCCTGCTCTTGAATGAAGATACGTAAATACATAAATGAATGTATATTTATTCTAATTACCACAAAACATATCAACTCAATGCTCAAAAAATAAGCAACAAGTGTTGAACTTAGGGCTTGAATAGAAATGCTGTTGTAGAATCAAAGACAAATGGGAGAACAGAGAAAAAAAGAAACACATACATACAATTCTCAAAGACTAAGTAGCATAGGGTTGCATAGCTGCAAATAGAAGTGTCAATGTGCATGAAACCAATCTGGTAACAAGATTGCGAAAATGGCTAAGAGAAGAAACAGACTATTAAAAAAGGAAGATTTGATCATTTGCCACTCCCAAAGATGTGCAATTGATTATTTGCCACTCAAGTGTCACTACATGTGGGTCCTAGATTCACATGTCATTGACACATTGAGTGACATATAAACAAATCACTCTTTGGAGTAGCATATAATCAATTTTCTCTTAAAAAATAGGAGCCCTTGTCGAGTTGCCTTTAGTCGTTGCTAGCTATTGCCTACCCCCTGATGATTGGAGCTCGAGTTGCGTGGTTGTTGGCCACGTCTCATGTTTTAGGCTTCGTTGCATAGGGATTGAAAGGAGCAAGGTTAGGGACATCTCAATGCCTGGAGTAGGGAGAAAGAGAGAAAGAGGAAGAGAAATCGAGTTAGGGATTCCATCAATCGGGAGAGCGGAGCCATCGAGCCAGGAGGGAGAGAGTTTAGCTTGGACTGCAACCATTCCAAAGAAACACGATGAACAGGAAGAAGAGCCCCACCCATAAGAAATCTTCAAGCACGTGTTGAATGTCTGAAAATTACGTACACTCAACCTTTATTCACAGGTGACTGCCAATGAACAAGAGTAATGATTTAGTGCTTCTATGAGGATGCTTCTCTTTTCTTTTCGTTGTTTCCTAGATAGAAAACATTTCTTATTTAAGAAACGATCATGTTACCTCTCCTCATTATCGAGGCCCTACCTTAACAATCTATCCCCTGTAGCAGCTATAAAAAGAAATGATTAACATCATTGCACTAGGAGTAATCCAAATGCGCTAGATACATGGCCCTCCAACCCTAGCAGAGGCACAACAAACAGTCCCTAGCACAAGTACAACTAGAGGTGGCTAAACAGGCTAGCCCAACAAGACATGGTTTGGCTAGTTGGCAGATCTGATTTGGCTTGCTACTATAGCAGCACCCATATAAAATTAAAATATATCTACTTATACTTATTTAGGAGTAGAATAATATATCTATATATTTATATGTATTTTTATTATATATTTTATTTCTTTAATTTATAATGTATATTTTTTAATTATATTAATTTTTCTTAATTTTTAAAATACTTTTGGGCTAATCAAATCTTTACGCGGCCGCCTCTCCCTATCCCTCCCCTGTTCCGCATTCCCTCCGCTTCCCACCCCAATACCGCCGCCGGAGGCCGCCGTGCCCCCCCTCCCCGCCAGCTGCTGCCTCCCTCACGTGCACTGTTGCCTCCCCTTCTGCCCCGCACCTCCGCCTCCCCGGCCACTCTGTTCTCCGTCTCCGTCCAGGCGTCCACGACTCGTCCCCGCGGGCCCGGTTGTCTTCCCTGGCGCGCCGCCTCGACGTAGTCGCCCCGTCCCTGCTATCAACGCCCTCGTCCCCGCCAACGCCGGCCGCCTTCCGTGCTCCCTGCCGCCCTCGTGGCGTCCTGCTACCTGCCAACGCCAACGTTCGGCCAGTTCAAAAGAGAAACAGAGCGTTGGGGCGTCCTGCTTTGCCCAGATGATCTCCGCTTCCTCCATCCCGTCGGTCCGTGCGATCGGGGGCACGTCTCGCCGCCTCCACCTCCGCCCCGTCGGCCGCCGCTTGGACCGCACTGTCCAAGACCGACGCCGCTCGGGAAACCTCGCGCCCAGGACGCACCCCACCTGATCGACGGATTGCTCCAACAAGACGGGCGTGCCTCGGTTGGTGCCATCAACCGCCTCCTCACCGTCCTCCTCCTCGCTCGGGATGCCCCTGCACTCGTCGTCTCCCTCTTCAACCGTGTGGCCCGACCAGGCGCCAGCAAGGTGGCTCCCGACGTATGCACCCATGGCATCCTCGTCTGCTGTTGCTGCTGCACGGGCAGCTTGGACGTCGGTTTCGCTGCCTTCGGGCTGAGTCAATAGACGCGGTGTGGATGCCATCATCTTCAGTCAACTGCTCAATGGCCTATGTGCTGAGAAGAGGATGGACGAGGCCATGGACATACTGGCCCATAGAATGCCTGAGCTTGGCTGCACGCCTGATGTCGTCTTCTATACTATTCTTCTCAAGGGGGCTCTGCAACGAGAAGAAATGTCAAGAGGCGCTCAAGCTGCTCCACCTGACGGCCCACCAAATGTGGTGTCGTACAACACTGTGATTGATGGCTTTTTTAAAGAGGGTAAGGTGGACAAAGCTTACGGCATATTTCGTGAGATGCTGGATCAGGGGATTTCACTGGATGTTTGTGATTTACAACTCAGTCATTGATGGCTTGTGCAAAGCTCAACCAATGGATAGGGCCGAGAGGGTCCTTCAACAGATGATTGAAAAAGGTGTTATGCCAAATACTATCACATACAATAGTCTGTTCCGTGGATATTGTTCTTCAGGGCAGTGGAAAGAGGCTGCTAGAATTTTCAAGAAAATACACATAGATGGTTCTGAACTAGGTGTTGTTGCTTATGACTATCTTTGCAACAACGGAAGAAGTGAAGTAGCTAGAAATATTTTTTATTCTATGGTCAAAAGAGGCCAAAAACCTAATGTTATCACCTATTGCATTTTGCTTCATGGGTATGCTACCAAAGGAGCTCCTGATGATTGCATGATCTCCTTGATTTGATGGCACAGAATGGTACCACCTGATCAGCATGTCTTCAACATATTGATCTGTGCATATGCTAAACATGAAATGGTGGATAAGTCCATTCATATAATTTGTAAGATGCGGAAGCATGGATTGAAACCAAATATAGTTACATATGGAACGGTGATGGATGGACTTTGCAGGATAGGCAGAGTAGATGATGCTATGTCACACTTCAATCAGATGATATATGAAGGATTAACTCCTAATATCATAGTTTTTACTCCTCTTATTCATGGTCTGTACCTGTGGCAAATGGGAGAAGGCTAAGGGATTATTTTTTGAAATGAAGAATAAAGGTATCCATCCTGACGTCACTTTCTTCACTGCCATGATAGACAATCTATGCAAAGAAGAAAGGGTTATGGAGGTCCAAAATCTCTCTGACTGGATAAGATGCATAGGTACAAAGCCAGATGTTTTTTTGTACAATATAATGATACATGGGTTGGGTATTGCTAGATGGTAAGGTGGATGAAGCGATTAAATTAGTTGACGCTATGGTCTCAGATGGGTTGAATCCTGATGTATTTACCTGTAATACTTTGCTGGTTTGCTACCGTCGAGATGGCTGGACACAGGATGCATTAGCTTATTTCAGAAGAATGTTGAGCAAGGGAATCAAGCCTGATGTTATTATGTATACCACCATACTGCAGCATTTATTTCAGACTGGGAGTACTGCTGCTTTGAACTCTTTGTCAAGATGATCAAAAGTGGAACACACTTGGACATTGACACATACAACGTAATTCTAGAAAGGCTTTGTCAAAATAATCATGTTGATGAAGCACTCAGCGTGTTTCAGAACTTATGTGCAGTGGATGTTCAAGTTGAGATTAGTACTTCCAATATTATGATTGGTGACCTTCTTAAAGTTGGTAGAAAGGATGAAGCCATGGAGTTATTCGGCGCTATCTCATAGAATGGTTTATTGGCAAATGTTTTTGCCTATAGCTTTATCATAGGAAATCTTATCGAAGAAGGGTTGCTAGAAGAGTCTGATAATCTGTTCTTAGCCATGGAGAAGAGTGGCTGTGCACCAGACTCATCTATGCTTAATGCTACAGTTAGGAGGTTATTGCAGAGAGGTGATGTAAGCAGCGCTGGAAGTTACCTCTTGAAAATTGATGAGAATAACTTCTCACTTGAAGCCTCCACTGCTTCTTTGCTAACATCACTTTTCTCAGAGCAGAAATATCAGGAAAATTTGAGGTTGCTACCTGAAAGTATCATTTTCTATTGGAAGCTAGCAATTGATGAATCATTTCTAACCAACGGTTTTTTACCTCATAATGCAGCCTGGAGTTGTACTTTGTTTTGGTATGAGCATATTCTCAATATGCAAAGTGTTGATTTCCTCATCTGTTTGCTTGAGCATATTCTCAATTTGCTACAGTTACGTAGGAGCTATTATTGTCTTACAACTTATTCCTGTACATGACAGATTTCCTCTTCTTCCAATGCAGGCGAGAACAGCATAGGGTGCCTTTCCCGGTATGAGTAAGTTGTGGCTGCCATGTGATACCAGGGCTCAACTGAATTGTGAAAAGGCAATGATGTACACTGCAATGTCAACTAATAATGTGAGGTCAGCAATTACTGCTTGTGGTGGAACATGGAGCAAAGCTGGCTGGAAGGATATCTGAATGCTTAAATTAGAAACTCAAGCACTAAGGCCTCAAAGCATGGTAGCAAGATCAGATGTGGGTTTTGCAACGAGACGGGGCACGATTCTAGGAAATCAGATGTGCCCTAAAAGAGCTGGTAAGTATCAAGTACTTTTGGTGCACATCCACACTGTTCTTCAGATTACATTTCAACTAGCTGGAAAATTCACGAAATGACACTCAATTCGCATGCCCCAAGGAATGTATCTATGACATGTGGGACCATCTGAGTCTATGACAGTGGGCCAGGATATCATACGATGAAATGCGAATTTTAAAGAGTGTCACCTATATAAATCTCCCTCAATTAGCAACCAACCTCTTATTCATCACATGAGAATCCTGGTTATAAAAAAAAAACTCATAAGAATCCTGCAACTCAACCTTCATCTAAAGCTCAGCCTGTGAACAAGCAGCAATCCACCTCTGGTCCCGTGATCCATATGTGCAAATACAAAATGCATCATCTCCTCAAAACTCAGTAAGTGTACCACTTATTTTTTGTAGTAGTATCGTCTTATTAGTTGATGTTTCCTTGAGCTTGATATGGGTTTTGACTAAATGGAAAATCTTGGTTTTGCCACCTTAAGTTTGTGCAGTTTTGTGTATCTGTTAGTGTTTTTTTTAAGCAAGATGTTTGAATTTGGATTGGATTTGGACCTCACCCAAGCCCATGGCGTTGTTTGAAGTCATTGAGGCAGCCTAGTTAATTGGGGCGTCACTAGAGGCCCATCTGTAGATGATCAATTAAAATCGTCGATCTAGTTAAGACTCGGTTTGTTTTCCTTGTCTGATCCATTGGTCCATAGGACAGCATCACTGCCATGTGAAATATTTCCAGGGAGTGTGCTGTCATGGTATCAGCCCATGGGCCATAGATGGCCCATGCAAACAGTACCACGGTACTGTAGCTTGCGGTGCAGCCTGCCGGTGATTATTAGATTAGGTGGTGGAGATAAGATAAGATTGGTTGGATTGATTAAGATAAGATTAGGATTTGTTAGAGATTTGAGTCTATCTATTAGGGGTCAGCCTCTCTATATAAGGAGAACTATGTATCCATTATTGGGAACCAAGAAATATATCAGATTAGTCTCAAGAATATCTATCCCTGCCCCTGGAGTGCTGTCGCCAGCATCGGCTTGATCGTGCTCCTTGGGTCCAAGGCCATCTAACGTAGTTCGTGACATATTTGGTATGAGAGCAGTCGTTCCCTTCCCATGGCTTTCACTACCATGGCCAGGGCTCAAGAACCTATGTGAGAGGATCTGTTTGAGAAGCTTCGAGCAAATCTATTCAAAGCCTTAGGCCTTGCTGAGATTGCGAGCAACGAAAAGGGTGCCACCAAGGAGGAGGGAGAGCGAGGAGATGGTGGGTCGCCCGGAGTGGTGCCCGCTGTTTGCTTGTCACCCCACGCGAGGTGGCACGATGAAGTGTCGAGAATGTCGCCAATGTGGAGGGAGAGTGGGGAGATCGTAGGATAGTCACTGCGGAAGGCGTCTGTACTTTTCTCGTCATCACTAAGAGCATGTTCTCTTGTTTGCTGATCTTGTCGACGAGGGAATTGATACTGCCCCTACATATTGGAGGTGGCAACAATGAGATGGTTGGCGATGGTTGACGTAGCCGCCACGTCGAAGCACAAGGTGATGCAGCGGCGGACATCCGGCGTACGGTGATGTCACCCCTCAGCTGGATTGGGCAGAAGGCATCTCGTGGAGGCGTAGGTGCTTGCTATGCAGCGGAGGATGGCGATAGGCTGCAGCCGGCTACTTTGACAACGGCGCACGGTGATGCACGCAGAACCCGTGCATTTCTGTGTTCCTCGGTGACCGCGGACAGCACCTCACTGTAGCACAAAGAGGCGAATGGCTGTGCAGCCTGCAGTTTGCAGCTTTGTCCTTGTGCATGGCTCATGTGGTGTTATTAGTCCGAGATCCACAGATGAAGAATGAGTGGATTTATGCACTTGCTTAGCAGCTCGAGGACGAGTTGCATGTCTAGGAGGGGTGAAATGTCATGGTATTGGCCCTATGGCCAATGTGAACAGCACCTGTATGGTACTGTAGCAGAGTGAACAGTATCGTAGTGCTTCAGCGCACGGTGCAGCCTGCTAGTGATTATTACATTAGGTAGTAGAGATAGATAAGATTAGCTAGATTGATTAAGATAAGATTGGGGTTTGTTAGAGATTTGAGTCTATCTATTAGAAGTCAGTCTCTCTATATAAGGAGGGCTATGTATCTATTAGTCTCAAGACTATCTATCCCTTGCTCCTAGAGTGCGGTCACCAGCATCGGCTTGATCGCGCTCCTTGGGTCCAGGGCCATCTAACCTAGTTCGTGACATATTCATCTATTTGTACCGCCTAGGCGTGAGGAGTGCCGCTTGCCTTCTCCTATTCAGACGAGACAACCGTTCTTTCGTTGATTCGTGACAAATTTGGTATCAAAGCAGTTAATCCTTTCCCATGGCTTCCTCTACTATCATCAATGTTGAGGAACCCTTCATAGAGGGGGAATTCAAATGGGAGGAGGCGTTCGAGAGACTTCGAGCCCGTCTCCTCAAAGCCTTGAATCCCGCTGATCCTACACGCGAAGGGAGGGCTGTCATCAGTAGTGAGGATGCCATCATTGTGGAGGAAGAGTGGACCATGGGGTTGTCGTCGGGGAAGGAGCCCGTGGTTTGCCCCTCATCCCATGCCAGACGGCGCAGCAACGCAAGAGGCGCTAGGCTCACCAGCAGGCCAAGCTGGCCAGATCCAATGTGGGATGTCTCGTGGTTGGGCGTTGGCAACATGCGACGTCTAGAAGGGCTTGGATCTGGTTGACCACCGGGCGACATGTGGCTTCCCGCCCTGAAGGATGGCATTGAGTGGCAACGCAGATCTACACTGGTGGACGACTGTGGATAGCAACTCGCTGCAGTGCAGGGAGGCACCCTGCAGCTCTATCCTTGGGTGTGATGTATTGTTAGCCTAGGATCTACGGATGAAGAATCGATGGATTCGTGTACTTGCTTTATTGTGAGGACTCTTAGGTCTACAACCGTGGCCACCGCCTAGCAGCTTGAGGGCGAGCTGCATGTTCAGGAGGGGTGAAGTTTCCTAGGCGTTAGCCCATGGCCCTCCCATGGGCAGTACTGTGGTACTGTAGTGATGTGAACAGTACCATGGTACTGTAGCACATGGGCCTAGGCTTTTAGATGATTGAAATATTAGAGATTAGATCGAATTAGTTACTATAGATTAAAGATTGCTTTCTTAATTTTCAAGTAACTAATCTTTATAAAAGGGATGTCATGTATCCATTATCAATCAAAGAAGGATTAGGATTTAACCCATCTATCTGAACCGCCTAGGTGTGAGGAGTGCCGCCGATCTCCCCGTCCGGACGAGACAACCGCTCTTCCGTTGATTCGTGACATGCGTATCCGAAGGATTTGTTAACAAATATGTAGATACCTGGTGAAAATAAATTAAAACAAAGGACCATTGGAATGATGCCTATGTGTTCACTGCTTAGAGATCTCCTGTGCTAACACTTACACTGTTACACAAGACTAGATTGCTGCCTGGTGATATGATTACGTTAATTAAGCATCCGTATGATGCTGATTTACTGATGGATTCTGAACAAGAAGCATTGGACTTCCATATTTCAGAAAAATGTATTGTAATTATTGTTTAATTGGCACAGTGGCCAATAACAAAAAGAACATTATGGTAAAGTGAAAAGAGAGAAAAAATCTAAATTTGAGTTTCTTACTAGAGAAAAAGAGCATAGAAGCACTACTCAATGCGACATCGTCAACCAAAAACATGAAATCTTATCTGACATGAATAAACTTTGCATCCTGTTAATCGAAAGTGTCGTCTTTAGAGGTGAGATTTCTGGCTTATTCAGAGAAAGAATCTTGACATTTGAGCCTGGAAACACGACTTGGATTCACTTTTTTTAAAAAAAAAAAATAGGTTGGACAGTTGCTTAGAAGTGATACAAGATGAGTTATTTTTTCTTATTAGAAGCAGAAACTACCTTTCCTCTGTTATCTTTAATCTTTGTCCTTCTTTCCGGAAATTAACTCAAGGCCAGCAATTAGACAGCTACTGGTTGCTTCAAAGTGAGCAACCGAAAGTGGCACAGCACATTACTCCCCAAGTAAATCGATGTAAGAGGCCACAAATTTAGGGGCCATTCATTCATTGGTGCAAGGCATGCACATCAAGAGCGACTTGGATCGTGTCACCACCAGTTAACTGCTTTAGAGTTGTAGCCAAAATATTCTTCCAGCTGAACAAGACCTGCATAACAGCAGGAGAAAGAAATGCCATCACACTGACACTAAAGTTTGGTATGTATTGTTACAGTGTCAGGTCTATGTGAAAATGACACACGGCTTTACATTCCATGATTAATCGATATAAACTAGAATGGATTGCGCGCGATGGTGCGCCACCTTTGTTTTAAGTGCTGGTTATACGTAGGCACGACAATTTATATGAAGTTTGGTTTATTCATCAATAAACTGGCAGAGTATATTTACAATCTCTAAGCCTAACCCATACTGATGAGCATATGCTCAAGTGGAAAAGAAATCAACAAAAAAAAAACTCTTTAAGATTTGGCTGTGAAGAGATATTTGGACGATATTACCATGTTAGTAATTTGTTGCAGCAAAACAATGATGAAATCCATAAGATGTAATTAAGATGAAGTTCCTATTCTAATTGTAATATGTACAAAAGTGAAAAGTATGAACAGAAGTAGTTCTTAAAAATGTTCGGTACAAAATTTTTGAAGAGGTAGCAATATGCCTGTCAAGTTGCTTGGGTTTGTTTGTTCGCATGACATGGATAAATAGAAATCCAGCAGGTGAACCAAAGCAAACCGACCATCGGTGTCAAATCAAAATAAGTATACATGTGTTCCTTCAATTAATAAGATTAGTTTGTTGCATAGACAATTGCATGGTGTTACAACCAGGACATACTTCCAGAAGAAAGTCTGATGTATATTGTTGCAACGACGGCAAACGTAACACCAACATGACCAAGTATGCTCGTGATATAGCAAAAAAGATTGTAAACCTATTTGGCCATTTTGAAGTCCAGAAAAAATACAGGTTGTATCTAAGACAACTTGGCAAAGGAGACAATGGATACAGTGCTTACTGGTTCCTAAATAAGTAGGATGCAGTCATACAGCATAATAAGAAACAAGTCTTTCTTTATTATCTGTACTAATTAACACATTAACACTCGATTGATGAGGCCAGATCAATTCATTTGTTGAGCATAAAAAATGGTGTCCTGCATATTCCACTAAAAATTAGAGCGTCCAAGGGCAATGTCAGCAATGCTCAAGGAAAAGAGATAATAAAGGCGTTAAGCCTTATCTGTAGGCATGCATTCCCCTCGCTAGAAAACCCATTGCAATTTTCAGTTCTTGTTTTACTAATCTGTAACAGCTCATACCACATGAATGCATCAGATTTATATAAATAGCTCGTATTCTAGGGTTCTTGACCAGCATACTTTGAATAGCTCAAAATCAATTTATTACCTTGTCCATTTGATCGATAACCAATTTGTAAACATTTTTTTTGCCAATACCTGAGTCAGTGGATGGGAATCCACACTGGGTGCATCAGATCTTTTGATTTATCAAAGAAAAACCTTAGTCCATTTTGCAAGCAAGCAGTATCACCACACTTCATGAAGAATATAAAAAACTGAATAATTTAACCAGTAACCGAATAATCATGTTCATGAACAATGAAAAAACAGATCAGACTCTGGGGGATAACATGCAAAAAAATTCACATCGGAGAAACAAATTCATGACCAAACAAAAAACTGAATTATCTTACTCCCATGCTCGAACAAACATACTCATGAGCAAACAAAAAAGTCAGGTTGGAATATGAAGGAAAGGAAAAAAATTGAATCCACGCCGGATCCAGCCTGGAGCATACCAGATTCATCGAGAGAACGTGCCAGGGGAGCCGCCTTGCATAGAGCCGTCGGTGCCAGATCTGGGCTAGAAGGAGGGAAGCGGGGCGTGGCGGCGGAGGTCGAGCCGCCGAAGAGCGAGCTGCCAACGCTGGAGAGAGAAAGCGAGAGGATCGCCGGAGAGAAGAGAGGAGAGGAAGAGGAGGGGATCCGATCTGGGAAAGGTGGGGAAATCGATAGGTTGAAGAAAACTGGAGGGAAGGAGGAGGGCGTCGCGGGGCAGCGCCGTAGGGAGGGCTGGAGCCAGAGGAGGAGGGTGGCGCGAGGCGACGCGGTGGGGAGGGAGGAGGGTGGGAGTCTAGGGATGGCGGCGCCAGCAGAGTGGGGAACGGCCACGTTTTCGGCCAAGAGCGAACGAAGAAGTGGCCGAGGCCAGAGGAGGAGGGCGGCACCGTAGCGAGGATCAACAAAGGTAGCATCGGAGAGCCCTGTTACGACAGATTCGCTAGAGGGTTGGAGAGGCGGCACTGGCGAAAGGAGAAGGGAGCGCGGGGGCGGAGACGAGGAGAGATGGCACGGTGGGAGGTAAGTCGACACGCAAGAAAGGGGCGGGGCCGGGCTAGGGTTTGGCCTAGAGGGCAGGATGGGGAGGATGGCGGGTTGAGCTTCGAAAAACGTGGGGACGTAAACATAAAACACAATGTAGCGAGAGCCGCTTGCTCACTTGATCAGACGGTCCCGATGATCTAGGGTTTTGGATATAAAATCAGAAACTCTACGAGCTTTTTTGCAAAAGAGTCTAGGCGAGGCTTGGATGACCGGATTGACCCCAGCATGCGCGATTGGAGGGCTGAGAAGAAACGGGGCGACGTGGAGCACGGACCGCCGGATGAGTGCTGAGGAGCAGATTGGATGGCCAAAACAATTCCGCCGACGTGGATAGTCCTGTTGGTTGCCCCTGCTACGTGAAATGTATAATAGATAATTCCTCTTCTCTCCACTGAGATTAGTTGAATACAAATCTTTTTCACAGAATTTAAACACACTTTATAGAGAAGTGGCCGGGTTCAATCTTGTCCAGTACTCTTCTCTTGCCAACCAACACCTCTTGTTACAAGAAAATGGCATGCCCTTGCAAGACTGTTACATAGCCTTAGCGCCTGAATAAATCATAGGAAAACAACTTCATTAACAGTTTGGTTATGTGGATCAGGTACATGCGAGGGCTCAAGTGACAGCAACCCAGGCATCAATTGTGACAATAACCCAGAAACTGAAACTCTTGACTCCATTGCATCGTCTTGCTTAGTATGCAATGCAAGTAGTTGACAGCATCCCTGTCTCCCATCCTTCATGGGTAAGAGTTTGCAAGCTACAACTACTTATCTTTTTTCTTTCGGTCTCTCCAGTGAATTAGAAAGTATCACATCCTTATCTCATTTAGTACTGAATTGGCTGTATAGACAACAAGGATTTGGATTCAAAAAATTGCCTGACAGGTCTATGATTACTGTGATTGACCAGCTGAGCATCTCCAGCAGCCACTTCAAATTTCTACTATATAAGGCTATTCCCTACATATTTTATCCATCTATCTAAAATTCTTTTATATTTTACACTACACTTTAAAATATTCCTTTCCTCTAGCAGCTACTCTATTTCTAAAAAGTTAGATAAACAGTATTATAGAGTACCTGCTATGGATACTCGATACTCGGCGGCTGGGGTAAAAAAATGTATTGATGAATTGATCCCTGATAATTGGTGGGGCAGCCTGAGCCCAGCTAGCAATAAAGCATGCAGCAGTTATATGTATCTGAGCAATGAGCCATGGTGTTACTACACTGACACCACATTGAAAAACCAGTGTACAGCTCACATAGCTTGAAATCATTGGCAACCAGAAAGAGGGGAAATAAAGGGCTGGATTGACTTGTCAGTGAGGTACCTGAGGTCCACAGGTTCATGATAAATGCCACAAACAAAAGGTCTGTTCACGAGTAATAGATGATAAACCCTGGGAGGCCCATGAATTAGCATGGTACAGGTCGGGACTCTGCGGTTAGAGCATCTTAGTAGTCCTCCTAAAATACTGTAGCTTTGACTTTTTTTTATGATAGAGTAGTTGCTGGAGAGAAGAAATCTTTTAGAGTGCAGTGTAAAATGTGAAGGAAGTTTGAAGGGATGGATAGAGAGGACGTTAATAGTATTTTGGTGGGAAGAATTTAGATGGACTGCTGGAGATGCTCTTAAGCCGAGACATCTCGTTGTTGTTGCTGCGTAGGAGGGCGTGTGGTTGCAGAAACTATTTTTTCTTTGGAAGACATGCAATCAACTGTTAAGTCTAGAAACTCTAGGAAAAAAAATGCAGACAATGGCACTCTTCTTTATCTTTAGCCCCTGAACACCATGGCTCACTGTCCTGCAAAGTGCAAAGAACCAAAAAAAAAAAAGAGGCGAAAGCTTGGATTCATCTCGGTACAAAATGACTTCCAATCAGAGTTTCATATTTCGTTTTGAGATCTAAATTCGCTCCTCAGCGGCATTGGAATTTCGCTTGGAAACAATTCAAATGCAAATTTCAGAACTTTGAATACGGTTTCAAGACTGAACCATTTTTTAGTGGATTTTGATGGTTTCCAGCAAAAAATGCTACGTCTTTTGTAAAATTTTAGAACTTCAAAATCGATTACGACGTTGAACATTTTTGTAGCGAATTTCGACAGTTTTTAGCCAAAAATCGCTAAAATTATGAATTCCCTCAAATTTCGTCGAAAAGTTGAACCTTGCTCCTAATGCATGCCAATAGAAGTAGGTAAGGTGTACATCTAGTTACCAGGTCGCCCTCACCCTCTCCACTCTCTGCATCCCCCGCAAGCAAATTCAGCACACGCACGCATGGCAGGCTGGTGCACCTTCTCGACAAAGAACGTGTGCCCGGCCTTACCACTACCGCAAGAGTTGCAGAGTCGCCTTCATCCTGCCATCATCCCAAGGAAACAGCCTGAACAATGTGACGCGGCTGCATGCGTAAATGTGGCTGCGATGGGGGCTTGCTCATAGCTTCACATCACTCATGGGCCACGATCGACTTGACTTGACACGGATGATCAAATCAGCCAACGGTTGTGTGGAGGCTCAGGTCAGAATGGGCATCAGTCAGTCGGGAAGAGTTACCCCATCAACAGCAGGTTCTTGTTGCTAAACTGAAATGTCACTGCTCACCATTATTCTTTTTGGATCTCACGCTTAACCGTGATGGCAATGGCATACTAATTGAGGCTAATCATATGCCTACACCGATTGATTTTCGATACATTTGCTAATCTACGCGTCCCGCTTATCTTGTCTAGGGGCCATGGAGGTACATCCAGACCCGATAAGGTGTAGGAAACCACATCGACGGAGCCGCTCTATGGTTACAAACGGACTGGTTGACTGTTGAGTCTTTAGGTCATAAACATAGAGCATCTGTAATAGGTATTTTATAACATTATTTATCTGGATAGAATAGCTGTTAAAGAGAAGGAATCTTTTAGAGTGTAGTGTAAAGTGTGAATGAATTTTAGAGAAATGGATAGAGTGTGTATAGAATAGTATTATAGAGTAGAAATTTCAAATAGCTGATGTGGATGCTTACCACCCAATCACCATCAGGGTTTTATTTATCGCGGCAATTCCACGATTTGTCGCGGCAAATCGTGGTGCCGAGCCGGGTCGGCAACGGCAAACCGCGGATCAAATTCAAAATATGATTTGAATTTGAAAAATTAAAAAAAAAATCCCATAAAATTCGTAAAAATTGTAGATCCATTTATAAACACAATGGTGAAAAAAAAAATCAAAAACAAAGCCGGATTCGTGTGCAAATTTGAATTGAAATCATGAAAAATTTAAAAAAGATGGCCCAACATGGCCCATTAGCGGCTATGATTGATAACATGCTGCATATACGACGTGCTGGCACTCTGGCAGCTCCATTATTGCATCCAGCACGAGCAAACTTTCCCCTTTGCTCTCCTCTTGCTCCACCACTCAGATCCACGCCTTTGCGCGACAAATCCATCGGCAAGTGCGGCAAATCGCTCGGTTTGCTGCGATTTGCCGCGTTTATCGACCGATTTGCCGACGTTTCGGTTCGATTTGCCGACTTTTCGAACGATTTTTTTCGGTTTCGGCAACCATTTTAAGATTCAAATTTCAAATCCCAAATTTTGACCGATTTATTGCGATTTGCCGCGGCAAATCGAAAACCGGCCCAGAGCGATTTTTTGCGGCAAAACGATAAATGAAACCTGATTACCATCACATTTCTCAATGGACAACAAGGTCCTGACCCTTCCCCAACCCTCACTCTCTTCACCTCTTGCCTCCCTTCAAAGCTCCCTAAACCCTGGCCCCACCTTCCATGCACACAACTCCACCCACTGCCAGTGGGCCCTAGACCACCCTACTGGCCCCACAGCCAGACAGGCAAAGGCCTCCTCCTCCTCGTCTCCCTCCTCTTAAACAAGCTCTTCTCTTGCTCACCTCGTCTCCCTATAGCAGCAGCAAGCAAGCTCAAGAGCTGTGTGACTACCAAGGCAGCAGCCAGCAGGGAAGGAGAAGCATTTGCAAGGAGAAGAGGAATCCAAGAAGCAGGGCAGCCAGGGCGCGTGGGCGTGCATGGCGCCGCCGCTGGCCACGCTGGCGGAGGAACCTGGAGGCGAGGAGGAGGCAGCGGCGCGGGCGCGGCGGAAGACAAGCCTGCACGCCGCGCTCCACCGGTGGGCTCGGGCGCGCATCCCCCTCCGGTTCCTCTCCGGCGGCGGAGGCGGAGGCGGCGACGGCGACGGCCGCCCTTCCGCCGACCTTCGCGTGCTCCTCTCCGTCCTCGCCTGCCCCCTCTCCCCCGTCCCCGTCTTCCCGCGCCACTCACGCGACGTACGTGCGCCGTCCGCCGCGCTCGCGCTGCATGGCCATGCCCTGTCTCTCACTCTCTTGCTCTATTGAAGTAGTTCTTGCTGCGTTTACCGGCGGGCGCGCGTGCGTGCAGGTGGCGTCGTCGGCGCAGTACATAATCGAGCAGTTCCGGGCGACGACAGGGTGCGCCAAGATCGAAGGCACGGTGAAGAGCATGTACGCGGCCGGGAGGGTCCGGATGGCCATGGCTCAGGAGCCCGGCGGCGCCGGCGCGGCCGGCGGCCACGAGGGGTGCTTCGTGGCGTGGCAGCTCGTCCCGGACATGTGGCTCGTCGAGATGGCGGTGGCCGGGCACGCCGTCGCCGCCGGCTGCGACGGCCGCGTCGCGTGGCGCCGCACGCCGTGGCTCGGCGCCCACGCCGCGCGCGGCGGCGGCGCGCGACCCGTCCGGCGCGCGCTCCAGGTTGGCACCCGCATGCACCTGACATTGCCATTGTGATGAGCTTCCCCTTTAATCCGATTACCTTTTTCTAAATACTTTACACATGAAATTTAATTAAAATGACCGTATATATATACGCACTATACATACGTATACATGGTAGGTATGCACTATTGTCAAACAGTTGTTGCATGGAAGCACCACGCTTCCCTTTTTTTTAATAGTTTTTACACTTTTAACCTAATCAAACTTGCCACCGTAATTATGCTTTCAATAATTACATGACCAAAATACCCTGAAAATATAATGAATAGAAATTTTTGAAAGGTAGCTTTAGGTAGGACCGTAGGACTCCCTCCGGTAAAAAAAAAGGCATCATTTCATTTCATAATATGTGCAGTCAAACTTTTAAAACCTTGGTTGTATATCATTTTAAATATTTTGATTGAAAGTATGAAAATTATATCCGTAAATTCGTCTTGAAAAACATGCCCATAATATTATAATTTTATTTGATTCATAATAAAATTTAATAGAACTCGTGGTTAAAGTTACGTTCGAAACGTGCTAATATCTAAAATTAACCTTTTTGTGACCAGAAAGAGTACATTCTTAATAAGGCAGGGGGATTGTAAATGAACTCGTCGAGTAGGAAAGCACTTTTTAGTATAGATTGCTTTGGTGCATTCGGCTTTGCCTTTGCGCTTTAATTCGTGTGGCGGGATGGGAGGAGTAGGCGTGCTCATGGCACAGTTAGAAAAGGGGGACGAACAAGAGGGGCATTTTACAATTGCTTGCGAATCTTTGCGGGTCGGAACAAAGCAGATATGGGCCATATGGCATGCACGCCATGCATTCGCACTCGCAGTGCGCGCCTCGGAATCCGAGCTTGCCGCCAACCATTTGTGGTTATGATCTCATCTTCCATTGCTCATGTCGCTTTAGAGAGAGAGTTAACTGATAGCTCATGTCGCTTTAGATTTTAGAGAGAGTTAACTGATAGTATAACCTTTCTCTGAAGTGTGCAGTGGGTGTGCAAGTCTGAGTGTGTGTAGGCCACTGCATCCTGCCAAGAAAGCAGCAATGGTTATTTGCAAGATTTTGGCGCATTTGTTCTTGGATATCTCAGGCAATTTTGGCAGATGGATAGTAGCCGAAGTGTGCCCGAAACATGTGGATTGCGAAAGAGTAGTACCGAGCATCCTAGTGGATCTTTTTCATGCTGGAAACTGGCTAAGTTGGCTCAACACACCATTAGCCTAGTGCTGAATGTGCTGGACATTCAGGAAGCTGCACAGGCCACAGCTAAGCTGAGCTGAACAAACATCCAATCCTGTCCTCTGAAGGATACCAAATGGCAGGGTGTGGCCTATCTGATTGTGATTGGACCAATTGACCTGTCCTTTGGAAGTCTTGGGGTACCATTATTGCCTGAAATCTAGCTTGGGAACAGCTTGGCGATAGGAAATTAATCTGAACGCTCGGGCATGCACCCTGAGCAGGTATCCCCCTGAAATCTTCGTGCTCACCAAACAGCTCAAATAATTGTAGCATGTATAGCAGCAGCAGGCCAGTAGTTCATGTCTGAGCAGGTCGAACTGTCCTGAGTGTTAGATCAGTCTGGCCTAACCAGTCAACTGATTTGGATTTGGGCTTGGGCATGGCACTGGAAAGTGTGTGCTGCTGATGAACATGGGGACATCATGGTAGCAAGAACAACTTTTGAGTGAGGTAATGCATGGATCCATGCAAACTTCTGAAACCATGCAGCCAACCATACGGATTCCCCATCAGAGTAGTGTCAATTCTTTATTAGGGTGCCAGATTCGTTCCAACTCATGCAGGTAATCACACACGCAGTCCGTGCTGGTCAGGTTACTTAATTTAATGTGATTGCAAACCTCACCGAATCTCTGTGAGGAAAAAGGGAGCGAGATGAGTTGGGGCTGGGAGGTACTAATGAACGATTCTTTATGCTGGATTAGTGCAGCATCATCAGTATCAGAGGCATGATATCTGTTAAAGAGTGTCCTGGCTGTGTGCACCGTTCTGGGGTGGTTGTCGAAATTCCGGGTTAATTTTGGACTATACAGATTTTGGAAATTCAAATTTTGACTCAAAAAATCCGCTCATAAAAAGTTCAAAAGGAACTTCGTATCGTTACAAGAAGGTTGCTTTGTGGGTGCAATCGTTGTTCCGGTACTAGTTTTGAGACTCCTTGAGCATCCGTAGCAGACACTCTGTAATATTATTCATCTGGATAAAGTAGATACTGGAGAGAATAAATATTTTAGAGTATAGTATAAAGTGTGAAGGAATTTTAGAAGGATGGATACAGTGTGTAGGGAATAGTGTTATAGAGTAGAAATTTGAAGTGGCCAGTGGAGCTGCTCTTAACCGGTGTTTAATGTCTTCCCTCCTAATGTTTTTTTTTTTTGAAATCGATGCGTTTTTTTCTCTCGTCCTTCGGATGAATGGCAGTAATTGTGTCTTTCTTTTTTTAAACTAGCTTTGAGCAAAGCGTGCTTTATGGAGGTGTACTTGGGTTACTATTTCCACAGTGCTCTCTTGTCTCCCATGGCAATAAACTAGGCTCAACCTGCATGTTTATTACCCCTGAAATGAGTCCATATGGTCTCAACTAAACGCAGCAACTTTTTCTTTACCGTTACTGGTTTGTCCCCTTGCTCCTAAACTGTCAAAAGTTTATCTAATCAGAGTACATTAAAGTTCTGAATTAATTTTTTTGAGTGCCATTCTGCTGTTGGAAGGTAGTGTTTCCACTTGCACATTCTACTTGGGTAGAGACCTTTTCATGTACATTGTCCAAGTGCAAGTACAAACATGAGGTTCATTTTGTAGTAATTTGCATGGTGTTCTTTCACCTTGAAACTTCACAAGGACAATACCTTCCAAGAAGTACACTCCTAGGACATCAGAAAGATACAAAGCAGGGCAATTGAAAATATGCTGAGCTCACAGGCATCCTATACGAACACTGTTCCACAGTAATGATGCTGTCTGAGTAAAAAAGAAGCCATGTCAATTGAATTTTTGTGCATTTATGGTACATTGATACTCCATCAGTGTGCACACCTAACCTACACTCTGCCAGACCGAACAAGAAAATTATTCGGGAGCAGCATGCAACGCAGAGTCTGAAGTTGCAGGTGTGCATTCTCCGATCATACTTTTGAAATTTTAGCTATAGATAGCTTTCTCGATTGGATGGATTTATTTCAGAAAGTATTTCAATAGTCTTATATTTTGTAGAGATTTTTTAAACAAATCATAGTAGTAACTGGTCGTCAAAATTGCATTTTGGAACTACGTCGATGTCGAGAACGACATGGTACACGTTGGGACTACCGTAGAGAATGCTTTTGGTGGTGACGTACATGTGCCACGTGTGGAGGTGCTGACCGTCGATGTATGTGTGTGTGCAGGGGCTGGACCCAGTGACGATCGCGTCGGTGTTCTCGGCGGCGGAGCACGTCGGGGAGAAGCAGGTGGACGGCGAGGACTGCTTCGCTCTGCGCATTGACGTGGGGTCGTCGGTGCTGTCGAGCTGGAGCGACGGCACGGCGGAGGTGATCCGGCACGGCATGACGGGCTACTTCAGCCAGCGGAGCGGCCTGCTGGCGCGGCTGGAGGACTCGCAGCTCACCCGCATCCAGACGCCCGGCGCGCCAGCCATGTACTGGGAGACCACCGTCGTCTCGCGCGTCGCCGACTACCGCGCCGTGGACGGCCCCACCGCCGCCGTGGTCGCGCACGCCGGCAGCTCCGTGGCGCACCTGGCGCGGTTTGGCGCCGACGTGGGCGCGGCGCGCGTGGTGACGCGGATGGAGGAGGCCTGGACCATCGACGACGTCGCGTTCAACGTTGCCGGCCTCTGCCCGGAGTCCTTCATCGCGCCGGAGGAGGTCAGGCGGAGCCGCTACTACGACACCATCTCCATGTAGTAATCCAAGGAAAAAGAGATTAATTAGTGGTAATCTGGTTAATTAACTCGATCCATTGCATGAAACCCTGATTATCTCTCTTGCCTGTAACCTGTAACAGACTAGCATGTGTGACATATAGCTCTAGGCTTCTAGCTAGCTAGGTGAGTGTAATTTTGCTTTTTTTTTTCTTTGCCTTTTCTTTTTTTCTCCTTTTCTTTTGTTTTGATTTCTTGATGGGTGTGGCATCATGATGGATGCAGCTGTCAGTGTACATATGTCTGTACTGGAATCACATGAACAACCAATATGAGCTACTACACGTACGCTTGAGCCCTCAAGATCTGAACAATTTAATATATATCCTTTTTGCATTGCAACGTGGAAATTTCCCCTCTTTCTTAGCCTGCCATGGAGCTTCACATCAGTAGCCAACTAGGCTCCGTTTAGAACGCCAGTAGACAATGCAACTTATATTTAAAATGAGAACCGAACCATTTTCTAGTGAAATTATTATGTTACATCTGACGCTCTTAATGTGTCGTAAAAATGCTCCTTATCTTTATATCACGCATAGGGAGATCTCTGCGAAGGGTATTTATTTTAGAGTACCCCTGGATGCTTCATAACTGTATTCTCTAGCACGTACAGGCGAGCTGTATTGTCTGTTGCTCTATCATTTTGCCATTGCTACCCTGAGAGCAACGGGACGCACAGCTCTCTGTCAATCATTCCTGTCTACCTCACCGTGCTTAAGCAACGAGACTTCAGCTCGTTCTAAACTCCTTATCAGTAATTCAGCCCCCGTGGACTGCAATTTCTCGAAAATATCCAAATAGCTTCTCAAAGTTATTAAAAACAAAGTCGCACCAAATGAACCGGCTTTTCGAAATCACTTCTAGAAACTCTCAAAGTTTAGCTTTTTAGTAATTGAGCGCAGACTACACATGCCTGGTAAAGTAAACTCATTAGAAAGGCAAATTAATCAGCTTGAGATGAGGATGCCTTGGTGTCTGTTGCGCAGCGTGCGTCTTGGAGGTTGCCTTGGACGCTAGCTTCTCCTGTCCCTTGCAGCACGTCGACTGCCAACCAGATCGATCGAAGAAGAAGAGCAGCAGCAGCAAGCATACAGGCTCCTTGCTTCGTCGTCTTCTTGATCTGCTGCTACTGCAAACCAAAATAAAACTTGCTATGCATGCATGAATGAAATTAATTCTGTTCTTTCTGCGATGTGGATGTGCTGGACCCAGGCCTGAATCTGATCATTGCAGCACGGCTATGAGAGATTTGGCGGTAGTCATGGATGGTTCCTCGTCCTCTCGATGGAATCTGCGTGACTGCATCGCTGCATGCATGCGTCCAGCGATCTATGCGGATCGTCGTCTGTACGTGCTGCAGTGCTAGCTAGTGTGATCTGATGCTGATCTGCTTGGGGGTAAAAAAAATGCAGGCTGAACTGAGTGGATGGTACATGGTAGTACATGGCGTTTCTTCTTGTCTTTCTCTGACGGATAAATCAGCTGGAGAAAGGTTGGTTCTCTGCCCGATGTGATGTCGATCAGTTGAAACAAGGATGCGTAAAGAATCTTGATATGAAATTTGGAGTTTGGGCACGACTCGAAAGGTGTTAGACCACGTGGAGGTCTTCCTATTGTTGTGTGATGAGTATGTATAACTTGGTTTATTTAGCACCGTTTGAAATATAGTTTTTATTGTGTTAAGTTTGATTGACTTGTTATGATTTTTATAAGGCTCAATGCACAAGAGTTTCACTATCAGTTGATTAGGCTCATGATCATTGATGATATTGAGCCTGCATGGAGGTAATGTCGACAATTGGGAAACAGTTTTCCCATGGAGTTTACTTCTTAAATGAGGGATCAGTAGGGTCCCTTTCTGCCAAGATGTGGCTTTGGAGACATTACGAATTCACATGGCAACCAAACAAGCAAGTGACAATGATTATCCTGATTCAGGCCTCTCACGATGGAAATAATAGCCTTACTCTAGTGTGATTATCATGCTTAGAAAGATTACAAGAGTGTCTCTCCTCCCCCTTTGGAGGTAATGGAGGGTACTTATAGTTACATGAGGAAGCAACAGCTATAGCGCACTAACTCCGACGTTTACTTGTGTTGGTTACATATAATTATGGTAATAATTACGCCCTAAGCACGCACTAGCAGCACGTCCACATCGTGGGCAAATGCTCTGAAATCGTAGACATCATGAAGATCGTGGGTGTGTCAATCGCTCTAGCTGTTACACCCCGGGCACGGGTTTCTGGGCATGCTCGTCACCACGCTTGGTCATCATTCTCTGCCTTTGACCATGACACAAGCATGCATGCTCAGACTTGAGCACACAAGCTCGTGTTGGGAAGGTGAAACACGGGGACCTACCCCTAAGCTTGTCGAGGTCCTCCTTAGGCACAACTTCCAATGGCATACGTTAGGGCTTCTGTGCTAGCCGTTGAGGGTAATTTAGTCGGCACACAATTTATCCCTAACAAGTAAGTATGGATAGTTTTGTAGATTGTGTGGGTCCTTTTCGAGTATAGGTCTACATGTAGTAGTCATGGTCACGATGGGTACTAGAACTAGGTTTGTAGAATCGAGGTTAGAATGAACAATAATGTCAATGGGACAGTTGGGCTAAAGCTTGGCTCATGAAGGACACGTGAATGAAGGACTTGGGCTTCCCAAGGGTTATCGAAACGACAATGTTCTAGAAATGGAGAAGACTTGGAGGCTTGAAGACCCATTGTAAATGTTGTAAGTTTAAGGTAGCTCTTGGGTGATTTTGGTGATTAATGACAAATATTAATTGATGACAAATATTATTTTATAACAAGCATTTATTAGCTAATCCTTTTGAAACTAATATTCCTTATTTGATGTTATCTCTTTAGTCTCTATTTAGATATAAAGAATTGTTTATCCAAGCAAGGTATGTATTGTAAATATTTTAAATGCTTGATTTAGTGCTTGATTAATGAAAAACCTTCATATGAGACTAACTTACTTATTGTTGATTCATTGATGCTTTGTGGTAGCATAGGTAGTTTTTAGACTAATATGGATCAAGTTGGAATCAATATGACTTGAACCGATAGCTATTTACATTGGATTATAATATAAATATATTCTAGCATGCTCCTATCTTGTGCATTGTAATCTAGTGTTCTATTCATAAGATGCACTCATTTGTGGCCTTATACTATAAAAAGTGTTTCCCATGCATAATAATATTTATTTCGAAACACTTGTAGTGCTTAAATAGTAAAGCCTATCAAACTTATTCATTTATTGAGCTTTTGAGACTAATAACTTTCATGGGTCATGTGAAGAGAATTATGTTCTATGAAGGTGAATGATGACTAAGTGACATCAAGAGATGGCGGCCAAGTCAAATTCAATAAGACTGAAGTCGCCAAAGGTTAATGATCAAGTCGGAGTTGATAGGACAGGAGGATCATCGGATGGATAGTCCAAGTCATGGTCAATGGGACAAAGGAGTCATCAAGAATTGGTGACAGTCAAGATTGATAAAACAAAAGCGTCATCGTGTGTGGAACGTCGTCAAGAAAAGGATGTGATGTGTGAAGGTATGACTAGTATAGGGCTAAGGATTTTTTCTAGTCTTTTACCGGTCTCGGTGTTGGTTGAAAGGCTAGATTGATAGGATAGACCACCGTACTATTAAGAGGGGATTAAAGTGTTTGGATCATCTTGATCATCTATACCAAGTTGCACAGTCCTAAAATCTTTTAGTTGATCACTGGTGTGAGTGTTGTGGTGGCAGTGTGCAGCCAGACTGTGCTTTTGCCGCTGGACCTTGGTGGTCTGGGTGGGCCGGACCTCGGTCCAGAAGGAGTCTCACAGAGCCCCTATGCCGTTGGACCGGCCCCTTGCTGCCGGACCTCGGTGGTTCGGCCAATAGGACCAAGGTCTAGTAAGGGTGCGGAGCATCGTATGCCGCAGGAGTCCGGCGTGGTCCGGCAGCATAGCGGCGGTCCGATTGCATAAGGGCAGCATGTTTGCCGCCAAACCAGGGCGGTCCGGCTGTGGTGAAGCTGCCTGACCGATGGTCTGGCCATGAAGAGATTATGCTACCGGATTAGCGTGGTCCAGGTGGCCCGGACCTGTCTGGCTAGCCACAACGGTTAGTTCGCAACAGCTCTGGTTTTTAAGTGTCTCCTATAGTGCAGTTTCGGTAAAACCTGTCCATCTACTTAGATTTGAGTCCAATTAGGTGTGAGGGGGCACTTTGAGCTGAGAGGAGTGTTTTTATAGCCTCTAACCCTAGATATCCATTTTTCTCCTTGCGAGTGTCCTTCAACCGAAGTGACCAATCCATCTCGGTCTTGCTGGCACCTAGACGACTTGGGAGGCTGTGGATAATATGGTCCCCGGTATCCTCATGAAGACAAATTATACGGACCACCTCACGGAGCAGGGTCACGCCTACCATCTAGAAGATGGGCCTGCCCCGTATGGAGACCCGACTTGTATCACAAAAAAGGCACAGTTGTAATCCGGTACTTACATACTCGGCAAGAAAGGATAGAGATAGACTTTCTATCTCTATCCCCAGTTTCCATAACCAACTAGGATACTTATCTGTAATCCTACCTCCCTCCACTACATAAAGAGAGGCAGGGGCCCCTAGTTCGGGGAGAGGAGAGATCACATCGATCCATAGCCATCCTCAACATTGATCCATCGAGATCAACCCCAATACAATCCACGAGCACAAGAGTAGGGTATTACTTCCACCGCAGAGGGCCCGAACCTGTATAAATCTGTCTCCTGTGTTACCATCGGGTTTCGGTCTTATGAATAGCCCCATAAAGTATATTGCCGAAATAATTTGTCGACAGTTGGCGCGCCAGGTAGGGGCAGCGCTAAGATCATCTTTATCAAACTCGATGGCATCTCTCAGCGGCAGCGCCGTCGAATTCACCTTCGGCTAAGTTTTCCGTTTTAAAGGTTTGGATTTCATCATCAACAACCTCAGTAAACTTGCCCTCGAAGAATCGGATCAGATCCGATCGGAAGACAACTTCAACCACGAAGCGAACACAAGAAGAAGATGCGATCTATTCGCGTCCAGAATCTGGACAGAAATTGCGTCACGATTTTCTGTTGACTTTGAAGGAATTTCGTGGTGGTTTTGGATGCGTTGGAAAGCTTATCTCGTTATCTTTCCAACAAGTCCAAGATTATCAAAAACCGAGTTCGGATGTGACCGTGGCGACCGTTTGAAGACAGACTGCGCGGGGGTGACGTGAATCCCGCGCGAAGATGGAGCTCGACGTCAATTTCGCTCGGCACCTCGGTGATCCTTGGTGCACCTCAGCAAGGGCATGGCGGACCTCGACGACAAAGCGGATCTCATCCCGGAGATCACGGTGAGGCTTCTACGCCGTCCCAACTTACGACTCCTGCGACGCCCTGACTGGCGTCTCCTGTGACGCCGACTTGCGGCTCCTACGTCCCCCGACTTGTGGCGACGACGACAACGACTACCGCCGCACCCACTCGTTGCTCCGGCAACAACGACAAACCACGACCTTCGCCAAGACATTAAAGCTCGGCGACGGGAGCGAGAAGAAGATGAGAGACGTCACCATGATGACGATAGAAGAGGTCTCGGTCGAAACCGTGACAGCCGACTTCCTAGGCAGGTTTCTCTCGCGCACGACGCTGAGGACAGCCGCGCTGACTTCCTAGGCCGGCTTCTCGCGCACTGCGCTGAGGACAACCGCACCAACTTACTGCGCCGGCTTCTCGCGCACGACGCCGACGACAGCCGCGCCGACTTCTTAGGCTGGCTTCTCGTGCTCAATGCTGAGGACAGCCGCGCCGACTTCCAAGGCCGGCTTCTCGCACACTGCGCTAAGGATAACCGCGCCGACTTATTGCGCTGGCTTCTCGCGCACAACGCCGAGGACAGCTGTGCCGACTTCTTAGGCCGGCTTCTTGCACACGACGCCGAGGACAGCCGCGCCGACTTCCTTAGGCCGGCTTCTCGTGCTCGACGCCGAGAACAGCCGCGACGACTTCCTTAGGCCAGCTTCTCGCGCGCACGACGTCGAGGACAGCCACGCCGACTTCCTAGGCCGGCTTCTCGTGCTCGACACTGAGGACAGCCGCGCCGACCTCCCTAGGCCAGCTTCTCGCGCATGACGTCGAGGACAGCCACGCCGACTTCCTAGACCGACTTCTCGCGCATGACACCGAGAACAGCCGCGCCGACTTCCTAGGCTGGCTTCTCGCGCACGACGCCGAGGATAGCCGCGCCGACTTCCTTAGGCCCGCTTCTCGCGCGCACGACGCCGAGGATAGCCGCGCCGACTTCCTTAGGCCCGCTTCTCGCGCGCACGACGCCGAGGACAGCCGCGCTGACAAGGTGATTTGCCCGGGGGCTCGTTCACTCAGGCGTGAGGACGACACGATCAACAGCTAAGTTGTCTATTTTTATACTCAATTACATCATTATAATTTATCTCCTGACTTACTACTTAGTTGGTATCCAACTAAGCAGTAAGTCGGGGCTACACCTAATTAGGTGCATTATCTGCACCCATCTCTTTTAGAGTTTCTTTTGTTCTTTCCCATGTTGACTTTTACCGATTCCGAGCGTCACACATTCTGAGTAGTGAAACCCTGATTCATATGCAAAATTTGGGTTTTCTGACGCGTGTCCGGAGACAGAGCTCCGTGCCAACTCCTAACGCTAAGGGACTTGATGAGCTAGTCGGAATGCTTAACAAAAGGAATTAAACATACTCGGAGAAACGTAAATCAATACGGAAAAGATAAAAAAGGACAATTTGACATAATAAAAATACAAAATTGGACATCATGCATATTGCTTTACAATCCAGTTTTTTTCTCTACTACTCGTGTTTTTCATTGTCTCCACTGGGTACAATGCAGGATAATGTGAGATGGTTTTTATGGCACGGCTACACACCTACGCTAGCACCCCGAGTGCATTATATGGCTCGGCTGCATGCCTACGTCAACTCGGCACGGCTACACGCCAACGTCAGCGCCCCGAGCGCAACCTTCGACACGGCTGCACGCCTATACTAGCACCCCGAGTGCATCATACGGCTCGGCTGCATGCCTACGTCAACTCGGCACGGCTTCACACTAACGCCAGCGCCCCGAGAGCAACCTTCGACATGGCTGCACGCCTACGCTAGCACCCCGAGTGCATCATAAGGCTCGGCTGCATGTCTACGTCAACTCGGCATGGCTTCACGCCAACGCCAGCGCCCCGAGCGCAACCTTTGGCATGGTCAGACTTCTACGCCAAAGACTCGAGTGCATTATACGGCTCATTGCATGCCCACGTCAACTCGGCAAGACGGCTTCACGCCAACACCGGCGCCAGGCGCAAACTTCAAGACGGCCAAGACGCCCACGCCCAGCACCCCAAGTGCATTATACGGCTCGGCTGCATGCCTGCGTCAACTTCGGCAGGCTATACGCCAACTCCATTCAACGAGAGCGGTCAAGGGTCGGCGCGAGGCCAGGAGCTCTCACGTCGGCGCACCCATTGTGCGCTCACACGCCCCATCCGCAAAAACAATACAATGAGTATGCATGCCTCATGTTAGGCCACTAGCTGGTGACCACCAAGTGAAATCAGATGCTGAAAACTATTTGTGAAGCTAACCACGGCGAACAGAGGGGGGGTGAATGAGAGCCTCGAATTTTTACGGCCGTTCTTTTTCGAATTCACCGGCACCCCAAAATGTGAACAACTTGACAACTATGTGTACCCCTAACATGAATGAGAGTCATGGAATATGTGGGGATTTTTCACACACAATCCTGGTTGTCAAGTGTCCAAAAGAGAAGAATCAATTCAAACCTTACTTTAAGAAAGGAGATCAAGCCAAATAACCAAAGTGACTTTCAGAAAAGCAAAAAGCAGATTTGTTCTCAATTGGAGGAGATGGATGGTGGCTTTCTGGTGCTCATCAAATTTTGGGAATTTTTCTCCCTATTTCACAATGGGTCGTGCACAACTTTACCAAAAATCATCTCAAAACTCCATGTAGATAAATCATGAAAATTCAAACATCACAAGCTGCTTTCTGGAAAGCAAAAAACAGAAACCCCAGAGTTTGTTTCCACTTGGAGCAGAGGGATGGTGGGTTTCTGGTGCTTCTCAATGTTTGGAAATTTTTCTTCCGATTAATCAATAAGTCATGAAGCACTCCAGCAGAAATCTCCTCAAAAATCCTTTTACAGAAAATATGAAAAATCAAAAAACCACGAGCTGTCAAGAACATCGAGCAGAAAGTTTGGGGCTCGGTTTTCACCTCACTGCTCCCAAACGGTGCAAGAACAGGACTCCAAATTTTTATAGTGAATAGATATATGAGTCACGCACCTTCTCCAATAAGAATCACTCAAAAAGGATTTTTCTAGATTTTTATAAAAATCAAACACTGCCTGCTGTGCGAAGAACAAGACAGGAACTTCAAGAACAGACTTGAGCCATCAAAGCATATAGAATAGAAAAGGAGGCACGGGAGTTTTTCAGGGATGGCCCAAGATCGAAACAAGAACACACACAAATCCCACAAGATCATTTCACTCTACGGAATTTAAATGCTGAAAGTAAGTGCAAGAACGATATAAAAACGCTGATCTATTAGCTCATGAACAGAACTACAGATCAGGGACCCGGGAGACGCAGCTCCCCACACTCACACAGAGACGCAGCTCCTCAACTCACACCTATGTTGGCTGGCTACAAATGGCTCAAGGACACCCTCCAAGTGAAGCCTTGGGGTCCTATTTATAGCCCAAGCCACACATTTGTGAAAAACACAGAGGCGCCGGAAACCCGAAAACACACTCCGGTCTCTCTCAAGACGAATCTGGCATTGCCAACCACCTCCGGTGGCTCCGATGCTCCCAAGACTTCGACGAGGTGCACGAGCGACGCCCAGGTGCCGGCGCCAAAAACCTCCACCGCAGACTCGCGGTCCTCCGGACACCGCCACCACTGGCGGTTCTTTCGCGACGCCAACCGCATTGAGACCATCATCTGCGTACACGAGAACAACACGAACACAAGGAAACAAACCGATCTCCGACGGGTTACGGTTCATCCGAGCGATGAAAGCGAAAGAACAGCACGACAGAAATCGGATCGACGGACGCCGTCCGGTGATCTAGGAGCAGTTCGGCCTGGGAACCAGAGGTTCCGTGGACCGTTAAGCGCAACGTCTAAGTGCAAGCTCCAACTGCAGGGGTTCAAACTTCGCAAGAATCAAATTTGTAACATGCCAAATCAAAAGTGGATTTGAATTTTGAATTTAAACGAAAACCACCACATGCTCATCACTCATGACTTCACAATCTCCCCCTTGATGAGCATGTTGACAAAATTTCCCAAGATTGGCCATGAAAGCGAAGTTTTGATTTCAAACTCAATTTTCAGTTTTGAAACTCCCCAAATCATGATTCTCCCCTTTTGTCAAATGGTCAAGAAGACACCAATCATGAACCCGAACAATGCATATGCAAAAGAAATGAAGAAAACCTAACCAAGGGCTTTGCCAATTAGCCAAATGGTCACCAAAGTTGAATATCGAGGTTCAAATGAAGTTTGAGGTTCATAAGTCGACAAGACAGCATAAAGGTACTAAGGCATGGAAGGAGCAAAACAAAACATTTTTGTTGATTCAAGTCATGTGCACATTGGCAATGAATAAACGTTTCAAAATCAAAATGGGTGCACAAACTTGAGAAACATCAAGACAACGAAAAACAAGGTTGCCAAATCGAGAATGACCAAGACCAAAATGTGTCCAAAGAGTGCCCAAACTGAATTTTATTTTTGGCCTTAATCTCTCCTTTTCCTTTTTTGTTTTGTTTTTGTTTTGTTTTTTTTTTTGTTTTGGAGAGGCCTTCTTGACTTTATTTGCACCTATTCACATGGTGAATGATTGCTAGTAGAGCACAACCCAAGGGTAACTTGGAACCGACCCCCTAGGTCACCCACAAATTCTACCAAATACAAACCTCAAGGATTGAAACCCATGTTTGGTTGCTTTATTTTAAGCAAGGGGCAAATGGACTCCACTAAAGAAGTGGTCACGATCAGAAGAAGGCAACTCGAGTTTCAAAATCTCGACGGAGATCAAGAAAAATGTACCGACATTTTGACAATGAAAAGCCCAACCATGAAAACATGCAAATGTCAAGTTTTGCAATGATTTTCTCAAAGATTTTAAGCTCCTTCTAGCCTTTTCTCAAACTCGTGTCAAATCAAACAAGTTTGCACACAAACTCAAATGGTACATCAAAACTCAACATCGATGAGACCAACAAGCCTAATAGGCAAAGCACTTGCAAAGAAAAACAAAAACTAGATGCAAATGCAATGCTTCAAACCTCCCTCAAAATAAGAACCCGAGGCAAAAGCGCATAGAGGAAGGAAAGAGGCGTAAAATCGGTTTGCTATAGAACAGGAAGAGAAACAAAGAGACACTCTAGCGCAAGGCACACTCCTAGCTACGAAGATAGGGAAGCAAGCCTAAACTCGACTACTAGAGAGAACAAACACAAACCCTGTCTACCCAGGTATCCTCCACATACCTGGTCAACCAATAAGTCTATGTGAGACTCTCTAACTAGAGCAGAGGACATTGCTAATCACGCATGATAGCGACCTAAGAAATAAGAGGTGCCAAAGAAAGTGATGTGATTCTAGCATGTTCTAAAAACAAACCCACACAGACAAAACAGAAAGAATATATACAATATAGTACAAGATCAAGCTCCCCCTCACACGATACCCCCAGCACTAACCAAGCCAAGCTCTCCCCGGAGAGTGGCAAACCTAGGACCATCTAAGGGCTTGGTGAGAATATCGCAAGTTGATGATCACCTTCTACAAAACCTAGCCCTATATCCCTTTCTACATGGTCTCTAAGGAAGTGGTACCGATATCTATGTGTTTGGTCCCGAATGTCGGATGGGTTTTTGGCAATGTTGATGGCCGAGATATTATCACACAGAGTGGGACGCTACCAACCTCTAACCCATAGTCCCAAGCATTTGCCTTAACCAAAGCACTTGGTCGCAACAAGCGGCTGCAGCTACGTACTCGGCCTCGGCTATAGATCGAGCTACACCGGTCCGCTTCCTAGAAGACCAAGAGACAAGTGAAGTGCCTAGGAACCGGCAAGTGCTCAAGTGCTCTTCCTATCTATCCTCTGACCAAAGAAAGTCTCAGATCGAATAGGCTCTAAGAGATAGACAAGAAGCGAAGAAAACCGATTCCTATCTCGGGGTGGCCACTAGGTAGCGGAGGATCCGCTGATGACTGAAGGTGAGAAATCCTAGGGAAGCTCGAAATCGAAGCGCATGAGACACACGGCAAAGTGTATGTCCGGCCGAGAAGAGGTAAGGTACAGAAGTGCTCTATCATGCTCCTATAGAGCTTCGATCTACTGGCTCAAGATCTAAGTCGCTCAAGCACGTAAGTGGTTGCCATGGGAGTGGAAACAGCTTACTATCGACCATGGCAAACCGCTGAGCAGTCTCTAGTGTACTTGGATGGTGAAGAAAGATCCCCGAGGGTCTCGCTTGATTTGAAAACCCAAGAAAAATTCAGTTCACCCATCATGCTCATCTCAAATTCAGAGCTCATGACGGAAGCAAATTCAGAGACCAAAGAATCGAAGACCCACCAAAGATAATGTCATCAACATAAATCTGCACAAGGAGAAAATCGATGACTTGCGTTTGATAAACAGGTCTTATCAACGCCGCCCATTGAAAACCATTTCCAATCGATAACTCTTGAGACGTTCATACCAAGCTCGAGGGCTGCTTGAGCCCATATAAAGCCTTCGAGAGCTTGTATACGTGATCGGAAACTCAACACAAACAAAGCCGGAGGTTGCCGAACAAAAACTTCTTCTTCAATGAAACCGCTCAAGAAAGCACTTCAACATCCATTTGAAAAATCTTGAAACGGTGTGAAGCCATAAAAGCAAGGAAGATCCGAATGGAATCATGTCGAGCAACCGGAGCATAGGTCTCATCAAAGTCAATCCCATCGACTGAGTGAAACCTTGTGCCACCAACCTAGCCTTATTTCTCACAACTACCCCATCCTCACTCGCTTATTTTTAAACACCCATTTAGTACCTATGATATTGACGCTTTCTTTGGGCATTCCACTAAATCCCAAACCTTGTTTCTCTCAAAATTCTCTAACTCTTCGTGCATGGCATTGACCCAATCAGGTCGCCAAGAGCCTGAGCTATGTCCTTAGGCTCGAGAGAAGAAACGAAGGCAGCAGAGAGAGGAGGGACTGGTGTGCTCTAGACCTAGTCACACGCCACCTATAGGTCCTATAATCGATCAGAGGGTGACTAGCCCGAACGTGCCTAGGTGCACCCGAGGTGGCCTCTACCTCATGTGAAGCCGAGGCGGGATCGAGCCACCAAGGAGGACTCTGGGGACATCTCGAAGAAGAAGTCCTAACAGAGTGGGCTCTGAGGAGGGTGGAGGCACGGAGGGCTCGGGAGGATCAAGCGGTGGGTCGACTATGGCTTCTACTGTGGAGGAGGTTCGTCATCGGGGACCGATGAGCGGTCATCCCGACTCACCTTCTCCTCACGAAGATAGGCTCAAAGGAAAGATCGAGGTGGGAGATGTCGGCCTAGAACCTGGTCTAGCCTCGTCAAAGTGACCTCACAAGACTCCACAACCCTCCGTCTAGTTATGTCCCAAACCCTCAGAGATCCTAGAGGACTTAGTGTACCCCAAGAAAAGACCATCGAAGAGCGAGACTCGAACTTGTCCAAATTGCCGATTTTAAAATGAAGCACTTGCAACCAAAGATCCGAAAGTGTGAAACATTGGGCTTGCGCCCATATCGAAGCTCAGACGAGGTCTTGTGCAACTTGGCACGGAGAAACACTCTGTTGGAAACATAGCAAAGCGAGAGACAGCCTCGGCCGAAGTGTCGCGGGGTGGAGTACTCATCCAAAGATCGTCCCGCCATTTCAACCAGGGTTCTATTCTTTCTCTCTACCACCCGTTCTCATTGGGCTACATGAGGCGAAGAAAATTGATGCTCAACTCCGAAAGTGTGCAAAAAGATCGAAGAAGTATTCTTGAATTCGTGCCATTATCGAACGAATGGCCCGAAGTGCACTGAAACTCAAGCGCAAGCCTCCTTGAGAGGTTTCGAACAGCTCAAATGTCTCCTCCTTTGAGGCCATGAAGAAGACCCAGAGTAGCGAGAAAAATCGTCAACAATAACAAGCACGCACCACTTCCCACCAACCGATCGCACTCGAGCCGACCAACAAGATCCATATGCAAGAGCTGTCCTGGTGCATCAGTCATTACGCATGAGACGCGTGGATGGGAAGCGGCAACCATCTTGCCATGACGGCAAGGAGCACAAACCAAATCCTCAGCAAGAGAAAGCTTGGGCAAACCGGAAAGCAAGTCTGAAGAACTGACACGCACAAGGTGATCAAAACCAATATGTCCAAGGCGCCTGTGCCAAAAACGAATATCCCGAGAATCAGAAGCAAGTAAACAGTGAGGAGCACCAACTGAAGAAGTAGGAAAATCAGCTCGGAAAACTCGGTGAAAGCGGGAGATCCCGCAAACCAACTCGCCAGAGGGACTCAGGACACAAGAACCAGACGCCCTAAACCTAACCTCGTAGCCCTGATCAACAAGCTGCGACACAGAAAGCAGATTATCCGCAGCTTGCCGACAAGAGCTACGCCCTGAAGTACAAACCGAGGGCTAACTCGATCGAACCGCGAGCTAGGACACGGCCCGACGAAGCGCCCCGAAGGTGATCTCGCTCACCGTCGGGATCTCGAGGCTAGGGAGTCAAACCATCGTGACTCACCGGTCATGTGGCGACAACAACCGGAGTCAACAATCCAAATGCCCTTCCTCCCAGCCCCACGAACCTGAGTCAAGTAAAAGAGAAACGGGACTCAGCTTGAGGACACACTAGTGCAGACCTAGGTACCCAAAATCGAGTCACACCTCGTAAGCACCTCATCGACTCTACGGAACGAAACACAGGGGAACTCGTGGGACCCACGCCCAGAAAACCCCTGACCGTCCCAAGTCCGAGAACCACTCTCTGGTCACCCCATCGACACGGGAGGAAACTCACGCCATGGTGTCCGCCTCCACCAGAGAAAGAAGGTACACCCCGAGGACGGTGGAACTCACGCAACCTAGCTCGGTCGAACCCGCCGAGGCGACACGACACTCAAACCTAGCCTGGTCTACCCGAGGGACTGAAAACTCCTGCCTAGGACGCGGTGCGGTGTGTGCTCTAGGTGGTCTGCCGCCTCTCCCTAGAGTGACCTCAGGAAACCCAACGAGCCGGTAACAAGTCTCGGCTCGGTGACCAACTCGTGGCAAGAAGAACAGTGAACCTAGCCTTGGGCTTTTGTTTAGGCTTGGCTTTGGTTTTGGCTTTGGTCAGGACGAAGCTGCGCAGGAGGTGCAGACTTCGTGGATCGCTAGGGTGCTCTTGCCCTTTCCGGTGATGGTGCTACAGAGGAAGCAACCACCGGTCAGAGCAACTCGAGACCGCAGACCTAAAACGGTCTTGGTAGGAACCCCCGAGAAACGACGGCCGCTCCGCCGCTCTCATTGTGACAACTCGAAGGGTGACGCTTGATGTGATCAAGCCACCAAACCCAAGACCTCTACCTGTGATATCTTGGGTGATCCAAGATCAAGTTCACTTCTTCCCGCTTCACGAACTTCTCAAGAGTGCTTATTAGGTATTCACACTCCTGATGTAGACGGGGGCAAAACTCACACGAGGGAAGAGAGGACTCGGGAGACTTATCCTGGACACCCACCTGGTCCTTACCCTTCAACCTACGAACCTTATCACTCAAGATAGTGATCTCATTTTGAAAAGCCTTGCAGGAGAGACACTCAGAGTTTTGCATGTAAATAAGGCGAGATCGAATCTAAGACTCATGTCCTCTAGCGCTCTACCCATATGTTCATCCAACCCATCACAACGCAAGCAAGGGGAGCTATCAGCTAGGGAACTCAAATCAGCAATTTTACTCTTGAGTTTTAGGTTCTCTAGCCTCAAGGACAAGCACTCATCACAAACAGGGGCAGACACAAAAGAATCATCATCAGAGCTAGTTGGGTCCTTAGGTGAAACATGATCTCTACAGTCCTCAACTAGACTGACATGGTCCTTAGGTGTGTCAAGTGTGTGAGCAGAAGGATCAGGACAGGCAACAAGCTCAGCGGAAACAGCAGAAAGTAAAGCACTACGAGTCTCCTCTAACTCGTCAAGCACACTAAGATGTTTGTCCTAAGCTCTTCAAGCTCCTTGTTCACACTAGCATGAGTGGTCCTTACCTTATCCAAATCGAGAGGGCCTCATCACGCACCCTCCAAGCCTCAAGTGTCAACACAAGCATCATTACTAGGCGCAGCCCTAGCATTTTCTAGTTCAGCTGAGAGGTGTGCTACTTCTAACTTGAGGTCCTTAACCCTGCGGTTGGATTGAGCAAGAAAGCCGCCTAATTTGAGAAATGCGGCATTCAGGTCATCGAAGTTCTCAAAGCAAGGTACCTCGAGTCGGTGTCGGCGTCGAAGAGTCGGAGAGGTGGCCGCCATGAAGCACATGCTCTGCAGAGCCGTCGTCGCCGACGCTGCCGTCGAGCGTCCTCGCCGTCGTCATCGGCCTCCTCCTCCTCGTCAACGCAAGCCGAGTCCAAGGTGGCAAGCACCTTGCGGAACAGCCTTGCGCCTTCCGAAGGAGGGCTTCGCCGCCAGAGAAGCTTGGCCTCCCGGCCATGGCACGGCCCGGTGATGGTAGTGACGGGCTTCTTGGGTGCCTCCTCTCGCCCTTGTTCCTCAGATTGGGACACTCGGCACGCATGTGGTTGACCCCACCACACTCGAAGCATCTCACAGTGCTCCTCCTCCTCTCACTCACTCTCCTGAAAGCTCTCGAAAATTTCTTGGAGAGGAGGGCAAGACTCTCTTCTGGCACAGAGTCCAGATGCTCGTCAGAAAGTTCGAGCAAACAAGTTAAAGAGACACCACCCAAGTCTATAGAGGAAGTAGACGGGTGGGTCACAAGAGCAGTAGAGTCTGGAGTCATCTGAACTGAAAGATGCTCCTCCTCATGAGACTTCAAGTTGGAAAACAAGCCATCCAAAGTAAGTTTGGTAAGGTCGGCGGCTTCCCTGATAGCCACGACTTTGACCCCCCAAATCTTCATGTCAAGCGCAGAAAGCAAGTGACGAGCATTGTCAGCTCCTTCATAGTTGATGCCAACAGACCGCAGCGCTCAAGATTTTAGTGAACCCGGTGAAACAGTGTTCAGCGATTCACCCGCTTCGAGCGGCAGCTTGTATTCCGCTTGCCTTTGGTCTGGCGACGGTCTGAATTTTGACTGCCCCTCATGGAAACTTTGGAGGGTAGTCCAGACCTCATGAGCCGACTCGAGATGACCAACTCGGTCAGACTCATTCCGCCCCAAGCCTTGGAAGCAGAATGTTCCGAGCTTTGGCATTCTGCTCAGACTCTTCTCATTTTCGGGGTAATCTCATCTTCCTTTGGCACCTTGTATGGGTATTTCACCTTCCTCCATACACCAAGTCCTTGTGCCATGAGGTATGAACCCATCCGCATTTTCCAAAAGGAGAAGTCGAGCCATTGAACACTGGCGGTTTGTTTGAGTATTTTCTTCACCATGGTGAGGGCAAAAGGAAAGGTTCAACAGATCCGCAAGAATCACGAAGAACGCAACCTGGCTCGATACCTTTGTGAAGCTAACCACGGCGAACAGAGGGTGAATGAGAGCCTCGAATTTTACTACCGTTCTTTTCGAATTCACGGCACCCCAAAATGTGAACAACTTGACAACTATGTGTACCCCTAACATGAATGAGAGTCATGGAATATGTGGGGATTTTTCACACACAATCCTGGTTGTCAAGTGTCCAAAAGAGAAGAATCAATTCAAACCTTACTTTAAGAAAGGAGATCAAGCCAAATAACCAAAGTGACTTTCAGAAAAGCAAAAAGCAGATTTGTTCTCAATTGGAGGAGATGGATGGTGGCTTTCTGGTGCTCATAAAATTTTGGGAATTGTTCTCCCTATTTCTCAATGGGTCGTGCACAACATTACCAAAAATCATCTCAAAACTCCATGTAGATAAATCATGAAAATTCAAACATCACAAGCTGCTTTCTGGAAAGCAAAAAACAGAAACCCCAGAGTTTGTTTCCACTTGGAGCAGAGGGATGGTGGGTTTCTGGTGCTTCTCAATGTTTGGAAATTTTTCTTCCGATTAATCAATAAGTCATGAAGCACTCCAGCAGAAATCTCCTCAAAACTCCTTTTACAGAAAATATGAAAAATCAAAAAACCACGAGCTGTCAAGAACATCGAGCAGAAAGTTTGGGGCTCGGTTTTCACCTCACTGCTCCCAAACGGTGCAGGAACAGGACTCCAAATTTTATAGTGAATAGATATATGAGTCACGCACCTTCTCCAATAAGAATCACTCAAAAGGATTTTTCTAGATTTTTATAAAAATCAAACACTGCCTGCTGTGCGAAGAACAAGACAGGAACTTCAAGAACAGACTTGAGCCATCAAAGCATATAGAATAGAAAAGGAGGCACGGAGTTTTTCAGGATGGCCCAAGATCGAAACAAGAACACACACAAATCCCACAAGATCATTTCACTCTCACGGAATTTAAATGCTGAAAGTAAGTGCAAGAACGATATAAAAACGCCGATCTATTAGCTCATGAACGTAACTACAGATCGGGGACCCGGAGACGCAGCCCCACACTCACACAGAGACGCAGCTCCTCAACTCACACCTATGTTGGCTGGCTACAAATGGCTCAAGGGACACCCTCCAAGTGAAGCCTTGGGGTCCTATTTATAGCCCAAGCCACACATTTGTGAAAAAACACCTGTAGGCGGCCGAAACCCCGAAAACACACTCCGGTCTCTCTCGACGAATCTCAAGCATTGCCAACCACCTCCAGCGCTCCGATGCTCCCAAGACTTCGACGAGGTCGCACGAGCGACGCCCAGGTGCGGCGCCGAAAAACCTCCACCGCAGACTCGACCGGTCCTCCGCATCACCGCCAAATTTCACCTCTGCCGGTTCTTTTCATGACGCCAACTGCATTGAGACCATCATCTGCGTACACGAGAACAACACGAACACAAGGAAACAAACCGATCTCCGATCGGGTTACGGTTCATCCGAGCGTGAAAAAAAGAATGAGCACGACAGAAATTGACCGACGGACGCCGTCCGGTGATCTAGGAGCGATTTTACCGGGAACCAGAGGTTCCGTGGACCGTTAAGTTTAACGCCTAAGTGCAAGCTCCAACCGCAGGGTTCAAACTTCGCAAGAATCAAATTTGTAACATGCCAAATCAAAAGTGGATTTGAATTTTGAATTTAAACGAAAACCACCACATGCTCATCACCCATGTCTGTGCTTCAAGCCTACAGGGTGATACGCCCGGGGGCTAAAAGTTCAAAAGTAAGGACGACATCATCATCAGCAAAGCAGCTAAGTTTTCATCATCATAATTTTTTCACATATCAACTCGTGTTATTTCTTGACTTGCTACTTAGTTGAATTTCAACTAATCAGTAAGTCGGGGCTACACATAATTGTATGCACTTGCGTGCACCCATCTTTTTCATAGTTATTTTTTGCTTTTGTTACTTAGTAATTTAAGTGAATCCGAGTGCGCTATAATTCTGAGTAGTGAGGCTCTGAACCCATAACACGGCGAACTCTACGTCACCCGAACGCGTGTCTAGGATAAAAAGCCATGTGCCAACTCCCTACACTCGGGGGCTAGACTAGTCGGGCAGAGTGCATAACAAAAGGAGAAAAAACCACTCGAACTAACAAAAATCATCAAGTAAGAAAAATAAAAAATGGCTATTTCTCACATAAAGATAGTCGTATTTTATATCCGACCAAATATTTTCATATTCAGATACTGCCTAAATCCTACATGTACATGTTACAGGGTTCAAGGAAGTGTTTACGCTACAAGCACCAACCATGGCACAGTTACGTGTCAACACCCGCGCCCCGAGCGCAATCTGCGGCATGGCTCTGCTCCTACACCATCTTCGGTACAGCTCCACGCCTACACCAAGACTCGAGTGCATTATATGGTTTCATTGCATGCCTACGCCAAAGATCCCGAAGCAAACTACGGCTCGGCTTCTCGCACACTGCACCGAGGACAGCCTCGCCGATTCCTTTACGCCGACTCATTGCTCCCAAGAACGACGAGGACGGCCACCTAACTTGCGGCTTTCGAAAGCATCAGACCGAGGACAACCGCGCCGATTTACTACGCCAGCTTCTCACACTGCGCTAAGGACAGTTGCGTCGGCATTCTACTCACGCCACGACGTCAACCATCGCGCCAACTTCCAGGACTCCAAGAAATTGGGCTGGGAGTCACTCGGAGATTTCAACCTGCAAAGCTCTCTTGAGCCCTTCATAGCCTCCTTGCATGCTAATGGAGCACTCGGCATAGAGAAGGTTCCAATCGGAGTACTCGACTTGAAGTATGACTTGGTCGACACACATCCGAGAAGGCATCAACTCGGTTGTAAAACACTCGGGGCTACTGTGGATAACATGGTCCCCAGTATCCTCACGGAGACAAATTAGACGGACCACCTCACGGAGCAGGGTCACGCCTACCATCTAGAAGACGGGCCTGCCCCGCATGAAGACCCGACTTGTATCACAAGAAAGGCACAGTTGTAATCTGGTACTTACGTACTTGGAAAGAAAGGATGGAGATAGACTTCCTATCTCTATCCCCAGTTTCTATAACCAACAGGATACTTATCTATAATCCAACCTCCCTCCACTATATAAAGGGAGGCAGGGGCCCCTAGTTCGGGGAGAGGAGAGATCATATCGATCCATAGCCATCCTCAACATTGATCCATCGAGATCAACCCCAATACAATCCACGAGCACAGGAGTAGGGTATTACCTCCGCCGCAGAGGGCCCGAACCTATATAAATCTGTCACCTGTGTTACCATCGGGTTTCGGTCTTACGCATAGCCCCATAAAATATATTGCTAACATAATTCGTCGACAGAGGCGTCGTACGCCGGTGACCTTCTCAAAGGAGGTTGTGAGAAGGCCCAAGTGAACTTGTGCGTGGTGTTGGTGCTTGTCGCCTCCGGGATGGAGAAAGTTGCGACCACTAGTGGAATTGAGATGGTTGGCTCGAGAGGAAGCCGATTCGAGTTGGTTAGACCTAGCCTCAACATGGATTAGGGGAGACCGGCAAGTCTCCGAGCACCACAGTAAAAAGTGCTTGTGTCATTTGTGGTTTGTTTTATTGTGCCTATTTACTTTAAGCAATTTACTTCCTTGCAATTACATTCCTAGAATAAATTGCTTGATTGTCGCCCTAGGATTGTAAACCTCTATTTAGACTTAGGTTGTTGGCTTAATAAACTATTTTAGTTGATTTAGAGCTCTTGTGTTCTAAACCACTTTGTACTTAGCTTCCGCACATCTTCTAGGTTTTAAACACAAGTTCATAATTTGGTAATCAAGTTTAAAATTTAAAAAATCCCAGTTCACCCCCTTCTTGGGCATCCTATTCCTTACAAACGTGTGGTTAGCCCTTGGGCTTTTGTAAAGACTATGTAAGTGTGTTAAATCTATAACAAGTGGATCACAATCCTAGCACTTGACCAACTTGGAGTACAAAAAGATCATCCAAGTGTAGAAAATGGCCCCAGTGGGCTATAAATAGATAAAGGGAGGGAGGGATGCCTTCCCAAGTCCTAATTTAGGGTTTTTATTTTTAGTTGTTTGTTCTTCAGGAGCTTTTTCTGCATAGGTATGGCTAGCTATACAAACCCACCAAGCAATGAAATTTCCAATTCTACCAAGTGTTTGCTTAGTTCTTTGTGTTTGACCTTGTTTCTTTGCTTGTTTTCTTTACACCTTGTTGTTTTACCTCCCATCCTACTTGTTATAGTCGGGGTGATATAGGACGTGCTAAGGATAGTGATCCAAGTGACCTTTATCATGAAACCTTATAGGATCATCTAGATCTAGTTCTTGTTATTCTTGTTCTTGACCTTTTTAGTTTGATTTCTTTAAGTTTTTAGCCTTGCTTGATACCGAGGATGAGTTAAAGGTGTACATGTCTCATGGAGACATAATCTCACCTATCTAGGTGTTGCTCTATGTAGGTTCTTTAGTTTGTTTGCTTTTTTTTTTGTTCAAAACGGGTGTAGCGTGCATCTTTGCCTCTACTTGGTTTTGATAGGTTTCTTGGCGTGTTTCACCTTGCTAGGACCTGTCGAAAGGTTCCATAATCATCTTGATCTAAAGGAACCCATGAGCAAGGTTGAAAGCAAGATTTCCAAGTTTGGCCTAGATTTGGTCATATCTTCCTTCAAATGCATAAAGATCATAATTTTGGATAGATCTTTCTAGATCCACGATTCCCCATGTTCTTGATCATATAGAGAAGACTCATTCAAATTTTCTGACCAAAATATGCACTGTTTGAAAGTTATGGCGATTTGATCTTTGTTCGGTGTTGTTGTCTAATGTCAAATGGATTATCATTTCTCAATAGGATAAATCTCATTTGATCAGAGAGTTTGCTGGTCTATTTTTGAGTTTACTGTTCTATTTCTACTCTCGGTTGGCTTGGTTTTCATTGTGTTCCTTAGTTGGCCTTGGTTCTTGGTAGTTTCAATAGCTAGTTAAGATAAGGCTCATCATTTGGTTTGAATTTTAGGGCACGTTATTCACGACAGCGTCAAGATTTATTTAGTGTCTATTCAAACTCTTCTTCCAACTGCCATTATGGGTTTACACCTAGACTTATTGCATGCCAAAACTATGTTTGAGGCAGGGTTTAAAAAACCACTGTTAACCACTGTTTTGCTGTTACATGGTGTTATTAAAAAAACCACGCTATTAAATCTGTCCAAATTTAAAAATTCTAATAACATTCAAAATCCAAAAGATATTTCCAGAAAATTTCTAAAGAACTACTAATAGTTTTTGAAATTATCGGCATGAAAAGTTTTTGAAAAAAATTATGAAAGTTTTTTTACCAAAACCGCTCATTCCCCTTATAGGCATTTCGTCAAATAGGGGACGTGTGTTATCATTGCCTCCCGCCCGCCGCGCATTTGCTCGCGCCAGGCTTGCATAGGCTACATACCTTGCCACATCCTAGCTTTGCACGCACCTCAACCCACACTGGAACGCACAGGGCGCGCTCTGCGAGTGGCCGGTGCGCTCTGCGAACGCCCGGGGCTTGTCTACCACACTCCGCTTGCGCCTAGTCGTGTCGCCGCTCCTAGGGCATAAGTGTTAGTTTCTACGAGATACTGATATGGTTTTTGAACCGATATCGATAGGTCATTGGTTTTCTTGTACGGTTTGGTTTTTTAAATCCTGGTTTGAGTTTTGTGCTGTCTGTTTTTTTCAAAAACAAACAAAAGTAAGATGACAAAACCATATACATTTCTAGACATTTTCCATCTAAGAACCAAGATAAAAATAGAGTAGTTTTAAGTTGTAAATCTAGAAAGGTATAAAGAAGGGGTGAAAGAACAAAGCAGATTTCATGATAATTTGGCGGGGTTTAACACCTAAGAGAATTGAAGGTAGTGTCAAATTAGATGTGAAATTTGAGATTAAATGGTAACAAAGGAACAATTTTACAATGTCATATACAGCAGAAGGAAATGGGTAGTGGGTGGAAAAAAATTATTGGGCCACCTCAGGGGAAATTTCCCCTTCTTTGGAAAATTTCCATTCTCACTCAATTTCCTCCAACAAATGAGACACTTTACAATCCCTAGCTCAAAATTCTTACTCTCCGATCCAGCACAATCGCAACTATTAACTTCTAATAATAAATAAAATTTTCCCTTCTTTTTTAAGTAAGAAGGGCCCATGGAGCAGATCCGAGCAGATCAACGGCCTAGATCTCTTCTCCGAGCTCCTCCATGTTACTCGTCCGCCGCCGACTCCTCTGCAGCGCGGCGGCCACCGCCGCCGCACGCGGCCCTCCACCGATCCGCGTGGCTTTGACGGGCTCCGCCGGCCGCGGCGTCTTCGCCACCCGCCCCGTCGCCGCCGGTGAGGTCCTCCACTCGGCGCAGCCCCTCGTCTCCCACCCTCCCCCCTCCCTCCTCCACGAGGTGAGAGCTCCTCCCCTCGCTTCTCGCCGCCGCCCCTCACCGCAAAACAATGTCTATTCCTACCAATGTAATGAGCTGCGTCGGATGGAGCTCCTCAGGTGTGCTACAGCTGCCTCAGGAGGAAGGTGGGGAGGGGGCGCGACTCGAGAGACGGCTGCTACTTCTGCGGCGACGCGTGCAGGGAGCACGCCAAGGTGACAATGCCTTTGCGCCATTTCTCGTGCAACTCTTGTGTGTGATTACTCCCTGCGTGGATGCTTGTGACGCTTTCTGCAATCTTTCGAGAGTATCGGTGTCCAAGTATCAAGATTAAGTAGGTTTTAGTGATAGTGTGCTGTTCATTATTCACTGGTACAGTTTCAAGTTTTCCGCTGGGAGAGCTAGAAATTCAATGCGAATGGAACTATATTCTTGAATCTTGAGAGAACATACTAGATTGAAGTCTTCATATAGTGGTCAAAAAGCGTACAATAGAGCATCAAATAGAGCATATATTTAAGTCATCCTATAATGGTAAAAAAGCTTACAATTCGTCATCAGTCATGGCATGCTTAAGTTATTTGTGATTTGCTGATTTTACTTTGGCATGTCAAAAGGACAAAATAAAGTTGTTCGATTCCCTTTTTCAAAAATAGAAGTTATCTTTTAAGCAACCGAGGATGATTTTAGCTTACAAAAAAGTGTCATTTCTGTGGATTTAGGGATTCCATGACATCGAAATGAGTGCGGATTGGTCTTTGTTTGATGACCACTGCAGGTATGTGGGTACTCGTAGATTTCATCTTATTGTTGATGTGCAAATCTTTACTTCCTCATCACATCTATAATCATGCTCTTGGTTACGCTTGTTTTTTGTCAATGTTCATGGCGATGTCATTTCGTTAGACATGCAATTATCATTGTAGCATTTTGGGTTAATTACGTTTGCTCTCTTTTCTTCTGAAGCTCACGTGGTCTGAAGTACCCATACATGGTCAAGCGGCTAGCATGCATGGTTATATCAGGAGCTGTTAGTTCAGACTGTCTTGACATACTTCAGCCAGCCCGTTTGCACCAGGGGACACTTATTGAGGTAGCTGCTGTTGTCTTCCCCATAGTCCCTTTCTCGCTGCTATAACTATTATCAGCTCAGAAAAAAGTTGCATACCCTTAATGTTTTTCTTTCTCTATAATGTTATTTATTTGGTTGCTTATGTGGACAATGTAATATTTTTTAGATGGAAGAGGAGTTTGAGTTGTTGAAATCCACTTTGAGGAAGGCAGGTTTTCAGGAAGAACAGACAACTTGTATCCTTGATATCTTATTTCAGTCCAATATCTCATGGGGTTTTCCTAGACCACTTTCACCAAACGCTGGACACTAACATACTGGCAGCAATGCATATAAATGCATCTCGTACTTATTTCAACCTCACTTACCCATTAATTTTCTTTGACAAGATATAGTTTTAACCAGAGAATGGTACATAAATGTATTAGCAAGAATACGCATAAATGCATTTTGCATTGAGTTGATCGCAAGTTCATATGAGGATCTTCTATCCTCGGCGGCAGCCTCAGTAGCATGCGATGCATCAGTTGGCAATGCTGTTTATGTGCTCCCCTCTTTCTACAACCATGATTGTGGTATGGTTCTACCCATATTCCTATGGAACAAAAACTATCTATAACATTTTTAGTCCCAAGATTTCATCTTTTGATCCAAGGATTCAAATGTTGCCTTTTCTCATGAAAATATAGATTTTGTCATTGTCTTTTTGCTGTGGTACAGTAAATGTTGTTCCAATAATCAACTCTACATTGTATACACTAATAAATTAACTTGCTCTCCCTAAAAAAATTTACTTTCTAAGCTTAATTCTCAACGACAATTCATCTTTTGAGCTTCTGTGGACACATTTGGGTGATTGATCAATTGATGCATTAGAAAGAAGACTGCACAAGACTAATATAAATGGCAACTATGGATGTTTCATCCTACTTGTAAAAACTTTTGTCCTTGTTGGATATCGTTTTTATTTTATTTTGAAATTCAGATCCAAGGCCTTTCTGCTGACCTGCAGATCCAAATACTCACATAGTTTGGCTGGAAAATGCAGACGCCAAATTGAAGGCCCTCCGTGATATTGACGAAGGTATAGAAATGGGCAGTGGTGCCTGTGTAGGCACTGTCCTGTTTGCGCATTTGCGGTGGAAGTAGTTGGCCAAGTTTAAAGACAGAAGCATTGATTTGTGAATTCGTAATACTGTGCTACTGCATCTGTTATAGGTGAAGAGCTGCGCATCTGCTACATTGATGCAAGCATGGATGCCAATGCCCGGCAGAAGATTCTTGCTGAAGGATTTGCCTTCCAGTGCCATTGCCCTCGGTGCGTATCTGGAGATTAGAATTCCTCTTTCCCCTTAAGGGCTTCTTCCTTTGACATATGTGCCAGCCTGGATTTTGGTATGGTTTGTCGAAGCCACATAAGATGGGTGACTAGACGATATCTTCAAGCATCTGATGAAGCCAGGAGGCGTCAATGGAACGGAGCCCTTGCCTGCAGGTGTGCTTGTGGTAAACTAGTGAGTCTTGTATCATGTTGTTGATTAATAGACATCATTTTGTACTTTCCTCAAACTCCCCATCGACATATTACTGCTTTAACGGAACCGGAAGTATCTGGTACAAACTTAGAATGTGTTGAACATTGTGTTGTAAATTCATATTGTAAGGACGTAAGGTGTTTGCTTAACATCATTGCTGTTTTTTTTAAACAAAATTATCTTTTTTATTTCAGATTTATCATCATTAGTTTCCACTGTATGGCTACTATTCATGTTGTATCGTGTTACTTTCACCAAGGAACCAGCACAGCCAAGCTGTTTTTGAAATTATTACTGCTGCAAGCCATTAGATAAAAAAAAAACCACACTTTCTTTCTGAACGTCAAGAATCTCATTCTGCATTTACCGATTAACCCTAGACAAGAATCGATCGTCACTATCAGAGAGCCATGCTAATGCCTCTCATGACTGCTAAAACTACAGCTGCCATCATAATTCATGCAGAAACCTGCACAGCGGCATAGCGCAGTGACAAGCTGATCTGAAACTCCTCATACATCGTACAAAGAAGCTCACAATATTATACTATAGCATACGCTATGTCATTGCCATGTTTATGCATTCCCAGTTCCATCATGGAATCATTGTTCAGTTAACTGCCATATAGGCATCAACAAAAACAATGAGCCAAAATAGATTTTACATTTTAGCACTGACATAATTGGAATGGTGTTCCAAACTGAATAGTAAGAAATAGAAATAGATTTTGCATTTTAGCACTGACATAATTGGAATGGTGTGCCAAACTGAATAGTAAGAAATTGAAGATTTAAATAAAGAAGCAAGACATTAATGATAGAAGTTACAAGCACATTACAAAACTAGCCAATACATCTAAAGCAACTTAGGCTAAAATGGAAGTTTGAGGCATGTAAGCCAACGCCCTTACAAACATGAGTGAAGGGGTGGAGGGCAGCAGTAAGGGCTGTGCCACTTTATCTACTGAACTTAGACAATGTTTTACAACCAGTTCCGGGATGACAGCACATTTTTTAAAGATTAATGGGAGTCGGGTCTTACACTTTAAGAGCATGAGTATTTTCTTCCTATTGTTGGTCGGTTTAGTTTCATAAGGATTCAACAAAATTTTACTGACCAGCACAATCTTAGATAAAAGGAAAGAGAATGATATAGATTAAACAGAACTCAGAGAAAATAATCAGGTGTTCTTCGTGTCACATCTGGTTCGCCTCTCCTAGGAGCTGGTTCAAACTGCAACAAGAATCCAAGTTGAACTTCAGTGAAGAATTTCACAACTGTAGAGGTAGTAACAAAGTACAAGTAGCATATTAACATTACCAAAATAATAACAAAATACAGACGTATAGGCAAAATACAGAATGAAACAGCAATTACCTGAATAAATGTGTGGTTCCTACAGTCATCGACCTCCAGGATGGATGCCATGTTACCACATCGGTAACAATAATTAGGTGCACTGAATATGGTTACGACCTTTTGTTCCTGTGAACGTGAGGGTGAAGAATCATAAAATTATACTCACTAAAACAAACATTGCAAATTAAATTTGTGCTAAACAACTTACATGTGCCCAATTATATCCCTCCATAACTAATTGATGAGCCCGGGCTACAAGTTTGAGATTATTGGTGTGATTAAACTGTTCCGATATGTCCTGAAAAATGGGAGGTACACAATTGAGAGACAAATAAGACAAATGTTTATTAATAAAAGTAAAACAAAAATTTATGAACAGGATAGTACTTGGCCAAAAGTGTATCCAGCACCACGAGGAGATATGCCCCAACCACATCGATCATCTGGATCAGACCATAGAAGATCACACATAGGTCCCTCATGAGGGACCTCTTGAACACGGTCTAAGCTGCGAACGCTATCGAGATTGTCAATTGATGGAGACAAACCACCATGGAGGCAGAAAATTTCTGATTCCACCTTCAAGCAGAACATGATGTAACATTAATAAGATTTCCGAACAGATACAGCACAGCTAAATTGAATTCCAGAACTTCTTAAATGAGAAACAATAGATATATCAATTAATTATTGAGAGGCAATGGAGTTATACTGCCTCTGTTTCGTAATATTTGTCCATAGCCCACCACACAAAGAGTTAACAAAGGGCATGCATGTAGTATTATTTGGCCTGGACCACAAAAAAAAGTCAACCAATATGGGTGAATCACTTCCTTAGTGGCCTACTGTCCTCTGTGCTACTTTGGTTCTCTCAAAAGAAGGAAAAACTTTGAAAGTTATAATCGCAACGCACAGGAGGATCATCAACACTATTCAACCCCCTGAGATCCAACCATCAAATGTAAAACAAATTATTCATCAAATTCTCTCACAAACACAGAAAAGTAGCCATGCCAAAGAGGATACATGCTCAACTACAGTGAAGCCTGAATTGTTTTAGAGAGAGTTGTGAGCTCTGAAGTTGACAAAGTAGCACATTTGTAAATAAATGACAATAAGTGGAATCAAACAAAGGCTAACTTACTCTAGTAGTAGTTTGACATTTTCCAAGAAGGCAAGGGACAGTGACCATATATGAAAAGGCAATTGCAAAAATTAATAGGGAGGGAAAAGTAGGATTCTTTAAGGTGGGTACACACCAATGCTGTCAGTGGAAAATAGTCAAAAAGATCAGTGAAGATCTTCCAAACATTTGCATTGCCATACCTGTTGAAAAGAGTACAACACAACAAAATCAACCAAGCTAGTACACTTAGTAGTCATAGCTCATAAGCCATCACCAGAAGAGCCTACTTAGATGAATTACATTTAGATTACAGTATTCGTACATATTGCAGTACTTCAGAGTTGGAACTTCCTAGCACTACGGTACGTCGGTACACAATCAATAGGATATCTAAAATTGTTCTTGACTACAAAATTTCCTCCGAAAGTTCCACGAATGAAACAAATCTGCAGAAACTATTGGAACAAATCTGCAGAGCAAAGGCAGCAAGTAAATCAGAAGCACTGCAATTATTAGGACTAGCGTAAGAACTCTTATGTTGGCAGAGCTCTAGAATTCACCATGAGCAACTAAGCATATGTTTTCTGGTAGACTAGCACAAAGGTGATGTTACAGTACACAAGGAACAGGCTAGACGTGGAATAATATGGAATAAGAGTATGTCAACTTTCAAGAACCTAAATAGACTCACTTTCGTAGGCATTCATCGTAGAATCCATAAACCTGTGTGATCTGCAATGATTGATGTGTTCAAAATTAAGATTAAAAACAGAATGAATTCACAATACATAGTAGGAATAATCTATATGCTTATAAAGCAGACAATGTATTAAGAAGAAATGATAACGCTACGAATGAGAATATTTTCATTTCAAATTCATTTGAGCACCCAATATAGCGACAAAATCATGTCATTTGGCATGGTAGAATTTACAGTACCTGCCGACTCTCATGGTTTCCACGAAGGATTGTAATCCGATGAGGGTAGCGCACCTTCAGTGCAACCAAAAGCTGCACAATGGCGCCATATTATGTCAATAAGCACTTGGAAAGAGAAGGCATCAATTACATGATTTATACACAATTCTCTCACTCTCTCTACATGAGTACAGGTCCGTTAGGTTTGAAACAGAGGACTGCCAAATTTTGGCAGCAATTTCATTTATCAGAATGGCTAGACATTTGATTGGTTGCTAAAATTTTTGGCAAGATTTCATTCATATTGGCAGGGAACATTGAAGCGCCAACCAAACATACCCCCAATAAGTTTGTCATAAAATGTTCAAGATGAAAATTCATGGAATTTCTGGGGAAAAAATTGGCACTAAACAAAAACGCCATATATACCACTGATGTTCAGCTCTTTTCTATATAATATTCAGGGAAAAGACTTGCACAATGGATGATCCAACAGTCCAAGTAACATAACTGTAAAACCGACAGTGATGAGTATCCTCATCATCTTATTGACTTATCAATCAAGCTCCCCAGGTCAAATATTGCCCTGCTAGTCAATATGTTCGCTTTTGAGCATGCATAAATAACATATTTTTGTCTGGTACTTTCTAAGTAAAGGTGACAATAGGGTGGATCACAGCCAACATAAGGCGTGATTGGTTGCATACACGCACGGAGCGTGGCTCGCGTGAGCCTGGCCCACGGGAAACGGCCGCACGCGGCGTCTCCCTGCGTGCAGGCGCGTCGTGCTATTTTGGCCTTCGCTGCATGCGTCGAACCAGGCCGCACGCTCGCGATGCGGTGAACCAGACGCGAGCTCGCGCGCGGTCAATGCATGCGGCGAGCCTGGCCACGCGCATGCAGCGAACCAAACAGGTCCATAGTGAATACATAACCATAAACATGGGAATGTTGAACGCCTATTAAAAATCTCAGCAAGCACAAGCAGGGATCAGGTTTGCTCTTACCGTAACAGTCTCAACAGAATAATAGCCACGATCTACGTAATCCCCCATAAACAAGTAATTTGTATCTGGACACTGGTAAGCAGTATAAACAAATCTGTCAGCTTTTGAAGAACAAAATTAATGATGTTAGACAATACATACAAGAGAGGAAACAAAGATAAAGACATATATGTATTGATACCTTTCCGCCAATCCGAAAGAGCTCCACAAGATCGTGGAATTGCCCATGAATATCACCACAAATTGTGACAGGGCTTTTGACTGGCTGCATGTAAAGTACAGTGTCAAGAGTAAAAAAAATCCTATTTTCTCTTGGACTTAATAATATTTTCTATTGGACCTCATAAATATGTACCTACCATGCTGTTTCTGGGTATTATATGCATAGTTACATGTACACAGCATCAGCGTGCATGATTCAGTTCCATATAGACAAAACGTTGTTGAATTTAGTGCAACACACCATAAGCATATAGTTAATCTGGCAAAATAAATGAACAGTACCACACATTATGACATTAAATCATTGATCATCCTTTTGGCTGTAGCTATACACATCAGCAATTGCCAGGGATGAAAACTAAAAATCAAAACATGTGTGCTGCCATGCTAGGCTCCAAAAGCAACAATAGGCTTTTATTGTTTATACTTTCCCTAAATTATTTTATTCTGTAGGATTAACATGGGAACTCTAGAAAAATGAAAAGGTATCAATTAAAATGAGACAGGTTCCCAGTGGTGGGTGAACAGGAGCATTTAGGTTATGACCTAGTTTTTTCTTTCTTTCTTTTTTTTGAGGAGTACTGCAGGGATCTGGCAATATGGTCCTAGTGCTATAACACACCCTCAAGAGTGAGACACAGATTTTTATTGTCCCCGTGAGGATTTGAACCCAGGTGGGGGGCTTCACAACCAAGCACCTTACCACCTGCCCTAGGGCAGTTCTCGTTATGACTTGGTTTGATCTCCGGCAGGAAGTGGTGAAAAAACACCTTGTTCAAAAAAAAACTAAAGATATTACTATGGGTTTGTAAGTTCATGGCTCACACACTCTAATTTGGGATTACCTAACCAATAGTGAGGAACCCATATTTGCCCATCTCCTTTATCACTCAATTTATCCCACCCAGCAGCATCACAGTTTACTGACAGTAACACGATCCCAAAGGTGGAAGATGCCAGTCGCCTTCAGAAATTAAACTTGGAAAGGGCAACGACTTGCATGGAGCACCAAAACATGATCCAACATAAGAGCCAACTACAAACAGAACACAACTATAACAAAGATGTTACTCAACTGAATACAGCATACAGTCATCAGCTTCTCAAACAACCAATCTTAGGCCCCAACCACATGGACGCCATGGTAAGGCACAGTAAAAAATTATTATAGCACTGCAAAATTGTGGGAAACTCTGTCAAACCTGAACATTACTTTCTTCCATCAAGATCTCTTTCGCCTTCTCGCACAGTGTCTTGACCTGCGAACGTTCCAATCAGTACACGGGCAGACTCATCGATTCCAGGAATACTATCATCTACACCATGCAAAAGCGCTGAGAAGGATACAATCCATTGGATACAAAAAAAACCATGCAAAAGCGCTGAGAAGGATTCAATCCATTGGATAAAAAAAGGAAGGATACAATCCGTAGTCAACCACACGAATACACGATGTCGCATGTCATCGAACCAAAACAGCGGTGCGACATGCCCAGAAAAGAAAATTAGAAAAAAAAAACAATTTGATGACAGGTGCGTATCTCCGGTGAGATAGATTCGGCAATGACGCAAAAGCTGCATTTTTCGCACATTCTGAGATCCGGCCACCGTGCGAGCTCGAAAAAGATCCGATATTTATTCGATCTCTCCTATACGGCTACCAGATTCCACCCACCTGAGATCTACCGCCACGGACCGAATCTGGACGACAAAGCCTACGAATTTTCGCCCAGGAACGATCGAATAACCCTATGAGCCCCCTCGCCGGAACCACCCGATCGCCCCACGCATGTCGCATGGGAACAACCAGAACACCCAAATCGAATGGGACGGACGAAACAAGGGCGAGTTCTCGCGGCCTCACCTCCGGCTCCGGGAGCGGGCGGCACTCCATGAGCTGCTGGATCTGCGCGTCCAGGCCCCCGCATCCGCCGCCGCCGCCGGCGCGTGAGCCCACAGCGTCCTCCATCTCCCCCTTCGCCGCCCCCGAGACGGGCCCCCGATCCAACCCTAGGTCGAGCTCGCCGCTGGCGCGAGGGAGAGTGAGGCGCGAGGGGAGGAGCGGGAGGGAACCGGAGGGAGAGAAGTGCTGGAGCCTGGAGAGGAAGCGGGGCCGACTTCTGTCAGAGTGTCAGCACGGAGAGGTGCCGTGTGGCGTGTGTGCGGGGCCCACCTGTCAGCTCGTAAGGAGGAGTGAGGTGGGCCCAGGCGGATGTTTGGTCTGTTCGGGACGTTGAGAGGAGTAAAACAGAAAGTAGTGGGTGAAAATAAATGACCGGAACGGATAATGGTACCATCCGATTCCGTATTTTTCGCGTGTCCAAGTATAGGATCTGTTTCTTTCGATGGTTTTCCGGTTGTCGACGGTTTGCTATAGTAAATTCTAATTCTTAAAAAAATTTAATTATCTTTTTAAACTCATAATACTTTTTTCGAAGACTTATAAATTTGCTACAGTAAAACCGCTAACCGCCGACCGTCAGAAACCGCTAAAAGAAACAGAGCCTTAATATTTAGGGTACGACCGTACGAATAAGAACCGTGGTGAAAGCGAAAAGGGATCAAATACGGTTACACACGAATATTTATCGAAGCATTTAAATCCCACAAACTATATACCCAAAAAAATTAAACCACATAACTAATTGAGTTGATTAGAACGTTCTTTAAATTTAGACAAAATGTTGGGTGATGATAAATAACCTGAAAATGCTTAAACTCGGACGTCCGACCCTAGTCCAAAAATCAGACGCCTAGGACTCAACTCGTGCTCGCTCCAGTGCTGCTTCCCTCCTCCTTGCCGCGCTGCTCCTTGCCCTCACAACCGCCACCACCGCCACGTTGGCAAAATCCGCCGCAGGTCATGCCGATCTTCTTCTTCCTCCTATAGTTTTCTCGCACCCCCTTTTTCCTCTTCATTTTCCCCCTCTCTCGTGCTCTCTCTCATAGCTCTCTATCACCCTTTCTCTCTCTCTATTTTTCCATCTCTACCCTCTTGATGGGCTTATTTAGGGAGCTCAGCGGCCGGATCCAGTGGGGGCTCGCTGGATCTAGAGAAAATGATGGCCGGATTTGGAGAAGAGGCTAGAGGTTGAAGAAGACAAGCTTTTTTGGGCTGAAACATTAGCTTGGTAAGTATGGAACATTAGGGTTTGTCTAGTAAACATGTTGTTTGTTTTAGTGAAACACTTTATTTTCTTATGAAACATCGGTTTGTTCTATTCAAACATGATGTTTGCGCTTGTGAAACACCTCGTTTGCTCTTCTAAAACATTTTTTTCGTCATGTTTTTACTGAAACATCGTGTGTTTCTCTTACCTTATTTCAATGTTTCAATAGGCTAACTTGAATGTTTCACTATGTTGACATAAATATTTTAGTGCCCATTTTCTATGTTTTCGTTATTGAAACATGTGTTTTGTCCTTCTGAAACATTAGGTTGTGTCTGGTGAAATATTCTTTAATAACTGTCGAAACATTTTGCATTTTGCCCTTCTAAAATATTTCTTTTTTCCTGGTGAAACATTTGGTCTAACCTACTGTAACAGCGTCTGATTTTTCCCCTGCGATCGGACGTCCAATCCGTAGTCCTGCCCTAAGTAACCATACATGATTATAATCACTTAATCACTAGTTTTTTTTCCCCATAAAGCCATGGCCCCATGACTCCATGAGCATGTACTCACAAACGCGCCCGAGACGTCAAGCGGCCCATAGCCCTTCGCATGCTCGGCATCTCTTTCCAAACACGTCGAGAGACCATTGAACCTATACCTCTGTGGACAACATGGGCCCCGGGTATCCGGAGATATATTATTGGGCGTACCACCTCCTTGGCCCGAGTTACACGGCTCTTCCAGAAGACGGGCTTGGAGGCTGGCGCGGCCCAACTTGATCTACAAGGAAACGAACTCGTCTCCTACTCGAATATATGGAGATAGACGTAACCAACCCGGTTATATCTTTATCTTCCTTATACGGATTAGGGAACCTATTTGTAACCCCACCTCTTGCACTATATAAAGGGGTCGGGGGTCCCTAGTTAGGATATACATCCAATCATCTAGCCATCTTACATCTCATTGTTCTTGAGATCTACCATAATACAATCCACGAGCACAGGAGTAGGGTATTACCTCACCTCGAGGGCCCGAACCTGTATAAATTCGGCTCCCTGTGCTACCATCGTAGTTGTGATCTTTCTCACTGCCCTATAAAATACATTGCCGACGCAAATCGTCGACAACCTCCATCCTCTTCATGCCTGGTGTTTCTCACATTGACTAATGACTACTAACGTATGACCGATGGACTCATGTAGTCATGTTGAACTAGGCTGACTTGGCGTCACGAACCCTAGCTAATTTGGAGAAGGATAGCAAGGGATTCGATCAGATCTGAGTAACTTGGAAGGAGAATTGGAGAAGAAGCAGAGTTTTAGCGCTAGGGGAATGAGCATATTCTTCTCTGTTATCTCATCGTTAGCAATAACCAGGATTATATCCTTTACATGGTCACTTGGGCCACTCAACTCGACCCACACACGGCCCAATAGCTATGCTGTCCTGACACTCCCTGCCGACGATTTGCGTCGGCAATGTATTTTATGGGACAGAGCGAAAGATCACAACTACGATGATAGCACAGGGAGCCGAATTTATATAGGTTCGGGCCCTCGAGGTGAGGTAATACCTTACTCCTGTACTCGTGGATTATATGGTGGGATGTCGATTACAATGTATGTTCTCGTCGGGATTGCACGAGAACAGACAATGATCAGACGAGATGTAGAGGTTGAGATGATGATTGGATGTATATTCTAACTAGGGACCCCGGCCCCCTTTATATAGTGCAGAGGGTGGGGTTACAGATAGGTCTGTCTTCTAGAAGATCCGTGTTACTAGGCCCAAGGAGGTGGTACGTCCAATAATATATCTCCGGATACCTGGGGCCTATGTTGTCCACAGTAGCCCCCGAGTGCTTCGCGACTGGGTTGTCTTTACTCCGGGTCCAGCTTGCAGCCCTTCAGATGTAGCCCCGAGTGACGTCACTCTTCGTTAGATTGATGAAGTGCCGCTCGCTGAGTAACCTGCTGATCAAACAACTCAGATGCAAAGGACTCAAGAAAAATCTCAAGCCTTAAAAGATGTCTGGTATCCAGCCCGACTGATCGGTATGCTGGCTATTGGCCCCACGAGGAGGCATACCAAAAAAAAGGTGGATGTTGCCAAGTGATCAGTGTCACCCTGCGTTATCCTCCCTGTTACGAATGATGACATTCGAGTCGACGGCGTAACGACATTCGGTCGGCGAGGACATGCCACAACTCGCGTAGGGCGTTCAGGCGTCCTAACCCGACTAGTGCGGAGTCAAGCTAATGATTCTCGGAAGAATACGCCCGCCTCCAAGTTGAGGTCCTCTAAGTGGTGCACGTCTTGACGATGAAGGATCCATAGATGTGCCACTGAGACCCAACTTTAGATGTAACTCTTCATGCCCGATCTGATTAAGAAATCAGACCAGCCATTGACCCTAGGGGGTACGCCAAGAGCTGAATTAAAATTTGCCCAAGTGGTGTTTGTCTTGACAACAAACGATCCGGAGATGTGCCACCAGGACAACTAAAAAGAACTTTCGATGTTCGATCCAACTAAAAGCCGAATCGACTACTGTCCCCAAGGGGCACATCAAAAGCTGAGTTGTAACTTGGGGAGCGCCCAATCCTCAGACTGAAGACTGGCATAAAGCCCAACAGGGGGCACGCTATCTTCCCGACTAGGCCAACCCGAGTGACACCTGTACCCGAGTAATGTCGCGTATATCTTGAAGTGACGATTCTAGGGCTTCATTTTTTCCCGCGTTGCGTGGAAACGAAACGTCGCCCATTTCCTTTAAATGAAGTACGCCGGGGGATTTGAACCGGTACGCTCGCACTGTGCGCCCAAACTGTTCGTCTCCCCAAAATACTTCCGCTAGGGTTTTTGCGCTCCCGCCGCCTCCGAGCAACCCTAACGCTGCCACCACCGCCGAACTCCAGATCCATCTTCGCCGCTCCTCCTCCCCCACCACATTCCGATGGCAGGGGATTGGGTAACCTCCAACACCACCGAAGAGCGGCTGCAAGCCCTAGTTGACGCCGGCGTTCTCCCAACGCCGGAGCTCATCGACTGGCGCGCCGCCGATGAGACCTTCCCCACTCCTCACTAAGAGGAGATCGTCGTTTTCGAGTCCTTCTTCTCCCGCGGGTTCGGACTCCCCGCTTCCTCCTTTCTCCGTGGTCTGCTTAACCACTACGGAATTGAGCTCTTTCATCTGAACCCCAACTCCATTCTTCAACTATCTATCTTTGTTCATCTCTGCAAAGCTTTTCTGGGGATTGCTCCCCACTTCGCCCTTTTCCGCCACCTCTTCTTCTTGAAAGCGTACCCCACTGACAACGCCCCAAGGCCGTTGGCGGGACCGGATTTCAAGGACCGCCACGAAGATGTGTTCGAAACCACCTGGGGCCTTCTTGAAGGGTCTGACAATATCGAGCCCCCAGACTGCAAACGGCCAGGTGATAGGGATCGTCTAAAGTTCCTGAGCCGGCACATGAATCTGCCGAGCGAAGAACTGACAACCCTCGCACTTGCGGACGATCTCCTTTGAGTCGGAGACCGCGGTTGGCCAATAAAATCCTTGCCGGAAGGCTTTTCCGACCAACGTAGATGATGCAGCATGATGGCCGCACATGCCCGAGTGAATTTCACGCAACAGGACGCGTCCTTCAGACTCGGGTATGCACTTTTGAAGTATGCCAGAGACGTTTCGGCGGTACAGAATTCCTTCATGCACCACGTATGCACGACTCCGACGTTGAATTTGCTCGGCAGCCCCCCGATCGTCAGAAAGCTTTTCTTCTTGTAGGTACTCCAAGTATGGCTTCGTCCAATCCGAGTCGAGGGCAAGGACCTTTGACTCGGGTTGTTGTTCCTCCGGTTGGGTAATTGTTCCTACGGGGTGATGGAGGGGGCGTGAAGCTCTTGGACAAAGACCCCAGCCGGGACTGGTACCCGACTAGAACTCATGTTTGCGAGCTCATCAGCCGCCTCGTTGTCTCGCCGCAGGATGTGTATAAGCTCCAACCCATCGAACTTGTCTTCCAACTTTTTGACCTCCTGACAGTAGACGGTCATGTTATCGTTGACACAAGTCCAATCCTTCTGCACTTGGCTCACCACAAGCTGGGAATCTCCGCGAACCACCAATCTCCGGATGCCGAGCGATATGGCGATACGGAGGCCGTGGATGAGCGCCTCGTACTCGGCTGCGTTGTTTGAAGCCGAAAAATAAATCTGGAGGACATACTTGAGTCGTTCACCTCCAGGTGATATAAGAACGATACCAGCCCCTGCGCCCTGTCGTCGGAGAGAGCCGTCGAAGTACATGTTCCAGTACTCGGCCTCTTCGATGGTCGGGGGAGCCTGCATCTCCGTCCACTCGGCAACGAAGTCGACGAGTGTTTGTGACTTTATGGTGCTGCGTGGTTTGAATGAGAGCTCGAAAGCCCCAAGTTCCACCGACCACTTAGCGATCCTCCCAGTAGCTTCCCGATTATGGAGAATTTCTCCAATAGGGAAAGAAGTGACCACCGAAATTGGATGTTCTTGAAAGTAGTGCTTCAGCTTCCGAGAGGCGATCAGGACCGTATACAGAAGCTTCTGCACCTCCAAGTAGCGTACCTTAAACTCGCCCAATACTTCGCTAACAAAGTAGACCGGGCGTTGAGCCTTGTAGACGCGTCCTTGTTCTTCACGCTCCACTACTACCGCAGCGCTCACTACATGAGTGGTGGCCGCAATGTATAGCAGAAATGGTTCCTGTGGCATAGGAGATGCCAAGACAGGCGGCGAGGTGAGGAACGATTTGAGATCCTCAAAAGCCTTCTATGCCTCAGGTGTCCAGACGAACTTGTCTTATTACTTCTTCAATAGCTTGAAGAATGGCGATCCACGCTCACCGAGTCGCGAGATGAATCGTCCGAGTGCAACCATGCACCCATTTAGGCGCTAGACGTCCCTTTGGCACGTTGGGGGAGCCATCTCCATGATGGCCTTAATCTTTTCCGGGTTGGCCTCAATTCCGCGGTGCGATACCACGAAACCAATAAGCTTTCCCGAAGGGACCCCGAAGACACACTTCTCCAGGTTCAACTTTATGTTGTATGCCGACACGCTCTCGAATGTCTCCGATAGGTCAGCGACCAAGTCGGAGGTTACCCGAGACTTGACGACAACATCATCGACGTATGCCTCCACATTGCGCCCAAGCTGGCTGTGGAAACATCGTTGAATGCAATGCTGGTACGTTGCTCCGGTGCTCTTCAGCCCGAAGGGCATAGTGACGTAGCAGAAAGCTCAAGAGCTCACAACCGGCAGTGGAATCAACCACCTGGTCGATGCGAGGAAGTCCGAACGGATCTTTGGGACATGCTTTATTTGAGTCGGTGTAATCGATACACATGCGCCAAGTATCGTTCTTCTTTTGTACAAGCACCGGATTTGCCAACCAATCGGGGTGAAGCACCTCCCTTATAAAGCCGGCCGCTAAAAGTTTGGTGTTCTCCGTCTTGATGGCTTCCTTCCGATCTTGTGTGAACCGATGCAACCGCTGCTTGATTGGCTTGGCTTTGTCGTGTACATTCAAAGAGTGCTCGATCACCTCCCTTGAGACACCAGGCATGTCGGACGGCTTCCAAGCGAAGATGCCTCGATTCGCTTGGAGGAAGGTGACGAGCGCCTCTTCCTATTTCGGATCGAGCCCTGTCCTGATTAAGGCCGTTTTGGCCAAATCAGCCGGGTCGAGCGAAATACGTTTGACATCTTCATCAGGCTTGATGCCTGACTTAGATGGCTTCTTGCTTGGCGGTTCGCCCTCATCATGGAGAGTGGTGGCCGCCTGCCGGATCTTGTCCAACTCTGCGGCCGCTTCGGTTGACTGGGCGAAGTCGCAGTTTTCCCTATCAAGAAGATAGGAGAACTTGACGTCTCCGCGGACCGTGATTACGCCCCGCGGGCCTGGCATCTTCATGAGTAAGTAGGTGTAATGAGGGACGGCCACGAGTTTTGCCAAGCCCGGCATTTCCAAGATTGCGTGATATGCAGTCTCGAAATCGGCCACCTCGAAGTTGAGGTTTTCCGTCCGGAAGTTGTCCCGAGTGCCAAAGTGACCGGAAGAGTGACTCTCCCAATCGGCACTGAGGAGGTTCCCGGATTATGCCATGAAACGGCGCGTCGGTCTTCTGAAGCGCCGACATTGGAATCCCCATCTCGTTGAACGTCTTGGCGAAAAGGATGTTTAATCTGCTTCCGGCGTCAACCAAGACTTTACGAAGACGGACACCCCATACCACGGGATCCAGGATGAGTGGATATCTTCCTGGACAAGGGATGTGGTCAGGGTGATTCGAGCGATAGAACTTGATCGGAACTTCGGACCATCGAAGGTATTCGGGGTCACCGGAACAGCTGTATTGACTTCCCGAGTAGTAAGCTTCTGCTTACGTTTGGACTCATATGCATCCGATCCCCCAAATATGTAATTGAGCTTACGCTCAACTTCTGGGTATGCGTCACCCTGAGGGGGGTCACGCTTGTCGTCTCGCTTGTCGTCCTTCGGAGCATCTTTGTTGTGCTCCTCAGCGAACCTCTTCAAGACGTTGCAGTTCTTCGTCGCGTGCTTCCCATTTGGATGGAAAGGACACGGTGCCTCCATTACGTTGTTATAGTCAACGGGCCGAGGCGGCTTTTGCCGATCATGGTCCGCGACCGCCACCAACTCCTCACCCCTGCGCTTCTTGTCCTTCTTGGAGGATGATTCGGGCTTGTCCTTCTTGCCCTCGTTCTTGTTCGGGTGATCCTCTTGATGCTCAGCGAGAGCGTCCGAGGCGGTGGCATATCGATCCGCCAGGGCGAACATCTCCTTGACGGTGGTCTGGGGCTTCCGAGACATTTTCTTGATTAGGTCGGGGTTGCGAACTCTCTTCTGGAAGGCCGCGACGACGACCGCCTCCGAAATCTCCCGGATTGTGTTCTTCTTCTTGGTGAAACGCCGAATGAAATCCCTTAGCGACTCATCTTTTTTCTGATGAATTTGATAAAGATCCCATTGGGTTCCAGGCTTCTCGTAAGTGCCCTGAAAATTGGCGACGAATTGCTCGCAAAGCTCTCCCTAGGAACCGATCGAGTTCTCTGGAAGGCCTGCGAGCCAACCCTGAGTCGGAGAAGTTAACATGATAGGCAGATAGTTTGCCATCACATCGTATCCTCCGTCCGCGGCCTTGATTGCTAAAGAGTAGATCTGCAACCAAGCCTCTGGGTCCCGCTCCCCGTCAAATTTCACTATTCCCTTGGGGTTGAACCCTTCGGGCCAGTTTACCTGACGAAGTCGGGGTGTGAACGCCTTGATCCCGTTAATCAATCCATCCTCAGGAGGAGGAGACTGGCGGGGAAGGATCCGGCGTGGCGGAGTGCGGCGCCGGTCTTGTTCTTGCTTCCTCCACCGGGCTTCGATGTCGTGGCAGAGGTCGCGACTTGTACTTCGGCGAGCGTCTTGCCCACGAGATGGTGTGTGCCGACTGCGCCGAGTACTACTCGTGGCAGTCTGGCTTCTGGCCTAGTCTGCCTGTTGGTCCCGAGTACCCTAGACAGCCGCTGCCGTCACCATGGTTTTGATCGATCCATGATCGGCGGCGAAATTTTTTCCAAGCAAAGGTCCAACATTGTCCGGGAGGGTTTTACATGCGAGGATGTTCATTGGGCGTATGAAAGACGGAGTGGTCTCCCATACGGACTTGAAGCAGTTCCTCCGGACTTCTCGTCTTGCGACCGCGCAATTTGTCGCATGAATCTTCTCCGCCTCCTGGTTGTGTTCGGCTCCCGCCTCGTCCACGGGCGCCGAAGTCGATCTGGAGGCTTGTCCATCCAGCACATAGATAGCGCGACAGTCGGGGAAGCCGTTGACGCTCTCCTCCTACTTGGACTTCGAGTAAGAGAGGCTCAATTGGTCCCGATTTGTTGGTTCGTCGATGGGAGTGATTATGACTCCCACTTCTCGTGCCGGATCTTTGGTCAGAAGAGGGTCCGACTGAGATCTGGCAAAGCGAATCTGCTGAAATCTTGCAGCCGAATTGACCAATCTGAATGGCATGTCCACTCGGGAAGTTGACCTGGTTAGAGTTATCCCTGAGCTCAGACTCAGAAAACTCGTCCCAGTTTGTGTTTGACGTGTTCCGCTCCTTAGCCCAGATTGGAAAAGCTGGCGTGTTATCTCATGGAAAATAGTGGCTGAGTTTCCTAATCCGAATAGGGTGAACCACGATTGAGGGATTGTGATTCCCGACTGGATCTGAGTGGGGTCCAGACCAGGAACAAGGTCGCCACTTGGTTCTTTATCAGTAGAAGGAGCTGGTAAAGCAAGAGGCAATGGATCCCGACCAAAACCAAAGGGAAGTCCTGCGGTAGGCCAGTCGGAATTGTCATCATCAGATTGGATCTCTTCCGGATCGGAATCCAGGGGAGAGATCCTGAGGCGGTGAGGCTCGGCCGGAATCGCGTACCACCTCCCCCGGTAATGTGTAGACCGAACGAGGTTCGGCTCACACAACCGTAGTTCCCCGAAGTCACCGGCCATGAAGCCGATATCTCCGAAGTTGAAGCCTTGGTCGGGGGCGTAGGTGAAGACGAATCCGCCAATCGAAGCCATCGAAGTTGATGAAGTTGATCTTGACGCAAGCCCCTACCTGGCGCACCAACTGTCGACGATTTGCGTCGGTAATGTATTTTATGGGGCAGAACGAAAGATCACAACTAGGATGGTAGCACAGGGAGCCGAATTTATACAGGTTCGGGCCCTCGAGGTGAGGTAATACCCTACTTCTGTGCTCGTGGATTATATGGTGGGATGTCGATTACAATGTATGTTCTCGTCGGGATTGCTCGAGAACAGACAATGATCAGACGAGATGTAGAGGTTGAGATGATGATTGGATGTATATTCTAACTAGGGACCCCCGGCCCCCTTTATATAGTGCAAGGGGTGGGGTTACAGATATGTTCCCTAATCCGTATAAGGAAGATAAAGATATAACGGGGTTGGTTACGTCTATTTCCATGTATTCGAGTAGGAGATGAGTTCGTTTCCTTGTAGACCAAGTCGGGCCGCGCCAGCCTCCAAGCCTGTCTTTTGGAAGATCCGTATTACTTGGCCCAAGGAGGTGGTACGTCCAATAATATATCTCCGGATACCTGGGGCCCATGTTGTCCACACTCCCCCCTCTTACGCACGTGCTTGTCCTCAAGCGAGACATCTCCTGAATAGTCATCCAGAGTGTTTAGATTGTCCATAAGCTCCAATCCTCTGGTAAACCACACCACCGCACCAATCCAAAAGGAACTAGCTTGTTACCAATATTGTGGACATGAATCTGAAGAATTTCCACCGCACAAGCTGACATGTTAGTTAAAAGAACATTCAGGGATGCTTCAGGACTAGCCTACACCGAAGGTGGCAAGGCTTGTTTTAGCTGGGAAACATGTGCTACTGGGTGAATCAAGTTGCCTTGGGGAAGGTCCAGGCGATAAGCTACCAACCCAATGTGTTGGACAATTTGATATGGTCCAAAGTACTTGAAGCAGAGTTTCTGAGTAAACCTGTGAACAACCGATTGCTGCACATACAGTTGGAGCTTTATGTATACCCAATCACCCACCTGGAATATGCGCTCCGTGCGATGTTTGTTTGGTTGTGTTTTCATCTGGTTTTGGGCTCGAGCAAGATGCTGTTTGATGACATCCAACATTGTTGATCTTTCTTGGAGCCACACATCCAAATCTAGCACAGAAGAAGCAGAGTTGGCAATACCAAAGTGACATGAAGTATAAGCATATAGTACATCGAATGGTGACCGACCAAGAGCTGAATGAAAAGAGTATTGTAGCAAAACTCTGTCTGTGGAGTCTGTGGAATCCACTGTGACCATTTCTTTGGGCACGCTTGAATCATGCATCACAAGTATGTCTTGAGGCACTGATTAAGTCGTTATGTTTGACCATCCATTTGAGGATGATACGCTAAGGTCATATTCAATTTTGTGTCAGACAGCCGGAACAATTCTTGCTAAAGTGCATTTGTGAAGACCTTATCTCGATCAGAGATGATGAGCTTTGGCAAGCCATGTAGCATGTAAATATATGTCATGAACAGCTGGGCAATGGATAATGTTGTGTATGGATGTGACAGAGGTATAAAATGCCCATATTTAGATAATTTATCCACCACAACCAGTATTGTATCATACTTGTTTGATTTGGGTAGTTTTTCGATGAAATCTAAGCTTATGGTATGGTAAGCTTGATCTGGGATTGGCAAAGGGTGTAACAAACCTAGTTTCCTAATGTGTTCCACTTTAGCTTGCTTGCAAATTGAATAATCGGAGGCAAATTTGTAGACATCCTGCTTCAAACTGGGCCATGCAAATAAGTGGACGCCCGCATGAATGTCACGCTAGCAAAAACCACCCCAACGATTGTTTTGATCGGTCAAAGAACCAATCAATTCTGACTTTTATAGTTGGGAGATCGGGTAGACCCGATATTCTGGTTCAGGGACTAATTTGGTACAACATGCATAGTTGAGGTACCAAATAGGTGCTTTTTCTAAAATAAAATCATATGAATGATTAGTTACATAATAACACAGTTAACATCAGTACTTCTATAGGACCCAATTTCACATTTGCTAGGCATGACAGCAAGTAATTATGCGCTGTTTTTTTTTCTCTCACGTCTCTAGGAAATAATCTACTGCTTTCCTTAATCCTTGACAAATGAAGAGAGGGAATTTCCTTGAGAGACATGGGTAAGCTGAGCTGAGATGAGCATTGATAAAAGAAAAAAATCTAATGAGCTTCGGAGTACTCTTCCATTCGGGGCTGTTCTCTTCAGCTTATCATATTTGCTTATAAGCTGAATTTTGAGAGCTTCTCAATGTAGATTAGAAAGTTCTGTGTGCTTCATTTGACTTGTTTCTAAAAACTTTGGGACGCACCTTCGAAACAATAAAAAGAATGGGCTCCAAAAGACAAAGTGTTTGACTTTTCGATTTAGAGATAAGTAGATAAGATAAGAAGATAAGCTGAAGAGAACAATGCCTTATAAAGACATCTCCAAGGGCTTGTCCAAGCCCCATGCACCATCACTATAGCAAATAATGATGGGGCATGGAATAGGAAAAGTAGAGTATAGGAATAGTGATGGGCTGCTGTTGGGGAGGTGAATAGGGATGGGACAGCCCCATTTGGTGAGGTGACACATAAATAGGAATGGGGCAAAGAGAAATGGGGCAAACTGCTGGAGATGCCCTAATACCATAAAAAAAAAATCTAACACAAGTGGTTGTTTAACAATTCAATGGGTGATAACACACGATGTCAAGATGCTGCAATATTTTGGGAAAACAATTTATCTCTATCTCTACTATTAAAAGTCTCTAGTGGTGGTCACTGGTATCCGATGAGTGATGCGTTATTTTACTAAAAGAACCTACTATACCATCCGTTGTAACAAATTTATCTTATTTACTAAAATTACATACCATGTCATCTTTATAGCAAATCCATCGATCCTATGTGATTTAACCTCTCAAAATTTTCATGGTGGATACAACCGGAGTCTGTCGGTCGGAGTAGGTGTACACGAAGAAGACGCCCACGCGGTCGCCCGCGCTACGTCCCTCCACACATACATGCACAGTGAAGCCAAAAGTGTATAATCTGCTCACTCAGTCTCAATGGTGACATTTGGATTTTTCTTGTAGCAAAGCATGGATGCTAGCTAGTATTATCTAGTTTAAACAAGTACTAATTACTATTCTGCTTTTGCTTGTATTGTTTATTGGCTTAAAATACATGCATGCCAGCATATCACAGAGACGCAAAAGGCTACAAGTATTACTTTTGGTATTCGTAAATTAGCATAGACCTCTTCAAATATTAAAGTATCGACAAAAAACTTCTTCAAGAAAAAGGTATCTAACAAATCCAGTATTAATATCTGAAATGGTGTATTGCACATAACAAAGTAGTTCATATTGAGTCTAAAAAAAGTAGTTGCTTGGATTATGATGCTTACAACAAGCAGGGCAGCACACATCGATCCAAACGAATGTAATGAGCGAAAGCATATAGCTTATGAATTATGATCCTATTATAGACAACACATCCTTTTGCTGTCGCATGCAATGCATATTTGCATGCAAGGCACATCATTGCTTGAATGGACTGTGTTGTTAAGGTGTCCAGCTAAAGTTGTGCCACTGCATGCATGGAGCTAAATTAACTTTAGTAGTTTCTTTTGGCCTTTAGTGCCTTTTGTCCATTTAGCCATAATTATATGTTTCATGGTTCACAAAAATGCATTGTTTTAATGCGAAAGTAGTAATTAAGATTGATTTTATTTGGACAATGACATGTGTAATAGACTAAGGGCATGTACAATAGTATAGATAGCTGTTTTCTACAACAGGTTGGCATGTTATTTATGGAGAGCGTTATAGACAACCCATACGACAGTATAGACAACTCATTTATGAGTAGACAGTTTCTTCCCACATACAACGTATTTTGGTTCCCGTGTTAGAGTCAACTCTAGATTAAGAGACGGCTCAACTCTCTATGCATCCTCTCTCTTATCCACATCATTTTTTGTCCTACATAGCAAAGCTTAGAGCATCTTCAATGATGCCATTTCAACTAGCTATAAGGATGCCACATCAGCATTTTGCTTAGGTGGAAGAGAGAAAAAGAGAAGAGAGATATAGACTGACTACTAACTTACAGCCAGGCTATAACTGATTTCAAGGCACTTATTATTTATTACATGTGGACCAGTATTTAATATTATAGACAATGTTATAGCTAATCTATTGGAGAGGTTGTCTACATGCTATCTATAGATGACATGGTCATTTCTTATAGCTAGTGCCATTGGAGATGCTCTTAGAGACAGTTTACATGGACCATTGTACATGCTCTAATAGCTATTTCATCAGCTGGTTAGTACATTAAATTATGCGACGCAATGTCAAATTGAGAGTTTGAAACTTATCATATTTATTTTACTAATAAAGGCAGATGCAGTTTTGTGTTTGGTTGGATGGATGCATGTGCCATTGTGCTATCATGTGATCGCATGCACTTGCGACAGTCTAGTCACACACACAACTTTGTCCTAGTCAGTAGTTTACTCTTGACCAATTCACGTGAAAAGAAAAGAAAGGTAGACAACCAATTGCTAGTTCAACATGCATGCCATTATATAGGTCTATAATCTACGTTCGGCCTGCAACCTAGTTCACCCTGAGAAATCATCATTGGAGGCATGGGCCATCACAGTTATTTTCCTTAAAATTTAACTAATTATTTATTTGCTTAAAACTAGATATGAACTTTCACCTTTTTTTCTACCTAATGATGTATTTTTTGGCGGGGAATGAAAAGGTCAAATTACCTAATTAATCAACAAAATAACTAAGAAAACAATGGCCCAATCCCCAAAACATTTCAAATCTTTTTTTTTGTTGTAAACAAAAAAAAAATCTGAAACCCCCAAAGTTCAACCGACCCAACCCCACAAAACCCAGTGAAAAGAGAGACCGACGTTGGCCGGCGCTGCGGCGAGACCTGACCCCCAAGACTCGCAGCAAGTCTACACTTGTCATTTCGTCGCAATTAATTAACGGAATTAAAAAACTCCCACTTTTCCTCTCCTGCTGCTCACCTCTCTTCTCCGGGGTCTCTCTCCAAGAGAAACGAGAGGCTCGCTGCCACCTGCTCTACCTCGCGGCGACTGCGAGCTCCCGACGCCGCCCGATCCGGCGATGGACGCGGCGGCCAGGGCGCCCCCGGCGCCCTCCGGCGCCGGGGTTCGCGTCCGCGCGCCCCTGGTGAGTGCCCCCCCCCTGAAAGCTGCTTTCTTTTTCGCGTTTGGTCTTCGCTCCGAGGCGCGGTTGGTGGGTCGAATTCACGGGGGTTCTTGGGATGGAGGCGCTGCCGTTGGGTTGGAGGTGTGGTCGGAGGATGGGGGTTTGCGGCTGCGACTGCGAGATGGCGGGGGGTTTGGGGATCTCGGGGTGGTCGGGGGCGTGGATCTGGGTGCTTGGGGGGCTTGGTTTGGTGGGTTCCTGTGGAGGTTCGCCGTCGCGGGGGTGTGGGGAATCGGTGGAAATGGGCCGTGGAAACTGTAGTAGGCGTAGCTATTATCTGAATTTTTTTCTCGTTGTGGAATCGGTTGCTACTTGGTAGTGCTCGTGGGAGGAATGTTACTGCTGATTTGTGAGCTGTGAGTGATGCTAATTCTTGGTAAGTAGGATCATGCTACATGAGATTTTGCGGGGCATATGCGTGTTCTGCACGATTGCGTCTTGGCTTCTCCGAATGGAATTGTGCTATATGCAAGTGTAGCCGGTAAAACTGCATGAGCTTATGCACTGATGATTGACTAGTATTTTTGAATTCAAAGAAGACGGTAACATGCATCTCACTGTAATGTATTCAGCCTTGTGTGTGCCTTGCGTCAACTGTGGCCTTGCATTTGGTCCAATATCATTTAGGGTTGCAAAGTCGCAAGTTGCAATTGCTTCGGACATGCCCTTGCCTAGATTATGATCGTTTTCCATACCATATCAAGGGTTTGCACAGACCACAGGATTACTGAAAAATTTGGTAGGTGGGTTTATATCTTTGAACCCATCGTATCCTTTTTCAGCTAACTAATGTGTACCGTCATCCTGAACATTGGTACTTTCACCTTGCTCTGGACATTGCCTGAGGCTCTGTGATCATTAACTTGGCATGTTGTTCTGCATGGATTTCTATTTTCTTGAACTGGGTTGCCTGACTCTTTTGAGGCCTTGTCTGTTGATCTAATGCTTCTGATCTCCTATGCTCGTGATCTTAAAACTGTGGAACTGAAACATATCTCAGCTTGAGCATATGAAAGGCATCTTGGTAATGATTCTATTCCAATTGGCTTGCAACTCCTACCTACCTCTTGCTTTATTTGTTTTGTTCGATGCCCAGACCTAAACTCATCTGTTTTACAAGTGCCTGTAATTTACAGAGGCATTTATTGTTGAACTATTTTCTATGTTGGAAATATGTTCTGCAATCTCCAATACTTCATAGTTCATCCAGCCAGGTGAGCGAAAATGCAGTTTTATCTTGCTGCTAATTGCCTTATTTGGGGGATGTAAACAAAACCAACTTTGGAAAAAGAAAGAAAAGCAAGCAATCCATTGCATCGTGCTGTAGTGTGGTTGGTGAGTTTAGATTTATCATTCAATAGGAGTTTTGTACTTTAACAATTCAAATTTCACTGTCCTTGATTTATTGCTAGACTTGGACTTTTTGTATGTGTTACCTTGTATCTTATGTGATGATCAACTAGCTGTTGTTCTGTAGCCTCTGTGTGTATAGACATCAGATACAATACAATCATGCTTATTAGTGTGTCATTTAAATGACACTTAACTTCACTCAATTGGGAAAGCGCCCAGGAGGCACAATGCGTCTGCACGTTTTGGACTCCCGGCGTGGAGCGTCCGCAGCAGACGCAAAGTGTCGCTGAAATGGGTGCTTAGGCATTGCAAGGCTTCGCTCCACCTGAGGCGCCCGCTTTAGGTGGTGCATTGAGGCGTCGCTGGAGCAGGGGAGGAGAGGGAGGCGGTACTGGAGCAGGGGAGGAGAGGTGGAGGCGGCAGTGCTGGAGCAGGAGAGGAGAGGTGGAGGCGGCGGCTGGAGCAGGGGAGGAGAGGGGAGGTGGTGCTGGAGCAGGGGAGGAGAAGTGGAGGTAGCGGTTGCAGTGGTGGTGGCTATGTGAACCTGAACTCATGGAAGAGTTAGGGACCTTAGGGTTAAGCCAGGGCCCAGGGAGGGAGACTAGGAGAGGCGCTGGGTGGGCTAGGTAAGGGAGATGGTGTTGGTGGGTGGGCCACTGGGCTGGGTAAAAGCGGTAGCCCATGAGCTGTCAGCTGATTGCTTGATTTTTTTTTGTGGGTTGGGTGAAATACCTGAAATCTTGAACATATTTTACCTATATCAAGGTACATATGTTGCTTTACTACGTGTCTAGAGCGTTGTTTCAACGCTTGCTTTAATGTTAAAAAGTCAAAAAGGTAGTTTGTCGCCTCGTCTCACATTATCGCGTTATTAACTATGAATACAATACAAAACCAGTTGACAGTGCAAACATATGATAGAAAAGACTGTCCAACTCCAATGGATGCTGCTCGTCCTTCAAACCTAGTTCTTTTGAACTAGCGATGCTACTACGCTGTTCTGTTGATTTTCCAGGAAGAGTCCATTTGGAGTTTTAACTTCTAAGTTAACTAACTGGACTGAGGACCATGTATCAACATATTTAATCTATCTGGCCATCCATTATAACTTACACTACTAGAGTGATTTATTGCATTTCACATGATTAAATAGTGTAATGTTGAATTTGAATATTCTTGCTGTTTCAGTGTAAAGATTGTGCTGTTATTTTCTACTAGGTGGATAGATGATGTTTTATCTTTGTGTGTGACTGAGTATGCAATCTGGATTTTGCTAAAAAAAAAGAGTATGTGATCTGGATCAAACTTTGCTGTTAGTAGATACCATTTGAGGTTTTGCTGTGTTCCAGTTATTTTTTGCTGAGTGTTTGCCTTTATGACAACACACAACTTCTGAGCTTGTTTTTTTTTTTTTTGACATCTCTGAGCTTGTTTTGTCATTGCATTTTTCAGGTAGAATCCGTCTCCTGCTACTGCAGATTAGACACTGGTCTTAAAACTGTTGTTGATGCTAGAAAGTTTGTTCCTGGAGCAAAGATGTGCATGCAGCCTGATGTCAAACCCAACAAGCGCAAGTCAAGAGGCTCGCGTAAGGACAGGTGCCGAACTCAAGCACCACTTTTACCAGGCCTTCCTGATGACCTTGCTATTGCCTGTCTTATACGGGTTCCTCGAGTGGAACACCCTAATCTTCGGATAGTTTGCAAAAGATGGAACCGCCTTTTGTCTGGGAATTACTTTTATTCCTTGCGAAAGAAACTTGGCATGGCAGAAGAATGGGTTTATGTCTTTAAAAGGGACCGTGAAGGAAGGATATCATGGCATGCCTTCGATCCACTGCACCAGCTCTGGAAGTCACTCCCACCAGTTCCACCAGAGTATTCAGAAGCATTGGGCTTTGGTTGTGCCGTTCTGAGTGGTTGCTATTTGTACCTATTTGGTGGTAAGGATCCTCTGAGGGGCTCTATGAGACGTGTTGTATTTTACAATGCTCGGACAAACAAATGGCACCGAGCGCCAGATATGTTACGTAAACGACACTTTTTTGGTTCCTGTGTCATAAACAACTGTCTGTATGTTGCTGGTGGAGAGTGTGAAGGAATACAAAGGACACTCCAGTCTGCTGAAATTTATGATCCTAACAGGAACAGATGGGCCGGCATCCCTGAAATGAACAATGGGATGGTGCCTTTCATCGGAGTTGTATATGATGGCAGGTGGTATCTGAAAGGGCTTGATTCCCATCGCCAAGTGACGAGTGAAGTCTATGTACCGTCATCCAATATGTGGTCAACCATTGATGATGAAATGGTTACAGGCTGGCGGAACCCAAGCATTTCCTTCAACGGCCGGCTCTATTCATCTGATTGCCGGGATGGCTGCAAGCTTAGAGTCTACGATGCAAACACGGGAACATGGACAAGATTCATGGACAGCAAGCACCATTTAGGAAGCTCGCGTGCCTTTGAAGCTGCAGCTTTGGTGTCGTTAAATGGAAAGCTTTGCATTATCCGCAACAACATGAGCATCACTCTTGTTGATATCTCAGACCCAACAATGAGTATTGAGACTGACAGTGCACGCATGTGGGAGACTGTTGCTCGGAAGGGCCAGCACAGATCGTTTGTGGCAAACTTGTGGTCGACTATTGCAGGTCGAAACTTGAAGAGTCACATTATCCATTGTCAGGTGCTACAGATTTGAGGTCACCTGTTGTAAATTGGGAACACAATCAGTGAAACACCACCTCCATTAAAATGGTCAATTAGATTCCGTGCCAGAAATGTGGCAAAAGAAGCTCATTGCCAAACAAATCTTTGTTCATTTCATTTGATTACCAGACCCTCCAGTTCTCGATTACAGCAACATCAGAAGCTATTCATCAGGTAGGAGATGAATGTCCCAAAAATCACGCGGAAACCAGAATCGAAGAAGCAGCTTCCCTAATATAATGGGAGTTTATTTGATAATAGGCAGGGAAATTTACATTGGTGGATATTGTTTCATAAAGTTAGGACGTCCACCAGGCCTCACTGGTCTTTGTACTTATCTATCTTGTATCTTGCCCCCTTTGGCTTACTGCTTTATATTGGTGTATGTTGTAGCTGCAGACTAGGCCTCGAGATTAGAAAAATAATAATCTTAATGCTTACTAAACTTTGATATTAGTATGGCTTGGTTATTATGTGATGAAAATTTTTGTAAATGATCTGTGGATGCTAGGATGCTCCTTATACGAATGGTGATCACTTGTTATGTACTGTAAGCTGTTGATGTTGCAAAGGTTCTCATCTCAGGCAGGCTATTGCTGAATTCCGATGAGGTTCCTGGCTAGGGCGTCTCCGCCCGGTTTGTTTAATGGTGGCTGGTTTGGCCTGCTACTGTAACACAATTACAAAAATAAATAAATATAATAACTGTAACACAATTACAAAAATAAATAAATATAATAATAAATAAATAAATATAATTTTATGATATATAGTTTATTTATTTAATTTGTAATGCATATTTATGATTTTTAGGTATATTTCTAATTTTTAGAATTGTCTCTGCTATTAAATGTCTTTAATGGTGAGTGGTGAAAAGCGGTACGTCATCTATTTTCACCATTTATCGCCTATCTAACGGTCAAGACATAAGGTACTTGCAAAATATTTGATTTTCTTTCTTATTTTAGTATGTCACACTTTAGGAGGTTTTTTGTCACTTCAATGTATTTTTTTAATAATGGAATTCCTTTCACCCTTTACATCTAAAGATGTACACGACTTAAGAGTCTTACAAAAATTTAAAACTAGCCGCTAAATATAGTTCGAGGAAATAAACGTCAAGTAGCACATAGTCTATTACTAGCCCTACAACCATAACTATTATTGAAGAATCTTATAGACACCACTTCTATAGCTTGGCACACCTTAATAGTGTCTGCATAATCATCATCCTTCTACAACGATGCCTAATGTCGTAACTAGTACGCCCTCTCTGAAGATGCTTTGGATGAAGGAAAAATCTTTGTATTTGTCAAAAGTTAAATCATTTCGACAAAGCTAAATAGACCAAAATAATGTAGTAGTGCCAATCACATATGACGTTTTAGAGAAACCCCTTTCCCAGATAGCTAGCTTCCCAAACCAAGGGCTATATAAACAACCGGCAATCAAAGAATAAGTATTGAATGGTTTCATTCTTATTGCAAAAACAACCCCTCCACAACCTTTTTGCCTGATTATCCTTAGTAAGTATAACCCCCCTCTCCATATGCCAAAGAAATATTTTTATCTTGAGGGGAAGTTTTAATTTCCAAATCATGTTAATATTGTTATAGGGGACATTGTGCTGAATCAATCTCTAATACATGGATTGTACAGAGAATTGACCATTCATCTGTAGATTCCAACAGAACTTATCCCTCTCTAGTCCAAGCTAGACATTACTCATATTGGACATTATGTTATGCCAATCAATTAGATTTTGACCGACTAAGGCCTTTCGAAAGGAAATGTGAAGGAGGGTATTGTCGACGATTGGGAAATAGATTTCTGCCGAGCTTACTTGTTGATTGAGGGACCAAACAACCTCTTTCTGCCAAAGGGTTTTTATTATAGATGCACGGATTCACCGAAATAAAGAGTAGATCAGACATAAAGATTTATCTTGGTTCGGGCCTCTCGAAAAGTGATAATAACTTTATTCAAGTCGTATGTGTGCGTTTGTGTTATTGCGACGAGATTAGGTCATGATGTTTATCAATGCCCTCCCCATCCCATGGGGTATATATAATACAAGGTATACGCAGTCTGGGTCAGACACTATCTGGAAAACCTATTTGAATAATATAGAATCCTACCAGATTTACAGATATATTATATAAATATGCTAAATTGCACCGTAAAAAATATCCATATCTGGAAGGCTTTGGGCTTTAGATATGGGAGAATTCCCAAGATGGCGAGAGCCTAATGTATCTGTCCAGGACCTATGATGACACATATAATGACCCATAAGCAAAGATGCCTACTCTCGAGAACCAATCACTAGGGTATCAGTTCGAGAACCAATCACTAGGGTATCAGTTCGAGCTTATCATATTCGCCTTATCCTCATGGGTATGCACTTTAAGGGTAAGTCGTGTATAGACCCAACCATCAGGGTATTTTATCCAATCCCCGATAGGTACATTCAAAACTTCTGCTACAGTAATATTCTTATTTCTAACAATGGCAAATTGGCAAGGGTATCTTTCTTTAAAAGGAGTACGACCTCACCAACTATACTCCTAAAAGCGAATTTGAGTCCCACTCCTCAATTGAAATGATCCCCAATGCAGGAACTCATCCTTAACTTTCATAATGCCTTTCCAAAAGTGAGAATCTCTAGGATGAGACTCAACCTAGGTTATAGCCATGTTAGTTAGATACTTATGCATTAGTAGCTGTTACCACATCCCATGTTCATTCAATGACTTAAAAAGTCATTTGCTAAGAAGACATTTGTTTTGAATACCCAAGTCTTGAATACCTAGATCCCCTTGGTCCTTAGGACGACAAATAATATTCCATCTGGTCAAATGATTCATGCGTTTCTAGCTATCTCTTTACCAATAGAATCTAGATCGAAAATAATCTAGTTTCTTTAGCACAGCTCGAAGGGTGCGAAAGTATGACACAATCAAGTGTGAAAGGTTGAAAGTGAATCTAAATGTGTAGAGTTAAACAAATAAAATATAACGTGTGGAAAGATATTTGTTCATAGCAAAGCATGTACATTTGGCTAGTTTTTAGTAAAGATGGGTTGGCCTGGCCTTGTCCCACGAATCAGGCCTAGGCTGAGACCCCAGCCTATTGGTCTACAAGGCCTGGTTCATATAGTAGTCGTGCTAACAAGGCCGAAATAGTTGGCTAGTTGACTAGCTGAGCTCCCTGGCTCTTCCTCTGACACCATTTGTTTGCCTGACAAGTTAGTAACCACTTGCCATTGGTAACTAACCGTACTCCCTCCTTTCACAATACAAGTGACAATTCACTGGCCAAGTGATCATGCAGTACAGCATGCTTTCGACAGCAGCTTGCCCTGACTAGTGACTTACATGAGCTTGAGTGAAACTGTGCAACACAGGCACACCCATGGATTCACTTGAACAATCTCACCTGGCTGCGGGGTCAATTCGCTACACCAGGCTACGGGGTAGTTTAACATTTAAGGAACCCACAGACGGCCCTGCTGTCAAGGTAATTTGCTGAAATTAAACATCTAACGCATCATGCAAGTTAGTTTCTTTTTTCGTGAACAACCGAGAGTAGTTTAACATTTCACAAACGCCGTCGTCACAATTCACAAATGCGCCCGACCACGAAAAGCTATCATTTTGGACAATAGTATCATCATAAAGTGCAAATCTAATTACGATCGCATAACCTAGTAAAATTATAATACTATAAGGTTCAAGACCCGATGTGCATATTGTGAATAATTTGGTGATGATGACATGGAAGATCAAAAGTGATGTGGTTGGAACCTCAGAACCTCGAAGGTGGCAAAGCTGCGAAGAATCAGTTCATCTAGAATGGCTATAAACTTTTATTTTGTGTTTTGTTTCGAGGGATTTGAGATGTGTTTTGATCTCGTTGGAGCTTGTCATTTCAAAGAAGCACACCAAGTTTAGAAGTCTTACTAACCCTTAGTATAGGTTGTCTTGTCAGGTGTTGGTACTGCGTACCAAACAGCACGCTCATCTTTTCCAAAAAGAGTGCCTTTGAGTCTTTGGGGCACCGTATAGTACAGGTACCAGACTGTTACTTTTAATAAGGGTTGCGGTTCAACCCAGGGATGCTGTATGGGATGGGGTAAGGGTTTCAGACCAATCCAGGTGTGCAGTTTGGTACAGGATACTAGATGGTGCGCCATTAGGTTATTTCGAGTGGGTGTTCTATGCTTGTCCGAGGGTGACGTTGGATTCTTTCATGTTGACGATTGGAAAACGGATTCTCCGTCGAGCTTACTTATTGATGGAAAGATCAAACAGCCCCTTCTAACGAAAAGGTTTTTGTCGTAGATGCGTCAAGTCGCCGAGATGGAAAACGAACTAGGGACATGGATTTATTTTGGTTCGGGCCTCTCGGAAAGAGATAATAACCCTACTCCAGTCACACGTGGGTGTTTGTGTTATTGCAATGGGAATGATCTCAATGTGGATCTCTCGATGTCGATCTTGATGCCGTCTTCCTCCCATGGGGGAGGTATTTATAATATAAGGTATACACAGTTCAGATCCTATACGGCCAGGAGAACCATCTAGATAACTTAGAATCCTATCATATCCACAGATATATTCTAAAAATACGCTAACTTGTGTCCTAAAAAACATCCATATTCGGAAGGCTTCGGGCTCTGGATATAGGAGAATTCCTGAGACGGTGGGAGGGCCAAACCAACCATCTTGATGCATCTCTTCAGGGCCCATGATGATACGTGCAACGGCCTATAAGCAAAGAGGCCTACTTCCGAGCACCAATCGTCGGGATAAGCCCGAGCCTACCATGCTCGGCTTATTCTCCCTGGGTATACTATCCAAGGGCATATTTTACATGGAACCTAGCCGTCGGTATATCTTATCCAATCCTCGACATTTCCAGAAGGGTGTTTTGGAAGCCCTGTTTGGCTTGGGGTTGTTGTATGGTACGGCGTACTGTACGACACGCCGTCGTAGTTTTTGCAGTAGGTGTGGGGGTTGTGTGACCCTGTGGCCCTGTATGGTCTGGCTTTGTGTCGCACCATATGGGAGTCATGTACCCCGTATGGTTTGGGAGCGCCGTACCATACAACCGCAACAGGCCTGTTCTAAAATAGGGCCTAGTGGCTAGTTTTTTAGTGTGATTTATTTAAGGACCCGGAGCACCTTTTATTGAGTGAGAGAATAACTCATTGCATATCCTTAAGTCCATTTGAGTGAGCCACAAAAAGTAGGGTTTCTATCCATAGGGTGTGTTCATGAGAGCTTGAGTGCCAAATCATTAGTGTGCTTTAATGGAAGTCTTGATCTGGCAAGATCAAACCATGTTGAGCGTGTTACTCTAGTTCTTGTTCTTAGAGGCGTGGACTTTGTGATATCTTAAGAAGGAGCTTGTGAGAGATTTCAAGTTGTTGTGCAAGGTTCGGAGTCCTCCTACTGAAACGGTGAAGGACTACCTCGAGTGAATCTGGAGCGATACTTCTATTCGTGAAGAGTGCTCCAACGAGGAGTAAGGAAAGAGAAAGCCTTTTCCGAACCTTGAAAAAAATATCGTGTCCCTTATTTCCTTTACTTTGTTGCATTTACATTTCCACATTTATTTTTTGTTTAGCACTTGTTTTGCTTGCTCTAGTGTTCTCCTATCATTTTAGTGTAGAAAGTTTTAATCTTGCTCATAAATTCAAGAAAAACAAAAAACAAAATGAAATTTGCTTTAGGCCAATTTAGCCTCCTTCTTAGCCCTTAGATCCTTTCAAGTGGTATTAGGGACTTATTGCTCTTGGTATAGCTTAACCGCTATAAAAGGGCCAGAGAAGGTGTTAGTGGTAGTAGAGCTTGTTTGTTTCATGGTTTGAACTATCCCTATTGGAAGGTTTTTATGTAATATTATTTGAAACCTTTGAGGTATGATGTATGGTTGCTTGAGATGAAATATAGGCAATGTAATGCTTAGGCCAAAAATGCTTTGCTTCTTGCCTTAGCATGGAAGTATTTCATCATGTGAGTAATTTGACCTCCTCTCACAAGATATGGACAACCCTCAAGGAAATTCATGAGGGACCAACCAATGTTATCATGGAAAAGATGTACCTTGTTCGTGGCAAGTTTGATGACTTTAAAATGCTTCATAATGAACATGGAAATGCTATATACTCTAGATTGAACCCTATTGTGAATGAACTCAAAGGTGTTTGTCAAACTCTCATAAATGTTGAAATTTGTAGAAAAATGGTTAAAGTGCTTCCCTCTCAATATCGTGTATTGGCTATATACCTCAACAACAGCCGTGAGATCAAGAACCTCACTTCCACGACACTGTTGGCAAAGATTGTCCGACACGAGATGTGCCTAGAAGGATAAGATGATGAGGGCCCTCTCATCAAGAAGAAGAACATTGCTCTCAAGACTAAAGAGAAGATCCAAATGGTGGATAATGAGGAGGGCATGAATAAAGATATTCAGGATCTTGATAGTGATGCACAAGAGATTACAATACTTATGAGGAGGTCCAAGAAACTTCTCTAAAGTTGAGTTTCCGAGGAGATAAGGTGCTATTAATTTAGAGAGAAAGGTCACATTGCCACAAATTATGACAAGAAGAAGCACAAGGGAAAAGCGAGGGAGAGCGATAATGACCATGATAAGGATGAAGGAAAAGAGAAGAATAAGTTTGTTCAGAACATGCGATTCAAAAAGGTCAATAAGAAAGGGAAGGTGGAAGCCTTTGCCAGAGAATATATTTCACCGACGAAGAATGCTCAAGCGATCATTCTTTAGATGATGAAGGTTCCAAAGCTAATGGCTTGGTCGGGTTGGCGATTCAAGAATCAATTCCTCCTCCTTTATCAACTCGACCATTTTGTCTCATGGCAAAGAAGGATAAGGTAATGCTTTGGTTAAGGAGAAGTTCAGACTCAAAACTCTTAAGAAACTTCATGGCACACTAACTTCCAAATTTGAATATTTAGTTGAGAAGTATGAAATTCTTGAGAATGATTATGGATTACTTCTTAATCAACATAATGTGCATGTGAAACATGATGTTAACATTGAATGAGATTTGCATGATTTAAATGATAGTGTTATTGAACTTGATACCAGTCAAGGTACTTATCATAACATTGGCATTACTTGTGACCTCATTGACACTATAGTTGGTTCTCATAGTGTTTTTATAACACAAACTTGAACGATGGTAATGTTAATTCTCCTTGCACAATCAACATGAATAGTGACATTGTTCCTAGCTATCCATCATGTGGCATTGCTTATCATGCTAGTGAACTTGTTAAAGAAAACTTAATGCTCAAGTATAACGTTAATCATTTGAACATGGGTGTTGACACCAAAATTGATAAGCCAATTGATCTAGGAACATTTGAAGTAGGTTAGAATTGGGCCATGTTTGATATGGGTCGGATCGGCTGTAATAGAGTTTGTATCGGATTGTATGTGTAGAATAATAGATAAAATTTGAAATAATGGAGTCGAGACTGTACCGTATAAATATGTAGTTTGTATAAAATTGGAAATATGTAGTTTGTATGAGTTAGAGTTTTAGTTGATATCTATTGGAGTCTATATAAATATGTAGTCCATAGGGTGTGTAAAAGGACGAACACTAATAAGCCAAATCTACTTTTTACCTATCCTTTACTTTCCATCGACTTTAGTTTATTTTAGCATAGTTTTGCCATGTTTTGTCTTCGATCAACTTGTTGTGCATTGCCTTCTCGATCGGCTTCAAGATACACCCCAGAAGTTGCTTGTAGGTAAGTAATGTCTCGATTCAGTTCAATCTACTGGCTTGCATCAACTTTCGGTTTTATCGAAATACTATCTTAGTTGATATTGTTACGCATTGCCGTTTTGACTAAGGGTTAGATTTCACCCTCGTTCTACCGATCAACACATTCGTTGGCGGTAGTTTGTTTATCCTTATTTTATTGACTAGTTTGGCTTTACAATCTAGTCGATGGTCTGTTTATAGTTGTTCTATCGATTTATAGCTTGCTATTTATTGATAGTCTATTTATGTTCGTTCTGTTGGCTAGATCAACTCGTTGGTTTAGCCGATAGTCTGTTTACCTCTCGCTCTGCTATTCAGTTGATTTCATTGGCTTTATAGTAGATTGGTTACCCTTTGAATCTATTGGTTTAGATCTAATCTAAGCCGACAGTTTCATTATCTTTCACTCTTGTTTGGATTTGTGTCGTAGTATTGTAGGTCCCATACAATACAGACCTAATCGGCTATTTAAACCTGATTACATCTTTTCTTGCCGATTGTAGGATCGAATCGGCTGGCATGCTCTGAGCCTTGCTATCAGTGCTGATGGGGTTTCTAAGCCCTAAGCCCACCTGTGTTTAGTCGATAATTAGCTTTTGGCGCGAATACACTTTTTGGCATGCCTGGTCGGACTAGATGGCATCCAATCAGTGTCAGGACATGGTTTCACGTATGGAGGAAGTGAAGCACGTCTATCTCGGAGCTTTTTAGTATAGTCGACATGGTAATACTATTCAAAAGAGGGACTTCTGAAGGTGGTCGACCCTACGAAGACCCGATATAAAGTAACCACTCAAGAGATGTCGAAGATGGTGCACTCATCCGTCCACCATGCTATGTCAAATCACTCATCGACGTTCATTACCACTCATGAGATGATTGCTAACAGTACTCTATTCACTCCTGGGCCCATCTTACCAACTTGTCCACAATTCGTTATCGGTTAGTAGCAACAGATTCACGCTACAATAGCCGCCAGGACTGCTACTTCTGCTTCGGTGCCTCCTAAGCCAATGCAATATTCAAACTCTATGGGGGCAGAGGTCTGCACCTAACATGGCCTGGGCCATCAGTACCCCCACCAATTCCTTTAAACTAGGCACCATCAGTATCTTTCCAGCAGGTGTATCGAGCTCCGTAGCCATCAGGCAAGCATACCAGACTCAACCTATGCCAAACCAAGCCAGGTATGCCTAAATGACTAGTCAGGCTGAGTATCAGGCAGCTCCTTGGCCCATGCCAGTTCCTCATTCACAGCCAGCTCAGACTCAGTACGCCCCCAGTATTCATACACATCGGCCAAACTAGCGGCTCTCGAACCCTGGACAAGAAACACTGTTGCTAGTGTGGAGACGTATTGGGGGTATCACCTGACAAAAACATAGCCAGGACCTGCTCGTCCTACTATTTCTACCCCGCATCGGGATCAGACAATTCCCCATGTAGATGTGTCTCCTTGGTGTTACACCTCAGGAAGGGAGGGGTAACTAGCCGATAATGGAAGATCGCCTCACCAATCGGCTAATATGGCCAATCAGACAGCTACCCAGACTGGATGGATCAATATGATTTCCAAGTTGGGTTCAGAGTCCCTGACCTTACAAATTTTTTTGGTGATGAATCGGCTTTGACCATGGATCATATTGACCAATTCTTGGCTCAGTGTGGAGAGGGAGGCCGATACGACTATCATCGAGTTAGACTTTTTCCCCTTGTCCCTATCAGGGCCTGCTTTTACATGGTTTACATCTTGGAAAGCCGATTCCATGAATATTTTTTCAATGGGAGCGTAGAACTAAGAATATCTGATCTCAGTTCTGTCCGACAAAAGTACGAGGAATCGATTAATGATTATATTGAATGATTCAGGGATGTATGAAATCATTGCTATAGCGTAGTCTTACCAGATGCACAGGTAGCCAATCTCGCATACCAAGGCCTGCTGCCACAAACCAGGGAAAAGTTCAGTGGACAAGAGTTCCCAGATTTGAGTGGTTTGGCTCAGCGTGTATCGACCTATGAGAGCCGATTCATAGAGAACAAGGAATTTAGAAGCAATTTCAAGAAGGCTAATGGCAAGATCAATTATGTCAATTACCCATCTAATGATGATGAGTTGTCCGATGAAGATCCTACAGGGATTGACGTGTTTGAATGGGTGAAATGGAACAAGAAACAATTGGTTGTACATGGCTTAATCCTTCTAAAAGCCGATTGGAGGTCAAATATTCATTTGACGTAACGAAGTGCAATCGGATAGTTGATCTATTGCTTCAAGAGAATCATATCTGATTGCCTAAGGGGCATGTGTTGCCTTCACCTGAAGAATTAAAAAAGAAGAGGTGTTACAAGTGGCACAATTCCTACTCTCACAATATCAACGATTGCACATTCTTTTGGCAACAGATTTAATTGGCTATTGAAGATGGAAGGCTCAAGTTTGAAGACAACAACGCCATGTACGTAGATGTGAACCCATTCCTTGTCAACATGGTTGAGGCATCGGCTGAAAGAAAAGACAAGGTTTGGTTGGGCCAATGAGGTGGAAGAGCAGGATAGGTAGGTAGCAACAAAAGTGACCTTTTCTAAAAGTGTTCCTCAAATGGTGAATCGAAGCATAAGATCCACTATCGATTCACTTAGTATTTCTATAAATGTTGCTGGTACATCTAGAATTGTGAAACCCAAAGGTGATTCTAAAGCTGGTACGTGGCATTAGCCAGAAAAAAGACAGAGGGACGTCAAGGCTGATGCTTAAGCCAAAGGTAACGTTTGATCAATTATTCAACAAGTACCAAAGGCAAGCATCTCAATCGGTTCAATAGCATAACACCAAGCCACAAGGGGTTTACCCCCGGGTGAAGCCTTAGAAAGATCCAAACATGGAGCATTGGGAATGCCCTTTCTTTCAGTTCCATTGGGAGATGAGGTTGACACCACCGTCGGTGTGAGATTGTGTAACAGTCCTTTTTTGCTCCCTTTTGGAAAAATTTCAAAAATTCAAAAAAATTGACCATCAAACTTAAGAATTAAACTCAATTTCCTAATTACTATTCACCATCCAAAAAATTCTCAGTTTCTAAATTCAAAATCCAACTTGAGAATCAAACTCAATTTCCTAAATTCAAAAACTTATTTCTTAAATTGAAATTCGTCTTAGTTGCTTTTTCAAAAAGTTGAATTTTAATTCCAATTTGAATTCAACTTGGGTTGGTCCTACTGGTCCAGGCCTTAGTATGAAAGCATTAAAGGTGTACGACCAGTAGTAACTGGTTACTGCCAACATCGAGTCGTTGGCAGAAGGATCAGCTAAGGAGAGGGGAAGGCAGTTTGCTATGCTTATTATCCTCCACTCGTCGAATTTTTGGGCTGATACCTAAACGTACCAATCCCTCCACCCGACGAGAGGAGTTGGCCAAGCCCTAAAGCTATCCTTCTACCCTCTAATGTTAGCGCCTGAGGTGTTAAGGGGGAGCTGTGGACAACATGGGTCCTGGGTATTCGGAGACAGACGATTGGACTCACCACCTCCTTGGGCCAAGTCGTGTGGATCTTCCAGAAGACAAGCTTAGTGGACGGCGCGGCCCAACTCGCTCTATTTGGAGTAGGATCCTAATTCTACTCGAATACGTGGAGATAAGCGTAGCCGACTCGGTTATATCCCTTATCTTCCTTATACGGATTAGGGAACCAATCTATAACCCGACCCCTTGCACTATATAAGGGGGGTCAGGGGTCCCTGGTTAGAAACATCTCAACGCAAAACACATACACACATCTCACCTCATCATCTTGGTTCTCGCGCAATCCCGGCGAGAACGTACGATCATTGTGATCATCCTCTGTTCATTGTGATCGACACCCCATAATACAAAGTCCCGAGCACAGGAGTAGGGTATTACCTCTTCGAGAGGGCCTGAACCTGTATAAATCCTGCCCCCTGTGCTACCATCGAGTTGTGATCTTTCGCATAGCCCTATAAAATATATTGCCAACACAATTCGTTGACAGGAACCTAGGGACATCTAAGTTTGTAACCAAGGAAGGGTCTGAAGGACCCATCGGACCAAAGACCAAAGCGATCAAAACAGCCAGGGATTGGAAGAAGTACTTGACTCATGGTGACGAGATGAATTAGTTGACTCAGAAGGAAAATTGAGTAAGGAAGTCGTTGATCAAGTCTAGGAAGCCGATTGCTGAGTGTCAAGGTTTGGGAGGGTGTGCAAATGAAAATGACGGTGTTGCTATTTATAAGAAGTAAAATCGGGGAACTTAACCGTCGGGCACAGTAAAACCCTAATAGGTGAAAGGACATTCGGCACGGTAATACCCTAATAGGTGAAAAGACAGGAATGTCCCTGGAAAATTGATGGTTAGCCGAAGAGGGATGCCAAAGGTCAGGCTAGGCTTGAGGTCATTCGCTTTCTTCTTGCATTCTCTACTTGTCATAATATTGTGCTTAGACAAATGGATGTGAGAAGTGCTTTTCTAAATGGATATATTGATGAACTTGTGTTCGTGGAACAACCTCCTAAGTTTGAGAACCCTACACATCTCAACCATGTGTATAAATTATCTAAGGCGCTCTACAGTCTCAAACAAGCCCCACGACCATGGTATGAGCACCTTAGGAATTTTCTACTCGAAAGGGGATTCAAAATCGGGAGGATTAACACCACACTTTTCACGAAACCCATTGATGGACACTTGTTCTTATGTCAAATCTATGTTGATGATATCATTTTTGGGAGTACTAACTGTGAATTTTGCGACAAATTTGGTGCCATGATGGCCCATGGGTTTGAGATGTCTATGATAGGAGAACTCTCTTTCTTTTTGGGATTTCAAATCAAACAATTAAGGAGTGTGTTGACACCTGATTTTGGAATCGGTCGATGTTTTAGAAACTTCTGGAAATCGGCTTGGGCTTGAAGAAGATGCGGGCTAAAAGCAGACGCTGAAGGAGAGCCCGAATCGGCTAAGGCAGATATGGCAAGAAGAGTCCAAGTCGGATTAATGAGGCGCAAAGGAGAGTTCGTGTCGGCCAAGACCGGATATATTAGGTAATAGTAGGTAAAATTAGAAGATGAGACCGAGTCTGTGTCAGTTACGAGATAAGAGTCCTAGTCTGAATTAGGGTGTGAAAGTCCGTATAAATACTTAGCCCTCAGGGCATGTAAAGGATCACATCAATACAACATATCTACTTTTTACCTATTCTTTACTTTTCATCTCATTATAATAGTTTCGTCGTATTTTGACTTCAATCAACTTGTTGCTCATCGCCTTTCGATTGGCTTCGAGGTACACCCTAGGAGTTGGTTGCAAGTAAGTACTGTCTCGATTAAGTTCGATCTACGGACTTGCATCGGCTTTTGGTCGAAATACTATCTTAGCTAATATTACTGTGCATCGCCATTTCAACTAAGAGTTAGGTTTTACCCTTCTTTCTACTGATCAACACATTCATTGGCAGTAGACTGTTTACCCTTCGTTCTATCGACTTATAGCTTGTTATTCATCAATAGTTTGTTTACCCGTCGTTCTATCAGTTAGACAATCAAATCGGCTAATTGATAGTCTTTTTAACCTCTTTCTGCCACTTTGTTGATTTCACCAGCTTAGTGGTAGACTGTTTATCTTGTTGAATCTATTGGATTAGATCCAATCTAAGCTGATAGTTTTGTTACCTTTCACCCTTGTGTGGATTTATTTCCAAGTATTACAGGTCCTTTGCATCACAGATTTAATCGGCTCTCTAAAGCCAATTGCTTTTTTTTCGTGCCGATTGTAGGTCAAATCGGCTAGCACGCTAGAACCCTACTCTGGTGCTGTCGGGGAACCAACTCCCTAAACCCGCATGCGTTGGCGTTGAAGCTAGCTTTTAGCGTCAACAGAGTGGAACATTTATTTCTCAAGAGAAGTATATTTAAGATCTCCTTAAGCTCTTTGATATGGAGGATTGGAAACCTATCAAGACCCCCATGGCAACTAATGTGCACATTGACATAGATGTGGGAGGTAACACCGTTGACTAAAAGATTTACCGATCCATGATCGGTGCTCTTCTTTACCTTACCGCATCTAGGCCTGATATCATATTTAGTGTTTGGATGTGTGCTAGATTCCAAGCTTCCCGTAAAGAAATGTATTTGAGTGTCGTCAAGTGAATTCTTAGATATCTCAAGCACACCCCTAGCATAGGACTTTGGTATCCCAAAGGTGCGAAATTTGCGTTGCTTGGGTATTCTGATTCGAACTACGTCGGGTGTAAAATTGATCGCAAGAGCACTTCGGGGGGACGTCACTTGCTTGGGAGGTGCTTGGTCTCTTGGACTTCGAAGAAGCAAAATTCCGTCGCCCTTTCCAACGGCGGAGTATGTGGCGGCGGGAAGTTGTTATGCAATCATTTCTTGATTTTGGAATAAAATTTGATAATGTGCCCTTCTGTGCGATAACGAGAGTGCGGTGAAAATAGCCAACAATCCGGTCCAACACTCTCTGACGTGGTTTGGAGGGATGTCCGGGATATCTTAGTGTTTTCTCCCAGCGCGCGTGGTACCGGCCTTCCCCGAGCAAGCCATCCTATCTTGCCCGGACCCAGGCATGATCCTATCTTGCCCGGGTAGGAGCCTGGGTCATCCTGTCCCCGACAAAGATTACATGCCTTTCCACCCGCAGTAATAAATGCTCTGACACCGTCACGACCGTAACGTCCCGTCAAGACATCGAAGACCGCGGCTACCTGCCCGGGTCTTGTTGCACTGTCTCCATACCGTCCTTCCGTAATCATGAATGATGACGACGATTGTTCCTGCACGGCGCGCCCAAGGACAGCCTTCGGACCGCTGGACATTGGACCCATGCTCATTAGAATATTGTTTACACTTATGTATAAATAGGCCATACTGCTGTGCATATAGAGGTTAGCTGCTAGACATTACGCACACACGAGAGCTCCGGCTGAGGCAACCACAAGTCGAAACTCCTGTCTCCCTCCTGAAAAGCCCGAGTCCCCCTTTGCTAGCAAGACCCGGGACTCTCTTTGTAATCTTTCCTTATGTTCCCCTAAATACAGATCACTGGACGTAGGGTTGTTACCTCTCCCAGAGGGGCCCGAACCAGTCTAAACCCCCTTGCTCTCCCGTTTACGGTTTCCTGATCGAGGTCGCCTTCCCAAAAGCCCCTAAGGCTACAGAGAAGAGGTCGGTTGATCCTTACAGTCAACAAGTAAGCTCGGCACTCGGGAGCCCCGTGCTCTCAACCGCCGACAGCTAGCGCCTTCCGTGGGGATCGTCGATTAGCTTCTGCAGCAAGGGTCCTTGAGGATGGTGAACTCTCAGGACAACCAAGATATTCGCTTCGATGACCTCGACGATCTGGACGAGTATTGGTCCGACACCGAGGTCGCCCGGATCATCGATCCGGAAGGACACACCGTGGCGGAATCTCCTTCCCCCATGGATGTCTGCCGCCCCACGGTAAACGGGCTCGAGTCGCCCCGAGCGCCGGTTCGAGATACCGAACGGAGACGCCCGCGACGTGTGAAGGCGCCGATTCATACGAGGGGGTCGACATCCCCGACGTCCCGTATGAGTCCGACCACGAGACTGCCTCCCGCGGGGACACGGTCATGACACCTTCATGCCCGATACTCCCGCGGGAAGTCAACATGGCGGACACCAACGACGCGCCCGCTCCTGCAGCTCGGGAGGACGAGTCGCACCGCCTGGAAGCCGCACGGGACTGGCTGACCAACTCGATCAACCAAGCTCTGGCGACCCGTCGCGATGACCCAGGCCCGAGCACCCGGCCGACTCCCCGTTCGCCACACCCGGGGTCTCCGCTGCCATCTCGCTCACCCGGCCCGATCGGCAGGAGCCGCCAGCGCCTTCGGGCCTTGGCGCATGTGGTGCGGGACCTCCGGCCGGACTTCGACCAGGCCACCGAAGTAGGCGTCGCTATGGCCGAAAGGCTGGAACAATTGGCTGGCGGCCTCCCCCATGCCGCCGACTCTCGGAGTATTTCCCGGGAGAGCCATACCCCAAGGGGTAACCACTCTCGTCGTGACCTTCGCAGGGATCTTGATCGGTGAAGGAATGACAGGGTTTCCCGCCGACACGATGATCGCCCTTCGATCGACGGTCGACGAAATGAGCATCGTCGAAGTGACGGCTCGACCCATGATTCCGCCCGGGACCGGGCCACGCCGAATCCCGGGTGAGAGGCGGTCACAGCGAGCATCGTCCCCACACCGACCGGAGCGATACGCCCTCGGGTACCCCGGAGCCTCGGCGTGGCGACATCTTGCACCTCGGCCCCCTCCGGGGGCCCGACGGTCGTGACTTTCGCGGCCACGATGCTCGGGTGAACCACGGATGTCCCGCTTTCTCCCATGCACTACGAAGGGCAGGATGGCCGCCAAAGTTTAAGCCGGGCCACATCGAGCGGTTCGACGGGACTCTGAACCCGGACGAATTCCTCTCGGTATACACTACCACTGTCACCGCCGCTGGCTGTGATGAAGGGGTAATGGTCAACTACTTCCCCGCCGTGTTGGAAGGGCCTGCTCGGACATGGCTCTTCAACCAACGGGAGGGTTCTATCCTGGTAGGGGCGGCTTTGTGGCGCTCGCGGCAAATTTCAGGTGATGTCCCCGGGAAGGCCGCAGGACCTCAAGCGGGTAATCCAAATGGAGGACGAAAGCCTGCGCGACTACGTCCGGAGATTTATCCGGGTACGGAACACCATTCCGAGCATCCCTGATGAGACGGTCGTTGAAGCCTTCACCGAAGGCGTCAAGAACGTCCGTTTCACCCAGGATCTCGAGATATTCTCCGGCTCCTCGGCCAGCGAGCTGTTTTAGGCAGCTGAACGTTACATCAACGCCGAGGAGGCCGTCGAACGGAAGCGGCTTCTTGGGGCCGGCCAGGCACCTCCACAGCCAGGCGTGGAACCCTCGGACAAGAAGAAATCTGACAAGAAGGCCAAGAAGAAAAAAGCAAAGGCAGCCAAAATGGTGGCCGCCATCCCGGAGCAGTCATCTCCGCCTCAGATGCCCGTCCTACCGGACATCGGAAAGGGCGGCTCCGACCGGAGATCCGACCAACATACCGACCCACAGGGTCGAGATAGCGAAGAATACCACGAGCTGAGCCATCACATCGCGGTAATCTTCGGAGGCTCCGCAGCCTACTCCTCCCTACGGGAATTGAAGGCTGCGGCATGCGAGGTTTGCCGCGCCGATCGAGGGGGTCCTTCTCCCGAGCACGTTCGATGGTCGGAGACGACGATCTCCTTCTCCCGAGAAGATTGTTCCTCGGGAATGACCAAGCCTCAGAAGCTCCCTCTCGTACTCTGCCGACCATCAGTAACATGAGGGTCGCGCGGATGCTCATCGACGGGGGAAGCGCTCTTGACTTGATATCCGCCCGGGTCTTGGACGAGATGCAGATCCCCCGATCCAAGATCAAGGATATCGCCATGCCCTTCCATGGCATTATCCCGGGCACATCCATGACCCCACTTGGGCAAATAGTCCTACCCGTGACCTTCGGTACTCCGAGCAACTTCCGGACTGAGTTGGTCACCTTCGAGGTAGTTGATTTCGAGTCGGCCTACAACGCCATTCTCGGCCGGCCGGCTCTTGCGAAATTCATGGCAGCTACGCATCATGCGTACCACTGCCTCAAGCTCCTAGGGCCGAAGGGGGTAATCACCGTCAGGGGCAGTCACAAGGCTGCCCTGGAATGTGACGAGATGGCGCTGGCCTTGGTCAGCCAGCTCCCTGAGTGCGGGCCCTAGCAGGACTCTCCAAGTCCGCTCGGCCCAAGGTGATGCTCCAGCCCTAGGAGCAGACCAAGGAAATCCCGGTCTCCTCCTAGGATCCGTCCAAGGTGGTCCACATTAGGGCCGCCCTGGACCCGAAATAGGAAAGCGAGCTCGTCACCTTCCTCCGGGCAAACACGTACGTTTTCGCATGGGAACCGTCCGAGATGCCCGAGGTCCCGAGGGAGGTGATCAAGCCTGTGGCGGTTCACTGGCAAAAACCGATCGCTAAGCACCGAGGAGGTTCCCGCAGTGGAAGGCCGATATCATCAAGGAGCAACTGGACAAGCTATTGAAGGCCGGCTTCATCCGTGAAGTCGAGCACTCCGATTGGTTGGCAAATCCGGTTGTGGTCAGGAAGAAGAACGGAAAGTGGCGTATGTGCGTTGATCACACCAATATCAATGGCTCATGCCCAAAGGACAATTTCCCTCTCCCTCGCATAGACCAGCTGGTCGACGCGACCGCGGAGGCCCAGTTGATGAGCTTTCTGGACGCGTACTCTGGGTACCACCAGATTAGCCTGTCACGGGAAGATGAAGAGAAAACTGCCTTCATCACGCTTTTCGGCATCTTCGCTACGACCATGTCCCGGTCTCGAAAAACGCAGGGCCACTTTCCAACGCGATGCGAAGACCTTCCCGACCAGATCGGGCGGAACACGGAAGTTTATGTAGGCGACATAGTCGTCAAAAGTAATCTAGCCGAGGCGCATATCAGGACCTCGAGGAAACCTTTTGTAATCTAAGAAAACATCGAATAAAGCTGAATCCCGAAAAGTGCGTTTTCGGTGTACGCACGGGCATGGTGCTCGGGTATGTAATCGGGTCATCGGGCATTGGCGCGAATCCTGAGAAGATCGAGGCCATTGAAAAGATGCAGGCTCCTTTGAGCGTAAAGGAGGTCCAATCACTCACCGGCCGTATGGCGGCCCTCAGCCGCTTTACCTCTCGACTAGGTGAGCGTGGACTACCCTTCTTCAGAGCCCTGTGCAAACACGACGGTTTCGTCTGGACCGAAGAAGCCGACAATGCCTTCAAGGAGCTCAAGAAGTACCAGTCGAGCCCGCCCGTCCTGGTCATCCCAAAGGAGCAAGAGCCTCTGCTTCTCTATCTGGCGGCCTCGCCCCAAGCAGTAAGCGCCGTGCTCGTGGCCGAGCGCGAGGGGATTCAGCGGCCCATATATTATGTGAGCGAGGTGCTCGACGGACCAAAGGAGCATTACCCTGAGGTACAGAAGCTTCTTTATGCCCTGCTCATGGCCTCTAAAAAGCTCAGTCACTATTTCTTAGCACACCCAATCATGGTCCCGACCAGTTTTCCTCTAAGAGAGGTCCTCAGAAATCCTGACGCCTCTGGACGCATCGCCGAGTGGGCGGTAGAACTCGGGGAATTCGACCTCAAGTTCGCTGCCCAAACGGCGATCAAGTCCCAAATACTGGCGGGCTTCATGGCGGAGTGGACGAATCCCCCCGACCGAACAGGGAGCAGGGCATGTCGAAGCCCCCCGCTGGACGATGTTCTTCGACGGCTCGCGCTCCTTCGAACGCTCGGGGACGATGTCATACAGCTACACTTCGCCGCGACCAACAACGCGGCGGAGTATGAGGGCCTCTTGGCCGAACTCCGAGCATGCTCTGCGCTTGGGATCAACGACCGTTGTAAAGGGGATTCACGGTTGGTCGTAAACCGTGTTAACAAGGAGTTTGATGCTCGACGACTCAATGGCGCGTTACGGTGAAGTGAGAAGTTGGAAAGGAACTTCAAGAATTTGAAGTCCTTACGTGCCTCAGAGAGCAAATACCCCGCCGACCAACTTGCCAAGCTAGGCACCTCACAAGAACCCGCCCCAGCGGGGGTGCTCATTGAGCACCTACTAAAGCCCTCTATTCCCTCCGGAGAAGAGGCGAACGAGACGCACGGCAATGTCTCCCTCCTTGAGCAAAGCGCCACCTGGATGACGCCATTCATCCAGTTCTTGGCGCATGGGACATTGCCTGAGGATGAGGCCGAGAAATCCCGGCTTATCAGGAGAGCTCCACTATACAGTCTAGCGGAGGAAACCCTGTACCGGAGAGGAGTGCTCGGAGTTCTCTCCAAGTGCATCTCCCAGGAGGAGGGGAAGTTCCTGCTGAAGGACTTACACGAGGGTATCTGCGGGGCTCACTCGTCCTACAGAACACTCGTTGGGAAGACCTTCAGGATGGGCTACTACTGGCCCACAGCGTTGGGTGACGCTCGCGAGATCGTCGCCACATGCCAGGCGTGTCAATTCCACGCCCGGCAGGTGCACCAACCAGCCTACGCCCTCCAGACCATTCCCCTCACCTGGCCATTTTCTACCTAGGCGCTGGACATTCTGGGTCCATTCCCCAGAGAGGCGAAGGGATGCGCGTACCTCTTTGTTGCTATAGACACGTTCACCAAATGGATAGAAGCTGAACCAGTCTCTGGCATTATGGCCCAGGCGGCTAGGAAATTCTTCCGCAATAACGTGGTTACACGGTTTGGCGTCCCCAGCCGACTAATCACGGACAACGGAACCCAGTTTACCAGCGAACTGTTCTAAGAATATTGTGAAGACGTTGACACCAAGATTTGCTTCGCTTCTGTGGCTCATCCACAGAGCAACGGGGCTGTCGAATGCGCCAACGGGCAGATCCTCCAAGGGATCAAGAAGCGGGTCTTCGACCGACTTACCAAGCTACGACAAAACTGGGTTGACGAGCTTCCTTCCGTCCTGTGGTCTGTCCGCACTACCCCCAGCAGAGCCACGGGCGAAACACCCTTCCGGCTCGTATACGGCACTGAAGCCATGCATCCCACCGAGATAACTCTGAGGTCACCTTGCGTGGACCTTGCCGAGATGGCCGACGATCACCAGAGCCGGTTGCTCGACCTCGACCTGTCCGAGGAAAAGCGCGAGCAAGCCCTCATCCGATCGGCAGCCTACCTGCAAGCTCTATGCAGACACGCGGCCCGATCGGTCCGACCAAGAACCCTGCAAAACGGCGATTTGGTCTTACGGCGCGTCCAAGACTTATCGCATGCTAACAAGCTAACCCCCAGGTGGGAAGGTCCGTTCACGGTCGTCTCGTCTTCACGTCCGGGGGCCGTTCGTCTTGCCTTCCCAGACGGCCAAGTCCTCAGCAGCTCGTGGAACATCACCCAGCTACGCAGGTTCTACGCATAATCTCACTCTTTTCCAGCCTGTCCCTCCTTATTTAACCAAGGGATCTTCGAATGACTTCTTCTCGAAATGCCCGGACCTGTTAAATAAAGAGGAAAAGGTAATCTAAGTTCTCTCCGCATGATTCTTTAGAACCTTCCTTTTTGCTATCCCGCCCAAGTACGAGTTCTTGTTATTAAAACCGATTTCCAAAACAGTCCACGGATCTGAAAATGCGTCCCGCCCTGAATTCCATTGCTCGGATAAGCCGATAACACATCGCTTCGGCAGGTTCTTGACGGTGCCTCGCAGACTTCGATCCCAAGACCCAACCGAAATCCGGAATTAACAACTCCAACTCGCGCACGCTTCGTGTGCCCGGTCTTTGCTCACAATCAGGGGCAAAGATGGCCGCACGAGGAGGCTGGACATCGTCTTCTGCGCGCACCCGGCTGCTTCGTGTGCCCGGTCTTTGCTCGCAATCAGGGGCAAAGACGGCCACACGAGGGGGCTGGACATCGCCTTTTGCGCGCACCCGGCTGCTAGGCTGATTCTTGTGCCCGGTCTTTGCTCGCAATCAGGGGCAAAGGCGGCCACACAAGGGGGCCGGACATCGCCTTTTGCGCGCACCTGGCTACTCGGCTACTTCGTGTGCTCGGTCTTTGCTCGTAATCAGGCGCAAAGACGGCCACACGAGGGGGCCGGACATCGCTTTTTGCGTGCACCCGGCTGCTCGGCTGCTTCGTGTGCCCAGTCTTTGCTCGCAATTAGGGGCAAAGACGGCTGCACGAGGGGCTAGACATCGCCTTTTGCGCGCAACCGGCTGCTCGGCCGCTTCGTGTGCTCCGTCTTTGCTCTCAATCAGGGGTAAAGACGGCCACACGAGGGGGCTGGACATCGCCTTTTTGCGCGCACCCGGCTGCTCGTCTGCTTCGTGTGCCCGGTCTTTGCTTGCAATCAGGGACAAAGACGGCCACACGAGAGGGCTGGACATCGCCTTTTGTGCGCATCTGGCTGCTTGGCTGCTACGTGTACTCGGTCCTTGCTCACAATCAGGAGCAAAGACTCGGCCACATGAGGGGGCTGGGTGGGCATGAGGTGGCAAGTGGTTGCATATATAATTTTTCTAAATTATGTAAGCACGCATAACAGGAGTAAAAGGAGCATAAAAACATCTTGTATTAAATAAAAGCATATGTTACAAACACATGTAACACTACACACACTAGTCCCTAGATCTACCCTTCAAAGCGTCAAGCTCCGCCTCCACATCTTCAAGACGGCTCCAAAGCTGGAGTACCTCGATCTGGGCTTCGAGCCCCGGTCGGATCTCCTCGCGGAGCTTCGCTACCTGCTCGGCGGCTCGACGAGCCTTCTCGGCCTCTGCCGCGCAACGTTGCCTCTCCTACTTGAGCTCCTTGCGGACCCGCTCAAGCTCCTCCTGGGCCCGGGTATTCCTCGCAAGGCCTCGAGCATGCTCCAAAGCCTGCTCAAGCTCCTTCCGGACCCGAACGAGCTCCGTTTGAGCTTCGCCCAGCTTGGAGCGCAGCGCCGCCACCTTGGCTCGGCATCGAGCTACCATACTCGCGGCCCAATCATGCATGACAGCGGCCAACTACAACAAAAAAAAACGTCAGTAACACCACCAGCAACACCATCCGCAAAAGAAAAGAAGAAATTACCTCATGGCAGTGGCGCTCAAGCAACACCCTCAGCCTGGGCCACGGACCGACCCGGGCATCCCCCGAACTTGAAGATACGGTCGGCGCCTCCTCCTCCGAAGCCCCAGCCCGAGCATCCTCTGTGCTCAAGGCCCGGGCTGCCTCGGCAACCTCTTCCTCCGCAGCCCCGGCCCAGGCATCCTCCACGCTCAGGGACTGGACCGTCTCGGCCGGCTCTTCTTCCGCAGCCCCGGCCTGAGCATCCTCCGTGCTCGGGGGTTGGGCCGCCTCGGCTATCTCCGCCGATGGGACCTGCCCCTCCGCGGGGTCACCTTGATGGCACCCCACAGCCTCAGCCCGAGGTTCGTCCATGCTCGAAGTCTGTGCTGCTTCTTCTTCCGTCACGATCCGAGCTGAGGGCCTGCCCGGAGTCTGCTCCTCACTCCCCCGGGGAGCGATCGGATCACCACTTGACGCCGCCCCCTTCGACGCTTGACCACCAACGGAGCAGAGTCCGAGCTTGAGCCACCCGAGGGCTCCTCCCTCTCACCCTGCTCGGCCGAACTATTCCCCGTGGTCGGCTCTGCCACGATCATCGCCGCTAGGTCTGCAATAATGCGGGACGCTGCAGTTTGAAATGCCTCGTCAATCAGAACTCTAACCACCGCTCCCAACATGGGCACAGGGGGTCTTCTCCCCCACAGGCACCTGACTATGTTCGAAAGAGAAAAATCAAGACCACGGTAACTCGTGGCCGGATAGAAGAAAGTACCGAGCAGGAAGCTTACTTTCTTCCTCGACGTCCTCTGAATTTCGCTCGGCCTCAGCATCCTCCGACCGGGGCTCCTCGCGCGCCCTCGTCTTGCTGGCCAGGGCCTCAGTTTCCGCCCGCCTCGACGCCAAAGGAACAGTTTCCTCCGCACCGCTCGGGCCAGCTCCTGCCCGGGTAAGACTCGCCGCCTCGAGCCACTCCATGTGGTGCTCTTTCGCCCACTGAAGGAAGTCCTTCAAAGCTTCCTCAGTCTCCGCCCCGGGGCCGGCGTCCCTCGGGCCTTCGAGCCACGAGGAAAACGTCGCACCCGCCAAGTCTAGGTCCGCCTGGACGCTTCCTCCGGCGTCCTTCTCCCGTTGAGCCCGCCGCTCGGCTCAGCGGAGGTCGGCCGTGATTCTGCAATACCACGCGATATGATCGGGTGATCCTCGAATCTGCGCGAACAGACCGAGCAGCTCACATGCACTGGTTCGCATACTCCAGATGAGGGCGTGGCGGGTTGTGCCTTGGCGGTACACGCATCCTGGGTTGATGGGGCGCACGTCCACCAGGACCGCCCGCTGGGGAAACCGCGCGCCGCGATCGCTTCGGCCGCGGCTCTTCCTCGTCGTCGGTTAACCGCGGGGCCGTCTTCCTCTTCTTCGAAGCGACCTTCTTCATCGAAGGCCGCTTCCCCTTGACCTTGACCGGCTGCTCGGCCGCCAGCACGGCCTCCAGGGCAGACCGGTCCTAAAAGAGGGAGAAGGGCTATCAGAACGAGGACCCTTCCCCCCCGAACATGAAGCTTGACAGGGAACATACCTGCTTCGAGCGGTCAAGAACGTTTTTCGGCCCTCTCCTACCCAGTTCCAGGCTCTCCTCCTTCCCCAGCGCGAAGAGTTCCGCCACCCGTTCATCAACCCACCGATCATCAGGAGCTTCAGGAAGAGCCCGGTGGTTAGCAAAAAAAAAACAAACAAAATGCTCATCCGAACAAGAATACCTACCGGTGTTCGACTCACGGGTAATATCGCTCCAGCTCGTGATTTCGAAGAACGGGTGCTCCCGGCGCCGCAACGGGGACACCCGATTCCTCAAGAAGTCCCGGACAATGACTTGCCCGGTTAGGCCACTGTCGCTCAGCACCTGGATTGTACTGAGGATCTTCTCCTCCTCCGGTTCCATCTTGCGGCGAGGAGGTCCTTCTTCTCCATTTGCTCGTGGCGGAAATGGAGTCCATGATCTGGCCCTTCTTCGCGTAGAACCACCGCTCGCCCGGTAGGAGGCGAGTCCTCAACAAGGCGAGTGGTACGCGACGACCACAATTCCGCAGCTAGACTAAATCTGCGCACCCCACCGCCGACGAGCCTCCGGTACGGTGGAGCATGGAGAATTGGAGGGACAGACTTACCGTCGACTGGGTGCCGATGAAGCCCTCGCAGAGATGTGAAAAGACGTTGAGGATGAGGATGGAGTTGGGGTGGAGGTTGGTGATCTCCAGGCCGCAGTGGGCGAGAACCGCGGCCAAGAACTCCGACTCCGGAGCGCGAAGCCCATTAATGGCGTAGAGCTCGCAGCTCACGAACTCGTCCTCCGCCGGCGTCGGGAGGGTCTCGTCTTCAGAAATGCGCCAAGATTTGGGGTCAAGGTGACCCCGCGCCTCGAGGTCCTCCAAGCGCGCGGTGGTGGTTCGCTAGGGGACGAACTTCGCCATCGGAGGTGAGGGTGAAGACGATGGCGGCAAGAGAGAGAAGGCAAAAAGGGCGAAGGCAAGAAAGGGGGCGGCGTATTAGTGGGAAAAGAAGGGCAAGGGTTTTTATCCTCTCCCCACTAATAAAACCGCCCTAGAAATCTCGGAAACTGGCGCGCGTGCAGCTGTCACGTCGCCTTAGAACTGCAAACCCACTCACCAGGAAGTAACCGTTGGAAGACCGACGTTTGAAATCCTGCTCGGGCAGCCCTTGCTCGGCTAACCCGAAATAACTGCTCAGGTGGCCCTTGCTCGGCTAACCCGAAGTAACTGCTCGAGTGGCCTTTGCTCGGCCAAATCGAAGTTCTACTCGGGTGGCCTTTGCTCGGCAAACCCGAAGTTTTGCACGGGTGGCCTTTGCTCGGTCAAACCGAAGTTCTGCTCGGGCGGCCTTTGCTCGGCCGACCCGAAGTCCTGCTCGGGTAGCCTTTGCTCGGCTAACCCGAAGTTCTACTCGGGTCGCCATCGCCCGGCCAACCCAGCGTTTCGCTTGGATAAAGTCTTCGACCTGTCCGAACCGCCGGCCTCCGAAGCCTTCGATACATAATTAAAAACCTCAAGGAGGGACTTGATCGTCTCCCCACTCGAGGCTCGGGGGCTAGATGACGGGGTTTAGAGGGATGTCCGGGATATCTTAGTGTTTTGTCCCAACGCGCGCGGTACCGGCCTTCCCCGAGCAAGCCATCCTTGCTTGGACCCAGGCATGATCCTATCTTGCCTGGGTAGGAGCCCGGGTCATCCTGTCCCCGACAAAGATTACATGCCTTTCCACCCGCTGTAATAAATGCTCTGACACCGTCACGACCGTAACGTCCCGTCAAGACATCGAAGACTGCGGCTACCTGCTCGGGTCTTGTTGCACTGTCTCCATACCGTCCTTAGTAATCACGAATGATGGCGACGATCGTTTCGAGACGGCGCGCCAAGGACGACCTTCGCATCATTGGACATTGGACCCCATGCTCATTAGAATATTGTTTACGCTCATGTATAAATAGGCCATACTGTTGTGCATATAGAGGTTAGCTGCTAGACATTACGCACACACGAGAGCTCCGGCTGAGGCAACCACAAGTCGAAGCTCCTGTCTCCCTCCTGAAAAGCCCGAGTCCCCCTTTGCTAGCAAGGCCCGGGACTCTCTTTGTAATCTTTCCTTATGTTCCCCTAAATACAGATCAGTAGACGTAGGGTTGTTACCTCTCCCAGAGGGGCCCGAACCAGTCTAAACCCCCTTGCTCTCCCGTTTATGGTTTCCTGATCGAGGTCGCCTTCTCAAAAGCCCCCAAGGCTGCAGAGAAGAGGTCGGTTGATCTTTACACTCAACAAGTAAGCTTGGCACTCGGGAGCCCCGTGCTCTCAACCGCCGACACTCTCGAACCAAGCATATTGATATCCGTCATCATTTCCTTCGTGACCACGTTGCAAAGGGTGATATTGTGCTTGGTCATGTTTCAACCTTTGGATGAGGAATGGTTTTGCAAATTAAGAAATAAACTAAATATGATTGATATTTCCAACATAATTTGACTAGTTTGTCCCTTTCCTATTACCTGCCATTATTGTCTCATAACTTGTGTATTATAGTTATTCTTAATTGCTCGTGTTGTCTTTTGGTGCCTTGGAGAACTATTTGAGTGTTTTCTTGTCTCTTTGGAGTTTCTTTTTTTTTTCTTTTTGTCACACTAAGGGGGAGCTTAAAGCATTTCCATATCTTTCTAGCATCCCTAATTGTGGATATATCAAGGTCTTTTGTATTGAAGGTTACATCTTTCTAATTCACCCATATTTTAACCCAAACCAAACTTTGTGCTATCTCCTTCCCTAATTCGTTGCTTACTATCTTTTCTAGTTCAAAAGTGGGTTTTATTAATGTTATCTTTAAATTTGTGGTCATCATCCTAAATGTGTTTCAAATGACTTCCCTTATTTAGCTATGCAGAAAAATTAATTTATAATGATTTATTTGATCATAACTCTTTTTGGAACCAGCTAAACCATTTTTTTTGCGCTAGTGTGTGTAAAATTATTGCCTTCATGCCATACATGGGTTTTGTCACCATAGAATTGAGCCTCACTCTCATTTCTACTAGTGACATCACAAAACCTATACATTTCCAATGGATACTAAAAATCCACCGTTTGAGGTTTCATTAAAAAATTTCAATGCTTTGCACCAAAACTTCTATTCACATGATAATGTTCATGTAACATCCTCATTTTCAAAAGTAATTAAATACATAAAATGAAATAAAATTCATGGCATCTTTGTTCGTGATTTAAACAATTTTGAAAATCTTTTTGAAAATGTGTATGTTACTATATTTAGTTACCCAAAACCACAAATAAAAAGATTTGTTTCTAAAAATGTTAATTGCAAAATATTTACTACAAACCTATTATAATAATTTGGGGACTTTGTGATTTTAAATTAGATTTTGAAACAACAATTTAAAAACCTAACCTAAATAAAAATTCAATTGCAAATTGTGCAGTTAATTAAATAAACTAGTAAATTTTCCTATTTAACCTACCCTATTTCTCTCTATGTCAAATGGGCCCCACTTGGCATTGTCCCCCCCACTCTCTCTTCTCTCCCCCTGACATCCCTCTCTCTCTCTCTCTCACGTTTCTCTCTCTCTTACTCCTCTCTCCCACCCCGTGGCTCTCTCTCCCTGCTCACTCCTTGCATGGCTTCCACCTAAGCCCCTAGATGGCACCCTGCCATTGCTCCACTCCTCCCACGCGTCCTCCTTCCCCTGCCCAGGCGCCACTCCCCAGCCAACTCCTCCCCGTGCTCTATCTCTCACTCTCCTCACTCCTCCTCCACCGTCCTGGCCAGAAGTGGCAGTGAGCCCTTCCCGGCCGTGTCCTCCCATGACCTCCTCTCTCTTACTCTCCCCTTCTCGTATTGCTAGGCCGCCACCCTCGCCGTCGCTCGGAGCCGCCGGAACACGACGCCGATCGTTCCAAGCTGAAGCTCGCCGGCGACCTCCTCCCCACGCGATTTGCCGTCATCGCTCGGTAATTTCCCTCATCGTCCCTCCCATCCTCTTCCCCGTGATCCGCTCCACCTTTCCCACCCCCTCCCGCGACTCAATTTTGCCCGCCGTGACCCACCGCCACGCCGCCTTCTTCCTCCACGCCGGCCGCACGTCGCCGGACCGCCGTGGTGCATCTCCGGTCCAACCGCCGCTGCCATTAGCACCCTTGGGCGGCTGGCTCGCCGACCCGCTCCCGACCCCATTCGCCGCCGGCCGCCCGCCGCCGTGCTCCTCCGTCCGCCCATGACCCAAGACGTCGCCAGACCACCTTGCACCTCGCACTAAGCCGCCACCGCCATTAGCACCCCCACGCCACTCGATGCTCGTGACCCGCCGATTCGCCGTCGCGCCTGTCGCTTCGCTGTCGCACAGGTAACGCCGCCTGCCGCCTAGGTCTAAGCAGCGCGCCGCCTACGCTTCGATGTCGCGCCGCCAAACTCGACCAAAGCCGCCGCCAGTTCCTTTCCTTTCCTCTATCACCGCTGCCGCTTCCACGAACTCGCCGCTTCGATCCCGCGCCGCCTCCTGTTTTCACCGGCTGACGGAGGGGCCGCCGGTCAGCGCTCTCCCTCTCTCTGCTTGGTGCCGGTTGGGCCAGCCCATTTCCACCCGAGGCCCAGCTCCCCTTCCCCTTATTTCTTCTCAATTTCCTATTATGCTTTATGTTGTTAATTGCATATAAATTCGTAGCAAATTCAGAAAAATGTGAAATAAATTTTATTAGGTTCATAAAACTCTAAGTTATTTTTATGTACTGTTTATTTATATATTTCTGTTAATTTTAATTTTTAATAATTATCTTAGTGTTTAAACTTGTAGGAATTTTATAGAATAAAATATAGATCCAAAAATATCAAAACTTGTTTTCTGAAGTTAGATATATTGTAATCTAATTTCTATACTGTTTTAGTAAATTTTTGAAGATTATTTATAATTTAGTCTCTTTCGTACCTTTAATATTGAGCTTATGAAAACCATAACTAATTATAGGGATTTCGAAAAATGATGAAATTATTTGAAGGAGTTTTACAAAATTATGTGGTACTGTTTTGTACTGTTCTCATTCACTCTCACATCATGTCGTGCATATATTGCTTGTTGTGTATGAGGTTCTTATTGCCGTTTCTTTTAAACGTTAGATCCATCCGCCGAAGGATTTGCCGGTGATCAGTCCAACTACCCGGATCAAGGCAAGTCAATGTGCCATGTTGCTATTACCCAGTTTTCATAACTATTTTATTAGATTTTGCAAAACCTAGATGCTAATTAAAAGTTAAAAGCAATATTTAAGCTAAGATGTAGATAATGTCCCATATGAATAATATACACCGCCAACATCATCAACCCTAGCTAATTAATATTATTTAATCTTGCTACCATCCTTGTTTAGTAATTTTTTTCATTACATGCTTAGCAATTGCAATCTAGAGATTTACTTTTGTGTTCAACCCCGACAGAAACTTGATTGCAAATTGAATGGCCGGTAGTGGGTGCTACCGTGTTGAGAATTGTGTGTAGGGATAGTGGGTGCTATCCCGGGCTTTTTAAATGGTTTCCCAATCGGGATGGATGGTTGCAAGGTGGTTTGCATCTGCTCGGTGGCAGTATGCTCGAGATTGGGTTGGTGGTGGACCATACCCGTTTGGCTTAAGGACCGATTCTTTGTGGTACTTAGACTAGTTCAACAAGGCGACCATTGAGTGCTGTATGTAAGGTGTCTGGTTGAGTACCCTTCGGACTCTTAGTCGGGCATTCTGGTGGAAGTAGGGAGTGGGCACTTGGATATGTCCATAGAACATAACCTTCCTGTGTGGTTGGGAGTGGGTATCCAGGTGTGTCCATAGAACAGAACCTACCGGCACAAGAGGGGCATTGGTGTGGAAACCTTAGTGGGAATGCCGGGCTAAGGGAAGGTCGTGGTGAAAGACTTTGTGGTGAGCATTTTTCCTTTGGGTGATTCCTAGGAAAAACCACCTCTCGTGGGTAAAGCGTACGACCTCTGCAGAGTGAAAACTTTCATGAAAGCCTTGCCCAATGGTTAAGGGTGAACTACGGAAGATGCCTCACTGTAGCTTTGTAAAATGCTCTTCTTCCTCTCTGTGTTTTGGGATATTGCTCTGCAATTGGTGTTGTATGGGCGTGATTGTTATCATGGTAGGTGCCATGGTGGTTTCGGAAAAGCCAGTAGGTGCTGTCTTTTTCAAAGAAAGAATTATAAAGATCAAACTTCAATTTCAAAACCGCTTTCCCAAACTAGGTTTAAAAGTTTAAAACTTAGCTTTACGCAAAGTTAACCAAAACCCCTTCTTGGAACCTGCATAGCAACTAGGCATTGACTTGCAAGTATTTAAAGAATACTTACCTCGAGTTTATTACTCGTTTGCTCATCCCAACGGCGGTGGTGATCGGCAGATGGTACCCCAAGGAGGAGATGTACCAAGATGACGGGTTGTTGATGGAGTTCGTGGGCGAAGAATACTTGATGCCTAGGATTGCGCTCCTCGGCTCTGCTGTGGGGAATCGTTGTGGTTTCCATCTGGATTTTATGGTTTTATTTTGAGGCCTCTGTTGCCTATGTAAGACTTCATTGTTTTAAGGCCTTGGCGCAGACTTGTAATTTGCACTCGATGTAATAAATAAATTTATCGGATGGTTATGATCCAAGTTCTGGAATCTGTGTGTACTAGCTACTTGATCCAGGGACTAGTACATGTAAGACACAGTAGGTACTCAGCCCCCTTTTCCCGGGTCCCGACAGTTCAAGACCTAGATTCTACTCGATCCAAGCTTCTATTTCAAGTTGGAGTTCCAAATTTGGATTTTGGGAGAATTATTTTAAAAAATAGAGCAAGCAAAACAGAGAATTCTAGGCATCAGTAGTCGGACTGTTCGGGCCATAGGCCAGATTGTCTGAGTGGCCGGACTGTCCGCCAATGCCTGGCAACACTCTGTTTCGAGCCTTCTTATTTTTCTCTCTCCTCACTTATTCCCTCTTGGTCTTTCTTCTCCAAATCGAGCCATGGAGGTTGCAGAGCTATTCCTGGCGCTCTCTCTCCTTTTTCCTTCCTCCATGGATCTCCTTCCTTAAGAGGTTTCTAACCAATCTACTCTACCAAATCTTTAGGTCTCATCATCCTCCACCACTTCCCCAAATCGGTTTTCTTTGAGAGCTCTTGGCTTGGCTGCATTTGCTCTCTCTAGGGTCGGCCCTTCCCTTGCCGCGATTGGGGTCTATGCCCATCGTTGGCGGCCAGGAATCCTTGGGCCTCCTCCTAGGGTTGGGTAAGTCGCATTTGTGTGGCTTAATTCTTTCCATTTCTCAATTCCTTTGATTATCATGCCTAACCCTAGATTTTTCTGTCTCCACTTTTGTAACTATCATTCTACCTCGTATTTATCTCTAGGAACATGTGAGGAGCAGTGGTTGATATATACTTTCAGGGACTGTGGCAGTGGTTTAGGCAACTTGCTGTTGATTTGCTTGGGTTATTAGAATTCTTGCAGGGGGGCTGTGTCAGTTTTGTCTGTGAATATGCCACCAAGAATGAAGAATGCAAATATCGGCAAGGGAAAGGAGAGTGCTCGGGATGACTCTCCTCCCCCGATGCCTCCTCGGTGTTCTGGTCGTGGCTTAGGTATAATGATCCATGAAGGATCATGAGGCCTACAGGTCAGTCCGAGGGCATCAAGGTTAACCGGTGATAGAGTAAAAAGGGCAGTGAGTAAGAATGCCTCTCGATCAACAGAGATTTCATCAGAATCTAATAATGATGACAATCTTTATGAAAACTACATGTGTCAAGATGAATCCAGTGGAGATGACATGGATGTTGATGATAATAAGGGGTGCAAGTTGGAAGACATCTTTCAAGGGACAGCATATGTGTCTTAAGTTTTGTCTGATATTCAAGCTGTCACTTTGAGAAAATATCAGAGAGTTGCCTTGAAGACTTGGTTTCCAAAAGAAATGGACATACATGGAGATTGTTTTTGGTGCCAATTACATAGGGATATCCATAGGGTCTACATGACTATGGATAAACCAGTCTTCCAACATCAGTTCATATCCTGGAAGAGGGTCTTTGCAGCAACCCAAAACAACGACATCAAAGAAGGGTGTGAGGCCACTCCTGGGCTTTCCCAGTTGATCACAAGAAAGGGCCTCAGTTGGATGGACTCTGTTGTGATAGAGATATATGCGACAATATGGATTTCCAAGGACCGACTAAGAGTCCATTTTAGTTATGGGGGTAAAAAGATTGGCTTCAGTACAGACCACCTAGCAGACTATCTTGGAATCTCCAATCAAGGGATCAAGATTCATGATTTGGCCTTCCCAAACCGTTGGAGCAACCAAGGCAATGCACCAAACTTTGATGACACACGGTTTCTCTACAGTAATCTTGATGATGCAAACTTTTACAAAAATCTGGTGAAATTTCTTAAAGAAACTTCGGCTACCCTTGTTAGTATCCTAAGACATACTTTATGTCCAAGGGGTGGCTATAGACAGATGTTTCCTCCTATCTTTGCCTGGCTCTGCTATCGCATCCTCACTCGCCAAAGGATCAATCTTGTTGACTACATAATTGGTGAGATAGAGGAGGCGATTCTTAGATATGTGAAGCATCATTTACCTTTTGGTCATCTCATTTGTAAGGCTATGTTTGAGGAAGGTTACATCAATAGCCCGCTGCTACAGAACAAACTTGTAGCTTACAACATTTCAATTTCCGGAAAGGACAAAAGGGTGGCTAGAAGGCGGGATGACGATGATGATAATGAAACTGGAGATGAAGCTGATGGGACAAGAGAAGCTCAGCCTGAGGATGCTTTTGGTCCTAGGGCTCATGATCACGAGGGTGGAGGGCCATCGATTGTGCCTTCCTCTCTTCCAGGCTATATGGATTACTCTGAGCAGAAAATCTCCTTTAAGCATTTTAACAACTTTGTGGAAGATCAACGCACACGGCATAGTGAATATGTTAAATGGCACAATGACCAACTCTCATTTCAAGCCAATGTGACCACTCGCATTGATCAACATGACACTTGGCATCGTGAGAATATGGAGCACTTCAATGATTTACAAAGCTCTATTCAATTCTTGGGGAGATCAATTGTTTGATGTAGCTCTTGACCCTGCTATTGGGACTGCTTCACCAACTCCACAAGCTCCTCCAAGTGATCCTAGTGTTGGGGCTGCTTCTCCTCTGGCTTCTCTAACTCCACAAGCTCCCAAGAAGGGCTTGCTCACCTATCTTCATCGCCGGTTCAAGAAGAAGTGATCTTTTCTCTTTCAAGCCGGTGGCCTCAAGAGCAGGACCTTTTTGGTGCTTGATGCCAAAGGGGGAGGAGCTAGCATATTATGTTTAATAAGATTTGCATTTGGTGTTCATGCTGCTTCTATGTGTTATGTTGTCACTAGGTTTGCTAGTATATCTTTGTATATTTGTCACTAGGTTTGCTAGTATATCTTTGTATATCTTTGCTTGGTTTATCTATTTGTGTTGCTTGCTTGGACTTAGGGGGAGCTTGCTAAAATGTCTTATGATACTTTTGCTCACATGTCTTAACTTGCTATTGCAAATTTGCTACATAATCATGCTCTCCATTGTCTATTCCATGGATCCTATTTTTATTATTCATGCAAATGCAATCTAATATGCTTGTGAGCGTTGTGATAGTATCGTCATTAATCACCAAAAAGGGGGAGATTGAAAGCATCTAGGTCCTGTTGGATATAATATTATGTTTTGGTGTTGACGATGGTGATTCTTTAGGGTTCTCGGTAATCTTGGACCCCTATACGTCTATTTTTATCGGCATCAAGCATGAAGGCTAAGGACGGTTTAGAGGATGGATCAGGTGTTGAGTTGATCCATTCTTAGACTAGGACTCTTTATCTTTTTTGTTTGTTTGCTATATTATCAAGGAGAGTCTGATTATTTTATCCCTTTCAATGACTTATGACTAGAAGCACACCTATCCGTTTCTACTTCTTTTTCCTTGTGTCAGGGAGTTATCGGAGCCTCCGAAGGTTAGGTTTAGGTTGGAGGGGGTTCCAGGAGGTCTCCGGACTTAATGGGTTTCTTCGGACCGGACGATCTCTAGGTAATAGGGAGTTCATAGTGTTAGGTAGGGCTGGGCAGGAAGCTCGTGGCTTGCGGCTCCCGAGTCGAGCCTATTTCTCAGGCTCGTTGATGGACCAAGCCGGCTCGGCTCGAGCCATGAGTGACTCGACGAGCCAAGCCGGCTCAGCTGTTTGTAGTGGTCCAGAGTCTCAACAGCACTTGGCCTTATGCAATGATGGCTTGGTTGATCATGGACATGGGTTGATGAAATAGATATTATTTGTTGATCTTGGAAGTCTCAAAATCTCAAATGTTGGCTGCTGGAGTGCTGGTGCTGGAGACCTGGAGTGCTACCATGGCCTGGCTCGGCGAGCCAACGAGCCGAGCTGAGCCGCCCTTTCGAGCTCGTCGCGTCACCGAGCCGAGCCTGGCTCGGCTCGCTACCTGACTGAGCCGCCGGCTCGGCTCGTTTCTAGCCCTAGTGTTAGGCAAACAATCTAGGGATAGACGGTCCAGGGTGTTTTTAGGATTTAAGTGGTGGATCATCTAGAGAGTTGGCAATATCAGGCAGACAGTCCAACTAGGGAGCTAGATAGTCCAGCCTAGGGTCCAGACAGTCTGGCCTAGAACCGGACAGTCTGGGCCAGGGGGCTAGACGATCCGCGGTACATTGGGGTTTGAGGGCCAGACTGTCCGGCCTTCCGGCCTCTCCTGCTTCTTGATGAGTGTTTTTCCTAGGTATTTTGGAACCGTCTGGGGTGTTCACCCTGACTGTTTGCCAACTACTACCATTCTTCCAATGGCTAGTTTTTCAAATCTGAGCCTATTTAAACCTGAGGGGCATTTCATGAGGGGTGAAGAGACTTCATTTCCCCATCCTTGAGTCATAGTTTTAGAGCCACCTAGAGCATTGGTGATCCATCCTTTGGTGTGCTTGAGTGATTTCTAGCTCGGTTGTGCTTCTTGGTTGATTTGATCTCTTAGGATCATATTCGTCGGGCTTGTTACTCTTGGAGCTTCAAGGCTCCTAGACGGCGTGGAGGATTGACTTGAGGAGTTTGCCTTGGCATTTGTGGGAGCTCTCAAGCATTGTACAAGGTGTTGGAGTCCACCTTACCGAAGCGGTGAATGACTACCATGAGTGATGAGACTTGAGTCTATGGAGGGCTTCGGTCAGAGAAAGACGCCTCGTTGTGAGGAGTGCTCCAATGCGGAGTAGAAGGTTGTCTCCGAACCTCGGGATAAAATTCTCTCTTGTCTCATTTACATTTCCACACTTACTCTTCCGCAATCTAAATTCTACATTAGAGTTATCTTATGGTGCTGGTGCTTGAGTATATACCTTCTTGCTTTGGTTAGTTGTAATTTCCTAAAGTCCATTAAGTTTACTAATCATCTCAATAGGAACAAAAATTAAAAGTGCCTATTCACCCCCCTCTAGGCCACTAGATCCTTTTAGTTGGCTAATTGTAAATTAAGATAAATAATAGAGTTAGTTTGAAAGAAAACCTAACTGAACCTACTACAGAAAATTCAGGTGCACAACACGCGTAAATAGACTCTCCGCTTTCCTATCCCCTCGTTGTCTCCCATCAATCTATTCTCTCTGGCTCTGCCATGTTTCCCTCGCCTACGACTTTGGCACCAAGTCGTCGGTCCCCTTTAGTGATCGTGGCCCTGTCTACTCCACCCTGGTTCTCCTTCTCCCTAGGCTCATCTCTCCCCCTTTTTCTCGTAATTTTTTTAGTTTGGATTTGATCCAAATTTGATCGAATAGTTTTTTTAAAAAATCATATCAAATGCTTCAAAAACATTGCCACTATTTTTATTTTTAATCTCTGCAAATTTTGAATTTGAAACCGTAATTGCTTGATAATCTAGACAAGTGGTTGGGCCCGGCTTGGCCTGGCACCAAACCAAACATGTCGTGCAAGTACTATTTAACCCATCCCTGCGGGCTCCCCCACTCGGCTCATGTCTAGTCCTGGCCCATCCTGCTCCCCTGTTTGGCCTAAAATGGGTCAACCCTTTTGTAACTGGTTTGGTTCGGTTGTCCCATCAATCGGGTTTGGACCGAGACCTCGGCATGTTGGCCTGTTAGGCCTGGTTCGCATATTTACTTGAAGCCTGATATCTCCTCTAGTTACATGGCTAACCGACCAAGTTTTTGTAACTAAGAACGAAGATTACGTATATTTACATGGATCTCAATATCTCATTTCCTTCCCTCTCCTCTTCTCCTTTCTCTTCTTTTGTCTCTGCCTAAACTAGCGAGTGAGCGCGAGTGAGCAAGGGAGCAACTAGGGCGGGTTCAGCCGGGCGCCTTATATACCTCATCCAATTAGTTATATGAAGGCACATCATCCACCCACTAGGCGATGAGCAGCCACGCGGCACAATGTTCGGGTTGCCTCCAACGGTCGAGTAACTATCAACTGATGAGCTATATTCCATGTTAACATAGAGACGCACCAGCGCTTCAGCATGGTTTGTCACATCAGGTATATTGCCCTTCAGTTGGGCAATATGTTATTGTCACCCAACCGAAGGGCAATCGTGCACCTATTTATATCAAAACTCTTGTCTATTTTCATAATCTGATTAAAAATATCTATCTCTGCTATTAAAACTTTCTACCATACATCACTTATCTTAAGGTCAATGTATTTCTATTTATTTGATCCACCTTCTTATTATTTTGGAAATTTTACGATCAGCTCATCATATACCAAATCATCATATTTATCTAGCTTAGTTGTTTTAGTTGAGTTTTATGAAACTTTTTATCAGTTCAAACTATACTAAATTAAAGTATGCGAAAGCATGACGCAGTCGACTTTGAAAGGCTGGAAACAAAAGCTAAAGCGTGAGTCAAACAAGTAAATATATCATAGCGGAAAATATTTATTCGAGAGAAACACACGTGTTTAGCTAGTATACCTAAAACTCTTTCGCTTTATCACAATCGACTGAAATTGTTTTTTTGCTTCAGTCGATCTGTGGACCATGAGATTAAGCTTTGAGATGTGTATTAATTGCTGTGATTATCGGCCGATCCATTGTCCAAATAAAATTAATGTTTTGTGGCCATCAGCCAAACCTTATCCGGCCCTTCAAATTCAGGAACGAAGATGCAAGCGCTCAATCACCTTTTATTTCAGTCAATTTGTGTCCGTTCAATATTGCTTTGTGATCGGTGCTATTTTAGACGACCTACCTGTTAACTAATTGTCGTGTTTGTACAGTTTGCGCAAGGAACTGGGTAAGCATATTGTTAATCACTAGATCATTTTTCCATTCTTGCACAGTATGCTTTTCGAAATAGCACATTAGTAAACCTAAATTGCACCTCTTATTAATTACAATTTTAGTGCTGTTATATTGCAACTTTAGTTTTATTTTTGTTGTATTTGTACGGTTTAAATATGTTAGAAAGTTTTATTTATTGATTTTAAAGGGTTAATGAAACTTAATTTTGTATTTGTCTTGTCTAAAAATAATTATTTTGTATTTGTTTTTTTATTTTCATAGGTTTCATTAAACTTTTTTGGGTTTTTTTTTATTTTATAGGAGTTCACCAAAGTTAAACCCTTTGTCTATGCTATACATTTTTTTTATATTTTTGTTTTTTTTTTTGTACTTTGTAATGGTTTCTTGAAACTAAACCTTTTGCATAGACTATAATTCCTTTTTCACATTTGCTATCTAGTCAGTCGCTAAATTTAGATTTTGATTTCAATCACCTGAACTGCAGATTAATAAGCCTAAAATTGCATGAATCAAAATGGATTCTTGATATGCTCTTTAGAAGAAGTACCATAAAACTTTATAAAATCCAAATAGGACCTTCTGAATACCCAATTTTAGTATAATTGTACTTTAATTTTTAATTTGTTTGTTTTAATGTCAGTAGGATTCATAAAGATCTCTCTAATTTTTTCTAATTTATTTGTGCGGGTTCACCAAAGCTTAAAATTTGTGTCAAGGGAATATTTTTTTTTTTTTTTGTCTATTCGTCATGTTTGATGTGCTTGTACCTAGTTCGCGCCAGACGCCCATCGACTGAAAATTCGAAGTATCAGCTGACTCCGCGTCTCCTTGGAGCCGTCCGTCTCCCTCGCTGGCTCCGCCTCCGACCTCCCCCACGTCTCCCTCGTCCCTCGGCCCTCGCCGGCACCGCCTCCACGCCGCCCTATCCCTGCCTCTACGCGCCTCGTCCTCCCCGCCTCTGTCCCTGGCTCCTCGTCCCCGCCGGCGCCGGTTCCATCCCCGTCTCCGGCCTCCCCCGATCCTCTCGATTTCTAGCTTCGCTCTCCCGGGCAAGCCGTCCTCAAGGACCTCCGGCGACTGCAGCAGATATCGGGGATCTGCTCCTTGCACATCCTTGGAGCCCCTTGCCTGGCGGTGGATCCGCCAATGGTTTATTTTCCAAAATCTTTGGGTTCAAGTGAACCCCCCCTGCTAGGTCCGCCCCTGCATCACCTTCTATCTCTGGTTTGATTTGCTAGAATGTGTACCAAGGTCATGCCTTGGCCATTTCAATTTTTCCTCATGCCTTGTACAGATTAATTAGGGAGGGAACGGTATAACAAGCATTATCCAGTCTAATGGAGCATCATCATGCAGCGTGACTCGTATCCCTGGAAGATACCCTGTCAGATTCCATTCCTACAATCAGTTATGGTTTGATCTTTTATGATAGAAGCCATTTTGTGATTTACTCATACAGTTAATCAATTGTCAGAAAAAGGAGCAGGACTTCACACTTGCAACTCTCATTTTTTTAGTTAGGGTAGTGGAGTTGAGTTGCGCTTGCTTGTACAACCAATTAATTGGCAAAAATAACTTCCAGTTGCTTTGAAATTCTGAGCTTCTTGATGCTTGCATATGGATATGCAGAAGTAGATAGACGGCAGCAATGGCAGCTCCAAATACCAGCACGGTCTTCCTGGCCTTCATCGTCGTTCTCGTCGTAGTCATCTTGATCCTGCTTGGTATCTGCTGGAAGTTCCTCAGGCCAGATATCATGAGGAGATTGATGAGGCCAAAGAGCTCTCCTTCAGGTGAATGTGCCACTGTCACTGTGGATGCTGATTGAGAACTTCTACAATAACCAGACTTGCCATAAGTTCTTTCGTTAAGTTGTATGATTATTTTTGTGTGTATAACAGAGGTGCCCGAGTACTTCAGTGGCAATATGAGTGGCAACCTCCGGACGATAACATACTTCGATTATGCAACGCTGAAGAAGGCCACGAGGGATTTCAACCAGAAAAATCAGCTTGGAAGAGGAGGCTTTGGGCCTGTTTATCTGGTAATAGTCCTTCATTTTTACGCCAAAAGCATTACTAGAAGATATAGTGTACTTTGCATTAGCGACTTGTGATTTCATAGTGATTGTCGCAATGCTTCTGTTGATCAGGGAAAGCTTGACGATGGCAGGAAAGTTGCAGTGAAGCAGCTGAGCGTTGGCAAGTCTGGGCAAGGTGAATCCGAGTTCTTCGTCGAAGTGAACATGATAACAAGCATCCAGCACAAGAATCTTGTTCGGCTGGTAGG